>HG993158.1:6232509-7593249 GCA_905231865.2 Boloria selene | reverse complement strand
GGTACAGGGTACAATAAGTTTTAATGGTTAATCTGACAAACTATAGGTCTCACAAAAAAAATGTTCAGACATTTTTTGTAGCAAATTAAATTCTCTATGACTTAGTTATGTAATTTTTAGTCTCAGAACCAGAAATAACAAGTTATAATACCTCTGCGTCATCGCTGGCGGATATGTGTTGTACTAGACGTTTGGCGAGCATCTTACTGTAAAACTTCTGGAAAACGTCCTTGTCTTCTATGTATTTGAATACCACCATCTGTTTTGGAACAAATAAATTATTTAGTTTATGCATAATATAATAAAAATGAAACTATTATCGATAGAGGCTGAATCCAGCCAAGAGATTTTAGAATTTTTTGCCTGCCTCTGACCAGTCAATAGAAAATTACTGACCAGATTTCGATGAAATTAGTAGGTCGGTAATATATACTAATATTATAAAGCTGAAGAGTTTGTTTGTTTGTTTCGTTAAACGCGCTAATCTCAGGAACTACTGGTTCGATTTGAAAAATTCTTTTTGTGTTGAATAGTCCGTTAATCGAGGAAGGCTATAGGCTATATTACATCACGCTACGACCAATAGGAGCGGAGCATCAATGAAAAATTTTGCAATAACGGGAAGGGCGGGCGTACGAGGTATCATAACGCGCAATTCAGAAAGAAATTGGTTTCCGGTTTTTAGAACGCATATTATAATATAAATTTTGCAATGACGTTATAAGTTGTTAGAAAGTATCAGAGAAAATAAAATTTATTAGCGCTTGATTTAAAGAAAAATAATAAAAAATATTAAAAAACCATTTTTTAATTGATTTACGTATTTAATCTATACGAAACGCAATCAAACAAGAGCTAATAACTAGTGTACAATAAAAAAAAAGTGCGCGTGTAGAAAGTACACATGTCAGAAGTAAAACTTCGGTGGCCGAGATCTAACTAAGGCTAACTCTTCCCCGTCTCTGAGCGCCTGGTACTATGCACTTATTTTTTTGTTTCATCGAGTTTGAAATCACAACGATTCTAAAGAAGTTTCACTTCAAAAAATAAACAAACACTCACAACTTGGTTCAGAGTGTCCTCCAGTTCGGCCTCCTCCGGATTCTTGCTGGACTTCTTCAGCAGCAGGTCACAGTACTTGGCCAGAAGTTCCGGACTCTTCGATGAGGAGTTGGCTGCTTTTGTCACCGCATTACCTGTTTGGTGGTAAAATGCTTTAATATAAGTATATAAAGTGAGTGAAATATGTATAAAAGTAACAACTATCTAATACATCACTACATATTATAAAACAAAGTCCTTCGCCGCGTCTGTCTGTCTGTCTGTTCGCGATAAACTCAAAAACTACTGCACCGATTTACATGCTGTTTTCACCAATGTATAGAGTAGTTCTCTGGGAAGGTTTTAATATATAATTTGTCAAGTTTTTGTATACATTTACTAGCGGGACCCGCGGCTTCGCTCGCGCTAAATTGCTATTAATCACTAGTTTTAAAAATATTTTAGTAAAATAAATAATTTACAATTACAATTTAAAATAATGTAACAACTAAAATTATTATTGTTACAAATCTATACTAATACATATTATAAAACTGAAGAGTTTGTTTGTTTGTTTGTTTGTTTGTTTGTTTGTTTGTTTGAGCGCTCTAATCTCAGGAACTACTGGTCCGAATCGAAATTTTTTTTGTGTTGGATAGTCCGTTTATCAAGGAAGGCTATAGGCTATATTTCATCACGTTATTAGCATCAACGAAAATGTTGAAAAAACGGGAGTAAAATATTGAAGAGCCGCGGGAAAGGCTAGTATATACTAAAAGTTCAAAGCAGACTGACAATAGTGATGTACTTACTATTAATAAATCTCCCACAGGCTTTATCTAAAGCTGTCACAAAGCCCGAATCATTGTTGAAAGCGACCAACACTAATGCATTGTACTTCTTGTGAACTTCCAATATTGTCGATACATACACTTTCGGGTCCTGAAATATATAAATAATAAACTATCTATCTAATATAGATAAATAAAATTGAAGTGTCAATTTGTAACATCAACATAATTTTTAATAAAAAACTTTTTTTTTTAATTGGTTATCTGTACTTAACAACTGAACAGATTCTGAATGGACTTTTAATAGCAAATACATAATTTTCTAAGGCGATTTCTCATTTTTTTTTTTTAAATGATGAAGGTGCCAACCAAAAAGTGGTTTTATGTAATCATGATTAAATGAAGTAAGTATACTAAATGATAAAAATAAAATAAAGTTAGATTAAAAAGTATATTTGGGAATGAGTGAGTGAGCGATAGTGTGATAGTTTATATGTGTGAATAAGTGATTGTATGGAGTGATAGTGTGAGTGAGTGATAGTGTGCGCGAGTATAATTAGCGTCATGTAAAAAGAACGCTGGCTGTCAAGTTGCGCAGAGGCGATTTATCGGACAATTTGGTGGTAAGAGAGGGTCCGTCAGTTCAAAATACCTTCGCGCACACAAAAGTTATTAATTACGAAATGGTTTTATATAAAAAATATTTTTGACGTATATTGTTTTATAAAGAGACAGTCTAATAATAATGAAGTTAATAATTTAAAAAACATATATTAAACGGATTACACTGAATCAAACATACATATTTTATTAATAATGAATAGAATTCTATTTAATGTCATTCTATCTAATATATTTTTCAATGCTCCTACCAATAACCAATATACGTCGCGAACGAAAGGCTAGTTCGAAAATAAAATAATAGGCTTAGCAATTTCGTATGCGAATGTACCCATGAGCAAACACACCCCCACCACTTTCTTCCAGGGTTCTTTTTACGTGACACCAACTGTATATTTGAGTATGAGTAAGTGATAGTGATTATGTATATAAGTGAATGAGTGTGTGAGTGATAGTGAGATTGTGTATAAAATGTGCGAGTGAGTGATAGTGTGAGTGTCTGAGTGTGTAATAGTGTGAGTGCGAGATAGTATGAGTAAGTGATAATGTGAGTGAGTGATAGTGTGTGAGTGAGTGATAGTGTGAGTGAATGATAGTGTGAATGAGTGAGCGTGTGAGTTAGTAATAAGTGTGAGTGGATGAAAGTGTGAGTGAGTGAAAGTGTGAGTGATAGTGTGTGTGAGTGATAGTGTGAGTGACAGTGTATACTCACAGTGTGGGCGGCGGGCCCGCACTTGTCGACCGCGTGGAGCCCCTGCGCGTGTATGTGGTGCTCGAGCAGGCGGCGCAGCTCGCCGAGACCGTCCGGGATGCGGGCTACTAGCGCGTACATGCGACCTAGGTCCGCGTTCTTGTCTAGATCTAGAAGTTTCTGTGGATGGGGAGACGTTTGTGTTAGAAGTTTGTGTTTTGGTTGACAAAAAAAACTTTTAATTATTTCCCTTAGTTACCATGAAAATATCAGATGACGAAAAAAAAATCTTGTAAATTTTGAGCCATTAATATTAATGTTAAGAGGTGACTCATCGTACTTTTTTATTTCCCATTTAAATAGCATAGGATTTTTTTTGTTTGGATTTTTAATGCACTTGAACGAATGAATGTCTCGTGAAAATCAAAACATATTATTGTAGGAAAATTTAACTATCTATAAAAATGGTTTGAGATGATTTTTCCCTAAGTTGACTCGTTTAGAAGTTATTAAGCTGTTAAGCTACTGGATATTCTTTCCTTTTATGTTAAACAGTTATGTTAAGAATATGTATTTAGTACTTCTTTTGTTTAAAATTAAAAAAATAATTAAATTACAAAAAATCTTATAGCTGCTATTAGAAATATTGTCTGTCTGTCAGAAAACTACTAAACAGACTGATGAAAATTGGTATATTTTATTTATAGCTGGTCATCCGAATCAACATATATAATACTTTATATAAGTTTGACGACACGCGTGGCGCAGTTTGTAGTGACCCTACTTGCTGCGCAAGCGGTCGCGGGTTCGAGTCCCGCTTTGCATACATTTGTTGAGCACGAATGTTTGTACTCCAGACATGGGTGTTTATATTTATAATATGTATGTATTTAAACTCATATATGTGTAGTATATCAACCATCTAGTATCCATAACACAAGGTTCGTACCTTACCGTGGAACTAGATAGTGCTGTGTGTAAATGTCCCAACATATTTATTTATTTATTTTATTTATTTATACTACCAGAAAATACATGATCTCCTAAACAGCTATACTATCTATACTAATATTATAAAGCTGAACAGTTTGTTTGTTTGGTTGAACGCGCTAATGTCCGGAACTACTGGTCCTAATTGGAAAATTCTTTGTGTTGGATAGTCCGTTTATCGAGGAAGGCTATAGACTATATTACATCACGCTACGACCAATAAGAGCGGAGCATCAATGAAAAATGTTGTAAAAAACGGGAGAAAAATATTTCCTTTGATTTTCAGCCTCTAGAACGGAGCCGCGGGAAAGTCTAGTATAATATATAATTTTAGACCCTGACCTGAAACTCTGAATGGAACAGCTCAAGATGCTTCTCAATGAGCACCCTATCGGCTGTCTTGGCCAACCTCTCCATGGTTGTCTCGTGTAAGTACACTTGGACTCGCTTGTGCTCCTCTTGTAATCTCTGTTCAGCCTGGAAATTTTAAGAGATTATATTATTTATTATAAGCTTTATATTATGTTATTTATTACAAGCTTTAGTATGTATGTATGTATGTATCATCAGTCCTTTTTAACCTCCCACTGCTGGGCACGGGCCTCCCTCAGTACGAGGGGGATCAGACCATAGTCCACCGCGCTGGCCTAGTGCGTGTTGGCGGACTTCACATGTCTTGCGAAAACTTGCTAGGTTTTCTCAGACATGCAGGTTTCCTCACGATGTTTTCCTTCACCGTAAGATAAGTGGTAATCATGATATAAATGAAATGTTAATAGATGTTATTTATTACAAGCTTTAGTATGTATGTATGTATGTATGTCTGTAACTAACTACCTCTGTATGAAGTGGCTAGCATGTACGATCGCACATCTGGACGTTCTGGGTTCGATTTCCAGGTCGGGCCACGTTTAGTTATTGAGTCTTTCTGTTTAGTAAGCCTCAGTAACAGGACGGAATTGGGAAGTTGGCGGTGTTTAACTCTAACTGCTTGTGACAAGTGTAGTACCACCCGAGTATGAGAATGACACTCTGTGTCTTTTTTGTTCATGTCATGTGACGTCATAAAGCGCTACTTTAAAATTCCTTAACTTTTTCATTTGTTAAGATATTTTTTTAATATAATTGTAAATTCAACTTGAAATTAAAAAAAAATATCTCTGCTTAAGAAAAAAAACATTTTAAGTTCACTTAAGCATATATTTAGTTTTATTTATTTATTTATTTTCTTATAAGCTCACTTACAATATACATATACAACATTAATACACTAAATTATATTGAAAAAACAAAAACTCGTTCACTGATATGTATATCTATAACAAGTGCACACAACATTTACAAATATATATGGTAGATACTATTGACAGGTCTTAATAGGTCTTGTTAATTCTTGATAGGTCTTAGAAATTGATTCACAAAAAACAGAACCCACACCAACCTTAATCATATACTCTGTTACAGAATTATTTCTGAGGAACTCCGTACTCTCCCTTGTGTAGAACCGTTCGGTATCTTCCAGGAAGACTGCTTCAAAGGTATCTTTATATATTACAAGGTTCTGACCTCTCGCAGATGGCTCATCATCATTCATTCCCAGAGCCACATAGCAATTGATCACCTGTAGATATTATTATAAAACAATTATTAACAAATTTAAAACTTAACCTAACTGACTATTTGTGGAATGGAGAGTTACCGGTACGAGTCCCGGTGGGGAAGTTCATTTATGTCATGATTAAGAATATTTGTACTCAAGTTTTGGGTGTTTATATTAATAATATATATGTATTTTAATCATATATTAAATCAACTATCTGGTATCCATAACACAAGCCTCATAGCATGCAACACAATCGTACTGTTTTGATGTTAGAAGAAAAAAATACCCAAACCAAATAGTAAATTTCTTAAAAATTTTTTCCAATATTATATTCCAAAAAAAAACTCTTAACATAACCTACTTTTTTTCAAAGTCAGTTCAAATAAAACCCACTCACCCCTGACACAAGTCTAGTATTAATCGTCTCTCCGTTACGTTCTTTTTCAATCAATTTTAGCACAGCATTTGTAACTTGCTTGTTCAACCGCTGAAACAAATGGTCGCGCCACGTGACTAATGCCAGCTGGTAGATCTCGTATATACCCTGGAAAAATTTAGTTTTTTCAATTATTGAAGTGAAACTTCTTTAGAATCGTTGTGATTTCAAACTCGATGAAACGAAAAAATAAGTCCATAGTACCAGGCGCTCAGAGACGGGGAAGAGTTAGCCTTAGTTAGATCTCGCCCACCGCGAGTCAGTGACATTTCTAACTCTGTCTAACTCGTGGGTGTGACCGTAGCGCCATCTCCATCTCTCGACGAGCTTAGATGGGGTTATTTAGTATAAATATAAACGAAATTTAAAAATTAGTTGGCCAAAGAAGTTTTACTTCTGACATGTGTACTTTGTACACACGCACCACTTTTTTATATACTAGCGTAAGCGAAGCCGCGGATTCCGCTAGTAAATGAATACAAAAACTCGACAAATTATGTACTAAAACCTTCCTCGAGAACCACTCTATCCATTGGTGGAAACAGCATGAAAATCGGTGCAGTAGTTTTTGAGTTTATCGCGAACAGACAGACAGACTTTGTTTTATAATAATACTAGCCTTTCTCCCGGCTTCGCGAGACCGTTTGAACGCGTTAATCTCAGGAACTTGTGATCCGAATTGAAAAATTCTTTTTGTATTGGATAGTCCGTTTATCTAAGAAAGCTATAGGCAATATTACATCACGCTACGACTAATAGGAGTGGAGCATCAATGAAAAATGTTGCATAAACGGGAGAAAAATATTTCTTTTGATTTTCAACCTTTAGAACGCGAGCGGTAGAAGCTGGTTTTTATATATTTATTTCATAATACGAGTATCATCATTAAGTTTTTTTGATGAAATATTAAAAAAATCACCAAAAATCCGCTGATACCTACCTTCCTCCCTTCTTCACACTCACGCTTGACCCAATGTCTATTAAGATACGAACACACGCCGTTTAGCACTCGGGAAGAGAACTGATATTCCTCCCACTGCGTTGTGTAGAAACCTAGTACATCTTCTCCCATTAGATCTACTCCGTGCTGTGAAAAAAAATGTGTTGTGACATTATTACACACAGCGCCATCTAGTTCCGTGGTAAGCTTCGAGGCTTGTGTTACGGATATCCGTATACGGATCGCTACGCGTATATAACTTTAAATACATACCTATTATAAATATAAACAAATGAATAGTCCCAGGGCGACTCAAACCCGCGACCCCTGGCGCAGAAAGTAGGGTCACTACGAACTGAACCAAACGCGTCGTCTTTTTTTGGTCCTCATAATAAATCAAAGGTATAGTTATAAGATTTAAAAGCCACTCTCTATTCCTATCACTCTCATACTCCAGCGGCGCGACTTCCGACACGACCAGTCATACTTTCTTTTTATTACGCGAATATTTGACTTTGAAATCTATCTTTTCGGATTTTTCGCGGTTTCATACTGATTTTAAGGTTCCCGACGTATGAATGCTTTACAGCAATCATGGTCACGAGAGAGACTAGGGTTCTTAGACATCTCGAAAGGCATAAGATAGCTGTTATAGTCCAGTCTACCCACAAAGTTTTACAAATAATACTTTCTTAGGTTTACGCGGATATTTGACATTATAAATGAAACTATCTTTTCGGATTTTGTCGCGGATTTATTTGGATTTTTGGTTCCCGACGTTTCGAATGCTTTACAGCAATCATGGACTATTCATTTATAAAGTTTTACAAATTGAAATAAGCTAAAAGATAGTATTATTTAAAACGACTAGTAAAGACGAGTGTTAAGGCGCAGGACCGATGGCTTTACGTGCTCTTTGTACCAGGATTCGAACCTAGGACAAGTAGATTAGCAGTCAAATAATAACCACTGGACAAACGCGGCAACATAAATGTGAAAGTCTGTGATTATGTCGCTCGATAAAGTCCGATGGCGTTGCAATTACGTCATAAATTATAAGCTTGTTATAATTTACATTTACAATTAACAATTTACATATTATAATAAAACTCTAAGTATGACGAATCTGAAAATTAATTCGAATTTTCGTCCGTCTGTCTTTGAATACAACACGAGAAAAACACTGAATTTCAGTATAACTATAGGTGGTT
The DNA here is from genome assembly GCA_905231865.2 of Boloria selene. Lineage (NCBI taxonomy): Eukaryota > Metazoa > Arthropoda > Insecta > Lepidoptera > Nymphalidae > Boloria > Boloria selene. The sequence goes on along the minus strand of HG993158.1, from coordinate 7,584,925 downwards.
AACAGGAAATTTTTATTGCGGGAAAATATTTTATTTTTAAGAAATTTATACTGATCGTCAAAACGAACTAGGGAGCAAAACGGAGCGAGGGTAAGTCTCTAGTATGAACCAACAAACAGTGCATCAACTAACTAGTTGGCGCTGTGTAAATATCCCAAAATAATATTGTACTATTATTATAACTAAAATTATAAATACACAATTTAAATCTTACCTCAAGTAAATTAATAAGATAAAATATAAGGAAGTCTCGTAGCCTCTTGTACAGCTCAAGACCGACCAGTTGTGCGCCACCGTGCACTGTTCCCTGAAGAAATAGTAGTACATACATATTATATATATCTTGATTAATTTGCTTTGTATCGTTTAAATTTTTTTATTTTATAAAATACTAGCTTTACCCGCGGCTTCGCCCACGTTCATTTTTTAAATTGCTAATGGGGGTTGATATGTAGGATGACTGAAAGTTTGAAGCGGGTTCAAGTCCAGGTCTCGCTGCTCTGATATACTACTTGTCTAATGGTGAAGGAAAACATCGTGAGGAAACCTGCATGTCTGAGAAAACCTAGCAAGTTTTCGAAAGGCATGTGAAGTCCGCCAACACGCACTAGGCCAGCGCGGTGGACTATGGCCTGATCCCCCTGGCATTGAAGGGAGGCCCACCCCCAGCAGTGGGACGTTTAAAAGGACTGAACAGTGAACACAAGTGAACAACGCGGTAAATGCTAGTGAACAAAAATCGAACTAAACGGTATGTATTAATTAGTAAAACCATGGGGTCCCAACTCGAACTAAAGTGTAATTAGTTATCTAAAATGATAAAAGATGGCGTTACATGTATCGATTTATTTTTATGATCATGTAAAATTCAAAATACGAAGAAAAATTTATGACTAAAGCATATTTTCTAACTAAAGTAAAAGGGAAAGAAATAGCTGATGAATGTGTATTATTGAATGTTTTATAAAATTCAATAATATCCCTTTTTTATTTTACCTGTATTAATTTGTTATGTACTACGTTGTAATGAAACGATCTTCCTTAATACCTTAATATCGTGTGTTAATAGATGGCACTCCTAACAATAACGATTTTTCGAACGAATCCAGAAAAAAAAGATTTTTTCTGGATTTTGATGTTTTGTATGAATTCAAAATAAAATGTAATAATTTTATGTTATATTTTTTTTGTAAACCCTTACTTAGAAATGTTCAGCTCGACTCGGCGACATACCATTGCTTTTAGCGCCATCTATTAACAAAAGTTGTTAGATGTCGCTTTTTTCACATCTCACTTGCGACATCTATTATGCATTTGAGGTAAAAAATATAGTGCTTATAATAATCCCGGATCAGGGTGTTCTACTTTTTTGTATGACACAGACTATCTGTACGTATAGTATTAAGTGATCTGTGGTAAAACTCACCGTTTTTTTGGGAAATCCAAAGTTACTCCTGGCATGTGACGGATTGCTGCTGCTGCCCGGTCTTAAACTACTAATATTTTGTTCATGTACTGATGTACAATAGTTATATATGTGACTGTTCATATTTAAGGAATTTATTTAATTAATACATAATATTTCTTAGGTTTACGCGAATATTTGACATTATAAATGAAACTATCTTTTCAGATTTTCTTCGCGACAATACATATTATATATTATACATATAAATAAAATTGAAGTGCCTGTTTGTAAATCAAAATAACAGCATTTTACTGAAGGCATATCTATGAAAATATATATACGGTAAAAGAAAACAAAATTAAGTCTTGTCTATCTGTTTGTTTCGGCCAATTTATATGGTTTGTCACTGGCAATTAGTGGATATTTTAGGAGTCACTTATGCTATTTTAATTTAGGAATAAATATGGTTAATCATAAAAAAACCCATGAAAATGTATATTAGGTAACTAAAAACTAAACTTTTTGTACCAATCTATTATTATTATGATATCTTTCTGTAAAAACTAAGTACGCATAATAAAAACTAAATTTAACATCTCAAATAAATATTGTTTCTTCGTACGAATACAAACGATGATTAAAATTGAAAGCTAGCTTTCAACGAGTGAGGATTGGCCCTAAACGTCACAATATGTATTTACGCGGACATATCCAAGGGCTAAGCACTAGCTAAATAAAAAAGGATACGTGTATAACACCATGTATCTTTGTTTGTCCATAGATCGCCTTGAGTACATTTGCTCGATTCCCTCTCGTAAGTCGGCCCATATCTGTAAAAAAAAACAATAATTCATCACTAAAATGTCTTTAAATATTCTTAACTTATACCACTTCCAATATTAAGTTGCTACTTAGAAGTTCTCAAAAGAAAAACACAATAGCTGTACTTTGCCCAAAATGAGACTCGAACCTAAGACCATTTCAACTATTATAATAATATAAATACAGATATTTAATTTAATCGACAGTCTATCACACAAAAAAGTGGACCTATATTCTCTCACTAGCGACTCACCCTCGCTCTGGTCTTAATCCCTAGATTTACTACGAGCGAAGCCGGGTTCCGCTAGTTTATATACTAAAACCTTCCCCGAGAACCACTCTATCCATTGGTGAAAACAGCATGAAAATCGATGCAGTAGTTTTTGAGTTTATCGCGAACAAACAGACTGACAGACGCGGCGTAGGACTTTGTTGTATAATATGTAGTGATACTAGGGATTCTAGAGAAAGTGCTTAAAACTAGGATGTAATAGAAATCCACGTATATACTATTAAAAAGCTACAACATTATATTTGTTTAAACTACTCGCTGCTTTACGTAACTTATTAGATACTTCACTTCTCATCGAATTCCGGTTATAAAACGTTACGTAAGGACGTAAACTGCAATTTACGTCGTATTTATAGTATTAGAAATAGTTGATATACTACATAATATATAAATTTAAATAAATACATAATATAAATATAAACACCCATGACTAGAGTACAAATAATCGTGCTCAAAAAATGTAGGTCTCAGCGGGACTCGAACCCGCGACCCGCAGATAGCTAATGTTATAAGGCGTAACATAGGCTACTTTTAACCGACTTCAAAAAAGGAGGAGGTAGATTTTTTTATTTTAACTGGCAGAACCCGGCTCGCTAAATCTAAACCTTTAACTTTTTATATAAACTCAGATCAATTTATTGAAATTTTCTATAAGTGAGGGATTTATAATGTAAGATGAACGTGTTGATATTTTTAATGCAGAAGCATCTTTGGCGTCCTGCCATAAATATTTTAATAATAAAAACGTGTATCGACCCACATTTCGATTATTTTATATAGTAACTAGCAATACGCGCGGCTTCGCCCGCGTTCGTTTTTTTTAATCGCTACTAAACTTCATTCGATCACTCGCTGGGTTGAAAATTCTCCAAAATTACTCCAGCTTTAATATACTCCTGAGCCGCGCCTATTTCATATATTATGTGCGGCGTGCACTCCTCCTCCTCTCCTGTTATTGTAGTTCTAGTAGGAATCCTTATTTTTTTCTTGCAATTAAAATAGCCTATATTATTCAGTGATGGTGTAGCATTCAAATGGTGAAAACATTTTTAAAATCGGTCCAGTACTTTTTGAGCTAATTCGTTACAAACATACTTTCATACAAATATTTCCTCTTTATAATATTATTAATATAGAAGTATAGAAGTATAGATATCATAAATGTAAGGATTTTAGTACTGTTAAGAGTCGATCCTGTTTAATAATTTTAGAGAAATCTTATTGAAATAGTCATTATATACGATACAAAGTCCAAATCTATAGTTTTTAGAATTTTTGCCTGTCTGTCTGTCAGCCTATCTAAATATGGTATAATAAATTAATAGCTGGTTATCTGGTTCAACATATTGAACACTTTTTACCTACTGCGGAAAATATATTTTTATACATATGGGTTTTGGGAAACTAAGGAGTAAGTACATTACCACCACATTTTAACCACTTGTTTATATTGAAGCAGCATAATAAAGTAATAGGTATGTATAAAATATTACAGGCTATAAAGGCATAATGGACATACACATAAATAAATTAAAAAAGACAATACCCTCTTTTTGGTCAATTAGATAAGTCAGTCAAAGTATTAAACTGAAGAGAAAGTGTATACATAACGATAATTAAAGGACGCAATACCAAGATCTCAGATGAACTGGCTTCATTGTTTCTTTCGATTACGCGGTAAGGTTGTAACGGTCAGAAAAATAATGTAATGACCAAGTTCAAATATTTTCTTAGATTTACGCTATTATTACACTAATTCCGAGGTAAGCTACGAGGCTTGTGTTACGGATACCACATATTTGATACACTACACATATACAACATTCGTGCTCAACAAATGAATGAATGCCCTAACGGGACTCGAACCTGCGACGGCTGGCATAGCAAGGGTTTCTACCAACTGAGCCAAACATAAAATTATATATCACTCAAACTCATCAAAAATCTCTCAATAACAATCATTGTTTATCAATTCCCATCTATTTTTAATCCATGGCATTGGACTCTCGCTTTCAATAACAACAAAATTTTACTACTTTACTCAAATTCCATTTCATATCTAAAATCTATACATATAAATAAAATTAAGGTGTCTGTGTATAATGTCAAAATAACAGCTTTATAATAAACTTATATGAATTATATACAGTAGATAGGTAAGTTAAAATAAATTAAAGAGTTCTTATAATTTTCTAATAAAATAAAAAGTAGCATAAGTTACTCCTTATAACATGAGCTATTTGCGAGTGAAAGTCCCGTCAATATCGGTTCAGCCGTTTCAGAGATTATCCGTAACAAACAGACAGACAGACAAAAATTTTAAAAAATGTTTTTTTGTTGCTAGTATCGTATAAACTTTCATATGCATTTATAGAAAAGCTATTAATTTGAAATTAAAAACAGATAATTCAATTTTATTTATATTATCTAGGTACTGATGAGGTCTATATGAAACAGTTTTTTTTCTTAAAGCACATCAGCAAAGTAAGCTTCAGCTTCGCAGTAGACGGCACGTGTTGCCGTTGAATAACGGTCGTTCTGTCATAAAAAATAACTTTGGGCGATTTTCTTCAATAATTGTGTAAGAACTTTGAGAACAGCTGGTTAAAGTTTATGCGATATCTATACGTATATAATAAAACCATTTCCCGCGGCTTTGCACGCGTTCTATACACCGTAAACCAATTTCTTTCTGAGTCGCGCGGTATGATACCTCGCAGAACTAACGCCCGCAATTCCAATTTTTGCAACATTTTTCCTTGATGCTCCGCTCCTATTGGTCGTAGCGTGATGTTATATAGCCTATAGCCTTCCTCGATAAACGAACTATCCAACACGACAAGAATTTTTCAAATCGGACCAGAAGTTCCTGAGATTAGCGCGTCCAACCAAATAACCAAACTCTTTATAATATTAGTATAGATAGATTCTTACTAATTTTTGGAAAATCTTATTGAAATAGTCACTATTGCCGATACAAAAGCCGAATATAGTTTTTAGAATGTTTGTCTGTCTGTCACAACATCACGAGAAATCCACTGGACAGATTTTGATGACACTCGGTATAATCATAACTGGTTATCCGGGTTAACGATATTATAGGATAATTTTTACTGAAGCAAACAATTTTGAGAGATATTTGAGAAACCAATATCGCACCCCAAAAAATCGACATAATGCTAGCTGGTTATCTGGGTTAACATATATGATACTTTTTACTGCGGCAAATTTACGGCATTTTGAGAAATCTTTGAGAAATCAACAAGACCGCACCCCAAAAAATTGTACAAAATTTTCAAACTTCCAAAAATGGCAACAAATTTATAATATTATTAAACTACATTTATAATACATATCTTATTTATTACATTTATAAATATTACAATTTTTTAATAAAACTAGCGACTCGCCCTCACTTCGCTCGGCCTGGTCCCTAGATTTAGTGCGAGCGAAGCCACCCAGAAAGAAAACACAGTCGTCAGTCGTCACCTCAATTCGTACCTCTAAAATGATCAGTGTTTCTCTACTATATTACGCATGTATTATACATACAAACCTTCCTCTTGAATCACTCTATCTATTAAAAAAAACCGCATCAAAATCAGTTGCGTAGTTTTAAAGATCTAAGCATACATAGGGACAGACAGACTGCGGAAAGCGACTGTTTTAATACTACTCGTATGTTATACATAATTTCAAATTCGAGCTTCTCGTAAATAGATTCATTTTTTTATTTTTCATGGGACATTATTACACACAGTGCCATCTATTTTCGTGGTAAGCTACGAATGAAGCTTGTGTTACGGATACCAGATAGTTGATATACTACATATATAAGTTTAAATACATACATATTATAAATATTGTCCACCCACTTACATACACGGACGACATTGACCGCCTATCCTACTTTGCATTACCAATAAATTCATATATTAGAATAAAGTACGCCAAACTCCTGATTTGGTTTTCTAATGTGTTATTTTTGGTCTTGACCTCTTTGTAGCATAAATACTACAAATATTATAAACGTGAAAGCTTGTGAGAATGTTTGTTGCTCTGTCACGTCAGAACTGCTGGTAGTGACACTTTCTGCGCTAGCGGTCGCGGGTTCGAGTCCCGCTGGGGGCATTCATTTGTTGAGCACGAATGTTTGTTCTTCAGTCATGGGTGTTAATATTTATATTATGTATCTATTAAAAATTTATGTGTGTAGTATATCAACTATCTGGTAATATAAGGTAATACGTAGCTTACCACGGAACTAGATGGCGCTGTTGTAAAAAATGTCCCAACATATATATTTTTTTTAAATTTGAATCAGAGGTACCCTAGAATGGTACACAGCAGGACTCGAACCTGCTACCTGCGCACTGCACAGCAAGTAGGGTCACTATAAACTGAGGCAATCGTGTCGTCAAACTTAGTTCACATTGTAACACGAAACAAAGAAATAACAGTTACGTGGATTAGCGGTGTTTGCGAAATAACGCAGTTAATATGCAATTGTTCGCAACTGGGTCATAGGCGGATAGCTCTGACGTATTGTCAATGATATATTGTGTACTAGCTGCGCCCCGCGGTTTCACCCACGTAGTTGCCGTTCCCGTAGGATTACAGGGATAAAAAGTAGCATATGTCCTTTCTGAAGGTCTTCTCTATCTGTGTACCAAATTTCATCGAATTCGGTTCAGCGGTTTAGGCGTGAAAGCTTAACAGACAGACAGACAGACAGACATAGTTACTTTCGCATTTATAATATTAAGTTAGGATTAAATAGTAATAATTCGAATGTACATCTGTACTATAGTACCTAAGTGAACGAGTACCGTTTGGCGTTTGGCGTTTACTAGAAAAATAAAATACTTGATCGTATGAAATTAATACTTTCTTAGGTTTACGCGAATACTTGACATTATAAATGAAACTATCTTTTCGGATTTTGTCACGGATTTATTATGATTTTTGGTTCCCGACGTTTCGAATGCTTTACAGCAATCATGGTCACGGGAGAGAATAAGGTATTAGACGTCTGAGGGGGTTATACAGACAGTGCCTACCCACAATTGTACTAGTAATTAATGTAATTTATAGAATACTTAATGCTCGCTGCGCCAGCGGTCGCGGGTTCGAGTCCCGCTGGGGGCATTCATTTGTTGAACACGAATGTTTGTAGTCTAGTCATGGGTGTATTTATTTATAATATGTTTAACATTTATATAGTGTTCCATAAACAGACTATCCAACACAAAGATTTTTCCTAAAATTATCAAGTGTTTCTCTACTATATTATGCAAGTATTCTACATATAAACCTTCCTCTTGAATCACTCTATATATAACATCAGATCTAAGCGTACATAGGGACAGACAGACAGCGGGAAGCGACTTTGTTTTATACTATGTAGTGATGGAGGGCGAATCTATACTTTTTAAAATTTTTGTTTGTATGTCTGTTCAATTTTGATGCAATCTGGTATCCGATCCAACATACTTTATTGCAGAAAAATATAACATCTCTGAGAAAATTGCACTAACAGTTGAAACGTATCGAACCCGTTACCCGAACCCGAGCAAAGCTAGGGTAAGTTACTAGTAATACATAAGGCCCTGGCGATACATAGTGTGGTTGAAAACGTAAATACCTGTAACAAATATTCAAACCGCAAACTAAATAGCTTGCCTTCCGGTAGATATATTATCTATATATAAATAAAGCTGTGGAGCAGCGGCAATCAAGAATACTGCTCCCCCCTCTCATCCCGTGGGTGTAGTAAGAGTCTACTAAGGGAACAGGATGGGTCACAAAATAGAACCTTGTGGAAATCCAACCGACGGATGGCGGTATAACCACCAGTAAAAGCCATACGGCGCTAAATACTAGCCAATGAGGGGCAGCAGCCTCACTGGTTTAAAAACCTTATGGCACTGCGCTCACCAACCCGCCTGCCCAGCGTGGTGAGTATGGGCAATAACCCCCCATGCAGTACTCCAAAAATGGAAGGCCCCGAGTTCCTGGCGGCGCCACTGTACCCGGCCACGGTGACGGTCGGGGTAACAGCGGTGCCAGGGGTGCGAAGAATCTCCAGGAGCGGACCGAGTCACCAAAACTACTGACCCTGGCGACGTTTAATGGACGCAGTCTCCGGCTGGACGAACATCTGTCCGAACTGGAGGTAGAACTGAGCAAGATACGGTGGCACATCTTGGGTTTATGCGAAGTCCGAAGAGAGGGGGAGGACTGCATAACCTTGAGCTCTGGTCATATGTTCTACTTTCGGGAAGGAGACCGCAAATCCCAAGGTGGCGTAGGTTTCCTGGTCAATAAAGCCCTCTGTAACAACGTTGTTGAAGTCTCCAGTGTGTCGACAAGGGTAGCGTACCTCGTACTTAAACTCACCGAAAAGTACCAAATTAAGGTGATTCAGGTATATGCACCCACGTCGGCACAACCGGATGACGAAGTTGAAGCCCTATATGAAGATATAGGGCGAGCCTTAAACACCACCACCAAGGCCCACTACAGCGTTGTTATGGGGGACTTTAATGCAAAAGTCGGAAATCAGATGAGCGGCGAATCGGTCGTGGGACCATACGGCCTAGGCAACCGTAATCCGAGGGGACACATGCTGGTCCAATTCCTTGAATCCCAGGGGCTATACTTGATGAATAGTTTCTTCAAGAAGCAGCCCCAGCGGAGGTGGACCTGGGAAAGTCCCAACGGTATGGTAAAAAACGAGATAGACTTCATCATGACGGACAAAAAGCGCATATTCAGGGATGTCTCGGTGATCAACAGGTTTAAAACCGGTAGTGATCACCGACTGGTCCGAGGCACCCTGAATATAAATTTGAAACTGGAAAGACTACGTCTGATGAAGTCTACGCTCCGACCCGAACGGTTGCAAGTGGCAGCGGGTTCCACAAAGTTCCAACTGGAACTTCAAAATCGATTCGCCGCCCTGGACGCGACTTGCGACATTGACCAGGACCTCGATAATGTGGCTGAAATTATCTGCAGCGAGGGCAAGAAGTTCTGCAGGAAGCGGACGGCCGCCAAAAAATCAAAACTCTCGGACGAGACTCTCGAGCTGATGAGGATTCGACGAGAAACTCCACTGGCTGATTCTTCGGAGGAAAGGGCGCGAAATAAGGAAATCAGGAAAGCAATACGGCGTGACCTACGGCGCTCGAATACGATCCTCATCGAGGAAGCGATTGAGCGGAACCGAGGGGCACGCGTATTCGCCCAAAACCTCGGACGCAGCCACCTAACGAAGTTGAGGAATGCTAGTGGAGGCATGGTCACCTCAAAGCCAGAGATTCTCTCCGAGATTGAAGATTTCTATAGCAGACTGTACCGTTCGCACCGAAACAAAACAGATGCCGACCCTGCAGATCCAAGAGCCACATTAACACGTCACTTCACGGAAGACCTGCCTGACATCTCCTTGGATGAGATAGAGATGGCCCTGAAGCAACTTAAAAACGGAAAAGCTCCAGGAAAAGATGGTATTACCTCGGAGCTCCTAAAGGCTGGCGGTAAGCCAATCTTAAAGGAACTCCAGAGACTATTTAACACCTCCCTCTTCTCTGGAAGAACTCCCGAAAGCTGGAGCAGGAGCGTGGTCGTACTGTTCTTCAAGAAAGGGGACAAAACCCTTTTGAAGAATTACAGACCGATATCGCTCCTGAGCCACGTGTATAAGTTGTTCTCTAGGGTCATCTCCAACAGGATCTCTCCAAGGCTAGATGCCTTTCAACCTCCAGAACAGGCCGGGTTTCGCCGCGGATTTAGCACTCTGGACCACATACATACGCTGAATCAAGTTGTACAAAAAACCGAAGAGTACAACCGACCTCTCTGCCTCGCGTTTGTGGACTACGAGAAAGCTTTTGACTCGGTTGAAACCTGGGCTGTTCTTGAATCCTTACAGCGATGCCAAATTGATTGGCGGTACATCAGCTTGATGAGATGCCTTTATGAGACCGCGACGATGACCGTCCAGCTCCAAGACCACCAGACGAGACCTATCCAGTTGCAAAGAGGTGTTAGACAGGGGGATGTTATATCCCCGAAACTGTTTACCAATGCACTGGAAGACGTCTTCAAAACGCTGGACTGGACTGGGCGGGGAATCAATATAAACGGCGAGCACATCTCACATCTAAGGTTTGCTGATGATATTGTCATCACGGCAGAATCGCTGGAGGATTTGGAGGGAATGCTGTCTGATCTGAACGCTGCTTCTAGGAGTATCGGTCTTGGGATGAATTTGGATAAAACCAAAATCATGTTCAATGAACATGCCCTTCCCAGACCGGTGATGCTCGAAGGCTCCCCATTAGAGGTTGTTTCTGAGTACACTTACCTGGGCCAAATAATTCAACTTGGCAGAAACAATTTCGAAAAGGAGTCAAATAGAAGAATTCAGCTAGGATGGGCAGCATTCGGAAAGCTGAGGCAGATCCTCACGTCGCCTATCCCGCAATCATTAAAGACCAAGGTCTTTAATCAGTGCGTGCTCCCCGCTATGACCTACGGTGCTGAAACGTGGACACTCACGGCAGGGCTTGCCCACAAGTTCAAGGTCGCTCAGCGTGCTATGGAACGGAGGATGCTCGGAGTCTCTCTGATGGACCACCTCAGAAATGAGCATATCCGTCAGAGAACCAAAGTGACCGACATTATGCGTCGGATTAGCACGTTGAAGTGGACTTGGGCAGGCCACATCTGCAGAAGGACTGATGGACGTTGGAGCCAGAAAGTCCTTGAGTGGAGACCGCGTACTGGCAAACGTAGCGTGGGACGCCCACCCGCGAGATGGGAAGACGACCTGCGCAGCCATGCCGGCATCGAATGGATGCGAACGGCAGCTGACAGGAAGAAGTGGCGCGCCTTGGGGGAGGCCTATGTCCAGCAGTGGACTGCAAAAGGCTGTTGATGATGATGATGATGATATAAATAAAATGATAGAGGTCTGCAGTTGTGCGCGCATCACGGAAAAACTACTGGATAGATTTCAATGAAACTTTCTAAGTTTTATTTCTTAGACACTTGGCCCTTATCAAAAAAAAAATGATTGCGATATCTTCATTTAATAAAAAGTTATTAAAGTTTCAGAAACAACGATTTGTATATGCACTGCGTGTTTAGTGATGTATGTTTCCTTCTCGCGCAGTAGTGGGGCAAGCGGCGTAGCGCGCATGCGGAAATTTTTGTTAATATTTCAAGCAACGCGGACAAAGTCGCGGGTATCAGCTAGTGATTCCATATAATTATTTTTAATAAAGCAGTGTACTGCTTTTCCTTGCAAGGTGGTTAGAGACACATACTTTGGACTACTAGTATAAATGCAAATGTTTGTATTTGTATGTATGTTCGTATGTATATATGTTTTATTTGTTATTTTTATTAGATCACGCCGAAACAGCTGAACCGATTTGGATGAAATTAGTGTATAGATAGACTATCACTTGAAAGAAACTCAGGCTATTATTACTTGTTAGGCACAAGAGAAGGTAAATCGAAGCCGATGGAAGTATAAATATAAAATTTGGCAGGGAAGTAGTTTAGTTAGTAGACGTCCGCTAAGAACGGATTTTGCGACAGGGCCGGATTAAGGTCTTAGAACTCTTTGAAGTTTGTATATAAGTCCTTCAATTTGTGTTCTATAAACTTTCAATTTGGCAGGGAGCACTTACAAATAAGAAACTATTTTTTATTTACTGACCAACAAATCACAATGTTTATTATTAGATAAAGCAATTTTATGGATCGCAGAGCAGCATGGTCATACCTACTATCTAGATATATTTACAGACGGTTATTTTCCGATCAATTTTTAGATTTCATATCAAAAATAGTGACTCACTATCACTCCACTCTGGTTCGTTCCCGTTAAACGTTTCAAGTTTATAACGGTTAGTATGGATTTCTCAAAGATGTTATAATTTCACACAGTAAAGTATCCTATACTAGCAATACGCGCGGCTTTGCCCGCGTTCAATTTTTTAATCGCTACTAAACTTCATTCGATCACTCGCTGGGTTGAAAATTCTCTAAAATTACTCCAGCTTTAATATACTCCTGAGCCGCGCGGCTACCTATTTCACATATATTATGTGCGGCGTGCACTCCTCCTTTCGTGTTATTGTAGTTTTAGTAGAGATCCTTATTTTTTTAAGTTACGACTTATAACGTTAGCTATCTGCTAGTAAAAGTCCCGTCAAAATCGGTTCAGCCGTTTCAGAGATTAGCCGGAACAAATAGACAAACAAATATTTTGAAAAAGGATTATTTTCATGTACTTATATACATACTTTCATATGCATTTAGTGAAAAGCTGTTAATTTGACATTAAAAACAAACACTCCAATTTTATTTATATGAATGGATGTATAGATATAACTCATGTACTATTTTCGTCAGAAACAAATTTATATTAACTACAATATTTTAAGTGGTTACTGTGAAGTGGAACGTTCTATAGAACTTAACCGATTGAAAAGAAACTCGGGTAGTTAGTTCGTTTAGTCGGACTTTTGTATAACAATCAAACTATTGTACTCCATTTAATGTGATACACGTGCAAGTCGAGTAAAAAAAAAAACTCCTGCATAAGCGTACTTAAAGAAGTGTACAAGTTCAAAGGAAAACATTATTTTGCCGTTAGTTAATTATACATTTCTCAGAAATTAGACATTTTCCTGAAGTTAAAAGTATCATACATATATATTGACCCAAAAAACCGGCTATCACCATATCCAATTTTATCAAAATCAGTTTAGTTTTCTTGTCACAGACAAACAAAGGGACAAAAATTGTAAAAAGTATGGCTATGTAATATGTAGGGATAATAATGAATAATTCAAGTCGATTTTCCAAAAAAAACACCAATATTTGTTTAAATGTCCTCGTCTCGTCAGAACAAATCTATACTAATATTATAAAGAAGTAAAGTTTGTTTATTTGTTAAATTGTAAGGGGTAATCTCGGGATCTACTGAACCGATTTTAAAAATTCTTTCACTAATAGAAAGCCACATTATTGCTGAGTGTCATAGGCTATATAAAACACCGAAAATACTAATATTATAAAGAAGTAAAGTTTGTTTATTTGTTAAATTGTAAGGGGTAATCTCGGGATCTACTGAACCGATTTTAAAAATTCTTTCACTAATAGAAAGCCACATTAATGCTGAGTGTCATAGGTTATATAAAAAACCGAAAAATAAAAAGGCTTTTACGTGGTAGTCCGTTTTGCAAAGTGAATCGGAGAAAAAACGGTCGAATGAAAGCGTTTCTTACGAACGCTGCCTTAACTACGAGTATGAAAGATATATTTTTGAGTTCTAGAGAAAAGATGTGGAGCTTGAAAATGCCTACCAAACAGTCAAGTACAAGTAACAAAAAGTAGTTTTTAAATGTTATGTTAAATGTTGTAATGTTAGATAATTTAATTTTAAATTTTTAATATTAATAAAATAATTTAAATTATTTAAACACTCTGTACTAAAAAGGATTATTAACATTATGCCCAACGAAGTGGGCGCGGGTCAGCTAGTAGTTGATATATTTTTAATGACGTAAATCCACTATGATCATATTAAAAATTATGCGGACTTCTTTTGCGTCGCAGTGGATGAGAAACACTTAATAAATTAAACAATATATAATATATTCTAATCAAAACAAACAAGTATGGGTTGACTGATACGAAGTTTTTATCAGTAGGGCGTTATCAATGTCATTTAGACTTTTTCTAATAGGTATAATGACTGTTAAAAAATTTGAAAAACATTGAAAAGTAAAAAAAAATAACAGTTGGGTAGTTTCTATTTACTTACTACCTACTTTTCAGTATGTACCAGCTTGTTGTTGAAGAAACCTCTGACTTGAGAAGAACTGGCGAAAGAAACTCAGGGAAAATCAGTGTTACTCAGCAAAACCAGTACGTCTGAACAGATTTGGATGGAAATTTCGCACAGAGATACTTAATAGTCTATTACATAGGTAACTTTTTATACCGGTAAAACTTACGATTGGATTTTTTTTCTATCGACAAACACGAAGCGAAATTAGGGTTAGTCTCTAGTAAAATGAGTATAATCGGATTTTTCGTAATTTGTTTTTTATTTATGGTTTTTGATATATTGAATACTTAAGATGTAACCAGTATCATGATCATGGAATAGACTGCGTTTCTAGACACTTTATTTTTTTTAAAACCAGTGTATACTCTACAAAAAAAAAACAAATTATTAGAATAATATTATAGCAACATTGCCTAAGTTTTCCTTAAAGATTGGTCAACATTAATGATGAAACCCGCTATCATCACGCTCCATTCCAACGTGAGAAGCCATCTACGTGATACACGAACGATTTATACTTATTGAACGAATAATTGGATTTTAATATCAAATTCCATAATTTATTAAGCGAAAAATTTATACTAGCAATGCCCGCGGCTCCGCCCGAATTCTAAATACTAATAAAAATAGGGCTCGGTGTCAAAGGTTGAAAATTTAGGGTTTTAAGTATTTTTTATTGCCAAATGAAAAAAAAGGAAAAATTATTGGTCTAAGTATAAATAAATAAAAAATCTGGAGGGCCACCCTTATTACCTAAGGGAAGAAAAAAAATAACCTACGACCTATTCTCAGACCTACGAAAAATACCGAAAAAAAATCGGTCAAGCCGTTTCCGAGGAGTTCGATTACAAACACTGTGACACGAGAGTTTTATATATTAGAAGATTATAAAGAGGAAGAGTTTGTGAACGCGCTTATCTCAAGAACTACTAAACCCCTATGGAAGCCTATAGGCTACATAATCGTTGTACTACCCAAAAGAGCGCAGCAGAGTCGAAACGAGATAAATAAAATATAGGCATCTTTTTTTAAACTAAGGCCAATCCAAATCCATATTACAGTGGCGATAACAGTTCCTCCTAATTACGACGTCAGCATAATGAAATATCACTATCTGTCTGATCACTATAAACTTAACAACTACTGCACCGACGTTCATGCTGTTCACCAATGGATAGAGTTCTCGAGCAAGGTTTTAGTATATAACTAGCGACTCGCCCTCGCTTCGCTCGGGCTCTTCCCTAGATTTAGCACAGACAAAGCCGCGGGATCCGCTAGTTATGCATATAAACCTTCCTCTTGAATCACTCTTCAAAAAAACCTTCACTATTAAAAAAACCGCATCAAAATCCGTTGCGTAGTTTTAAAGATTTAAGCATACATAGGGATATAGGGACAGAGAAAGCGACTTTGTTTTATACTATGTAGTGATGATTTGTCTAGTTTTTGTATACATTTACTAGCTGGAACCCGCGGCTTCGCTCGCGCTAAATCTATCGAGGGCGAGTTGCTAGGGTTCATATAAGCTATAGTGTGGATAAGACCTAATAATGACGACACGTTTGGCGCAGTTTGTAGTGACCCTATTTTCTTCCGTCAGCGGTAGCGGCTTCGAGTCCCGCTGGGGGTATTCATTTGTTAAACTCGGATGTTTGTACTCCAGTCATGGGTGTTTAAACTTATATATTATGTAGTATATCAACTATCTGGTATCCATGAAACAAGCCTAATACATAGCTTACCACGGAACTAGATAGCGCTGTGTGAATAATATCCCAACATATTTATTATTATTTATAACCATTTCTTTTACATCTACTAGTATTTATATCTTGATACTAGGTATCAGATGTATTGTTTACAGAAAACATTTTCTATTTACTTCTAATTTGAAAAAATCCAACAAAATACTAGAAAAAAACGCCTTAAAATGCACTTACCGGGTCCAAATCAATTTTCCGCGACTGCATCTGCGACGTCTTCGAATGTGAACTCATTGAACTCATTCTGATTCCACTATTGATCACTTTTTCATATAATACAAAATACACTTCATACAAGATCACAGATATTTACAATAACATAATTTGTTTACGTCTGGTACGGCACTATACTTTTATTCTGAAACAATGGCAGAAAATTTCATTAACATTGTATACATACATATATATTATTAAGAAAAACATGTCAAGTCCGTCAAGCGGCCCTTGGCCAGCATGGTGGACTATGGCCTGATCCACATATGAAGGGAGGCCCACCCTCAGCTTATTAATAGGACATTAAAAGGGCTAAATACACATACATTAAAACAGTCAAGTGTAAATCTGATTTAATGGGGCTGAAAATGTCTAACATAACTACCATAATGTTAACTATTACATTTGACATTAAACTAAAAATCTGCTGAAGTTTTATGAACAATATATTTTTTATGAAATTTGGCATATAGCTAATTGTAGATGCTGAAAAGGGCATCAGATATTTTTTGTCTGTGGAAATCATCCCTTAATGGTGGGATGAAAAGGAGGTAACAATATTTTATGGGGAATCAATACTTTCTCAACTAAATAATATTAGTTTATCCTGAAAAACCCAATGGAAGAGGGGGTGAGTCACTAATGTGTCATAATTTGGCATTTCACAGACCCAATTTCAATTAATAGGTTAAAATGGACTTAATCAAGAGTTTTAATAGTATAGGAAACAAAATCCCCAAAATTTTCTATCTATTATACAATGAAGAATATAGTGTAGGTATGTCAAACTTCATATCCACACATGAAAAACTAATCTTCTTTCAAAGGTTACCTACTTTATTAATATGCTACTTGAAAAGTAAACTATCAACCAAAAACAATTTTACTAAAATACATTTTTTTATACAGAGTCTATATGATGAATGCATTAGACAAGCTCTTTTGAATTCTCATTTTTACATTAACATAGTATACATTTTTTATTTAATGTCAGTCTGTGGGGAAGCTACCACCAGCTCAAAAGCTGTTCTACTGAGAAGAGCAAGCGAGAAACTCCATGGTTGCTTACAATATAAAAAAAATATGAATATATTTATATAACTGAAGAATGAATTTTAATCCTAGCATTATGGTATTTATAGACGTAATTATCTATACATAATATGAAACCATCATAGTTTTTATATAAATATTACATAATATTTGTTAAATCATTAAACTTTTTGCGATATTCTTTAGGTTTATATAATAAAACATACTTTCTTCATTCAATTGCAACTGAAATAAAAAAATGACACCCATGTTAGTCTAAAACTTAAAGAAATATGTAAATTGGGGTCTTCATTGTTTATTTGTTAAAATAGATCAGGCAAAAATTATGATTACTAACACTCATTTTACTTCATTATTATGATATCTACTATCAATATTTAAATAATTTTTATATGTATATGTTATAAATACTTAGTTAAATAGGTAATTGTTAAAAATATAAAATATTGCAATAGTTTAGTTCTACATTTTTACTTATATATTACACAAGTCCAAAATGAGTTAAAATGTAGAAAATCTAGAATATCTAGAATAACTGCACTTCAGGTTCTAACAAAAACTCACCAAACAACAGCTAAAGAGCTACTCAAGCATAAAGTATGCCCTATTAACATATTGTCGACAGTTGCTATGAAAATTAAAATGCCCAACAATCGACTTTCTACCCACAATCATAAAATAATTGGTAAAAAAGCGGGAAAGTTATTGTCTTCGATCTACGCACATTTTTATATAAGGAAAAGTAAAAGTTAACATCTGACAAAGGAATCGAGATTTTGCAATCAACAAGGGCAAACCAAATCGTGTTTTTTTTTCACTTCCTTACACATCTGTGACGTACCTTAGAAATGTATCAACAAAACTCGAACATGGCACCGTTTCGAACTAAATACAATTGTTTACACTAAAAATAACGATTTCATAAAAAGTAAACGTTAAAATAACACTGATTCATTCCGCAACGGAGTGCTCATTGTTGTATGTAGCTGTACACCTGAATTTATCTGTCAAATGACAGCTTTATTATCCTACAAAATTAAATATCGTCACAGATGTTTAGTAATGTTAAAAATAACGTGAATTCTCAATTTGGTAACGTTATACTTACGTAGTGATCACCCCTTTTACTTTAAAATGTACACTGCACTAAACAATAACTTGCAAAAATCACTCATAAAGTTATATACAGTTATTTATTTCATAATTTACAACATTTATGTGCTGGGAATTAAGTTTTAATAGGCCTTAATTCTATTTAACTAATTCACGCAGTCATATCATGAAATGAAAAGAAATACAAGAAAGAGTGAGAGCATGCATTGGTGAGAGGACGATATTGATTGCGATTTATTGACGCTAGGTGACGCTCAAAGGAGTTGCTACGGTTGCGTTCATTTAATTAACAAAAAATAAATATTACAATATTTATTGCAATTACATAAATGAATAATTTATTATTTACTGAATATTTAGTACTTATAGAAGATATACAAATAAGCAATATAAATAATACATAATTATATATTCATTTGAATTTGAAGGTGTATTTATTGTTAACTACATCGTTGAGAATGTAATCCAATAAAAATCTTTCAAAATCATTTTCAAAACTTGCCTACCATATATTTTCTAATGATGAATTTATTAATAACACAGAAATATACAGTTAGTGAAATATAATATTTGTAATACATTTAAAAACCACTTAGTATTTCTAAGACAGATTGGTTTAAAGGAAAATTTAATAGTTTTCTATAATATTACTTTATCAGTTCTTAATAAATATTCAAATTAAACATTTAAAATCTTTTGCACATCAGCGATGTAATATTTTTTTATTTATTGACATGACATTACAGTCTGACATTTAAGTATGACAATTGACATTTCACAATTGACATTTGACAACAACATGAATAATTAATAAATAACTTGCCCAAAGCGTTGCATTTATTAATTTATTCACAGACCTGGATAGTTACCATAACTGGCTAAAACTGGTGCTTATTTTACTAACAATACTCCACATTCTACAATGTGCTACGTAATTATTACTGGGCGAAGTTTAGCATGGCTGTTGTTAAGCTTGGTGGCGTTCATGCTAATATTAACCGGTATTATGACGCCCAAATGGCTTTTAGGTCAACCAGTTGTATTAAATGAGAATAATGTAACGAAATTTTATGTGCCTAGTGTTGGCATATATAATAGGTTTGTATATTTCTACATGATATATACTTTTAAATTTAAAAAAATATTGGACTATATTTTTAGTGATGAATTGAAAGTCTATGATTATTAGTGAAAAACTATATTAATTTCTAGTATCTCATAACCAATGTGGAATAAATCAATTATTGCTGCTTAAACTATTGTTGACATGTTCACAATTTTTAATATTTTCACCAAAATACCCATGCATCACTATTCATTTATATCACAACACCTATTATATCTGATACAAATAATTTCAGATGCATTCGCATGAGGCATGATCATTACAACTGTGCACCATTCTCTCTTTATGGTCTAGCCACTGATTCTGCTGTTTACCCTAAACCATGGAAAGCTGCTCTGTTTTTTCTATCATTGTGTAAGTAGTAGAGTTTATGCCAATATTAACCAAGAAACAGGTACCTGATTTGTTAGATATCTAAATATATAAAAGTTAATGTTCACTCACTCATTTATCACGAAATATCGAAAACCTCTTTACATATAAAGATGAAATTTGACAGGAAGGTTGTTTATACTTAGTAGTCATTAATAACATTACTAATTTTCATTCAATCATTTATTTGTGAGTTTTCGCTTTCCATTCAGTTCACTAACTTCATTAATATATACTTAATACAGTAGGTATCTGTAAAATTATCCAAAACAGAAGTTCACTGTTTTGGTAGTTTAGTGGCTAGTATATAGCTACAGATCCACAAGTCTTAGGACTGAGTATGTTTAATTATTGAGTATGACAATACTATGACAAAAAAGTGATGCGATGAGGAGTTGCATTTACTAATCATTTGTCACCATTCACTTTGCTGGTTAGCACTGTCATCTCTAAGGCTTTTGCATGTCCTTTCGGACATTTATAATCCAGGTAGTTTGTACCCTCTCCTTTTTGTAACTATGGAAAGGTACTTTTTCACTATATGCTCATTGGGTCAACACTGTCTGTACCACCTTAACCTAGGTTCTGTAATCTCTCAGTAATAGGTGTTACTTTGAAATTCCTCCTAACGTGTTCGTTACACACTTTAGTGTAGTGTATGGTATGGTATGGTATATATATATTATTCATTGATGCTCCGTTCATATTGGTTGTAGCGTAATATAATATAGCCTATAGCTTTCCTCGATAAACCGACTATCCAACTCAAAAAGAATTTTTCAATCTACTGGTTAGTAGTTCTTGAGCGCTCAACCAAACAAACAAACAAACAAAGTCTTCAGCTTTATAATATTATATTAGTAAAGTAATCTGTACTTTAGTAATCATTTTTTTGACATTAAATTTTGGAAAAACCCTGTGGTTTGTGTGGCTTTTTATGGCTCAACATCAAATAGCACCTGTGTCTATACCAATGGTATCTTAATTTTTTTACTACATTACTTCTTTTTAATTATTCCAGGTGCTGCGATACAATTTTCGACAGTATTAGCCGGCGTGATGTCCTGTTGTGTGCAATCTGTGTTTAAAAAGAGTGTCATATCTCTTGCCGGAGCCACTCAAGCATTAGGAGGTGAGAGATGTTTGATCTTAAGATGCACTTGGCAGAAAGTGAGAGCAATAGAATGTGCCAAATACACTTTTCCTCTTGGTTTATATGCAACTTGTGAACTACCTTAGTGGTCTAGTGCTGGATATCTAGATTCGAATTCTTCTTCGAATCTGGGTCGGGCCAAGATTAATTACTAAGTTTTTCTGTTAAGATAGTCTCAGTAACAGCCCAGAGTATGGAAGTAGTCAAGATAGAGCATGTGTCAAAGTATTGTTCCATCGGGCTAATGAAGTAATTACTTTTTCAGGTCTATTCGGAGTCCTAGGGCTTCTACTATATCCATGGGGATGGGGTGCTCCAAGAGTTAAGCGTATGTGCGGAGACTATTCAGAGCCTTATATACCAGGGGAATGTTCTATTGGTGAGTATGTATAACTATGCAAATTTAAAAGTTTGCGTGAAAGTTGAAAGTTGAAGAAGCAATATTTTATAGCTATTACATCATCTTTTTCATATAGAAAAAAGTTAAGTTATTTTTTTTAAACTTATTTTGACATTGGAAACAGACACTTTTATTTATCTGTATATATGGATAGTTTATATTCAGCTTTTTAACGCTTAATCTTAATCCCTTCAATACGAGGGTGTCAGGCCATAGTCTACCGCGCTGGCCTAGTGCGTGTTGGCGGACTTCACATGTCTTTCGAAAACTTGTTAGGTTTTCACAGACACGTAGGTTTCCTCACGATGTTTTCCTTCACCGTAAGACAAGTGGTAATCATGCTAGAAATAATTCGTACATGAAAATATCAGAGGTGCGAGACTCTGATTTGAATCCGCTTCACTCAATTATCGAAGCGAGGGTATATATTTGGATGGCCCACAAAATCCAACTAATTGTTTTTGTCTCGTCTGAAAAATCGTCAAAACGTAACGTAAACGTAACGAAAAAAAATGAAAAAAATAAAAAATCAAATTTTTTTTGGATTTTTAAAAATTCGGAGCGACTTCTTAAAATTTTTTTTTGAGCTGTCTTTTGGAGAGGGCTCCTTAAACATCAAAAACTAACATTTTTTTCACACGAGACTCAAAAAAAATAGTCGGTTTTTTTGCCACCCTAGTATATATAGATAAATTTAATAATATGTAATTTATAATTTTCAGGTTGGGCCCTTTTCGTGACAGCAACAGGCGTAGCCCAAGTTTTTATTGCCAGTGCTTTATCAAAGCCAGCGGATAAAGCTGCTAACTCGGATAAGGTACAATTTCAAATGGACGAAGGAAAACAACTGATATGCCTAGCTTAATTTGTGACAAGTGACAGTTGATTTTTTTGACATTTGGATTTTGACAGTTAATTTTTTTTATAGAGATCAATTTTAGACATAGCTGTATTGAATAAAGATGTGAGTTTGTTTTAAATAACTATATTTAATACTTTCTTATATTATTATGTACTAAATATTTAATATTTATATTATACATATTGTAAAATTATAAGTTTGAAACTATAGTTTTAAGATTTTTTGTTGGTATTTCTTTTTAGAGATGAAGTATTGACAAAAATTCTTAAACCTATAACTACTTCAATAATATTTTCTAACAAATATTTTAATGTACAGATTCTACTCAGTTAGATTTTATTATAATATGTATATATTAATAATTCTCCATAAACTTACATCTTTATTATTAACACTATTTGTTTGTCAGTTTTTTTTATATAAAACTAGCTGACCCGTGCCCACTTCGTTGGGCATAATTTTAATAATACTTTTTTAGTACAGAGTGTTTAAATTATTTAAATTATTTTATTAATATTAAAAATTAAAAATTAAATTATCTATACTAATATTAAAAAAACTACTTTTTGTAACTTAAATATAAAAGTTAGACATATGCTGTCGTTGACTTTTTTGTAGGCATTTTTAAACTCCACATCTTTTCTCTAGACCTCAAAAATATATCTTTCATAGTTAAGGCAGCGTTCGTAAGAAACGCTTTCATTCGACCGTTTTTTCTCTGATTCACTTTGCAAAACGGACTACCACGTATAAGCCTTTTTATTTTTCGGTTTTTTATATAACCTATGACACTCGGCAATAATGTGGCTTTCTATTGGTGAAAGAATTTTTAAAATCGGTTCAGTAGATCCCGAGATTACCCCTTACAATTTAACAAATAAACAAACTTTACTTCTTTATAATATTAGTATAGATATATCAAAAAATTTAAGCACAAATGTCGATAAACACAAAGGTAAGACTATTTTTTTTAATGACGATGACGACTATTTACAACTTATATACTCAATATTATAGTATAATAAGAATAATATTATTAATATTACATCTTGGATTAAGGAATATTAAAGAGTGTCATAGAACTAAATATGAATATCGTATATCGTACTACGAGACTCACTTTTACCTTTTACTAATACACTGGTTAAGTCTCGTAGTACGGTATATGGTATAGTTATGAAGCGCGAAAGTTTAAAAAAAACTAATTATGAGTAATTAGTGTATTAAAAATGTAGAATAGTAGCTTAAACATGAAATTATAAGCTACTTTATTATAATGATACGAGTTAACGCGAGCAAAACCGCGTGTCTCGTTAGTAAATGGATACAAAAAACTTGACAAATTATATACCTAAAATATATAACCACTCTATCCATTGGTGAAAACAGAATGGAAATCGGTGCAGTAGTTTTAGAGTATATCGCGAACAAACAGATAGGCTTTGTTTTATAATTTGTAGTAATGTTTGACTTTAATATTTATTTTGGCCGACTCTCCTTATTATTTCTTAGTCAGAGTATAACATATTATATTTAAATAAATGAAAAATAGGTGCTCGTTTATTCCTAAACTATTTACATTTACACTAATATTTATTTTACTAGTACGGATCGGGGGCCATGCAAGTATTACATTGTCACTAAAGGGGGCCCGGGCCCCCAGAAGCAGAGGGGCCCTTGCGTTGTTTATTTTTAAAGATATGGGATTGGTTTCAAATAATTAATTATAATTTTGTATATTTTGATAAGCATGTTTAGGGATTCCCGAAAATAATTGAAGAAGTGAATGGATTTTTTTGAAGGAGGTGACATGTCGCGTTTTCGAATTTTCACTATTTTATTCATAGATTTCTGTGTATAAACAGTTTTAAATATTAAAACAGCCATATTAACTACTATTATAGTTCAGTTCCCGCCATTTGACAGCCATTTTATACATGCACTTATACATTACACAAACTTTGAACTTAATTTTCTAGAAATTAGGCTTTTGCGACACATCACCTTCCTCCATTTATGTCTGTCAACTAAAACGTGATGATCGTATAAGAATAGAATGGGGGAGATAGATCTTTGCTTATTTTTGCTGAAAAAGGGTAAGTACGGGTTAAATATTACTAAAATTTTGCAAATTTGTAATACTTGAATGGTCTCTACTCTCTACCTAATATATGTTACCTACAAATCTAGTGCTTTTAATTGATGACGTCATATGAAAAAAAATATTTACAAATACTTTTTTTTTGTATTTATGGTTTTAAATAGTAAGATTTTTATTAAAAACTTATTTATTTTGTAAAACTCAAGATGATTTTCTATTTTTTTTAAAACAGTAAAAAAAAATGACATGAAAAAGGCGATGATAAAAAAACTACATTTCTAGGTTTAATATTTTTAATTTTTATAATGAATGTTTTAGTTAGGCAACTAACAAAATGACTAGTTTTTAAAATTTGACTGCGACATACGGTGCTGATATTGACCGTAACTTATACAAGTAAATTTTAATACTTTAGACTGATAATGGCTTCCATTTTATAATTTTTTTTAAATTACAATATATTTTTAGTCACATTCATCGAAGATGCTTCGTTCTTAATACTCAGGTTAGATATAGCTTTATGCAAACCCAGCAAACTTAATTCTGCTATATAAAATAAAGGGTAGGAAGGTAAATAATCCTTTGCCTATTCTCATACCTATCAAATATGACCCGTGCCCACTTCGTTGGGCAACATGTTAATAATCCTTTTTTAGTACAGAGATATTAAAAATTAAAAATTAAATTATCTTTACTAATATTGAAAAAACTACTTTTTGTAACTTAAATATAAAAGTTAGACATATGCTGTCGTTGACTTTTTTGTAGGAATTTTCAAGCTCCACATCTTTTCTCTAGAACTCAAAAATATATCTTTCATAGTTAAGGCAGCGTTCGTAAGAAACGCTTTCATTCGACCGTTTTTTCTCCGATTCACTTTGCAAAACGGACTACCACGTAAAAGTCTTTTTATTTTTCGGTTTTTTATATAACCTATGACACTCAGCAATAATGTGGCTTTCTATTGGTGAATAAATTTTTAAAATCGGTTCAGTAGATCCCGAGATACCGCGACACGAGATATTTATTTACATATTAGATTAAATAAATATAAGTTTTTAACATAATGTTAACTGAAACTGATTTATTTATTTTTTTTAATTAAAAATAATTTTATATCTTTAATAATATATTTATCTTAAAAAAATCTTAGTCGATAGCATTAATTATTATTTATACTATTATATGTTATGATTTTTGTAACTTTTTTTTGTATTTTAAACATTTACATATTTTTTTTAATTTTGTGATCCGTGCCATAGATAAGAAATATTTGGCTTTACTAAAAACATCAGTATTATTTTACTTGTTCCTCAAATTTTTTTTGGGTTGTATTAAATTCGAAAAGACTTGCGTTTTTCTATTTTATTTATGAAAAATTAGTTATATGTGTTATTATTGGAAAAATGGCCTAAGTTTTGCATAGTCTGATATACACTGCCTTATTATATAAGTATCGTTTTTAATAATCATTTACTCATTTTATGAACATAATATTATGCATAATAAGATAGAATGTAAATTTTTATAGTTTTAAATAAAAAAACGAATGGGGCATATTTGTTTAAACTTGAATAATCCAACAGATTATAAATGTAATAATATATACTTTTTAAATTGACTGACTTTTAGCGGAGATATTATGTAATATACGCGCATTATATTTGAATCTCCTCCTTTTTTGAAGTTGGATGAATTTTTTATGGTTTTATATTATATAGAAAACACTATTCTTTATAGAAAAGATAAGAAATTAGTAAATATACACTTTTTAACATAACATTAACTACTACTATTGTATTCTCATTTTAGGTTAAGTGTAGCCATATTTTATACACATGCTATTTTTAATGAACTATTTTTGTATTTTTAAACTTTATTATATGGATTATACAACTATGTTTGTTTTATTTATACCATGGGGTGTCATAGGGGTTTTTTTTAATTAGTTGAAATAAATGTCAATTGATGGTGTTGTGTTGTGATTATTGAAATTTATTGATAAAAGAAGTGCGTGTATACAAAGTACACATGTCAGAAGTAAAACTTCTTTGGCAAACTAATTTTTAAATCTCGTTTATATTTATACTAAATAACCCCGTCTTAGCTTGAGAGAGGGAGACGGCGCGAAGGTCACACCCACGAGTTAGACAGAGTGAGAAATGTCACTGACTCGCGGTGGGCGAGATCTAACTAAGGCTAACTCTTCCCCGTCTCTGAGCACCTAGTACTATGGACTTATTTTTTCGTTTCATCGAGTTTGAAATCACAACGATTCTAAAGAAGTTTCACTTCAAAAAGGTAGCGGTACCGCTGGGCTACCACTGTCTACAATATGTCCCTATACATTTAATAAAAAATATACAGTGGTAGTAAGTTCGATTTCGATTCATGTATACCTATTACCAACTTATAATTTAATATTTACCTATAATTTTTACCTTTCATATTCCTGAGTATTTAAGTCAAAATAGATACTTCTAATCATGTCATTATACAATTTTACTGAAACATGTATTAGGGTCCAAGTTTTGAATAGTTTATACGCTACAATTATCGTTACAAGCTGTAACCGACCCCATCCGAGTATTGTCACAGTCAAATAGTAATAAAATAATTTAGACTTGTAGATACGTTTCATTTATTTATAACATACTAGCATTAATCGCGGCTCCGGCTGGATTCTAAAGAATGGAAACCTAATTCGTAGATCTACGAAAATACGTTTTATAAATTATACGTTTTATACCGTTATTATATTTTTAGTTTGAGATCTGCATTATAAATATTCTATATATTGACTCGGATAACGAGCTTTCAACATATCAAATTTCTGTACGCTTAGATCTTTTAAACTACGCTACTACAGATTTAATTGCGGTTTTTATCAATAGAGTGATTCAAGCGGAAGGTTTATATGTATATAATACATGTATCTTATAGAAAAAAGCCGAGAATATATATAATTTCAAAAAAAATATTTATTATTAAAACGTGGGGGCAAACGCGAGTGAAGCGAGGGTGAGTCGCTAAGTCAATACATATACATAAGTATCTACAAATTAAATTGGAGTGGCTGTTTTTAATTTTCAATTTACAGCTTTTCACTAAATGCGTATGAAAGTATAAACGTTACTAACAACAAAAAACTAATTTTTAATTGTCTGTCTGTTTGTTCCGGCTAATCTCTGAAACGGCTGAACTACTTTTGACGGGACTTTCACTTGTTGATAGCTAATGTTATAAGGAGTACCTACTTAAGCTAATTTTATTATTAGAAAATTATAAAAATTGTTTAATTTATTTTAACTTACGCCCAGCGGAGCGGGTTTGCTAGTGTATAGATAAAAAATATTCTACAACGTATAATTTAAATACATACGAGTTATACCTAAATGTCATAACAAGTAGGTACAATAACCCAACAAGAAAGCTAACGTTATAAATTACAAGTTTCATATAATTGCCGTAAAACTAGAATTTCAATTGGATTGGGGACTGCATAATTAATTGACAAGCCGCCATATTGTGATTTGACATTTGTATTGGCGGACATTTTGTCTCTGTTTAAATTATAGGGAATTTACGTAAGGAGGTTTTATTAAGGAGGTAATATTGATATCGTCTTTTAAATAATATTTTTAACTAGCCACTTACTATCATTCTGCTCGCGTTCGTTCTTAAATTCGTTTTGACGATAGTCTACGATAGACGATGATTATGATATAATTCTTAGAAATAAGATATTTTCCAGCAGTAAAAGGTATCCTATATGTTGTCTAAGCTATCATCATATTAAATTTCATCAAAACCTGCCCAGTGGTAGTTACAGACACACAGACAAAAGCTTTAAAAATATAGATTAGGCCTCTGTATAGATAATAACGACTCTTTCAATTAGATTTCTTTAACCTGTCAATTCGATATTTTATAATTAAAGCATATTATTAACACCTTTAGATGTTTAAATTTAAAAAAAAATTACCAACCAACACGGCAATGATCATTATCATACTGATATGTGAACAAAATTTTGATTACTTTATAAAAGCACGATAAAAAATTTAATTACTATGCAAATTTTACAGCTTTCGTCAGACATTTATGCAACATATTAAATATTTTAATTTATGTTTAGTGTATTCACTACAAGCTTTATTTTTATTTCTTTCATATAGGTACCTAACCTATGTAGTTAGTAAAATTAAAAAAATGGCTGGACCTATTTTATTGACAGTATGTCAGGGATGGTTTAAAAAAAATAGGTAAAAAATCGAAAAGTTCAGTAACCCTTAATAGCCTAGGAACCCGAGGAAAGTGAGGGCGAATCACTTATTAACACTATCCCACAACCTGAGCATTTTGTGGTCCACTTTACTGAAAAACTATCACGCCTATAGATTTGTGCTTTAACATAGTAATTTAACTTCATATATATGTGTTATCTGTCAAAAAAAATATAACTATTAAAAAAAATGAACATTAACAACTGTCTTAAAAATTATTACCCGTTACAAAAACTACGCGAACCCTCACAAAGCTCAGCTTTTTAGTAGTTTTATATCTCTATTTGCATAATACTATATTCCTTCATCAACTTGTTCTCTTCGTTTTTTTTAATACTAGTAATTATAAGCTAAGTGCACATTTCTAAAGTGTATAAAGAAGATCTTTTTAAGAGGAATAATTCTGCTATTTACATTATTTTCATATAACTTTATTAGTTAACGTGGCGCACGACAAGCTCTATCGGCATAATCTTTTTGACATCTTCAACAATTATTTTTATATTTCAGTGAATTAAGACAAAATCTTGATAATTTATACACCAAAATCTTTCTCGTGAATCACTCTATCCATTAGTGAAAACCGCATGAAAATGTGCTTAGTAGTTTTTGAGTTAATCGCGAACAGACAAACAGACAGTTGTCAATTATGCAGTCGTGCTTTTAATGTTTTTTTTTATTTTTTTAAATTATTATTTTTTTACTTATAAGATACTTATTACTTTATATATATTTTTATTATTTTAACAATACAGTATAAAACCTTCGATTCCTAAAATATAAAGCTCGAGGGTAGAATTACAGAACAAAATGGAAAAATAGAAGTTCTGATTGATGACTGTATCCCCCGAGGAAACGTCTGGTAATCATGGCTTCGCTTTGATTGATTTACTGTACATTAAAATAAAACTTCGATTTAACTTTGCTTTTTAGGTATTTTACATATATGTTTATCTATTCTTAGATAGTGGTAGCTCAGTGGTAACGCGCTCGCTTGGATAACCGAGTGATGCGGGTTCAAATCCGTCTCGCGCTTCTGATATTTTCATGTGCGAATTATTTCTGTTATGGTCACTTGTCTCCAGTTATCAGCATGTCTGAGAGAGCCTAGGAAGTTTTCGATATACATGTGAAGTCCGCATAGAGATAGATTATACTCTGGAATACTTTTTATCCAAGAAAAATCGCACTAGGCCTAAGTTTTATTTATCACTAAGTATGAAAGGGTGAAGCGAGCTTAATAAAACAACTTTTAGCTAAATAAAACATATTCGTTTTTTTTCAAATAAGTAAGTATTATAAATTGAATATTTTTATCATTGTGACTTGTATAGCTTTCACCGGTTTTGCAAAAAAAACCATGAAATAAAAGCTGCTTAACTATTAGAACTATACTAGATTTTTCTTTTAATATAAACACTATATTTTATCACTTTAAACTTAGCCCTTAAAGTGTCATCAGATCTGAATAAGTATTTTTTATAAAGAAATTAAAAAAATAGCTCGTACTTAAAGCAACGTGTATTCAATTCGAACATTTTCAACAGTTACTTCCTTTTTATGTTATTTGTTGTATGAAAGTTCAGTAGTTATGATTAAAAAGGCGATATTGCGATCTTCACCCACCATGCTTCATTCGAAACACCATAAATGGTTTTCTTATAAGAAAACTATAATAAATTATGAAACGTAAATTATGACCTTATCCATTCTTTTGCGTCAATACATTCTGATAAATAATAAAAATAAACATAAGGCATATCGATCAACCAATGAGAGCGGTCGATGCTCGTCACGACTCGCTGAGTACAACACTATGGTCGTTTTTCATATAAAGGGTTGTACATATGGGGATTCTATTTAGATATGTGATAATGGCTAGCATGTCCGGTCATACATCGAGAGGTCCTGGGTTCGAGTCCCGGGTTGGGCCAAGTTTAGTTATTGAGTCTTTCTGTTTAGTAAGCTCAGTAATAGCCCGGAGTTGGGAAGTTGGCGGTGTGTCACCCCCATGCCTCGGAGAGTACGTAAAGCTGTCGGTCCTGCGCCTTAGCTCTCACTGGTCGTGTCGAGTACTCTTCCCATCGGAGTATGAGAGTAATAGGAATAGAGAGTGCACTTGTGTCTGCACTATAATATCTCCTGCGCAGTTGGCCAGTCTCAATGAGATTGGCCGCCGTGGTCGGAATCGGTTGGAGAACATTATTAATGTATTCAGACCTTTAACGTTCCACTGCTGGGGGTCTTCAATACGGAAATAAGACCAGGATCAGGCATCTGTACATTATATATCTTGGAAAATCGTATCGAAATAGTCATTATTATCGATTCTATCAGCGGAATATATATAATTTCTGGGATTTTTGTCTGTCTGGGGACGTCACGAGAAAGCCACAGGATAGATTTTGATGAAATTGAGTTTGATTTTGATGAATGATAGGTTTCCGGGTCAACGTATATTGTGTGTTAAGCACGAATATACTAATACATATATTATTTTAATACTAATATGTAGGTATATATTTAAAGTTCTATAACATGCTAGCATTTCCCGCGGCTTCGCACGCATTTTAAAGACCGGAAACCAATTTCTTCTAATTTCTTCCCGTTTTTGCAACATTTTTCATTGATACTCCGCTCCTAATGGTCGTAGCGTGATTTAATACAGCCTATAGCCTTCCTCGATAAACGAACTATCCAATACAAAACAATTTTTCAATTTGGACCAGTAGTTCCTGAAATTAGCGCGTTCAACCAAACAAACAAACAAACTCTTCTGCTTTATAATATTAGTATAGATGTAGTATATCAACTATCTGGTATCCGTAACACAAGCCTCGTAGCCACAGAACTAGATTAGGTACTGTGTAATAATGTCCCAACATATTTATATTTATTGATTTAAAAACTGATGAAATAAGTAAAACTCGCGCGTCACAATACGTACACTGTGCAGTACATAGGTAATTGTCTTCATATAATTACTTTGAAACAAAACCATGCGGTTTAACGGACACTTTTAAGGACATATGGCTTTTTTGTTATTTAATTGGTATTTTGAAGGTCTTTTCGTGTGTAGTATTTTGACCGATTTGAAAAAAGGAGAGTGTGTTTCTATTCAGATTTCAGACCTTTTAACGTCCCACTGCTAGTGGTGGGCCTACCTTGAATACGAGAAGATCTAACCATAGTCCAACTGAAAATTGACGGACCTTGCACTTCTTAAAAGACTTTTCAGGTTTTCTCAGTCTTGAACTCTCGCTGAGTTTCTTTCGCCAGTTCTTCTCAGGTCAGAGGTTTCTTCTTTCCGAACTGGTGGTAGACTCATGACGTTCAGTAAGAAATTGTAACAATTTTTATGCTGAATAAAATATTTTGATTTGACTTGAGAATTTTTTCGCAATAGTACAAACTGTACCTACATCTTAAAAATGGTAATCACTAATCATATTAAAAAGCATTCGCATACGAAAATTTCAGAAATGCGAAACCCGGGATTTGTACCCATTTCACTCTATTTCCAAATGCGTTACCACTGGGCTACCACTTGTTTACTTCGCTACTACTATTTTCCATGTATCACATACTAGCGACTCGCCCTCGCTTTGCTCGGGCTCTTCGCTAGATTTAGCACCGGCATATCCGCGGGATCCGCTAGTTATGCATATAAACCTTCCTCTTGAATCACTCTATCTATTAAAAAAAACCGCATCAAAATACGCAACGGCGTAGTTTTAAAGATTTAAGCATAATAGGGACAGAAAAAGCGACTTTGTTTTATACTATGTAGTGATGATTAATGTGTAAATTAAAAGATCATCAATCCCACATATATTGTTTTAAAGCTGGTTATAGTAGTAGCAGTCGCCCTTTTACACCGAAACTACTGAACCGATTCAATTGAAATTTGGTACACAGAAAGTCTAGAGCCTGAGTCCTATGACCTTTACTACTTTTTAAGGCGAAAAAAGGGCC
This sequence comes from Boloria selene, assembly GCA_905231865.2. Lineage (NCBI taxonomy): Eukaryota > Metazoa > Arthropoda > Insecta > Lepidoptera > Nymphalidae > Boloria > Boloria selene. The sequence continues at coordinate 7,552,111 of HG993158.1, read as the reverse complement.
GTTTGGGGTTGAAATAGGGGAAGAAAGTATGTATGGAAATTACGACATTTTAAAGCTAGACGCTTGAAACTTAGTTTTTGGGCTTTTGATTAGATATAAATAAATAAGACATTCAAAATTTTTCCTGAAAGGGTGAATCGCTAGAAGTCTATTAACTCTAAACATTACTCAAATAAATTCTTTTGAAAGTGAGATATGAATAGAGAAGTTACAACATTTAATTTACTTCCTCAGTAGTGATTACAATTTAATTAATAAGAAAGTGTAATTAAATACGAATTATATAAGATACCTATAATTAAAAATACATTTAATAAAGTTAAGTCATTGTGGTGGGTGTTCGTCAAAATTACTTTTACTCCTGACTTTTCTTGGTGTTTAAGAAGTGTATGTTTTAAATATTAAAGTTTACATGTTAAAAATCTTTTTTAGAAATTCTTGTCTGTCTGTTTGTTCCTGTTAATCTCTGAAACAGCTAGACCGATTCTGACGGGACTTTCGCTCGCAGATAGCTAATGTTTTAAGGAGTTATAAAGGCTACATTTATTTAATTAGAAAATTATAAAAACCGTTTAATTTATTTTACCTTACGCCCAGCGAAGTGGGTCGGGTTTGCTAGTCTATACTAATGTTATAAAGAAGTAAAGTTTGTCTATTTGTTAAATTGTAAGGGGTAATCTCGGGATCTACTGAACCGATTTTAAAAATTCTTTCACCAATAGAAAGCCACATTATTGCTGAGTGTCATAGGTTAAATAAAAACCGAAAAATAAAAAGGCTTTTACGTGGTAGTCCGTTTTGCAAAGTGAATCGGAGAAAAAACGGTCGAATGAAAGCGTTTCTCACGAACGCTGCCTTAACTATGAAAGATATATTTTTGAGTTCTAGAGAAAAGTTGTGGAGCTTTAAAATGCCGACAATAAAGTCAACGACAGCATATGTCTAACTTTTATATTTAAGTTACAAAAAGTAGTTTTTTCAATATTAGTATAGATAATTTAATTTTTAATTTTTAATATTAATAAAATAATTTAAATTATTTAAACACTCTGTACTAAAAAAGGATTATTAACATTATGCCCAACGAAGTGGGCACGGGTCAGCTAGTCTATAATATAATAAAATAAACTGAAATCTGTGCTTTAAATATTGCTTTGGAAAATCTTATTGAAATAGTCATTATTATCGATACTGTCAGTATTTCTGTCTCTCAGTTATCGCAACACGTGAAAAATGCTGGAAAGATTTTGATGAAATTTTGGTATGATGATCTGGATCAATATATGTGATACTTTTTACAGCGAAAAAATATTTAAGTTAAGTTTTTACTAATTGCTCCGAGGATAAGGCGCTAATTAGTATAAAATTTATATGACTGACATAAAAATTGCTTCAATACAGATCGAACTCGCTATAATAGCAAACGAATCACATTCCTCTAATTTCAGCTTCACCCCTACAATAAATTTTTATCAACTAACCGCCAGTTTCTATAACCTATCTACCGATAGACCGGTAGTTACGTTCATACTATTTTGACACATTAAAAGTTACAACCTATCAAAATCGTATGAAAGTATCTACCGGTCTATCGGTAGATAGGTTATAGAAACTGGCAGTAAGTATCAATATTATCAAATTCTTTTTCTTGTTTTATTATGAAGAGATTTTCACGATTCTAAAATAACATACAATACAAATTGTTGCCTTTGCGGTCTACCAGATGAAGTAGGGTGACCAAGGTTTTAGGAGTACTTACGTAGATTTATATAAATAAATATGTTGAAACATTATTACAACAGCGCCATCTAGTTCCCTGTTCCGTGGTAAGCTACGAGGCTTGCGTTACAGATACCACATAGTTGATATAGTACACACATACAAATTTTAAATACATACATATTATAAATATAAACACTCATGACTGAGTACAAACATTCGTGTTCAACAAATGAATGCCCCAGCGGGACTCGAACCCGCGACCGCTGGCGCAAAGAGTAGGGTCACTACCAACTGAGCCAAACGTGTCGTCAAAATAAAAAGAAAGATTTATTTCAGAATTTCTAATGTTTTCAGATTCAAATTATTTCTGACGTGACTACCACTTGTTTTATGGTGAAGAAAAACATCGTGAGGAAACCTGCATGTCTGAGAGAACCTCGCAAGATTTAAAAAAAAATGTAAAATATGGCTTGACCCCTTTTGTATTGAAGGGATTCCAACCCCAGCAGTGAGACGCTTAAAGGGATGAATACAAAAAGTCTATTATTTAACTTCTGGTATTTTCTACTATTACTACTTGTATCCTTGCGGTGAAGGAGAGCATCGTGAGGAAAGAGAGAGAGAGCTTAGCAAGAAAGGCATGTGGATTACCCGCACTTGGCCAACTGGTGGACTCTGTCTTGATCCCTCTCGTATTGAAGAGGAACGAACCCAACAGTGGGATGGACGACGAAAACGGGCCGAATACGTATAGAGGGTGAATCACAGTATTGCCAAGCAAATCAAATGTTTCTTTTTAGTATTTATAATATGTATGTATTTAAACTTATATATATGTAGTATATCAACTATCTGGTATCCGTAACACAAGCTTCGAAGCTTACCGCGGAACTAGATGGCGCTGTGTGTAATAGTGTCCCAACAATAACATGTCCCAACTTTTGCGATTGTAGAGGTACAGATTTTAATTCTCCTTTCGCTATAGCTAGCACAACCGACTGGAATGTCTGGAAAAACTATATCCCAAATTCAATCACAAATCATACTTATCCTATCACCTACACATTCACCCCAATACATCAAGGCGCGTGAGAACTGCGCGGAATCGAACCCCCTATAATCAACCAATCGCACCGCAATTAGTGCTGGACACACGTATACGCGTATGTACTGCGGTAATTAAATACAGACAGTTTGACATTGCTCTTTTATATAGATAGTAGCTGTTCGTCTTTGTTAGACGAATAATCTTATTCATTCCGATTTGGAATATTGTGTGTTGTTATAAGTAGAAAGATTTGTATTTTTCAACCGACACCGACTCCAAAAATAACAATAATTGAAATTTCAGTTCATTTTACTAAATAAAATAAAAAAGTAAGTTGATTATTAAGTTGAAGTACAATAAAAAATATTTTTTTACTTTTTAGTGCATATTAATTTGTTTTGGATTAGTATTATTTTTTGAAGTCGGTTTTATTGTTTAAATATGTTGTATGTAACGAATAAACTCAAAAACTACTGGACCTATTTCAAAAATTCTTTTGCCTTTACAAACCTACATTATCACTGAGTAACAGGCTATATTTATTACTAGCGGTACCCGCGGCTTCGCTTGCGCTAGATCTAGAGACGAACCCGAGCAAAGCAAGGGTGAGTCGCTAGTACGTAGGTACATATAAGAATTCTAAGTCGAATATGTGCATTAAATATAAAAAAACCTACTGAAATAGTCATTATTATCGATACAGAGGCCGAATCTATAGTCGATTAATGTTTGTCTGACCGTCTAAGTGTAACTGCACCACGCGAAAACCACTGCACTGATTATGATGAAATTTATTATGATGAGCTTTTCAGCTTAGGGGGTGTCCATAAATTACGTGAGGTGTTTTTTAATTTTTCTGAAACTCCCTCCCCCTCCTGGTGAGATGTCGTGAGATTTTATTCAACCCACGTGCTTTTATTTACGACTAGTTAAAACTAGTAATCAATATTGCTGAGAGTTTAATTATTAATGTAAGAAAAATTTAACAATAGAATACTTAAATCGTAACTACTGTGATTAAAATAAAAAAAGAATATCTTCTCTAATTCAGTCCATGGAGAATCATGCGCGGTCTCAAGGGAGACTATTGGAATCAACATGTCCATATAATTTTCAGTAAAATCATCTGCTCGTATTACGATTATGCTTAAGATTTAATCTTAAGCATATAGAATCTGGATTAAATGGACCAAAATAGTATTTTTTTTGTTTCAATCAGAAAAAAAATTGCGTTATATTTGCCGAGGCCCCCCCTCTCTCCAACGTAAGATAAGATGAGATTGGACTCGACCCCCTCCTTAAACATCTCACGTATTTTATGGACGCCCCCTTATCGCCGTCCACTGTTGGACAAAAGCCAAAAAGCGCCGGAAGGTAAGGAGAGCTGAGAACCACGTTAGGCTCTCTATCGTCAACGTCACCTGCCCGTGGTGCATCCTGCTGTACACCGGCGACCGAAATCGTGGAAATCGCTAGAATCTAAAAATGAGTGACAATTAGAATTCACGAATACTATAAATGAAACTATGTTTTTGGATTTTGTCGCGGATTTATTTGTATTTTTGATCACGACGTTTCGAATGCTTTACAGCAATCATTGTCATGGAAGGAGAGTCTCTCCCGTGACCATGATTACAAGAGATACCTTGTTTCATTTACTATGTAAAATATTCGCGTAAACCTAAGAAAGTATCACGGATACTATTTACTACTTGAAAATATATCACCTTTGATAAACCTATATTAACAATTGTAGGATACAATCAGTTTTTAAATTAAAAAAAAATGCTGTTAGTGAATCTTATAAAAGCATTTAAAAAAAGTAAAATTTAAACAACATATCATTAAATATCATCTATTAACCAATACATCAACTTCAGAAGAGTAATTTTCAAATGTAGAAAGGTCTAAAAATAATGTAAGGTATGTGGAAATTCGCTTAATTGGAGCTAATTCATGCCTTCGGGCTGCGATTACCCGGATTCGAACCTGTAGACCGCTGTGATTTATTGTATTTGAGTGGTATGTGCCGTATTGTTATGTACTATATGAATTTTTATTTACTTTTTTAGATTTACTCGAGTATTAGACATTTTAAATGAAACTATCATCCCCTTTTTTCTTTTTTTTGGCTGTAAAGCCAGATATGGAATCGAAAATAAAAAAAGAAAATTTGTTTTTTATTGGCTGTATGAACTGTGACCTTTGCTTCTTCTAAATAAGATTATCTGAAAAATTATAAAATTTAATTAACATTAATCAACCGGTTTTAAATATTTCGAAAACAAATTACTCACCTTCATTATTTATAATTATAAGTAAATAGAAAATAGAATCACTCTTGGATGAATCCGAGATCTAAATGACCTAAGTTATTTCAAAGCTTAAATTCAATATCACGTATACACTTTAATCTTATTTATCACTACATAGTATAAAACAAAGTCGCTTCCCGCTGTCTGTCTGTCCCTATTTATGCTTAGATCTTTAAAACTACGCAACGGATTTTGATGCGTTTTTTTTTTATTTAATATTTTAATAGAAAGAGTGATTAATGACGAAGGTTTTAGTAAATAATTTGTAAGTTAGTAGTATATAATTTGTAATTTGTAAGTAAGTTTATGTATACTTTTAATAGGGACCCGAGGCTTCGCTCGCGCCATATCCAGGGACGAGTCCAAGCAAAGCGGGGGCGAGTCGCTAGTAAGCTATATAATAACACAGAACATATGATAATAGTCCTTCATTAATTTTTAGTAACTCAATTTCAATTTCTTTACCTTTGTTGCGATTTTTATCTTGTAGCTGTTGTTTAAACTTGATGTTTAACCTAGCGTTAGACAGGAAAATTGCTGTAAAAAACGTGTAGCTTATATATACGTCCCTAACGTATTATAGTTACAACTCGTCTACCTATAAGTTTGAATAAAAAATATTTTTGCTAAATGCAAAACTCGAGAATGGCTCGACCAATTCGGCAATTTTTTTAGTATCTTTACTTTATTAAAACTTTAAAAAAATATTTGTAAATAACTTATACTAAAGATACCCCTTTTATTATTAATTTTATTAAAATCTCACTAGTATTTTTCTCGTGATGTGGTCACAGACAGACAGGCAGACAAAAAACTTAAAAACTATACATTGGTCCTCTGTATCGATAATAATAACTACTAGCATTTCAATAAGATTTTTCAAAAAATATTTAATGGTACATATTCCACTCACTTATACTTTTATTAAATGTACTAGCGACTCGCCCTCGCTTCGCTCGGGTTCGTCCCTGGGGTCCCGTTGTGATCTTACTTGCTGTGCCAGCGGTCGCGGGTTCGAATCCCGCTGGGGGCATTTGTTGAGCATGTTTGTCATACAGTCATGGGTGTTTATATTTATAATATGTTTGTATTTAAATATGTGTAGTATATCAACTATCTGGTATCCGTAACACAAGTCTCGTAACGCTATGTGTTAATGTCCCAACATATTTAATTATATTCGCAGGCACTATAGGTACACATAAAGTTAGATCATTACGAAAATAAAAAAAAACATTTCTAACAGAGAACAGATTAAACAAAAACAAAAGCCAAGTAAAAGAATACAAGATAAAATATACATGGAATGTGAAGATAATTGCGCGGACGCACGCTAGCACGCAACCACTGAACGCAAGATGGAGGTTTTTCATTTTATGTGAAAATTATTTAGATTTTGTTAGGAGATACTAAAAATGTGTCATGTTTTTACCCGATTGTGCCAGAAGGAGGGTTATGTATTTCGAGGACGAACCCGAGCGAAGTGAGGGTGAGTCGCTTGTTTAAGATAAACATTTCCATCATACATTACATATGTGTAACTCTAGCGGTTTTGGCAGCGCACGCCAGAATAGCTCGCAGATGGTAGATTTTTTACTACTTACTTGACACTTATCGTCATATTTTGGACAATTCACACAATATCTTTATAAATTGTAACATATTAATAATATGATTTTTTTTTATGGTAAAAAGGGGGCAAACGGGCAGGAGGCTCACCTGATGGGAAGTGATCACCTCCGCCCATGGACATCTGCAAGCATGGCTTGCAGATGCGTTGCCGGCCATTCAGGAAAGGGAGGGATGGAGGAGGGAGGGAAGTGGGAGGGAGGGGGGAACGAAGGCGGAGAATGAAGGGAAGAGGGAGGGGGAAGGAGAGTGGGCCTCCCGGACTCTCACTCACCGGACGAAACGCGACAGCATAGCTGCCACTTCACGCCGGTCTTCTGTGAGAGAGTGGTACTAATGAACTATGCGGGGCGTGCCGGCACATTCGGTTGCTACCCGAAGGTAACAAGCATGGCACTACCACTTTAAAGATGTATTTATTTAAACTTATATAATATGCAGTATATCAACTATCTGGTATTCGTAACACAAGCTTCGTAGCTTACCACGGAACTAGATAGCGTGTGTGTAATAATGTCCCAACATATTTATTTATTATTTATTTATTTTGTTATTCTCATGTATAAGCTATATTATTGTAAAGTTTCATTAAAATCCATTTTGTAGTTTTTAAGTGAAAGAGTCAAAAAACATCCATCCATACTTACAAACTTTCACATTTATAATATTAACTAACGACTCACCCTCACTCTGCTCGGGTTTCTCTAGATATATTTTATCTATACATACTTATAATAATTTTAAATGTAAATAAAAAAGAACATAAATTATTTTAGTACTTTCTTAGGTTTACGCGAATACTTGACATTATAAATGAAACTATCTTTTCGGATTTTGTCGCGGATTTATTATGATTTTTGGTTCCCGACGCTTCGAATGCTTTACAGCAATCATGGTCACGAGAGAGAGAGAATATTATGTACTAGGTACCTACGTACCTAGTACATAATATTTATATGCAATACATGACTAATACAAAAAACAATACTAAATAAAAGGGAAACGATCGATATAGATCAATAGATTAATTGTCGGTTAGCGATCATTCGTAATCATACGCTGCACTAAAATATTGGATTTATTACCATCCTTGATTGATCGCTGATCGGTGATCAATACGTTTTGGGCTAAAAGTGATGTAGAGTCGAACCGCTATATAATAAAATATATAAATAATATTTTATTTTAGAATTTCTCGGTAACTCATTTTTGTTTTAAAAATAATAAATATTGGGATTATTAAATTTGATGTCATGTTAATTTTTTTCGCAAAAAAATGCTAATCAGTATAAGTACGTGTATGTTAAAAACTCTATATAAGCCAGTGGTCACGGGTTCGAGTCCCGCTGGGGACATTTATTTGTGTGATTAACAAATGTTTGTACTTCAGTCATGAGTGTAAAATATTTATTACTTATAATTTCTATATATTTTAAGCTATACATGTGAACTCGTAGCTTACCATGGAACTAGATGGTACTGTGTTTTAACGTCACAATATTTTTTTTAAATTATTATTTAGCAATTATATTTAAAAACAAAATCCATGGTCCTCTCTACAGTGTTCTGTGTTAATATTTTAATTGCTCGTTTCCCTCACTCTTGTTTTCGAAATATACGGAATATAACAGAATCCGACTGATTTAATGCCTCGAGCGGCTGACGTGATGGATACCAAATTTATTGGTTCCTTAGAATCTTCATCATCACGTCATTCTGATAAATATTAACGAATTTTGATTATTTTTTATATATTTGATACGATTATGTACGTCGGTCTAGTGGTTAGTATGGCAGGTTCAGTAGTACTGGGTTCGAAACCCGCTGGGAGCATATATTTCTTGAGCATGAACATTTGTATTCCATTCATAGGTGTTTTTATTGTTTTTATTTAAACTTATACATTATGTATCTGTAGTGGATCAAATATCTAGAATCCGTAACACAAGCCTTGTTTACCACGGAACTAGATAGCGCTGTGTTTTATAATTTCCGGAGTTGAGAAGTTGGTAATATTTTACTTTAAGTCGCATTTTCATCGCTTCATAAAGTAGGTAGTACTAGTAGGTACCGGTCGCTTCAGTCGTGCGACACCTTTCGAATCAAATTGTAGTTCCATTGATGACATTGACAACCCATTTGGCGTAGTTTGTAGTGCTTTGGCATCAGTCACGGGTTCGAGTCCCGTTGTCAAAAGTCCATTCCAGTCATGGGGTTTTATCGATACAAATAATAATATTCTAACTAATTCAATTCAATTGAATCTGTACACTCAATATTTATTGAAAAATATAATTAGTGAATGAAAAAAAAATAGTCATTATTAACGATACAGATGCAGAATCTATAGCTATTTAAATTTATTGTCTGTCTGTCTATGTTTGTGACCGAAACAATATAGTTAGATTTTTAATGAAATATAGTAATGTTAGTTGTATATGTAATCTGGGTCGATATATACTTTTTATTACGATCTAATACTCGTAGGTAGCATGAGAAAGTGAAGTTAAAGGTGGTCTAGTCGTCATTAACAGTAATTTGGATTATATTTTTGTATACTAATTAGCATAATACAGTATTTAATAAATGATTTCAAAAAAGGAAAGCTTATCGGTAAAGCAGAAGATGGTGTGATGTGGTGAATTCAAATATTTTATTTAGCATAAAATTATTAAAATTTCTTACTGAACGTCATGAGTCTACCACCAGTTCGGAAAGAAGCTTCAGACCTGAAAAAACTGGCGAAAGAAATTTAGCGAGACAAATTTTCTATTTTCTTAAGTATCATTTCATTATTATTTTTTTTAAATTTTTTACAAGCATATTCGAAGTTATTCAGATTTAAATTGAAAGTTTCGTAATAAATGTAATTTATTTTAATATTCTTAAGTTAAATTACAAGAATAAGGAAAGGTGAAAGATACTGAGCTTAACAAGAAGTTTATATTAATAAAAAATCTGGCGGAACCAAAAAAACAACGCCTCTAAGCAGACCGACCGATTTTTTTAAATCACGTTCAGAAAATGGCCGCCGGCAACAGTTCTGAAAGTACAGACAGGGTATTAATATTTATAGATCTATATTAATAATTTCGTCAAGGGTTACGGTAGACTTGATCGAAACCTTAACTGAATAATAAAACATACAAAAAAAAAGATTTCGAGTCGACAACATATATTCGCAAAATTCGGATTGTCGAGTATTTTGTTTAATTCTAATGATGCTGACAGACAAATCGTAGTCGCCATATTGGCCACTCTAGCGAAACGTCACAGACAACAAAATGAAACAACGAAAGTCTATAAAATAAAATATATATTATAATTAAATAAAATATAATATATTTACTACATAAAAAAATATTTAATTCCTAAAATACTGTTAAAAAAGAATAATATAATAATGTGTTCTAAACTCTTAAATCATACTTCCGTTTTCGTTTATCAAATGATGCGTTATGATTTCTAATAGATGGCGTTATTAATATTTTTATTATTTAATTTTAGTAAGTGTTCATTGTATTGCTATAATATTTTATATCTATACTATACTAGCGCGAGCGAAGCCGCGGGTTCCGTTAGTATTATAATAAAATTCTTACTGAATCGATTATGAATTTAAAAAAAAATCTTTTTATAATAATTACATAGAGGCCGAAGATAACGTTTTTATAATTTTTGTCAGTCCGTCCGTCTCTTTCATTGACTAGTCATTTACAATGACTACTTTCAATTGCAAATTCCAACAAATATTCAATGAATAGATTCGATAAGTTCGAATTTTATTATATTATGTATAGAAAACTAATCCATTAAAAAGTTAAGTTATTAAAAATTATGTATTGTATGAAGCCGCTTTAACGTCCCACAGCTGGGGGTGGGCTTCCCTTTAATACGAGGGGGATTAGGCCATAGTCCACCGCGCTGGCCTAGTGCGTGTTGGCGAACCTCACCATGTTTTGCAAAAACTTGCTAGGTTCTCTCAAACATATAGGTTTCCTCACGATGTTTTCCTCCACCGTAACACAAGTGGTAATCATGTTAGAAATGATTTGCACATGAAAATATCAGAGGTGCGAGACCCAGATTTGAACCCGCATCACTCAGTTATCCAATAGATCGCGTTACCACTGGACTTCGACAGTCGATTAAAAAAATATATATATTTATATTTTTTTCTCATTTATTTTCCTGCTGTCGCTACCTGACAGTACTGTGTTGTTACGGGATTTTGTTCAAGTCACGATTATAATAATTTTCAAAATTTGTAATAACAGCATTGCTACTGTTTTCTCATAAATAATATTTTTCGCCTCTTTAAAAATCGGTTTAGTTTGAATACTTGTTAAATACTGGCAGTACTAAAGTGATAAAATTATTACTCATAATGCTACATTTATTTGCATGTTGGTTAATAAATAAATAAATAAATATGTTGGGACATTTTTTACAACAGCGCCATCTAGTTCCGTGGTAAGCTACGAGGCTTGTGTTACGGATACCAGATAGTTGAAATACTACACATATAAATTTTAAATACATACATAATATAAATATTAACAACACGCATGACTGGAGAACAAACATTCGTGATCAACAAATGAATGCCCCTAGCGGGACTCGAACCCGCGACCGCTGGCGCAGAAAGTAGGGTCACTGCCAACTGAGCCAAACGTGTCGTCGTTAATGAATGTTAAAACGTCTTTTAATTGAAGATGTGAATGAATTAAGGTATTCCTTACTAATATTATAAATGCGAATCTCTGTCTGTCTGTTAGTCTGTCTGTCATCACATTACAAATCTATAAAATTCTTTTCTTTCTACGATAATATGCATGTATTTTACACATAAACCTTCCTCTTGAATCACTCTATCTATCGATGAAAACCGCATTAAAATCCGTTGCGTAGCTTACAAAATAATCGTACAGACAGACGGCGGAAAGCGACTTTATTATATATTATGTAGACAAGTTATTTATTCTAGATTCACTCAAAGTTCACTTTTCTTTAAAACAAAATTAAATTTCATTTCATTTTTCTTTCAATTTGTTGTTTTTTTGTTGTTAATAAAATAAATTAAATTAAATAACTAATTAATAGTTATTTAATTTCATTTATTTTATTAATTAGGATATTTTGTTTTGTTTTATTTTATTTTATACAAATGTTGTGTTTACCTTTAATTGGTGTATAAAAGATGACCCTTTATTTTTTTAACTACTATTTTTTAAACAATGTTACTTTTATAACAATGTTGGTAATCCTATCTAAATAAATAAATACATGATAAGACCTAAATGATGACCACAACAAGTCTGTCAAGACTGTACCGACTAAGAAGAACGATGACAAAATTCTAGTTGAAGATGTTTCAAATACATTCATTCATTTTTTTTCACTATCTCACACATTCGCTTTTTCACAAATTATACTAAATAATATGTTGTGACATTACTACACACAGCGCCACGCCATCTAGTTCTGTGGTAAGCTACGAGGCTTGTGTTACGCATATAGTTACCTAGATAATTGATACACTACACATACATAACTTACATTATAAATATAAACACCCATGACTGGAATACAAACATTCGTACAACAACAAATTAATGCCCTAGCGGGACTCGAACTCGCGACCGCTGGCACAGCAAGTAGGGTCACTTAAACTGAGCCAACACGTCATCAAAAAGTAAATAGGTAAATATAAATAAGAAAACGATTACTTCAGGCAAAGTCTGATGAAAAACTTAGTATAAAGCCATAAATTTAAGCTCTCGATGATCTCTAATATTTTAACCGAAAACAAAAAACTCTACAAAGATTGTGTAGTGTCGATAAATTTATAATTGTGGGTTAGGATGTGCATTTATCGCATTAATCGATCTGGATGCATCAAAATCCGACAGGCTTCCGAAGATTTTACTAGTGAGCTGACCTGGTTTCTGTTTAAAACTATAAACATAATAGTTTCTTTTTAAGTTTGCTTTTATTTACTACAGGTTCCGTTAATTAAAATAAATTGAATTTCTCTCCTTTTTTGAAGTCGGTTAGAAAATAGCTTAAGTTACGCCTTAGAACATTAGCTATCTGCAAGTGAGAGTCCCGTCAAATCAATCCAGCCGTTTCAGAGAATAGTCGGAACAAAAAAACACACAAAAAGTTTTAAAAATTGATTTTTTGATGTAAGTACCTTATATACTTGCTTATGCATTTAGTGAAAAGCTGTCAATTTGAAATTAAAAACAGACACTTCAATTTTAAACCCGAGCGAAGTGAGGGTGAATCGCTATTCGCTAGTTAAAAATAAATTCTAAAATGTGAAGTGCTGACAGTATTCGTATTTATTAAACAAGGCTTAATACAATTAATCTACTTGTTATTACTACTCGTAAGTCATTTTACCCACTGTTATTAATACTATCATTAAATATTACTACAACACTTTATTTACTCGTGACAATATAAAATGACTTTATTCGTGTTAAAACTGTATACGGAAAACTAGTCTATAAAACCATTTTACTGAAAAATTGCATTTTGTGACTTATGACGTTTTAGCTTTAAAATAACGTGCGGTCAAAGACAGGACATAAATCATTCTTTTAAAAAATAAGTCAATATCTCCATTGCTTTAACAATTTAAACTAAACTCTAATTCGTTGTTTTTAAAGTATAAAATGAATTGTTTAGATGGTTGAAATAAATTTCATTGGAGTCTCTTATCATTCGTATCGTTCAACCAAGTTGGAAATAAAAGGGCGTAAGTCCAAAAATATTTTTTCTTCGTCTCTATTTCTTTTAGATAAAGACGGTTTTTGTTAATTTCTTTATTATTATTCGTCAAGTTAACATACTGACTACTCAGAGGTGTAGGTTCGAACCCCGCCTGGAGCGTTTTATGTATGAATTATTGAAGGGTGCATGTTTCATATTTTTTGCTGCGACCGCTACGTTTTTTTTTAAGTTTTTTACCTTGTGTAATAGACCTAGAAGACCGTTGAATCGTAAAGTTGTTTTATGTGATGAATAATATGTAAATGTCAAAGAGATTTAACTTAGATAAGTGGTTCTTGATAACACTGAATATTTTGAATCATGTTTGGGTTTATGTGCTTCATCTTTAGTTAAGTGTGAGATGGACTCTTGTTGAGAAGGAAATATAGTATTTTGTATTTTTTTTGTTTACAATATACAATGTACATAATATTGAACCTATTTTTTCAATTTAGTCAAGAGTTTATACTTTAGAATTATATAATTTTTCTTTTTTTAACATATATCCCTATATATTAAATTTTACATAAGCTTTTATATGATTTAATTATATTATCACCGAACTCAACCATTGAATGCTTTTAATAAGTACAAATTATTACTAAAAATTACGTCATAACTATAAATATGACAAAATAAAACATATTACTAAAATAATAGTTTTTAATAATAATTTATTTTTAATATTACCTAGGTAAATATGTTTCTAAAATGTCAAAAACTACGAATACGTAAATAAATCCGAAAATATAATTAAATCGATTCATTTTTTTATTGTGACACTTTTAACAATTTTGTATCAGTATATGTAATCTGGCTGACAATACGACTACTATACTAAGTATAAAGCCTTTTCAATTGAATAATATAGGTGAAAATTTTTAAGAAACTGATTTTTTTTTGGTTTCACAACAAACCAGTTCTAAACTTACTAGATCTTGGTAGTAGTATATATTATGAACGTAAATCATATTAGTTATATTAAAAAAATGAACACTTCAAATAGTAATAAAGGGACTAATTTAAATGTCACGTATTAAATAATTGAATGAATTGTTCAACTTGAAATACCTTTTCCATTTAACATGATATTAAATAAATAAATATGTTCAAACATTTTTACAACAGCGCCATCCAGTTCCGTGGTAAGCTACGATACTTGTGTTACGAATATCAGATAGTTGATATACTACATATATAAGTTTAAATACATACATATTATAAATATAAACACCCATGACTGAAACAAACATTCGTGCTCAACAAATGAATGACCCCAGCGGGACTCGAACCCGCGACCGCTGGCGCAGAAAGTAGGGTCACTATCAACTGAGCCACGAGTCACCAAAATTTTCAGTAAAATCTATATAGTGGTTTTCTCGTGATGCTATCACAGACAGATAGACAAAAATTCTAAGAACTATAAATTTGTCCTCTGCTATTTCAATACGATTTTAAAAAACAAAAAGTGCGTGTGTACAAAGTACACATGTCAGAAGTAAAACTTGAATTTAAATTAAGGCTAACTCTTCCCCGTCTCTGAGCGCCTGGTACTATGGACTTATTTTTTCGTTTCATCGAGTTTGAAATCACAACGATTCTAAAGAAGTTTCGCTTCAAAAATATTAATAGTTCAGATTCGACTTAGAATTTATCTATACGTATAGAATCTATAAATTATAGCAATGGCTACTGTGTGAAGCAAAGACCCTGTGATATGCAATACCATAGATATCTACCGTTTGCAACAGAAATAAATGTATACTAAAAATAAATTTATTATGGTACATAAAAAAAATACGGCGTCCCAAAAAACAGTGCTGTTCTTTTATTATGTCGGCATTAGAAAAATCAAACATACTAAATGTTACGTTACCGAGTTATTAAATATTCAACAAATGAGCGCACGATGTATCATTATAATATATTTCAGGCCAAAAGCGAGCGGGTTACCATACAGTAAACTTCTGGAATTTTCTTATACAGGCTGTTCAAAATTGGTATGTAAAAGTGGACTAATTGTCCGAAATCACTTTAATTCTTCTACTTTGCAAGAGAGTGTGTAGAGAGAGTGATAAAGGAAGAGGGAAAGAGATATAGAAAGAGAATGAAAGATGATGAGAGTTGAGCAAGTTTCTTAAAATTTCTCTTTCTTGGCAAGAAACTTAATGTGGACTAGTGTATTAAAACCAAAAATCAGAAAAAGATCTCAAGATAATTAGTAAATACAATTAATTAATTTTAGAAACAAATCGAACCTTCACCGTACTTAGTGATTTACCTTTTATCCAACTTAAATAAAAAAAAGCCACCCTTCAATTTTTTCCAAATTGTTGTCGTTGACCCCATGTTATTCCAAATCAAAGCCTATTTTGTACTCAATTTCATAAAAAATCATGCAGCCATTATCCGTAAAGAATTACAAACAAAACACATGAAAACTTTAAAAAAGTATATAAGTAGCCTGCTTATAATAAAAAATCTATAAATGGACAACGACAAAATAGTTCAGTACCTTTTTGAAGACACATTTGCCTCAGTTTGTAGTGACTCTACTTGCTGTGCGGTCGTGTGTTCGAATCCCGATGGGGACATTAATTTGGGTGATTAGTACCAATGTTTGTACTCCAGTCATGGGTGTTTATATTTAGAATATGTATGTATTTAAACTTATGTGTGGTGTATCAACTATCTGGTATTCGTAACACAAGCCTCATAGCTTACCATGGAATTAGATGGTGCTGAGTGTTAAGGTCCCTACAAAATATTTTTTTCCTCAGCTTTAGTAATAATATAGTAAACTCTAATGTAAATGCTTATTTCCAGTTTCCGATACATTTACAAAATAGAACATTCTGTATATAAGTTTTCGCCTTAGGCCTTCGTATCATACTGTATAATTACAAGACCTTTCGGGGAAGCAGTCTTTGTTTGCTACCGTGATTAGATGCTACACAGATAGCAGGCAGAGAAAAAAATATTAACCTCAATATAACCCGACTTTACATGCTTTTGTTACATTTTAATACTAATAGTTCACTCATTGTTCCCGAGAATTGAACCCAGGACCTTCTCATCTATGGCTTTAAAGCTGGCCACTAAAGCGCCGATACACAGACAAGAAATTTTAATAAATAGATTCACAATAATTAGTGAAGTTATTATGACATATACTCGTAACGTACCTTCAAAAAGAAAACCAAAAATGCTTTTCCTTAGAAGTTGATCAAAAACAGTTTTCTACTATTTGTTAATCTTTAGTACCTATTAAGGATAATTAGATTTTTAATTGGCTGATACGATTTTAATGAAGCTCTTCTACTGGTAAATAATAATAAAATTGAAATGTCTATTTGTACGGTAATTATACTGCTACCTACATAAAAAATATATAAATATAAAAAAATTATAATTTTCAAAATGTTTGTCGGTCGGTCTGTTCCTTTGTTTCGGTCAATCTTCGAAACAGCTGGACTTTTATTTACTCAAATTTTGGAAGCGTTACGATATAAATTAATTTTATTATATAAATAGTTCTTTATGGCGTACGATTTGGTCCTAATGTAAGAGCGTTAAATTATTGATAGGGTTGTAAAATTCTTGGCAGGTGATTGGTTTTCAAAATTATTTGATTATGTTTTTCATTGGTTCGACCCTCACTTTTAACAGATAGTATGTAATAGAAGTAAGTAGACAGTGGTAGCCCAGCGGTAACGCATCGCTTGGATAACCGAGTGATGGGTTCAAATCCGGGTCTCGCACCTCTGATATTTTCATGTGCGAATCATTTAGATCATGATTACCACTTGTCTTGCGGTGAAGGAAAACATCTGCATGTCTAAGAAAACCTAACAAGTTTTCGAAAGGCATGTGAAGTCCGCCAACTCGCACTAGGCCAGCGCGGTGGACTATGGCCTGATTCCCCTCGTACTGAGGGAGGCCCACACCCAGCAGTGGGACGTTAAAAAGGGCTGATGATGATGAAGAAGTAAGTAAGTAAGTATATGTTCACCCGATAGCCTGCTATTACCATACCAAATTTCATCAAAATCTGTCCAGTGGTGTCTCGTGATGCGGTCAGACAGACAGACGGGCGAAAACTTAAAACTAAAGAGTTGGCCTTTGTATAGATAATAATAACTATTTCAATAAGATTTCCCAAAAATAATCAATGTACAGATTCGACTCGGTTAGAATTTTATTATTACACACAGCGCCATCTAGTTCCGTGGTAAGTTACAAAGGAAGCTTGTGTTACGGATACCAGATAGTTGATATACTATATATATAACTTTAAATATATATTATAAATATAAACTGGAGTACAAAGATCCGAGTTTAACAAATGAATGCCTCAGCGGGACTCGAACCCGCGACCGCTGGCGCAAGAAAGTAGGGTCTCTACAAACTTGTCGTCATCATTTATATTACTGTTCTAAAAAAGGTAAATAAAAACTACTTAGTATTTTTTCGGAGAGAGCGTGTCACCTGCTTTTACATATATACACGACCATTTTCCTTTACCACATTATCATGTTATTAATAGAATTATACGTTTCCAAAACGAAGATGGGGAAAGCTTTATTTAATAAACTTTGTTTGACACAAAATAATATAGAGTAAGGAGTAGAGAATTGTTAGTACATGCTAATAACACGCGACGGAAAAATATGAACAATCTATCTATCTATATGTACATAAATAAAATTGAAGTGTCTGTTTTTAATTTGAAATTGACAGCTTTTTACTAAATGCATATGAAAGTATATGCAACAAAAAATAAACTTTTAATTTTTTTTTGTCTGTCTGTCTGTTTGTCTTCCAGCTAATCTCTGAAACGACTGGACCGATTTTGACACGAATTTTATCGCAGATTGCTAATGTTATAAGGTGTAACTTAGGCTACTTTTTAACCGACTTCAAAAAAGGAGGAGGGGGAAATTTTATTTCTTTTAACTAGCGGAACCCGTGGCTTCGCTGACGCTAAGCCTAATACTAATAAATATGCTTGTTACCTTCGGGTAGCAACCGAATGGGCCGGCACGCCCCGTATAGTTCATTAGTACCACTCTCTCACAGAAGGCCGGCGTGAAGTGGCAGCTATGCTGTCGCGTTTCGTCCGGTGAGTGAGAGTCCGGGAGGCCCACTCTCCTTCCCCCCTCCCTCTTCCCTTCATCCTCCGCCTTCGTTTCCCCCTCCCTCCCACTTCCCTCCCTCCTCCATCCCTCCCTTTCCTGAAAGGCCGGCAACGCATCTGCAAGCCTGGCTTGCAGATGTCCATGGGCGGAGGTGATCACTTTCCATCAGGTGAGCCTCCTGCCCGTTTGCCCCCTTTTTACCATAAAAAAAAATATATATATAACAGACACAACCAAGCGAAGCGAGGGTGAGTCGCTAGTCTTATATATAAAAAGGTCGTGTCAATGTGTTTGTTATCGAATTCCTCCGAAACGCTTTGACCGATTTTTTGTGTACATTTGGTAGGTCTGAGAAATAGGTCGTAGGCTATTTTTATTCCCCTAATAGATAAGGGTGACGTTCTCCAGATTTTTTATTTTAGACCAAATTTTTATTTTTTTATTGCTTTATGATTTGGCAACAAAAAACACTTATAACACTAAATTTTCATCCTTCTACCACCGATTCCTTTTTTTAATAGTGTAACTTTTTTCAATAGGTACTACATAATATTATAAAGAGGAAAGATTTGTATGTAAGTATGTTTGTAACGAATTGGTACAAAAAGTACTGGACCAATTTTAAAAATTCTTTTACCATTTGAATGCTACATTATGACTGATTAATATAGATTATTTTATTTTAAATAAAAAAATAAGGATCCCTACTAAAACTACAATAACAGTAGACGAGGAGGAGTGCACGCCGCACATAATATATGAAATAGGTAGCGCGGCTCAGGAGTATATTAAAGCTGGAGTAATTTTGAAGAATTTTCAACCCAGCGAGTGATCGAATGAAGTTAGTAGCGATTAAAAAAATGAACGCGGGCGAAGCCGCGCGTATTGCTAGTAATAAATAAACTGAAATATGAATATTCCATTTTTAGGTACTCTCTGTCACCGCAACATGGCGCCGGCCACACCTCAGCGGAATAGGGTGGACTTTGACAGTAATGAGACAAGGGGAGGCTTTATTAATAAATTATAATTTATACATATATGCTAAGCATATCTATTTAGATCTTCTTACTTATATACCTACGTATAAATCAAATCAAATCAAATCAAATCAAAATATTTTATTCAGCATAAAAATTGTTACAATTTCTTACTGAACGTCATGAGTGTACCTACCACCAGTTCGGAAAGAAGAAACCTCTGACCTGAGAAGAACTGGCGAAAGAAACTCAGCGGGACTAAATATCTTCTTTATATTGTACCTGATTTTTTAATTAATTTTTGCTTTTGGATATGCTCTTAGGTCAGTTTTAATTATTTTGAAAGGAACTCCAATACTTTTTGCTAAAATTAAAGTAGCTGAGTTCCTCCTTATAACTTCACATAGCTACTAGTGAAAGTTTCGTCAAAATCGGTCCAGCTGATTCGGAGATTAACCGGAACAAACAGATTATTAGATTTTTCGTTCCCAATATTTCAATTCTAAACATTAAACTTTTTAGTTTTATGCGAATATTTGATATTATAAATTATAAATTATAAATTACTCTTTCGCGACCATGACACTTCTCTTACGGTGAAGAAAAACATCTTGAAGGAACCTACTTGCCTGAGAACCTAGCATGTTTTAAGATATTATGTATTTAACGAAGTTATTTACTTAACTGCCTCGGTGGTGTAGTGGCTAACATGTACGGTTGCTCACCTGAAGGTCCTAGGCTCGAGTCCCGGGTCGGGGCAAGTTTAGTTATTGAGTGTTTCTGTTTAGTAAGCCTCAGTAGCAGCCCGGAGTTGGGAAGTTGGCGGTGTATCACCATCGTGCCTCGGAGAGCACGTAAAGCCGTCGATCCTGCGCCTTAGCTCTCACTGGTCGTGTCGAACAGTCGTCCCACCGGAGTATGAGAGTGATAGGAACAGAGAGGGGCCTTTTATCTGCTAGTACACTTCACAATCTGAATGAAATTGGCCGTGTACGTTATTGATCCGAAGGACATTATACGCTACCTACTAACACAAAAAAAAATAAAAAATGTCTGTCAGAATGTTTGTTTCGGCTTATCTAGGAAACATCTGGACTAATTTTATAGGACTTTCACTGGCAGATAGCTGACATTAAAAGAAGTCAGACAGTAAAACAAAGTCGCTTTCTCTGTCCCTATATCCCTATGTATGCTTAAATCTTTAAAATTACGCAACGGATTTTGATGCGGTTTTTTTAATAGATAGAGTGATTCAAGAGGAAGGTTTATGCATAACTAGCGGATCCCGCGGCTTTGCCTGCGTTAAATCTAGGGAAGAGCCCAAGCGAAGCGAGGGCGAATCGCTAGTACATAAATAAGTATATACTAAAATACTAAAATATACTAAATTTTGTATATTATATAGTATATAATACAACTTAAATTTCTTTATTTGAAAATATATATCTAATCAAGTTACACGAAGTAATTATGTGGATAACAAAGCGACTGTTATTACGTTAATATACGTCGATTACGAATTAAACATTCATAATAAAATGTCATACCAATGTAACTTCCTTTAATTAGACTCTAATAAATTATATGTTACATATTGTTGAGAAATATTCTACTTACATGTGTTTTTTATACTACCAACTCATTCTCATTCGACGACACGTTTGGCTCAGTTGGCAGTGACCCTACTTTCTGCGCTAGCGGTCGCGGGTTCGAGTCCCGCTGGGGCTTCATTTGTTGAGCACGAATGTTTGTTCCCCAGTCATGGGTGTTATTATTTATATTATGTATGTATTTAAAATTTATATGTGTAGTATATCAACTATCTGGTATTCGTAATACAAGCCTCGTAGCTTACCACGGAACTAGATGGCGCTGTTGTAAAAGTCTCGAATTCGTACCTCAGTTCGCGCGATTTTTTAAATGAAATTCTAGTTCTTTTTCTGAAACAACATGGTTTATGTTACTTCTTTTAATATTAGTTTGTTTTAATTGATTGTTCGAATTGTTTCGGAGATTAGCAGGAAAAAATAAACAGACAGGCAAATGTTTTGATAGTTGTAGTTCTCTTATACATAATAGCTATTATAATATTGTGTTCAATTTTCATATTATGCATTTAATAAACTGCTGCTATCTAGAAATAACAAAAAAACACTTCAATTTATTTATGTTATTTTAAACTTTATTTTTTGTTCATACCATATTCTCAAGAAACGCGGTTTTTTTATTTAGTTTTAATTTTAGTTTTAATTAAATAGTATTATGTGATCGGTGAGTTTAACAGACATTGGAAACGTTGGAAACTAAAAACTAAAAGAAATAATCGAAAAATCTAAAAAGATAATTTATTATAATATTTTTAACGTTTTACGTTTATTAATCACATAAATCTGAATTAAATGGAGTCAATATCTTGTTTTTATAAGACGGTATTCTCATTAAAGGCATTCAAAAGCACTAAGTTACACAGTTCGCACTACTCGCCGATAGATGGTGTTAGTTGTATATTTATCGGCGGGCCTCATAATCATTTTAATTACGTTTAACTGCATTTAAATTGGCTTATGTGAATGTTTTAGCGGTCAATCAGTTTTTGTTAGTGTACAATGCGGCAAGAATGCTATTATATTAAGTTATTATGTATTAGCGATCGCCCGCGATTTTGCTTTACTTATCACTTTCATTTTATTGTAATTTTAGCTTCGCTTGTAATTTAACTAACTAACTAACTAACTAATTATATAACTAACTGTATAATCAGATTGTTATATTAAGTTATTATGTTTTAGCGACCGCCCGCGACTTTGTTTCACTAATTCATTTTATAGTTATTTTCAGCCTCAGCTTTACATGTAACTTAACTTACTACCTAAAAAGCTAATTAACTAACTATATCAATAGATTGAGAATTAGATATTATAATTATATCTACATTAATTGATATTGACAATGGCCTAATTCCCTTCGTACTGCGAGAGGCCCGTGCCCAGTAGTGGGACGTTAAAAAAGGCTGATGATGATGATTAAATTTAAACTTTTTAAATGAAAACTGAATGACAGATGATTGCAAAATAGCTTGGAAATCTATCTAATGTGATGATGGAGACTGTGAAAAAAATACAACCGAATTGAGAAACTCCTTTTATTAAAATCGGTTAAAAACTGGATACTATTGAAAAAATCGTGTAGTGATACCCTATAAACCCATGTATAATTTGACCCTTCAATTCACGTGAAGTTATTCAAAAATCATCTAAAACAGCAAAACTTAATCAAAATCGGTCCATCAAAGGACGAACAAACATACAAACACTGTATTACATCGATAATCTAGATGTAGGAAATTAAGGAAGCTAAAACGATGAAAGCAATTTATTTTTTTTCTATCTTAACACAATAAGGGAGTTAAAGGTTAATTTGACAGTTAGGGTCTTAATAAACTAGACGCGTACGTCAAAAAAAAACTAGCATTGTTAGAATTTCAGTAATTATTTAATTATAATTGTGTTATAATTGACTGACGACTCGTTTGGCTCAGTTTGTAGTGTAATGCCAACGGTCGCGGGTTCTAGTCCCGCTTGGAGCATTCATTTCTTGAACAAGAATGTTTCTCCAGTCATGGGTGTTTATATTTATAATATGTACGTATTTAAACTTATATATGAAGTATATCAATTATCTGGTATCCGTAACACAAGCCTCGTAGCTTACCACGGAACTAATACTAAACGGCGTTGTTGTAATCATCATCATCATCAGCCCTTTTTAACGTCCCACTGCTGGGCACGGGCCTCCCTCAGTACGAGGGGGATCAGGCCATAGTCCACCGCGCTGGCCTAGTGCGAGTTGGCGGACTTCACATGCCTTTCGAAAACTTGTTAGGTTTCCTCAGACATGCAGGTTTCCTCACGATGTTTTTCCTTCACCGTAAGACAAGTGGTAATCATGATATAAATGATTCGCACATGAAAATATCAGAGATGCGAGACCCGGATTTGAACCCGCATCACTCGGTTATCCAAGCGACGTGTTACCGCTGGGCCACCACTGTCTAATGTTGTTGTAATAATGTCCTAATAAATATTATTAATTATAATTACTGTTTCATGTTTTATGACTAGTGTTGGGTATAAGGGTCGCGGTCACAATTATTTATATCTAGATTAATGTATGTATTAGGCCCATATTAACTCCACTGCTGGGCCTCTCAATATGAGGAGTAGCAGGCCATAGTACTATACTACGTTGGCCTAGGGCGAAGTTTCAAAAACTTGCTAGGTTCTCCCACTCATACAGGTCCTGACGATGTTTTCTTTCACCGAAATACAAGAGGAAATCAAACATGTTGGGAATGAGTCGCTCATTAAATGTCGAATTGCGAGACTCGGGATTAGAACTAGCTTCACTCTGTTGCCAAAGCCAGAACGTTTCTACTAGTTCTATACTTAACTATCATATAACCAGTTTTTATGATCCATAAACGTAGTCTTTGTTCTTATCCAAAGTCCAATTAATATCTCCATGCGCAAAAATCATCAAAATCGATTTAGCATTTTAGGCAACGAAAGTTACTTTCGAAAGCTGCCCAATTTGTTCATTCATAGAAAATTCACGACTAATCAGTAAGTGAGTTTAGTTATTCGCAATCGGTCTACCAATTAATTTAACTTAGCTTCGTTTAAAGAGGCGGTAGGGCATTATTTTATCACATTATAATATACTAGCTGACCCGTGCCCACTTCGTTGGGCATAATGTTAATAATCCTTTTTTAGTACAGAGTGTTTAAATAATTTAAATTATTTTATTAATATTAAAAATTAAAAATTAAATTATCTATACTAATATTAAAAAAATAACTTTTTGTAACTTAAATATAAAAGTTAGACATAGGCATGCTGTCGTTGACTTTTTTGTAGGCATTTTCGAGCTCCACATCTTTTCTCTAGAACTCAAAAATATATCTTTCATAGTTAAGGCAGCGTTCGTAAGAAACGCTTTCATTCGACCGTTTTTTCTCCGATTCACTTTGCAAAACGGACTACCACGTAAAAGCCTTTTTATTTTTCGGTTTTTTATATAACCTATGACACTCAGCAAAAATGTGGCTTTCTATTGGTGAAAGAATTTTTAAAATCGGTTCAGTAGATCCCGAGATTACCCCTTACAATTTAACAAACACACAAACTTTACTTCTTTATAATATTAGTATAGAAGTATAGATACAGAATTTTAAAATTGAAAAGTCTTTTTGTTCTAAAATTATTTTACTAAATATGATATAGATAAAATACATATTGAAAAAATATATACATGAAAATAGATTTTTAATTTTTTTTCCTATCTGTCTATTTGTTCCGGCTAATCTCCGAAACGACTGGACTGATTTTGACGGGACTTTCACCGGCAGATAGCTGATATTACACGAACTAACTGACAATGCTTTTATTGTTATCATATATATTATTATTATACAATAAGTAAAAGTTTAAAATTATTACAAAATTTGATTCATTTGGTCCTTAATGTTCTTAAAAATCTGTGTTTAAAATATTAAGTTTAAGAAAATTTGTAAAAGATTAGTAAAAGTTATGTTAAATAAATAAATAAATAAATATGTTGGGACAATATTACACACAGCGCCATCCAGTTCCGTGGTAAGCTACGAAGCTTGTGTTACGGATACTAGATAGTTGATATACTACATATTATATAAGTTTAAATACATACATATTATAAATATAAACACCCATGACTGGAGTACAAACATCCGAGTTTAACAAATGAATGCCCCCAGCGGGACTCGAACCCGCGACCGCTGGCGCAAGAAAGTAGGATCACTACAAACTGCGCCAAACACGTCGTCATCTATCTATCTATATATATAAAAATATATAAAAATGAATTGCTGTTCGTTAGTCTCACTAAAACTCGAGAACGGCTGAACGGATTTATCTTATCTTAGTCTTGAAATGTTCGTGGAGGTCTAGGGAAGGTTTAAAAGGCGAGAAAAAATCGAATAATATGCGGAAAACCCTAAAAACAGCCCTTTTCTATTTCCCATACAAACGTTTTCTAGAGTCAATTTGAACTTTATTGCTATTCAATAAAGTTCATATTAAATTATAATCACTCACTGTTGTCTAAGCAATTTAGTGCAGCAATTTAGTATATTATACATACGTTTTGTTTGTTTTGAAATTAATTTATACAAAAGTTTAGGTCTTTTATTTATCGATTGAGGCAGTACGAAGTCTGCCGGGTCAGCTAGTATATCATATATTAGTATTTCTCTATACAATAATGTATGTTTTCACAATATATGAAGTTAAGGTCCGTTTAATGAAATCTAGGGCTCCGATGTACGTGTTTTTGTTGCGGCGAAAGGGAATTGCGGCGAGCTACTTTGATGTCAAAGATGAGTTTGTTGCAGATGTGGCATTAATCTGAAAATAATTTTATATTTTTATATTTTTTTTCTGTTTTATGTACATGGTGTTTTATAATATAATATTGTGGTTTGCATTGAAAGTGGGGTGGGGATAAAACATATATCTTGTATAAAAATTTATCATCATTAGCCTTTTTTAGTACACTTGTTGGTCATACGTGACTTAGGGTGTCGAAGTTATGTCCAGGACTCGAACTTTTGATATTTTCATGTGCAAATAAATATTTTCCAATATGAATACCACTTGTTTTACGACAAAAGAAAACATCTTGAGGAAACTATGTCTGACAAAACTTAGTAAGCTTTCGAATGATAGTGAAGTATTAGTGTTGTCTGTCAACCCGCATTTAGCCAGCGTGGTAAGAAATGACGTGACCTCATAATAGCAGTGCATGTTAAATACATTTAAAAACACAAATGCCTCTCAAACCATTCTACCGTGTAGGCACAAAGCTGTTATCACACCACTTCTCTTCACCATTTAATCTATTTCTCAAAGCGTCACTTAGTGACCGCGCAAGTCGCCTTCTCTATCACGCCGTCTCTCTCTCACAAACGCACCGCGGTTTTTGCACACGATTCCAAGAGTAACTTAGCGTTCATTGTCGCTTGATTATTTTGGTTGAAGAAAAAATAATTTTATTCCTAAGATCACAATATACAATATCAAATATCTATCATATCTATACAGAAAAGAAAAATATAAGTCGAATATTTTGGGTAATTTTATTGAAATGATGAAACAGAAACCGAATCTAAAGATGATAATAGCTTGTTAACATCTTTATAAATAAATAAATAAATATGTTGGGACATTTACACACAGCACTATCTAGTTCCACGGTAAGGTACGAGCCTTGTGTTATGGATACTAGATGGTTGATATACTACACATATATAAGTTTAAATACGTACATATTATAAATATAAACACCCATGACTGGAGTACAAACATTCGTGCTCAACAAATGTATGCCCCCAGCGGGACTCGAACCCGCGACCGCTGGCGCTGAAAGCAGGGTCACTACCCACTGAGCCAAACGTGTCGTCTTTCTAATATAATATATAGAGCATAATTTATATGCTTACACTAACTGTTTCTTCTCGGTTCGCTCGTGTGCTTTGGTGCGTTTATTATTCGTTTTCTTAAATGATAGTAGCCTTAGTTACTCGTTATAACATCAGCTATCCTTAAGTGAAAGCCCCGTTAAAATTAGTCGAGCCGTTTCTGAGATTACCTGGGACAAACAAAGAGACAAGACAGAAAATAAAAAAAATATATTTTCTGGAAATGTATGTAATGAAAATAGCAATATTAAACAAAAAAGGTAAATCATATTACAAACAAATTTGGCTCATAAATTCATAAGCATTTACATAAGAATCGAACCTGTGACTTACCCCACAGTAAATATACTTTCATTAATGAAGTATTAAATCACCATAAAGTCTAAAATCGACAGTAGGTACTTCAAATTTCCATGTTATTGAGATCCTTTATATTAGATCCATTAGACATCTGGCAGTTCAGCCGGTCGTGAAGCCAAAACGCACTGGGAGGTGGTTCTTCGGTAGGCGGAAACCATGCAGGTTACTATGCTTTTCTGATAGCTGTGGGAGCAACCCCTTAGATGGTGTGGTCTACAGCAGGCCGTCGAGGCGTCATGCTTGAGTTCGCCATTATCCTACGCCCTATAAGACAAGGGAGGTTTCGTTAGGCTTTCCCATAGCGGGTCCCATTAAAACAGGGGAGGGGGTAGTTATAGCAAAATGTCTATCTTTACAATAAATTTCATCCAAATCCGTTCAGCCGTTTTAAAGTTAATATGTAACAAATATATGTTACTAGCTTTAGATATTGTTAATTAATATTAATATTTAATGAAACAGGAATATGCAATATATTAAGGGGTTAAGAAATTGTATCGTATAAAAAAATTATTATGTCAATTTATTCTTCTAGTTAAAAATGAAATAATTATTTTTTTTAAAAGATATAGACGTTGTTTTGACTCTAAAAGGAAACAAAATAAAATAGCGGGACTCGGAGCCATAAAATGACAGACATTAGGCAAGAAAACTATATTAAATATTGATATATAATTTAAGAAAGATTTAGAGTCAGAAATATTATTTATAACACATTAGTTAAACCTAAACTTGAATATCTCATAGAAGTATGGGGTAGCGCAGCAAAAACTAATATAAAAAATATTCAGATTTCTCAAAATAAACTTCTTAAAATCTTATTTCACATGAATTATCGTACACCTACAAAAATTGTTTATGGAAAGACAAAAATACTATCAATAAAACAAATGTATCAATATAAAACATGTATACTTATCCGAAAAATAATAACAAACACCTTGCACTCACACCTCACATTTAAAATCAAATCTCACTCACATCGCACTAGAAGTAGAAATAAATTAGAGTTACCAAAAACTAGAACTAAATACGGGATTAAAACGATACTTTTTGAAGGAGCACAGCTATACAATTCGTTACCTAAAGATGTAGAAGATGCGGCATCGATTAATATATTTAAGAAAAAATTAAAGAAACACATAATGTCTAAAGATCTGTTTTAGTAGCACTATTGAATGATTTAGTTACATAAGTTTTTTATTATATAATTTTCCCTATTTTAAGTGAACTATTGTTCTTTTTTTGGGAAATAAATGTCTTTAAACCTAAGAAAACTATATTAAATATTCTTTAATTTATTTAATTCACAAAGCTAAGTCAATAGTCTCATTGACCCTTTTTCTTTGCGGTCATGTTTATATAAAATGTATCCCTATTTCCCTTTGTTAGGGGATAGGCTGGATCTATTTCGATAATTCTTTATTTTTTGTGCTTGTTTTTTCTCAGGAGAACATTCGTATGAAAGAAAAATAAGTTTCATCTGCAAGCTATTCTGGCGTGCGCTGCCAAAACCGCTAGAGTTACACATATGTAATGTATGATGGAAATGTTTATCTTAAACAAGTGACTCACCCTCACTTCGCTCGGATTCATCACTAGACTAGACTAGATTTAGCGCGAGCGAAGTTACGGATTCCACGGGTTCCGCTAGTTAGATATAAATAAATAAGACAATCAAAGTTTGTAAAAAAATTATTCTAGGGACAAACCCGAGAGAAGTGAGGGTGAGTCGCTAGTCAATATATAATAAGATAATCATGACTTACTTAACAATATGCTTATTGAACAAATCAAAACAGCCCTCTAATAACAATAGAATCGTCTGTCTGTTCACACTTTATCCCCGGTTCACATCCATTCGATCGGAATAAGTCTGCCACGTGACCATAATAGAGGGTAATGTTAACATAAAAGACAATTAGAGCCTTATTCCGAAATAAAAAGCTACTGTTGAATTAACGACTATTATTTGGGTGCGTTCATTAGGATGCAGATTATTCTGTCTTAGGTTCGATTTTTGTTAGCACGTAAAGCTTTTGAGGGAGCTTAGTTAAGATGGTATTGTACTATTTATACAAGTAGTAATAAATAAACATATACTAGCAATTCCCGCGGCTCTGCCTGCGTTCTAATTACTATGAAAAAAAGTAGAAGGTTGAAAATTCAGGGTTATAAGTATTTTGTGATGACAAATCATAAAAAATTAAAATTTTGTTTAAAAAAAATTGGAGAGGGCAACCCTTATCACCTAAGCGGATAAAAAATAGCCTGCGAACTATCAAATATAGTACAAAAAATAAGTAGGTAATTGGCCAAGCCGCTTCGGAGGAGTGCGATAACAAACACTGTGACACGAGATTTTCATATATTAGATTATATATACATAATCTACACTAATATTATAAAGCTGAAGAGTTTGTTTGTTTGGTTGAACGCGCTAATCTCAGGAACTACTGGTCCGAATTGAAAAATTATTTTTGTGTTGGATAGTCCGTTTATCGAGGAAGGCTATAGGCTATATTACATCACGCTACGACCAATAGGAGCGGAGCATCAATGAAAAATGTTGCGAAAATGGGAGAACAATATTTCTTTTGATTTTCAGAACGCGAGCGGAGCCGCGGGAAAGGCTAGTAATATTATAAAGAGGAAAAATTTTATGTTTGTAATAGATATACTAAAAATCTGATTTAGATTCGTATAAAGATAGTTTGAGACCTCAGGAACATAGGACAGTTTTTATCCCGGACATCTTCCCGTAAGCATGAACGGGGGATAAAATATAAAACATATATAACAGTCGACGAATTTTTTTTACTAAGAGTCATTATTATAACTACTACGTCTACTATTATTACTACGTCTGAAATAAAGATAATAATAATTATTATTATTATTATCGACACAGACGACGAATCTACAGTTTTAAGAATTTTTGTCTGTCTGTCTGTTTGTAACCGCATCACGAAAAAATCACTGAACAGATTTTGATGCAATTCGGTACGATGATATCTGGTTATTTGGTACAACATATAGAATACTTTTTACTACAGGAAAATATCTCATTTCTGAGAAATCACAGTTCAAACGTACCTAGGAAACAAGCCCATACTAGTATTCAATAATGATGTCATAAATAAATATGTTGGGACATTATTAGCCATCTAGTTCCGTGGTAAGCTACGAGGCTTGTGTTACGGATACCGGAGAGTTGATATACTAAATATGTAAGTTTAAATACATACATATTATAAATATAAACATCCATGACTGGAGTACAAACATTCGAGTTTAACAAATGAATGCCCCCAGCGGGACTCGAACCCGCGACCGCTGGCGCAGTAAGTAGGGTCACTACAAACTGCGCCAAACGTGTCGTATATAATACTCATTAATATATTAATGATAAGATGAATCACAATACAATAATTAGCAGCACACGTTCATAGATTTGCTCTGCGGGGGTCAATTTATTGAGGCAAAATATTTTGTTAGGGCGCGATAGTTATGTTCTGATGTCAGAATTTATGGATGCGGCAGTTTTCAGTATTTAATATTTTCTTAGATTTATGCGAATATTTGATATTATAAAATAAACTATATTTTTGTTTTTTTTTTTAGTTCCTGACGTTTCGAATGCTTTTCAATCATGGTCACGGGAGAGACTAAGGTTTTAGAGGTCTCTAAGATTATATACTTGTTACAAACAGTTCATAAACACAATTTAAATTAAACATTAATTCAATAATTCAAAAATACTACCGAAGTTTTTGATGACACGATTAGCTAAGTTTATACAATGATGTCCTCCGGACCTATTTCGGCCTCGGCAGCCAATCTCATTGAGACTAGTGCACAAGTGCCTTTTCAAACCTTATCACTGTCATATTCCGGTGGGACGACTTCTCGACACGACTAGTGAGAGTTAAAGCGCAGAACCGACCGCGGCTTTACGTGATATCAGAGACACCGAAGTGAAACACCGCTAAATTCCCAACTCCGGGCTGTTACTGATGCTTACGAAATAAAGACTCCATAACTAAACTTGGCCCAACCCGGGACTCGAAGCCAGCACCTCCTGATGTGCAACCGTATATGCTAGCCACTACACCACCAAGGTAGTTATGTCAAGTTTATATTTTAATACAGACAAATAAAAAATTTAAGAACAACAGATTTGACCTCTGAATAAATAATGATGACTCTTTCAATAAACTTTTTCAAATAATATTTCTCTAAACTACTCTATTAGTACGGATTCGACTCGGTTAGACTTTTATATTATTGTTTCGCTTGGTACAAATACAAATAAATGTAAAAATTGACTATCGAAATAATAAAATATACCTTATCCATACTTTCGCGCTCCCAAACCTATAATAGGATTACACCATATCACCGCATCTCGTGGGACGTTTTGTAATCAGCCCTAATATATATGACATCAGTAAGTGTAATAAAATAATTTGTTTATATTAACACCATTATGGTTAAAAAATAAGTATGTTATTCAATACTAGCGACTCGCCCTCGCTTCGCTGGGGCTCTTCCCTAGATTTAGCACAGGCAAAGCCGCGGGATCCGCTAGTTATGCATATAAACCTTCCTCTTGAATCACTCTATCTATTAAAAAAAATCGCATTAAAATCCGTTGCGTAGTTTTAAAGATTTAAGCGTACATAGGGATATAGGGACAGAGAAAGCGACTTTGTTTTATACTATGTGGTGATAATTGATAATAATAAATAAATATGTTTGGACATTAACATACAGCGCCATCTAGTTCCGTGGTGCTACGAGGCTTGTGTTACGGATACCAGATATTTGATATACTACGCATATATATAAATTTTAAATACATACATATTATAAATAGCAACGCCCATGACTGGAGTACAAACATTCGTGCTCAACAAATGAATGCCCCCAGCGGGACTCGAACCCGCGACCGCTGGCGCAGAAAGTCTCACTACCAACTGTAGAAATCATGTTTCATCACAATCAATAATTAACTAATAATTTAATTATAATTTAATTATAATTTAATAATTATTAATCTATTATTATTAGTCACATAATTTACTATTAGTTTTATTATTATCACTATATAATTACAATTAATACAATTTCTTCTTTCATATATTACGTAGTAAAGAGTTAACAAGCAAGCCAATAGGAATCGGTTTCATTATTATTATGAAATATCATGAAAAAAATTCACATAAACAGTAATAATATTTTCTGCACATTATTCCGAACTGTTCTTGGCATTTGACTCATAGAAAAAGCAAAAAAAAATTAAAGTTCATGCGAAATCGAACCCATTATATTGACACGACGACATAAATTTTTAAGATGGCCACATCGCGTGTTTCAACCTATCGAAGTGAACGGGAAATCAAAAAAACACCGGAAAGATCCGACGACGTCCGAACAAAACGTAATTACGCACAAACAAACAAAAAGTCCCAGAATTATAGTCCTAAATTATATATGGCGAAGCCGTAGAGCAATTTTAGGAGATTTCGGACCTCGTGCGTGTCATTTCGAATCGAAATTCGGCAAAAAATCGACTCGACGATTAGGCGGTAACGTTTGATTCTTCATAATAATATACTCTAGGTAGTCTGAAAATTGTTTGGGATATCCTTACGAGGGTTTAACTATCAAAAAATTATTAAGGACACTTTTAACTGCCAAATTATTAATGGATTTGACTTAAGTTTTGTTTTAAAGAGGCGCCTTTTGTAGTGACCCTACTTACTTGCGCCAGCGGTCGCGGGTTCGAGTCCCGCTGGGGGCATTCGTTTGTTAAACTCGAATGTTTATACTCCAGTCATGGATGTTATTATTATCATATATTTATGATATGTATGTATTTAAAATTTATATATATTAAGTATATGAACAGATGGACAAAAATTTAAAATATTTAGTTTTACTTAGTATAAAGCTATTTGATGTTTGTTTGTAGCGGAACTTCAATTTTGCTTACTATATAATTTACTTTCCCGCGGCTCCGCTCGCGTTCTAAAGGCTGAAAATCAAAAGAAATATTTTCTCCCATTTTTGCAACATTTTTCATTGATGCTCAAGGTTATAATATAACCGTGTACTTATCAAAATCTGCGTAGCCTTACGAGAAAACCACTGGGCTCATTTTGATGAAATTCGCTTTAATGATAACTAGCTTTTGTACTTTTTACTTCGGAACATATCTAATTACTGAAAATAGTACACTAACCGTTAAAATATAGTCACAGAAAAGACAAGGGTGAATCGCTAGTGATATATAATTATACTTTTTGCTTCATTGATCGGGTGTCGAACCGACGACCTCAGCACAGACATTGTAAAGCTATAATAAAATATGACAGATGGTATAATTAACAATTGTAACAAAGATGGCGGTGAAAATGGCGAAACAATGAGTAGAAACAAAGTACACTCGAGGAGTACTCACTGCTCGAGTGGGGCTCGAGAGTGCTTCAATTTCGTGGTTTTATCGGTGTTTGATGGGGAAATGTTTCGAGCATGTCTATTTTTATAGATTTCGCTTGAAAATTAAATTAAATATCTATCTATACTAATAAAATAATTTTAAAGTTTATTGTTTTAAAAATTATGATTTACTGTACCTACACCGCGTGCTCTTAATCCACATAATATTATGTAACTTCTGTAGGGTTTCTGGAAGAGATCTCTTAAAGAGATAAGATATCCTTTTTTAACATTATGTTATTTCATTTTGTGTTACTTTGTTTATAAAAAAATAAATAAAATTGAAGTGTCTGTTTTTAATTTCAAATTAATGGCTTTTCACTAAATGCATGTGAAATATACGGTACTAACATCAAAAAGTCATTTTTTAAATTTTTGTATGTCTGTCTGTTTGTTCCGGCTAATCTCTGCAACGGTTGGATCGATTTTGACGGGACTTTCACTCGCAGATAGCTAATGTTATAAGTAGTTTAATTTAGTTTTACTTACGCCTAGCGAAGCGGCATGGGATTGCTATAAAAAAAATCTAACTAATTAAAGATTTTTTTGGAAAATGTTATTGAATGAACTATGTAGTCATTATTATTTATTATCGATACAGAGGCGGCCTAATCTGAATTTTTTTTTGTCTGTCTGAGACCAAGCCTAGAAAAACATTGGATAGATTTTGATGAGATTTTGATAACACGATTGCTAGTTTAAATCCGTGTCAATATAAAGAATACTATTTACTATGGGAAAATGTGTTAAAGATAAGAAATCTACACTGCCTTGCCGTTAAATTGATTAATTTTCAATAAATGCAAAAAATGTATGTTTTTAAATACCATTTCGGTTCAAAACGTCGTAAATAAATGACTCACCCACTTATTTTCAATTTCAGTTTGTTATTTTTGTTATTATTGTAGCTAAAGTTGGCAATTATTTTATGGTGTCTGCGGATAATTTAAAAATAATGGTTTAAAAATGTCTAAAATGATTCGAAGTTACATTAATTAAGTTACTAGGTATGATAAATGACCTTTCATTAGTGTTGCCAATATAATGTTTACAAAATAATGAATTACACCAATAAAATCAATATTTTAAATATGATGGGACATTATTACACACAGCGCTATCTAGTTGCGTGGTAAGCTACAAGGCTTGTGTTACGGATACCAGATAGTTGATATACTACATATATAATAACTTTAAATACATACATAGTATTATACTTACATATAAACATGATATAAACAATCATGACTGGAGTTCAAACATTCGATCTTAACAAATGAATGCCCCCAGCGGGACTCGAACCCGCGACCGCTGGCGCATGAAAGTAGAGCTACAAACTGCGCCAAACATATCGTCATCGTATTTACACTTAGATTTGAGGTAATTGGGCGATTAATCGAACTCAAATTGGCGTGGTTGAAATATCGATAACGATTATAGTTAAAACGCCATCGATCATCGATATTGATCGCGTTACATTACACAATAATTCAAATAAATGACTCTATTTAATGCCTTTGGCTATAATTTTTTTCTTAAAAAATTAATATGTCATTGCGTAAATAAAAATTAATAAGCAGTATTACTTTTTTACAACTTTGTTAAGGTTGTTACATTCTATCAGCTAACAGTATTTAGTATCTCAAAAGGATGTATAATTCGTATTAGAAAATTACTTTAATATTGTAAATGTAACTTTAACTTTCTAATTTGAATACCTATCATTTCTTGCGGTTCTGCCCGCGTACTAAAGACTGGAAACTTATAAATAATAAATAAATAAATATGTGGGATAATTATTACACACAGCACCAAGTGAAAGTGAAAGAGTAACAAACATCCATCCATCCATCCATAGTTACAAACTTTCGCATTTATAATATTAGTATAGATAGAATTAAATTAATTGTCTTTGTCAGTATGTAAGTCTGTGAGGAAACTACCACCGGCTCGGAAGGCAGTTCTGCTGAATCGTATCTCTTCTCTATACTAATAAATGGCGAGACGTTTATTTGTTTGTTCTAACTACATAAACTACAAAACAGAAGAACATGGAACTTATTTCATAAAATACAGCGTTTTCCGGTGAAGGTTTAAGTATAACTTATTGGTGAAATTCATCTATCTGGTATCCGTAACACAAGCCTCGTAGCTTACCACGGAGCTAGATGGCGCTGTTGTAATAACGTCCCAACATATTATATTTATTTATCAGAGAAAGAGCCGAAATTAAATGTCCACAACAAAAACCTATTCAACATATCTTGACAAAATAAATTCTTATATAATTTAACCCCTATGTACGCGACGTTGCCATGGCGACCGACGGGGGCGGGCTGTTTAATGGGGAATGGGTGTAAGTGAAAAGTCTTAACGAATATAATTTTACTTTGCGGTTTTCTAAAATATTTATATTTAAACATATATAAAGTAAAATTTGTTTATTATTAATGCAAAATTTTGTTTGTGTTTTTGTTTGTTACGTTTCACTCTAAAAAGGCTGAACAGATTTGGATGACATTGTGTTAGAAATATAGCCTATCAAATGAACCACCTGATCAAAATCAGTGTAAGCCCTAGTTTATTTAAAACTAATATATAATTATTAACATCTATAAATTTTATCTCATGTGAATCACTAGATTCTGCACCCAAAGAAGAAGTTTTTTTCGATATTTTTGAAGTAAAGTACAGTTTTTAAATACATAAAAAGGTAGATAATAGAGAGTAGAGATTTAAATTCTCTTCGTTAGTGTTCGGTAATTTAGCCGCACGTGAAGCTAAGAAAAACACTACGTAGTGACCAATGTCGAAGGGCGGTTTACCATGTACCTATATGGTAAACCGCCGTTCGACATTGGTGCAACCTTGCTCCTGGTACTTTTCTGATGCAGAGTGGACTGTGGAGCAACCCCTTGGCTGTATGTTCTGCTTTAGCAGCTGCCGGGCCGTCGGTGCTGAATGTCCAAGCGATCCTGCGACGCCCCATTAAGACGGGGGAGGTCTGTTGTATTTAGTGGGCAGTACTATATATTGGAATTACAAAAAAAGAAAAGTGCGGTTGTACAAAGTACACATGTCAGAAGTAAAACTTCTTTGGCAAACTAATTTTTAAATCTCGTTTATATTTATACTAAATAACCCCGCTCGTTGAGAGAGGGAGATGACGCGAAGGTCACACCCACGAGTTAGACAGAGTTAGAAATATCACTGACTCGCGGTGGGCGAGATCTAACTAAGGCTAACTCTTCCCCGTCTCTAAGCGCCTGGTACTATGGACTTATTTTTTCGTTTCATCGAGTTTGAAATCACTACGATTCTAAAGAAGTTTCACTTCAATAAATAAATAAATAAAACTTTGAAGAATATTTAAAAAACAAATTTTTCATTTACCTCATTCTCTTTCGGAGCACAGAGTTGTGTTTCAGAGTATTATAAAGGCGCTCCAGTCAAATGAAGAACGGTTTTCATTTATTGGGTTCAGTAGTCTTTGGATGAAAACATTGCCTATTTACGTCTTAATATTTTTTTTATACTAGTGAAATTAAGAATTAAAAATACATTTTAACCGTTTTTACGTACCTATAGATTTCTTTAAAATGTGATATTTTGTTACAATAAAAAGTATGATAAATGTTGACCCGCTTAACCAGATATTTGTTTTCAGCCCTTTTTAACGCCCTACTGCTGGGCACGTGGGATCTAGACCTATCTATCGATCTAGACGATCTAGTGCGGGTTGACGGACTTCACATGTCTCTTGAAAACTTGTTAGGTTTTCTCAGACATGCAGGTTTCCTCACGATGTTTTCCTTCACCGTAAGACAAGTGGTAATCATGGTAGAAATGATTCGCACATGAAAATATCAGAGGTGCGAGACCCGGATTTGAACCCATATCACTCAGTTATTCATTGTAATGCAGCAATCCTTATCCTTACTAATGGTGTAAATGCGAAACTAACTCTGCCTGTCTGTTCGTCGCGCTTTCATGCTAAAACTACTTAACCGATTTAAATGAAATTTGGTACACAAATAGTCTAGAGCCTGAGAAAGGACATAAGCTACTTTTCAAGGCGGGCGAAAAAAGGTATGTAAAACGTTGAAATAGGGGATGAAAGCTTTATAGAAATTACGTCATTTTCAAGACTTGAAACTTATTTTTTAGGCTTTTGATTAGATATAAATAAATAAAACATTTAAGGTTTGTACTAATGGAGGGTAAATCAAACCTATTTTCAACGGAACCCTCCATAAAACCCCATAATATCTGATGAAAAATATTTTTCTACGATAAATTTGCAGTGCTTTTATGGCAGTCGAAATATTAGTGCTTAAGCCTCTGTTTACGAATAATAACAAAAAACTATAGTCCATATGACTGAGTATACTTCCTTTGTATGAAAGTCCTTCTTGAACTTACACGATTGTATTACGCCAAGCATCCTCTTCTGAACTTCAGCCATGTTATGAATTAATTTTGATAAGATTCGCGTCGTTTTATAGTTTTACCTTTGACATATTAAATATCCATTATTATAATATATAGAATATTAAACAAATGTTAGTGGAGTGTTTTTTGCTTAATTATCTCTATTGTAAGACTAGCTTAGGTGTATGGGGTTTGGCTTAATAAATAAATATGTTGCGACATTTACACACAGCACTATCTAGTTCCACGGTAAGGTACGAGCCTTGTGTTATGGATACTAGACGGTTGATATACTACACATATATAAGTTTAAATACATACATATTATAAATATAAACACCCATGACTGGAGTACAAACATTCGTGCTCAACAAATGAATGCCCCCAGCGGGACTCGAACCCGCGACCGCTGGCGCAGCAAGTAGGGTCACTACAAACTGCGCCACGCTAGTCGTCAAACTACGTCGTAAACAAACGTCTTAATTAATTTATATATATTTTTATGGATTTTTAAGGTATAAATACGGAGCTCTAAAAATACGAAAGTTCTTAAAAAAATAATATTTAGATGTTTTCTAAGTGTATATTAAGTATGTAATTGACCTGAGTGATCGATCTTCGATTGGGATTTCGTAACAGTTAAAAAGACCCTTTTTTAGAAAAGTTATCTAATAGATAAAGTTTAAAAGGAAAAACTTGTTAAAATACAAATATTGTCAAAATAGAGCCGTTTTTGGGATACATGAAGTAAATTTTTGTATGTAGAGTCATGACTTTTAGTAAAAATTGTAATAATTTAATGCTGAATAAAATATATTGATTTCTGAATATATAATTGAGGTTATAGTAGATTAGTAGTAATGCGCTCGTGTGGAAAGCCTAGTGGAGCGGGTTCGATTCCCTGTATCTAATACACCAATGATTTATTAAGTGCAAATCATTTCTAACTTGATTACCACTTGTCTTACGGCGAAAGGTAACATCATGACGAAACTTCATGTCTGAGAAAATTACCAAGTTTTCAAAAGACATGTGAAGACCGCCATCACAAACTTGGAGAGCATGGTGGACTATAGCCTGATCCCTCTCATATTGAAAGAGGTCTGCGAGCAGTGGAACATTAAAAAGGGCTTTTTTTACCATCAAAATCTATGACGATTTTACACTATTTCCAGTTGTTTATATCATATTTATTAGAGATGTGAGTGGAAGCCCATCGGTAAACGCGGTAAGCTTAGGGTTAAATAAAAAATATAATTTACACTTTTATAGAAAATATTTATAACTAGCAATTCTCGCGGCTCCGCCCGCATTCCAATAACTATGAAATGATAAAAAAATAAAAACTTGGTCTTTTAAAAAAAAGAATAAGAATCTGGAGAGGGCCACCCTTATTACATAGGGGAATAAACATTGTCTACGACCTAATAAAAAAATCATAATCAAATCAAAATATTTTATTCAGCATAAAAATTGTTACAATTTCTTACTGAACGTCATGAGTCTACCACCAGTTCGGAAAGAAGAAACCTCTGACCTGAGAAGAACTGGCGAAAGAAACTCAACGGGACTAAAATTATTTTTTTATTTTATCTATATAAAAATCCGTCAAGCCGTTTCGGAGAAGTTCGATAACAAACACTGTGACACGAAATTTTTGTATATTAGATAATATTTAACACTATATTATAAAGAACTGATAAGAATCTTTTAACTACAAGTTTAAGAATAGCATTGATTTTTAGTTGACATAATGAGCAGTATTGGTACCTACATAGGCATAGTTTTAGAGAGTTATCTTTCAAAAGACAAACAAACAAACATTCCAATTATAATATATAATAGATAATATAGTACAATAAAAGATATAATATTACTACTAGCAAACCTGGCCCACTTCTCTGGGCGTAAATTAAAATAAGTTAAACGGTTTTTATAATTTTCTAATAAAATAAAAGTAGCCTAAGTTACTCATTAGAATATAAGCTACCTGCAAGTGAAAACCCTGTCAAAATCGGTCCAGCCGTTTTAGAGATTAACCGGGACAAACAGACAGACAGACAAAAATTGAGTGACCACTTGTCTTACGGTGAAGGAAAACATCGTGAGGAAACCTGCATGTCTGAGAAAACCTAGCAAGTTTTCGAAAGGCATGTGAAGTCCGCCAACATGCTCTAGGCCAGCGCGGTGGACTATGGCCTGATCTCCGTCGTATAGAGGGAGGCCCGTGCCCAGCAGTGGGACATTAAAAAGGGCTGATGATGATGATAATGATATACTTTCATATGCATTTAGTGAAAAGCTGTTAATTCGAAATTACAAACATACACTTCAATTTTATTTATATGTATTACTGATAAAAGCGCAACTATCTTTTACATTATATGACTCGGTACTTAGTGTTTAGTGTTTTTCTAAAGTTCCTAAGTAGGACTTAGATATGTTATTATATTACGCTGAGTGTATTTTAATGTTGTACCTTTACTGACGTTAAACGTTAATGTGAGCTTTCATCCTAGAAATACTAGTTCGAGACGATTACTTTACTTGTTAATTAAAAAGCTTAGGTGTCTATCTGTCTACTCGATTTCAAGGGATTTTCTTCGAACACCATTATTATTGTATTATTACTTATTAGCGACTCACCCTCGCTTTGTTCAGTTTCGTCCCTAGGTTTAGGTTAGGTTACGTTAGTTAAAAATAATATAACTTCCTCCTTTTTTGAAGTCTGTTAAAAAGTAGCATAAGTTACGCCTTATAGTATAAGCTATCTGAGAGTGAAAGTCCCGTCAAAATTGGTCCAGCCGATTCAGAGACTAGCCGGAACAAACAGACTTATAGACGGTCAAAAATTTTAAAAATTGTTTTTTTGGTAATTTTTAAATTAATATAAATATTAATTTAAAAAATTAGCAAAAACATTATTATTTCTCATATTAGCATTTCACTTAAAATTTATATAAATAGGTAAATAAATTTTTAGTGAAATGCTGTTAATTTGAAATAAAAAATAGACACTCCAATTTTATTTATAAGTATGTATAGATTGTACAAATGATAAGAAATTTCGCGTAGAAGAAGGTAAAAGCATTTAAAAGCCCAAAATCATTTTATTCATAAAGTTAAAAGTAATTTTTTGTTACTATATTTTGGCAAAAGTTTAGATCGTCATCTTTGACATTGTTTTTTGGTCCTATATCTACATATTTAGATACGTTTATAAT
Source organism: Boloria selene (assembly GCA_905231865.2). Lineage (NCBI taxonomy): Eukaryota > Metazoa > Arthropoda > Insecta > Lepidoptera > Nymphalidae > Boloria > Boloria selene. The sequence continues at coordinate 7,510,463 of HG993158.1, read as the reverse complement.
TTAAAAAAAATATACTGTACCTCTATCTAAGAAAATTATTTATAAAGTCCGCCATTTTGAATTGATGTTTTTAATAAGAGATAGGTAACTAAAAATTATACCTTCCTTAGTTAGGAAAAATACTGTTAGTGTTTATTTAAGAGATACTAGATTTAGGTTTAAAATAATTCGCGTCTTAAAAAACAAGATACAAGGATTTATATTGAAATTATAAAGTAAAAAATTATTTACAGATATATTGTTTAGATTTTCTTTTTTTCTTAACAGATTATTAAAATTTAGACATAAAAAACAAAAGATAAGGTTTACGCCTCTACGATAAAAAATATTCCGCTCTATACTTCAATGAAATCCGAGTCACGTATTCAAGCAATAATATTTTCATACTAATAATTCACACTGTCCGTCTCTTTCGTACATATATCAAACCACCATATTAGACAGAGACGATATTATTCTATCAATTTCTACTTAAATTATAATGATATGCAATCCGCCCTATTGCTATCACATTTACACGCATAATGTTCTACGTGATAGAAGGGGACAACACTATTTTCATCAGTTCATTAAAGAACATTACATGGCAGCCATTGTAATTTGAACCGTCCGTGTCCTGTTTTTTAAAGAATGTCTACGTATTTTTAAGGGGAGGAGGGGTCAAATAGAATTTGTTGAGCAATAGTAATTTTTCATGGCTACAAATATGACGGATAATAAATTTTATTTACATTGAGTTGACAGATGTAAATCGTATTTTAATGGCGGCGAGTGATTTATTAGCGGTTGTATATTAAAAAATATGTTATAATATACTGTTAATTTGTAAACGAGCTAGGATACATAATGTTTATTCGACAGAAGTAAAAATCTTCTAAACTTCTTATAAAATTTAAGTCAAATCTGTACACATTGAATATTTTTTGGAGAATCTTATTGAAATAGCCATTTTTATCGAAACAAAGGCAGTATCTATAGTTTTTAGAATTTTTGCCTGTTTGTCTATGAGCAGAAAACCTCTGGACCGTTTTAGATAAAATTTGACTGATGATAGATCTCAGTTAACGTTGTAGGTTAAAGAAAAGAACTATACTAATAGCTACATAATATGAAAAACTATGAATACTAATATTTAACAAAAACGTACAGTGCCTTCAGAAACATTAAAAACAAAACGGTTATTTATTTCCGTCGTAGTCGGCTTTTTTTATATAAAAAAAAACAATGTTGTTTTATAATAAGCCAAGATATTAGCTATACCTAAGTAATTTAAGCTTCTTACTTTTAAGAAGCTTAAATTACATTAAATCTATTATTAGATGAGTTCCGTATTATTTTTATGTAAGATAGATGTAATATTATATTAGCTTTTTAACATCCCACAGCTGGAAGTGGAAGGGTATTAGGTCATAGTCCACCACGCAGACCAATTACGAGTTGACGGACTATACATGTCTTTCAAAAACTTGTTAATGTTGCTAGATTTCTACGAAACAAACACATTTTCTAGCGATATTTTCTTCAAGACAAATTATAAATGAAACTATCTTTTCGGATTTTGTCGTGGATTTATTTTGATGAAATGGCACCAAAGTACCTAAGTAAACATTTTTTTGTAAGTAGGCACTATCTGTAACAAGTGTATAAACCCCTGAGACGTCGAATACCTTAAACTCTCCTGTGACAATATGCGCTGTAAAGCATTCAAAACGTCCGAAACCAAAAATCAAAATAAATTGGCCACAAAATCCGAAAAGATAGTTTCATTTATAATGTCAAATATTCGCGTAAACCTAAGAAAGTATCAAGATAAGTTTTAATTATGTTAGAAATAACACCCACATGAAAATATCAGAAATCTGGTATTCGAACCCACTTCACTCAATTTCCCCAACGAGAACATTATCACTGCTCTACCATTACTAACAAGTAATTTAAAGATGCTATATATTAGAATTTTTAAAAACTAAGCAAATTGACAATTCACATAGCTACATTCATTGAGTTATTTAGCCGTAATTACGTATGTAATAGAATATTGAGAATCGATTTTACTACGATTCTGACATATCGATATAGCTTTGAAAGTTTTTTATGTGTAAGTTATTAAGATCTAAGTACACGTAAAGTTTAGGGCAGTTATTTACTTGTTAGAAGCTTTGAGGGACTTATTGGGGCTAAAGTTTTACTTTATAAGTGACTTATTTGCGAAATAAAATGATATAAGCTAAAATAAACTTTATTTACACCTATTTTATTTCAGAATGGTTTGTTTCAAATGATATCACATTTTATAAAACAAAGTCCTCCACCGCGTCTGTCTGTTCCTGTTAAACTCTAAAAGTACTGCACCGATTTTCATGCTGCTTTCACCAATGGATAGATTGGTTCTCGAGGAAGGTTTTAGTATATAATTTGTCAAGTTTTTGTATTTACTAGCGGAAACCGCAGCTTTCCTCGCGCTAAACCTAGGGATGAACCCGAGCGAAGCGAAGGGGAGTCACTAGTTTAGAAATAAGAATTATTTTATAAAACAACAACTTAGCACAAATTGATGTGCGAATTTTATGCAAAAAGTATTAGCTTAGCCTTTGCTACAAAAAAATATTTCATTTCCACGGGAAAACACAGTAAAAGTTCGAGTCGCTCTTACTAATTTACATGCCTAACTCTAGCTAAACCTTAAAAGAAACATGTAGATTGTAGGGCTTAAAAAGGCCGCCAGAAATGTCTTTATATAGGTCTAAATAGGTCTTTCTTCTAAGGTACATTCTCTATAACTATTCATATCTATTTAAAATGTAACTAGACGCACGAGCGAAGCGAGGGTAAGCCGCTAGTTTATAAGTATTCTAACAAAAAATTGTAAATTATAGTCAGCAATTTTTTTTAGTCCCACTGCTGGGCATGGGCCCCCTTTTATACGAGAGGGATCAGGCCTAGTGCGTGTTGGCGGACTTCACATATCTTTCGAAAACTTGCTAGGTTCTCTCAGACATGCAGGTTTCCTCACGATGTTTTCCTTCACCGTAAGACAAGTGGTAATCATGATAGAAATGATTCGCACATGAAAATCTCAGAGGTGCGAGACCCGGATTTGAACCCGCATCACTAGGTATCCAAGCGAGCGCGAACCAATGGGCTACCACTGTCATTCTAACAAAACAAAGTGTTAATGCCTTCTCCGTAATAATTAAAAAAAATTTGATTACAATTTTCAATTTAGACCAGTAGTTAGACAGTCAAACTCTCCAGCTTTATAATATTAGTATAGACAAGACAATCTATAACAAAATAATCTAAATAACAAAATCTTATTTACTTACATACATATAATATTTTCAATCGAAAAGCATTCAGAAAATTTATTTCACCCTTATAGCTTACCCCATATTTTACGCTTGACTCGACCCTCACAATCGCTTTGATTGACAAAACTACCCTTCAAAGTAACTGCTATTCGATAAGTGCCTATTTTGGATATTCCTTCAGAAATATCTTCATAAATGTACATAATACTTTCTTAGGTTTACGCGAATATTTGACATTATAAATGAAACTATCTTTTCGGATTTTGTCGCGGATTTATTATGATTTTTGGTTCCCGACGTTTCGAATGCTTTACAGCAATCATGGTCACGAGAGAGGCTAGTAATCTTGCAGGCTTTGTCTTCAGATCTTCTAACGCGCGTGTCTTATTTGCGATTTCCAGTCCGTAGTGGTTCCCATAATGCTTTCTTAGGTTTACGCGAATATTTGACATTATAAATGAAACTTTCCATCAGGTGAGCCTCCTGCCCGTTTGTCCCACTTGTCCCATAAAAAAAAATTCTGTCGCGGATTTACGTAGATATAGTCGGTGTCAGGGGTTTATATACTTGTTACAGTTATACTTACTATATTTATATTTGAAATATATCAATTATATAAAATATATACCCACTACACACGATACACATATTTGTAATATCTTGTAGATTGTGATTTGGGATGTGAGTTTATTTCTAACGATATAATATAGCTTGGGTATAAGAAGTGTTTTACGGTGAAGGAACCTGTGTATTTGAGAACCTAGCTTCGCAAAACATGTGAAGTTCGCAAACCCGCACTTATCCAGCGTGGTGGACTATGGTCTGATCGCCATAGTACTGAAAGGAGGCCATTGTCCATCTGTAGGACGTTAAAAGGGCTGAGTACATTATTTTCCTAGTTTTACACACATTAATGTTTTAATATAATTTGATTTTTAAACCTCGACGTTTCGAATGCTTAAAGCATTCATCTGTATTGACAATAATAACTACTCCTACAATATTTTCCAAATAACCTTAGAATTTTATTATATTATGTATAGATGATATATAGAATAAAATATATAACAACAGCCCTTTACAAAGCGAATAAAACCCAAAAACACCCCCACGTCTTACCCCCGTGACGGTTCACGCTCGACTGACCTCCAACAATGGTTCTGATTCGTCAACTACCCACCTCGCTGATTGGTCCTTACAACAATTTTACTGTTTAAACTACTGGAATAATTCACTTGTTAACGGCCTTTGTTATTTTTATTACTACGGTTCTTAATAATTTGAAATTGTATGCAAAATAATAAATTTTAATTGGTAATTGTATACTGCCTTTATAATGTTAGACGTTTGCAATAATTTTGTTTGAAAGGTGTAAAATGATTTGATTTAAGGGATGTTTTGTGCGTTTTTAGTAATTAGCTGTATAATAATAAGTGCAGAGCGTAGTTCACATGCATGCGTTCTCTCAGACATGCAGGTTTCCTCACGAAGGCCTCTTACTACCGCTACAGTTCAGAATGTATCGAAGATAATATTTATATAGAGGTATTTTTTGTTTGAACCTATCAAGATTTGAAAATTGCGAAATTTGTAAGTTAACGTAATTGTATATCTACACACAACACCATCTAGTTCCGTGGTAAGTTACGAGGCTTGTGTTACGGATACCAGATATAGAAGAGGATAAATAGAGAGGAGAGAATAAATTACATAGGTACATGTATCATCACAAAGCTGGGGGCCAGCGGGACTGGAACCCGCGACTGCAGGCACAGCAAGCACTACCAATTGAGTCAAAAGTGTCGCACTGTTTAGTTACATAATCAAATTCTAACTTAGTCGAATATAAATTCAACACTTACGTCGTGATACGGTCACAGACAGATAGACGAACAAACAGACAGACAAACATAATATTATAATTATGCTTTAATTATGCTTTAATTATGCTTTAATTAAGCTAACACCTACCTTTAGAAATTGTAAATTGTGAAGACTTAATTGGTATATGTTAATAATTTTTTTCTCGTTTTATATGTAATTAAATACTGTTTGTCTTTCGAATAATAAATAAATAATAAATAAATAATAAATAAATAAAAATAATAACCCCTGTATGGATAACAATGACGATATCAATAAGATTTTCCAAAACATATAGGTACAATTTACCACGATAAAACTCAGTAAGAATTTATCATATACTAGAGACTCACACTTACTTCGCTCGAATTATCCCTAGGTGCCGTATTTAAAATTAAATAAAATTTCTAAAATAACAGTAGCTTATGATACTCCTTATAACATTAGCTATGTGCGAGTGAAAGTCCCGTCAAAATCGGTCCAGCCGTTTCAGAGATTAGCCGGAACTAACTGACAGACAGAAAAAAATGATTTTTCTTACTCTTTTCTTCTTTTTCGTACCGTTTACTTTCATAAGCATTTAGTGAAAAGCTGTTAATTTGAAATTAAAAACAGACACTTTAATTAACCGACTTCATTTTATTTATATGTACTGACATACCTATAGATTAATCGATCATACCAAAAACTCGAATCGATTCACGATCACAACTATTATACGACCGCAAAACAAATTGTACCCCACAAAAGCAACCCTTATATAAATCGAATGACTATATTTTTTTTCTAAACCGCAGCCATTTCGAGACAGCAGTGTGGCGCCTGCGCATTCCAAATTTGAATTTGAAATTGGTACGTAATGGCATCCTTGGCCATTAAAAACAGATCATAGACTAAAGTTATTTTTTTTTGGATAATTTAGGATCGTTTACTCGATTCCTTGTAATCGATGTTTTAATATTCATTATGATATTTTTTGTTTTATAATTTTTGACGGTCAAAAAATACATATTAGGACTAAACAGTGTAAAAAATATACATCGAAGTGGCTTTAATTTTCATATGTGAAAATTTATCGTATGTCTATAACAAGCTATTCCGTAGTTTTAGCGCGAGCGAAGCCGCTAGTTATACATACTGATACCTTATCTACATATTAAAAAAAGCCGCATCAAAATCCGTAGCGTAGTTTTAAAGATCTAAGCATACATAGGGACAGACAGACAGCGAGGCGACTTTATTTTATACTAAGTAGTGATATGACAAATAAATAAAATAAAAAAATAAATATGTTGGGACATTAGGATTATTAAGACTTTTCACGGATTACTTTAGTGTTCACGATAGGGTTTTTCCGAGAGTGATTTTTTTTATTAAATATAATAAAGTTTTTATCATACTGTTGTAATATACTTATAATTCTTTATATGGACTAATTTAATTTATTATATTTATATATAAAGGATTAGACTAGACTCGAGTCTCAATACGCCGGGAATCTGGCCATAGTCCACCGCGCTGGCCTAGTGCGGGTTGGCGGACTTCACATGTCTTTCGAAAACTTGCTAGGTTCTTTCAGACATGCAGGTTTCCTCACGATGCAGTTTCCTACACCGTAACACAAGTTGTTATCATGTTTGAAATGATTCGCACATGAAAATATTATAAGTGCGAGACCCGGGATTTGAACCCGCTTCCTTAATTTTCCTAAGTGATATCGCGTTACCGTTAGTTAGTTTGTATATTAGTATAGAAAAATTACTTTTTTCTTACTTTTCTAAACTAGTATTTCTAAGCGGTTAAGCCTGAACTTTTATTATGTAAAGTGTAGCTTATAGCTGTTTAACATAACTCCATGGCGCCAAGAGTTATTACGTTAATGAGTATTTGATTTTTTGTTTGAATAAATAATTTTATGGTGTAGTTTTTCCCATGGGCTTAAAACATTATGGTATAGGTATATTTTCAATTTAAATTATAACTAATACATTAAAAACCATCAAAATCTGCTCAGTCGTTCTAGAGTAAAGTGCAATTCATACATACATATTCAAAAGTTTTTTATAATTATTTATTACTAGCTATGCCCGCGGCTTCGCGCGCGTTTTAAAGTACCTACCTCCCGTTTTTGCAATATTTTTCATTGATGTTCCGCTCCTATTCGTCGTAGCGTAATGTAATATAGTCTATAGCCTTCCTCAATAAACGGACTATCCAACACTAAAAGATTTTTTTAATTCGGACCGGTCGTTCGTGAGATTAGCGCGTTCAACCAAACAAACAAACTCTTCAGCTTTTATAATATTAGTAAAGCTTTCCTCCTCCACATTATAAAAAATTATAACAGTAAAGACATGATTATATCGAGATGTATAAACAGTAGTAGTAGTAGTACGTAGTGTCACACCCTCGCTCTGCCACCCTCGTTCTCTAGTTGCGTTTTTACGATTAGTATTGATTTTTTAAAGCGACTTTAATTTAGAGCGAGTGAAGCCGCGGGTTTCGCTAGTTAAAATAAATAAAATTTCTAATATAAAACTAGACTAAATTACTCCTTATAATATTAACTATCTGTGAGTGAAAGTCTCGTCAAAATCGGTCCAGCCGTTTCAGAAATTAGCTGGCACAAACTAACAGACAGACAGACAAAAAATTTAAAAATTAATTACATTTGATGTTAGTGTCGTATATATACTTTCATATGCATTTAGTGAAAAGCTGTTAATTTGAAATTAAAAAGTGAAAAGCTGTTAATTTGAAATTAGTGACCCTACCTTCTGCGCTAGCAGTCGCGGGTTCGAGTCCCGCTGGGGGCATTCATTTGTTAAACACGGATGTTTGTACTCCAGTCATGGGTGTTTATATTTATGTTAAGTATGTATTTAAAATGTATATATGTAGTATATCAACTATCTGGTATCCGTAACACAAGCATCGTAGCTTACCACGGAACTAGATGGCGCTGTTGTAAGAATGTCCTAACATATAAATATTTTCAAAAAAATATTCAATGTACAGATTCGTCTTAGTTGTAATTTTATTATACGTATATAGGTTAATATTATGAGTAGTTGGTACATACTGTTTATCCAGCCCTTATCAGTAATATCTGAAGACTTCACAACCAGTTTCCGATAGTTGAACCCGCATAAGATCTTCAAAACTGCATTCGAAAAATACCTTATAATATTTATTCAAAATATAACTTGACTAGAAATAAGCGCGGCTTCGCCCGCGTTCATTTTTTTTTGGCTACTAAACTTCATTCGATCACTCGCTGGGTTCAAAATTCTCCAAAATTACTCCGGCTTTAATATACTCGTGAGCCGCGCGGCTACCTATTTCATATTATTATGTGCGGCGTGCACTCCTCCTCCTCTCCTGTTATTGTAGTTTTATTAGGGATTCTTATTTTTTCTTGCAACTAAAATAGCCTATATTAATCAGTGATAATGTAGCATTCAAATGGTGAAAGAATTTTTAAAATCGGTCCAGTACTTTTTGAGCCAATTCGTTACAAACATACTTACAATACAAAACTTTCCAGTTTCCTCTTTACAATATTAGTATAGATGACCAGACAGACACACATTTTTCTTTAGTTTTTTCCGTCTTCTTGTATTTCGGCAACAACTTTTCCGGGTCTAACTATAGCATCTAAATGACTTACATCTACACAATCTCTATATATGTATTATAAGAAAATCCTCCACCGCCTCTGTCTGTCTGTTCGCGATAAACTCAAAAACTACTGCACCGATTTTCATGCTGTTTTCACCAATGGATAGAGTGGTTCTCGAGGAAGGTTTATAGCAATTGTAATTCTATACCATAATTTTTACCAAGTTTTTGTACATATTTACTGGCAGAATATATTTTCAGTCCGTGCCTCAGAGAGCACGTAAAGCCGTCGGTCCAGCGTTAGCTCTCACTGGTCGTGTCTCATGTCATCCCACCGGAGTATCAGAGTGATAGGAACAGAGAGTGCACTTGTGTCTGCACTATAATATCTCCAGCGCAGTTGGCCAGTCTCAATGAGATTGGCTGCCATGTCCGGAATCGATCGGAGAACATTATTATTATTTATTACTTTTTAATCAAAATTGGTCCAGCCGTCTAGATAAGAGAATTATTTAAACACACACACCGATATTTCTTTTGAACAATTAAAACCACGTAATCACTGAGTTGTTAAATATGTTATTCTGAAATATATAACTAAAAGTCTTTAAAACTTAAGTTAAAACCTTGTTTTCTTTATACTAAGCATATTTTTATGCGATTCGGTCCGCCCCGGTAGACGGGTAATGATAAACTATAGATATTGGTTCGGTTTGCATCCATCTATATTATTATACTCGCAACTTGCGCGGAAACAAGTAATTTAATGGGTTATTGAATTTCGCATAATTTGCCACTTTTGATTATGTTTTTGTTTTATTTATTTATTTATTTATTTATTTATTCCATAGGTTGCTAACAGAGCATACATCCATACAAAAGTAGATCACATACAATAAAAAAGACAAATACTAGACTAAATGATGCCCTAATTAAAAGCAACACTGCATTCATATGACATGACAACATAAAAAAAACTTATAGAATAAAAGAACAGACTGAAATTAGAAGGTACCTAAGTAAAAGTTATTAAAAAGTTAATAAAGTAGGTACCTTCCTGTAAACAAAAACAAAAACTTAAAAATAAAAGTTTACTTCTATATAAAATTTTAATTAACTATGTAATTCAAGTAAGTTGATTAAGTTTAAATTTAATATTTCTTTTAAATTTATACAATGAATCTGAAAAAATATCAATGTCATGGCTTGTGCATAACGTTTTATGAGAACGGATAATTCTATTCTTTTAATATAGACGATGTTTTCAGTGGTTTATAATAATTGATTTAGCGACGGGGATAGCGGGTTCGATTTTGTGGAGTGACATTCTTTCTTGTGAGACCAAGTGAAAATTTCTTTTGCGAATTTTAAAACGTTGTAAGGAAACCTGAAAATGAGGGAGATCTGGTGGAAATACGTCTGAACATCTATCACGGACGTGAAGACCTGTGACGTGAAGGCAGCGTGATAGACTATGATCCTTTGGCATTGGGGAGACCCAACAGTGGGACGTTGTTAACTTGAATTAATTATTATTGTTTCTAAGTATTAAGCCGCAAAGCCGCAAAGTTTTAAGTCCGCACGATGTGAATTTATTATTTTTGTAAAAGTAATAATAATTAATACTTTCTTAGGTTTACGCGAATATTTGACATTATAAATGAAACTATCTTTTCGGAATTTGTCACGGATTTATTATGATTTTTGGTTCCCGACGTTTCGAATGCTTTACAGCAATCATGGTCCCGTGATAAAATCCGAAAAGTTAGTTTCATTTATAATGTCAAATATTCGCGTAAACCTAAGAAAGTATTATCTTCACTAACCCTTAAAACTTACCGTTCAAACCCGAGTGGAGCTAGGTCGAGCCACTAGTTAATATATAAAACTTGTTGCTAAGCCGATATAAATAAATGATAAATAAATATGTTGGGACATTATTACACACAGCGCCATCTAGTTCCGTGGTAAGCTACGAGGCTTGTGTTACGGATACCAGATAGTTGATATACTACATACATAAGTTTAAATACATACATATTATAAATATTTATTATATATAAATATTGATGCTATTAACTTATAGATCAGAAACTAATTTAATTTTCAGTTTTAAATATTTTTTGTACGACGAATAAGGTTTTCTCAGGATCGGTTAATGTATGCAAAGGTAATAAGCCATTGGACAGATGGGTATCATCATTTGATACCGCATTAGCTTAAAACTAGCCTAAAATTTACATAATTTTGTATAGATAATTTAAAATGTAGGGACCTTTTTATTATTTTTACCGACTGTCAAAAGAGAGGTTCGTTTTTTGTGTTTGCACATTTGTTACACGATATCTTTGCCAGTTTCGAATCGATTCGTGTGATTTTTTTGTAAATGCTTGTAATAGTATTTATCTATGGTTCTATGTATGTGTGTGTCTGTATGTATGTATGTATGTATGTATGTATGTATGTATGTATGTATGTATGTATGTACGTAAGTAAAGTTAAAAAAAATATATAACGATCTATCTTAAAATTAATAAATATTTATAACAATTTTCATCCCTTATTTAATTTACGGTATTTCATATTTCAAAAAACCTACCTTATTTTATAATAAGATCTATACGTACCCCATCATTCTGTATCATTTTTTCTCCAGTCACTAGAAGAGACAGTGTAATTAGCGATGGTACTGACTCTATTTCTTACTCAACGGGGATTCGAACCCACAAACCTTAATCTCTGTCATTTGCTTGCTCTATACATGCTCATGTCAAGACAAATGCTATATATACTATAGTTATAAAATAAATAAAAAAAAATATGTTGGGACATTTTCACACAGCACTATCTAGTTCCACGGTAAGGTACGAGCCTTGTGTTATGGATACTAGACGGTTGATATACTACATATATAAAAGTTTAAATACATACATATTATAAATATAAACATCCATGACTGGAGTACAAACATTCGTGCTCAACAAATGTATGCAAAGCGGGACTCGAACCCGCGACCGCTTGCGCAGCAAGTAGGGTCACTACAAACTGCGCCACGCGTGTCGTAGTTAGTTACCAAAAAACGTAATAATATATCTTGCTTCAAAATTATGAATATTACAGCGATCCACTATACTCGGACATGGTTAGCCGTGTTTTAATGATAAGCATGATGTATCTTTTATATGGTTTTGGTGGTTAGGTATGTGAAACACTGCGAGTGAATGCTATACTATATATATTTATTTTATTTTATTTATTTATTTATTTAATTCGTAATCAGACAAAATACAAACATACTCCTTAAACTAATAACAATTTTAATGTAACAAAACATAGGCAAATGGAGTGCTGAGACGCACGCACTAGGATATCCTGTGTCGCGTACGTCTAAAATATGCTATGCTATAATGTAAATTAATTTCTTAATGAATTTAAGTATGAATAATAAATATTAAAATAAGTGTATTCGTTTGTTTCCAAAAGAGCTGGAGTTTAGTACACATATGGACAAATCTAAGATAAACTGTATACAGCGAGGGACGATTAATTAAGATTTTGTATTACTAGCAGTTAAGCACCAGCGAAGCCACGAGATTCGCTAGTTAAAATAAATAAAATTCCTACCTCCTCCTTTTTTGAAGTCAGTTAAAAAGTAGCCTAAGTTACGCCTTATAATATTAGCTATCTGCGGGTGAAAGTCCCGACAAAATCGTTTCAGATATTAGCTGACAGAAACAAACAGACAGACAGACAAAAATTTAAAAAAATGGTTTTTTGTTGCTAGTACCGTATATACTTTCATATGCATTTAGTGAAAAGCTGTTAATTTGAAATTAAAAACAGACACTTCAATTTTATTTATATATATACTGATTCCAAGTTCACACTACAGGTTATCGAACTGTATACATTTTCAAATATATATGGTAATTTTATAGCATTACTTAGCTTAGCTAAAGCTTTAAGTGGAGGAAAGCTTTAGATTTTCGGTAACATCGCATCGGAAATTGTTGCTCTGCGTAGGATATGGGAAAATGGAGTCCAAACGTCCGCGAACTGTGATTAAAACCTAAATTGTATACAAGCCTTTATAACATTCATGTTTTCATATTTATTATCTATATTCTTAAAAAAATTAAATACCTTCTTGCCATTTTTGTTATCTGGTAAAATGTATAAGGTTAAAGATGAGTCAAGAAATATTTTTACCCTTGATGTTGCACATGTTTGGCTCAGTTGGTAGTGGCCCTACTTGCTGCGCCAGCGGTAGCGGGTTCAAATCCCGCTGGGGGCATTCATTTATTGAGCATGAATGTTTGTACTCCAGTCATGGGTGTTTGTATTTATAATATACGAGCCTTTCCCGCGGCTCCGCTCGCATTTTAAAGGCTGATAATCAAAAGAAATATTTTTCTCCCGTTTTTGAAACATTATTCATTGCTGCTCCGCTCCTATTGGTCGTAGCGTGATGTTATATAGCGTATAGCCTTCCTCGATAAACGGACTATCCAACACAAAAAGATTTCTTCAAACCGAACCAGTAGTTCCTGAGATTAGCGCTTTCAACCAAAAAAACAAACAAACAAACGAAAAAACAAACATACAAACAAACAAACAAACTCTTCGGCTTTATAATAGTAAATATAGATATGCATTCAAAATGTAGTTACATATCTGGTATCCGTAACACAAGCCTCGTAGCTTACTACGAAACTAGATGGCGCTGTGTTTAATGATGTCCCAACATATATAATATTATTATCACTCTGAGTTAAAAAACGAATGTACCCACGTAGAGTAAGAGAGGTTTTACAGTATTAGTGACGGTACGTAGTGATCAGATTCGTATAATGACCATCATAATACTAGCAATGTAATGGCATGTTTATTGCATAATAATGAGGGTAATATTGTCTTAATAATATCTATGTTTTTATATATAATAAAGTATGTGTGTAAATGTTATAAATGTGAACGTCTGTCTGTTGCATTTTTGTGGGACTAAGCTGGTTTTGATGAAAATTTGGAGTTTTATTTCGGGAAACGTCGGAAAAGGCAACATTCTTTAACGATTAGCGTTAATTAACCAAATGTTGAGTGTAGTTTAATAATTATAAAAAAATTTAAGTTTAAAAAAAAACTTAAACTAAAGCGGGTACCTAGGGATAAATGAGAGGCACAGCTGCGGGATCCGCTAGTTATATATATAAACCTTCCTCTTGAATCACCCTATCTATTAAAAAAAACCGCATCAAAATCCGTCGCGTAGTTTTAAAGATTTAAGCATACATAGGGACAGAGAAAGCGACTTTGTTTTATACTATGTAGTGAAGAAACAGTAAAGAAATGACATATCCCATAGGAGGCAATTATGTATATCTTAGAAAACCATTAAACTTATTGTATTGCTTATTAGTCATACCGTCTGGCAATTCAGCCGGGCGCAAAGCCAAGAAACGCCCAAGAGGGGCCTGCTCCTGGTACTTCTCTACCGAGAGGACTCTGGAGCAACACCTTGGCTGGTCTGCTTCAGCAGAGTTGCTGTCGGCGCATAGTGGTGGAATGCGAAAGCGATCCTGCGACGCCCTTAAGACGGGGTGGGTTCCACTTCCATTGGGTTTTAGTGAGTAGTACTGGTTTAAATTGTAAGTCCAACATAGCCATCTGTATGTATGAAACGTCTAAATACATTTACCATCATTTAAAAAAGGGCTTTTTATATTTGAATGCATCCGCGTAAATCTAAGGAAGCAAGTACTTTGTCAATATTATAGAAAGTTTTTTTTCTTTTAATTTATATTATTATTTTATTATTTAGGATATTTTGTTTTGTTTTATTTTATGTCATACAAATGTTGTGTATACCTTTAATTGGTGTATAAAAGATGACCCTTTATTTTTTTAACTATTATTTTTAAACATTATTACTTTTATAACAATGTTGGTAATCCTATCTAAATAAATAAATAGAAAGTTATATGTTATTCTTCCTTACACAAACTATAAATGCAAAATTATATCTATGCATAAAAAAACTTCTTTTTTTGTTATGTACAAAGATACTAACAACTAAAACCTTAATATATTTCATCAAAGAAGATTTATTACTTCAAAAATTCAACTTAGATACGAACCATATTGATTTGTTAACGCCATCTACCGGTGGATAGCAAGTTGGCGCGGATAGCAAGATCATAGAGTTTGCTTTATATAATATAATTTTTTATTACTCTCTTTATATAAATACTAGCGATTCGCCCTCGCTTCGGTCGGGTTCATCCCTAGATTTGCCAAGGAATCTGCTAGTTATTAAAATTTCTGTAATAAAAGTCGCCTAGTTACTCCTTATAACATTAGCTATCTGGGAGTGAAAGTCAAAATCGGACAGAAATTTTACACATTTAGACAGACAGACATTTTTTTTTTATATATTGATATTAGTATACAAACATGATATTAGTACCTACTGTATATACTTTCATAGGCATTTAGTGAAAAGCTGTTAATTTGAAATTAAAAACTGACACTTCAATTTTATTTATATTATACATAAAAGAAATAATAATTCAATCTTCTCTATAGATAAATTAAATGGAAATATCTATTTATAACATTCAGCCTATTATTAAATGCATATTTATGTAATTATTTTTATCTGGCTATTCTCTGAAACGGCTGATCAGATTTTGACGGGATTTTCACTCACAAATAGCTAATGACTAAGACTTCACTACTTAAAGTTTCACCCAAAAATATTGAATTGTAGCTAAGTAGGTAATAAAAGATTTTAAATAATAAGTAAATTTAATTTTCTTTACTTGGCTTAAATTTTTTGCTTTCTTTGAAATATTAAATATTTAAATTATTTACTTATTTTGATAATATTATTTTGATATCACCCTTTTAATCTACAGAATCTAGCAAAAAGCTGGAAATCTTAGTCAGTAAAGGGCGAGGCTTGTGGATTGGCCAGCTGTAGCGGTTTAGCTTGCAGTTTTTGTTATTTAAAATTAAATTTTGTTGTTTAAAAAAATATATTAGTCCCGCTGAGTTTCTTTCGCCAGTTCTTCTCAGGTCAGAGGTTTCTTCTTTCTGAACTGGTGGTAGACTCATCACGTTCAGTAAGAAATTGTAACAATTTTTATGCTGAATAAAATATTTTGATTTGATTTGATTTAATCACCATTTTTCTTTAGTAAGAAAATAAAATATAATCAATTTTTAATTTATTTAGTACTGTATAAAAGAGGTACTGAATAAATAATTGAATTTTGAATTGTATAGTTTGGTTATTTAAGCGTTAATATTAAGCTCATAAGCTTTTAAGCCCCTAATAAGCTGTAAGTTTTATTTGTTCTAGAAATTCGAAAATTTTGTGGAAATTTGAGGGAAACAAAACAAAAACTACTACTTTTGATGCACTTGCGATCCTTGCGAACCAATCATTATCGAAGTAATCATTATGGAACTGATTCGCACATGAAAATTTAAGACCTATGACACTCGAAACTTGAACCCATTTTAATTGGTTTCCAAAGCCTACTGACATACTGACAACTTTTCGCATACATAATAAAAAAGTGTGATCGTGACTATCTACGATGTTCATATTATGTACAAGCGTATATAATATAGTTTTTTAAGTACAGGAGAGAGTGTCGGAATGACAGGTGACAATCTGAATTACAATAATTAGGTACTTTTAAACTGAAAAGATATACCGACTTCAAAATTAATTTAATATTATCGTAACTTCTTGCGAAATTTATGTGCTAGCGACTCCCCCTTGGTTCGCTCGGGTTTACTCCTACGTATATAATAATATAATGTTCTACGACTGATTCCGACCACGGCGGCCAATCTCATTGAGACTAGCCATCTGCAGGAGATATTATAGTGCAGACACAAGTGCACTCTCTGTTCCTATCACTCTCATACTCCGGTGGGACGACGTGAGACACGACCAGTGAGAGCTAAGGCGTAGGACCGACGGCTTTACGTGCT
The DNA here is from genome assembly GCA_905231865.2 of Boloria selene. Taxonomy (NCBI): domain Eukaryota; kingdom Metazoa; phylum Arthropoda; class Insecta; order Lepidoptera; family Nymphalidae; genus Boloria; species Boloria selene. Next base: position 7,493,664 of record HG993158.1, on the reverse strand, counting down.
CTCCGAGGCACGGGGGAGACACACCGCCAACTTCCCAACTCCGGGCTATTACTGAGGCTTACTAAACAGAAAGACTCAATAATTAATTTTGACCCGACCTGGGACTCGAACCCAGACCCTCTCGATGTATGACCGTACATGCTAGCCACTACACCACCGAGGCAGTCAATGTAATATAATAACGGTTTGTATACATTTCTCGGACATGACATATTTTCCTATAGTAAAAATACGTTGTTTAGAACTATAGTTTCGGCTTCTGTATTAATAATACTCGATAATCCATTCAGACGACTCGTTAAGCTCAGTTTGTAGTGACCATCCTTGCTGTCGGTCGCGGGTTCGAGTCCCGCTGGAGGCATTCATTTGTTGAGCACGAATGTTTGTTCTCCAGTCACGGTTTATATTTATAATATGTTTATATTTAAAATTATATATGTGTAGTATATCAACTACCTGGTATCCGTAACAAAAGCCTGATGTTGGGAAATTATATTGCTGTATGTAATAATGTCTTAACATATTTATTTATTACTTAATAGGTAATGGTTTTTTTTTTAAATAAACAAGATAAATAATAAATATGTTAAAATTTTATTATATGTATAGTTACATTCTCTAACTCACGCTTTATCTTCATTTAGACTGGCATAAACGTTTGTATCATCATCAGCCCTTATTAACGTCCCACTGCTGGGTACGGGCCTCCCTCAGTACGAGGGGGATCAGGCCATAGTCCATCGAGCTGGCCTAGTGCGAGTTGGCGGACTTCACATGTCTTTCGAATACTTGTTAGGTTTATCAGACATGCAGGTTTCCTCACGATGTCTTACTTCACCGTAAGACAAGTGGTAATCATGATAGAAATGATTCGCACATGAAAATATCAGAGGTGCGAGACCCGGATTCGAACCCACATCACTCGGATATCCAAGCGACCGCGTTACCGCTGGGCTACCACTGTCTTTGTATGATTCATAATAAATATTACACGAATACATACGAGAATCGAACTGAGTACCTCCAATATAGAAGGCAGTGTTGGCCACATTTTAACTTTAAAGTCTACTAATAATAAGAATAGCCGGCGGGCGGAGTTAGTGTACAAGAATGTCACTACGCCAAATGTCGTGCGGACTGAGAACAGGGATGTACTCTAATCCTATTTAATATTATAAATATTAAAGTTTCGGACGAAAATATTTGTACCAATTGTGATGCAAATCGTCATTAAAGGATTTTTATTCTGGCAATCTTGTTGTTATTAGTAGGAAAGGACATTGTAGTCAACAATATTCTTGTTCTGAATTGAAAATGAAAATAAGATAATTATTAATTACGGACTCCCATAAATAAGGAGTTGTTAGTTAGTTACACAACCCAAATACAAATGTACATCTATTACGGTATTAATAACTATTATAAAACCTGCAACTATTATAAACTATCACTAACTGCTATTTAAATAAATAAATTGTAAATGTAAATAAATAGTAAATGAGACTATAATTAATACAGTATTGTCTGTAGGATTAAATCGATTCTGAGTCAAATACTACCTGTATTGTTTTTATTTTGATACTGTTTCATATAATTCGCGATAAAGAGCAGATGAAACACCGACGGATTTACGTGTAAAGCATGTGTAAGAAAAATACTTCATAACTTAGCTTTGAATCAATGAATTAAAATAAAACACTTATTATTCATCACTACGCGGGAGTCGAACTTAGGAAATCAAAATTCGTAGCCATATAAACTAGACTCAAAACATAAAAGTGTCTGTCCATACTTACAATAATATAAATATAAAACTTGAAAGTTTGTTTGTTTATTTTAAGTCGAAACAGAATAGATTAGCGTGATTTTTGTGTGGAGATAGATGGCGGGAGAGTAAAAGAATCTACTTTTGATAGCGGCAGATTAACTTATTACTATAGGAACGAACTTTATAATACAATTTACAAAAATAAAGATTATAATTATATTATACCAACCATCAAAAAACCTATGGACGAAGAGAGAAAAAGCGAGGGCCAGCGCTAGTATAAAGCAAAAAATATATAATCTTTTGAGTACGTCCCTGTTGTAAATACCGTGGGAGTTACTATTTGACACACGCCATGTCGTGACAGAGACAGAAATGTTTTTTCTCTTTCCTTTTGCGTGCAGTAAAAACTGACGTATAAGAATTTTTCAAGATGGATTGTCGTATATTAGTATTTCATTGAGATATTTACTTATTTTAATTTATTCACATAATAAAGTGATAGAAACCGGAATATTGTTATAAAATGTATGTATAAATTGAAGTAGTATTGAAAATTGTCTGTTTAAATAGAAGTAATAATAAAATAGAGTTTCATTTCGATTTTTTACTTAAAATTTAATTACATTAGACTTGATTGTACTCTTCTAATCTATACATAAATATTATAGTAAATATTTATTGTAAGAATCTTATTGAAATAGTCATTATTATCGATACCGAGGCCGAATCTATAGTTTTTAGGATTTTAGCCTGACGAATCATATTATGAATAAATAAAATAAATAAAATATATATATTTAGAAATTCACACTTTGCGTGGAAAATTTTATATAAAACAAATTCATTTAGATTTTTGTTAGTTTGTTATTTCTCAGAAATGAAATATTTTCCCGCCGTAAAAGTATCATATACGATGACCCGGATTACACGCTATCATCATATTAAATATTATCGAAATCTCTCCAGTGGTTTTCTCGTGATGCGGTCTCAGACAGACAGATAGATAGAAATAATAATAATAATAATATAGCTTTATTTAATTCCATGCAAAAAAATAAATTACAATACTAAAATTATATATCATTGAACATTACATAATTAGAAATAATTTATTAAAATAAATTTGAATTGATTTAAAATAAATAATTAATTAACTATAATAAGTTTTTTTTAAAATCATTTAAAATTTATTATGAATTAAATATTATTTAAAAAAAAAGATATACATACAGACCGATAATAATTCCAATACTCTATCGACCTCTGTATCGTTAATAATCACTACTTCAATAACATTTTCCAAAAAATATTTAATCACTACATAGTATAAAACAAAGTCGCTTTCTCTGTCCCTATATCCCTATGTATGCTTAAATCTTTAAAACTACGCAACGGATTTTGATGCGGTTTTTTTAATAGATAGTGATTCAAGAGGAAAGTTTATATGCATAACTAGCGGATCCCGCGGCTTTGCCTGTGCTAAATCTAGGAAAAAACCCAAGCGAAGCGAGGGCGAGTCGCTAGTTTTATTATAGGTATTATATATGCTTAGATGTGTGATGAACAAACAGCACGAGACATTTTTTTTGATTTAATTAGTCATAATTAATCATTAATTAGTGATTAAGTACCGGCTCAGTTTACTCAAGCAGTTGAATAATGAGAGGAATGTTTAGTTCAAATACTAGAATATTTCTATTTAAAAAGACGTTTCGTAACAGGATATTTGTAACTTTGTATGTCACATTTTTATTTTGTAACGCCTTTTTTACTAGTAGAGAAGACAAGTAAATTATTTTTTGCCTAATACTTTCTTAGGTTTACGCGAATATTTAACACTAGATGACCCGTGCCCACTTCGTTGGGCATAATGTTAATAATCCTTTTTTAGTACAGAGTGTTTAAATTATTTAAATTATTTTATTAATATTAAAAATTAAAAATTAAATTATCTATACTATTTTTTCGGATTTTGTCGCGGATTTATTTGGGATCCAACCAAACAAAACAAAAATCCACGCTAGAGAATCCGCGGGTAAGAACTAGATCTAATTTATTTGGGGGAAAATAATACGTAAAGTGTCACTTGTATTATATTATCTTGTAAGAATTATTGATTTAGTAACATATAGTTCCGCTACTGGCAAATAGATGGCGCTAGCAGTCCTTTAGTCTTGTGGGCGATTTTAAAAATGGCCGAACTTTATATTTTTTTATAGTGGGAAAAACATATTATTTCAAAAATAGTTTTAAATAAAGCGCGATTTTTTAGTTTACTTTAATTTTTTGTATTTAGTTAGTTTAGTTAATTTTTTTGCTTATTACTTGTACCTAACAAGTCGTTTTTTAAACAAGTCATAAGAGCCTTTATCCTAATCGGTAAAGCCATTTAAACGGCAACGAGTAACACAGTGTTTTTATTAAAAATTAGGTTTGAAGCCATCAGCGAAGCCACGGTTCCCTTAGTTAAATTAAATAAAATTTCTACCTCCTCCATTTTTCAAGTCGGTTAAAAAGTAGCCGAAATTTCGGCTTATAACATTAGCTGTCTACGAGTGAAAGTCCCGTCACATTCGGACGAGCTTTTTCAGAGATTAGCCGGAACAAACAGACAGACATAAAAATAGTTTTTTGTTACTAGCATCGTATATATTTTCATATGAATTTAGTGAAAAGTTGTTATTTTGAAATTAAAAACAGACACTTCAATTTTATTTACATGTATAGATTTCTTAGATTTACTCGAATGCTTAGAATTAAATTAACATATATTTCATACTATAGTGCTGTTTTAGAATATTTTGAGTTTACTTCAAGTTTTTATAGTTGTAGTCTAAAACCTTAGTCAAACCATTCGAAACTACTCTATTCTTCATCTCACTGTCAAAGATCCTCATCAGAACTTCACTAAATTCTTATTGGTCTTATAAGAAAGTATCGTATTCAGTTCCTTTCAACGTTCCACTGCTGGAGGTGGGCCTACTTTTAATACGAGGGGATCAAGCATCATCATCAATTCAAATCTAAAATTAAAAATACGCTATTGAATAAGGCTTATTACACCATCACGGAATACTTAGTAGATGTTAAAATCTTTTAATGTAGGACAAATAGATAAAAATTGTAATACAATATCGTTACCAAATATTTTTTGAAAAGAGCAACTGTTGAGTTTCTCGCCGGTTCTTCTCAGCAGAACAGCTTTCCGAGCCGGTGGTAGTTTACTCACAGACTTACAGACTGACATTTGATTTTAAATATTAATAATGTAAAAATGAAGATTCAAAAGAGCTTGTTAAAGTATATTATCGTATATCATTCGCTTATCTCCAAGAGCTAAAAACAGCCATATTCTCACTAGAATTGTCTATCCGACGGTGAACGAGCACTTAACACTTGTATTTATTTTTTATACTGTATCCTATTAGAAGTTATAAAAGTTGTATATACTTAAACTAGCTGTGCCCGCGGCTTCGCTCGCGTTCATTTTTTTATTGCTAATCAACCTCATTGGGTTGATCTGTAGGAAAAAAAAATTGTCTAAAAAATAAAAAATAAAAATTTAGGGGTGGACTACCCTTAACATTTAGGGGGATGAAAAATAGATGTTGGCCGATTCTCAGACCTACTCAATATGCTCACAAAATTTCATGAGAATCGGTCAAGCCGTTTCGGAGGAGTTCAAGTTCGAACCCCGTGACACGAGAATTTTATATATAAGATTTTCACAGTAAATTATAAAGTTTACTGTGAAAATTTAAGGATAATACTAGTTGCATATATTATTTTATTAACATGATAATTTTTGAAATACGGTTTTCCGATTTTTTCGTGTATTTATTACGATTTTTTTGGTTCTTGAAACTTTACGAAGGCTGTCCCGTGACTATAAAGACAAAAAAAAAGACAGTTTAATTTTAAGCTATCGATTCACCATTGCTTTGTTCTAGTTCATCTCTAGGTACGCTAGTATCCATTTCTAAGGGATAATGTATTTTCCCGCAGTAAAAATACTAAACTTCATCAAAATCCGCCAAGTGGTTTTCTCTTGATGCCATCATTAAGACTGACAGATAAAAAATCTAAAATCTAAAGATTCAGAATGTCTGTACAATAATAATGACTCTTTCTATAAGATTTATAAAAATATTAAATATACATTTAACTTATTTTTCTACATTTGGGAGAAATAAACTTATTAGCATTTTTTTTAAATTATTATTATTATTAATAGTGAGTCCTTTTCTTATCCTATCTTGAACAGACCGACGGCTTCATGTGCTCTATGGGGAATCTCTCGATCACATTAAATTATTATCAAATATGTGAAAAATATATAAAACATAGATCAATTTCTGTTTGTAATAATTAAGTAAGTAAAGTTAACTAGGGTTTAGTAGAATAGTGAACTAGAGTTAATTAAAACTTAAGTAATTTTAACTAGTGATTCACCCTCACTCCGCTCGCGATCATCCTGGATACGATTTAACGGTTAGTACAGATTTATCGGAAGTATAGATATATAATAATATATATATGGTCTGTGGTAGTTTACTCACAGACTTACACACTGACATTTAATTTTAATAATGTAAAAATTACGATTCAAAAGAGCTTGCAAAAGTCTATTTGAATATGATATTTCGATTTAATTCGATTAGATTCGATTAGATAAATAATATAGAATATTTCCGCCGTACTAATCAGTGCAGTGTTTTTTTCATGATGCGGTTATAGATAGACAGACATACTAAAAACTATTGATTCGACTTCTGTATTGATAATAATGACTATTTCGATAATAATAAAAAAAAATTAATGCTCGAACAATATTTAATAATCGGATCGGACAGATTAGAAGTATTTTTAGTTTTCTTTGTAATTTTTGAATAGTCCATAACATTTTTATACATACAACACTTTTAGTTGCTCTTCAAAAGCGTTTTAAAAGTGGGCTATATGTTTTATTTATGGTCAGTTCAATAATTTTTTTTTTGAATATTATTACGAATTAATAAAAAAGCGACTTCGAAATAGACTTGTATATTGTGTATATATATCATCTTTAGATTTTGCCACAGTTGGGTAAATAGCTATGAGAATACGTAACAATTTCGCGGATAAATCTTATAGTAATAATAATGTTCTCCGACCGATTCCGGCCATGGCGGCCAAACTCATTGAGACTGGCCAACTGCGCAGGAGATATTATAGTGCAGACACAAGTGCACTCTCTGTTCCTATCACACTCATACTCTGGTTGAACGACTGTTCGACACGACCAGTGAGAGCTAAGGCGCAGGACCGACGGCTTTACGTGCTCTCCGAGGCACGGGGGTGACACACCGCCAACTTCCCAACTCTGGGCTATTACTGAGGCTTACTAAACAGAAAGACTCAATAATTAAACTTGGCCCGACCTGGGACTTGAACCCAGGACCTCTCGATGTATGACCGTACATGCTAGCCACTACATACATTCATATTGACTTTATTATTCTTTTAAGTCCTTCTTGAAGTAAGTAGGATGAACCCAATTCTAGTAGCTGATTGAGATATGGCCTAATAACTATAAGTGCTTGCACAGTGGTCGATTGACTAAACATTATTAAAAAAATGGATTTTTTATATAATCTATACTCTATAGATATAAATAAAATTAGAGTGTCTGTATTTAATTTTAAACTAACAGATTTTCACGCATATGAAAGTTTATACGGTACTAGCAACAAAAACTATTTTTTAAATTTTTTGTCGTACTGTTTGTTCGGCTAATCTCTGAAACGGCTGGACTGATTTTGACGGGACTTTCACTCGCGATAGCTAATGTTATAAGGCGTAACTTAGACATCGAAAAAGGAAGTGGAAATTTTATTTATTTTAACTAGCGAAACCCGTGGCTTCGTAGACGCTAAACCTAGGGACCCGAGAGAAGCGAGGTTGAGTCACTAGTATAAAATAATATTATCGTTATTTTGAAAGTCATGTTAGTTTCACCATTTATAACTCAAGAACAGCTGGACCGATTTGGCTGAAAATTGGTGGGTAGGTAGATTAGAACCAGGAGACGGACATAGGATACTTGTTATCCCGTTCGACCGCGTTCCCGTGTGACGTTACATAAAACATCAAAGAGAATATAAGTCACTATAAAACGTGCTATAACAAAAACGCATCTCGACTCATCAACGACATGGAATAACAGAACGCAAATGACAGCTAAACGTAATTTTGTCTATGGTTAAGTATGATTGAAAATTTGATAATTATAAATTTTGTCAGAAATCAATAATCAGTAATTTGTATTCTGGAACAACAGAGTTCGCCGGGAATTTTATTATAAGTGTGTATAGATTTCAGAGCTACGGACTTATTAATGTCGCGTGTCACAAAAACCCAACTATCAGCCTCCTTTTGAATCATCTTAAATTAATCAAATTGATTTGATTTATCTCCATGTTGCACCCCTTTTCCTGCATTAGAGGTCAAATGGTTCAACCACAAAAAACTTAATATCGACCTTAAATCTATCATTCTTATAGTTCAAAATCAATTGTATAAGCAATTCTAGTGATAACCTCTTCAAGACAAAACGGTCTAAGTCTGCTCTGAAATATGTTTTCATTTTAAGCTTTATGGCTATCAAAATTGGGTATATTTTAGATTGTCCTTACGTCAAGTGCAGTCGATTTGAGAGGAAGATCCAATTACTCTCAATTCAGTTGAATTAGACAAACAATGGGATTTTCGGGAGCCCCGATATTGTAATGAAGGCCGACACTTTAAGACTTCCTAGACGTTTTAGAATATTTTGTTTACTAGCACCGAGTGACGTAGGTTCGAATCCGGGTTTAGCACCTCTGATATGTGCGAATCATCGATTATTTCTATCATGATGACCACTTGTCTTACGGTGAAGGAAAACATCGTGAGGAAACCTGCATGTCTAAAAGAAGCTAGCAAGTTTTGGTAAGACATGTGAAGTCCGCTCGCACTTGCCCAACGTGGTGGACTATTCCCTGATATGCCTGGTATTGAAAAGAGACCCTTACCAACCAGTGGAACATTCAAAGGGACTGAATAGTAGTAATAGAAGTAACAGTCTTCTGTTTAGTACAGTACTAGTTATTAATCAAAGGACTTTATCAGATATACCAATTGATAACGAGTTTGCTTGAATTATGAAGTTATTTTCATGTCATTCTAATTCTTTACTTTAGTAAAGACCCCCAATTCTTTTCTAGATTTTTTTAGTGAAATCCTATAGGATTTCTAAGAAATATAAGATTCTAAATCTATGTTCTCTCAGACTTTCAAATTTCCTCACAAAGTTTTCCTTTACCGTAAGACAAGTTGTAATTATGTTGAAAATAGTTTGCACATGATCAGAGACCCGAACGGATTTGAACCCGTTGCACTTCGTTTTTTAGCCAGCACATTACCACTGCTCTATCACTGCCTTTTGTTCTAATTTAATTATAAATCCACCTACTAAACTACTAGGTACTATAAAAGTACTAAGAGGATTTGTATAGAAATTAAACAAAAGCACGCGAATAATTGTTCGATAGTAAATAAATAAATATCTTGGGACATTATTACACACAGCGCCATCTAGTTCCTTGGTAAGCTACGAAGCTTGTGTTACGGATACCAGATAGTTGATATACTACATATATAAGTTTAAAAACATACATATTATAAATACAAACACCCATAACTGGAGTACAAACATCCGAGTTTAACAAATGAATGCCCCAGCGGGACTCGAACCCGTGACCGCTGGTGCAAGAAAGTAGGGTCACTACAAACTGCGCCAAACGTGTAAGCCTATAATTGGTAAATCAATAAATAAAAATAAGTCACTTGTAAAATTGCTACCCCATCCACTTACTGTCTCTACTCACTGTTGCTTAACCAACATTTGACCACTACAAATACTATAACAGCCACTAAACACAAAAAAATATAACTCTAATGCAAATCACAGATGTATGAGATGTATAGGAACCACTCGAGTCGAGTGTACTTGGTGTATTACTCTAATAAAACATAAAATTGACCTTATTTCCTTAGCTTTAAGTTCAAATTTGTTTACTATATTTCGCTTATAATACAGTTATAAAGTAGTCGAATATAGACTTTAGAAGTTTAAAAATAAGGTTTTAATTTCAATGAATATGAGACATTAGAAACGGTGACATGTAGAGCTTTTAGTACACTCAAGTATACTTACAAACTGTTAATAAATGAAGCGATACTTGGTTGTAGTTTCGAGGATTTAGAATGAAAGAAAGGAGTTTTATCAAAATTGATTGATCTATTTTGAAAGTTTTAAATATTTTTTGGCGCAGTTGGTAGTGATCCTACTTTCTTGCGCAAGCGGTCGCGGGTTCGACTCCCGCTGGGGGCATTCATTTGTTAAACTCTGATGTTTGTACTCCAGTCATGGGTGTTTATATTTATAATAATACGTATGTATTTAAACTTATATATATACTATATCAACTATCTGGTATCCGTAACACAAGCTTCCTCCGTAGCGTACCACAGAACTAGATGGCGCTGTGTGTAATAATATCCCTAATATATATTTATTTATTTTGTACTAGCAAGCCCGGCCGGTTGGCTGGGCGTAAGTTAAAATGAATTAAACAGTTTTTATAATTTTCTAATAAGTAAGTGTAACTTACTCTTTGTAACATTAGCTATGTGCGAGTGAGATTCCCGTCAAAATCACTCCAACCGCTTTAAAGATTAGCCGGAACAAACAGACAAACAAACATTTTATTTTTTTTATGTTAGAACCATATATACAAGTACCTTCATATGCATATAGTAAAAACTGTTAATTTAAAATAAAAAATTAGACACTTCAATTTTATTTATATGTACTGATATATACACCCTGACTCATGACTAGAGTACAAACATTCGTGCTCAATAAATAAATGCCCCCGACTCGAACCCGCGACCACTGTCACAGCAAGTAGAGTCAAGAACCAAAATTGCACTTATATATAGCTACTATTTGAAACCATTGAATCGAAATACCGATATTCATCTCAAGTGACAAGTGCTCTTGCTCTTTTGTGCATTTCCTTCACAAATCCTGACGAATCTGACCGTACTAATACTATTGTATATTTTTTGTTATCGTTGAATTTCATTTTTTTCATTCATTCATTTATTTCTTCGATATATTATGGTAACTCGTAAGTAAGTGGGTTAGTGGGTTCTTAAAAATCTAAATCTATACATACTAGCCTTTCTCGCGGCTTCAAAATAACTCCCGTTTGTTTGTTTGTTTGGTTGAACGCGCTAATCTCAGGAACTACTGGTTCGATCCCAAAAAATCTTTTTGTTTTGGATATTCCGTTTATCGAGGAAGACTATAAGCTATATTATATCACGCTATGACCTATCATCATCAATGATAAATGTCGCAAAAATGGGAAGGCGGCTTTAGTTCTGCGAGGTATCATACCGTGCGACTTAGAAAGAATTTGGTTTCCGGTCTTTAGAACGCGTGCGAAGCCGCCGGAAATGCTAGTATGTATATAATAAATAATGGAACCAAAAAACAAAGTGAATCTGAAAAGCAACAACTAGCAAACAAATAAGCTTTCACACAAACTGACTTTACCACATATATGTCTCATTCGGGAATCAAACTTGCTGTCTATGGATTAAAAGGTATATTATAATAGATTACCGAAAATTTTATTCGTAAACCGTAATATTACTAGTTTAGTAGCATTGTAGGCAAGCAGTGGGGCGTGATACAAGGGTTGCCTAATTGCCCCCAACAATAGTTATGTCCGCGCGATTTTATTTATTTCGTCAGAATCCGTCATAATCTATCCATAACAGTTTATATATTGTACAGTTTTGAACGAAAATGTTTTAAAATATCTATACTAATATTATAAACGCGATTGTTTGTAAGTATGGTTGGATGTTTGTTACTGTTTCACGTAAAAACTACTGAATGGATTATAATGAAACTATTCAATAATATAGCTAACATCAGAATAACTTATAGGCTACAATTTATAAAGATATTGCCTGAATTGTCCAAAATATGACGATAAGTGTCAGGTAAGTAGTAAAAATTAAACCATCTGCGAGCTATTCTGGCGTGCGCTGCCAAAACCGCTAGAGTTACACATATGTAATGTATGATGGAAATGTTTATCTTAAACAAGCGACTCACCCTCACTTCGCCCGGGTTCATCACTAGATTTAGCGCGAGCGAAGCCGCGGGTTCCACTTGTATATAATAAAATTATAAGTTAGTTGAATTGATTGACTGATTATTTTTTGGAAAATCTTATTGAAATAGTCATTATTATGGATACAAAGACTGAATGTATAGATTTTAGAGTTTTTGTCTGTTTGCGGCCGAATAATAAAAAAATCGATGTTGAATGTTTTGCTTGATAATTATTACTTTGAAGAACACCATTTTGAAACAAGCCTCAGCTACCTAAGTACATAACCTCCTATTTTCGAGGTCGGTTATTATACATTTTTCTACCCACGACTACAGCACCCGCTGATTTTTCGCTATAACCCAGTATTATACAACAATAGGTTTATGTCGCTCGAGTGAACATTGCTCCCTTTGTTGGCAACCTGAGTTACACATTAGGCGGTTATTCTGGTGTATTAACCGACTTGGTTAAAAGAAAGTAATGTAAAATCTAGGGATATCTATAGATATAATAAATCTAACTTAGTTTAATTTGTGCATGTTTTTTGGTATGCTTCCGGTCAATAGCTTGGGAGTTGGTTGTAACTGAAAATTAGGACTTCAGAGGTTTGAGATTTCGGTTTCAGTAGTAACAGCTGAGTTATTACCCTTTGCCATAGATTTAGTTAAGCCATTATATTTACTTTTTTCTACAGTTACGATTTTTTTTTTAATTTTATTGAAATAGTCATTATTATCTATATAGAAGCCGAATCTATAGTTTTTAGATTTTTTGTCTGTCTGTCTGTGACCGCATTACGAGAAAACTACTGTACAGATTTTAATTAAATGAGTAGGTACTAGCAATGACGATTGAAAGGATCCGCTATCCATCGTCAGATGAACTCGATATATTAATTCATTATATTACTTCTCTAGTACTTTTTTTATTTAATACGTAATTAACAAGTTTAGAAGTCATAAGATTAAGCATAGCTAATTAAAATTCATTAAAAAATATTGTATCGTATTCAGCGTGTTTCCAATACGGGAGGGATTAGGCCATATTCCACGCTAGCCAAGGTTGGCTTACTGCACATGTCTATCAAAACTTGCTAGATTCACACAGACATGCAGGTTTCCTCACGATGTTTTCCTTCACCGTAAGACAAGTGGTAATCATGTTAGAAATGATTCGCATCTGAAAATATCAGAGCTGCGAGACTTGGATTTGAACCCGCTTCACTCAGTTATCCAAGCAACAATCAAACGCGTTACCACTGCCCTTGCATTGGATATTAAAAAAAAATATAACTAGACTTATTATAAAATCACGTAGTGTGAATCGATTATTTCAAAAGCCTACAAACATTGTATGAAGATATTTTGTAAACAATATCAAAGGCCATCCGGGTTTTATATTGTCATACTTGTTACGTGGTAACAAAAACTCTGAATAAACTATATATGAATAATATTTTGTGTATTGTAATATTTATGTAGTACTAGCTATTCTCCCTCGCGTTGCTTGATTCCCGTACAAAATTTATGTTTTTTGGGGTTTTCCTTATCTATACTGATATTATAAAACTGAAGAGTTTGTTTGTTTGGTTGAACGCGCTAATCTCAGCAACTACTGATCCGAATTAAAAACTCTTTTTGTGTTGGATAGCCCGTTTATGGAGAAAGGCTATAGGCTATATTACATTACGTTATGATCATTAGGAGCGGAGCATCAATGAAAAATGTTGCTAAAACGGGAAGGACGGTCGCATTTTTTTGTACACCATAAACTACTAACTAATTTCTAAATTATTTAATTACTAGCGAGTTCTACTCGTACAAATAAAAACAGGAGTTTCGTTAATACAATTTTTTTTGTATGTATTTAACTAGATAGTCCACTTGCATTCTCTCGGCATCTAAATATGTATATGTTATTCCACTATAAAATCTATCACTATTAAGAATTTCACTCAAATCTGTAGAGCCATTACAAGGTGACAAAGTGACAAATATCATCACCTACAAACTTTAATATTTTTAAGCTACCTGGGCCTCAAGTCTGCTATTGCAATGGTGTTACAATTGTCTATCAATGACATCGTAATTGCTACTTTTTGCAATTTTGGTAGTCTACTAATTCAATGGTCTTCCGATGGTGATGGGTTTTCCGATGGGTACTTCAATGACACTTTGCAAATAATGGGTTGTCCCGTACGTAATGACAAGTCAATGATCAAACGTATTGCGTAGTCTGTTAATCTATCCTTTTGGCTTTGTATGATCGTTGACAAAATTGTCAAAATGACAAGACCATTGATCGACCATTGTAAATTTAGTAGACTACGAAATTTTTGACTAATGGTAATTTAATTAAAATTGCATTGTTCTATAATGACAATTCATGTAAAATAGCAGACTTGAGGCCCAGGAAACAACAATATTAAGAAGTAAATGATATCGAAGAAAACTTAATAATTAATATCCGGTATTACGAATTGAATCTAAAAACTGTTAATCCATACGAATCCTTAGAAACATTTGTTACGGTATTGTTTTGTTAGTGCGGTTATATTGAAATTTGACAAAAAATATATATATACGAGTACGTTTCACTTGACTCTGTTTATATTATCCCTTAACTTAATTATTATTTAAGGTTGTGTCGAATGTTGTTCGAACGGAGTATGAGAGTGACAGGAACAGAGAGTGCACTTGGGTTGGGTTTGCACTATAATATCTCCTGCTAATGGCAAGTCTCAATGATATTGACCGCTAGGTATCGATAGGCTTATTATAGGCTATTATTTAGCAGGTAATTTGTAAAAGTTATCATAATTCATAAAAAATCTGATATAATACACTATGGCGACTCTCGCTTCTCTCGGGTTAGTCCCTAGGTACCCCCCTTTGGGATACAACTTTTACAAACATTGAATGTCTTATTTATTTGTATCTAATCAAGAACCTAAAAAATAGGTTTCAAGCTTTAAAAATGACGTAATTTCCATACAAACTTTTATCCCCTATTTCAACCCCTTACAGGCCTTTTTTACCTTGAAAAGTAGCTTATGTCCTTTCTCAGGCTCTAGACAGTTCAGTAGTTTTGGCGTGAAAGCGCGACAGACAGACAGAGTTACTTTCGTATTTACAATATTAGTAAGGAAGTAGGGATGTAACAGAAATAATTATTAGAAACTTTTAACTCACATTCGGAGATATGTTTCAATAGTTAGTAGTTGTAATATTTAAATTTAAAGAGGTTTTCGTATTGTAAAAGGCATCCTATATGTTGACCCGGATAAGTCAATTATCATTACACCAAATTTAATTGAAATCAATTCAAATCAAATCAATCAAATTAAAATATTCTTTATTCAAATAGACTTTTACAAACTCTTTTGAATCGTCATTTTTACATTATTAAAATTAAATGTCAGTCTGTAAGTCTGAGAGTAAGCTACCACCGGCTCAGAAAGCTGTTCTGCTGAGAAGAAACGGCGAGAAACTCAACAGTTGCCATTGCCAAAAATGTCAATTAAAATCTGTTCAGTCGTTTTCTTGTGATGCGTTCTCTGATAGACAGGCAAAAATTCAAAAATCCATGGAGTAAGCCTCTGTATCGATACTAATGATAATTTCAACAAGATTTTCCAAAAAATATTTAATTTATGGTTTCTATTCTGCTAGGGATGTTGATGAAATACATGTCACGTTTAAATTGAATGGAAAAAACACTTGCTATTTCACGAGACTTCTTTTTATATTTATTGTGTCACAAAATAGAGTTAGGTTAAATACTTAAGTCGAAAGCTTAGTTTCCTAAAACAGTTTCCAACTTAAGAGCTTTTTCAAAAATGTACATGTGGAAAATAAAAGTATACTGGACCTTAGCAAGTGGAACAAGCCTGTAGCTTTCCATGACGAAAAGGTGGACACACAAAAAATACATTTATATGAAGATCCATCAAGAGAATTAATGTGATCGCGGCGAAGTACAGAAGCTTTAGTTTTTTGTTTTCTGGAGGTCCTCAAAGATGGTGGAAATTTTTACTTAGATCTACTTGTGTTCTAATATCAGCATTATCTAATAACATATAAATAAAATTGAGGTGTTTTTGATTTCAAATTAACATCTTTTCACTAAATGTATATGAAATTATATAAAGTACTTACATCAAAAAATCATTTTTTTAAATTTTTGTTTGTCTGTCAGTTTGTTCCGGCTAATCTCTGAAATGGCTGAACCAATTTTTACGTGACTTTCACTCTCAGATAGCTAATGTTGTCTACTACTATCTACTAATATTAGCTATCTACGAGTGCAATTCAAAATCGGTCTAGTCGTTTCAGAGAGCTTAGCTGAAAAAAACAGACTAGCAAAATTTTTTAAGATATTTTAATTTATGTTAATTTGTAATTAAAAATAGACCCTTCAATTTTATTTATATGTACTGATATCACATCACTTTATTTTCAAACATTTACTTATCCTATTGTTATTTTAAGTGTATTTATTATGTATTTTGTACGGAACCCTTATCTGGTAATAAAAAGACGCCCTTGCAAATTCAAGCTGCGATTAGGCCGAGGTCACAAAGAGAGACTGCGGGGCGCCGGACGTGTCCATATTAGCTAACGTGTGAACAAGGGCTTATTGAGTGGTGTAAAGAACATTAGTGAATCGTATTAGGTGTTTTAACCAACTATGAATAATATTGTGAGTCTACACTCTAGTTCCATGGTACGAGGCTTGTGTTACGGATACCAGATAGTGGATTCACTACACATATATAAATACATACATATTATAATATAAGCAACCATGATCATCGCACAAATGAATGCCCCAGCGGGACTCGAACCCGCGACAGCTGGCGCAGCAAGTAGAGTTACTACAAACTGAACCAAACATGTCGTCAAATATCTACACAATATACTACTGTATATAATAAAGTTCAAACTGAGTCGAACATTAAATATTTTGTGGAAAATCTTATTGAAGTAGTCATTATTATCAATACAGAGGCCTAACATATAGTTTTTACAATTTTTGTCTGTCTGTCTGTACCGTAACAGAAAACCAGTAAACAGATTTTAATGAAATTTTGTCATATATAAGGGTTAAAGAACATTTTTTTGCTCATTTAAGAACATGACTTGCAATGAAATTACAATTATAACTTAATATTAGGTACAATCATATACAGAAGTGACCGATAAAGTAATCATATAAGTAAAAGTGAATTAGTTAGAAACAGCTTTTTAGTTTATTTTTAAATGCCGACAAAGATATAGCATTTATTACATCATTTGGCAAACTATTGTACAGTTGTGCTCCCTCAAATTCAATAGTTTTAATATTTATAATAATATATATTTATAATAATTTTTACTGCCGGAAATTATTTAATTTCTGAAAATTATATATGTAGATTTTTTAAACAATTTTAAACGCTTACCGCCATCGCTTATGCATTGAACTACAACGTTGTTCTTTTTCATAAGCTTTATTATAATACAGTGGCACTAATAGTGTATGGTACCCCACTGAGACAAGGTGTTATGACATTATGGGAACGTCGATTTCGGATTTATATGTAAAAAAGAGATTATTAAAGCCCTTATTTTGTATGCTCTTTGTCAACAATAATTGATAAAAGGAATTTTTGTACTGATAAGGATGGATCAAGGTTGTTTGTTTGTTGAAGAGTGAATTTGATCGGTTTTAGAAAGTTTTCAGATCGTTAGATTTTATTCTAGAAGTTATTCTAGACATTCGATTGTTCGAAGATATGTAAGAAGCGAGTTAAAGTCGAAAGTATATTTATTAAGGCGAGTGAAGTGATCCCCACTATCTCACAACCTGAGCATTTTGTGGTACACTTTACTGTAAAACTATCACAGCTATAGATTTGTGCTTTAACATAGTACTTTAACTTCATATTATCTAGATGTGTTATCTGTCAAAAATATATATATATATAATTTTATAACCTTTTAGAAAAATTATCATTATCAAATTTGTGTTCATTGGATCTATCCAACGTTAATTGTTATTGTACTACTAACGCTATCTGTTAGAAAACTACGCGAGCCCTCAAAAAGTTCGGTTTTGCCCAGTATATAGAGTATTATAATTTAGTTTTAGTTATTACTAGCCACATACAACATAGATACGTTTTAACTACTCACATATAAATTTTGCAGAAATTAGATATTTTTTTTGGCTTTTATCCACTATAATATGTGTTATACAAATAGTAGGTAAACGTTCTTCTTGAATCAATCTGTCCATCGATGAAAATCGCTGAGACTCAAACAAAAAAATCCAAATCGTTTTATAAAAGACGAAGTTCTGAGGTAACAAACGTAAAAACATACTACCGAATTGAGAATCTCCTTTTTCGGAAGTTGGTTGATTTTGGTAATAATCATAATTCGGTAATATGAGTAAACCTGTACTATAAAAACAACCTATTGCCCTGTTTATATTTAACAGGCTTAAATGTTCAGTCCCTCTGAACAGTACTAATTTAAAAATAATTTAAAAATAAAAAAATATATATTACATCACTGCGAGATAAGGTCAGTTTTATTTGCTTATTAAATTATATAAATAGTTAGATAAACTCATAACGAAGCCGGGAAGGTATAATTTATACCATTTTAATATATACATATCACCGAATTCATCGTTTTTCCGAAGGTCTACCCTATCTATCAAACGTCCTTGAAATTACGCCGACGCTTCGAGCCTTTTCGTAAAACGGAGGCCGACGCTCTAGGGGTTTTTTCGTATAATAATATTGGATTATTGTCTGTCTGTGACTCCATTATTGGACTGGACATATTTTCATTCAATTTTGTATGATGATGATAGCTAGTTATCCGGGTCAAGAAGTATTCAGACCTTTTTAATGTCCCACAGCTGGGGGTGGGCCTCCGTTCAATAGTAGGGGGATCAAGCCATAGTCCACCGCGCGTCTTTCGCAAAACTTGCTAGGTTCTCTCAGACATGCAGGTTTCCTCACAATGTTTACCTTCACCGTAAGACAAGTGGTAATCATGTTAGAAATAATTCGCACATGAAAATATCAGGGGTGTGATACCCGGATTAGAACCCGCATCACTCGGATATCCAAGCCTGTTACCACTGGGCTACCACTGTCTTGTACCGAGTCAACTTATGGTATACTTTATACTGCAAGAAAATATCTAATTAATGAGAAATATATACCACCCCTTATATATATATATATATATATATATATATATATATATATATATATATATATATATATATATATATATAGTAAGGTATCCTCTTAGATTATTTGTATTTTAGTATAGACAGCACTCATGTTAAATATTTTTTGTCTACCCTCTCACCTTACTTCCGGAATGTAGGGCGTGGTTCTTTAAAAAAGTAAAAAAGCACAAAAGCTTCATAAGCTTCCTGCGATCGTATTACTCTGTACAATGCGAAATACATTTCATAAAGAATGCCGTTATAATATTGAAAAAGATTACTTTTTATTATACAATTCGATATTTTAGTGGACTTTAGTTTCAAAAATCATATTAATATTGTAAATTTGTTTTTTTTGTGTGTTTGTATGTTTGGATGAGATTTATAGACGGATAGATCACGACTTAAAGTAACACTTCTAGTACCTAAGGATGGTTCGTCAGTTTCAAAACAAACAAGAATGTTAAAAAGTCAGTGTAATTAAAAAACTGAAAATCCCGACTTTGTGTAATTTGGAAATGAAAAGACCCTAAAATATTGTTCTTATATTGTTCTGATTCTTATATTGTTCTGATTCAACATTTACTATATTTTTCTTTTTACTTTTTCGTTTTACTTTTACAATTAATACGAATCTAACGATACTTTTGAAGCTACAATTTATCATGCCGTTTATGCCACAGAACGTGCTACACATTTCTATTTGGCACCAAAAATCTACCATTTTGTTTATTTTTTATTCTGATATACCCAGTGTCACTATTGCTACCTCCTCCTTTCTTGAAGTTGGTTAAAAAGTAGCCTAAGCTACGCCTTATATTATTAACTATCTGCGAGTGGAAGTCCCGTCAAAATTGGTCAAGCCGTTTCAGAGATTAGCCGGAACAAACAAAGAAACAGGCAAAAATTATAAAAATTGTTTTTTTGTAGCTAGTATCGTATATACGAGTACTTTTATATGCATTTAGTGAAAAGCAGTTAATTTAAAATAAAAACAGACACTCCAATTTTATTTCTATGATAGACTAGCGATTCGCTCTCACTTCGCTCGGGCTCTTCCCTAGATTTAGCACAGGCAAAGCCGCGGGATCCGCTAGTTATGCATATAAACCTTCCTCTTGAATCACTCTATCTATTAAAAAAACCGCATCAAAATCCGTTGCGTAGTTTTAAAGATTTAAGCATACATAGGGATATAGGGACAGAGAAAGCGACTTTGTTTTATACTATGTAGTGATGTACAGATGTATAGATGGCACAATTTAAATAAACAAAATATTTTAAATCTGTATTAAAACCAGATTAGTCTGTACTTATCCCCAAAATCCAACACTCTTTACAAAGTTATATCAAAAGCGGCTTAATAAAACCCTGCCACGCCCACAAAACTAGGAAGTGGGGTGTTCACTTACATTGTATAGAATTTCAATAGAATAATGCGTTATAAACATATTTGCAGTTTTTTTTATATATATGTGACATGACACTTTTGTGAATAACAAGCGGTTTTATTATATTTATATAATGAACTAGCGAAATACTCTTGACTTACTTTCTGCGACAGCGGTCGCGGGTTCGAGTCCCGTTGGGGGCATTCATTTGTTGAGCAAGAATGTCTGTACTCCACTCATGGGTGATTATATTTATAATATGTATGTATTTAAAGTTACATATGTGTGGTGTATCAACTATCTGGTATTCGTAACACAAGCTCCGAAGCTTACCACGGAAGTAGATGGCGCTGTTGTAATAATGTCCCTAGATATTTATTTTTTTATTACTCAAGTTTCGCTCGGTTGTTACCTCAAAGATGTTTTTATATAAAATATGTATAATATATCGCCATTTTGGTAAATTTTATTATTAGCAGTACTCTGTATTAAATGATAGATAGTCTATCTAACCATTAAATCTCATCGAAATTACTCCAGTCGTTTCTGGTAAAGAAAGACACTAGATTCCAATGTTAAACCTTAAACTTTAAACAACTATGTTCGGGTAATACTTTCTTAGGTTTACGCGAATGTTTGACATTATAAATGAAACTATCTTTTCCGATTTTGTCGCGGATTTATTATGATTTTTTCCCGTGACCATGATTGCTGTAAAGCATTCGAAATATCGGGAACCAAAAATCATATTAAATCCGCGACAAAATCCGAAAAGATAGTTTCATTTATATGTTCGAGTATTAACACAGTGCTATCTAGTTCCATGGTAAGTAATAAATGTCCCAAGCAGGATTCAATTCCACGATCGCTAACACAGCATATAGTCACTGAAACAAACGTGTCAAATAATTCAAAAGAAATTTGTATTAATTAACGAAAATGAACCATAAATCGAGGGGTACACTCAAGCACAATATAAGCTCCTAAGTTCAAACGTTACGAAATACTATACCCTAGTATTAGAAGCGACGACACGCGCCAAATATGAGACGAAAATTACAGCCTCCTTATACATTGTTCATTTTAACTCTGATTAAGAACCAGATTGCTAACGTCATTCGATTTATATATTTAAGCTAACTACTTACCCTCGATTCGCTCGGGTTCCGTTAGTTAAAATAATTAAAATGTCTTTTCCTTTTTTGAAGTCGGTTAAAAAGTAGCCAAAGTTATGCCTTATGACATTAGCTATCAGCGAGTGAAAGTCCCATCAAAATCGATTTAGTCGTTTCCGAGATTTGCCAGAACAAACAGACAGACAGACAGAAAAAAATTACGAATTTGTTTTTTGCTTATATCGTATATACTTTCATATGCATTTGGTGAAAAGCTGTTAATTTGAAATTAAAAACAGACATTTCAATTTTATTTATATGAATAGATGTATAGATAATAATTATTATAAGATAGGTATTTCCTTCTCTCCGAAGTGGTAGCCCAGTGATAACGCGCTGGGATAACCGAGTGATGCGGGTTCAAATCCGGGTCACGCATCTGTGATATTTTTGGGCGAATCAATTATAATTACCATTTGTCTTACGTTTAAGAAAAACGTAATGGGGAAACTTGCATGTTACATGACGTGTTAAATCCGCCCATACTTGCATTGTGGACTATGGAACAATGGACCTACATATAGAAGGCCCAGTGCCCAGCTGTGGGACGTTAAGAATGGCTGAATATAAGCAAATACTGCCTTTAATTCTTAAAACTTTTATATATTGAAAGCCCAGTGCCCAGCTGTGGGACGTTAAGAATGGCTGACAAGCAAATACTGCCTTTAATTCTTAAAACTTTTATTTAGAAATCAAATAATATTATTTGAATTATATTATATTACTGTAACTTTATTCAGGCACTTTTTGAAAATAATGTGAAAATGTCAGTAAGGTACATCGATCCCTGATTCTACAGTCCCTATTTCAGATAAAAATTTAAGAAACGGAAATTTTTGCACGAAAGAAGAAGAATAATCTCTCAAAAATATATTTCTCCATCTATCTCACATTTGTAGGAGAGAGAAAGAGAGAGAGTGAGACGTAATAATTTAAATCAAAACCTATAAGTACCAACACGTTTATTATTTTCAAATGCAGTCACGTGGCAACGTCCCGCTGTTACAAATTACTACAATTTACTTCTACCCTCTCACAATAAAATTGCTAATTATCTATAAAATGCTTTATTTATTTCTTCAATAATTTAATTTGAAAGCGAATATGCCTTTTTGTGTAAATGCATATAACTAGATTAAGCGCGAGCGAAACCGCGGGTTCCGCTAGTATATTATACATATAAACCTTCCTCTTGATTTACTCTATCTATTAAAAAACACCCGAATCAAAATATGTTGCATAGTTATAAAGATCTAAGCATACATAGGAACAGACAGACAGCGGGAAGAGGACTTTGTTTTATGATATTTAGTGATAAAATCTAAATGTCGAGTCTGTATATAAAATCATCATCATCATCATCATCAGCCCTTTTTGAAGTCCCACTGCTGGGCACGGGCCTCCCTCAGTAAGAGGGGGATCAGGCCATAGTCCACCGCGCTGGCCTAGTGCGTGTTGGCAGACCTCACATGTCTTTCCATAACTTGCTAGGTTCTCTCAGACATGCAGGTTTCCTCACGATGTTTTCTTTCATCGTAAGACAAGTGGTAATCATGATAATATCACACGAAAATATCAGAGGTGCGAGAACCGGATTTGAACCTGCATCACTCGGTTATCCGAGTGATGCGGGTTCATCATAATTATGTTATTGGTGAAGACAAGGTGGCGCCTAAGTCGGTGTGGGACGCTTTAGAGTAGTTAGATGTTCGATAGTCATTGTTGGGTTAGCACCTTTGTCACTTGTAGTATAATAAATTAATTAAGTACAATCTTTTATACTTTATTTATTTAACTACACTACGCCAACATATGGTCCTTCGAGCCGGATTGAACCAGCGATCTATGGATGACTATGTATATTTACCGCTACAGTCCACTGCTCTACCAACTGAGCTATCGAAGGTTTATATTTTAATTATTTAACTACACTACGCCAACAGTTATATTTCGCTAAAATATGTTATATTTTGTGGAAAATCTAATTGAAATAGTCATTATTAACAATTAATAGAAGCCGAATCTAGTTTTTAGATTTTCAGCATCACGAGAAAACCACTATAATAGATTTTAACGAAATTTGCTATGATGATAGCTGGTCTTTCGGGTCAAGATATAAGATACTTTTTACTGCAAAAAAATATTATGAATGAAAATATTTTCAGATTTTGTCGCAGATTTATTTTGGTTTTTGTTCGAATGCTTTACAGTGAATATAGTCACGGAAGAGACTAAGGTATTTGATGTCTCAGAGGTTTATATATATACTTGTTACAGACAGTTTCTACCATCAATTTACAAAAACATTTAAAATGACATACTTTGGTGCTAAAAGATAGTTTCATTTATAATGTCAAATATTCGTTATGCGAGAAAATATGTTTTATCTGAGAAATCTATATTAACAAACGAGCAGAGTGAGGGTAAGTTGTTAGTATTCTACTAATATACACTATAACTCCTTTGAACTTTTAACTTATGCCGCGATAAGTAACAAGTGAGGTATTTTAGTCGAACCTACCGTAAAGTATGTATCTATTAGGTACCCATCATTTGTACTGTCGGATATCATTCTTGGGTAAGAAGTGATCAATGGCCCAGTGGTTAATTTTAGGGCGCAAGACCGGAGATAAAATTTATTGTCGCGTAAATATCGAGTTTAGTACTCGTTGTGGAGTATTAAGTATGGAGAAGGCAGTTTTGTTGATGAATGTGATAAAAGAAGCTTTTTTAGTTTTCTAGATTTGTCTAGTAGTTAAGTAGTTGTGAGTTTGTCTAGCTTTCCTTTAATTAGGGTAATTTGCCCAAAGGTGGACTATGGCATGCTGGCCATGTCTACACGGTATAATAAAGATAAATTCTTACTAATAATAATAAATATCATATAATAATATTATTAATATAAACTAGTTGTTATGCGCAGCCACACTAGCTTACCATGTTAATGACAAATCTAACTTTCCTAAGGTCTAGCGTGTTGTTTTAATTTTTAACCGACTTAAAAAAAGGAGGAGGTTATATGTTCCGTTGTATGTATTTTTTTTTATGTATGTTCACCGATTACTCCGCCGTCTGTGGGCTGATTTCAAAAATTTTTCTTTTGATTGGTAGGGTATAGTTTCGAGGTAGTCCCATTGTCACCAAGCCAGGATCTGATGATGGGATCCCAGGGAAGTCGAAGGCAACTCTCAAAATTTACAGGCACCTATTATGTTTTTGATATATTTTCTAAACCCGATAAAGCTTTTACGTATAAAAAATCATCATCTCATGTGGATGAGCTGATGATGGAAGGTAAAATTCCTCAACAGTTGTTTTTTATGTGTTTTCACCGATTTCTCCGTGAATTGTGGGCCGATTTTAAAAATTTCTTTTTTGTTCGGTAGGGTATACATTCAAGATGTTCTCATTGTCACCAAGTCAGCATCTGATGATGGGATCCTAGAGAAATCGAGGGCAAACCTTAAATTTTATCGGCACTGATTACCTTTTTCATATATTTTCTAAAGCTGTTCAAGAATTTGTGATGATGTAAGGTATATATCCTCAACGGTTAGGAGTTGAAAGAAAATTCTTTTAATATTATACGTACTTATGAACTGATAGTCGTATTCCTTCAGGATATTAGGTGGACTGATAATAGAAGGTAAATCTTATTAACGTCTACGAGTTACGTGGAAAAATAGACGTGGACAAATCTCGATTGACTATTGTCGTTCATTTCAAAACTTCGCTGACTTATTGGAGCAGTAGTTCAGTTAGCCTTCCAATATTTTATTTAAACATAATAATTTCCACAAAAAAATTTAAAATAAATTATTTTTTAACAAAAATGAAAACCGACTTCAAAACGCTACAAATCGAAACTAAAAATAAAAAAAAAATAATTTTAATTACTTAGTTATTGTTGGAGTCGGTGCCAGCCAAAGCAAAATAATCTTAATACAATTTAATTAATGTATCAATTTGTAAATATAATCAAAATATCCGTTCGAAAGTTCATTGCAAAGGCAGGATAAAACTGTCCTTCTTGGCTGGCACCGACTCCAACAATAACTAAGTAATTAAAATTTTTTTTTTCTTTTTAGTTTCGATTTGTAGCGTTTTGAAGTCGGTTTTCATTTTTGTTAAAAAATAATTCAATTTTCATTCTTCAATTTTTTTATTCAAAAGCAGTCACAAAAAAGTTCACACTAAGTGATATATTTGATAACATTATTAGGTATATACTAGCATTTGTACCATGGTTTGTTCATAATAATTAACAATAACTTAACGCCAAATAGCTAATAGGTTCCCTCTTTAAATGTAACAAACATTTTTTTAAATGTATATTAATAAGCCATTATACTTATTTAAAGCATATAATATTAATTTAATATCAAAATTTCGTTTTAAAACCACCTAAAAATACCTTCTCCACATAGTTTCGTAACTCATCGTTCATTTTGTTCCAAGCACGCTTTGAGTTCACCGCACAAGTCCCTCACTATATAACTTAAGTTTTTTGCACAAAAATAATTCTTTCTTGCTATCCAGAGAACGACCAGCTATTTCAGAGATCTGTATTCTCATATAAAAACCTTTAATTTGACCCTACCCCAACAATCTTCGTTATTTCGATGCCTTCTTTTTAGGGCTAAAAATGTCGGCACTCTTTGCCCGATTCGTTTGAAATATACGGAGTGTTGTACATTATGACGATTCGTACTTGGCAGGGTTTTTTTGTATAGATTTTTGTATGGCAGCTGCCAAGTTCCTGTTGGAATATCTAAGTTAGTCAAGATTTTGTTCGAACTTTGAAGGTTATAGCGAGTTTATGAGGTGATTGTAAGTTAATCTGGCGTTTTATTGTGAAAGCAGTGGTAGCTTAGTGGTAGCGTCCTTAGGATAGCGAGTGCGGGTTCAAATGCTGGGTTTCATACTTCTAATATTATCATGTGTAAATAATTTTTACTTGAAATCATTACCAGTTATCTTACGGTGAAGGAAAACATCGTGAGGAAACCTGCATGTCTGAGAGAACCTGAAAGTAGTAGATATCTATTTGCCACTTTAATATACTATGTAGGTAGTGTAGTAGTAGTTTTTAATATTGACAAAAGAGCTAATTTGATGTATGATTAACAAAAATAAATGTCGTGTTAAACTCTTTAAACTACTATTAGTACTTTTTTTACTTTAAAATCACTATTTGTATTAGATACTCGTAGTCGTTTCTAGGTAGTGGCAGGAAATCTGTTGGGAAACAGATTTTAGGGTTCCGTTTAGATAAACCATAATCAAAGTACATTAGTTAGTCAGTTACTTAAAAAAATTGAATCAAATCTGTACATTAAACACTTTTTGGGAATTCTTATTGAAATAATATTGTCGATATACAAAAAAAACTAGACGTGTCTAGTTTTTTTGTGTCTATTTGTGAAAACCATTAAGCAGATTTTGATGAAATTTGGCTAGAAAGCTGGATAGCTATCCGAGCAATATATAAGATACTTTCTATTGCAGGAAAATATGTCATTTCTGGGAAATCCATAATAATAATAACAAGCCTTTGTTCACTGACCATTTCTGGTTTTTTACATAATGCTTAAAGAAAAATAACCATATTTAAATTCTATTTTCTTAGGTTTACGCAAACATTTGACATTATAAATGAAAGTATCTTTTCTGAGAGACCGTCTCTCCCGTGACCACGATTGCTGTAAAGCATTCGAAACGTCGGGAACCAAAAATCAAAATAAATCCGCGACAAAATCCGTAAAGATTGTTTCATTTATAATATTTAAATTCTATTTTCTCAGGAGTTATAGGCTCAGGAGTATATTAAAGCTGGAGTAATTTAGGAGAATTTTCAACCCAGCGAGTTTTTGAATGAAGTAGCGATTAAAAAAATGAACACGGGCGAAGTCGCGCGTATTGCTAGTTTTATGTATATTACATCATATATATCACTAAACATTTATGTACATGAAAAAACTGTATAAATTCTCACGTAGTCAGTACAACTAAGAAATGTTGTAACAAATCAAATTAAGAGAGAAAAACATTGTTTTTTCATCCTACTTTGCATACCGTGCCTTAGTAATTTGTCATTCCTGCAGTTATTTGAGATGAGCTAAAGCTGGGTACAGATGTGTGGTTTAGATTTTTTATATATATAAGTTTATAATGTCAGCTATCAACCAGTGAAAGTTATGTTAAAATCAGTACAGCCGTTTCAGAGATTATTAAGAAGAAACAGACATACTGACAGATTAAAAAATCCCTTTATAATTTTTATATTGTTTTTATGTAAAAAATTGACATTTGACAGTGGAATAATTAGGTAGTGCGAAGTTTTAACTTTAAAAAACTGTATCTAAGCAAACAAAGACAATTTTAAACTTATAGGCAATAGGTAGGTTGAAACATATAATTTTTACAGGTTCTCTTATTATGAACTGAAGAAGTAAAAGAGAGAAACAAGGAGAGGTATAACACTCTTCTAACACGACGACACGCGGTCGTCGCGGTAGCGGTCGCGGGTTCGAGTCCCGTTTGGGGCATTCATTTGTTTAAGCATGAATGTTTGTACGCCAGTCATGAGTGTTTATAATATGTATGTAATCTAATGTCCCAACGTTTTTATATTTCTTTATTCTCACCATCTTCTTTTAAAGTGGACTAAAATATATATCTATACTTATACTATATACTATATTACTATATTACTATATATTACTATATAATATTATAAAGAAGTAAAGTTTGTTTATTTGTTAAATTGTAAGGGGTAATCTCGGGATCTACTGAACCGATTTTAAAAATTCTTTCACCAATAGAATTCCACATTATTGCAGTGTCATAGGTTATATAAAAAACCGAAAAATTAAAAGGGTATTACGTGGTAGTCCGTTTTGCAAAGTGAATCGGAGAAAAAACGGTCGAATGAAAGCGTTTCTACGAACGCTGCCTTAACTATATGAAAGATATATTTTTGAGTTCTAGAGAAAAGATGTGGAGCTTGAAAATGCCTACAAAAAAGTCAACGACAGCATATGTCTAACTTTTATATTTAAGTTACAAAAAGTAGTTTTTTTAATATTAGTATAGATAATTTAATTTTTAATTTTTAATATTAATAAAATATTTTAAATTATTTAAACACTCTGTACTAAAAAAGTATTATTAATATTATGCCCAACGAAGCGGGCACGGGTCAGCTAGTAAAGTATATACTGCCAAGTGCCAGTTTAAAAAACTGTATTGGCATAGTGTAGACTCATCCTAACGATCATATTCAAATGAGGTGAAACAAGAGTCTAAATTCCTAACAATTTATCTCAGAATCGCCTTTTTTCATTGCCTTATCGATCAGCGTGAAGATTTAATTGTTTATTATATCTTTCTATATAATAATAAATCAAAATCTCCTTTATTGTTGTTCGTAAAAAATGTATGCAAATTTACATACTACTTTTTGCCTTCGATTCGTCGGGTTCCGCTAGTTAAAAAAAAATTAAAATATAACCTTATAACATTATCTATCCACGAGGGCAAGTCCCGACGAAATCGGTCCAGATCTGTCGTTTCAGAGATAAGCCGGAACAAACAGACATACTGACGGACAAAATTTTTTCATATCAGTACCGTATATACTTTCATATGGATTTAATGAAAAGCTATTAATTTAAAAACATTTTTCAATTTTTTTTATACGTATAGATGTAGATATGTAAATGATATATCATTTTAAATGTAGCGATATGTTTAGCTCTGTGTACCCTAGTTACCCTAATTACCAGTGCTAGTGGTCGCGGGTTCGAGTCCCGCCTGGAGCTTCCAAGTATGTGATGATCACGAATGTTTGTACTCCAGTCATGTTATGCCCTTTTTAGCATCCCACTTCTGGCGGTTGGTCTGATTTATGATCAGGATCAGTTTTCTTTAAGTGCGTAATACTAGGCTTCGACTGTTCTATTTTTGAATAACTAAAATATTTTATTTATTACTAGCATTTCCTGCGGCTTCGCACGCGTTCTAAAGACCGGAAACCAAATTTTTTCTGAGTCGCGCGGTGTGGTACCTCACAGAACTAACGCCCGTTTTTGCAACATTTTTCATTCATGCGCCGCTCCTACTGGTCGTAGCTGGCTATATTATAGCCTTCCTCGATAAACGGACTATCAAACACAAAAAGATTTTTTAATTCGGACCAGTAGTTTCTGAGATTTGCGCGTTCAATCAAACAAATAAACAAACAAAAAAACAAACTCTTCAGCTTTACAATATTAGTATAGATTATCTGTATAAAATAAAAGTGAAAATAGTTCAGCCAGTTTTTAACTCCACTTTTTGTTAACGAGTTTTACAACATACATATATATACTTCTTTAATAATTAAAGAAGTATATATATGTACAATTTTACCCTACAATTATTGTAACTATGTGAATAGTTAGTAAATTACACATATTGATCATTTTCTTTTATGAGTTTATCATAAAGCCAATTATATTTTAAACCTCTTACCATATATATACTATGTACATACACAAACATTAATAATATTTTATTACTAGCGAGAGCGTGTTTAGCGTCATCGAAGGCACGGGTTTCGCTAGTTAAATAAATAATTTCTACCTTCTTCTTTTTTGAAGTCCATTAATTACGCCTTATAACATTAGCTATCTGCGAGAGAAAGTCCCGTCAAAATCGTTCCAGCCGTTTCAAAGATTAGTCGGAACAAACAGACAAAAATTTTAAAAATTGCTTTTTGTTGCTAGTACCGTATTTACTTTCATACTACAGTGAACAACCTGTTAATGTGAAAATAAAAACAGACACTCCAATTTCATTTATATATATGTACTATTTTGTTACATACAAAAAAAATCGAGGAAAGTCAGGTGCTAATGCAATACAAACCGGCCGTCTTATACGAATGTGTGTGCAATTAAAATGACGATCGGTAGCCTACGTGGGCTTATTGAAAAGTACCGGCTATGTATATTTTTTTACTGTGCGGCCTTTGCAAAGGGATAACTTAGTTTTTATAAGAGTAACCATAAGCGATATATGGAGTAACGAAATGAGTCCCCCTGATGAGCAAGTGTGAACTATCAGTAGATAAGTACATTAGTAGTCGGTTCGAGTTTGTTCATGACAAGAATGTGTAACTAAAATAATCTATTTTACATAAGGAGGTAGGTTCAATTAGGTTTTATATGATTTTAATATTCAAACTTAAATTACTAATAACGAAAAAAATTTTGGAAACTTCGTATACATAGTGAAGTATCAGATCAGCACTATAAATAAACTTTATCAGAACCTTGTATTAATGTGCATATAACCGATTCTAGCTACAGCTACCAAGCTGTTCATCCTCACTTATTATCAAGTAGAGGAGGTAGGATATCTAATAAAAGTCTAAGATTGACGACACGTTTGGCGCAGTTTGTAGTGACCCTACTTTCTTGCCAGCGGTCGCAGGTTCGAGTCCCGCTGGGGGCATTCATTTGTTAAACACGGATGTTTGGACTCTAGACATGGGTGTTTATATTTATAATATGTATGTATTTAAACTTATATATGTAGTATATCAACTATCTGGTATCCGTAACACAAGCCTCGTAGCACGGAACTAGATGGCGCTGAGTGCAATAATGTATCCAACATATAAAAAAAATTTTAAGATGAATCCTTCATATTGAATATTTTTAATTATTATATTGAAATAGTTAATCGTAGATTTATGTAATTTTGGAGGGGGTATATTTTTAGTTAAATATTGGACAAGTGCGAGTCTGATTTCGACATGAAAATAATTTATAATCGCATTTTTTGTGATTTATATACAAATTGACGGTTTTGACGATTTTTTCTTTTCCTTTACTTCTTGCCTTTATGTCAATCGAATCAAAATAATTATAATTCTAATAGACTTTTACAATTAAGTTTATGTTGTATAATTCATGTCACTTATTCATTCCTTTATGTCGTCACTTATCACTACATAGTATAGAACAAAGTCGCTTTCTCTGTCCCTATATCCCTTTGTACGCTTAAATCTTTAAAACTACGCAACGGATTTTGATGCTGTTTTTTAATAAATAGAGTGATTCAAGAGGAAGGTTTATATGCATAACTAGTGGATCCCGCGGCTTTGCCTGTGCTAAATCTAGGGAAGAGCCCGAGCGAAGCAAGGCCGAGTCGCTAGTACATTTTCTAATAAATTAAATGTCTGTATGTACATTCGTGAGTAATGACTTCTGAGCCGGTATTAGCATCGTTCAGAAAGCAGGTCTAATGAGAATAACCAATCATAATGTATTCAGGCCATTTTTTTAACGTTCCATAGTTGGGCGTGGGCCTTCATTACGGCTCTAGTCCACCGCGCTGGCCTAGTAAGTTTTGGCGGACTATAACATCGTTATACAATACTAGTGGGACCCGCGGCTTCACGCTTAATCTTGGGATGCACTCGAGCGAAGTGAGTGTGAGTCGCTTGTTTAAGATAAACATTTCCATCATACATAACATATGTGTAACTCTAGCGGTTTTGGCAGCGCACGCCAGAATAGCTCGCAAATGGTAGATTTTTTACTACATACTTGACACTTATCGTCATATTTTGAACAATTCACACAATATCTTTATAAATTGTAGCCTATGTGTTATTCTGATGTATAAGCTATAATATTGTAAAGTTTCATTAAAATCCATTCAGTAGTTTTTACGTGAAAGAGTAACAAACATCCATCCATCTTTACTTACAAGCTTTCGCGTTTATAAAATTAATAGGATTTATCTTACTATGCGACGTTACGTAGAAAACTCAAGCAATGTTAGTATTACCACTTTAAAAATTAAAGATGGCGAACAAAATTAGGAAAAAAAACAATAACCTACTTTTTAATTAAGAGGTGTGTTGCCAGTTATTAATAAATTCATCACGTCCCTATTAACGACTGTCAGTATTAAACGTGTCCTCGAGGCTCAGTGTTCTTTTAAGGGTATAACACGTAAAGGGTTGTACACATGTTGTACGTATATAGAAATATTATCTTGTCTTGTCTGTGTTACTTAATAGGATTATTACCTGTGGTGATAAAAAATGATTAGGCTTATTAACTAGCAAACCCGGTGTAAAAACATGTGAAAGCCGCCAACCCGCACTTGGCCAGCGCGGTGGACAATGGCTCGATCCCCTTGTACTGAAGGGGAGCCTGTGCCCAGCAGTGGGACGTTAAAAGGGCTGAATTACAATAATAATAACTTATAATATTATAAACATTTCATAAAAGATACTAGCTACTCAAACTTTAAACAAATCTATTCGGTACGTTTCCCCCGACGTATATTTTTCCGTTAATAATCATTCTTGGTTCAGAAAGATCCGTTCAGCCGTTCTGATGTAATTGAGTAACAAACATTCATTCAAACACCCAAGTACATAAACTTTCATATTTACAATTTGAATGTAGATAATATTATATAATATTTTGATTCGTAAAGATTACACGCACGCATTTTAAACATAACCTCAATTATTATGATGACCTAGAAATTCTTTACCACTTACACTTCTTAGAAAACAGCAAGCAATCATTGGGCAATTATATTTAGATTAAAATAAACTAAACTTATATTGTAAGTTAAGTGGAAACCATTTTGAGGTATTTTTTGAATTCAGTTAAAATAAATCATTAAATCTATAAATTGGCAAATTTTGCGGATAGACTGTCTTTAATAATTACCCCTAAAACCTTAGTCTCTCCTGTGACCTTGGAATTATGTGTGTAACCTTGAGACGCTGTAAAGGATTCGAAACGTCAGGAACCAAAAATCTAAATAAATCCGCGTAAAACTCAAAAAAGTTATATTTAAAACTAGTGATTTAAAACCCCCTTTTGTATAAGTTTTTTACAAACTTAGAATTTTTTATTTATTTTTTATTAAAAAAACATTCCGTTATTACAAAAAAACCGAATTGGTCCAGTTATGCGCTTACCAACATTCATTTTTATTTATCGTTATTTATTATAGACTCGCGACTCGTCCCTAGATTAAGTGCGAGTAAATGTATATAAAAACTTGACACATTATATACTAAAACCTTCCTCGAGAACCGTTCTATCCATTGGTGAAAACAGCATGAAAATCGGTGCAGTCGTTTCTAAGTTTATCGTGAACGGACAGACGCGACGAAGAACTTTGTTTTATAATATGTAGTAAAAATCTAAGAAAGTATTATAATCTATACTATATATAATATATACTATATACTATATCTATACTAATATTATAAAGAAGTAAAGTTTGTATATTATTGTTAAATTGTAAGGGGTAATCTCGGGATCTACTGAACCGATTTTAAAAATTCTTTCACCAATAGAAAGCCACATTATTGCTGAGTGTCATAGGTTATATACAAACCGAAAAATAAAAAGGCTTTTACGTGGTAGTCCGTTTTGCAAAGTGAATCGGAGAAAAAACGGTCGAATGAAAGCGTTTCTTACGAACGCTGCCTTAACTATGAAAGATATATTTTTGAGTTCTAGAAAAAAGATGTGGAGCTTGAAAATGCCTACAAAAAAGTCAACGACAGCATATGTCTAACTTTTATATTTAAGTTACAAAAAGTAGTTTTTTTAATATTAGTATAGATAATTTAATTTTTAATATTAATAAAATAATTTAAATTATTTAAACACTGTACTAAAAAAGGATTATTAACATTATTCCCAACGAAGTGGGCACGGGTCAGCTAGTAATTTATAAATAACCATCATCACACCGAGCCCGCCATTTTAAGAGGAAGGAAGTATTAATATTGATTATATAAAATTATATCCTGGTAGGAAATCCTATTGATATGTATCTAAGATATTTTATTGATACATTTATAATTAGCTTTATAAGCTTCTTCTAATATATAAAAATCGCGTGTCACAGTGTTTGTTATCGAACTCTTCCGAAACGGCTTGACTGATTTTTGGGATTTTTTTGTGTATATTTGGTAAGTCTGAGAATAGGTCGTAGGCTACTTTTTATTCCGCTAGGACCTAGGCGATAAGGATGGCCTCTCCAGATGCTTATTTTTTTATTTTTAGCCCATTTTTTTAAATTTTTTTTATGGCTTGGCATGAAAAATATTTATAACCCTAAATTTTCAAATTTCTACGCTATTTTTAATAGTGATTAGAAGGCGGACGAAGCTGCGGTTATTACCAGTTTACTGATGAGATATTTTCGTTCTACATTTCTAATTTAGTGAAATGTAAATTTCGTTACAATATTGTTATGTTTTTTTTTATTTTTCATAGAGCTTTCATGTACCATTGCTTAAATTGTTTAGAATAAAATATAAACACCCATAATTACAGTACAAACATATTGCTCATCATAAAAATAGAAGCGAGCCACAAACCTGCGACCACTGGCACAGAAATTATAAGTAAAAGTAATATTTTTAATACTATAAGGGTTAAAAGATGTAACTGACGAAAATACTTGAAAATGCTATATAAAAATTGTAAATGAAAAATTGAATCGCGACATTTTTTCAGCCAACCCCATAAAAACAATGGGTTTTATAACGATCTAAAAAATAGCATATGTACGAACCGCCCACACGTATAAAGTGTCACATTTGACATAAAAAAAAACTAATAAAGGGAACTCCAAATAGCTGAATGCAACGGAAGTTCACGCCCACGGAACCCTTTTAAAAAATAATAAGTTCTTTATAGAGAACGTGTTTTCGATACAAAAAGTATTTGTAAGGGACTTAAAGGTTTTTTGTAGGGCATCTGTTTTCGTAGCGCTTAGTAAGATGTCATGTTTTTGCATAGCTATGTATGTATGTTGGTTGGAATTTTAGCGGTAAATTAAATATTTATTGTAGGTAGTAATAAATTATATTATACTGTCAGTTCAAAACTGGTCTAAGCTCAAGTATTTATGAAAAAAAATACATAACTAGCAACCCAGTCCCCTTCACTGGGCGTAAGTTAAATAAATTAAACGGTCTTTATATTTTTTTATTATTTGTATTTTTTTATATATTTTACATGGGAGTTTGTAAGTCACTCCTTATAACATTAGCTACATATCTACGAGTAGTTCTGCTAAAATAGGTCAAGCCGTTTAAGAGATAAGCCGGAACAAACAGACACACAAAAATTTTAAAATTGAGTTTTTGATGTAAGTACCGTATATACTTTCATAATATGCATTTAGTGAAAAGCTGTTAATTTGAAATTAAAAACGGACAGTACAATTTTATTTATATGTACTGATGTACCTACTGACTCACAAAAATTATAAAAACTATAGAGTCAGCCTCTGTTTCCATAATTATAATTTATTGTTCAATAAGATCTTCTAATATATAATATTTAATGGAC
This sequence comes from Boloria selene, assembly GCA_905231865.2. NCBI lineage: Eukaryota > Metazoa > Arthropoda > Insecta > Lepidoptera > Nymphalidae > Boloria > Boloria selene. The sequence continues at coordinate 7,457,481 of HG993158.1, read as the reverse complement.
ATATTCTACTCAGTTATATTTTTAATATAGTATAGATAGATAAATAAGGGAGTTTAGCTTAATAGTGACGCAGTCGCATGACCGAGTTCGATTCCGGGTTTCGTTCCACTGATATTTTCATGTGCGAATCATTTCTGTCATGATTACTACTTATCTTACGGTGAAGGAAAACATCGTGAAGAAACCTGCATGTCTGAGAAAACCTAGCAAGTTCTCGAAACTCGATAGAGATGTGAATTCCGCTAACACGCACTTAGACTATGGCTTGATCGGCTCATATGCATGAAATAAAGTATATATTTTTTTTATATATAGGCTCTTCTTGGATTTCTACGTTTTAACGACTAGAATAGATAGAATAGTTTGCCCAGAAATTAGAGATTTTTCAGTAATGAAAAACATTAATTTTTCAGTAATAAATGATAACTAGGTATTACTATACGAAATTTTATCAATATCTGTGGAGTGGCTTTTTCGTAATGCGGTTACAGACAGACCAACAAAAATTAAAAACTTTATATATGCAGCCTCTGTAACGATAATAATAAATTTTCAATAAGATTTTCCAAAAAATATTCAATGTTCGAATTCGAATGACAATTTTATTATATGTATAGATTTATTTATTAAGAGTAAGTTTATATGAAATGAAAACACAAAATGAAATCTTTTCAATTTTTATTTGACAAAAGAAATTAATTCACTGTTTTTTTGTTTCCGTTTTCCTTATGTTACATAGTTATGAACTAATTACACTATCTAAGTTATATTTATATGTATATACTCTCTATATAATACAAAACGTATGTACAAACCTCCCGTAAGACCCATTTCTAAGTTATTACAGCTTATTTACAGTAAAAAATCGATTTTAAAAGGAATTTAACAGTTTTTTGATATTTTAATACAGCTTTTTAGCCCTTTTTTTTTAAATATGTGCAAAAAAATTAGGATTTTTTCACTTTAAATAGGCTGTAATATTACAAATAAATTCAGATTGCTTTAAAAATAACAACAGCTTAAATATTTTGCGTACAGAACAAACTTTCTTTTTTGTAATAATAACATTTTTATAGTTCACCGAAAAATGTGCGTCTTATTAACAAGAAATAATAATAATCTGTTGGGACTATAATCAGCACTATCTGCATATATTATTGAAATAAATGAATGTCCCCGACGGGACTTAAACCCGCGACCGCTGGCAGGGCAAGTAGTAACCACAATTTGTGCGAAAGTTGTCATATTTTTTCATTTTTGACAAACTAGAGTTAAAAAATATTTTTTGTTAATAAGACGCCATGTTTAAACTTAAAATTATGTATCACAACAGACTGGTTTGTGTTCCCGTTTGTTTTTTTTAATATTTCTAAATAAATAAAAATCATATTATGTAAAGCTTATAAAATTTTTAATGGTAGCAAATTAGTCAGCCATTTTTAATTCAAAAATTAAAAACAATCAGCACCAGTATTAGGCTGTTTGGAAATTTTTATACACAAACAAATTTATATTATTAAAAAAAACGAGAAATAAACCTTATATATAGTCCATTTTTGACGGTTGTGAGGTGATTATAGATAAAAATTGTGTGTAAAAAATCTATACTGCGTCAAATAGTACCAAAAAATGTTGCCAATTTAGCACTTTTGCCTGTAAACATTATTTAAAAGTCATAATTTCGGCCGAAAAAATCCCGAAATTGGCAACACTAGTACCAACTATTAAATAAAAATATGACGTGTTAAAATGTACTGTTTCAATGATAAACTTCCTGTAACATTGAAATTTACACTATTTTACTCATTTTCGACGCAAGTTTGTTCTAAAAATATTTTTGAGAACGTATATAAATTCAAAATTTTAGCCGTTTACATATTCCGGTGACCACACGATGCGTACAGATAAAAAATAAGAAAAAAAACACGATTTATTGCACAATTTATTAGTGACATTTACATTTAAAATTGTTAAAATATATACAAAATGTTAAATTACTATAATATATATGTATTTTGACATTAATATGTACATCAGTCAAAATCTGTTTTGCTTATACTAAAGGCCGTGCGGTGTAAAAATGTTAGCCATTACATAAAACCAAAATTAAAAAAAAAAATATAATATATATTTTACACATTTAACAATATATTTCTAATATAGTTTTAATGGTCTCCGTTTTTGAATTTTGCCTACGGAACCCTAAAAATGACCTAAGGCATTTAAAATCTTGCAAATTATAGAGAAAATCTACCGCACGGCCCTATTGGGGTAAAACTAATGGCATACACCACTCAGAGGGTTAAAAAAATAAAAAAATTAACGTCGTGGCCACCGATATTAAATATATTTATTAATATTAAATTTACAATAATTATAAACATTTAAATCTATTTATTAGAAATGTACAGTGATTTTATTATTTTAAATAATATTCTTATCTTATGTTGGTTGTATCCGCCATTTTATGCGCAACGCCATTTTGTTTTGCGTTAAGTGAAAAAATGTTTTAAATATATTTAACTTTTTTCAGTTTGTCCGTCGATCGTTACACGGCAGGCCAGACCCTGTAGACAAACAATTTTCTATTATTAATAATGAAGAGCCAAGATTAATAAATTTTGTTCCCTACATATAATTATTAAAAAAAAAAACAAATTAAGCCCTCTCTTTAAAAAAATAACAAATATTCAGATACAATTAAAACGTTAGTGTATGCCATTAAATTTTCTATGTCTGGTGAAATATACGTCAAAAAAAAACAAAATGGCTGAAACATTTTGAAAAACATCCAAAAATAAAAGCTTTTTGCTAAAAACGAGAAAAAATTAAAAAAAAAATGCGAGGCAAAAATGTTTATCAAAATATATCAGCCATTTTTAATTTAATCTATCTAATTTCTAAGCCGTTCAATGCTTCAAATACTTCAGCTGTCATAGTTGTTCTGATCGTTCCCCAAAAACTGACTCCTCAAACCCATTCGATGGAATAAAGCTAGGCCGTTATCACTGCAAATAATATTTATTTATAATATATTATTTAATATAAATTAATCTTTTTAGATGTAAGATAAAAGTACTGTATTATGTTATAAGATATTTTTTTATCAATGAATCAACTTATAAATGCTAATTATCCAAAAACTATGCTATATTTTTTTTAATAACGTACCTACGTACACCTTAATTTTCTTTGAGTTCAATGCTATTTTTTTTTAAATAAAAGTAGCTTAAGTTACTACTTATAAAATCATATATACCAGTTAAATTACTTCAAAATAGACCCTGACGTTTTGGAGAATAGACAAAATTAAAAAATATTTTTTTCCTATAAGTACCGTAGGCTCAGTTGTACCGTATATACGTAATAAGTTGTTATTTAGATATAACTATTATACTCACGTCAAAAGTCCAGGGTTCGCATCCGCTTGGTACCATGAATATTGAGGCACGTATGGGGGATGGGGCTGTGGAGCTCCCTGGTGTAGGGCGTGGTGGCCTTTCATGTCCCAGGGTCCAGGGGGCGCGCCCTAGGGGAGAAGAAGGGTTATTTTCTTAGAAAAAAGTGGATAAATGGCTTCATGTTTGGTAATTAGTACGTATATTATATTTTCATGCTGTCTGCCTGTAACGAATTAAAAAATCACTGGACAAACGCAGTTTGTAGTGACCCTACTTTCTTGCGCCAGCGGTCGCGGGTTCGAGTCCCGCATTCGTTTGTTAAACTCGAATATTTATACTCCAGTCATGGGTGTTTATATTTATAATATGTATGTATTTAAACTTATATATGTAGTATATCAACTATCTGGTATCTGTAACACAAGCTTCGCAGCTTAGCACGGAACTGGATGGCGCTGTGTGTATAATGTCCCAACAGATTGATTTATTTTAGATTTTGATGAAATTTGGTACGATGATAGCTGGTTTTCTAGCTATCATCCTCACTCATTCACTAATATCTTCTAAGATTTTTTTTTGTTTCTGTAAAATAGTATCTTTCCATTGCTCCAAACAATGTTAATTTAATAAAGTAGAATGATTCCAATTCATGCAAAACGTTAGGTGTGGCAAATGACGCCCCTCTATATATACCTACATAGTGTTGTACGTGTTGGATCTAACACGCAATGTCTGTGACAATTTATTTGATTAACTTTTCAATAATTATTATTAGTTCTGTAGTTTTATAATATTTTTTAGTTTTGAAATATAAGGTTACACAAATATTTCCATACATACTTATACCTAGGTAATAATTTAATTCATGGAAGATTCATTTTTGTGGAAAATTTATATGTAATGTATATTTTTTAAAATTCTAGTCTGTCTGTATGTATTGTTTGTCTTTGATGACATCATGAGAAAACCGCTAAACAGATTTTGAAGAAATTCATTATGAAGATAGACTTTTACTGCGAAAAAATAGCTAATTTATGATTTATACTAATTGTTAAAGTATGTCTAGGAATGAACCTGAGTGGAGCGAGAGAGAGTCTATTGTAATACATATATAGATATATACTACTATATGTTACATATCGATGTTTTTTTCATGTAAGAGTACACGTAAAAGTGATGGTTGCCTTAATAATATTATAATGTATGTGTAATATATTATGTATGTACAGCTTTTTACTTGTAGAGCCATTAGATTTATTCTCATGAGCATTAAAAAACTCTTTATTGTACACCAAAAAAGAAAAAGAAAATATACATAAGTAATGTACAAAAAGCGGCCTTATTGCTAAAAACAGCGAACATAATATATATGAACAAGAATAGTAAGAGAAAGAAGGAGAGACACAGAGACAGCAATAAAAAGAGTCTTCTGCTTTCTTCTTTCTTTCTTCTAAAGGTTGATAAAGTAGAGTTTATGTATACATTTGTACTTACATATCCAACTCTTGGATCCCACGATTGCTGGTGTGGTGGCTTTACATCACAAGAAGTGCCATCCGGGGATCGGCCTGCTGTGGGCTGTAACAAAAATGATAAGTTAAAATAGGCTTTAGGTTCACCGAGTGTTTTCTTACGAGAAAAAAAACTGCCTTTGTGGTGTAGTGTCTAGCATGTACGGTCATACATCGTGAGGTCCTGGGTTCGAGTCCCGGTTCGGGCCAAGTTTAGTTATTGAGTCTTTCTGTTTTTTAAGCCTCAGTAACCGCTCGGAGGTGGGAAGTTGGCGGTGTGTCACCCCCGTGCCTCGGAGAGCACGTAAAGCCGTCGGTCCTACGCCTTAGCTCTCACTGGTCGTGTCGAACAGTCGTCCCACCGGAGTATGAGAGCGATAGGAATAAAGAGTGCACTTGTGTCTGCGCGTTCACTTGTGCACTATAATATCTCCTGCGCAGTCAATGAGATTGGCTGAGCCATTTGAGCCTGAATTGGTCGGAGAAAAACATTCTTCCGAGAAAGTTTGTTTTCTTTGAATTTGATGGTTATAAATATATGGTATTCAGGCCTTTGTAACCTCCCACTGCTGGGCTCGAACCTCCCTTAAATACGAGGGGATCAGGCTATAGTGCACCTCGCTTGCCAAGCGCGGGCTAGCAAACTTCACGTGTCTTTCAAAAACTTGCTTGGTTCTCTCAGACATGCAGGTCTCCTCACAATTTTTTTTTCTTCACCATAAAACAAGTGGTAATCATGATAGAAATGATTCGTACATGAAAATATCAGATGTTCGAGACCCGAACTTGAACCCGCATCACTTGGTTATCCAAGCGAGCGCGTCACCACTGGGCTACCACTGTCATATATAAAAATAAATTATAGATTAAAATTATATAGTTTTTCATAAAATTTCTTACATATCCAACCTTTACATCCCAAGATGGCTGTGGGGGCTGTTTCACATCCCACGGGGTGCCTGTGGGTGATAATCCTGGGGACAGTTCCGATACTGGCGTAGAACTTGGTGTAGGCGAATGTGCTTGGGTCGGACCGCTTTGGTACGCTGATGGAGAATGTTGTGACCCGCTAGAACTGCCTCCACCACCTATTGACAAAATTTTCAGGTTCATTTAGGATCTTTGATAAGTTTTTTCTTTTCGGATTTTTTCGCGGATTTATTATGATTTTTGGTTCCCGACGTTTCGAATGCTTTACAGCAGGGAACCAATCAAAATAAATCCGCGACAAAATCCGAAAAGGTAGTTTCATTTATAATGTCAAGTATTCGCGTAAACCTAATAAAGAATTAAGTTATTTATTTGATAAGTTATAATATCAATAATAATATTAACTTTTATTTATATATTTCTACAAAAAATCCATAAAATACCATGAAAGAGCTTAAATTACAATAGAATGTGTTTCAGATTTGGTTTTTTGTTTAAACGTGCATTTCTTACTGCTTAAGTATTTATAACAAAGTAGTTTTGAAAAATGACAGTTTTCGTAGATTTTAAATACAAAATTATATAATGTATAAATACATTATGTATATAAGCTAAATAAACATTATTTGATATAACACAATTTTCATACCAAATTCCATCTAAATCGGGTCAACTGTTCTAGTTTATCTTTTCTAAACAAACAAACATTTTTTATATTAATAGGTTTATTCGCTATAGATGCTAGTATATTAATGTATGTAGATTATATTTACTTACCGTGTAAAAGCTGATTGTTATTGGGCGGGCTGCCGGGGGGAAGTCCCAGGCCGGGGGGAGCGGCGCCTACTTGCGCGGCTTTCATCATCTTTTTGTATTTACTGCGTCGATTTTGGAACCAGATCTTCACCTGGAGAAGAAGATACATGTTAGAACTTGTTTAAGACTAATGTTTTTACTCTGACTTTACCTAATTTTAAAGAAAAATCTATTCCTCTATACTAATATTATAAAGAGGAAAGGTTTGTATGTAAGTATGTTTGTAACTAATTGGCTCAAAAAGTACTGGACCGATTTTAAAACTTCTTTAACCATTTGAATGCTACATTATCACTGATTAATATAGGCTATTTTAATTTTTTCGCTAGTTAGGTAGCGATTAAAAATAAGAACGCGGGCGAAGCCGCGCGTATTGCTAGTAGGTATATTATAAAGAGGAAAGATTGGATTGTTTGTTTGTTTTCATTGAATATGCCCCGAAGCTACTGAACCGATTTGAAAAATTCTTTCACTGTTGGAAAGCTACACTATTTCTGTATGTTAAAGGCTATATAATATATTCAAAAAAATTAGGGATCCTTACTAAAACTCCAATAATGTAACTATAGCTCCAATAAAGTACATGTTAAAAGTCTAACTATTAATAGGTACTGAATGAAATGTTCAAATAAACTTAGTTTTCTTTGCCCTCTAACATTAGTTAATGTATGCGCGACCTTTTTCATATCATTTGTTAAAAACTAACAAATATAATATATTCATATTGAATCATTTTAATACATGTACAATATCTGTGAATATTCTATCGATCTCTTATTTATTTAAACAATGCAAGCTATAATACTTTCTTAGGTTTACGCGAATGTTTGACATTATAAATGAAACTATCTTTTCGGATTTTGTCGCGGATTTATTATGATTTTTGGTTCCCGACGTTTCGAATGCTTTACAGCAATCATGTATAATTTTATAGTCTATCATTTTGAATATTTGTAAAAAATTGTGGGTAGGCACTGTCTGTAACAAGTATATAACCCCCTGAGACGTCTAATACCTTAGTCTCTCCCGTGACCATGTGCGCTGTAAAGCATTCGAAACGTCGGGAACCAAAAATCAAAATAAATCCGCGACAAAATCCGAAAAGATAGTTTCATTTATAATGCAAGCTATACCTAATTTGTATACTTCAATAATTGCATCAAGCTAGAATCAAACTCAGTACCACTTACAATAAATCTGTTTATTCTCCGTCATACGCCATTTGTATAGTATACATAATTTCATTTTTCTATGAATACACAATCAATCTATAAATTTCAAATTTACCAAACGTTTTTTTTAGAATTCTACAAAACACGCACAGGGTTGCGTGAGAGAGGGCGGGGCGAGGGCGAGCTAGCCGTTACCAAGCATTACCTTAGTGATGTGGGTTTCATCGATAAAAAATATATATGTTATCACGCTAATGTTAACTAGAAATTTAACCTGGTTTCGCTCGGGCCATAAAAAAGTTTTGTATGTATAGTAATATGTCATAAACATGTTGGGACATTAACACACAACGCCATCTAGTTCCGTGGTAAGCTACGAGGCTTGTGTTACGGATACCAGATACTTTTACATATGTATATAACTTTAAATAAATGTTAATGTTAGACTTTGTTTGTTCGAATGTGCTAATCTCAGGAACAAATAATCTGATTTGCGGAATTCTTTTTGGATTAGATAACCCGTTTATTAAAGAATGCTTTCGGCCTATATATAAGACCAAAGACCTATATAAGCTGAATAAGTGGAGTATTAATCATGAATTTCAACAAAATAATATAGTCCTTTCTGTACTAACCGTAAAAACGCAACGTAATAGTAATATTTTTTCGGCTTTTAATTTCAAATTAACAGCTTTTTTTAAATGCATATGAAAGTACATACGGTACTAAAATCAAAAAATCATTTTTTTTTAATTTTTGTCTGTATGTCTGTCTGTTTGATCCGGCTAATCTCTAAAACGGCTGGACCTATTTTGACGAGCCTTTCACTCACAGATAGCTAATCGTCTAAGGAGTAACTTAGGTCACATTTATTTTAGAAATTTTATTTAACTAGCGAAACCCGCGGCTTCGCTCACGCTGAATCCAGGGGAGAACTCAAGTGAAGCAAGGGTAAGTCGCTAGTTGTATAATATAATCAATAATATATAGCTAATAGCGTATATTGATTCAAGCTTATATCTAGTTAAAATATAACCATTAATATTTTACTTTAAATTAATTTTATTCCTCTACATACAATGTTAATCAAAATAAAGTAATTAGTAACAAAAATTAATTTGAACCAATCATTAACTTAAGTATTGTTATTTATTTATTAAAAACCAATCAATCTTTTCATAAAAATAATTATAATTACTAGTTCGTAGCATATAATTGAACATTATTAAGTGTTTAATTTAAATACGAATACTTCAACATTAAAAACGCGATATTAAACCCACATTTACGTTAATATGCCTTAAATAGTCATATACATTTGTAAATGCCTCGGTGGTGTAGTGGCTTGTATGTACGCTACATCGAGAGGTCCTGGGTTCGAGTCCTGGGTCGGGCCAAGTTTAGTTATTGAGTCTTTCTGTTTAGTAAGCCTCAGTAACCTCCCGGAGTTAGGAAGTTAGCGGTGTGTCACCCCCGTGCCTCGGAGAGTACGTAAAACCATCGGTCCTGCGCCTTAGCTCTTAACTCTCACTGGTCGTTTCGAGTGTCATCCCACTGGAGTATGAGAGTGATAGGAATAGAGAGTGCACTTGTGTCTGCACTATAATATCTCCTGCGCAGTTGGCCAGTCTCAATGAGACTGGTTGCCATGGCCAAAATCGGTCGAAAGAGAACATTATTGTTATAAATGTGTAAAAAAATATATTTTATCGATATTTAAACATTAATTATAATTTATGTCGACCATTCGATATTTTAAATGAACTGTATCTTAAGCAGTGTGACAGCGACATTATTGTTAAGCGATATATCAGAACAAATTATTAACAGTAACAGGTTATTGCTTATTGACACTATAATCTTGTTTTATATTAATTTTATGTAACACTCGATTATGTAAGCCAGTGGGCTTAAAAAGATGTAATATATGGAAAATCACTTTAGCAAAGGTCCCAGATTCGATTTCCGTCTGTTGTTAGTTTGTTTGTTTGGTTCAGTAGTTTGGTTATACCAAATAAAGTCACATACAAAAATACGTTAAATAGAATAGAAATAGAAAACCTTATTTATTTTAAGTCGGAGAAAACATGTAGAAAATAATTGCTATTATTCATGTACTACGTCTATAATTAATGTAAGTGGACTTAAAATAAATATTCATATTATATCTATACTAATATTAAAAAGAGTTTGCTTATCTCAGGAATGACTAGTTCGATTTTAAAAATTCTTCTTATGAATGATAGTCCGATCCAGGAAGGCTATATTCTATATTTATACATCACAATACGACTAATAGGAGCGGAGCATCAATGAAAAATGTTGCAAAAACGGGAAGGGCGAGCGTTAGTTCTGCCGTCTGCGAGATACGATACCGCGTGACTCAGTAAGAATTTGGTATCCGGTCTTTAGAACGCGTGCGAAGCCGCGGGAAATACTAGTAAAAAATATTAATATGCAAGTTTGTATGCATGTACGTTTGATACTTATACATACAGAAATAACTGGACGGATTTTGATTAAGTTACTGTTTAGTTACTGTACAGAAAAATTAAGCCTGACTAACTGATAGGCTCCTCGGTATACATACAAGCAAACCAACGACAAAACACTAGTTCATAATGTAAATAATAGGGTACTTTAATGTAGTAAAGAAGTTGTTCGAAATATTTTGGAGAGGCAGCGTAATTTAAACGAGGCCTAAATAACTCGATAGTAAAAGGACCGAGTGATATGCAAGGTCATTCATTCGAATATGCTATATCGCTTGTAAGTTATTCATAGTTCATATTTAATAAATGTATAATGTAAATTAGTTTATCTTAATATTTATTTATTAATAAATTATAAAACTAATCATAACACAACTTCTAATGTGTTTGTAAAACATGTAAATAACTTTAATAGGTCTTAGCTCTAATATAAATAAATAAATATGTTGGGACATAAATAAATATGTCCTGAACAAGATTCAAACCTGCCATATATTTAGTAAATTTATTATATTCACAACACTACGCCATTATTCACTAAAAACAAGTTAATAAAAAATGTGGGTTATCGATAAAATATATGCCATCACTAAACCCCACCCCTGTATTCGCTGGGTCAAGTCTCGGCTTAACCTCATACCTAACCTATTCTATTGGTATTCACTCCAATTGACTCCCTCGCAAGGTTATATCGAAATTGCTTCATATCTTTGTCATACTTTTTCTGTTTTCACTATTTTCTTTTTTAATTATTCACGGTTTTTTGTTTTAAGACTATAAACATATTCAATACATATAATAAAATTTGAGTTAAATGTGTACATTGTAAATATTTTGGAAAATCTTATTGAAATGGTCATTATTATCGATGCTGAGGGCGCATTTATAGTTTTTAGAAATAACGTCTGTATGTCTGGTTGTGATTACATCACGAACTGAACGATTTTAGTCCGGGTCAATTTATAGGATACTTTTTACTTTAGAAATATATTAAATCTCTGACAAAAAATACTTTGAGCAACTATAATATACTTACTATGTTTTTAATCGAAAAATATACTATGTTATCAATAAATAAATTTGAAGCTAATTTGAACTTTGAAGTACATGGCAAGGTTATTTTTATTATCTTGCATAGATTAAAAAAGTTATTTAAAGTTAATTTAAAATATCTATTTATTAATATTAATGTTATTTAAATTGTAATATTTGTTGTAAAAACTGAACAATAACATTTTTATATTATGATATTATTATTTAAATTAAAATAATTTAATAATAGCATTACAAAATCGCCGTTGGCTGAATAAAACCGCACTTTGCATGACAGTGCCCTAAAAATTCAAAACAAAATGGCCGCCACCGCAACATATGGACGACCGCAATGGAATGGTTTACTTCATTGTATGTACAACAGATTGTTTAAATACATGGGAAAGTTTTGTTTTGTTATTTAATGTAAAATGTATGTAAACGAATTTATTAATATTTTTACTGTGTAATAATGGTAACATTAACTTTTGTTTATATTACAATTATAATAATATAGTAATAAGTAGTAATTAAGAATTCAGCCCTTTTTAACGTCCCACTGCTGGGAGTGGGTCTTATTTCAATGTGAGGGGGATCAGGCAATAGTCCACCGCGCTGGCCTAGTGCGTGTTGGCGGACTTCACATGTCTTTCCAAAACTTCGTAGGTTCTCTCAGACATACAAGTCGAGGTCTCAATGCTCCTTCATCGTAAGACAAATGGCAGTCGTAATGGAAATGATTCGCACATGAAAATATCAGAGGCGAGGCGAAAAGCAGTATAATTCGTATCACCTAAGAATCTATTACTTTTAACATAAAAACACAAACGTAGTTTTATAATAGGTTTAATTACAGGATTTAAAGTGAAGGTGGCTGAATCAGAAATAAGAGTATTGTAGTGCTTTAAATGTATTATGCTTAATAGTATCGCAGTCTATGAAAAGTTCTTTTCTTTAAGCTGTGATAGTATGTATTATGATTTAGTACTTCTATTTCGTCATAGTTTGGTTTTCCGAAATGTTAAAAATCTAAAATTCCTTCAAGAGGTCAATTTTAAGATATTTTCCCGACCTAGGTCTTGAATCTAAGTTCATGCTCTAAACAAAAAGTAAGCATTTAGATCTATGCTTAGAAATAATAAGCCTAAGTTTACTACAAGTATGATTTTTGTGTTGGCATTCATCAATAAAGTGACCCTCTCTTGTATTTATAAAAATATTTACATTGTAAAAATATGAAAATAAATATGAAATGTCATTATTTAATTTCTCCATTAATTTTTACCTTTTCTTTATATTAAATACTGAAAAATAAAAGAAACATCAAACAAAATTTAGTCTTTTAGAAAATAAATACGAGTTGTATTTTTAACCGACTTCAAAAAAAATTCAAAAAAGGAGGAGGTTATATGTTCCGTTGTATGTATTTTTTTTTTTTTTTATGTATGTTCACCGATTGCTCCGCCGTCTGTCCCATTGTCACCAAGTCAGGATCTGATGATGGGATCCCAGGGAAATCGAAGGCAACTCTCAAAATTTACAGGCACCTATTATGTTTTTGATATATTTTCTAAACCCGATAAAGCTTTTACGTATGAAAATCATCATCTCATGTGGATGAGCTGATGATGGAAGGTAAAATTCCTCAACAGTTGTTTTTTATGTGTTTTCACCGATTTCTCCGTGAATTGTGGGCCGATAGTCGTACTCCTTCAGGATATTAGGTGGATTGATAATAGAAGGTAAATCTTATTAACGTCTACGAGTTACGTGGAAAAATAGACGTGGACAAATCTCGATTGACTATTGTCGTTCATTTCAAAACTTCGCTGACTTATTGGAGCAGTAGTTTAGTTAGCCTTCCAATATTTTATTTAAACATAATAATTTCCAAAAAAAAATTTAAAATAAATTATTTTTTAACAAAAATGAAAACCGACTTCAAAACGCTACAAATCGAAACTAAAAAGAAAAAAAAATAATTTTAATTACTTAGTTATTGTTGGAGTCGGTGCCAGCCAAAGCAAAATAATCCTAATACAATCTCCTTGGCTGGCACCGACTCCAACAATAACTAAGTAATTAAAATTATTTTTTTTTCTTTTTAGTTTCGATTTGTAGCGTTTTGAAGTCGGTTTTCATTTTTGTTAATTATAGCGAGCGACTTATCTTCTCAGATTTCTTTAAACAAAGCTGTTTTTCGACAAACGTTGTTACTAACTGTAGGCTATTTGCTCCAAATCATAATCTATCTAATTTATAAATATCATGCAAATCAGTCCAGCCGTATACAGTTGTGAGTGGTTTAATTCAACCAATGCTTTACCAGTTAAGATTTAACCAAGGCTTTACCAGTTAAGATTTAACCAAGGCTTTACCAGTTAAGATTTAACTGACTTTGGTAACAATTAAGCAAACAATATCAAAAATACGTTCATAACTTCACGAATTTACTCCGTTTTTCCGACATTTTGTTGCCGCGGTATGCCCGCCATACCTTAGCAGCCAACATATGGCGGCGATTTCAAAGGAATATCGGACATAGACCGCATAGCACTAAGAACTTGGTACTGGTACAGCTATTCTGCCACTTGAATGGATGGTGTTATGCGTATTTGTTGATCCGCAAATGGGAATATCTTGTAGTTTTCTTAATAAATCCGAACTTTCTATTATTAATCTATGGATTTTAAAATAACCCATAGATTATAGAAAGCAATTGTGAAGATGGTTTCTAGTGAGAGGTTTTAGATTTAATGAAATTTAAAGCTTTACTTATAGTCAATTTTTATTTTGAACATGTTTATGCAAAAGCTTATGATGTCAACTTAATAATTTAGAATTTTCTATAATTCCATGGGTTTTAAAATAACCCATAGATTATAGGAAGCAATTGTGAAGATGGTTTCTAGTGAGAGCTTTTAGATTTAATGAAATTTAAAGCTTTACTTATAGTCAATTTTTATTTTGAACATGTTTATGCAAAAGCTTATGATGTCAACTTAATAATTTAGAACTTTCTATAATTCCATGGGTTTTAAAATAACCCATAGATTATAGGAAGCAATTGTGAAGATGGTTTCTAGTGAGAGCTTTTAGAGTTAATGAAATTTAAAGCTTTACTTATGGTCAATTTTTACTTTGAACATGTTTATGCAAAAGCTTATGATGTCAATTTGTTTTTTTAATCTATTCATAAGGTTTTGCCTTCAATAAATCATATGTTAAATCATATTATGCTTTTCAAGATAGCTTAAGTGGATTTCTACACAGAAAATATGATTTATTACCTATTCTATGGATTCCTAGGATTCGATATATTACGCAACATTGTTTTTTTTTTAAATTGGCCAAACCAGTACTTTATTATTGTCTACATTTAGCACAGATAAAACCAAATGAACTTTCAGTTATCAATACTAATATTATAAAGAGATTAGTATATAACGAATAAATTTAAAAATACTGGACCGATTTCGAAAATTCTTTTGCCATTAGAAACCTACATTATCACTACTAGTAACATTCAACAACACACAAGGGCGAGTTGCTATTTAATATTAAAAAAACGATAAAAGTAAGTATATCATATACATATCTATTAGTTTATTGCACTAGCGACCCATAAAAATACAATTATCCGAATTAAAGGAACGAAGTTCTGAACTTCGCTATTTTCCAGAATTTCGGGGTTTTCCATTTAGGGTTTTTATTATTTTTATACTCAAACCACCTCTAACACACCCCTTAATAATATATTATAGATGATCGTTCATTACGAAGAAATTTTCTCCTACGCTATACTTAAGACAAAAAACAGTAACTGCATATTAGTCTAATAAGTGTACATATATTTTTAATAGGTAGGTATGTATTTAAAGTTATATATGTGTAGTGTATCAACTATCTGGTATCCGTAACACAAGCCTCGTACCTTGCCACGGAACTAGATGGCGCTGTATATAATAAATATTCTTAAATGTCTGATATATAAAACTAAACACATTTTGATAGGACTTTGCTCACCATACTGTCTTCAAGACTAAATTAAGCAATTATCCTTACAAATCGCATCAATTACAAGAACGACTCAATTTGTAAGTTACATACATATCCAGTACATATAAATAATTAAAAAGTTATTAATATTTATGCATTGTCCGATCGCGCATGACGCTGTTCTTTACTTTTTTTAATAAAAAAACGGTAGCGGGTATAAAACTGCATGCCGCGGCCGGACACTGAATGACGTGGAGACGCGTTCCTTTTGAAATTGTCTTTCTTTTATCAAGGATGCTATTCTGTATTTTTTTTGTAAATTGTGCTCGACTATGCGCGTTTTTTTGTCATTTTTTTGCATATTCGCGAGTTATTTTTAGATGTAAGAAGAAATAAGGTTTTTAGTTGAAGTGTAATAAATTAACTTTACTTTAAGTTTAAGGTCGTATATACATATGGCTTTAACCTAACTTTTCTTTATTAAAAAAATACCTTTTTATTTTTAACAAATTTAATTTTACAAAGTAAACAAGCAAAAGCAAAAGTTTACAAAGTAAAATACTACAAAAAGTTAATAAATCTTAGACAAAACAGTAAAAGACATTTTTTACTGACCTACAAATAATAGTGCCTTCTCCAGCACGAAACAAAGTGATTTATATGCAATTTTAATTCAATCTTTGTAATATGCTAATTTATTAAAAATAATTAATCTATTAATGGTTAACTTCGTGGCTCAATAAAACAGAAGACAATACATGTTACATCAGCAGTCGTCAGTTCGATTTTGCTCTAGGCAATATAGCAATTACGAAATATAAATCAGTACATTGACAAATTATGTAAAAATACTTATATGACGAAAGTCATATATAAATAAAAAACAATAATTGAGATTAAAATATTTAAATCAATATAATTATTGCAACTTGCTTCTAATATTGAACCCCCTTTTTATATAAATAGTAAATGCATACATATGTTATATTTATATATAGACTGGTAACACTTAAAATGTTAAACGTGGGTATAGATAAAATAAACCGCGACTTTTTCAAAAAAAAAACATTGATAAATAAAAAAATAAATAAATGACGTAAATTAATGATAGTGATATGCTTCTAATAATAATAATTAATTATCTACCTTTATCCACATTTGCAGTAGAGTCGATTAGTACTAAATGTTTCAAAAGGGCATACCGTTTAAAATCGAAGATGGAAGCGACTTTAATTAAATTAACTTACAATGTCGTCGGATCACTGACCATTTGTTTTTTAACTTTTCCTAAAATTGGGCGGAAACGATTTCGATGCGATTTTAATGGGACCTCCAATGAGTTTAAGGAGAGTTATCGAGATGTGACAATACTATATATTTTACGGCTGTTAGGACATTTTATTTTTAATTTTATATAGCTGCACAACTTCTTTCAATCCATTTTTTTATTTATATCTGAAGGTGTATATTAATATGATTCAAGAAAAGGAGAGGCTCTGTTTTTATCTCTACCATTTAAACTTTAAAAAAATACTGTCATTCACTAATTTATTTCTGAAGCGTGAAGTAAGCTATCACTCCATTTCTGGTCGCAATAAATTATCCTAAAGAGATGTCTGTACAGCACCCATATCGATATTAACAGAAGGTAAAAAATGAGTTCATTATACAGTATATACATATATACATATATGTTATGGCTAACGTATATATCATAGTATACTACTAAACGCCTAAAAAATAAGAATCCACTCAATCTTACTTATGTGATATTATAAATGAAACTATCTTTTCGGATTTTGTCGAGGATTTTTTTTGATTTTTGGTTCCCGACGTTTCGAATGCTTTACAGCATTCATGGTCACGGGAAAGATTGATTTATAATGTCAAATATTCGCGTAAACCTAAGAAAGTATTAGTTATGTGATGTTTTAATAACATGTAATATAAAGTACAGATAAAACAAAAAATCTTATATTACACGATCTCCATAGTTTTCGATAGTCGTTTGGCACAAATACGTCAAGTGGTCATCGTCGCGGTCACATCGTTTGCCGCTTCCAGTTGAATTTGTCTTTCGATTGCAAAAATAAAACTCAGGATTGACTTTATTTTGTTATATAGCATTTAAAAATATATATAAATAATAATGTTTGTGTGTCTTTACGTACAAATTGGTGATTAAAAAAATCTAGTAGGGCAAAGTTATGGACAAACGTCCTGGAAAAGTACAATAATATATATTTTTAATCGGTTAAAAGTTATTAAAGTAGTATTAATAATCTGTAAATAAACATTTATTTTTATATTTTTTTTAAATAACAAATATTTTGGACGAAAATAATGAACTTTAAATCAAATTATACATTTCCCATTAAAAGGTACTAAAAAAACCGCGAACAAATAAATTATTATTAATACATGCGTTTCGCGTAAAACAAATTTGTAATGAATGAAATCTTTCACATATACCTTATTGATTGCTAATCGAGTTTACGGTGTATCGATGTCGACTAACACTTTTTATCGATTCACGACCGTCACTAATGGTTTGCGCAATGACGATTTATGGCGGTACTTTGTTGAGACATATAGGGAGTTAATATTCTTATAGCATATCGGGAGTATTTTCATTAAAGCAGATTACTGCTTCACGCTGTTGCGTGTTTGAGAAGGCCATCTCGATGATAAGATTGATGATGAGTTTGATTTAATACATCACTATTTACTATGATGTCACATCACTATTTTCAATTTGTATATAAATAAAGTACCTTCTGGTAAATTAAATACAGTTTTGCTTATAATAAAATTGTTTATTTATTCAGATAATATTATAATTAAATGCATAATATGAAAGTATGTAATATGGAACTAATAAAGAAAACATATATTCTTTAATTTTTATGTTTATCTGTCTGTCCGACTTATATACGTAACGGCTGGACCGATTTTGACAGGAATTTCATTGTTAGACAGCTGATATTGTAAGAAGTAACTTAGCTAATCATCATCATATCATTTCATCATATCATACTTAGTATAAAACAAAGTCGCTTTTTCTGTCCCTATATCCCTATGTACGCTTAAATCTTTAAAACTACGCAACGGATTTTGATGCGGTTTTTTCAATAGATAGAGTGATTCAAGAGGAAGGTTTATATGCATAACTAGCGGATCCTGCGGCTTTGCCTGTGCTAAATCTAGGGAAGAGCCCGAGCGAAGCGAGGGCAAGTCGCTAGTTTTACTATAAATAGAATTAGGGTTCCACTCATAAAATTAATTAAAATGGATCTAGAGACAAACAAGAACGAACACGACCTCGTTAGTTATATATGTATATATACGTACACTTTAGACCTTGCCATTTCGAGCTGTAAGTCAGTTCTTGTAAAAAGTAACGAATCTTTTTGCGTGTATAAGTGAAAGCTCGCGGGTCTTTCACAAAATGTCTTTATCTTTGCCGACACGGTTTTATTACTACGCGCGGGCATTTTATTTTTTATCTGTCGGATTGTAGCTATCTTCTATCGATGTACAAAAAAACTTGTTTGGACATCACTAATTCATAATTGATGTGTTTGTCATAGTGTTGACAGATATCTTTCTGTTTGAGATAGAGATGTAGAGATGAATTAATAATTATATTGATGATTTTTAATTTATTTCTTCATTAGTCTCATGTCATAGCGAAAAGGTTGTAACTTTTTTATATTATAATATATTATTATACTTTTTCGGATAGAAAAAGTTACTATAACATAAAAATATGTTATGACTAATCTCTATACTCTCTACCATACCAGATAGTTGAATTTTAAATATATTTCCTACTAGCGACTCGCCCTCGCTTCGCTCGGGCTCTTCCCTAGATTTAGCACAGGCAAAGCCGCGGGATCCGCTAGTTATGCATATAAACCTTCCTCTTGAATCACTCTATCTATTTAAAAAACCGCATCAAAATCCGTTGCGTAGTTTTAAAGATTTAAGCATACATAGGGATATAGGGACAGAGAAAGCGGCTTTGTTTTGTACTATGTAGTGATATTATAAATATAAACAAATGAATTCCCCCAGCGGGACATGAACCTGCGACTGCTATAGCAAGTAAAGCCACTACAAACTTAGCCAAACGTACAACATATAACTCTCACATACTCATAAGATAAGTTTTGTAAAGAAGTTCGTTATTTTAAACCAAAAAAGTAAACAAACTTACTTATACTTACTTTTTCCAAAAATGGATACATTAAGGAATATTTGCATACAATTAATTGTATACAGATAAATAAAGTTGAAGTGTCTTTATGTAACATCAACATAACTTTTACTAAATAAATATGTTCGGACATTTTTTACAACAGCGCCATCTAGTTACGTGGTAAGCTACGAGGCTTGTGTTACGGATACCAGATAGTTGATATACTACACATAAATTTTTAAATACATACATAATACATGCATATGTATACTAATAATCATATGCGGTATCATCACTACATAGTATAAAACAAAGTCGCTTTCTCTGTCCCTATATCCCTATGTATGCTTAAATCTTTAGAACTACGCAACGGATTTTGATGCGGTTTTTTTAATAGATAGAGTGATTCAAGAGGAAGGTTTATATGCATAACTAGCGGATCCCGCGGCTTTGCCTGTGCTAAATCTAGGGAAGAAATTGATTCCTTTTTATCGAAGATATAGAGTTTAGGTTAAAAAATCAAATTGAGTGCTTTTGAAGTCAGTTAATGTTGTTAAGTAAATCAATAGGAAAAACGTAGTATATATCGACCATATCGTCAACTTTAGGTTGGGAGTATTACCCACAATACCCCTTTTGGTGGTAAAGTCTTAGAATTTCAAGAAATACTGGTTCTGCATGCTTTTTCTTTACCATTGCTCACGATGAATATTGATTGCGATATATTTTAAAAAAATCAAGCGACATGTATTAACGTATTTCATGGCGAAGAGGGACGTGACTCACACTGTCCACTACGTTGGAGGTCGTGGCTTCGATTATGCGTCAGGCAAATGTTTGTATGAGACATACATGATAGGATTAGTACTACTATTATTGATAAACGGCTGGGCGGATTTGGATGAAACTTTATATAATATATGTAGGCTTTAGCTTGGAGTATCATAGTTTAACGTAAAATAAAAAATAACAAATACTAATATTATATATTAATATTATAAAGCTGAAGAGTTTGTTTGTTTGTTTGGCTCTACTAGTCCAAATTAAGAAAATCTTTTTGTGTTGGATAGGTACCGCGCGAAAGAATTTGGTTTCCGGTCTTTAGAACGCGTGTGAAGCTGCGGGAAATGCTAGTAATATTAAAAAATACAATAATATATGTATGTCCAAAGATATTTATTTACAAGCTGATCTGGAAAACATTGTCCTACCATATTAATACACTAAAAAATGGGGGGTGGGGGTAGGAGAGTGAAAATTACTTAACCTTTTCTCATACCTGCGAAATATACAAAAAAAAAACATTAAAATCGGTCTAGTAATTTCGTAGGAGTGCGACCAAGTAACACGTCCACAAGATTTTTATATATTAGATTTTATAATGCTACATTTATATTATTAGCTGCGTATAAAAATACTGTTAGTTAAAAAAAACGGATATTTCTGTTCTTTAAGTGACAGATGAACAGACTAGCTGATGTATCCGACGTCTCACGTCACACCATCTGTCGCAATGTGCTGCGAACCAACTTGCTTTGTTATTTCAAGCCCAAATTATTGTAACATTTCTAGTTACTATCTAGGTATAGATATAAATAAAATTGGCGTGTCTGTTTTTAATTTCAAATTAACAGCTTTTGACTAAATGCATATTAAAATATATACGATATTAGCAACAAAAAACCAATTTTTAAAATTTTTGTCTGTCTGTCTGTTTCTTCCGGTTCATATTTGAAACGGTAGGAGGTAGAAATTTTATTTACTATAACTCGAACCCGCGGTTTCGATGCTAAGCCTAGGAACGAGACTCATCTCTCAAGATGATTCTTTCTCCCGTGACCATGATTGCTGTAAAGCATTCGAAACGTCGGGAACCAAAAATATAAATAAATCCGCAACAAAATCCGAAAAGATAGTTCCATTTATATAGAATCGGTAACTATTACAAAGTTGTCCACAATAAATGAACTACTGTAGCTTCATCGTAAGAAGCCTATGAATATTTATGGGATGCGAAATCGAATTTAACAGTGCTTAAAATATTCTGAAAAATTCGCTTTTTTCTACCGTCCAAGTTAACACGGAGGGCTCAAGCGGTTGAATGAATAATTCAATACATTTCTTGTAAAACAATTTCACTGATTTTCGGAATGGGGGATATGTGTTTGATAGAATTTCTCGCCAAAACATCAATTTCTACCTTATAAGGTCTTAGTTTGCTTAATCACTACATACAAATAAAATTGAAGTGTCTGTTCATAATTTTAAATTAACAGCTTTTCACTAAATGCGTATGAAAGTATATACGGTACTTACATCAAAAAAATCATTTTTTTTTTAATTTTTGTCTGTCAGTCTGTTTGTTCCGGATAATCTCTGAAACGGCTGGAGCGATTTTGACGGGACTTTCACTCGTATACAGCTAATGTTATAAGGAGTAACATAGGCTACTTTTATCTTATTAGAAAACGATACAAATTATTTAATTTATTTTAACTTATGCTCAGCGAAGCGGGCCGGGTTTGCTAGTTGGGAACATTACCATAGAAATGTCATCATTATAAAGTTAATTCGTGAGACGTCTTCTTAATAAAAAGCGTGTCGATTATTTTATTTATAACAACGCAGTGTTTACTTTAAATGGTACGCATTTTTGGTGTATTTTTTCCGCTTGCATCTTACTTACAATGCGAAACTCTTGGCTTAATTTTCATATGACCTAATATGGATTTTTGCTTGTTAGCCATATTTTAGGATCTAGGATCTATCCTGCTAAATCCTTACTATATATAAGCCAAATAACTCAGTTTTTTATACTATTTGTGACTCTAGGGTTCGTCTCTATTCGTAGGTACGTTTGAACGGTTAGAGCGGATTTCTAAAAGATATGATGTCTTTCCGCAGTAAAAAGTATTCTATGTGTTGTAACGAAATATCAGCTATAATCATACCAAATAAACTGTTTGTTTGAACGCGCTAATCTCAGGAACTACTGGTCCGAATTGAAAAAATATTTTTGTATTGGATAGTCCATTTATCCAGCAAGGCTATAGGCTACATTACATCATGCTGTGACCAATAAGAGCGAAGTATCAATGAAAAATGTTACAAAAACGGGAAAGGTAGTTCTGTGAGGCACCTACCGTACCGCGCGTCTCAAAAAGAATTTGGCTTCCGTTCCTTAGAACGGGTGCGAAGCCGCGGGAAATGCTAGTGCATAGATATAAAATGAACGATCATCTAAGTGCATGCTTCTGGGGACACTTTAGTGATTTAAGTAGGTAAGGTGTAAGGTGTTTATTACGAAAACCTACGATATTTCTATACATTACTTTTGAAACAATAAGCTGTAGGCTACATGCTTTTAAATATGACGACACGTTTGACTCAGTTTAAATTGACCCCTTATCTTGAGCTAGCGGTCGCGGGTTCAAGTCCCGTTGAGATTGATTAATTTAGAGCACGAATGTATTTACTCCAGTCATGGGTGCTTATACTTATAATATGTATGCATTTTAAGTCATATATGTATAGTGCATCAACTATCTGGTGTCCGTAACACAAGCCTCGTAGCTTACCATGGAACTAGCGCTGTCTGTAATAATGTTCCAACATATTTATTATAAAATATGTGAATGTTATAATATTGAATTTGTTATTCTTAATGAGAAATAACGACAGTGGTAGCCCAGCGGTAACGCGCTCGCTTGGATAACCGAGTGATGCGGGTTCAAATCCGGGTCTCGCACCTCTGAAATTTTCATGTGCGATTCATTTCTATCATGATTACCACTTGTATTACGGCGAAGAAACATCGTGAGGAAACCTGCATTTCTGAGAAAAACTAACAAGTTTTCGAAAGACATGTGAAGTCCGCCAACACGAACTAGGCCAGCGCGGTGGACTATGGCCTTATCCCCCTCGTACTGAGGGAGGCTCGTGCCCAGCAGTGGGACTTTAAAAAGGGCTAATGATGATGATGAATGAGAAATAAAAATTCTAAACAGAATATAACGTAAATCAAAATTTCATCATAATTAGATCAATAAAAACATGATTAATCAAACAAAGTTACTCGTACATAATAGCACTAATTATAATTGCTGGGTTCTCTGTAATTTGGTCTAAGGGTGTTGCCAAGGGCACACAGTGGGGGTTAATCTCGGCATATGTTCGAAATTAGGGGATGATTTCATAATTTGGCAAGTGCATAATCGGGCTAGTTGACGAAGGGGTGATAATATTATTTTGTTTATTAGATATTGTGTATTAGATTAGTTAACTATTTGAAGATTTTAATTTCAAAGCTAGTAAAAAAAGTATCGCTTATAATTCAATTTACAAAAATATGATCAACGTTAGAAATCGAACCCATGATCATCGGCAACTATGCGAATAAAACTTAATTATTGAGCTGTGAAAGTTGTTTATATTAAATAAGTACATTTACTATTATAATAAGAAAAAACATGTATGTTTGTGTGATATGGATATACTAAAATCCGCTAAACCGTTCTAGATGAGGTATGAAGATAGTTTAGACTCTGGGATGTATATAGGATGGGATGTAACAAGGATAGTTCTGATCCCGGAAATTATCATTTAAGGGGATGAAAATGCGATTAAAAGTTTGTATGGAAAATCATTTATCGATTCACTCAGGCTTGTCGATAGATTCAGCTAGTAAACGTATAAAAACTTGCTAAATTATATACTAAAACCTTTCTCGATAACCACTCTATCTATTGGTGACAACAACATGAAAATAGGTACAGTAGTTTTAGAGTTTATCGCGAACAGACAGACAGACGCGGTGGAGGACTGTGTTTTATATTATGTAGTGATAAAAGTAGTATATAGTTTAATAAAATTATACTGTTCAGACATAAATCTAATTATTACGGGGAATTACCGTATTACAGTATCGTATGCATTTTAATGCGTTGTAAAAACCTCATTAGCATAGTGATCTTTGCACGTAAAAAATATAAACTGGTTTAATTAAATATTAAATTAATGATCGTTTGTACTTAAAATATTTTTTAAAAATTTTGTTGAAAATGTAATAATTATCGATAGAGATGTCGAATCTTTCCAGCCCTAAGGTTTCAGAATTTTTGCCTGTCGGTCTGTTTATCTGTGTATGGTATAGCAAGAAAACTAATGGAGAGATTTTCATGAAATTTGGTATCATATTAAGACTGGTTATCCGAATTAACATATAGTACGTATACTTACTACTACGAAAACCATATTACGTATCTGATATTAACGTATGTAGGCGTAGGGACAAGCTCGAGCGAAGCGAGGGTTAGTCACTAGTAATATATTCCAATAGGTATAGTATTATGAGTCTATCAGTAAGAAAAAAGAAGCCTCGGACTTGAAAATAACTGAATTGTTTTTTCTTACATCGAAAAGATGCATTTAAAAAATTTTATCCGCCATTTAATCTATCTCTTACAATTGAAGATATACTCGTAGAATGGATGAAGGTGATATGTCGCAAAATTCTAATCTCTAGAGAATTGTTAGGTCATTATTACAACAGCGCTATCGAGTTTCATGGTAAGCTAAGTAAGAGGCTTGTGTTACGGATACCAGATAGTTGATTTAATACACATATAAATTTTAAATACATACATATTATAAATATAAACAAACATCCATGACTGGAGTACAAACATTCGTGCTCAACAAATGAATGCCCCCAGCGGGACTCGATCCCCCGACCAACGGCGTAGAAAATAGAGTCACAACCAACTGAATCAAATGTGTCGTCGTTGGGTTCATCAAATTGAGTTCAAAGTTTGTGTAATATATAACTAATAAAATGGCTGAAGTGTCAATAATTGAACTATAATAGTCATAAATATGATTGTTTTAAGATTTAAAACCGTTTATATACTACTCGTTTGGCTTAGTTGGCAGTGACCCTACTTTCTGCGCCAGCGATCGCGGGTTCGAGTCCCGCTGGGGGTATTCATTTGTTGAGCACAAATGTTTGTTCTCCAGTCATGGGTGTTAATATTTATATTATGTATGTATTTAAAAATGTATATATGTAGTATATCAACTATCTGGTATCCGTAATACAAGTCTCGTAGCTTACCACGGAACTAGATGGCGCTGTTGTAAAAATGCCCCAACATATTATATTATTATAATAACACCAACATCTATGCATAAAACAGTGAAAATACGAAAATGTCAATTCACGACTTCAATTAATAACTACAGTATATTATTATAGAATGTAGTGAGCAAATAATTACGGCTATCTCCATCCCATTTGAGTTTCATCTTTCGAGGGTGATGGGTTCGGTTCGTCGTTATAATGAAATCCGAATCTCGAATAGTCGAAGGGTTAATAAATATCTGGTATTTGAAAATTATGGAAGTTTAGAGGCAGCATTTGCTATTAAATATTTTGGTTGATATTATAAATGAAAGTATAATATCAACCAAAATATTTAATAGCAAAAGCAAATATCTTTTCAGATTTTGTCGCGGTTTTATTTAGATTTTGGATCCCGGCGTTTCGAATGCTTTACAGCAATCATGGTTATGGGAAACAAAAATATATATTTCATATCTATACTTAATATTATAAAGCTGAAGAGTTTGTTTGTTTGTTTGGTTGAATCTAAGCAAGTATTATGTCTACAAATGGTGTTTAAAATTATTAAGATACTATCGTATATAATTTCATAAGCATTTAGTGAAAAGCTATTAATTTAAAATTAAAAACAGACATTTCAATTCTATTTATATGTATAGATTTACATTTAATTTTCAACTATTTTTATTCTAGATCTTAATAAAAATGATAATGAATCTGAATAAAAAGCCATTTCGTTGAATTCATGAATTATAAATGCATCAAGAACTACAAACATTGCTCTATTAAAGTATTAAATTATAAAAATTTACAGCACTACATGTCTGTTTAACTATAAATTTTAACTCACAACAAAAAATATATATAAAAAAAACTAAAAATGGCGTGAGAAACATCACTTTATATCAGTTTTACATAAGTATAAACTAAAAATATTATAATAGCTGCTCTACGCCACGCGAATACGACTTAAAATATATTATATTGGGGTCTCCATATATTTTTTGTTCTGTAGCTTGTGTGGCACGCAACCAAGCAATTGTGGTTTTTCATAAGACGGAAGTCGGTTAAATAATTATTTTCAAATTAGTCACAATTTTTAAGATTTCGGGCTTGTCTACTTTGTCATTGGGCCGTGAGAAACCCAGCCTAGTAGAAAATTACGACAATTTTTATCTTTTCTAAACACTGTTTCATTATAACTGTTATATTTTATAATGAATAAAGTCATCAAGGTGTATAACAAAATATGTTCATAAGCGGTGTCAAGAAAAAATTGAGCTACTGGAATATTGCGTTTAATCGCTTTCAAAAATTAGGTGTTGTCATTTTTTGTAGCGGTTTTTGTATTATTTTAACGTAAATAATCTCCTAAAACTTTTCAAGTTTAAGCATTGATAGCTCAGTGGTAGTGGGCTCGCTAACCAAGTACACTAGTTCAAATCGCAGTTGTTATCTTTTAGTGAAGGAAAACATCGTGAGGAAACCTGCATTTGTTACGCTGTAAGGCCTAGATGGATTTAGTCTTTAGTAGATACAATGACTTGAAGCAACACACAGCCTACTGCCAATAAAATTTACGTAAAAGAAGCAGTGCTAGTTATAATACTTTTAATTTACTTCGTTCCGCTTGGATTCGTTGCTTAGATACGAAGATGTTATATTTTCTTGCTGTTAAAATTATCTTATATGTCGCTTAGATATCATCAACCAAATTCCATCAAAATCTATCGAGTATTCTCCCTATTATGAAGCAGCCAGACAGACAGACAATAATTTTAAAACAATACTTATAGCTTCCGTATCAATAATTGACAATTTCAATAAGATTTTCCAAAAAAATCAAAATACGAATACGACTTAGTTAAGTTTCTATTATATTTATAGAAGACTAGCAAACCTGGCCCGCTTCACTGGGCGTAAGTTAAAATAAATTAAGTTTTATAATAAAATTAAAGTAACCTAAGTTACTCATAAAATTCCCTCAAAATCGATATTGATATGTTCTTTAATATTGTGGAACATTTTTTTGTTTCTATCATCAATAGTTTTCGCAGCGCATGCGATGAAACATATTTTATAGGCATTTTTTTACACTTTGGGTAACATTATTGTAGTTTTAGTAGGGATCCTTATTTTTTTTCTTGCAATTAAAATAGCCTATATTAATCAGTGATAATGTAGCATTCAAATGGTGAAAGAATTTTCAAAATCAGTCCAGTACTTTTTGAGCCAATTCGTTACAAACATACATACAAATCTTTCCTCTTCATAATATTAGTATAGATGTCTAATTTTCGAGTAAATCTGAGTTTCAAATATTTTAACAAATACCCTGCACAGAAAACGAACCCATATCCTCCTACGTAGTCGCAAAACCGAATATACGGAATAAAATATTGTTACCAAATATTGTTTTGAAAAGAGCAACTGTTGAGTTTCTCGCCGGTTCTTCTCAGCAGAACAGCTTTCCGAGCCGTTGGTAGCTTACTTACAGACTTACAGACTGACTTTTAATTTTGATAATGTAAAAATGACGATTCAAAAGAGCTTGTAAAAGCCTATTTGAATAAAGAATATTTTGATTTGATTTGATTTGAATAATAACAAATCAAAATACAAAACATGGTACAAGTACATAAGTACAATATAAAACCTTGTATGTCAGCTAACCTAAGATTGGCCTCGACAGGACCTAATTTACTGCAAAACGTGAGAATCCAAGGCCTTAGTTCTAACGCTTATTTATTCATTGTATGGGTTTTCCTTCATCAAGACAACTAAAACCTAATGCAATATAATAAATATAGATTTTCTTTGAAATAATTAAGATAGGTGTGAAATTACCTTAGAATGAGGATTTACATTATACCTACTTAATTTTAATGGACTTATAAACACCTGATGATCCAAATTTGAAATAACCATTGTTATAAACATTTCTATCACGATTATCACTTGTCTTACGAAGAAGGCAGTGACCGAGTGTTGCGGGTTCAAATCCGGGTCTCGCACCTCTGATATTTTCATGTGCGAATCATTTCTATCATGATTACCCCTTGTCTTACGGTGAAGGAAAACATCTTGATCAAACCTGCATGTCTGAGAAAAACTGGCAAGTTATCGAAAGACATGTGAAGTCCATCACGCACTAGGCCAGTGCGGTGGACTATGGACTGATCCCCTTCGTACTAAGGAAGGCCCGTGCCCAGCAGTAGGACGTTGAAAAGGGCTGATGATGATGATTGTCATAAAATAAAGCAATTATATGCATACGATTCCCACGGATAGAAGGATGAAAATTTAGGGATATAAGTATTTTTTATCTACAAATTAAAAATTTGGGGAGGTCCATCCCTATCACCTAGGTGTTAAAAATAGCCGGTCAAGCCATTTTGGAGGAGTTTGACAATAAAAACTGCGAAAAGGTTTTATTATTAGACCAAATTTTTATTTTTTATGATTTGGCATAAAAATATCTTCATAACCCTTAAATTTTCCCTTGTTTATTTTTGCTATTATATAATTAAATTTTAACTAAGTTGGATACGTACATATTTATAGATTTTGATGAAATTTGGTATCATAATAGCTTGTTATCTGGGTATCCATAGATACTTTTTACGGCCAGAAAGTGCCTTATTTCAGAGAAATCTAACAGTTAAAACATAATAGTTTCTTAGGTTTATGCGAATATTTGACATTATAAATGAAACTATCTTTTTGCGAGAGTCTCTCCCGTGAACAAGATTGCTGTAAAGCATTTGAAACGGCAAGAACCAAACATCAAAATAATTCCGCGACAAAATCCTAAAAGATAGTTTCATTTATAAGTTAAAACGTATCTAGGGACATACCCGAGCGGAGCTAGGGCGAGTCACAAGTATCTAAACACAATAAAAATCATTAAAACTCAGATACAGCCAAATCCGTGACACACAATTAGTCTAATAACGTTACTCTGTTTAATAAATAACATAAAATTTGATTTATGATTTCCCTTATCACTTCGTAGAATCAACTTTTTTCTTACTTTACGTATAGCGTCTGCTTACAATACTTCACAGATATAATCGTGTTTCGGTGAAAAAAATACTTTTATAGTTACTAAGCGTAGTGTTGTCCTACTTGTATAGAAAATAGTGCAAACATTGTTTTAATAATAAACTTATTTATTGAGACATTACTAATATTAATATTAACTAGCGACTCGCCCAAGTTCTGCTCGGGTACATCCCTACGTTATAAAAATTATATTATTATTAGATTTCTTAGAGATTGAAATTTCCCTGCAGTAAATAGTATATATAGGATTGACCAGAATAACCGGCTATCATTATACCAAATTTTATCAAAATCTCTCCAGTGGTTTTCTCGTGAAGCGTTAACAGAGTTGCCAGTTTGGTGAGACAATAAGAATCCGCTGTTACAGATGTCTAAAATAAAATAAAAATACATACAAGTAAAGACAAAATCAAAGCTTTCTAAAACAATAATTAATTTGAAGTAAATATATAAAGCCTTTGAGACTATTTTGGCTAGAAAGGAAGGCAATCAAAATTACATATTAAACTAGTGTTGTAAATAAAGAAAAACAAGCTACAGGAATAAAAAAAATCGATAAATTTAGGGCAATTTCATCATTTAATCGGTAAAATTTCTTATTAGTCTTTTATAGTTTTTCAATCTTACTATTGTAGATACAAGGTTGAATTTTGAATAAATTATAATTGTCACTCCGAAGCACGGCATTGCGGTACTCACGTAGTGCCTCGGCTTGAGATCTGTCATTATTCTGATAACACTGTCGGTCTGTACGTGCGAGAAATAGTGTAGTGGTGTATCGATATATGAAAATATTATTTTAATGAAGTTTTAAATACATTTCTTCTCCTTTCTATAATGCTTAGGTTTCTAGGTTCCAAACGGTCAGTTTTTTGATTTTAATGCCTATTTCAGTCAGGATTTTATGGGACGAAGACCACCATAGAAGTATGTTATATCCTACATTATAATTCCCATTATTCCTTTAAAATATCTTTGTATAGGACTTCTGTGCATGTGTATGTAATTCAACTCTACTTCTACTTCTACTTTTTTTTCTTAAAATTTGTGTGTATTATTGTAAGTGATTGTAAATAAACCTAATAAATAAATAAATAAATAAATAAATAAATAAATAAACTCCTCCTGAACGGCTGGAACGATTTTGATGAAATATTTTGTGTGTGTTTGAGTGGATTCGAGAATGGTTTTGGATTCACAACTCAGTCCACTAAAAAATGTATTTTTTGAATTAATTAGTTAGTAATATATAAATTTAGACAATAAATGACATAATATTCAATTATAAATAAGTCGTTGCTAGGCAAAGTTTAGTTTTTTCGTCAAGTTTTCTTGTAGTTTCTATTGATAGATATAGATATATCTTAATTTCAAATACATATCAAAATAAAATTTGCAGAGAAAGATAAAATTAAAAAACTATCGACTCGATAGCCATCACGCTCATCACTATGCTATAGCTAAATATATGGCGGAGTATTTGTAAACATATAATTACTTGGTAGGTCGATGCATATCAATTTTTCTTTGTGTGCGTTTGAATATAACTAACCAAAGTCAGCGGCTTTTTCTGCCTTTACTGAATGAATATTTATAAATATTGTTTTAAATTATTAATTTTTCATTAACAATTTAGTACTTACTAAAGTATAAGTAGAGTAATAGTTCCAATTCATGAGAGAATCTAAGAATAAAATATTCTATGATATTTTTCGTATTAAGAGTTATTTTAGATCTCTATCATATTATAATGCTTTTTTTATTTTTATACGTGGCACGTGACATGGTATAAATTCCACAACATTTTGTCAAATATGATTCGATTTTCATATTTATAAATTAGGATGATGTCACATAAATGAAAAATTAAAAGAAAAACACTATTTAAAATGACTTTTTTTTTGTTTCAACTGAAACTATAGAAATATTGAATTCAATGTTGCTGTGTTAGAAAAGGACAAATCAACTTGCTGTTGGCTTCACATATAAGCGGAGTCAAGACTACCTATGGGTTTCTACTAAGTGTTGACAAATTCTATAGAAAACTGTGTGCTTTAAGCATAAAAATGACAGACATGCCATACATATGTATCTTGTTTTGATTAATAATATTAGTATGGAATATTTATAATATGTACGTATTAAAAGTTATTATATATGTAGTATATTAATTATCTGGTATCCGTAACACAAACCTCGTAGCTTACTTAAACCACGGAACTCGATAGCGCTGTGTGCAATAATGTCCCAACATATTTATTTATTTATAATATTATATTTCATTATTTCATACGGACAGAAATACTTTATTTTGTTATTAAAATATAATTTTAATCATAAGTAGAGCATATTCTCGCAAATGCCGTTACATCTTTATATTATCTGTGCATATGTATACACATCACACACACACGCACAAAAGTGTATTTGTGTGCGAAAACTAGTTCTTCAAGATTATGAGTGATGGTAACGCGCTTTAATTTCGCGACCACATACGTTGTTTATTTAATTAAATTATTTATAGTTTCTGTTTATACTGTAATTGGTTACAGGTTCGATTTTGTGTTGTGAATTTTTTTATTAACGTAATTAATAAAATGACTGTTTTCGATATGAAAGCGCGTAAAGGGAACTAAAGAAATATTTTTATTTTTATTATTTTTTATAATATATAGTGTAGTAGTATTTGTATAAATATAGTGTAATAGTTATCTAATTTGCTCTTAGTGCAAATTTTTCACGGTAATGATGTCCTTTCTCTGGCTCTAGATTATCTGTGTACTAAATTTAATTCAAATCGGTTCAGTAGTGTTTGCGTGAAAGCGCGACAGACAGACAAAGTTACTATCGCATTTATAATATTAGTAAGGATAAGGTAAGGATGATTTAGAGTAACTCATACGGTACTATTAGTTAAACTATTTACAAGGAAGTGACGATTAAACAATTAACATACCCTGGCTTTGTTCGCATTTTTCTTTAGATTATGGAATAGAATAGACTTAATATTAGCATGTTTACATCAAGCACATGCTAGCGAAGTGCATGTTGGCGAAATTCACATGTCTTTCGGAAGCCTGCTAGGATCTTTCAGACATGCAGGTTTCCTCGCGATATTTTCCTTCACCGTAAGACAAGTGGTAATCATGTTGGAAATGATTCGCACATGAAATTATCAGAGCGACACTCGGGATTCGAACCCCCTTCACTCATTTCCACTACTTTTTTTATGCAAAAATATATAATTTTTAGTAGGTAATCGTAAAATCTGGGTTTAATTAGAAAATGCTTTGTTAAAATAACTAAAGGATCAGACAGAAAATTATGTTCGATCCAGTTTTAGTAAGAAAATAAAGGAAAGCAGTGATTTCATATTTTAGAACAACAATATGAAATGGTTACTTAACTTGGTTACGCAACCATTATTAAGGAAACCATGGTGATTCATTTATGGAACGTGTTATTTGCATAGCTATAAATTATATAAACAAGATAGGTTGTAAATAAGACTTTAGTTATGTACAGGGAAGTTACGATAGAACCGACAACCAATCAATACCTTAATATTCTAACGGTGGATAGAATTACGCTTGTTATATTTAGTTACGACTTGCCGAGTTATGTGTTCGCTTGAGAAACTGAGTAAAACGGCAAATCCCGAGTCTCGCAGCTCTGATTTTCGTGTGCGAATCATTTTCAACATGATTACTTGTCTTAAGGTGAAGGAAAACATCGTGAGGAAACCTGTGTCTGAGAGAACCTAGCAACTTCGATAGACATGTCAGTCTACCCAGCGTTATTATGGCCTAAATTTCCCCCTCGTACTTAAGAAAGGCCCTTGCCCAGCAGTGGGACGTTGAAAAATGTATATGAATACTATATATACCAGCTTTATTTCATCTTGTTGTTCATTGCTTGCTTATTTCAACTTGTACTTCCCAGCTTTACTTCTTTATGAAAGGAGATAAAAGATGGCAAATGTCTAATTATGCAATCCTTAATTATGTAAATCTAGCCAAATTTCATCGAAATCTGTTTAGAAGTTCACGTGTGAAGATTTCCTTTTCGTGGGACAATTATAATGATAATACCAAAGATAAGCAAATATACAATGTATTAATTTTGCTTTATAATATAAAATACGGATAATAACTTCATACAAGTTAGTTAGAAAAAATATACACAATAGTATAAATTTTATTTAATTAATTGCTGTATGCTGTACATTTCTTGATAAAACTTGCATCAAATTTAAATTAATTTAATGTTTAAATTGCTTTTTAAACGTTATTGTAATAATAAATTATACAAACACTACCATAGACTATGTAGAACAAAACTATATCGCACAGATAAAAATTTAAATTAATAGATAATAAAATCTCCTAAATAAAACGATTAAAGTATAGATTATATCAGCAGTAATTGGACGCGTAATTGTTGTAATTGTTTATTATTATGTGTTTATACAAAATTTTGCATAACTAACGACCCGTGTAATAGATTAGTCTTTGGTTTCATTGTTTTTTTTTTAAATATGGTGACAGATGTCATTTTTTTACATGGCAATAATATGTCATGATTCAATACAGATTATAATAGGCAACGATTAATCTTTTATTTTTAAAAAGCTATTGCTGTTCGTTGGTCTCGCTTAAACTATAAAACGGCTGGTCCGATTTGAATAATTCTTTTTTTTGTTTTGTTGAAGGGATTTAAGTTATAAAAATATCCAAAAAATATAATAGAACAGGTAGAGAATTTTGCATTACTTTCAATAGATAGCGTTAGTGATGGATTTTCGAGTACCATCGTGTGCGTCAAGTTGAAAAAAAAATAGTATCTAATATTATACTTTTAATTTACTATAGTAACTTTAATATCGTATTTGTATACAATATATATAGTTTCTAAGTCGAAATTTTATATTTTCAACACAGTTTTGAAAAGTCATCGCACTCATTGTTTTAGGTTTATAAGAAATAAGACCTGATAAGAAAAAAGTTGAATAAACTTAATAATTTACAACCTGCAGTTAAGATTTTTAAATAAATAAAATTTTAAAACAAAGCGTAATTTTTAAAAATTACGTTTTAAAAAATATATTATATTGTTTTGGTGGATTGCTTCTGTCATGATATCAATATAAGTAAACTAGCTGACCCGTGCCCACTTCGTTGGGCATAATGTTAATAATTCTTTTTTAGTACAGTGTTTAAATAATTTAAATTATTTTATTAATATTAAAAATTAAAAATTAAATTATCTATACTAATATCTCATCTTTTCTCTAGAACTCAAAAATATATCTTTCATAGTTAAGGCAGCGTTCGTAAGAAACGCTTTCATTCGACTGTTTTTTCTCCGATTCACTTTGCAAAACGGACTACCACGTAAAAGCCTTTTTATTTTTCGGTGTTTTATATAACCTATGACACTCAGCAATAATGTGGCTTTCTATTGGTGAAAGAATTTTTAAAATCGGTTCAGTAGATCCCGAGATTACCCCTTACAATTTAACAAATAAACAAACTTTACTTCTTTATAATATTAGTATAGATTTTAATTAAAAAAAACTTTACTTCGAAGGTAGTTAATAGGTACCTTAATTGAAAATAGATTAAAATATCGAATAGAGGTTCTCTATAAGACTTTTAATGCACTTTTGGAGTCGATAAAACTTGTTGGACAAAAGATTTATTTTCAAACGCACTAAAATATAACTATTTAACCGACTTCAAAAAATTAAGTAAGCTTTATAAAGAAATAAAGCATGCTTTATCCATTTTATGGTCATATCTATATAGTGTATGTTCCTTATATGATTAGGAATGACTCAAGCATTATAAATTAAACTATCTTTTTGGATTGTGTCGCGGATTTATTTTAATTTTTGGTTCCCGAAATTTCTTGTAAATTGTGGGTAGGCACTGTCTAAGTCCCGAGACTTCAAATACCTTAGTCTCTCCGGTCTCCCGTGACCATGATTGCTGTAAAGCATTCGAAACGTCGGGAACCAAAAATCAAAATAAATCCGCGACAAAATCCGAAAAGATAGTTTCATATATAATGCCAAATATTCGCGTAAATCTTAGAAAGTATTATGACTGAAGCAATATTTATGAAATTTTAAATACATATATGTATTATAGATTTGGAAAGTGACGTACCCTGTACCCTGCTTTCTGCGCCAGCAGTCGCGGGTTCGAGTCCCGCTGGGGGCATTCATTTGTTAAGCTCGGATGTTTGTTCTCCAGTCATGGATGTTTATATTTATAATATGTAGGTATATATTTAAAACTCATATATTTGTAGTATTTCAACCATCTAGTATCCATAACACAAGGCTCCGAGTACCTTATCGTGGAACTAGGTAGTTCTGTGTGTAAATGTCCCAACATATTTATTTATATTTAGATTTGGCCAATTTGAGTCCAAATTAAACATGTAAAACCATAATTTGGAACTAGTTAAGTATAACATAACAAAAATCTGTTGTCAACAATTTTGTCGCAATTAAAAGCGAGTGAAAAATTTCGCAAGCCGTTGTATTTTTCTGTTTTTATAGAATGCCCGCTCGTTAGTAAGACTTGACCTCCGAATCGCCCTCGACTGTTCCGCACAGTGCCTTTATAATTGATGTACGTGTACACGCCGGGTTATACAGGCTGATGTCATATATGGTATTATATTTATTATGAGTAATGAGTTATTAGTATTCTTTTATTTTTGATAACATTTTTGTTTTTTTTTATTTTTTTTTATTTTAGCGGGATTCGAACCAAGGACGAATCCTGCTAAATCGAATCGTACACTACATACACTTATTGCGTAGTAGTGTGCGAATATATAGACTTTAAATGTATTTAAAATCATTTTATTACATTTGTTGGATAAGAAAGAAATATTAAACCTTAACTTAGAAAACCAATATATGTATTATGTACTTAGAGTTAAAAAAGTGGTAAAAGTCATAAAAAAACTGTTGTATTCTGAAAATTAATAACTTATTATCGCTTTTTAAATTTTTCATAAAAAATATGTATTGTGATAAAAAGTAAAATAACTTTTTTCACAGTTTTATATGGATCATATCCCTAAATTTTGCAGTGACATATAAACTTACAATTTATTTATTGAAATAATATTATGTAAATTCTCATTTTAGAACACATCACAAGCTATATAAACACAGGTTTTAGAAAGTAAACGAAAACGCTGCAATTAATCAATCATTAAGAACATCCTATATCCACATATACTGAGCGCAACAGTGCGTAAATTTATTTTGTATGGACAAAACTGTTATTATTAAAATAATAATTGATGTGCACTGTCTGTCCGTTTGTCAATAGCGTTTTGTATCTTTTGTGCTAAATCTATTATGTTTTGTAGGAAAAAAACATTTTCCGCACAACAAGGCCTGAAAAAGGGTGTTGATGATTCAGTGGTAATATCAACATTCATTGAGGGAAGTCGAACCCAGCAGTAAGGCCTAAAATATGGATGATAAAATATCTGATCTATTTTTTAATCCACTAGCCATTTCTTGATCACTTATCTTACGATGCAGTTAAACATCGTGGGGCAACACTCCTTTTCACATAATTTAAATGCTAGTTAAACTCCTGTCAAAATTGTTGCAAGCGTTTCTGAGATCAGCCAGAACAAATAGACTAAGAATGTATGCAGAATTTCTAGAATGAATTGAATTGAATTTAAAAAAGAATACTTCATGTTTAAATTTCTAATTAAGAATAAATTATAACATTCTACAGACTGACTCTCATACTATACTAGCTAGAAAACATTACCCTCCTTTTGATGAAGTCGGGTAATAAAAAGGTCAATTCAAAAAGTTTATTTATCAAGCAACATGTCGATAGCAACAGATGCTCTTTTATTTATGCGACTTTAATGACATACCCCTGTATAGGGGCGAGTGGGGTAAAAAATACCTGCCTTCGAACCTAGAAAGTTGTTCAAAAAAGTATAACAATGAAATATCTCAATTAAATGTGTGTTTGCATGTTTGTTATGTAATTGTTCCGTAACGATTTATATAATGAATGGCATTCGTAATAGGTTTTTGTGTTTAACAACGGTTAAAGTCTAGTCATATAACTATGGAGGAATGTTGAAGGAGCACAGAGTAATGATGTTTTTACATTTTTGGCGCATATTTTTATACGAAAGATACTATAAATAATACCACCTTTTCGGATTTTGTCATGGATTTATTATGATTTTTGGTTCCCGACGTTTCGAATGCTTTATAGCGATCAAACGTCGGGAACCAAAAATCATAATAAATCCGCGACAAAATCCGAAAAGATAGTTTCATTTATAATGTCAAATATTCGCGTAAACCTAAGAAAGTATTACGATAGATACTATTTGTTTCGATTTTTCAAGATAGATTATAATAATTATAATAAAAGTTATAGGATTTGCTTTTAATTTTTAAACTTTATATGAGATTGAACCTATGACCTATTGCGTAATAATCTCAAGATAAATTGAATTGTCTAAAAAGCTATAAAAGCTATTTACTAAATGCATGTGAACTTATATAAGTATGATACTTATAAAAAATACAATTTTTAAATTTTTGGTTGCGGTTTGTTTTTTCGGCTTATCCGAAATGGCATGACAGATTTGGATGGAACTTTCACTCATAGCTCATTATTTAAAGGAAGGAATTAGGGTGGTACTAAAAAAATAAAAAACGTAGGGATGCCACTAAGCGAGGGTGAGCTGCGAATATTGTTAAAAATATTGCAAAATTAAGTTCAATACAAACCCCAATACAGGTGGAAGTTTGATATGTTATTAGGGTATACATTTGACAGGTTTTACAATGTAGTGAATAGATTTTTTATAATGCCTTTGAAAATGTACTATTTATTTTTATACAGATTGCAAATAGTCTAGGTATTTTTTTTTGTCCAAATGACAATTCCATTTACGTCAATTCCATTGAAATTAAATATAATGTGTACTTAAAAAAATAAAAAAGGTTTATTTCATTTATAGACACCTAGTCTGTATGTCTGCGATAAGCTCAAAAACTACTGAACGAATTTTCATGGGGTTTTCACCAATAGATAAAGTGGTTTATGGAAAAGGTTTTAGTGTATAATTTATAAAGAATTGACTCTGAAAAATTAGATCTCGAGAGGTACGTCATACATATTTATTTATTGCTTTTAACGACTCAACCAATCACATTAAAATCATGAAATGGTCTGATACACTTTTTTTACTATTAGACAATTTTCGCGGAATTTGACTACAACATTTCTTATACAAATTTCAAGAACATATTTTATTTCTCGCAAATTCCTTATCTAACTTATTAATAATATGAAGCAAGTTGGGCATCAAACTCGCAACGCTCCGTTAACCATGTGAACTAATAGTCCAGGGGGCGATCGCATAATTACTTACGTATCAAAAACAATGAATGTTGTTTTAATAGACAATATATTGTATTAAATAACTTTTATATTTAGTATTTACATTTATTTTATTATTATTTTTATCTCGTATTAGTTTTTATTATTTATTGTTTTATATCATAAAAAGGATTTAATGTATTATTTTATATTACAGATATTTCCATTGTATTGTTAGACTGTGAAACCCTCATTCTATTTCTAGAAAAAAGGTAGCTATATTACTCCTTATGGCATTAGGCAAGCATATTTACCATAACTATCCCATCGAAATCAGTCTAGTCACTTTGGTGGACTTTAGATGGAAGAAACAGACAAAAATAAAAATAGTTTTTCTTTAAAGTACCGTATATACTTCATTTAGTAATAAGCTTTTTACAAACAGACACTACAATTTATTTATCTGTCTATATATAGAATTATAGAGGAAACCTGCATGTCTGAGAAAAATCTAGTAATCGAAAGACATGTGAAGTCCGCCACCACGCACTATGGCCTGATCCCCCTCGTACTGGCCCGTTCTTAGCTGTGGGACGTTAAAAAGGGCTGAAGTGTAAGTATATAGAGTTATTAGTTAACTAATAAAATATTTAATTACATAAACATAGATAATTTCTCGTTCGGATTCCGGACTATATGAGTGGATCACGTCTTTATGAAATGAAATGTAGTACAATGTATTTTCAATTTTAACAAACGCGGAACACGTAACGGATTTTATACATGTACATTATACTTACAAGTGGTTTCTTAGAATTTGCCTAATTAGTGGATTTTTTATTTACTTTAACGTCATATTTAAAGTTTTTTGTACGAGAATTCTTCTAGAATGTACTAGTGTAAATTAATATTATAAAGCTGAAGAGTTTGTTTGTTTGTTTGACATTTCAGAAATGGAATATTTTCCCATAAAAATAGTCTATAGGACACTGTAAACCCGAATTACTCGCTACCATCATACCAAATGTCATCAAAATCTGTCTAGTGCATATTATGTAATGCGTTCCCAGATACACAAACAGACAAAAATTCTAAAAACTATATATTCGACCTCTATATTAATAATTATGACTAATTCAATAAAAAAATTATCGCTTTGCTTGGGTTCGTACCTAGATTTAGCGCGAGCGAAGCCGCGGCTTCCGCTAGTATATCTTTATAAATAATAGCCTATGTGTCATTCTGATGTATAAGCTATATTATTGTAAAGTTTAATCACAATCCATTTAGTAGTTTTTGCGTGAAAGAGTAACAAACATACATCCATACATTCTTACAAACTTTCACGTTTATAATATTAGTAGGATGATTGTAATAAAATTTATTTCTATTTTAAAACTAAATCTAAATGATCACTGTTCCATACAAAACCGTATGCTAAAACTAGTAAAAAAATAATTTTAAGGCCAAGTTCAGCATGCATAAGGCCGGAGCCACACTTAAGATGTAGAGATAACAGTCATTACCGTGTGTGTCGCCCGTGACCGTCTATTAACTACGCTAGCAGAATAATGGGAAATATGAAACTAAATTAACTTCACGTCATTTTAAGGCTTTGTATAGGTTTAGTTTGACAGGATGTATTTTTGTAATGTCGAAATGTGTATTGATGGGGGATTCCCGATTAGAAATGTACAAAATTTACTAATTTACATATATACAGTAAAACTCCGTTTATCTGAACCTCGATTATCCGAATATCCTATTATCCGGACTCATTCTTCACGGTTCTAATTGCAAATAAAAAAAAAGTGCGTGTGTACAAAGTACACATGTCAGAAGTAAAACTTCTTTGGCAAACTTTTGAATCTTGTTTATATTTATACTAAATAACCCCGTCTAAGCTCGTTGAGAGACTCACTGACTCGCGGTGGGCGAGATCTAACTAAGGCTAACTCTTCCCCGTCTCTGAGTGCCTGGTACTATGGACTTATTATTTTGTTTCATCGAGTTTGAAATCACAACGATTCTAAAGAAGTTTCACGACGAGTTTATTCCGACGTCTCCCGCACTATTCGTTATTGTTCCATTTTCTTTGATAGCGTTAAAGTGATACTTAATAGGTCTTATATTTTTGTTTATGTAATAAGCGTAAAAGAGTATTTCTGTCTCTTAAAAATCATCTGTATCACACATTATGTAGGTAGTAGGTACATATTATGGTCTTTATTATCGTTGTAGTTCGTATTTTTATATATCTACGAGAATTTTATATATAAGAAGTGACGTATGTAAAACCCATTGCCTATTACATAATAGAAATTGAATAAAATTTAAATATGTATATTCGGAATACCCCTTGTTTTAACTGATCCGGATAATCGGGGTTCTACTGTATAACCTCCATCACCGACGTAGCCTTTGTGTATTCTATCGGTTGCATTTCGGAGAGTGTGCGCAGGAATTACATGGCTTAATTCCCCCATCCCCTTTCCGGACGACTCGACGAACGGCTGGTCTCCATCCTTATGTCGTGGACATTCCACCAGTCCGGACGAAGCGTTTCGCTTCGTCATTTATTATACGTGTGGCTAAGGATTGGAAGAACCTGCCTGCGTCCGAGTACAATATGGGTGTCTTCAAGGCAAGAGTGAATAGGTGGCTACTGAATTAGTGCGACTTACCATCTCCGACTGCGTTACCACTTACCATCAGGTGGAACGTAGTCAAGCACTAATTCAGAATAAAATAAGTAAAAAAATTATAATAAAACTTTTTGGAATATTGAAATGTTCATTATTAGCGATACTGAGGCTGAATTCATGGCTTTTGAAATTATTGTTTGTGAACATGAACATGAACAACTGGATAGATTTTGAATGATATAATGATAGCTAATTATTTGAGTCAACATGTTTGATAAATTTAACAGCGGATATACATCTTATATTTAAGAAATCTATATTAATCTATAAATAGAAATAAAAATGTTTGTTTTTATGATAACTTACAAAAAAATTGTTAAACTTTGTTCCATTAGACCTTTTCTTTCAATATATGTATCTTCAAAACTAACTCAAAACTTTATATAAATAAATATATTGGGACATCATTACAACAGCGCCATCTAGTTCCGTGGTAAGCTACGAGGCTTGTGTTACGGATACCAGATAGTTGATATACTACACATATATAAATATAAACGCCCATGACTGGAGCACAAAAATTCGTGCTCAACAAATGAATGCAGCCCCCAGCAGGACTCGAACCCGCGAACGGCATAATAACTTAGATTTTCACATATAAACCTTTATAGCATCAAGATATAAACAAAGTAACTGTAAATGATTATAAAGATATAAAACATTGTAAAAGAAAATAAAATTTTTATCACTATCATCACAATGAAGAGCGGAACAATAAAATATGAAGGCACTGTTTTGAATTACACGTTAAAATAACTTTAAAGTTAAATTTAACTACGAAAAAAACTGATATATAGATAAAAATAGACAGCAAAATACGATGAATAAATTAGCATAGTATATGACTCCACTTATTAGGTAGAAGCTTAAAGCTTTAATATAGTTAAACGTAATAACACAAAGTTTTAACTCAAACTGACTCACTAACTGACTGATTAATGTAAGAAGAAGAATAAATATATAACTATGTTGGGACATTATACACAGCGCCATCTAGCTCCGTGATAAGTTACGAGGCTTGAGTAACTGATGCTAGATAGTTGAAACACTACATATATATACCCCATTTGTGCTTAACAAATGAATGCCCCCAGCGAGACTCGAATCCGCAACCTCTGACGCATTTCATTTTATAAACACATGCACTACAAGCCAAAAGAAGTAATAAGAAGGAAAAAATAAAAATAATCATTATTTCTAGCTAGATAGAGTACATAGTGATAGAAGTTAGACAAACCTTTCCTTACTAAATTACTCCATACCTGTAACAAATGAAAATTGATGAATGTTACAATCGAATTGAACAAATAAAAAAAATATAATTAAGTTACTGACATTTGGCGTTTTGACGCGGGCCGCCATAAATTCAAGTCCAATAAAAAAGTAATCTAAAATACATTCAAATTTGAAAACTACTAAAAATATAGCCAGATTATGTAGAGCTGTTAAAGTTAGATAATATGCTTAATTTCTATGTAAATATGGGTTATTTTTGTGTGTTTAGAGGTCATGGTGTTTGGTTAAGGTGACCAGCGAGCGTGACGTCATCGTTCGGTAACCACGCTCTATGCACAGCTATCGTGAGATTATCAATAAACAGT
Organism: Boloria selene; assembly: GCA_905231865.2. Classification (NCBI taxonomy): domain Eukaryota; kingdom Metazoa; phylum Arthropoda; class Insecta; order Lepidoptera; family Nymphalidae; genus Boloria; species Boloria selene. Next base: position 7,414,037 of record HG993158.1, on the reverse strand, counting down.
ACTTTTATTTCGCATAAAAATGTTGAAAAACCATCGGTTTCTATTGATCGATATCGCGTCTACTTGTTTGTTTGTTTGCAAATTACTTACAATCAGTATACATTAAAAAAAAAGCTGCAGTATTTTAGTAAAGATATGAGTATCACTACATATTATAAAACAAAGTCCGAGCCGCGTTTGTCTGTCTGTCCGCGATAAACTCAAAAACTACTGCACTGATTTTCATGCTGTTCTCACCAATGGTTAGAGTTGTTATCGGGGAAGGTTTTAGTATATGACTAGCGTAACCCGCGGCTTCGCTCGCGCTAAGTCGATTTAAGCGATGTTGAGTCGTTAGTCTCATATATATCTTTCTTAACTTCAGAAGCCTGAGAATTTGTTTGTGTGTCACTCCGATGTTTCGGAGAGCAAGTAAAGCCGTCAGTCCTGCCTTAGCTCTCACTGGTCGTGTCTCACGTCGTCCCACCGGAGTATGAGAGTGATAGGAACAGAGAGTGCACTTGTGTCTGCGCTATAATATCTCCTGCGCAGATGGCCAGTGTCAATGAGATTGGATAGTAATATTACTAGAATAAGAATGTCTCGAAGATGCAAATTAATTGTTGTAGTACTTCATATTGAATATTTATGAGACATTTAAAATATTCAGAACTTATATAAAGCAAACTATTGTGTAGGTTTTTATTCACAAATATTACTTAACCACCTCTAGTTCATTTTCATAGATTTTTGTACTATTTTAAGTTAACTAGCTCCCTGTCAAATTTAAAGTTTGTAGCACAATAAATTTATTCATCATCATCAGCCCTTATTAACGTCTCACTGCTGGGGGTGGGCCTCCCTTAGTACGAGGGGGATCAGGCCATAATCCACCGCGCTGGCCTAGTGCGTGTTGGCGGACTTCACATGTCTTTCGAAAACTGGCTAGGTTTTTCTAAGACACGCTGGTTTTCTCACGATGTTTTCCTTCACCGTAAGACAAGTGGTAATCATGATAGACAATGATTCGCACATGAAAATATCAGAGGTGCGAGGTCCGGATTTGAACCTACATCACTCGGGTATTGAAATTTATTAGGAAAGTATAATCTAATCTCGTGTCACAGTGTTTGTTATCGAACTCCTCCGAAACGTCTTGACCGATTTTTATGATTTTTTTAATATTTGGTAGGTCTGAGAATAGGAAGAAAAGGAGAATAATTTTTTATTCCCCTGGGTGATAAGGGTGGACTTTTATGTTTTTTTTTGGTTTGGCATCAAAAAATACTTATAGCCCTAAATTTTCAACCTTCTACTACCAATCTCTACTTTTTAATAGTGATTAAAACGCAGGCAGAGCCGCGCCAATTGCTAGTATAATAACGATTTGTTTCTGCGTGAAATGAGGACAGACAGATAAACAGTTACTTATTTTTATTATAAGTAAGGAGCTATAGAAATACACGCTATACAAAAACGCCTCGAGGCATGACGCGACTTACAAAAATTATGACATTTTGACGTTTCCGCTTCCAAAAACCGTCAGACGGTACAATAACATATATTGTTTTAATAAATTTACACTTGAGAGCAGTTCAGTTGTTATATAGAACAGGTCGTAGGTTCTATTCCCTCTTAACGTCGCAACATATTTTTTAATATATATCTAAACATAAAATAAAATTAAAAAGGCTGTTTGTAAGTCACAATAACAATTTGTTACTAAATACATATAAAAAACTCATTTTTTAATTTTTTCGTTCGTTTGCCTGTTTGTTCAGGCTGATCTCCGAAATGGCTTGACAGATTTTGACTGGATTTTAACTAGCAGATATTATAAGGAGTAATTTAGGGTAATTCTATTTTAGAAACAGAATTAGGGTTCCGTAAAAAAACAAAGCATGCTCTGATTTTGATAAGCTACCTTACTAAGAAAGTCGCGGCCAAAATCTATACGTATAGTAATAAACAAACAAAAACCAACTCGAATCTATGCCGCATATGTAGTTAAAGACGTTAACTGTTAAATTCAAACCGAAGTTCAACTTTAACTTTAGTAGGATGTTAGTTAAGACTGTTTTTACAACACTCCTAGAGCGAAGGTTATAAATGAACTCCTAATTAACCACTAATGACGTAACACAAAAAAGACATCAACGTATCGATCAATCACTCGGTTAAAAAAATATGTTATAATCGAATGACCATTCATATTTGAAATACGTTTTGTTAATATTAGCCGAAATTGATAGTGCGCATTAGAAACAGAAAGTTTGACATAATGAGATAAGATAAAGAAAATATTACTGTTTGTCTGTTTCTAAATTTCTTTTAAGCTTAATTTTTATAAAAAAGTTCTTTATAAATGAAACAATCTTTTCGGATTTTGTCGCGGATTTATTTGTATTTTTGGTTCCCGACGTTTCGAATGCTTTACAGCAATCATGGTCACGCACGTATACTTGTTACAGACAGTACCTACCTACCCACAATTTACAAAAAATTCAAAATGGCATCAAAGTACCTGTTCTTTTTCTTTCTAGAAAAGTTCTTTTAAGTCGCCCGAGATAGTAGGTAATATTGATAAATGCTAGTTGCGGGCGTTAGTTCTGCGAGGTACCATACCGCGCGACTCAGAAAGAATTTGGTTTACGGTCTTTAGAATGTGTGCAAAGCCGCGGGAAATTCTAGTACAAAATAAATGAAATTCGACTTCAATTTGAAATTAATTATAAAATATATAAAATTTATTATTTACAAAAACTTGTCGCATTTCAAGCACGGGCGAGTGAAAATTGACAGAAGTCATGCTAATTATTAAACGTCACATGATATTGTTTGTTTCATTTTCTTTTTAACCGTTTAAAATAACTATGGCTAAAATAAGTTATGTTGTACAAAATAACTGTAGCTAAAATTAGTAATCCTACGTTATTTTACCGACTTCAAAAACGAGGGACTCAATTTTTGATTTGAAAGATAGTTAAAAATTGTAACAGAGTCGATCTGTATACATTAATATTTTTGGAAAATCTTATTGATATAGTCATTATTATGTATACAGAGACTGAATCTATAGTGTTTAGGATTTTTGTCTGTCTGTCTGGACACGAATGAACCACTGGATCAATTTTGATGAAATTTGGTATGATGATAGCTATATATTATAGAGTACCTTTTACTGCGGGAAATCTCATCTCTGAGTAATCTATACTATCCGTAAAATACATTTAGGCCGAGGATATGTAAATTTTAAATATTATTTTAAAACTATTCGATACAAAAAATTACAAACATTCTTTTTTTTATTAAAATTAACACGTAAAGTTACTATTTCTTTGTCAAATACATAAAAAAATATATATTTAGATAAGTTTGTTTGACATGAAAGCTGCTCTACCTGAGTTCATCATTAAATAATAAAAATGTCAACATTTTCCTTTTAACACTAACCTTACATGCGATACTCGATGATTAATAGTCAAGCAAAAAAATCGATTTGTTTGAGTGACATCCCTTAAATGTCATTAATAAATTATTAATGTTAACTTTATTAGTATAGGTTTTTAGGATTCAGTACCGAAATATTCTAAAAAACCTAATTAAGTACTTACATAATTACTAGTAATAGTTATAATTGATATGTCTGTCAGTTGTAGCACAAAAAATGAAGGACTCACATACAAAATTGCAAGAGTCCTTAGACCACCTTAATCAGGTCCTGTCGCAAAATCCGCTCTTAGCTGACGTCTACTAACTATAAACTACCACCCTGTCAAATTTTATCTTTATACGTCAAACGATTAACGACATTTCGTGATGAGTGAGTGAGTGAGTAAGTGAGTGAGTGAGTGACTATCGCTTTTATATATTTAGATATCATGTTTACATTCATTATTTTTGTTTAATATATTATATTGTGTACTCTTTTAGTAAGATATTCTTGTAATATTTTTTATTACTGCTCTATTTTACGTAATTTATACAATTACTAGTACAAGTTTGAATATCATTATCCAGTATTGTAAGTCGAGTCTTGCTCTATTTTTTTTTTATTTGTTAGATATTTAGAAGCACCTTGTTTCTATGCAACATTGTGTTTGAAGACACGTTTGGCTCAGTTTTTAGTGACCCTACTTGCTGTGTCAGTGGTCGCGGATTCGAGTCCTGCGGGGGTCATTTATTTATGTGATGAGAATAAATGTTTAGTACTCTAATCAGGATGTTTATATCAGATATAATATGTATGTATTTAAACTTAAATATTTGTAATATATCAAATATCTGGTATCCGTAACACAAGCCTCGTAGCTTACCACGGAGCTTGATGGTGCTGTTGTAGTAATGTCCCAACATATTTATTATTTATTTTTATATATATGTATAGATAAGTTCTATTATTCTAACAATAAAATCACTCGTTCTAAAACAAATGATGTGTTTATTGCATTATAAGGCATGATTCATTTTCTCATGAACGTAACTAATGACTTTATCGTATTAAAAAGTATTATAAAGAAAACATTGTATGTATGTGAATCATCTATTTCCCATACATATAATACATGATAGACAGACACGATAGAGATTTCGAGTAATCAAATCTATATATACATATAAAAAAACTGAGTTCACATAATACTAAGAAGGTTTACGCGAATATTTGACATTATAAATGAAACTATCTTCGGATTTTGTCGCGGATTTATTTAGATTTTTGGTTCCCGACGTTTCGAATGCTTTACAGCAAAGAAATTGGTATTTTCAATGACCATTCGAAACGTCAGGAACCAAAAAAAAACAAAAGAAATCGGCGACAAAATCCGAAAAGATAGTTTCATTTATAAAATCTGAGTTTAATCTATACATTGAATGTTTTTTGGAAAATCTTTTTGAAATAGTCATTATTATCGATATAGAAGAAAACCATAGTTTTTAGTGTTTTTGTGTGTCTGTTTGTCTCATTGAACGTATTACGAGAATATTAGACAGATTTTGATGCAATTTTGTATAAAGATAGTTGATTAACCGGGTCATATTATACTTTTTGACAACTCTAAATCTTTTTTCATCGAGAAACTAAAACTGGTACTCAGATCTACGCTCTCCGTCCAAATTTTAATCTACATAATATATACGGCATATGGGATTTTTATGTGAAATACTATATAGAACTCTATAACGGGATGTAACACCATAATTCACCATACAAACTTTCATACGTATAACAGAAGGGAGATAGACGTTTGCTGTATAACGGAATCGAACCTGTGACACATTTTAATAAATAATAAAATAAAAATTTCCTTTAATCAGCTGTCAGGTTTTAATTGCTTTAAAAGTATGACATTTAATGTAATGACAACGACATGGAACAGGTTTTTACTCGCACTTTAATAAAACAAATATTATTGATTGATAAACGGTCTTTATAATACTTTGTAAAACATTGTTTTGAAGATAACGGTTGTTTTTTATTAAAACAATTTAAATTAAAAACAAATTTGTACCATCTCTATATAATAACTAGTAAGTAATTCACCCTGGCTTCGCTCGAGTTCGTTTTTAACGGTTACTATACCTGAGTTATGATTTTATTTCAGTAAAAATATCCTATATTATGTTGATTGTTGGCCCTAATTCCAACTATCAGCACACAAAATTTTATCAAAATTTGTCCAGCATTTTCGTCATGGAATAACAGACAAACAGACAGAAAAAATCCAAAAACCTTAGTTTGGGATTATTTTTCGATAATAATAACTATTTCATTACGATTCTCCCAAAATTTTATCTACAGTTGCAAATTAGTTAGTTTCTTATAATATATGTAAAGATAGTTCAGTATTAATTTATTTTTAAATGATCTATAAGAATTATACAATAATCATTCCTTTTACCATATATGGCAATACGTCAGTTACTAACCGTTCGAAATTCAAAACATTCGAATTTAAAATTGGAACAAATCTCAGCACTGTACGCTCGGGGAATAAGTAGGAAGTCCCGATTAAAGTCGTAATGTGCTCAAGTGACGTCCTAGTTGTTAAAACGAACCACTTTATTTTGACCTCCCCCACTCCCCCCCATACTAACTAAAATAGATACAAGAGATCCCAATCCATACTTTAAGATGGGTCAGTAAGATTTGGTCATTACATCGGTCGGTTTACCGTCTAATATATGAAGAGATGTGGAAGTCCAAGCAAATTTAAATCTATACTAATATTATAAAGAGGAAAGGTTTGTATGTAAGTATGTTTGTAACGACTTGGCTCAAAAAGTACTGGACCGATTTTAAAAATTCTTTCACCATTAATAATAATATTAATATAGGCTATTTTAATTGCAAGAGACAAATAGGGATCCCTACTAAAACTACAATAACAGGAGAGGAGGAGGAGTGCACGCCGCACATAATATATGAAATAGGCCGCGCGGCTCAGGAGTATATTAAAGCTGGAGTAATTTTGGAGAATTTTCAACCCAGCAAGTGATCGAATGAAGTTTAGTAGCGATTAAAAAAAGGAACGCGGACGAAGCCGCGCGTATTGCTAGTACAGTATAAAGTATGTACTGTCAGTTTTCTAAGAGGGGTCAAGTTATTTTAGTCGCTATATTGGCTCTATTGATCCACCGGATGTTGCTCAAGACGCCGGTGTTACAAGAGTTAAAGTTTTTGTCGGTTTTGCAACTTTGCGTCGAATTATAACCTTGCTTCGTTTTCTTTGACGTAACTGTTTTTTAGCTAGACCTAGGGTTTTTCCTTAACATAGTAGGTACATCTCTGATCTAGACCTAGGTATAGTATATTCTATATACGAGTAGTACATCCCTATTTCCTCTTCTTTGAATACAAGTAAGGCTCAGTTTGTAGAGACCCTATTGACCTGCAATTGACCACGAGTGACGGGTTCGAGTCCCGCTGGGGACATTCATTTGTAAGCGCTAATGCTTCTAGTCATGACTTGGTGATATTGGTGTTTATATTTATAACATGTATTTAAAACTAATCATGGGTGTTTATATTTATAATTTGTATATATTTAAAGTTACATATGTGTAATGTATCAACTATCTGGTATCCGTAACACAAGCCTCGTAGCTTACCACGAAACTCGATGGCGCTGTGTGTTAAAGTCCCGACATATTTATTTATTATATCTAATGTAGTTTGCTTACAATCTACATTGCTATAAGAAAATTTATGATAAAGTATAGCTATTGACTTCGACAGGCATCTTTTTAAAGGCCACTTATATTAACCAATCGTTGGAATAAACATAGGACGTATTAACAGAATCGCTGTATATTTAAATTTTAAACATACATTGATACTTTTTAAAATTTAGGCGAATTTTTGACATGTCGAAAAATCTAGATTTCAGATCTTTCGTGGACCGTCTCTTCCTTGACCATGATTGCTGTAAAGCATTCAAAACGTCGGTAACCAAAAATAAAAATAAATCCTCGACATAATCCGAAATTTATTTATGATTAAAAACTGTTTTGGTCCAATCTGAGATTCGAACCTTGAACCTCTAAGCTTTAAACCCACTAGACCAATAAGGCAAAATCAAGAATTTGTTATAGGATATTAATTTTTAATATTAATAACTCATAGACACGTGTGGGCAGTGCATATTATGTTACTGGCAAAGTATGTAGAACGTCTAGGTATTTTATATTTAAATCTATATTTATAAACATCTCAGCTCACTTATCCGAACCAAATGCTTAGGCTTTGTTCGGACTATTTAGTAGATGGTTTATGTGAAGTTTGCACAAACTCGGTCGAGCGGTTCTTTATTTATCACATTTTTTGTAGCAAATGAATGCATTAAATGGCGGATCATTTTGCTAATGTGGATTTTGCTGTCAAATTGAAACGTTTTTCAGTGTTGACAGTACAAGCATGTTGTTATGTATAAATAAGTAAGACATTCAAAATTTGTGAAAATATTATGCCAAATCGAGTCGCTAGTAGTTTAATAAATATTTTGTATTATACACAAAAAAGTTGTTTGTATGTTTGTTGTAATGGATAAACTAAAAATCTGCTGTATCGATTTAGATGGATTTTTGGTAAAAAGATAGCTTGAATCCCCAGGAACGACATAGGATAGTTTTTATCCTGGAACTTATCCTATAACAAGTGAAGAAGTAGATGAAAGCTCGCATATCTCAAGCAAGAGATATAAAGGTCATACATACATGATACTCGTTTTCACTATTTCATGCTAACTAAGTTTTAAATAAAATCTTTGGTTTCTATCAAAAGTGCAATTTCTTGATATAAACTAATGATCTATAGACCTAGTCATTTTGTAGTAGACCTGTATCGCATACTTTATACGTAACATACAACTTTATACAGTTTTTATACTTTACGTAATACAACAAGTGGTTAGTGTGTGGAATGTCTAGAATAAATAATATAATGTATTGAATTGATTAAAAACTAAATCATGTGGTTCATGATTAATCGGTTAACGTATAGAGACCTTTGTAACGTCCCACTGCTGGGGGTGGGCCTCCCTCAGTACGAGGGGGATCAGGCCATAGTCCACCGCGCTGGCTTAGTGCGTGTTGGCGGACTTCACAAGTCTTTGGAAAACTTGCTAGGTTCTGTTAGATACGCAGGATTCCTCACGATGTTTTTCTTTACCGTAAGACAAGTGGTAATCATGTTAGAAATGATTCGCACATCAAAATATCAGAGGTGTGGCCCAGGATTTGAACCCGCTTCAGTTATTAGGTACTAGGTTTCCGAAGTTAGCTCGTTACCACTGGGCTACCACTGCTTTTTATATACACCCATATACCCACCATAACGTATATCTTAGGCACCTTATAGATATAATCTTTTTTTACATAAAAAAAGTAATTCGTAAGACATGTGAAGTCCGCCAACACGCACTAGGCTAGCGTGGTGGACTATGGCCCGATCCCCCTCGCACTGAGGGAGGCCCACCCCCAGCAGTGGGACGTTAACGTTAAAAAGGGCTGATCATGGTGATGATGACTGTATGTATGTATGTATGTATATATTATTACATTGTAGTTGACATTAAATTTTCAATTTTTTTCCTCATTTTCTATAAGTAATATTAAAATGTCGCTATAAAACGGCTTATCTTTAAAAATATCTAATATAAGACCATCTGATACCATCTTAAATGCATATGTCGCAATACTGAGAGTACACAGCGCTGGTATACCGTTGGTTATTATAAAGCAACGGAAAATAAACTCTATTCTTATAAGAAACAGCTTAAAATCGCTTGAAGGGATTACTTAGTAGTATATTATGTGGTAGAGTGTATAGAAATTATTATAGTTTTTGTAGAAGCCTAGATAATGACATTATTGCTATATAATCAACATCATGTGGGGGCTGTAAATTGTAAAATAAGTCGGTTATATCGTGTGTAGTGGGCTTTTTTGTTAACTGACCTTTCTGGTTTAGGGTTCCGTATATACTAGTTACTGACCCACACTTCGCTTGATCTATTCTATATACGTTTTAACGGGAATTATATAAATAATAGCATTTCCCGCGGTTCCACACGCGCTCTAAAGGCTAAAAATCAATAGAAATATTTTTCTCGTTCTTGCAACATTTGTTATTGATGCTCTGCTCCTATTGGTAGTAGCGTGATGTAATATAGCCTATAGGCTTCCTCAATAAACTGACTATCCAAAACAAAAAGAATTTTTCAGTTCGGACTAGTAGTTCCTGAGAAGCGTTTTCAACCAAACAAACAAACTCTTCAGCTTTATAATATTAGTATAGATTGTATTGTATTCAGACATTTTTAACGGGTTCAATACGAGGGGGATCAGGACATAGTCCACCATGCTGGACATGTGCAGGCACAGAGCATGTCTTTCGAAAACTTGCTAGGTTCTCTCAGACATGCAGGTTTCCTCACGATGTTTTCCTTCACCGTAAGACGAGTGGTAGTCATACAAGAAATGATTCGCACATGAAAATATCAGAGGTGCGAGACTTGTTCATCCATTACAAACAAAAATACAAGAAAATCACTTTTACCTTATAATAGTAGTATGGACGAACGTAATGTAAAAAAGAATATGATTTTCAAATCTATTACAAAAACCTTGACTATAATTCCAATATACAAAAAAATGTTATACACCATTGTTATAGTGATCGGTATTGATAATAAAACTTACCTCAATAGGGATTTGAACCTGTTTACCAGTTTAATAAACAATCTTGTTAAACCGTTACTTAACCCGTACGTTTAACCGATATCTCATTTTATGTATACTGTAGCCTTTTTATAGGAATAATACAACTTTCTCTCACGCTCTTACTTTTTTACACCAGTATTATATTGAAATGTATATACATATTTTTATATTATATTTAATATATATACATATATAAATAAAATTGAAGTGTCTGTTTTTAATTTCAAATTAACAGTTTTTCACTAAATATATATGAAAGTATATTATACGGTACTTACATCAAAAAAACAATTTTTAAAATTTTTGCCTGTCTGTCTGTTTGTTCCGGCTAATCTCTGAAACTGCTGGACTGATTTTGACGGAAATTTCACTGTCAAATAGCTAATGTTATAAGGAATAACTTAGGCTACTTTCATTTTAGAAATTTAACTAGCAGAATCCACGGCTTCGCTCGCGCTAAATCTACGGGATGAACCCGAGCGAAGCGAAGGTGAGTCGCTAGTCTATACATAAAGTTAATGCGTATTTCTACTAGTATAAAACAAAGTCGCTTCCCGCCGTCTGTACTTTTGGATCTTTTAACTACGCAATTGATTTTAATGCGGTTTTCACTAATAGAAAGTGTGATTTAAGAGGAAGGTTTATATGTTTAATATGCATATTATAATGGAAAATAGCCGAGTAAACATTATTCTAAGAAATCCATCGTGATCCAACGTTCTTTCAATAATTATGGCCTTAATTTTCTATCTAGGATTGACTCCAGATGAAGCGACTCTTCAAAAGTTACACGACTTTTATATACTCATTCAATTATTTAGTTATTAAGTTAACATTATTAATAATATTTAAATCATATTGGGATATTAGCATACATAACCATCTAGTTCCGTGGTAAGCTACGAGGCTTGTGTTACGGATACCAGATAGTTGATATACTACACATATTATGTAACTTTAAATACATACATATTATAAATATAAACATCCATGGATTACAAACATTCATGCTTATCACACAAATTAAGCCCCCAGCGGGACTCGAACCCGCAACCGCACGCAAGTAGGATCACTACAAACTGAGCCAACGCGTTAAAAAAATTAAACCACGCAGTAAAATTCCTTACATTTCATCATAACTCCATGTTTTAACTCGTATTTAGACAAAAGAAATTACAATGTTACAGTTCGGAACTTAGAAAATTTATTGCAGTACTAAATATTAAGATATATACCAAAGAATAAGAATAAGAATATTTAAATTAATTTATCAGCATTTTATTTAATCGGAGTGACATTTTGTTACTTTTTTATATTATTATTTTTTTACTATTTTTTACTTTTTTTTTCAAAATATTCCTTATTCGAATAGACTTTTACAAGCTCTTTTGAATCTTCATTTTTACATTAGTAAACTTTAATAATAAATTAAATATCATGCTGTAAGTCTGTGAGGAAGCTACCACCGGCTTGGATCTCCTTATACTTCCCAAAGCCTTAAACTATCTAAATTAATTAAAATTGGTTAAGCAGACTTTTAGTTTATTATATTACAAAAAAAATATGTAAAGCGGGCCTCACACTTCTAATTCGTCATATTATTAAATACGATAACCACGTGTCTGGTGAAAGAAGATATTGGGAAAACCTCCATTTCTGAAGGAACCCAGCAAGTTTTCGAAAGACGTAACCGCACTTTTCTAGTGTAGTGGACTATCTATACTAATATTATAAATCTGAAGAGTTTGTTTGTTTGTTTGGTTGAACGCGCTAATCTCAAGAACTACTGGTTCGATTTGAAAAATTCTTTTTGTGTTGGATAGTCCGTTTATCGAGGAAGGCTATAAGCTATATTACATCACGCTACGACCAATAGGAGCGTCAAGGAAAGAATTTGGTTTTCGGTCTTTAGAACGCATACGAAGCCGCGGGAAATGCTAGTATAATATATGTAATAAAGAAAGACATGAATACCATTCCTTATCAAAATTGGTTTAGCGATTTATTTGCGAAGACTTAACAGACAGACAGAATGATAGATTTAAAAGTATTTGTTATAGGCATACATAACATTACGCATACTACAAAACTATACGACGCAAGTAGAGCCGCGTGAAATTGCTAGTTTCGACACAAAAGATATTAAAATCATAATACTTTATTAGGTTTACGCGAAGGTCAGGTTTTCTTAGGTTTACGGAACCAAAAATCTTAATAAATCCGCGACAAAATCAGAAAAGATTTTTAGTTTCATTTATAATGGTATAAAAATCCTTAATACAGTCTAAACGCAGACAAAGTCGAAGGCCTCGTATACTACTCAATACTAATTTACATAACACCTACCAGTTACGTCTGCATAGCGATCATGCGATGCGGGTTTCTAAGTAAAAATACTACACTATTTTTTCTACGGATTCTTGATTATGATGCAGATTTTTATTATTCATACATCTAATGTATATAGACACTGATTGATTTTTTTTAAATCTCCGTTTAAAGAGCTTAGTTACTATATGCAACTATGACGCTCTGTTACAATTACAATATGTATAACAATAGTATTATGTTTTACTTGAGTTTGTTACATTTTTTGCTAAGCTATAAATTAATCGCTATTTTAGAAGATGGATTTGATAGTACAATATTTATGCCTCCTGTAGATAAAATTATTGGATTATTTAAACAGTAGCTTTGACGCTGAAGCTCATTCCGCACACACTCCATTAAAACATGGAAACCATCTTCTACAACTCCACATTGAGAACAATTTGGTGTTGTGACTTTACCCATTAAAAAATTCGGCCAAGTGCGAGTCAGACTCGCGCACCGAGGGTTCCGTACAAACCTGTACGGAACGGTGTATGAGTAAAGGGGTAATAAGTTTAAAATTATTAAAAATATTTTTATTATATGATGTAACTAAAAATTTATGCTTTTCGCAATTTTTCCTTTATCTGTGTTATAAGACGTTGCTTCGTACCAAATTTCAAGATTCTGAGTTCACGGGAAGTACCCTGTAGGTTTTGATTCCCTTGCGAGTGTCGAAAATTTGCGGCATAAACGGGAGTATCTTTTGATCGCGTTGACTTAGAAGTTTGATTTTTTCACAGCTCCAAGAGACCATAGACTTGAGTATTTGATATGAATTTCAGCTTGATACCTCCACGCGTTCCTGAGAAAAAAGGTCTTGACAGACAGACAGACAGACAGACAGACAGACAGACAGACAGACAGACAGACAGACAGACAGACGGACAACAAAGTGATCCTATAAGGGTTCCGTTTTTACCTTTTGAGGTACGGAACCCTAAAAAGCAAATTTGTTTAATGGAATGTGTCCAGAGCGAAGGCGCATGGCAAGAACAGGACACTGATTAATTATTGATCGGTCATATTATGCTTCAATTGAAAATCTTTTTTAGTATAAAATAAAGTGATAAAAGCGAAAGGTCACTCAAGAAATAACGAAAACAACTTGAAATTTGGCAGGGAGGTATTTTATAGTTAGTATACGTCCGCTAAGAACGGATTTTGTGACAGGGCCGGATTAAGGCGAAGTTAGGGCTACCAATTTGTATGAAAGGAAGGCTAGTCAATAAAATCACGAGCAAATCTTAGAAATAGATTTGCACCTAAGTATTATATATAGATATATATAGATAATTTGTAGATAAAATTCCAGTGGAGTGACTCTAGCTACTGTGCCAATGGTAGTGTGTTCAAGTCCCGTCGGTGCATTTTCTGTGGTGAGCACGAATGTTTGTCCTATCATGGGTATATGTATAATAAGTATATATTTAAAGCTGTAGTATATCAACTATCTAGTATCCGTAACACAAGCCTTGTAGCTTACCACGGAACTAGATGGTGCTGTGTATTAATGTCCCAACATATTCTTATTTATAGTCATTAAACCTATCTCTACCCGCAGTTCGTTTACTAGAAATCATAAAAATGATAATTCAAAGTAATTAACCTTTTAATTGAAACGGTCTTACGTAATTAAAGGCAAGCGCGTGTTATCGCAATTTTTTATTCATCTGTGGTAGGAACGGCTTGACAGATTTTAATGATGTAACAAAAATTGTTGATAGCAATCATATGCTTTTAATACTGTATCGAAAATAGGATGTTCAAAGGGTTTCGAGGTTCTCTAATATGAATTATCACTACATATTATAAAAGAAAGTCCTCCACCGCGTTCGTCTGTCTCTTCGCGATAAACTCAAAAACTAATGCACCGATTTTCATACTGCTTTCACTAATAGATAGTGTGTTTCTTGAAGAAGGTTTTAGTATATAATTTATCAATTTTTTGTATACATTTACTAGCGAAATACATTTACTATTACCTGAGCTTAAGCGAGGGTGAGTCAAAGACAAATATAAAAAGACAAATACTACTGTCAAAAATTCTCTAAACTTCGAAAAATAAGTAAATGTGATTATTAAATAATATTAACGTTTGTTTCGATCGTAATATATGTTAAAGTTAAGTTGTTAATTAAGTTCAAGTTATCTTACTAATATATAAGTGAATGTTTTTTCATCAATCACACGATAAGCTGAACCGATCAGGATGAAATTTGACACAACAATAGATTATAGTCTGGAATAGCTTCTAGGTTTTGTATATTAGAAAAATTCATGGTACCAATGGGACATTTTGCCTTTTATTTTTGACTATGCAAAAATCGAGCGAAGCAAGTGTGAGTTACTCATGTATTGAAACTAGTTACTTACCAAGGGTTTACTCGAGTACTCTTATTAGTCACTAGCTGTGCCCCGCGGTTTCACCCACGTAGTTGCCGTTCCCGTGGGATTACAGGGATAAAAAGTAGCCTATGTCCTTTCTGAAGGTCTTCTCTATCTGTGTACCAAATTTCATCGAATTCGGTTGAGCGGTTTAGGCGTGAAAGCGTAACAGACAGACAGACAGAGTTACTTTCGCATTTATAATATTAGTTAGGATTTATAGCCCATGAGTTAAGACTTGAAGAAAAAAAGAAAGAAACAGAGATTGAAAAAGAAAGAAAGAGAGAGAGTAGAACTGTTCAATCAAAACCTTTCAAGTCTAAGCTCATTTTGATTAATTTCAACAAATCCTATAGAAAGACAAAAGCGATTTTCTTATAGTTTTTTAATCTTTTTTAAGAGAAAATGAAGCAATATCGGTTACTTCACTTCTACAAGGTATAAGCGTGGCTTGTGTGTAAAGTATGTTATGAATGGACCGGGCGGTGCTTCTGGCCTCTATAAAGCGAGTACTATCGAGAGATAAATCTTTAGATTTAACTATAATAAATATTCATAAACTTAAACATTTTCATATAAATTGTCAATAATATCGTTAATTTTTATTAATGTCGGTTTGTTTATCCATTTCTTAGTACTTGAATTTATAATTTGATTTTGTTTTTAATGTAGCATGAAAAATTATATATGTAGAGCAGATTCTTGGTACGCTCAAGGTAGTGGTAGTTCAGTGGTAACGCGCTTGCTTAGAAAGTTGAAGCGGGTTCGAATCCCGGTCTCGTATCCCGGACTTTTCATGTGCGACTAATTTCCAACATGATTACCGCTTATGTTACGGTGAAGGAAAACGTCGTGAGTAAACCTACATCTTTAAAGAACCTAAATATTTGAAAATAATGTGTAGTCCACCAACTCCGGAAAAACGGAGTAAAATAAATGAATACATTATTACACACAGCGCCATCTATTTCAATGGTAAGCTACGAGGCTTGTGTTACGGATACCAGATAGTTCATTCATTACACATAATAAATAACTTTAAATACATACATATATGTTATAAATATAAACACTCATGACTAGAGTATAACATTCGTGCTCAATAAATGAATGAAATGTGCTGGACTCGAACCTACGACCGCTAGCGCAGCAAGTAGGATTACTACAAACTGCGCTAGACGTATCGTCGAATTCATCAAACATACTTACAAATTATTCTATTTTAGTAGTAGATATTTTAAATAAAGTTAGACAAAGTAGTAGTTAACTGCTAGTTAACTGTAGGCGCCGTACAGACGGCTTATCAATACAGCTTTCTATCAAGCGGGAAATTATGCGAAAATAGATTAGTTATTAATACAGTGTATTGGGCTCTTTCCCGGGAATATGAAGGGAGAGTTTAAAACTTGTTTTTGTATATAAAATTGATATTTATTTATACGTTCTTAAATATAATGTACAAGCTTGTTTATTATATATATGTAATTATACTAATAATATTTTTATTACTAATATGAGGAAAATAATTGTTTGTTTGTTTGTAATGTATACGCTAATACAATTTAGATGTAACTCGACACTTTGTAAAGGTCATAGAATATTTTATACCGGAATTCATCCATTGGGGATTGAGAGTTAAATAAATAAATATGTTGGGACATTTTTGACAACAGCGCCATCTAGTTCCATGGTAAGCTACGAGGCTTGTATTACGGATAACAGATAGATGATATACTACACATACATAAATTAAATATTAACACCCATGACTGGAGAATAAACTTTCGTGCTCAACAAATGAAAGCCCCCAGCGGGACTCGAACCCGCGACCGCTGGCGCAGAAAGTAGGGTCACTGCCAACTGTTCTTAGAGAATTCCTATGATAAATTTCTAACTTTGTCGAATTTATATATATGTATTTCTTTGAAATCTTAAGTATTATAGAAACAGAGACCGTAATCTATAGTTTTCAGTTTTTTTGTGCGTTTGTCTGTAACCGTATTACGAGAAAACCACTGTTCAGATTTTGATGACATTGGGTATGATGATAGCTGATTATCCGGATCAACAATAGAACACTATTTACTGCAAAAAAACTATGAGAAATGTAAACAAACTGGTAAAACGTATGTATGTAACAAACTCAAGCGAAACCAGGGTTACTCACTAGTTAATTACTATAAAGAAAATACCGTACTATAGAAGATAAATCGTTTAAAATTAAAACCGGCCCTTTGTAACCGAGTGTACCGAAATCTGAAATCGCAAATGGAACCTTTACCTCTGGATTTTTTATCAATGTCAATTAAAAGTCAAAGCCAACGAGTCACTCTTCCACTTTCCCTCACTCAACTTGTAAGCGCATTTCGAACATTTTATTATATAATTATATTTGGGCAGGTGTTTTAATTTGTTGGACCAAAATGTGGACTAAATATCAGAATGTCTTCTTTAAAATTATTTCATATATACATATAAGGATTTTTGTTGTTGTTTATATATGCAATACTAGCAACAAAAAATCTACTTTTAAATTTTTTGTCTATCTGTCTGTTTGTTCCGGCTAATCTTCTAAAAGGCTCGACCGATTTTGACGGGACTTTCACTCGCAGATAGCTAATGTTATAAGGAGTAACTTAGGCTACTTTTATTATAGAAATCTTATTTATTTTAACTAGCGGAATCCGCGGCTTCGCTTGCGTCACTCTAGACACGAATCAATGGTAATATAATTAAAATTCTAACTAAGTTGAATCTGTACTGTCTATAGGTAGAATTTTTGGAAAATTTTGTTGAATGAGTCATTATTATCAATAAAGAGGTCAACTTTTATAGGTTTTCTGTCTGTTTGTGACCGTATTAAAAAAATCACTGGTCATATTCTACCGGCGTTCTAATCACTTGAAAATAGTGATTGGCGGTAGAAGGATGAAAATATATGTATTTTTAGTGTCCAATTTAAAAAAAACAATAAAATTGGTCTAAAAAGAAAAAAATCAAAAATCTGAAGAGGGCCACCCTAATCACCTAGGGGAACCTACTCTTAGACTTACCAAATATATACAAAAAAACCTACAATAAAGCCGTTTCGGAGGAATACGATTTTTATATACATACTCGTATATATAAACTAGCATATACTCAGGGAACTATATAAAATATAGTCTAAACTAGCGTTTTCGCTCTTGTTTCGCTCGGGTTCAACGTTCAAGATACGTTTTAAGTGTTAGAATGGAAGAGGTTCATCGGATTTAGTTTATCTATTACGAACAAACATACAAACAAAATTTTTTTCATTTTAGAATAGCATTAGATATAGCTGTAAAACTGAATTTTTCGTTAATAATTTTCACTTTCGAAATCGAGAAAGTTAGTCATTCGAAACTAAGTATGCAGTAAGGAGTAAGAACATCGAAAATATAGTAATTAATTAAAATTTCGCCGACAAAAAGTTGTTACGCTCCATGCACGTTAGTGTTCATAAAAAATAACAGTAAAAATATGTTATAGGCCTTATCATTATTGTAATAAAGTCTTTAATTGAGGAAGCTATTTTTAAATCGTGTTTAGGATTCAACTATAAATATATAACGATTAGTCTGTCTTTATGATAATATTGAATTTATGTACTAATACTGTAATAAATTTCAAATATTTTGTTATACATACGAGTAACATTAGAATTTCCCGCGGCTCTGCCTGCGTTCTAAAGACCGGAAACCGAATTCTTAGATAGCACATACCAATTATTCAATTTCACATTGTAACTGTTAGTTAAGATTTGTCATAAATGAAATATTTTCCAGCCGTAAAAAATATATGTACTAAGTAGTAACTAGTAAGTATATTATGTTGATTCGAGTAACCAGTTTTCATAATAAAATTCATCAAAATCTGAACGGTGAACGACGACACGTCGCGGGTTCGAGTCCCGCTGGAGCGTCCATCCAAACATCCGTGTTTAACAAATGAATGCCTCCAGCGGGACCGAACCCGCGACCTCTGACGCAGCAAGTAGGGTCACTACAAACTGCGCCAAACCTTAAAGTAAACATTTGCAAGAAAATTTATTAATTTATTTATTTAAGCACTAAACCTGACTTAATATAACTTATAATTTCGATAAACTGTTTTATCGACGACACGTTTAGCTTAATCTGAAGCGACTCTACTTACTGTGCCAGCGGTCGTAGGTTCGGGTCTCGCTGGGGGCATTTATTTGTTGAGCACGAATGTTTGTACTCCAGTCATGGGCCTTTATATTATAATATATATGTATTTAAAGTTATATATGTTTAGTGTATTAACTATCTGGTATCTATATATACTAGTTCCATGGAACTATATGGTGATGTGTTAATGTCCCACCATAGATATTTCAATATGTATATAAAGCCCTATAGTCTCATACATAACGTAGCTTTTTATAAATGCCAGAATTGTATAGTAAATAAAGTAAATATAGCGATTATTTCCAACAAACATAATGCTAATAAGATGTAAGTTACAATATTTAAGAGCAAACTATTGAAATCATACTTAGATCAAAAACGACTAAACTCTGTTTTTCCTCTAAAGAATTTATTATTTGTATTGTATATATCATGAAAGGCGTTGTTCGAAACTTAGAAATCGAACCTAAGACTTGCGTAATACTGACTCGGGCACAAAATATAAACACACAATTTGGTATTAAAACGGACACAGTATTTCTAATGGAAAACGCTCTAAGTAAACGTTGATTGCCTTGAAGTACAGTTTTTTATAACGCCGTCTCTTTCTAACGTTTGTTGCGAAATGAAACGAAAGAATGTAGGAACGTGAGCACTGATGTTTTCTAATAATGTTATTTTTATGAAACAAATCAATCATTTGTCAAGTTTTAGAGGTATGGACTTTGCTTATTATGAAGGAGGTCATAGGTTCGGTTTTTGAACTGAATGGTTTTTTAATTACTTGTATATCATTGGTAGATTAGTGTAATAGAAAGTAATTTACTGATTAAGGAGTTTTTTTCAATATAATATAAAATTAGTTTGAAAATTATCAATATTAACACCCTTGACTGAAGTACAAATAATCTTGCTGAACACACAAAAAAATGACCCTAGTGAGACTCGAACCTGCGACCTGGCACAGGAAGTAGGGACACTACAAACTAAGTCAAACGTGACGTCATAGTTTATTTTTTTTTAAATAACACAGATGAAAATCTGTATAAAGATCTAAGATAGTACAGTCTCTTTATAAAGCTGTATACGTTCATGTCCAAGACTCAATTCAATAAAAAAAATAACTTACATATCTCATACTTCCGTTTCTGAGTCAGTTAGTATAGAATATAGTGAGTAATTGAGTTATTGTGCAACTGTTATTATACGTTTAGTTATGGCCGTGAAATACAACGGTCGTGTCGATATAAACGTTTACATTTACTTATAATTACTGTGTGACCCTATTTTTTTAATATAAAGGAATCGAACCTAGTACCTTTGCTTTAGGAAAGAAAGGTTTTTTATAATAATTTAATTGGTTTCGACGTTGACTTTAAATATTTTGCAAGAATTTACATTACATCGTTTGTTACACATATTTTATTTAATTATAACATAAGTTTCTTAAAAAATTATAGGATTGTTTTGAGTATGTAGAAATAGTGTGTTCAGAAAAGTAATAAATTTTATTAAATCGAGTAACTTTAAAATAATTTAAACTATCATTTGATATCCATATCATGGGTGCATACCGCCATGTTTGGGACTTCGCCATATTGGATTTATAATGACGTCACTTCATTCAAACTTAATATGATTGCAAAATAATAGCTCAATCAATTGAAGATAACTTCAATTCAATTCAATTCTCTTGTTAATGGCTTCAAGAAGATAACTTTAAAATTCAGTTACAAGATTTGACGCGAACAAACATACATACAGTTTAATAGAATTAAATTATTATAATTAAATAGAATAAATTAATTAATATTAAATAAAATATAATAGACCTATGTACCTATATATAACGTATTATGAATGTAACATTAGATAAATCTGAGAGATTTATAATGTTACATTTCTATTATATATATAACTATTATAATAATAAAATTGGTTATGTAATAATAATAAAATTGATTTGATATGAAAATCATGATATTAGATATAGTTTCTTAGACATTTCTGCGAAATTTTTTTTTTATTTATTGCGTAGCACTGCGCATACGCACGTGTAAACCTTATCTATATATCTATATATTCTTAGTAATTACAACATCGATAACTCAATTACTGGTAATTATTTACATAATATATTAAAATAGTATAATTATAACTCTATATAATACATATACTTCAATGCAAACAAACAAATCTTTCCTCTTTATAATATTAGTATTAGTAGAGTTAGATTTATTAGTATTAGATTTTAAGGAAAAAAATCCTATTTTCTTACGGATGTATTTAATGTTAAGTTATAATGATTGATGTAAGGAAAAAAAACTAGAAAAATATAGATTTGTTTAAAATACTATGTAATCTTAAATATGGAGAAACCAAAGCAACGTTTACATTATTTTAAAACAATATAAGAAAATATGCAAAAAATAAGCTATGGGAAAATTCAAAGGAAGTGACGTCACTATCTAACAATACTGCGCACTATAATATATTTATATATATATATAATGTATTCATAATATGTAGCTTGAATAAGAACCTCGAAGTTGTTTAATTGCAGGAAGCGCACACATTGACAGTTACGCACACAGGTGAAGTGATAACACAGTAAACTTGTAGGGTTAGAAAAATAATTGAGAATGTTAAAAAAATATATTGAGACCTTAGCACGCAGCGCCATCTAGTTCCGTGGTATGCTACGAGGCTTGTGTTACGGATACCAGATAGTTGATGCAATACACATATATAACTTTAAAACATACATATTATAAATATAAACAACAATGACTGGAGTACAAACATTCGTGCTGATCATATAAATGAATGCCTCCAACGAGACTCGAATCCGCGACCGCTGGCAGAGCAAGTAGAATAACTACAAACTGGGCCCAACTGGTATTTAATAACTTAATTGTAAAGTGTACTGAGATAATCTATTTCATATAAGACGAAACCGAGCAAAGCGGGGATGAGCTGCTAGTAATGTTTTTTTTAAATGTTGGGAAATTAAACAAAAGCTAGCCTCGATCGAGAATCGAACCCATAATCTTCCTACAGTCGTTCAAGTTACAACCGAACTCAATATATACTTTCTCCATACAGACGCACTTTTGAATTTTATACTATTAAGATCAAAATAGGATAATAATCTAATCATTTTCTTAGTAATAAGTAAGAAAATGTTAAGTTGACCCAGTTGTTAACGCATCTAGATTATAGATTGCTGCTTGACTTATAACTAGTTGAACATAGTGAGTCATTGTAATCATAGTTAATTAAAACTACTATTTCTCAGAAATACTACCTTTTACCCCACTTTTTACCTACTTTTTACCCCAGGAAAATATCTTCTTGGGGTAAAAAGTATCCTATATAATAAACTGGATAACAAACTAAAATTATACCAAAATTCATCAAAAGCTAAAGAGTGATTTTCTTGTAATGGAGTCAGAAAGAAACAGACAGACTGAAAGACAGTAAAAACCTATAAATTCGGCCACTGTATCGATAATAATGACGATATCAATAAAATTTTCCAAAAAATATTCAATGGACTTTTTTTCAAATCAAATCAAAATATTTTATTCAGCATAAAAATTGTTACAATTTCTTACTGAACGTCATGAGTCTACCACCAGTTCGGAAAGAAGAAACCTCTGACCTGAGAAGAACTGGCGAAAGAAACTCAGCGAGACATATTATTTTTTATTCTAATTTCTCTCTTTTTACTAAACTAACACTAAAATAAACTACAAATTAACAATAACTCTATTTGTTGAAATAGCTTGGCGGCGATCACATCATTCCCAAGGCGTTACTGACTTCTGAAAAATCGTTAGTCAATAGCCTTTAGTACACAAACATTCCTTTAGATTTTTTTAAAATTTAGGACGTTTTCTGGGATCCTGTTGTATAAGCATATACATGGTCCATAAAAAGAATGACAGATTTTTATTATATATATAAAATAATTATAGTTCAAACAGGTGATTTCGACGAAAAACCTAAAAGTTATGTACGAGTTATATATACCTTAAAAAGTCATTGCTCCTTAACTTCAAGTGATATTAAAAATAAAATTTAATTAATCAAACAACATATCAGGTAATGTATCTTGACAGCAATATTTAAATTTTAACTTTTTTAACCGTCTCTATCTAGAAAATAAGGTATTCTTTTCTAATCCATATATGTTTAAAATCTATGGCGCAGTTTGTTCAGTTATTGAGTGACCTTACTTTCTTGCACCAGCGGTCGCGGGTTCGAGTCCCGCTGGGGAAATTCATTTGTTAAACTCGGATGATTGTACTCCAGTCATGGGTGTTTATATTTATAATCTGTATGTATTTAAACGTATATATGTAGTATATCTGTAACACAAGCTTCCTTCATAGCTTACCACGGAACTAGATGGCGCTGTGTGTAATAATGTCCCAACATAATATTATATGAAAAATCTTATTGAAATAGTCATTATCATCAATACAGAGGCCGAATCTAATAGTTTTTAGAATTAATGTCTGTATGTCTGTCTGTGGCCGCATTACGAGAAAACCACTGGTCAGATTTAGATGAAATTTGGAATGATGATAGCTAGTTATCCAAATCAAAATAATCACTACATAGTATAAAACAAAGTCGCTTTCTCTGTCCCTATGTATGCTTAAATCTTTAAAACTTCGCAACGGATTTTGATGCGGTTTTTTTTAATAGATAGAGTGATTCAAGGGGAAGGTTTTTATGCATAACTAGCGGATCCCATTTGGATTTGGATGAGTATCTTCACTCAAAATAATTAATATAAAACCTTGTATTTAAATCAACTAATTCTTGGAAATAATTAGAAAAAATGCCCAAACAGTTCTTTTTGGATTGATAAAAAATGAAAAAAAAAACCTAAAAGTACTGTTTTTGCTGACCGTCCAACGTTTTCCTGTTATAATGAAATGCATCTAGATTGGAGTTAAACTTACAAGATATGTATATGTCAAGTATGATAGAGCATTAAAATATTATAATTTCAATGAATAAATAAATAAATAACTACTGTATTACGATATAGGTAGAGCTGGTCTTTTGCATCCCATTCCTAACATACTAAATATGTTGAGACATTAGCACACAGCGCCATCTAGTTCCATGGTGAGCTACGAGGCTTGTGTTACGGATACCAGATAGTTGATACACTACACATATATAACTTTAAATACATAGGTACATGTTATAAATATAAACACCCATGAAGTACACACATCGTGTTCATCACGCAATAAATGGCCCTAGCGGGACTGAACTCGCGATCGACACAACAACTAAGACTACCAACTGAGCCGAACGGATCCCCAAACACTAAAACGCTTTGATAAAATAGATGAGAAAAAAATTGCACTCCGATGTTTACATACAGTGAATTATTTCCCTCGATTATTCAAAGATCTAACCCCCTTCTTCCACTAAACTTTTATTAATAAAAGAAATCAGTGTGTGCGAACCAGGATTAAAACCCGCTTCACTTAGTTTCTTAAGCATGTACATTACCACTGGGCTATCACTGCCTTGTCACTGTACAAAAACATTTTTAACCATTACTATACCTTAAATAAAATATCGGTAGAGTCTGATTAAAAATAATAATAAATAATAAATAAATATGTTGGGACATTTACACACAGCACTATCTAGTTCCACGATAAGGTACGAGCCTTGTGTTATGGATACTAGATGGTTGATATACTACACATATATAAGTTTAAATACATACATATTATAAACATAAACATCCATGACTGGAGTACAAACATTCATGCTCAACAAAGGTATGCCCCCAGCGGGACTCGAACCCGCGACCGCTGGCGCAGAAAGCAGGGTCACTACCCACTGATGGCCCATATTACCTTTTTTTGATATCTTAGATGAATCACAAAGATACTTTGAACTAACTGTAAAATGAGTCCGTGTTTTGACGCAAAACTGGCGGAGCGGAAATTTTTTCCACACTGACACATACATTTCCTGCCTTTATGATATGCACTTTTATCAATTTTTGTTTAAACTGCACTTATTTGTTCTTACTAACACTATATTAACATGAATGTTTATTTGTAAGTTCTTCTTTTCACCAAAATAATGGATAGGTAAGCCTGATAATCATGAATATAGATTTGCTAATTTTGATGCTGTTATACCAAAAATTAGGTAATGATTTTGGGATATCACTTATTTTACGCATATTTTAATCAATTTCAGAAAGAAACACTGTAGTTAGTATGCTTAGATATATTATACTAGCAATTTACCCTCGTTTCGCTCGAGTAGTCTCTAGGTACGTTCTATATATAAATATCTGTATAGATATTAATAGTTATTGCGAGTGTACCTTAGGAGAAAGACTTATGCTATTGGAGGTTTTCTGTAGGCCTCATTAAGACCTAGTTGTTTCTCTTGATGTATCATTTAAGGTTTAGCCAGTTTTAGATTTGTTTCATAAGGATTACTCGATAAACCAGTCATTGTTTTCCGTGGGAGTGAAAAATTTTCCAGTAGTAAAAATTATCCTAAATGTTGATAAGAGTGAAAAGTCATCGGTACACAAGAAAATACTATTTAAATATGAATACATTATCACTACATAGTATAAAACAAAGTCGCCTTTTCTGTCCCTATATCCCTATATCCCTATGTGCGCTTAAATCTTTAAAACTACGCAACGGATTTTGATGCGGTTTTTTTTAATAGATAGAGTGATTCAAGAGGAAGGTTTATATGCATAACTAGCAGATCCCGCGGCTTTACCTGTGCTAAATCTAGGGAAGAGCCCGAGCGAAGCGAGGGCGAGTCGCTAGTTATCTTAATATAATAAATTATCAACTTTATCCAAAAACGTGTACATTTAAAAACTTCTTTCCTTTCAAAACATTAACAATTCAACTCAAATACATTTCAATACATAAAGAATTAGTACAACGATATTCAACGTCGCGTTTTCCCTTGGCCCGCAGGTTTTTGTAGGGCCTTACTACCTACTAAATCATCTAGCGAAACGGTAGGGATACCATACGTATTGAAATTTATGGAATATACTCGTGTAATGACATTGTCGCGTAATGGAGAGTGTCTACGTCATGACAACAAAGATAATAATTTGAAATACACGTCTGAAACTTGCTTTATACATTGTAACAATTATATGGATGAAAGAAATAAAATATTTCTAGTGACATTACAATTTATAGACATGAGTAGGTAATTAAGGATTGTTGTGTGTAAGAGAGCAACAATAAAATTTAGGAAAAGAATCGAAATTACTAGAAAATATTAATTTTTGATACTAGAATGTTCTTAGTTTATGCATATAAAAAAAGTGTAAAAATTGAGTGAATTTGTAGTTAAAGTATAAAAAGAAAGAAGTGATGAAAAATATTGCTCCGTAGTAAATATTATCTTTCCGGGTGGTTTTCTACAATAGACAGTGATTCTAGAGCATAGTTTACATAATACATGCTTATTATAATAGAAAAAAGCTAAGGAAACTATACTTATCGTGTAAACCTAACGTTTGTTTCATACTATTTAGAGATTTCGCCAAACTCAATAACATTAATTGTGTAAGTAAAAATACAAGATTAAAGCACATAACTTACTAACTAACTAACTCTATATTATCTTAATAACTCACTTAAAACAAACAGAATGTACATAAAATCACAAAATCATATCCACCGTACGTCTTCTATCTCAAGATTACCATACAATAGCACTACGACCTTGGCCGTATCTATCCATCTTCCTATCAAAAGGCAGTTAATCTTCACATGCCCAAGGGGTAGCCAGCGGTGAAAACAGTCACTTATCTTTAACAAGT
This sequence comes from Boloria selene, assembly GCA_905231865.2. Lineage (NCBI taxonomy): Eukaryota > Metazoa > Arthropoda > Insecta > Lepidoptera > Nymphalidae > Boloria > Boloria selene. Next base: position 7,387,043 of record HG993158.1, on the reverse strand, counting down.
CATTTACAAAATAATATGTTATAGGCATTGCTTATTATGACAGTGGTTACGGGTTCAAAGTAGGATGAGTTTGTATGAATTATTATCAAAACAAATTTCATCAAATTTTCTTAGATTTACCTAAATATTCACCATTTTATTTAACAGTATTTTTTTTGTTCCCGAGTGACGTTTAAATTCCGTTACATAAATCATGGTCACGAAAAAAACTAAGGCTTTAGAAGTCTTACAGGTCATTATAAAATAATAATTACGGAAGGCACAACTAATGGAATTAAAAAATGATTTTATAAATATCATTTTAGTCAAAAATCTAAATAAATTCGCCATAATGGGAAAAAAAGGTCACAATATTATCAAAAAAAGTATTTTATATGGCGACAACATGTTAAAAGATACATATTTAACTTAAAAAATCATTACTTCTAAGAAAATCATGATCAAAGTTAGTTGAACTCCAAACATAACACATTTCTATACAAATAAAGGTCTTGTTTGATTGGTTTTAATCAGCTTGAGGTACTTAAAACAAGTAAATTTTTGTTTACCACTAAGTAGAGCAAATTCTGTGAAATCCCGTTCAAATATAATTTTTTTAATCGATGTTATCTTTCTAATTAACATGTTAAGTAAAGAGGAAGGATGTATCCTGTACAGATGAATTGCTTTGCATACTAATCACAGAAAAAAAATATTTCTTTTTTTTAATCAAGTTCGTTCGTTTTTAGTCACAATGCTAATTATTTTTTTTAAATAAAAGTAATCTAAGTTACTCCTCATAACATAGGCTATGTGTTAGTGAAAGTCCTATCAAAGTCGTTTCAGAGATAAGCCGTAAGAAACAGACAGACTGACAAGAATGTAAAAAAAATGAGTTTTTCTTATTACTTATAATTTCCGTTTGTTTGGAAAAAAGCTGTAATGTCAAAAACAGGCACTTTATTTTTGTATCTGTATATATGTAGATAGGGTTAGGCCTTAGATTTTTAATGTCCAACCTTTTCAGAGATGATATAGGTACTTCCCCGCAGTAAAAAGTATCCTTTATATTAACAGACAGACAAACATTCTAATATATGATATAGTATGTGTATACAGATTTGATTTACAATTTTATTATATTTACAGATAGTCGAATTCCAACCATTGCGCGAACTGGTACAAATTATGTAATCAAAAACAAACATATAAGTGTATATATTTTTTTACATCAATACTTTAATTAAAATTATAAGAAAACACATATAAACCTGCACTTTTTGAGTATCTTGTACCGCATTAAGGTCATATGAGAAGGGCCTCTTAAAAGGTCAAGGAGTAACATTTCCTGTCACCTACTATATTTTTAGGGTTCCGTACCCAAAGCTTAAAACGCGACCCCGTTACTAAGACTTCGCTGTTCGTTTGTGTGTCTGTCACCGGGCTGTATCTCATGAACCGTGATAGTTAGACAGTTTATTTATTTATTTGGAGTACCAACAGAAATTACAATAATTTTAATGATAATAATTAACATAATAAATTATAACTATAATTGTATTTCTTTTATTTATTACTTTTATTTATTACTTATTATTTTATAAATTATTTTTAAAATAAAAAGATTTAACAATTGAATTTAATTACATAATATTAGAAAATTGATATTAATAATTTAAAACAAATAGAATTATAAATATTTTCATTTTTATACACTAAATTTAAATTTTCACAGATTAGGTAGGTATTTCTATTGCCACTATAACAACAAATACTAAAAACTGAATAAAAAATACTTAAGGGGGCTCCCATTCAACAAACATGATTTATTTGCCGTTCTTATAGTTAAGGGTACGGAACCCTTCGTGCGAGTCCGACTCGCACTTGGACGGTTTTTTATGTAACTGTTTATGAAATGACACTAGCGACCGCCCGCGGGTTTGTCTATACTTGGTACAGTTTGAATTGGCCTAAATAAGTATATTTTGTTTTGTTTGTTTGGTAAAAAATTGGATTCTTAGTTAATATGGATTTTACATTTCCTAGCATTTTGCAGCTTGTATGGGAGTAATATTTTTATGTTTGATAATATTATTTTGTTTTTTTTTTAAATATTTATAGATTGAACCGAAGCACTGTCCAATAAAAAAATCTGAATGAAAAAATAATATAAAGCAGGTACTTATATAAATATGTTGGTACATTATTATACACAGCGCCATCTACAAGTAGTGCCGTGGGAATCTACGAGGCTTTTGTCACGGATACCAGATAGTAAATATATACATATTATAAATATAAACACCCAAGACTGTTCAAAAAAAACAGTTGTATTCAACCCCCATCGGAACTCGAACCCGAGACCGCTGGCGCAGAAAGTAGTCACTACAAACTGAGCCAAACGTACATACATATTATGCATTGTTACTTATTAAGTAACAAGTATAGTCAGGTGTCTTCACTAGTATGTGTAAACATTTATATGTAAAATGAAAGCTAAATAAAGAAATACATGTTAGCCGAGATCGAAACGTCTCGTAATAACTTCATTCGATTAATTACTCAATAAGTAATTGAATCGATTAAAAAGTACTATAAGGAAGCCGGTAAGAGACGTTGTTAGCACCTGATAAATTAATGTGATTTATATTTACTTTTTTTTCATATTTGACACAGGTGTTGATTTTGTATGATCTTGGAGAAAAAAAAGTTTTTATGTTGAATTAATTAATATTATCTTTACTGTATAAAATTCTAAGTCTTTACCTTATACATTTTTTGGAAAATCTTGTTGAAATGGTCATTATTATCGATACAAAGGCCAAATCTATAGTTTTTAGGATATTTGTTTGTCTGTCTGTCCTCGCATCCCAAGAAAACCACTGCACAGATTTTGATGAAAAAAGGTTTGATAGTAGCTAATAATCTGAGTCAACATATAGAATACTTTTTACTGCGGGAAAATATTTCATCTCGATGAAACCTATAGTAACTGTAAGAGAACCTATCGAGTTTTCGAAAGACATGCTCAGTCCGCCCGAACTTGGATTATGGCCTGATCACATATTGACGAGAGGCCCATTCCCAGCAGTGAGACGTTAAAAAGAACTGATTTCATAGCACATAGGCCTCTGTAAAACACCTGTAATTTGGGCCCAAGACAAAGTTAGGGTAAGTAGCTAGCTCATAATGAAAGTACCTATAAACTGAGTCTAACAAAGTTCATTTATTCATATCCCTACAACTTACAGTTCCTAATACAATGGTAATTAAAAGCAGTTACACTCAACTAAAAAGTTTACAACTTTAGCTTTACTTCACTTAATTAGAATTTATTTCTTAAGTCCATTGTTAGTTATTTTAAAATCTATCAAAAATCTAGTGATATTATACCTACATAATTAATACATTTGGCACAATTTATAATTTACATTATTATAAAATAGTGTATTTACAAAATTAAAAGGAAGGATTGTTACATTAACAATACAATGTATTATATGCATAAGCATAATAAATAAATATATGTTTAATTAAATGAATGTAAGCAGTTTTTTCAAGAATTCATTGAAAGGAAACAGCGTTTTTTTACCGCATTTTATATGGAACGGTGTAAATTTTTTATATCCATCATCGTATAATACGTTATAATATATTATGAACTAAATATTAGCATACAATAAATCAATATGTTAACAATTTTTATATGTATGTCTGTACGTATCTGATAAAGATAAAAAAGACTTAGTAAAGTAGTTCTTTCTTCTCCCTAATATATTAAAATAAACCGCTTACTCGATTTCTATGAAATTTTTATTGGTGTATATTTGTTGTCTTTGGTAGGTCGTAGGCTTGTCCTAACTATCCTAACTAATATTATAAATGCGAAAGTAACTCTGTCTGTCTGTCTGTCTGTTACGCTTTCACGCCTAAACCGCTGAACCGAATTCGATGAAATTTGGTAAACAGATAGAGAAGACCTTCAGAAAGGACATAGGCTACTTTTTATCCCTGTAATCCCACGGGAACGGCAACTACGTGGGTGAAACCGCGGGGCGCAGCTAGTCTAATATATAAAAATCTCGTGTCACAGTGTTTGTTATCAAACTCCTCCGAAACGGCTTGACCGATTTTTATGATTTTTTTGTGTATGCTAGGAAGAAATGAGAATATGTCGTAGGCTATTCCCCTAGGACCTAGGTGATGGTAGTTAAACTCCTCCGAAACGGCTTGACCGATTTTTATGAAATTTTTGCGCTATATACTAGGAAGATCTGAGAATATGTCGTAGGCTATTTTTTATTCCCCTAGGTAATGAGGGTAGCCCGCTTCAGATTTTTTATTTTTCATTTTTAGACTAAATTTTATTTTTTTGTGATTTGGCATCACATAATACTTATAACCCTAAATTTTCATCCTAATTCGCGGAAATTTCTAGTCATCATCACTACATAGTATAAAACAAAGTCGCCTTTTCTGTCCCTATATCCCTATATCCCTATGTGCGCTTAAATCTTTAAAACTACGCAACGGATTTTGATGCGGTTTTTTTTAATAGATAGAGTGATTCAAGAGGAAGGTTTATATGCATAACTAGCAGATCCCGCGGCTTTACCTGTGCTAAATCTAGGGAAGAGCCCGAGCGAAGCGAGGGCGAGTCGCTAGTATATATATAAATTAACCAAGTTCAATCTAATTTTGTACGAAGAAAACAAAGCAACAAGTACGTAACTTAAACTATTTAAAGTTTAAAAACAAATAATTTCAGACCCTACGATCGTTAAAGTATTTCAACAATTGGTTCCCAACTCCGTTCAATTACAGTTAATTGTTTAAATTGAAAACAATTTTCCAATTTACTTTTGTTTTTCATCCAAATGGGTCATAGTTGTAATTAATTATAGGCTTTAGTATTTAACTTGTAATGATGTATGTTCTACTTGAAACTTCATGGCTCAATACAATATAGGTTGTAGTAACTTTTAAGTAAAAAAAAAACAAAACAATTGACAGTATTCCGACATAACGTACGCATTTTTTTTAATTTTTAGAAATGCTAAGATTTTGACTTATAAATTCTCTCTCCTTGTTTGCCTCGACTTACGATAATATTATAGCAAAAAATATTTTGAAATAAAATGAACTAAGCATGTTCCTACATATTTAAACTAGAAGATAGCAAAATTCGCTTACAAATATTAATTTTAAAAAATATATTTTTCCCAGGGTAAATGATAAAGAAACAAAAGCACCGCACGCTATTCATTTAAAAATGATTCAGCCTTTGAAAGGTTCATAAAAAGCCACTTTAACAGAAGCTGATATTTTTTATCTATAGTACAATTGTCAAGTCACTGTATTTGAGGAGCCGTGATTGGTTGACAGCTGATCTTTGACGACCAATCAGAGTGACTTCGAAATTTGAAAGTCATCTTTTCTAACATTTTAAATGATGACTAGCGACTAAGATTATAAGAAGTAGCCGGTGTATTGTCTCGAGCGTTGTAAAGAAAATCTCTATACATTATATACCTATATATGTACACATATACGTTAATCTTAATGTTTGTTTGTGCAAAACCAATAATTCCTTATTCCTTCCTTTAACGCTTTCAAATGTTCATTCTGAATATCATATATTATAGTACATGCTTCCAAATAATACTCACTACACTCAAACAAATTGTATGAAAACATAAACACAAGGGCAATAAATCTTAGCATTATTTATTTACACAGGCGAAACCGTAGTTTAACACTGTATTTTAATCAAACTTACAAATATTTCAAATTTTACCAAAAGATATGGTTGATTTTTCTTTAGTAAATTTTTATAACATCGCATTTGACGGGAATTAAATCTAAAAAACCTAGGGAATTCTATTGTTATTTGTTTCATATTGTTTATTTAAATTTTGAACTTTATTTGATGCACGCTCATAGCCTTATTTTTTTAAAAAAAAGACAGATAACTGTAAGTAGCATTAAGCTCAAGTTTGTACATCCACGATAAAAAATATAAAAAAGTTTCAACAATTTTATTTTAGAAAGCACATTAGATTTTCCCGCAGCGATTTTTAATCTAACAACAATTTGTATGACATGGGAAACTAGAAACCAGTAAATAACATTACTAGAAATACACAGAGCCCGCTCATTTCGTCACACAATATATTACGAATTAAAGCCATCCATCATCATTTTATTCTGACATGACGCCTTCCGATCCACAAATGAGGTTTTTTAACTCGAGTGTGCGGTAGCCTTTATGTTTTTTTTAAACTTTTTTTTCAAATTTTTAGGCTATTGTTTACAATGACACCTTTGTTATCTGTGCTTTATTAACATATTTTTGTCTGTGCTACAAAATAGATGGTGTTAGCTTTTAATGTTGACGAATTATAATTTATAACGATATATTATACTGGTTTGTATAATGTAAGCAAAATAAATTATTCGATTGCGATGAAACTTTGACAGGTGTCAAACATAATAATATATAGGCGATGGATGTACGTGTTACATGTAATTCTTTTAAGTAGAATCAGCCCAAATTTCGTTCGTCCATCGTCATTTAAAAAGAAAAAGATAATTATCCCTATAGTACTTTTACTAATACTTGCTCTTCATCGATAGAGATAGAGAAATTAAATTTTAGATGTTTTATATTCATACTCTACACAGTATACAAAAAGCTTAACTATTTACATATACACATGAAAACGACTGAATCAACATTACCTATCGTTATTATAAAATTTATTCAAAATGTTTCAGCAAATAAACGAACTAACCTTAATTTCCTAAAGCTTAGTTATTGCGAGATAATAATACAGGAAAAGTCACAAATAAGTCTAGTTCAGCAAATCTACCAAACCATTGTTTCTATTTATTTCTCGTAGTCTTGCAAGGCTCTGAATAAGGTCAAATGTAATTTATTGCTTGTTAAAACAAAAAAAATGATTGATTGATATCGCCTTTCACTACACTTTTGGGATACCTACTTACCTACTTAAAATTATTATGAAATTGCGTTACTATATGTACAATTTGCAGAATTTTTGTTTGTTTACATCAATAATATAATATTTTTAACAAAAAATATTTATGTTTCTCATAAAACAACATACCTATTGACTAACTAAGTCTTAGTTATAGGTAGTAATATTTTCAAGTCAAATCATTAAAATGATTATGGATTACTTAGGTGTGAAAGTTAATTTAAACCCTACAATATAAAATCCCACTACTTACCCCCTTTTAATATCTATACATAACGTATAGGTAATAAAATTCTAAGTCAAATCTGCACATTATTAATTTTTAACAAACTCTTATTAAAATAGTTTTAAGAATTTTTGTCTGTCTGTCTGTGACCGCATCACGAGAAAACCACTGGATAGATTTAGATAATGTTTGGTATAATCATAGTTGGTTATCCGGGTCAACATAGTATAGTATTTTTACTGTAAAAAAAAAAAGGAAATGTATACCCAACCGAAGTGGAGCAAGGGTGGATCGCTAGTAGTTATAAAAAACGCACTACTTACATATAATAACTAAATCCATTAGCAAAAGGCTGTATAAAGCTTTAAAAATAAAGCACATTGGCTAAAAGACGCGGTAGCAGACCGAAATTGATAAAAAACGCGCCGACAACTCATCAATGTGCGTCGAGCAGTAAATGGGAAAAATTAAATTATAATAAAATTAACTTGAGATTACTTTATACCGTTACATAGTACTAGGAAACGTTAGAGGTAACACAATTATATGCTTCAATTGAGTATTGATAATTAATGTTTTTACTATCGGCTTTGATCTTTGATTATTTTTTTCTTTAAACGTCACACTTGATTAGGTTTTGCCAGTTTTAATAAAGTTACCGGAAGATTATCTATATGTAATGAGAATTACATACAATATTTAGTATAAAGCTAAACCATGTACATACATACATACACAACGAATATACATACATACACAACGAACATACATACATACACACACGCGCGAACTCATCTAAACTTTGAGATTCATTACACTATTTGTATGTCTGTTTGAAAGTAGCTACTTTAGAATTTTTTAGGTATATTTTCAAACAATTTTATGAAAAATAAATTCATCTCATTCTCATTAAACTGTTAAATAAATATTCATAAACAAAATTCTAACAAGTCATTACAACAAACAAACAGTCAAGTTGTAATTATAAGGAAATGTAACCAATTATCTATAGTTGTTGAAGTAATTAGTGATGTTCCGACTTCAAGTCTGTAATCATTTTTTTATTGAATAAACTAGACGAGGATTGAAAGGTTAGTATAATTTCCATTATTGGTATTACAGTGGCGCCGCTCTAATTAATAGTTTGCATAGATCAAGGGATTGAGTTTTTTAGCTTGCTTCATGCATTCAATGGGCCCATTATTGCAATTGTTTTAAAATTATAATATGAGATGATGATATCCCATTTAAATATAATATATAGGATCATACTTCGAACTCTAAGTAATTTTTAATCTATAATACCTTATAAATACAAAAAAGTAATATCAGATACTTACTCTATAATTTTTATCAAAAAAAAAAAAATTCACCGATTCGTTCAATTTACTTATATCGATTATATCGAATTTTTTAGCTTTTGAATTTGTTAGCTTATAAAAAAATGGATAAACATATCAATATTTTATCATTTCAAAACAATACTTGTGTATCAATCACATTTTTATTTATTTTAATATTTTATCTGTCACTTCTAACCATTTTAAGGCTACAGTGCCAGCGCAGCGATTATTCATTCTACACGGTGACACATGACGAATCAATTCTCTATGAACCAATCGAATGGTTGCGTATGGCGCGAAACATTTTTATTTTACATATTTTTATTTATTAAAACGGTTTTAGCTCTAATAAAGTTGTGAAACTAACGAAGGTAACAACATTGTATCTTTAATTTCATTGGCTTTTAAATTAGAATTTGTTGTGAAATATTCTATGCGTCTTACGATGGAGCCGTTTTCCGTTATCTTATACTATGAATAGATTTAGTACGCGAAGCCGCCTGTTCCGCTAGAAATAAGTACCTATATACAAAAATTTTACAAATTCTATCAAATCTTAAAAACTGTATTAAAATTAGCTAATAGAAATTCTATCAAATCTTCCTCGAGAACCACTCTATCCATTAGTGAAAACATCATGAAATATCGGTGCAGTAGTTTTTGAGTTTATTGCGAACAAACAGACAAACGTGGTGCAGGACTTTGTTTTATAATATGTAGCGATTATAAGATTGAAAGACTACCAATACTACTACTACTACTACTACTACTACTTTTATAAAAAGAAAGTACCTAGTTATATTTTGTAAGCTTGTATGGTCCGCTAAAAGAATTTATTGAAATTCGGTATGAAGATAGGAAAAAGAGGAAAGATTTTGGAGGAATCAATTTTTACTCAAGTAAAGGATACTAATATTTATTATAGTGTAGTTTCTATTTCATTCACAGTTAAACGTAGAGTTAACCCAAAGGAAACGAGGTTGAGTCGCAGTAGTAATGTTCGTGTAAGTCTACGTTTTTATTTTTTTATTTTTTAAAACTAGATTGATAAGATTTTTTTATTCGACCACGGAATATAGATAATAAATGTTATGATTATTTAATGTTTTCGATCGGCGGTTTAAAATTCGAAGAAGTGATGAAAATTTAATTTTTAAGTTTATTGACACGCTTTTTCTCGCGAGTTTATCGGAAATAGCACCTAACTACGAAATAAAATATTCAATAAAAAATGTAATTTTATAAATGGCCGAAATAAATAAAGCTTCGTTCTATATTCGAAACTTGAAAAAGAATAGCTAGAAATTTCAGAAAATACTTCTTTTTTCTCATAATGGCTTAGAAAATTCTTAACAGCCTGTCAAAATCTGACACCAACTGTCAAAAAATTACCAGATTAAATAGAAAATGTATAGAAGATACACCACTTACCTGTGTTTGTGTAAGTCCAAGACTTGCCGCTAATTCTGCCCGCTCAGGGAGAGCTAAATACTGTGTTCTTTGAAATCTCCTATTTAACTGCTGTAATTGAAGACTGGAGTAGATCGTTCGAGGCTTCCTCATTTTCTTGCCTTTTCCATTCACTCGTAGACCTGGGTCGTCTGATAGACCACATTTTTCTGAAATTAATAAACTTTATTCAGTACTACATAGTTGTGACCAAAGAAAGAATCAATTATGTTTATCATTGTCATCATGTCAAAGTAGTTGGCAAATATGATAGTGTTGTATAGCATTTTCTATCAAAAGGTATTTTTTTTGGGATATAAATGCCCCAAAGCCCAAAAGGGTATAAAAAATTATATACTGATAATATTTGAATAATTTTGTCCCAAAAAAATAACGTTAAGTAATTAGACCATACCAACACAAACTAAACTGGCTTTTAACATCACTATCACTACATAGTATAAAACAAAGTCGCTTTCTCTGTCCCTATGTCCCTTTGTACGCTTAAGTCTTTAAAACTACGCAACGGATTTTGATGCGGTTTTTTTTAATAGATAAAGTGATTCAAGAGGAAGGTTTATATGCATAACTAGCGGATCCCGTGGCTTTGCCTGTGCTAAATCTAGGAAAAAGCCCAAGCGAAGCGAGGGCGAGTCGCTAGTATGGTATAATATCGTGTGATATAGGCTGTCTTTAGTTTCAATATATTCTACCCCTTCCAAACTCGAACACACGACCTCCGATAAGCTACATTGACCTACAGATACTCTTAAAACACCTTATAAAGAGGTACTAAAAGAAAAAGACATCCCCACATCGAGATCGCGCCATATCAGTAATTACAAGTTGCCCGATCAAGTAGCTGGCGAGTGTACTGTGAGATTTATTTATTATTTTCATATGAAACATGAGTACTTCCCTTTTATCAATCAAAACATTTCGCTCTAAATACACGCATTTAGTTTGTCAGTACGTTTGTAAAATATTTTTTTCCAGGTTTAAAATTTAAATTACCATTTAACTATTAAAATTCACTGACTGAAATTATTTTATACAAGCGACTCACTACGTCTCTAGATAATTTTAATTTTTAATCTAAGATACCTTATACTATCATTTATCTACCTATAAAAGTATCGTCAAAATCAGTACAGTCGTTTAGGAAATTAGCCAAAACAAACAGTCGGACAAACAGACAAACAAAAAAAATAAAAAAATGATCTTTTTGCTATGAATAATGAAATATGAAGTATATACTATCATATGCATTTAATAAGAAGTTGTTATTTATCATCGCAAGGCGTTTTTGTATTTTCTCTATTTAAAATTGTTTTTTTTTGTTTATAGAACTACAACCATTGATCTTCACGATCAAACTTAAACCTAAACGAAGAAACTAAAATAATTGAATTGAATTGAATAAAACCATTTTTTCGAATGAAACATAATATATTTGGTCAAAATATATAGACTAAAACAACAACGGGTAAAGTCGAGTTCAACAACATGTATGGAAGAGATTGTCATCAAAATATCTTCATAGTAACAAATCATGCACCAAAAGTATATCACTTTGGATCACGATACGTAATTACACGTTAACCGACTATTATATAGTAGCTTTTGAATTCTTACGATTTATTACTAGCCGTGTGAATAGGAAGCTTTATACGAGTATCCATGTACAATATATTTATATATAAAAATATTCTGTGCGTATGTATGTAATTGAATGACTAAACGGCTTAACCGATTTTAATGAAATGTTTTGTGTTTTAGAGATCTGAGAATGGTTTAAGTTTAGAATTCGGTCCACTACAAAATGTATTTTTTGAATTAATTGGGTATTACATATACATTTAGACAATAAATGATATATTATTCTACACTGTATAATATAACAGCAATTTACTGTTATATTCTATACCAATACTAGGGATTTACCCTCGTTTAAGTACTATCTATGTAATTTTTTATCAAAATCGATCAAGTTATTTCGGGGTTAAGGAGTAACAGACATTCGAAATGATTACTCAATTATTACTAGCAGAAGAAATTGTTTAATTTTCATTTGTTAAAACACGCTAGCTTCTTTAACTCTTAGTTATATAACTAACAGTAAATGTACTATCAATTCAATTCAATTCAATTCTCTTGTTGATGGCTTCAATGTACTATCAATAATCTCACTTTACTTTTTTTACGCAAGGCGCGAAGAAATGTCAAGTTCGTGTCATAGATTATAAAACACGATAGCTGTATATTAAAATTTAGTGTTGCCGTCCAATAAAAACTACAGCTGCTTTTTATTTTAATTTAAAAATGAAATATGGATATTGTTTTTTAATACCTTAACGCCACTAAAGGGGTAAAATTCAAAATATTATGACACGCGTATTTTTATCAACAGTGTATAAATGTTTTTTTTTAATTGCTATAGTTACTTAGGAGTCCGCGTCGGTAAGTAATTTTTCGTATCAGCTAAAGTATTCAACGGGAACTTTTTGAAGTATCGCGATAATACTTATAGTGGTATTACTGTTCCGTCGCCTGAGTATTGTCCAACTTGATTCACTTTTTTACTTTTTAAAAATTAAGTTTTATTTCTAAGATCTGTATACATTCTTACATAGATTAATTCGAAAAGTCAAGTATATCGTCGTAATAGAACATTGACCCGGATCGAGGGACCAACTTCCTTTTTTAAGTTGTTTATGTTTTAAATATGTCTTTAGTCTTTTTGTACATAATATGCAATATATGGGATTAAGAATTTTGCTAATACTTTTTCGAAATAACGGCTCAAACAAATATCTTATCTATGGCATCACGTGTCAGACTCCAATTCAATTCCTGTGTTCAATAAGGCACATTTTATTTTGCCATTGTATAACAAGATGTCAAGTTCATCACATAAAAAAAACTAATGTCAATGTCAAATCTAACTTACAAAAGAATTTCAGATTTCCTAGAAGTAAAAAAAAATTGAATTTTCTGTCTCTTTATACTATTTCGTTCTCTCTTTAGAATGACTAAATATAAGGTGAAGTAAATTGGCCAACAGAGCACTCCTAGAAGCCACTATTACTAACAAATCATTTAAATTTTGCAATATAACTCCTATAATATTCATATGGAATAAGTGAACAGTTGCACATATTACATTACACGAACTATCCCGACTTATTTATTACCATAATAAGGCTGTTACGCTCTTGATGAATGGCGGCAGAGAATAAACATTTACATTTTGATACGCAAAGTGGAAACAATTTTAGTATAGTGCAAGAAATTTGAATTTTGTGTACTGGCAATAATAATTTAAAATAGAGGTACATAATTTAGTTTTTAGATGTTTAAGTTAAATAATAATTAATATTCATACTATTAAATACATATAAAGCTGGAGTTATTTTGTTTACACGCACTTATATCTTATATCTTGGATGAAACTTATCAACCGATGCATGCGAGCAAACTGATTCCAGAAAATAAAACAAAACGAGCAAAGTCCGAAGAAAACGCTAGTTCGATATATTCATCAATTGTAAATCTTATTTCATGGCGTTTCCATATACAAAATAAAAAAATCACTAGTTTTTAAGTATCATTGTTACTTTTAAAGTTTTTAGTAAAAAAAATATTATTAATTTGAAATACTAAGCGAGACGTCACTATATGCTATCTCCTTCACTCGCAAGTGAAAGCCTAACCTCATAACAGCTATACCTCAGTATGAGAATTTATAATACACTAGCGACTCGCCCTCGCTTCGCTCGGGCTCTTCCCTAGATTTAGCACAGGTAAAGCCGCGGGATCTGCTAGTTATGCATATAAACCTTCCTCTTGAATCACTCTATCTATTAAAAAAAACCGCATCAAAATCCGTTGCGTAGTTTTAAAGATTTAAGCGCACATAGGGATATAGGGATATAGGGACAGAAAAGGCGACTTTGTTTTATACTATGTAGTGATTACTTCTATTGAATAATTTAGTGCAATTGATATTACTGGTAGTGGATGTACATTCAGGACAACTCCCATGGTTTTTATATATACATATATTTACATTTAAGTCGGCTCGACAGACAGACGGACAAAACAATGCCTGCCCGAGGTCCGGACACACCCAGCTAGTGATGCGTACTTGTCGATGTTATAGTGATGTACCTACTTAAAATTTTGTAGTTTCGGTACTTTATATTGTAAAGTGATTTATGGTGGAAAATGTTTTAAAAATCTTTCATTCGTATACCATATATTATGGATATTATTATATTATTTTTTTAATTATTTCCTGTCTAAATGACGTATTCTTACTAAACCAATATCGCAATTACAAAAAAATATGGAGGTAATTGCGTGATTTTGATACTTTATCACACTGTAAAGGACAATTCTAATAGATATTTAGATATCCCGGGTCATGAACTATTCGTGGATGTACCAAGCGAGCAAACCAGTGAGCAAAAACTAGCTAATTACGTACATACAACATACATACATGTATTATTCATACATTAATTCGTTATATTATATAAATACAAGTAATTATGTCAAGTAGAATAATTTATTGCTACAAATTATCAATAACATTCATCAATCTATTGACTTAAGAATTTAAAAGCTAGTATTTTAGTATTTAAAATACGATAAAATTAGCTTCACTAGTGATTAATTATGTAATTAAATCTAGAAATCGATTTTAATTTATCGAATTATTGTATCGATTTGAAATTTTGTATGTGATATCTTTGTAATAAAATACTAAACTATTAGTGGAATTTTTAATTACTGCTCATCAAGACTTTCATTTTATCGAGTTATTTATGTAGTGTCACGACATAGTATAAAACAAAGTCGCTTCCCGCTGTCTGTCTGTTCCTATGTATGCTTAGATCTTTAAAACTACGCAACGGATTTTGATGCGGTTATTTTTAATAAATAGAGTGATTCAAGAGGAAGGTTTATATATATAACTAGCGAAATCCGAGGCTTCGCTCGCGCTAAACCTATGGACGAGCCCTCGCCCTAGTAATTAATAAAATCGATATTTTTTCGTAGATCTCAATACTAATTGTTTAAAACTATTCTACAGTATATAAGTTTAGGATTATAATAGGTTATATGCGCATATGCGTAAGTACTGTTTCTTCTTTACTTGGAAATTTCAATTAAATCCGTTTAGGCCTCACGGCATGTGGAAATTGACAATCTCAGTGACTATTTTTTTTTCAATTTAATTCAATTATTTCCTTTAATGGCTTCCTGGAACTAACTTTTTTAAGTGATATGTACGAATTGAAAATCTATCTTTGCTTATTATGGGCCTTACGACAATTCTATACGATTTTTGTCTCCAAACTTCATTAAAACGCACAGACCAAACCTCGATATTTATACATAATAATTTAATTTTACCCAACACTAGCTTTTACTTTAAAAATACGTCCTAAAACCGTTGAGATATATCAAATGCTTGGTAACCCCATCGCGTCGAAACTGCCCCGCCCATAGAGCCGCCTACCGAAAAGCCGAGATAAAATGAACTAAAACAATAAAACCCTTTAAACATTTAGGCACAAAAATACTTTAGAACTGTATTTATGGGACAGACTTGCGACTTTATTGTCGCATATTTTTAAAAAAGCATTTTATATACCCTAGCGGGCCTTATAAGCAGAAATTGTTTTGCCACAGACCTCTTCTTTACGTGAAAATTAAAAAAAAAAATTGGCAATAGCATCATCTACCAATATCAACTATAGCTGAAAACTACGTATAAAATTAAAAGAAATGTTCAAAATGGACAAGATTTTTAAGTGAACTACTACTTTTATTAGTGGAATTGAGTAAAATATTTTTAAATTTTACCCGACGTTACCCTTATTATTTCAAATTGTCAATATTTTAAATATTTCACTCAAATATACAATTAGCAAGTGCGATTTGACTTTCATAGATTTATCAAATCCTCCTTCTCTCTTCTTCTATGTTTTTCTTCATAGTAAAGAAAGAAAGAACATGACATATCTATTTGTCTCTCCCTCAAATGTAAATCTTCTCCCTCAAATACAGCTATAGATAATACACCATTAAGTGATAAGTTGCAGATATACTTACCATTTTTATAATAATATTGTTTATCTTTGGCTATTTCTAAGTGGTTTTTTAGTATTTAATCCCAATATTTTCAGTTTTATTCGATCGATTATTGGTACAGTTTGAACTTGTGAGAAATAAACTCTAGGCATGTGTTTCGTCCAAATCTTACTTTAGCCGTTTACTTATAACATTTTTATTCTATAACGATTCACCCTCGCTTCGGGTCTGCCACTAGATTTTGCGCGAGCGTAACCGCGGGTTCTAGTAGTTATATACTAAAACCTTCTTCAAGAACTACTTTATCCATTGGTGAAAACAACATGAAAAACGGTGCAGTAGATTTTGAGTTTATCGCAAACAGACAGACAGACACTTTGTTTTATTATATGTAGTGATAATAATACAATAATATTCTATCGTCTCGTCTACTCCGCTGTAAAACGCCATAACTGACGCGCCGCTTTTCAAAAAAGACGACTAACAGAAAATGTTATGGGAATCGAATTATAATTTTTAATTACTTTCACTTCATATTAACTTGTTAATAAAATCTAAAAGCGTGTTCGCTTACATCGTTATTTTTCATCTATAAAATACACGCCCATTGCCAAAATACTTGAGCATTTCTTAAGATAAAGCCGTAAATTATCCACGTTCTAACGATAATTGATAATGCATGGAACTAGAAATCATTTGCTATATTATATATAGTATATAATATGGCGAAAACATAATAGTTTAATAACTTTTTCTCGTCTGTTTGTCTATTGAATTTCTTATTTCTATACATTTCATATTCCAATTTAGTGAAATCTGTAAATCTTATTGATATTTATTATTATCGATACAGAGGCTGAATCTATCCTTTTTTTAAATTTTGTCTATCTATATACCTATGAGGAGAGTGAGTCTGTAGTCAATAATAAGTTTTGTTTTTGGTATTTTAGTTATTCAAAGACTGACAGACCGCTGTTATATTAATTTATATATACTAGCGACTCGGCCTCTCTTCGCTTGTTTTCGTCCCTAGATTTAGCTCGAGCGAAGCCGCGGGTGTCGCTAGTTATACAAAGAAACCTTCCTCTTGAATCACTCTATCTATTAAAAAACCGCATCAAAATCCGTTGCGTAGTTTTAAATATCTAATCATACATACATAGGGACAGACAGACAGCGGAAAAGATTTCGTTTTATACTATGTATGTTTGTTTGAAAGTCGGCATTTGTTACTCTTTGAGACACAGATCAAACTATGCCCACAGATAGCTTAGAATAATAGACTAAAGCTAAGCTACTAGTGACTCAAGCGAAGTCAAGGCAAGTCGTTAGTCGTCTAGAACGCCCATTGCCAAAATGGTTGTTAACCGTTTCTTCAAAATCACCATAAATTATCTTCCACTATATAACATTAATTAATAATGCGTGTTAACATAAATATTAATTTACCTATTAAATAGCCAACCATCATTTGGCTTTGGCGGTGATGGGTCGTTAGTTAGATTCTTGTGTGAGGCAAAACTTGTTTGTTTCGTACAGTCTAATCTATTACTAAAAAAAGAAAGCACTAAAATCCACTCTGAATCGATATTGTTTTCTATTCTTTGTTTATAGTTTTTGACGAACTTTACTGTTATGAACAAACGAATTGTTTATTTTATTTTTTTTATGTATTTAACCGTCTTTTAACGTCCCACTGCTGGGGTTGGGCCTTTCTTCAATACCTAGTGCTGGTTGGTGGACATTACACGTCTTTCGAAAACTTGCTAGGTTTTTCTCAGACATGCTGGTTTCCTCACGATGTTTTCCTTCACCGTAAAACAAGTGGTAATCATGATGACCGTACATACTTTCATATGCATTTAGTGAAAAGCTGTTAATTTAAAAGTAAAAACAGACACTTCAATTTTATTTATATGTATAGACAGATTATCATGATAAATAACTTTTGAGCAGAGTTAACCTAAATCGGTAAACTCCTAAGGCAGGACACACCCATTTACTACGAATCTTTATTTCATCTCACCGACGACTTACAAAAAATTTGATGTTAAAGTTCGTACTTCTCCACCTTTTTCTTTTTGTCAGATTTTATTTGTTTCTTTTAGGATTAAGTGGATTTATAACAACTAGTTTTTATACACAGTGGTTGAATCAAAACCAATAAGTGGTGGCTCACTTGTAACGCTCGCTTGGATAACTGAGTGATGCGGGTTCAAATCAGAGTATCCTCTGATATTTTCATGTGCGAATCATTTCTATCATGATTACCACTTGTCTTACGGTAAAGAAAAACATCTTGAGGAAACCTATATGTTTGAGAGAAACCTAGCAAGTCTTCGAAAGACATGTCAAGTCGCCAACACACACTAGGCCAGCGCGGTGGACTATGGACTGATCCCCCTTGTACTGAGGGAGGTCCGTACCCAGCAGTGGGAAAAAAGAAAAAGGGCTGAAGTATTAAATATTAATGCATTGGACTACACCTGTGTCGCTTGTGGATATTTTTTCCTTGAAATGATAAAATTTTTACTGTAGTTAATAATTAAAATATGACTATATCGTAGGGTGTTATTATGTAACGTTGCTTGGGGCAGCGACGTGTATCCGGGTTCGAATACGGTGTTTTTTCCATAGAGTAGAATGTATAATGTTAACTCATATCTCATCGAAAGATAAGTTTTACGGCTTGGTTAGTTGAGTGAAAGATACAAACAAGCAGTTTCGTTTATCCAGCTTTTTTTTGGAAACTTGTTAGTACAGTTAGTTTATTTTTTTAATATAAATGTAAGCTTATTAGCATAAATATTATTTAATTTAATATGACAATGAAAAAAAAAATTGATATCATTGTGCTTCTATTTCTTCTACTAAGCTTTACTTTCATAGAATACTATTGCAAATTAAAGTAACTTTAAACTAATATAGTCATATATCCTGAAATAATTTATCTTTCCCCTAATACATGTAAATATTAATATAAAAAATATTATCATAAGTCACATCTAGTTCTAGTCACACAAAGAACTATTGAAAAACTAATATAACTAGCAAAAAGCTGAGCTTCGTGAGGGCTCGCGTAGTTTTTGTAACGGGTAATAATTTTTAAGACAGTTGTTTATTTTTAATGGTTATAAAATCATATTTTTTGACAAATAACACATCTAGATATGAAGTTAAATTACTATGATAAAGCACAAATCTATAGACGTGATAGTTTTTCAGTAAAGTGTACCACAAAATGCTCAGGTTGTGGGATAGTCTTAGGTCTCACTTCACTCGCCCTAATTAATCCTTTCAAAGAAGGCTGGTTTTATTATGTCAAATTGATTACGGCTACTTCAAACAAAATCTACATAGCCACTTATACTTTGCAGTAAAATTAGGTACACTAGTTATTATCTAATTGACAGACATACAATTTAACTAACAGTTATACACAATTACATAATTAACTTTAATCGTTTAACTTTGATTTATGAGTGTCAAAATTGTCAAAGTAAACTACATAGTAACTTACCAAAATATTTGTATACAGTATAATATAGTGCGTATCGAGAGTGTTGTCTATACATATAATAAAACTAGCCTTTCATGCGGCTCCGCTCGCGTTCTAAAGGCTGAAAATAAATATTTTTCTCCCGTTTTGTATCATTTTTCATTGATACTCCGCTCCTATTGGTTGTAGCGTGATGTAATATAGCCTATAGCCTTCCTCGATAAACGGACTATCCAACACAAAAAGAATTTTTCAATTCAGACCAGTAGTTCCTGAGATTAGCTCGTTCAACCAAACAAACAAACTCTTCAGCTTTATAATATTAGTATAGATTCTAATTAAGTCGAATCTGTACATTAAATACTTTTTGGAGAATCTTATTGAAATAGTCATTATTATCGATACAAAAGCCAAAATAAATATTAGAATTTTTGTCTGTCTGTTACAAGAAAACAACTGGACAAAATTTTGATTAAATTTGGTATGATGGTAGCTGGTTATTCGATCAACTTTTAAAATACCTTTTACTAAAGAAATTATCGTATCTCTCAGAGAGAGGTCGCAAAGGTAAAAATGAAAAAAAAACCCTTTCGTAGGATACTCTTTTCTAGTTGGTAAAGGGATATTAGGAACTAATCGATTAGAAATTTTGTTTCTCGTTAATTTAATCACATAATAATGTGGGGTATTCTTGGTCTGAATGAAATATTGCAGATATATATTACTAGCAACTGACTCTCGCTTCGCTCGGGTTTGTCCCTGGATGCTCTATGCCAGAAAAGTGAAGGACTTTCATACAAACTTACAAGCCCTTAATCAGGCCCCGTTGCAAGATCCGTTCTTAGCGGACGTCTACTAACTATAAACTACCTCCCTGCCAAATTTCATCTTGATACGTCAAGTGATTTTCGATATTTCAAGATAAGTGAGTGAGTGACCATTTTCGTTTATATATTTCGATTTAGACTCAAAATGACTTCAATGAATAGGTTATTGTGCTGAGGATTTTAGATTTTTTTTAATTCATGGTTACTTTTGGTCTGAATCTTATTATTATCAGTTAGTTAGTCAGTGCAATCGTGCCTATAACAAGTATACAAAGAATAATATAGAAGTTGAATGCAATTGGTATATAATTTACTACTTCGGATATGAATTTCCACTCGACCGTCGGTTCATTTTCCTTGACTTCATCCGCTTTTCTGAATTTTTAGATTTCTACTTTCTATAACGAAGGCCTTATATAGGTTTCTTTTTTATATATAGACTAGTGAGAACACGCAGTTTTGTCTGCGTTGATTGATGTATAGAAAAATAATGTTAATAACTAATAATTTTAAGCGTAAAGTCACTGTCACTGCATATTAGAAAACAAAGTCCTCCAGCGGCGCTCTGTATGTCTGTTCGCGATAAACTCAAAAGCTACTGCACCGATTTTCATGTTCTTTTCACTAACGGATAGAATGGTTTTCGAGGAAGGTTTTTAGTATATAACTAGTGGAACTCGCGGCTTCGCTCGCGCTAAATCCAGGGACGAACCCGAACGAATATTGGTATTTAATATAAGTGTACGAGTATGTTTGTTTGTACATAATACATATCTGTGTATTTATTGAACATCATATAACTTATGAAATTTTTACTTCCGTAATACGGTTCTTTTTTCTCTTGGGAATATATTCGTATCGGTTCTAACTGAATCGAATCTAAACATAATTGTACGTATTTTTTTTGAGAAATCTTATGTAAATAATCATTATTATCGATACAGAAATCTATAGTTGTGAGAATATTGGTTTATGGAAAAACCACAGGTCAGATTTTGATAAAAATTGTTATAATGATAGCTGGTTATCCTATCTTTACTCCAAGAAAATACCTAATTTTTGAAAAATCTATATCAGTTGGCGAAGACAAAGCAGTTCACTACCTGTTTCCCTTCCGTTGGTAAAAAGTTTTTTTTTTGCATTTAGTAACTATTGACAAGCTTTAGTTTCATCAATTTTGGCAACAGATTTCTTTATATAAAAAAGTAAATATCAATTATTATGGTCCAGTTTTCTGGACTTTTATAATAAATATTTTTCTACAAAATGAACAAAACAGAAATTTCATTGCTGCAAATATTCATAAAAATATGTAGTCAACTATAAACGAGCGAAAAATACATTTGAAAAATTCACTAAGGCTAAATTATACACCTTCACGTCCCATAGAATATTTAATAGCAGAGACACTACGACTAGTGGCATATGACAGGGTGATTTACATGATACGACTTTTATTTACCCTAAAAAATTAAATACAAAAGTTAGTGGGCGGGTGTTTTTACCCAACTGTGACCCCAAAAGAGGGTTATGAGTTTCACTTGGATGCATCGGTCATCTTACGTTGTGTCGTAAAAAATCAATGCTTAAGCCGATTTTGATAATAAATTTATGGTTAAAAATATTAAGTATAATAAAAATAAAAAGAAATTGAAGATGTTCTTAATAACGGAAGTGTATTATAATTTTACGGTACTTATAATTTAACATCAAAATGACTGGAATTATATATATGGTGGTTTCTATTTTTATTTTTAAGTAAACTGAATAATTCAAAGTATTGCCACAGTAATTAAATTGAATGCTGCCAACATCACGACAAATACGAAGTTTGCAATAAAAGTTATAAAATAATAACACGACATATTGAACAGTGAGTTAAAAAAGCATATCTAAAGTACATTATACTTGCCAGTACTGATTAAATATTCAACAACGTGACGTATCATTGGCGGACATGTTTTGACGTACGATGACATGGGCGTTTTATAAGCGACGACTACTACACGATTAGCTAATTAACTGATGTCGTTCATTTTTTCTAGAAATTTGCTAATTATCTACCTCATTATAAATGGCGATGTTTTATAATAAAAAATAGTATAACGTGTTTCAGCTTTAATGAAGTCTATGTAAAACTAAAAACTTATAATTATCGTTTTACTTCAGGACTAATTCTGCACTAATTTACACCAAACTTTCATATACATATTAGTAGTTTGAAATCTCGTTTTTTTTTAATTTAACAAAATTTATATTTAATCAAAATAATAATTATTATTATTTATACATTGTTGCCATCTAATAGGAAGGTCGTTTATGCCTTTGCGATAGAACTCTGGTGATCTAGATTCGACAAACTGTGTTAAAGCATTTTGTATATGGTTCTTAGATACACGCAATTTTTGAAGGATTATATACATTTGATATGACAACAATCTCATCACAGTACAACTATTTTGTAAGAAGTTTATTAGTTCTCAGCTGAATCTATCATACTTGATGTAGATATGACTTTACGACCTCTACATAGCACAAGGGTGTAACGCCGTTAATAAAAATATCCAATCGTACCGCAAACCGTAAAGTTACTTACACTGGTAATAGATTTCTATTAAAAAAATTCTTTCACTTCGACTTTATAAAACCGTTTCACGCCTCAAAAATGAATACTCATTATAGCGATTATAACATTTTATTAGGAAAAAAACGGAGAAATATTCGAAATTATGGGTCGCAAGTGACATAATTTGGGAGGAAATTGAAGCAATAGACAATGATATGCTATTAACTTTATAGCGGTTATTTTTTTATTAAAAAGTAAATAATAGAGCCAAGGTAAATGTAACACTGAATTTATTCAAATAAAAAAGTATTTATAATCTGTACTTACCATCTTTAGGCGGACTCGCGCATTGCGGGGCATAGGAACCTAAGTGATAACCATACGTATTTTGGTGCATGGGGGGAAAAGGATACCCTAAAGACCTAGGACTTGGAAACCCTGACGCTTCATGAGGATTCTGCTGACCACCTGGACTGCCAAAGTGATGGGGGTGCTGGTAACCACCTTTGAAAGGCCCATAGCCATGTTGCTGAAGCTCTATGAACGCCGATTTTGATGAAACATTCGTCGGAGTAGAGTTTGTTGAATTAGATATATCATGAGGGGTTTGGGAACCCCCTAAGTGATGGTGGTGATCTAACTCTTGGGTGGTCATGGCGGGTTGGGGGGTGGATGGGCCCCCTCCGTCCGAAGACTGAGGAGGCCCGAAGGGATCTGAGAAACTCAGGGTGCCGGGTTTGGTGTTTGGGGATTGAATTCGTGTAATTTTGAGGGATTTCTGCTGCTCTTCTGGTATTTTGCCGCTTGTTGAGCCTGTGGATAGAAAACAAAGAATAAATTGTTTAATCAATACTTGTGTAACCTAGAACATAGTTTAAAAAAACAATTATTTTAACTATGATTAAGTTTAATATTAAAGTCATCTATACATATAACTAAAATTGAAGTGTCTGTTTTTGATTTCAAATTAACAACTTTTCTTATATAAGGTACTAGCAACAAAAATTTTAAAAATCAATTTTTAAGATTTTTGTCTGTCTGTATGTCTGCCTGTTTGTACCGGCTACTTAATAAAGTATTTCAAAATAAATCTCTAGTTATATCCTTTTCAAATGTCTGGTACATTATAAATATAAAATATATCTTCAAAAAATATCTACAAAAACTAACAAATCTGACTATTATTGTACAAAGCAACGCATAAAAACTTTATATGTATGTGTTTTTGTACGTAAAATTAAAAAACTGAACCAATTTGAATGTAACTTTTCAACTAGAGACGAGAGAGTGATGATGATGATGATGAGGAGATTATAAATACAGCTACAATAAATACAGCTACAATAAATTTTAAACTAAAGACGAGAGAGTGATGATGATGATGATAAGGAGATTATAAATACAGCTACAATAAACTTTTAAACTAGAGACGAGAGAGTGTTGATGATGATGATAAGAAGATTATAAATACAGCTACAATAAACTTTTAAACTAGAGACGAGAGAGTGATGATGATGATGATAAGGAGATTATAAATACAGCTACAATAAACTTTTAAACTAGAGACGAGAGAGTGATGATGATGATGATATTGAGATTATAAATACAGCTACAATAGAAGGCCCTTAATTTCTTGAAATGCCCAAATACCTGAGCAATCAAGGGTAACGGTATGAATAAATACCCACATGAGGTCAAGCGAGTTCAGAGTTTTCTGGAAAACAATTTGTACGTCACGCTCAATTGAATCAACGGACTTGATATCGAAGTTAAACATTTAGAATGTGCCTTTGATAGAGCCGATGATTAAAGTTAATTCTTATTTTGATGGGTGAAGGTCGCGGATTCGATGCTTGTTTGGATCTTAGTACGAAAAGTTGGATAAAAATAAGATACGCTCTTTTTTTTGTTGGGACATTATTATTATACAGCGCCATCTAGTTCCGTGGTAAGTTACGAAGCTTGTATTATTGATTCCAGATAGTTGACTACATATTATATATAAGTTTTTAAATACATACATATTATAAATATAAACACCCATGACTGGAGTACAAACATCCGAGTTTAACAAATGAATGCCCCCAGCGGGACTCGAACCCGCGACCGCTGGCGCAATAAAGAAGGGTCACTACCAACTGCGCAAAACGTGTCGTCAATTAAATTACTTATATCATGAAGGCACATCGTTAACATATTCAAAGGTAGCAAAAGTATGCAAAGTACCTATCTACTAGAAATATTTCTTCAAACACCCTAGATATTTCTTATATTGTCTTATACGAGTAACAAGGCATCATTTAAACATATTCTATGCTTTAAAGGGCTGATACCTCAATAAAATCCCATGAAGTCCTACATCTCCCATAAAAACCCTATTGATCCTCATTAACGCTATGCAAACTAAAACCGCCATCTAATTCGGTACTTAACAGCTTCCTTGAAAGTCCTTAGCGAAATGAAAATCAATACATAAGGCACCGACAAGTTACTCATTTACTTTTATTGCCTTTATTCCATTAAAAAAAACTAATTGGCTATCGCCTCAGAACCATTCAAAGAACAATTTCTCACTAAACTAACGCGAGAAATGTTGTCTGAATTAACACATTCCACTGACAGCGTAGCTATAAATATATTACTAATTAGTGACGTTTGGCTCAGTTCGTATTGACTCTACTCGGTATCAGCGGTCGCGAGTTCGAGTTCCGCTGTGGAAAGTTTGTATTCCAGTCATTGATGCCTATATTTATAATATGTATGTATTTAAAGTTATATATTTTATAAATGAAACTTTCTCGGAAAAATGAAATCTTCTCGGATTTTGCCGCGGATTTATTATGATTTTTGGTTCCCGACGTTTCGAATGCTTTACAGCAATCATAGTCTCTCCCGTGATCATGATCCGCGACGAAATCCGTAAAGATAGTTTCCTTTATAATGTCAAATATTCGCGTAAACCTAAGAAAGTTATATCTAGGTAATATGTGTAGTGTATCAACTATCTAGTATCCATCACACGGACAACTTTGCCCAGCAGTGGGATACGAACAGCTAAAAATATCAGATCAAATCAAATCAAAATATTTCATTCAGCATAAAAATTGTTACAATTTCTTACTGAACGTCAAGAATCTACCGCCAGTTCGGAAAGAAGAAACCACTGACCCGAGAAGAACTGGCGAGAGAAACTCAATAAAATTTAATGAACGTTGAAGTTAACTTTTTTAGCATTTGTGTTAAAAATTCTAACTCCTTAAAAGGAAAATATCGCATACGCACTTCTCCATGTCATAAACGGTGCGTGTGCCATCTAATTACATACTCATCGGTCAAAGCGTTGAGGTGTGAAATAAAATCAGGTGTGTTTATACTTTGGAGTTAAATTAAAACGCTATGTTAGTAGCTAGCTAATCTATACATATACGCTTTTAATTTCAAAGTAACAGCTTTTCACTAAATGCATATGAAAGTATATTCGATACTAACAAGAAAAAACACTTTTTAAAATTTTAGTCTGTCTGTCTGTTTGTCCTGGGTAATCTCTGAAACGTCTGGACCAATTTTGACAGGACTTCCACTTTCAGATAGCTAATGTTTTAAGGAATAACTTAGGCTACTTTTTAACTTACTTCTAAATAGGAGGAGGTGGAAATTTTATTTATTTTAACTAGCGGAACCCTTGGCTTCACTGATCCTAATAATTACATAATATAGTTACATATAGTTTGACAATACGTTTGGCTCAGTTTGTTGATACCCTACTTGCTGTGTCCACGGTTGCGGGTTCGAGTCCCGCTGGTGGCATTTGCTGAGCACTATCTACTCGTGTATTGTATGTTTATATTTATAATATGTATGTATTTAAAGTTTTATATGTGAAATGTATCAACAATCTAATATCCGTAACTCAAGCCTCGTAACAAACCATAGAACTAGATGGCGCTGTGTGCTAATGTCCTAACATATTTATTTATTATTTATTTCTTAATAGCCTCTATTAAGAGCAAAACCGTTAAAATCTTAACTTAAACTTCTATTATCCTTAATTTTATGAATAGGCAACACGCTATAACTATAGCTTCAAATTTAGCGGACGACCAGTTTAACCACAAATGACCCCAAGAATTAGTTTAAAAAACCCTTTTCGGCAAGTCCTTTGAGTTAATTACGACATATTCCATTCTCTTCCAACTTACACAGCTGTATATATCTTTCTCAAGAGATCTTTTTCATCTCGGCGCTTGTAAAAGGTCGGGTCAAATCGTTTTGTTATTTTTTTTGTTTGTTTGTTTGTCTGATGATGCCAGTAATAATAATGTTTAGGGCCAGTTAATTGGTGTAAGGTTTTATTGAAAATTATTGTATGTCTTTGAATTAAATTAATTTATTTTAACGTTCATTGGAAGCACTCGAGTTTTTACGTTTTCGATGACATTTATTAAAATATAATAAAAACTGTTTTTATGTGATTTTTAAAGTGTCATAAATTATGCATATTATACCATCGCTTCTATATAAATAAATAAATATGTTCGGACATTTTTACAACAACACCATCTAGTTCCGTGGTAAGTTACGCGGCTTGTGTTACGGATACCAGATAATTGATATACTACACATAAATTTTAAATAAATACATAATATAAACATTAACACCCACGACTGGAGAACAAACATTCGTGCTCAACAAATGAATGCTCCCAGCGGGACTCGAACCCGCGATCGCTGGCGCAGAAAGTAGGGTCACTACCAACTGAGCCAAATGTGTCGTCAAGTCTGTCTGTCTGTTTGTTCGTGATAAACTCAAAAACTTCTTAATGGATTTTCATGTGGTTTTCACTAAAAGATGGAGTAATACGTGTGAAAGGTTTAAGTGTATATAGTTTTAGTGTATATATTCATAAAGGTCTTGTGTTAATTCGATGAAATATGATGATTATTTAAGACGTCAAAAAATTATGGAGTCTATTCGCCTTGTGCCGTGTTAACTAATAAAGTTATACAGCAAAAAATGTCTTACAATATTAATTCTTCAAAAATATATCCTTAATAATCTGTAGCAACGCTATGTGCACCTACCTATGGTAGCACCCGAGTAAAGCAAGAATAAGTCAATAGCTATAAGTACTTTGTAATAAAAAAATAAACGTTACTTATCAAAAAGGTTATATAAGTTATTAAAAAGGCCTTTTAACTTATTTTTATATTCCAAAAAACAGTTACTTCCTTTGTCTCATTAAAAGGCAGGCTAAAATTAAAAAAAACGTTAAACCAAATGACAAATTGTATTTATCCATTACATGACGTTTAAACCGGCTATAAAATGCTTCCTAAAACCATAAAAATACAGTAAACTATAAGATTAGGTTAATTAGTACTTACACTCAATGAATTTATAATTTTGCAAAAACCTATCTAAAAACCGGCTTCATTCTACGTCGTAACCTGCATATGTAACCCCCATGACATTTGCAGCCCTCGACGCAGGTTATAGGAAATAATATGAATATTAATAAGCTATAGCAAATAGAGCATCTGGGCATAATTAATGGGGTCCCATAAAAAATAGGTCATGTTACAAGTGATTGTGTTTAGCCCTTTTATCGTCCCACTGTTGGGCCTCGCTTCAACAGAAGGGGTATTGGGTCATAGTCAACCGCACTGGCCTAGTGCGTGTTGGCGGACTTCACATGTCTTTCGAAAACTTGCTAGGTTCTCCCAGACATGCAGGTTTCCTCACGATGTTTTCCTTCATAAGGCAATTGGTAACCGTGTTAGAAATGATTCGCACATGAAAATATCAGAGGTGCGAGACCCTCATTTAACACTCATTACCCGTTACCACTGAGCTACCACTGACTGCCTCTGACAAATGATTACTAGCTGAATATAAATTAAACTATGAAAATATTCTAATTAAAGATATTTTGTCCCATATAATGATTTTTTTTTTCAATTACATAAATAACCAAGCTTTTTCAAACTACTGGGTGACCCATAGCTTAACTCGTATAAAAAGTGTTGACAACATTGTCTTTTAACATAGACAAATGGAGTAATGTAAATGGAGAGTTATTAAAATATCAGCAACATTGATATTAATCCCATATATAAATGTTAATTCGCTGTAACATAAACGAGATTTCTTTTTGCCCTAAGTATTAGCCTATATGAGTCATAAATTTCATCAAAATCTATCTAATGTACGTGTGAATACTTAAAAACAAACATTCAAAAGAGATGAAACACAAAATTAATAGCTTTACAACTTACAAGCTTTCTTGTCCTCATTAATAGTTGACGTATAACTTCTAACAGAATCATTATAAACCCTACCTGGATATAGCATCCAAACACTCTTACAAGATCTTCTAATGTATATTACTAGCCTAGGTGCAGCGCAAAAATACTAATACCAACTTGCGACAGCTCTTAGACCTCCTTAATTCGGCCCTGTCGCAAAATCCGTTCTTAGCGAACGTCTACTAGCTATAAACTACGCCTCTGCCTTTCATCTTTATACGTCAAGCTATTTTCGATATTTCATATTGAGTTAGTGAGTGAGTTAGTAAGTGATATACTTATATACCTATATTTACATTGACTTAATAAAACTTCTGTTATTGTAGAAAACACAAGCGTAGAAGTTAAGAAAGAAACAAGTACTTATACACAGTGTAGTCAACCGTAACGAAAGGGTCATGGGAAAGGACTGCATAATAATTGGAAGTCATAAAAATCTATCAAATATTCATTAAGTGATCGCATCGTTGATTAATATTTGAGATCTTTATGTAAAAACTAGTGGACCCGACAGACGTTGTCCTGTACACATAAATTATGTTATAAACTTTTGCTCCCGGTGAAATGTTCTAGTATATATGCGCAAAACAACGTTGCCTAGCAACGCCTTATTTTTTTCTAGTATAAATTTATTTACAATAAAGGAAATTACAAGTAAACTTAACTATTTGTGCAAAGCAAATATACACTTAATTATTACTGTACAAGTCGTGTCCGCGCGGAATAGTGGCAAGAATGCTGGCCGCATTCCCCCGCTGAATGGCAATGCCGATTCTTTGGGCGAAAAATGAGCCAGCTCTCCTGTCACCAGTAGAGGTGATAAGACGAGGTGTTATGTCTTTTAAAAAATGCTTAGCACTTTGACTCCATGGCACAAGGGTTTCTTATTTATAATTGAATATGTCATTTATTGTGCAAATATATAAATAAGTAATAATTTAAAAAATATATTTTGTAGTGGACCGAATCTAAACCATTCTCAAATCCACTCGAACACACACAAAACATTTCATTAAAATCAGTCCAGCCGTTTAGGAGGAGTTCAGTGACATACACACGTACAGTAGAATTATATATATAACTAGCGACTCGCCCTCGCTTCGCTCGGGATCTTCCCTTGATTTAGCACAGCCAAAGCCGCGGGTTCCGCTAGTTATGCATATAAACCTTCCTCTTGAATCACTCTATCTATTAAAAAAAACCGCATCAAAATCCGTTGCGTAGTTTTAAATATTTAAGCATACATAGGGACATAGGGACAGAGAAAGCGACTTTGTTTTATACTATGAAGTGAAGATATAGATAAATAAAAAAACTGAGAGATTTAATGTTTTTTAAATCACCCTTGATATAAGAGAAAAGATGTACCTGTAAAAGTTCCTATTTTTAGTTAGTTAGTTAGTTAGTTTTATTATATTCTTAGTTAGTTAGTTATATTGTATTATTAGCTCGCGTAGTTCTTTATGTGTCAATTTTAAAGATCATAGTGTAGTTCTAGACAACGTATAACTATTCCCAATAAATAAGGCAATATAATGGAAAAATAAATTTTTAAATACAGATTTTTACCAGTTATATGAGCTTAGGAGCCTGTTACTCTGAAAATTGACGAGATTATCACATTCAAACAATCTGTTTTACTTCATGATATACATATGTATATATAGAAGTACTTATCTTTAACTGTTCTATACTATTGTATAGAGCCCTTTAATAACGTGAAAGATCAGGTCATAGTCCACCACGCTGGCTCTGCGGACCGACATCACATTTCTTTCGAAAATTTATTGGATTCCTCACGATGATTCCCGTTGCCATAAGACAAATAGTAATCATGTTAGAAATAATTCGCCCATGAGTCAGAGGTTAGAGGTCAGAATTCAGACAAATATCACCCAGGATTTGAACCGGCTACACTCGGTTCCCTGTAGCGTTACCACTTGTCTAACTAGCTTAGCATAGTTAGTCAAATACGAAACACCAAAAATATCCACCATATCTATTAATTAACATAACATTGAAAGACATTCGATTAATTAGAAGAAACTATAAAATTTTTTCGTTTAATCAGTTCGCGTGCTGGCTTACGATCGAAAATAGTGGATTCGTCACGGTTTTCCATACATACACTAATGGTGGAGCGGTGTGTTTGATGAATCTCCATCCGATTTTATAATAGTTTATTAATATTTTAACTGCCTTTTTTGTTTTTGTTATGAAATATCAAAATTTTAGTGAAATTCTTGTTCATATCTTGTTGATAACGAAATAATTTGAAGTTTCTTAGTTAAATATGAGTGTTTCATATTTTAAATAAGACTAGCCTATAGAGTTAAGAACTCTGCCTTGTCTAACTTGCTGTAAGCTTGTGTAAAGAACGAAACTACGAATCAATAAAACGAAATAAAGTGCGAAAAACTAATTTTATTGAAACTAACGTATTAAGTAACAAATTACATATATATCTAATAATATATAATACTAACAATTACCCTTATCACCCAGCAGAATGAAAAATAGCCTACAACCTATTCTCAGACCTACCAAATATACACGAAAGAATTCATAAAAATCGGTCAAGCCGTTACGGAGGAGCTCGATAACAAACACTTTGACTCTAGATTTATTTAAATAAGATGGAAATATATAAATAAAATACAGATTATATATATAATTATTCAACTGATCTTAACAATGATAATAATAGTTAAAAAATAGTTTAACAAATAAACAAAAGTTGATTATAACTGTTTATTATACATATTAATCATTTTGTTAGCTATTTATCACTTGTGAAATGCTCTCAACTCGCCTTACAAATGAGTAATGTCAGTCAACCCACTAATAAATTACATTAAACTATGTAGCAACATTAAATAGGTATCTTAACTTGCGATTTGAAAAAAAAACTAAGGGGACATCCCTAGAAAATCTAGGGATGTAACATTTTTTTTAATGAGTACAAAATATAGAGTAAGAGTTGCTCTACTTCCGCTTAGCGGTTCATCATACAGTAGTTGAATTACAAATCTCGTCAAGAAGCGATAATTTCGCATAATTAACATAAAATAGACTCAACCTATAATTTTACAATACTAAAGGTATAATTACAAATTGGCTGTACACACTCGCGTGTCAAGACGGCCATTTTGTGTTAGCTGTCATTATTGACAGTGACAGTTATAACGTAATGGCCGCCACTTGTTGCGCGGGAAATGTCATAACAGACTCTTCATTTTAGATATACCTTGTAATATTTTCAAATAAGTGGACAATTATTCCATTACATGTTTGTGGCTTTATTTCTACGTTATTTTTGTTCTAGTTTCGTTTATGCATATGATTTTAAAGGTTAAATTATAAATTTACTTTAAAAATATATTTATAATATGTATGTATTTGAAATTTATATATGTGTAGTGTATCAACTATCTGGTATCCGTAACACAAGCATCGTAGCTTACCACGGAACTAGCGCTCTTGTATTATTGACCCAACATATTTATTTAAATTCGAATTATTAAGACTTGTTTTTAATTTCTAAGTTAATATTTATATCTAACAACTGTTAATTTTTCTGTCAATTAGATCTAGATACGTTTTAACGGGTAATATTATGTTATATACTATGTATATATCATAGTACATAAGTACAGAAAAGTAGTTACGTATTTTATAAATAATTAAATATGTCACTCAGGAAATAATTGTTTCCCTATGTGAACTTTCATCCCGTTGAAAGACTACTCGATAGAACAGTACTTCTCAATAGGAATGAAATATTTTTTTATAGTAAAAGTATCTTAAATATTGACAGTATAAGTCATCATTTTATAAAATTTAGTTTTTATTTTATTATACGGTTATGTATAAATAACTAAAAAAATCAAAACGTACAAGATATTAGAAATTAAATAGAGATATTACACCTATCCCTACAACCTACCATTTATATCATGATTACTACTTGTCTTACAATGAAGGAAAACATCGTGAGGAAACCTGCATGTCTGAGAAAACCTAACAAGTTTTCGAAAGGAATGTGAAGTCCGCCAACTCGCACTAGGCCAGCGCGGTGGACTATAGCCTGATCCCCCTCATATTGAGGAGGTCCGTGCCCAGCAGTGGGACGTTAAAAAGGGCTGATGATGATAACACCTATGAAATATGCAACCACTTACACATATGTATTACATACGTTATATATGTACACCTATTATGGTAAAGGTTTCTATACAACTTGATTAATGCCCCATAGTCTTACCATTGACTAATAAAGATGGATTCCTTTTCATTAAACATTATCTTCAGTAGAATTTTACTTCAAGATAATACTACATATTAATACACTACACATATATACCTTTAAATACATTCTTGCTTAACAAATGCCAGCGGGACTCGAACCCGCGACCATTGGCACAGCAAGAAGGGTCACTACAAAAGGTAAAAGTAAAATGAAACTATTTTGTCCGCGACAAAAATCGAAAAGATAGTTTCATTTATAATGTCAAATATTCGCGTAAACCTAAGAAAATATTAGTTATAAGTAAAGTTAATAAAAGCATGTTTAAAACTAATATTAATAAAGAAAAGCAAAATAAGACATATTCCGCCTACTTTTAAAATTCCAAGATGAAGTATCTCGCTACAAGCGTCTACACAAAGTGGGTGTGACATTTATTAAAATTTCGACAATTATTACGATTGATGACACTCCACTCCATTTATCTTTGTTAGTTTAATTTTTATCTTTTCAGAATATCTGTTAAAATAGTTGTTGGAAAAAATTATAATAATTGGTTCTTAAAACATATGGTTAAATAACCGCCATCTCTACATAGTATGAAACAAAGTCGCTTCCCGCCTTAACGCTTAGATCTTTTAAACTAAGCGACGGATTTTAATGCGTTTTTCATCAATAGATAGAGTGATTTAAGAGAAAGGTTTATATTTGTAATACATGAAATTGTAGTATTTTGGCTTCGAATTTCAAC
The DNA here is from genome assembly GCA_905231865.2 of Boloria selene. Lineage (NCBI taxonomy): Eukaryota > Metazoa > Arthropoda > Insecta > Lepidoptera > Nymphalidae > Boloria > Boloria selene. The sequence goes on along the minus strand of HG993158.1, from coordinate 7,352,748 downwards.
ATAAAATCATATCAAAACTTGCTAGTATTAGCGTAGTAGCTAATCTCCAACCCTAGGATAGAATCTACTTACTAACTTAGCCAAATGTCATCAATATTCGTTCAACGGTTTAAGCATTAAAAGCGAATGTTCCGACAGAATAACTAACACAAATAGTGTAATTCTATTATTCAATGCTACAGATTAAAAATTTGGTATTTAACTTTTAATTCATTGATAGCCTTTGGTACCCTTCCCTTCTTGTACGGATTCGTGTCATTTCTATAATGATTATCACTTGTTTTACGGTGAAGGAAAACATCGTGAGGAAACCTGCATGTCTGAGAGAACCTAGCAAGTTTTCGAAAGACATACTCAGTCTTGTCCAGCGTGGGGAACTATGACTTGATCCCCCTCGTATTGACGGAAGGTACGTGAAGTAAAAGGCTTACAAACTAAGGCAGAACCGCGAGCAAGTACTAGTTCATAATATAAGTTCTAAGAAAAGTGGTTTAAGCATTTTATATGTATTGAACATGTTAATACATAATGATGATAAAATTTAAAGGCCTTTATCTCTATATCTCATTTTATCGAATGCAGCTGCAAATATTTCATGAGTAAAAAATATAAGTTTAGTCAATTCATAATAACATTGTAGAGGAGTCAAACTGTGTTATTTTTCGTATTAATTCATTTAGACTTTAGAGCAAGATTGAAATTTACCTACTTTTTTTGGAAATTTTGTTTCGTTTGTTTCGTTTTTATATTGAATAGATTTATAAATCTTAATCTACAAATAATAATATTCTAAGTAAAATCTCAATGAAATAATTATTATTTGTATTAATTAATAGATATATTTATATACAGAGGCCGAATCTATATTCTTACATTTTTTTTGTCATTCTGTTTGTCTATCGGCATCAGGAGAAAACTACTTGACAAATTTTGAAGAAATTTGGTTTGGTGATAGCTGGTTATTCAAGTCTAAGTATAGGATACCTTTTTAATGTGGCAAAATATCTAATTTCTCAGAAAACTATATTAATCTTTAAACTTATCTAGAGACGAAGCCGAGTGGAGCGAGGCTTAGTCGTTAGTTGACATATAAAATAGAGCCTTTTAAACCGATAAAAGGCTATAACAGACAGATTTAAGTGACATTTAAACAAATAGCTTAAATTCTCCAATAATAGACTAGCGAATCACTCTCGGTTTGCTCGGGTTCGACTCCAGATACGTTTTAATGATTATCTATGCTAATATTATAAAGCTGAAGAGTTTGTTTGATTGTTTTGTTGAACGCGCTAATCTCAGGTACTACTGGTTCGATTTGAAAATTCTTTTTTTTTGGATAGTCCGTTTATCTCGGAAGGCTATAGACTATATTACATCACGCTAGAAGCGATAGGAGTGGAGCATCAATGAAAAAATATTGCAAAAACGGGAAGGGCGGGTGTTAGTTCTGTGAGATACCAAACCGCGCGATTCAGAAAGAATTTGGTTTCCTGTCTTTAGAACTTAAATAGAGTATAGATTTTCTACAGTATATTTCTTTCTACAATGATATGGATGCAATATAACCTTCATCTTGAATAACTCTGTCTATATCATTTGCTTAGTTTAAAAGATCTAAGCGTACAGACGACGGAAGCAACTTTTTTACTATGTAGAGATTATCAGGAAACAAGAGCAAAGTCAAAAGCAATAACAAGTTTAATATTGATACATATTTAGTTTATTTTCACTTTCAAAGTAGATACCGCTTAGTCGCAACGGTTTCCTTGACTCGATAGAATTCAGATAATCTACGGCATATCAGAGATAGGATTTCTCTTTAATAAGATATTAGCGGATGTTTTCATTATGTATAGGAAAATTTTATAACTGTATAAAACTAGAATTTTCCTGCGACTTCGTCTGAATATTACATTGTTTATTATTATTTTTGACTAAATGTCCTTGTTACATATGTATGTACATATATTTTATATATTTTTAGAGCAAAAGTTTGTACTCTTCTTATATAAATATCTCGAGTTTGTTGTCATTTATCACTACATAGTATAAAACAAAGTCGCTTTCTCTGTCCCTATATCCCTATGTATGCTTAAATATTTAAAACTACGCAACGGATTTTGATGCGTTCTTTTTAATAGATAGAGTGATTCAAGAGGAAGGTTTATATGCATAACTAGCGGAACCCGCGGCTTTGCCTGTGTTAAATCTAGGGAAGAATTCGAACGAAGCCAGGGCGAGTCGCTAGTCTAATATAAAATATTAAATACTCTTCTTTAAAATACAATTTCCGACATTTTCCACCAAATTTAGAATTAAAAGTCGTAAAAAATAAACTACTTGGTAAGAAAAAATCTAGAAATTATTGTTAATTAAAGTATAATTGAAGTTATTCTGTAATTTTCTTGTATTTATTATCTTTTTTCCCAGATATATCTGAGAAATAAGTAGATTCTAGGTAAAAGTGAAACAAAAATAGTTATATTTGCATCTTGTGCGTGCTAACCCACCAGCTTCGAGTACATCACTACTATTGGTACTGATTATCGCGTGAGATAGCTATCACTCATCTAGAAAAAAACACATATTTCATTACGTTTTATGATAGCGAATAAAAAGCTTTTACATTGTCTTAATTTTAACCGAACTCATTAAACTTTAAAATATTTCTTTGTATACTCTATTTTTAATATTTTAGATATTTAAAAGTTAAAAGATATCTCTAAAAATTTTCAATTAAAATATCGGTTAGTAACCTCGATTTTATGAATCGATTTTAAAATTCATGCGAATTCGATAAGAGAATTCGTTACAAATATATTTCTAAATATATTTGAGATATACATTATTTCATATTTCATAAGGGAATATGTTATACTTTAGCGGTTAAATAAATTGTTAAAGTACTTAAATGTATTGTACATAAAAGATTGTCAAATTATATTCATCTAAAACAAATAACAAATACGCATTATTAAAACTTCTTAATTTATTTGTAGGCCAAAAGAGAAAGCATAGAAAATAAACACAGAAATTTTTACATTTATAAATTTTACGGTACGAAAACCGATTTTTGACGTTAACGAGCAATTAATCGGATTTCACAATTTTTGACATATCAACATAAGCGTAGCTAAATTCTTACTAAAGGTAAAAGTGACAAAAACTAAATAATAATCATTTTAAACATAAAATATTAATACGCGAGTGAATATTTAAAACATATATTTTATTAGGTATTTCAATGTTTCTATGAAAAAGGCGGGAATTCTTAGATCGACGGCAAAAAATAAGGCAGCAAAAATTAGATAGAAAATGTTAAATAAACGTAATTATTACACACGAAGAAGTTATTAAAGGAACAATTTATTGTCTATCGTATAATATTTATACAAATAAAAATGTATTAGGCTTAATACTCCAAACCCTAAGTCAATAAAAAAATAAAAAATGGCGGCTGCGATGACAAGCGTCGATACGTCAACATGGCGTCTAATTATTATAGAATTAATTGCATCGCAGTGCATTGTGTTACGATTGAGATATCTTAGCAATGAAATCGTAATGGCGTCGGCTTAATTATATGAATTATTTACGTGAAACAAATCATTTCTGTCGTTTGACATTTATGTGTATTATAGTAACATGGTCTAGTAATACAAGTTATTTTAGTTCCGAGTTTTGTCCTACTATTGTGCTTTGTAAAATAATTATTAGATATAACACTTTCAAACTGGACTATAAGTATGTAAATAATTATGTGTATTTTGCTACTAATTAAATTAAATACAACGTAGGTATTTATTTTACACGTGCAAGTTTCAAAATCTGCACATACAAGTACTTACCTTTAGTAAAATTTTAAATAGAACCTGTACATTAGCTGTTTTTTTTTCTACATCCCATTTGAATAGTCTTAATTATAGCTACAGAGGCCGAATCTCTAGTTTTTAGAATTATAAATGAAACTATCTAATCTATGATGTATTTGATGCCTTAGTTTCTCCCGTGACCATGATTGCTGTAAAGCATTCGAAACGTCTGGGACCAAAAATCCAAATAAATCCGCGACAAAAACCGAAAAGATAGTTTCATTTATGATGTCAAATATTCGCCTAAACCTAGGGAAGTATTAAGTTTTTAGAATCTTTGTCTATCTGTTTGTGATCACATCACGTGAAACTGGAGAGATTTAGATGAAATTGAACATGATAGCTGATAATTTGGGTTACCATATAGAATACTTTTTACCTCAAAAATTTCAAATGCCTTGAGAAATACTAACCCCTAAGCATATATCAGGAGGAACCCAACCGGAGCGAGGGTAAGTAGCCAGTATTAAAATAAAGTTGCTTTATTAAAATTCGTAGAAAAAGCTTTACGCCCATGTTATATGCTAATTATAAACAGTTTGTCGAAAAGAGAATATAAATTCTTCTTCAATTTCCACAGAAATATTTGTAATATGTCCCTTGTCTACCCATTTACAGCCTTATACGTAAATATATATTTACATGAATATTTAAAACGAGGGATGCCACTATGGATATAAGTTTTTTTTTACATTATTCATAAGCCTAAGTTAAATCTTACATATGTTATTATTGTCTTTATTATTTTATTATAAAAAAAAATATCTTCAATATTATCGATTATCGATACAAAGCCTAAATCTATATTTTTTTTTTTGGTTTTTTATCTGTCTATGACATCATCACGAGAAAACCACGAGACAGATTTTTATGAAATTTGATATGATATATAAGATACCTTTTACTGCGTAATATTTCATCTCTTAGAAATGTAAACTAACCTTTAATATAATTCACGTAAGAAAAACCGAGCGGAGCGAGAGTGTATCGCTAGTAATTAATATGCTATACATAGTGTAATAAATCTATGGCAATTGGTAAAGACAGTGGTAAACCAGTGGTAACGCGCTCGCTTGGATAACTGAGTGATGGGAGTTCAAATCCGGGTCTCACACCTCATTTTCAATTGCGAATCAATTATAACATTACCACTTGTCTTACGGTGAAGGAAAACATCGTGAGGAAACCTGCATGTCTGAGAGAACCTAACAAGTTTTCGAAAGACATGTGAAGTCCGCCAACACTCACTCGTCCAGCGTGGTGGACAATCTGTATCGAAGGGAGGCCCACTCCCAGCAGTGGGACGTTAAAAGGACTGAATACAAAGTATATCTAACACTGATTTAAATTGTAGAAGAAAATATACATCACTATTTCTCTACCTCATTAATCTACATCTAAGTACTACACTAAATTAACGCGAATTCATTCAGCCGTTACAAAGTGACTGAACAGTCATTCTATTGAAATTTGCCATTTTTGGCGTCGACTATATTTGGTAAAGACGTCTTTTGTTGAGAACATGATTCAACAAGCTCTTTGTTTATAACTTTATAATATATGACATAAAAAACGTTTAAGCACCAACAAAATAACGGATTGAAGCATTTTTTACACATTTATTATCTGTCTGTTCGCAATAATCTCAAAAACTACTGAACGGATTTTCATGCGGCTCTTACCAATAAGTAGAGTGATTAATAGGGAAGCTTCTGGTTAGAGCTTAATTGTTGATGATGTCAGAAAAAACCTTTTGACGTGGACCTTTATTAGTGTGACGTTAACTAATGAAATTATATGAGAACAATGTATTACAAAATTATTCCGTTTAAAAAATCTTATTAAACTGTAGCTATGTGCATGCACATATATCCTAGAGACACATTCGAGCGAGCGTATGTCATTACTTCTTAACAATATGCTCTAAAATTTAAAGTCTCTATGTAGAGTCGACGAATATTTTTTTATGAATAATATTTGCGATTATTTCTAAACCAAATTTGATATAACCACCATCATTGAGTCATGGGAAGCTAAATATCTTTGGTTTTCACTAATTAATCTATGGAAATAGAGCTGGTGGAGTGCATTTTTACATAGCAAGTTACGTAGAAATGCACTAGGTTCAGTGCATTTCTACAAACAACATGTAGAGATTACACTTTGAGTAAAATCTTATTGCCGTCTTTGCTAAAGTACCCAAATAAGTAAAGTGTACGTATTTATTTTATAAATTAATCTGTCCTGTCCAAATTAAAATAAAGTTAACGAATTTTAAAAAGGACTTTTTCCAAAATACCTTATTTAGATTATTCCGAATATTTCAAAGAAATTTCCACTCAAATCGGTCCAACCCTCATGTGCGTTTACACTAACACCGTTTTATTTCTATCCTTTAGATAAATCCGTGTAATTGAATTCCTTATTTTAACTAAGAGAATTTATAACCATTATGTAGGTGCTTTTGTTTGTAGAAGAAATTCTAAGGCATTTTGTGTTGATATAAAATATAGATATTTTCATACTTGTAATGGTTATTTTTGCTTAGTTTTTGTTATACTCGTAGAAGTAAATATAACGAATGAAATATGTTCGTAGATAGGTATTAGAGGCAGTTACTTAGGCCAGTAAAAATAGCCGACCGAAAAGGTCAATCTCGCGGGTCACTTACGAGCATAAAATCACAAAAAACTGACGAGTGCGAGGTTATTCTGTTTACTGGCTTAACTGTTAAAAACTAGCAATAAGTTAAAACATGAACTTTAATATATTTAAGGCTGAAAATCTAAAGAAATATTTTTCTCCCGTTTGTGCAACATTTTTCATTGATGCTCCGCTCCTAGTGGTCGTAGCGTGATGTAATATAGCCTTTAGCCTTCCTCGATAAACGGAATATCCAAAACAAACAGATTTTTTTTAATTCGAACGAGTAGTTCTTGAGATTAACGCGTTCAACCAAACAAACAAACAAAGTCTTCAGCTTTATAACATTAGTAGATGAAAAATTATATTTTAAATTTAATTTATAATTTTGCCTAAGGTTTGACGCTAAAGTAGAGCAAATTTTTTACAAAATAACTACTCAAAATAGAATTAACTCTACATTTGTAAAATTCAGTTCAAACTCTATTTACGGGGAGAAAACAAAACATCGACATTCACGAATATGTTGAAATAGTACAAAAGGACAGTTCAATCGAAAACGAAACGTTTTAGTTTATTTATGAGTGAAGGGACGGTTGTTTATAAATAAATAATTTGTATTGATTTGGTGTAGCCTTTGACTGTAATAGTGTGTTTAGAACTAATTGCTATACTAAAGTTATTAGATTGGGTATTAGTTAAATTGTAAAGTAAAACAATAATTTTCAGACATTTCTCGTATATTATAAAATAAGTTTAGCGTCAGCGAAGCCACGGGTTCCAATAGTTAAAATAAATAAAATTTGTAAAATATAACCTTCCTCCTTATTGAAGTCAGTTAAAAAGTAGCCTAAGTTACGCCTTATAAAAATGGCTATCTGCAAATAAAAGTCCCGACTAAATCAATTCAGCCGTTACAGAGATTAGCCCGAACAAATATTTTAAAAATAGATTTTTTGATGTTGGAACCGTATATACTTTCATATGCATTTAGTGAAAAGCTGTTAATTTGAAATTAAAGAAACTCTAGAAGAACATTTATATATATAGATGTATAGACTAGCGACGCACCCTAGCTCTGCTTGGGTTCCTTTATATAAAAGTATCCTACATGTTCATCAGGTTAGCCAGTTATCTATAAAGATTATCAAAATCTAGAAATCTAGTAGTTTCCTCTTAGTCAGACAGAAAGACAGATGGACGAAAATTCTGAAATTCGGTCTCTTTTTCAATAACAATTGCTATTTTGATAAGATTTTCCAAAAAAAATATTTAATAATCTTGTTATATGTGTTGATTATTATATAACTGTATTCGAAATACTTTATTCTCTACATTACATCGCTTAGACTTTATTTTATAAAACTTTTAATACTAGTTGTACTCTACAATATAGGTATAGTTTCTCTAATTAAAAACATGGCTTTGTATTTAAGATTTCTATATATACATATAAAAATATCTATTTAGTTATTTTATAATAAATTAAGTATTTTTATAATAGAAGTGACATTTTAAACTCACTAACTAACTTAAAAACTCTTTAGGTACGTCGATTGTTTGGGATTTAGCACTGTGTTTTTTAAAACCGGTATTGACTTACTATTTATAGATAAATGGATACTATTAATAGAAATAATATAGAGATATTATTTCATAATAATAAAAAAAAGCTTTACCTACCAACAGTGTAGAGAATAGAGTCATTCAGACAAACAGCTTTATTCTGCATTTATATAATATATAATATGTATTATACATCTATTGTATACAGAAAAATGATTTTTAACAATTGTTTGCTTGTAATGGACTGAAAAACCGCTGAACCGATTTACATAAAATTTGGTTTGAAGATATTTTAATACCTTAAAAAGGATATAGGATAACTTTTATCCCGAAAATTATCCCATAAAGGATAAAAAGATGGATGACAATTTGTACTACAGTCTACCGCTAGCTTAGTATATAGAAAGATAGTGTCCATAATGATAGTTATGATGTACCTAATGATTAGTCGATTCGAATAGTTCTTAGATAGGCTAAGAACTTAATGTAATGATATGTCATTTGTCATTTACTAATTATTTATATATCTATGCATATAAATAAAATTGGAGTGTCTGTTTTTAATTTCAAATTAACAGCTTTTCACTAAATATATGTATATGAAAGTATATACGATACTAGCAACAAAAAACCAAGTTTTAATTTTTTTGTCTATCTATCTATCTGTCTGTCTGTTTGTTCCGTTTAATCTATAAAACCGATTTTGACAAAAAATTATAAGGCGTAACTTAACTACTTTTTAACCGACTTAAAGTAACGTAAGTAAACGCTAGTACTAAGTATAATAAAATTATAACAGAGTCGAATCTGTACATGAAATATTTTTTTTAAAAACCTAATCGAAATAGTCATTATTATCGATACAGAGGCGGAATGTATATAGTTAAACGAATTTTTGTTTGTATGTTTGTATGTCTATCTGAACGCACATACTGAACAGATTTTTATGAAATTTAATATGAAGATAGCTAGTTATCTGGGTCAATATAGGATTTTTTACTGAATGAAAATATTACATCTCCGAGAAACTTACAATAATCGTGAAAACATATCTGAACTGAACCGAATGGAGCTGGAAGCGTCGCTAGTAATATAATAAAAGTATCCCTAACTTTATTTATGAGAATGTCTTAGAAGTATTTTCTTCTTTTTAATTAAAAAACTTTTTAGTATAAACCCTAACATCTTAGTTTTTAAAAAGTTATTGCACATAGATAATAAATAGGTTAGATTTTAGATAGATTTTAACACAGACTGGATTTAAAGTTTAACGGAATTTCGTTAAAAACATTATTTTCCTAATTTTTTTAATTAATTTTACTTTTATTGTGCCTATTACACAACATAATTAAATATTACTCAACGATATACAACCTCTTTTTATAATTTCTTATTAGAATCCGTCTTAACAAAAAAATTTCGTTTTCAAATATATTTTCGAGATAATAATCTTAAATAAATTGAAATTTCTGTACACTTTTAATGGTAGAGAATAGCTTTATAAGATTATTTTTTATTTTTTTCTAGGATATAGCTAAAAATTCATTAACATTTTGCATTTAAATTCTTAAAATAAGTAAATAATAATCAAAACTTACGGTAACTGGTAACTTTTTAAACCGGCGAACACAGCATCACTAGCACTTAGAACAATTCACACAAAGTTCAACACTCGCCTATACACAGTCACAACGAATTTTGCGGGCAACTAAAATCCGGCAAAAGGCAAGCGAAAATCAAAAATATAATCGACTCAATCAATATGGTACGGCAATTACGATAATTAACAAACAATTATAAAACACGTGGCATTTTAATTTTTCACGTCACTTGTGTCATTTTTGATCACCTACGTCTTATAACGTTATTATTAATCGCACTAGTCTCACCGTTCACTATACGCGAATAACAGTCATTTCGTAAAGAGTCAACAAAAAATCTACGCACACCAACACAAATTTCTGTGCAATTAAAGATAATGTTTGAAGATTTTAATAGCGCACCCCTCCGAAGTAACCCGACACAACCAACTCCCGTTGAATTTAAACACTTAATGATCGGTTCGAAGGAAATTGTCCGCGAAACGAACAGCCCAGGCTATATCGCTCTCTTTCTAATTAGTACGGATCTACGCCGCTTGTATGGAGCGTGTGGCGCTAGCGTCGTTTTGTGGGTGGAGCGTATTTGAAGGTGGAACGTTAAATGGGCGTTGCCTATATCCGATTGGTTAGTTAGAATGGCGCGATTTTTTCGACTCTACTTGCATAGTGTTTCGGTTGGTAGAGCGAGATCGATCGTAGAGTTTAGGTTGTCATTATATTTTTTATGGGTATTTTTTGACGTAGCTCAGTACTTAGTAACCTGTTATGGTGACCACGCCCAAATGTATCGTAGAACGTCCAGAGCCGGCTATCAATCTAGACTCCGGCCGTAGGCTTTCGTATTTTTTTTTCGGAGTGCTTTTTTTAGTGACGGTACCTTTGATTGTGTTGTGTCAGCCTTTAGTTTTAGTTTGTAAGTATTAGTAAATAAGAAATATATATAATTTAGTTGGATTTTTCCGCTCGTTGTGTAGTGATTAGAATTTTATTGTTGCATTCTTGGGAAATATTTTTCCATTATTATGTATTTATTTCATAGTTTTTTTTTGTTCGCGTTTGTTTCTTCTATGTCAAGGGCTAAGGTTAAATCATATTATGCCATCTGTACAAACTTAAGTGTAATTCAAATAGACAACTTTATTTTAAAAATAAAATTCATTTACTAAAATAATTGTTATGTGTTTAAAAATAAAGTTTATTGAATTGAATTTAAATCTTTTATTACAATATTGTTTTTATTAAAATATCTTAGTAGAAAAATAGAAATAAATTAAAGTATAGATACAAATATTTACGTAAATATACATAAATTATTATTATAGTATTAAATAAAAATCAAGATGTATAATCTGTCTTGAACTCTAAGAATTGAATCCAGGAAACGGATGACAGGATTTTTTTTAAATTTTGGTAAATAATACCTAAGTATAAACAATGAGGTTATAAAATACTAACATCATTGCTTATAAATGTTAAATATATTAGTAATATTGAAGTTAAATAGTAGGTGTACGATTTAATTATTAGTGAAAATAAAATTAAATGTAAAAATGGGTAACAAGTTCGATATTTAGAATATTCATAGTTGTTGACTTCACTGGCAAAAGGATTGAGATGTAATTGCCAAGTGCCAGTACTTGGTATAAAACAAAGTCGCTTCCCGTTGTCTGTCTGTCCCTATGTATGCTTAGATCTTTAAAACTACGCAACGGATTTTGATGCGGTTTTTTTAATAGATAGAGTGATTCAAGAGGAAGGTTTTTATGTATATTATAACTAGAGGAACCCGTGACTTTGCTCGCGTTAAGTGTAGTTTCTATATAAAAGTAAATATCCGTCCATTAGTCTCGCTAAATCTCAAAAGCAGCTTGACCGATTTGCTCAATTTTTAGGGGTTCATCAGGGTTGTTTCATAGTAGAAAAGTGGTTAAAAATGAAAAATCGAAAGCTCTGAACTGTTTTTTTTTTGTATGGAAACGTTTTAGATTTAGTACCTACCTAGCGACGACCCCGAGCGAAGACAGGGCGAGTTGAGTTAGCTTATTATACTATTGTCACTTACAAGATAACTTCACAAAGTACCATAGGTGCTAATTAAGCTTTTTTAATACTTCGATTATTACTTAAACGCTATTTTATAAGTAAAAGAACTATAATTCATATTTATCACTACGTTATGTATAAAACAAAGTCGCTTCCCGCTGTCTGTCCATATGTAGGTATGCTTAGATCTTTAAAACTACGCAACGGATTTTGATGCGGTTTCTTTTAATAGATAGAGTGATTCAATTGCAAGGTTTATATGTTGAACTACCAGAACCCGCGGTTTTGCTCGCGCTAAATCTAGGGTGAGCCCGAGTGAAGCGAAGGCCAGCCCTTATTGTGGGATAAATTAAGACCCTTGTAAAACAAAAGCTATTGTTAGATATCCACAACATTGAAGGGTCATACAACCGTACTTAATGCTGATCGAGAACTACTGAATGAATGTAGATGCGGTTTCAGTTATTAAGAACTACACTTTTCCAAATAGGTATTAGTGTATTCAAAATTTGCATAGTAAAGGTGTTGATGGTATTAATAAATAGATTCAGCAGAAAAGCGCTTTTTTCTTGCTTAATTGACGTGCGCTTCATAAAGGAGAAACCCTTATGGGTTGTCGTATTATCAGTAGTTATAAATAAAATTGCAGTGTCTGTTTTTAATTTCAAATTAACAGCTTTTCACTAAATACATATGAAAGTATATATGGTACTAACATCAAAGAATCAATTTTAAAAAAAATTATCTGTATGTCTGTTTGTTCCGGCTAATCTCGAAAGGGCTGGATCGATTTTGTCGACTTTTACTCGCAGATAGCTAATGTTATAACTTATTAAAGGAGTATATTAGCCTAAGCAGGCTTCTTTTATTTTATACTAGCGACTCGCCCTCGCTTCGCTCGTGCTCTTCCCTAGATTTAGCACAGGCAAAGCCGCGGGTTCCGCTAGTTATGCATATAAACCTTCCTCTTGAATCACTCTATCTATTAAAAAAAACCGCATCAAAATCCGTTGCGTAGTTTTAAAGATTTAAGCATACATAGGGATATAGGGTCAGAAAAAGCGACTTTGTTTTATACTATTTAGTGAAGAAAATTATAAAAACCGTTTAATATACATTTTTTAAACTTACGCTCAGCAAAGCGGGCCGGGTCTTTGCTAATGCTTGTATAGGTACAATGAACTTTTTTAATTTATCCATTACAAAAAACCTACAAAAACACTTTATTCTTTTCATAATAAAAATATAGATTAAGTCAATTTTATTAATAGAAATTATACATGTAGGTAAGCTTTATGTCATAGGGTCAAAAATCATTTATATAGACTAGGTACAACAAAGTAATTGCTTTCTCACTAAGGCTAGCCAACTTTACGAGACTTATTTCAGTGTATAAGTGGATGTGTATAAGATACCAGTACCTATATCTAAACTGGACTATTGGACCTGGAAAAAAAGGGTCGGGTAAAACATCTTCAATGTCTTCAAAAGTACCTACTACAAAAAAATATGAATTTTTATTTCATCATCATCATCTTCAGCCCTTTTTTAACGTGCCACATTTGGGGGTATTCCCTCAGTACGAGGGGGATCAGGACATAGTCCACCGCGCTGGCCTAGTGCGTGTTGGCGGACTTCACATGTTTTTCGAAAACTCGCTAGGTTTTCTCAGACATGCAGGTTTTCTCACAATGTTTTCCTTAACCGTAAGATAAGTGGTAATCATGATAGGAGAGATTCGCACATGAAAATATCAGAGGTGCGAAACCCGGATTTGAACACGCATCTCTCGGTTATCCAAGCGAGTGTTACCGTTGTATTTATTTTACATTTATTAAAAATAAGAAGCTTGAATTCATTTTTTTATTTTTATTTAAGCATATTAAAATATTAAATAATTTAAATTTAATTTAATTTACCTACTCTTAATTTCATAAAGCTAGATCAGGTGCTTTCCTAACCCATTTTTATTTGCGGTCCAGTTGACTATGATGAAATCTGAACACGAACAGTGAAGAATATGACACGAACGATCAGAACATTCTGAAGTACCGACTCATAAATCATTCCCAATTGTTACTGTTTCAAAGAAAAATCAAGAATTATAACTCGAATTTTACTATTTTTTACTATAAAAATTTAAACGGATACAGTGTTTCATTCGATGTGTTTACACTTCATTTTATGTAGTATATAAAATCCTACCCATCCTTAATGTTGCTAGTTAATGTCATTAATTGTTTAATTTTACTAATTCATTCATTTATTTTATTAATTCATTCATTTCATTGATCATCAGCCCTTTTTAACGTCCCAATGCTGGGGATGGGCCTCCCTCAGTTCGAGGGGGATCAGGCCATAGTCCACTGCGCGGGTCTAGTGCGTGTTGGCGAAAACTCCTTCACCGTAAGACAAGTGGTAATCATGATTATATAAATGATTCGCACATGAAAATATCAGAGGTACGAGAGCAGGATTTGAACCCGCATCAAGCCAATCATCAAGATAACCCGGTTATCCAAGCGAAGGTTGTCCGAATTGTAAACAGTTCGTAGAAGGTAATAATTAAAATAAATAAACGAAAATTATTTTGGCATGAACCAGGATTCGAACTGCGAACGCAGCGGTCAAATTTCTTTGAAATTATCAAATGATCAGAAAATGCATATTGATGGTTTATGTAAAAAGTAGTACAAATGCAATTACTAGCTTCAACTGCCCTATTAATATGAATATATTATCTTAGTTTTCTTGAAAACAAAAACTTAATTACCAACTAATAATACAATGTCGGAAGTCTATCTGTTGAAATAACATGCCGTCTTACTTTTCATCTAAGGCTTAGTAGATAATTGTGTAAATATTAATTATTAATAATGGGTAAAAAGGTTGACTTCTCCACCCTTAGAAATCCATTATTATTATTCTTAAAACAATAGATTTATTGGAAGGTAATTTTTAACGTTTTTTTAAATAGATATCTATTAAAAAAACCGCATCAAAATCCGTGGCGTAGTTTTAAAGATCTAAGCATACATAGGGACAGACAGACAGCGAGAAGCGACTTTGTTTTATACTACGTAGTTTACTTTACTACTATGTAGTAGTATTTTTTATAATGGAGTAGGTACTTCAAAATCTTCAAATAGTTAAAAAAATAATTTAACTAATTTTTACTTATTAATCTAGGTATGTATTTAAAGTTATATACGTTTTTATCAACTATCTGGTATCCATAACAAAAGCCTCGTAGCTTACCAAGGAACTAGATGGCGCTGTGTGTTAATTTCTCAACAATATAGTTATATTTATTTAGCTGACTATAACTGGAGGAAAGAGAGAGCAGGTCCAAATCCAAAAGGGACTGTAAAATTAAATTATTATTATTTTATTATTATTATTAAAATAAAGTATGTATTCATAATTTACACTCGTTTAAAACTAGATATTATTTGTATCACTTTTATGCTATTCTTGTGTTTGAACTAACAAGTTTTATAGTTTAAGGACTTAATGAAACATTCGAATTAATTAATAAATATTGTAATTTATGTAAAGAGGACTTTTTATTTTAACTTTTAATCTATACTAACATTATAAGGTTGAAGAGTTTGTTTGTTTGGTTGAACGCGCCAATCTCAGGTCAGTTTGAATTGAAAATTATTTCAGTGTTAAATAGCCCATGGATCGAGGAAGGCGAGGAAGGAAGGGAAATATATAACATTACATGGTATAATAATATGTAACATCTAAAAATTTGGTTTCCGGTCTTCAGAAGCGGGCAGAGTCGCAGTAAATAGTAGTTAAATTATGTTTTTTTTTATCTTAAGATTTCTTGTTTGAATAAAATGAAAGCAATTGAATAAAATTCTTTTACAATCTTTACCTATTTTAGCATATCCAGATTATTTTTTGTGTTCTTCAATTTAAAAACTTTGGCGTACAATTTTTAATATATAGTAACTTTCATTATTAAAAAAATCATTTACGCATATCACCTTTAGCTAACAAGTGGTAATCTAGGGCTTACCAGGTAGAAAAGCCAGTACTACAAACTAAAAAGAAACAAATCTACGGACAATTAGTGGACATCATGTTAGAAAGGATTCGTATGAAAATATCAGAGGTTTTGAACACGCTTCACTCGGTTTCCTATGCGAGCACGTTACCACTGGGCTACCACTGCCATTTTTAAAACTTTTTGTCTGTCTGTCTGTCTGTTTGTTCCGGGTAACCTCTGAAACGGCTGGACCGATTTTGACGAGACTTTCACACGCAAATAGGTAATGTTATCAGGCGTAATGCAGGCTACTTTTTAACCAGTTTCAAAAAAGGAGGAAGTTATATTCTAGAAATTTTACTTGTTTTAACTAGTGGAAATCGTGGCTAAAAGCTAGAGATGAACCCAAGCGAAGTGAGAGTGAGTCGCTAGTCTAATATATAATATCTCGTATCACTAATCCCCAATGGCTCGGTCGAATTTAATATCTTTTTGTAGATTTGATAGGTATGAGTATAAAGCATTTTTCACACCCTACCCCCAACCCACCCCCATTTTAATGGCAGATTTTTATGGCAGAATGACGTTTGCAGGGTGAACTAGTTACTATTATAAGTTATGAATACATTTCTCACTACAGCAGGTGTCCTATTTATAATGCCACTATTATAAGAATCTATTTATCAGTTAGTAGTTTGAAGAAATTAATGTACTTTTTACGGTTTGCACTTAAAATAATATTAATTAGAGTTAATTGAAAAATATTCTCACCTTTGCTTCACTCGGGTTCATCCCTAGGTACAGCCTTTAAAATTTTTACTAAATTTGAATGTTTTTTTTATTTATATCTAATCAAAAGCCTAAAACATAAATTTCAAGCTTCTAGCTTTTAAAATGACGTTATTTCCATACAAACTTTCATCCCCTATTTCAATCCCTTACAGCCCTTTTTTGCCTTGAAGAGTAGCCTATTGTCCTTTCTCAGGCTCTAGAATATCTTTGTACTAAATTTCATTGAAATTGGTTCTGTAGTTTTGGCAGTGCGACAAACAGACAGACATAGTCACTTTCGCATTTATAATATTAGTAAGGATAGATATTTAATAAAACTAAATATACATTTTCGTAGTTATCTACACATACATAGGTATTATAATAATTCAAACTGAGTTAACTCTATAAATTAAATATTAAATGGAAAATTATTTACTATTTATTATATTTTTATAATTATTATTTATTATACATTAAATATTAAGTGGAAAATCTCATTGAAATATCATTATTATGAAGATGAGAAAACCTCTAGACGGATTTTGATGAAAAGTTAATAATTAAGTATAATTGTCGGCTAGCACCGATACTGAACATAACGATTAGGTTTTATAATAATGTCCTCCCGAATGATTCCAGCTCCGGCGGCCAATCTTATTGAGACTAGGAGATATTATAGTGTTCTCTGTTTCTGTCACTCTCATACTCTAGTAGGACATCTCAACTCAGGGCTGTTACTGAGGCTTACTAAACTTTATTTTTATGGTACAAAGGGGCAAACGGGCAGGAGGCTCACCTGATGGGAAGTGATCGCCTTCGCCCATGGACATCTGCAACACTACAGGGCTTGCAGATGCGTTGCCGCACTTTACGAAAGGGAGGGAGGAAGGAGGGAGGGAATAGGGAGGAGGGAGGGAGGTAATAGGGAGGGGGAATAGGGAGGAGGGAGGGAGGGAATAGAGAGGGAGGAAGGAGGGATGGAGAGTGGGCCTCCCGGACTCTCACTTACCGGACGAAACGCGACAGCATAGCTGCCACTTCACGCCGGTCTTCTGTGAGAGAGTGGTACTAATGAACTATACGGGGCGTGCCGGCCCATTCGGCTGCTACCCGAAGGTAACAAGCATGGCACTACCACTTAATAAACTTATTAAACTGCAAGATTTAATATACTTGGGTGGCCCGGACTCGAACCTAGAATGTGCAGCACTACACCACCGTATCTAGAGTAAGTAAATGCAATTAACAATAATGCTCAAATAATATTTACGTAATTAAAAATACAAACAAAAACACAAGTAAAGTCACAAACAGAAGTTGTATATATCACTACATAGTATAAAACAAAGTCGCTTCCCGCTGTCTGTCTGTCCCTATATATGCTTAGATCTTTAAAACTACGTAACGGATTTTGATGAGGTTTTTTAATATATAGAGTGATTCGAGAGGAAGGTTTATATGTATAATACACTAGCGTAAACCGCGGCTTTACCCGCGTTAAATCTAGGGACGGACCCGAACGAAGCCAGGTCGAATCTCTAGTATACAAATAACAGTTAATAACTTAAAACGTGTCACTTGTTCGTAAACTTTATACATTTTAATTGTTTTTCGCGTAATTACTTTAATCGCTGTTGTAAATCAATTGGATACGGTATTTATAATTTCGATACATTCCTTATAATACTTTTTAAGCAAATATTTTTGAATAAAGCTAAAAATACCTATGACTTCATTGTATACAAGCTTAAGCTACTACTTTGCTCGAAAAAAAAACACTGTCACTCTGACATATACTTTTTTTTTAATTTGCTCTCGGATTAAAAACGCAGGTATAGGACGTAAAAATAATCACTAAAAAAATCTATATACATTCGGCCTCTATATCGATAAATATGATATTAATAAGATATTTCAAAAAATCTATAGTTAATAGTATTATAAAGCTGAAGAGATTGTTTGTTTGGTTGAACGCGCTAATCTCAGGAACTACTGGTCCGAATTGAAAAATTTCTTTTGCGTTGGATAGTCCGTTTATCGAGGAGCATCAATAAAAATGTTTCAAAAACGGCAGAAAATATTTATAAACGAAGCGTGACCTAACACTATCCCACAACCCAAACATTCTGTGGAGAGTGAGTACACTTTACTGAAAAACTGTCACGCCTATAGATTTGTGCTTTAATAGTAATTTAACTTCATATCTAGATGTGTTATCTATCAAAAAAAAATTAAAACCATTAACAAAAATGGAAAATTAACAATTTTGTGTTCATTGAATAGAATGTTATTGTACTACTAACGCCATCTGTTAGAAAACCAAAGAGTTAACATCGCTGTAACAATATTACCCGTTAGAAAAGCTACGCGAGCCCTCACAAAGCACAGCTTTTTGCTCATATCTAACTATATATATTAAAAAGTTATTACATTTAATTGTATATTATGCAAAAACTAAAAATATCCTAACTCTATACTTAAGTAATAAGTTTTCATTTGAGTAACAATAAAATTAAATATATATATGAGTGTTAATGAAAGCTATCGGTACTAAGGTGTATTAAAGTTGCTAGAACACGCTTGTACCAGAAGCTCTTACTTCCTTTGTGTTTGCCTGCAACTTTACCCAAGTTTTTATGTATAATTAAATTAATTCTGCTCTTAAGAATCATATCTATACATATAAATATAATTTAGTGTCTGTTTTTAATTTCAAATTAACAGCTTTTCACTAAATGCATATGAAAGTATATACGGTATTAACATCAAAAAATCAAATTTTAATATTTTTGTGTCTGCCTGTATGTTTGTTCCAGCTAATCTTTGAAACGGCTGAATCGATTTTGACGGGACTTTTACTCGCAGATAGCAAATGTTATAATGCGTAACATAGGCTACTTTTTAACCGACTTCAAAAACGGAGGAGGTAGAAGTTTTATTAATTTTAACTAGCGGAACTCGTGACTTTACTAATGCTAACCCCAGGGACGAGCCCGAGCGAAGTATTAGTTATATAAATAACCAAATACAGTGAAACCCCAAAACTACCTGTTACTTTATTTTAGTCAATAAATCCTGTCATCGGTTCTCATTAAACCTTTGTAGTGTTTTGTGAAGCTGTTTTATGTGACATTTATTATTTGTTACTACCGAATTGGATGAGGCGTGAAGAATTTTCTCAATTTCAAAGACCCACCTGAGTCATATTTAACTTGTTGTCAATTTTGACATATGAATATTAGTTCTATTTTTAAATTTTTGACAGTATTTTTTTTAATATGGCTAAGTTTTATTTTTTTAATATAATAAAAATCTTGGCACAAGACTGATTAGCATAGATTTTTTTATTATTATTATAATTTGAAATTTAGATGTATTTGGCTCTTTTTCGACATCACACTACTTTCTTCCATACGATTTAGTATGTCATATTAAAAACATCATGAAAACATCATGAAGATTTGAAGAATTGTACTTCTGAGGGTGGGATGATAGATATGGTATGGTACCGTATACTATATTTTAGGCTGGATTCCGAAAGCCAGTTCATCCAGGCAATTGAACAACCTCTTCATCCTATCATCAGGATCTTACTCTAGGTACCACGTTGAGACCAGTTCGCCGCTTCACCTACCATTGAACCATAGGGTTCCGCAGTCCAATATTTGGCAACCTCTGATGGTCATGGTTCATCTGTATTTTTCATTCTATCTGTATGTAGACTAAAAGCAGTTTATTTAAGCCGAGCCATATATTATTTATTTTGACGACACGTTTGACCCTACTTGCTGTGCTAGCGGTCGCGGGTTCGAGTCCCGCTGGGGCATTCAAATGAGTAATGAGCACGAACTTACCGCGAAACTAGATGTAGCTGTGTATTTATGTCCCATCATATTTATTTCTTTACTATTTATTGTTTTAATTAAAACAATTCTTAGAAAGATACACAACCTTCAATAAAGTTTAAGGGTGAGTTTCTCTAACAAATTAATGAAACCCTTTAGAAACTAATCAAAGGGCCAAATTGGCTTGTAATAATTACATTACAATTATAATGTAAATAAACTGCGTTTCCAAGTAAAATAAATAAATAATAAAGATATAAAATGGCTATTAATGTTTCTAAGAACGGCGCTTCAGAGGGATTTTATGGCTTAATAAAGTTTACTGTGTTAGTTTGAGACCGCGAGTGTAGATACACTATACGTATATCACTAAGTTCATTCGATACAAAAATATTTAATTTTTAACCGACTATAAAAAAGATTTGTTAATTTGTACTTATTTTAATTCATCATCATCATCAGCCCTTTTTAACGTCCCACTCCTGGGCACGGGCCTCCCTCAGTACGAGGGGGATTAGGCCATAGTTCACCGCGCTGGCCTAGTGCGTGTTGGCGGACTTCACATGCCTTTCGAAAACTTGTTAGGTTTTCTCAGACATGCAGGTTTCCTCACGATGTTTTCCTTCACCGTAAGACAAGTGGTAATCATGATAGAAATGATTCGCACATGAAAATATCAGAGGTGCGAGACCCGGATTTGAACCCGCATCACTCGGTTATCCAAGCGACGCGTTACCGCTGGGCTACCACTGTTTTAATTGTGTTAATATAATAATTCCGGTGGGACACGACGAGTGAGAGCGAAGGCGCAGGACGACGGCTTTACGTGCTCTCCGAGGCACGGGGTGACACACCGCCAACTTCCCAACTCCGGGCTATTACTGAGGCTTACGAAACAAAAAGACTCAATAATAAAATTTGGGCCGACCCAGGACTTGAACCCAGGACCTCTCGGTGTGCGACCGTACATGCTAGCTAGTAAACCACCCAGGCAGTTATGGTAATATATAAGATACAGCATACATATTTAAGTTTATCGTATACTGGCCGTCCAAACGTTCAAATTAAAACAAAATTATTATATTAGTTAGGTATATACTTATGTTAATAAAGCAAGTGCTGAGTTTCTCGCAGGCTCTTCTCAGCAGAACAGCCTTCCTAGCCGGTGGTAGCTTCCTCCACAGACTTAGACTGACATTTAAATTAATCTTACAATGTAAAAGTGACCATTCAAAAGTGTTTGCAAGAGTCTATTTGAGTAAAGAGCTTATTACACTACGCGGTACCCAGACAGTCTTATTAAGATTAAGCGTAGTGTAATAAGAGTAAGTAAGTTAGTCTGTCCGGTGTCTTCCCATGACACCGCAACAGCTGACATCCACCGGCTACGTACGACTTGCAAATGAGTTAGCATGCGGTATTTCGAACGGTGTAATAGCGAGCTTGTCTTATTACACTTTAAGACCGTTCTGATAAGACTGCCTTGATACTGTGCAGTGTAATAGGCTCTAAAAGTATATTTTGATTTATTAAAAAAACATATTATGATCTAATTCTGTTTTTCATATCAATGTTATTATGCTACATCATCATCATCATCATCTACAAATATAATAAAATTTAAACTAAATCGTATCTGAGCATTAAATAAGTCACTACATATTATAAAACAAAGTCCTCCGCCGCGTCTGTCTGTTCGCGATAAACTCAAAAACTACTGCACCGATTTTCATTTTGTTTTCACCAATGGATAGAGTTCTCGAGGAAGGTTTTAGTATAGGTATAATTTGTTAAGTTTTGGTATACATTTACTAGCAGAACCCGCGGCTTCGCTCAAGCTAAATCTAGCTTTAAATATCTTAATGAAATAGTTATTTTTATCTATAGTTTTTAGAATAATTTTGTCTGTATGTCAGTTTGTCTGTGATCTCTAGAGAACTACTGGACATATTTTGATTAAGTTTGGTATCATAACTGCTAGTTATATAGATACATAGGAAAATATTACGACTCTGCGAAATTTATACTATTTTTTCTTGCTATTTGTATGTCCAAAAAAAGAAACCTCGCACAGGATCGAATAGGCTACCATATAAGTATATTTGTAGGTAAGACATAATACATATACATATTTATTGGTAATAAATACATAATTTTTAAAACATTCACCGCAATTAAAGTTATAAATTGATATTAAAATTAATTTTAATGAATCTGCATACATTATAAAGTAATGAAACTATAAAATTAAGTAAAAACCTAGAAGTCGTACTTTAATTGGCGGTGATATCAAGTTGCAAAGGACAAGAATAAATTGAATAAGTTTGACAAAGTTATATATTAGATATTATCTATAACTTATAAGTAGTAGGTACCTTATGGATCTATAAGTAGTACCTTATTGTAGAGTGGAGTGGGATATAGTGGTCACTAGTTCGATTTTGTCGGAAAAATATTGACAATATCGATATTTGTCAAAGTATCATGAAGTGAAAGTCTAGTCAAGTCTAATCAAATCAAATCGAATTTCTTTATTGTACACCATTATTTTATATTACACTAGCTGACCCGTGCCCACCTCGTTGGGCATAATGTTAATAATCCTTTTTTAGTACAGAGTGTTTAAATAATTTAAATTATTTATTAATATTAAAAATTAAAAAATAAATTATCTATACTAATATTTAAAAAACTACTTTTTGTCACTTAAATATAAAAGTTAGACATATGCTGTCGTTGACTTTTTTGTAGGCATTTTTAAGCTCCACATCTTTTCTCTAGAACTCAAAAATATATCTTTCATAGTTAAGGCAGCGTTCGTAAGAAACGCTTTCATTCGACCGTTTTTTCTCCGATTCACTTTGCAAAACGGACTACCACGTAAAAACCTTTTTATTTTTCGGTTTTTTATATAACCTATGATACTCAGCAATAATGTGGCTTTCTATTGGTGAAAGAATTTTTAAAATCGGTTCAGTGGATCCCGAGATTACCCCTTAATATTTAACAAATAAACAAACTTTACTTCTTTATAATATTAGTATAGATAGTATAGATAATAGAAACGACCTTTGGGTAGAGAGAAAGTAAGACAGAATGAAGGGGTGCAAACAAATTTAATAAGATTTATAAATGAATACAAGACAAAAAAATATATATATATATATATATATATGTATTTTATATCTATGAAATTTCCAAGCAATTTGTACAATGTACATACGTAAGTTAAATTCAACGATTGGCTGATTCAACTTAGTTACAATTTCATTATATGTAAAGAATTATATTCAGAGAGAGAATTATATATCTAGTGGAACCCGCGGCTTCACTCGCGCTAAACCTAGGGACGAACCCGAGCGAAGTGAGGGTGAGTCGCTTGTTTAAAATAAACATTTCCATCATATATTACATATGTGTAACTCTAGCGGTTTTGACAGCGCACGCCAGAATAGCTCGCAGATGGAAGATTTTTTACCACTTACTTGACACTTATCGTCATATTTTAAACAATTCACACAATATCTTTATAAATTGTAGCCTATGTGTTATTCTGATGTATAACCTATATTATTGTAAAGTTTCATTAAAATCCATTCAGTAGTTTTTACGTGAAGGAGTAACAAACATCCATCCATCCATACTTACAAACTTTCGCGTTTATAATAGTAAGTATAGAAGTATAGATCTTCACCCAACTTCAACCTGTAAGCATTCTTAAGTATTAAATTGTATAATAGAAAAAAAGACCTTTTCAAATACCGCCATGAGCCTAACGCCATGCGCCAATTTCTTACACTGTCACTAAACTGTACAAAATGACAATCAAACCTTGCAAATTTTTTGTGTAATTTTTTCTATTTTATTGTTAAGGGTCGTTTAGACCCCCGCCTTTGAAATGAAGGGTTCGCCTTTGTATTGGGAGAATAGACTAATAATGTATGTAATAATAAATTGTTTTGGTAGTATTTAAATGTGGATCGTAGTTTAGTTTTAAATGGACTTTATTTTGAAATTTATACTTATTAATAAGCTCAGCTTAGTAATTAGGCAGTGGTAGCAAATTGGTAACGCACTCGCTTGGATATTTATGATCCGGGTTCAAATCCGGGTCTCGCACCTCTGCTATTTTCGTGTCATCATTTCTTACATGATTACCACTTGTCTTTCGGTGAAGGAAAACATCGTGAGGAAACCTGTGTGTCTGAGAGAACCTAGCAAGCTCTCGAAATTATAAATGAAACTATCTTTTCGGATTTTATCGCGGATTTATTATGATTTTTGGTTCCCGACGTTTCGAATGCTTTACAGCAATTGTGATTTGTGACCATGATTGTTACGACTATGATCCGTGACAAAATCTGAAAAGATAGTTTCATTTATAATGTCAAATATTCGCGAAAACCTAAGAAAGTATTAAGTTTTCGAAAGACATGTTTAGTCCACCGACCCGCACTTGGACACCGTAGTGGAGTTTGGTCTAATCCTCCTCGCATTGAAGGTAGGCCCATCCCCATTTCCACACCATGTCTGTTTAATACAGGTCTTCCTGGCACTTACAGTAAGTGCGACCACGGCTCTACCTTGACCATTTTTGTACCTATGCATTTCTGGATTTCTATTTATATTATTTTCTTGTTTCGTTCTTTTTAATAATATAAAAAAATATGTTGGGACATTATTACACACAGCGCTATCTAGTTCCGCGGTATGCTACGAGGCTTGTGTTACGGATACCAGATAGTTGATATACTACACATATATTTTTTTTTAAAAACATACATAATATAAATATTAACACCCATGACTGGAGAACAAACAATCGTACTCAACAAATGAATGCCCCCAGCGGGACTCGAACCCGCGATCGCTGGGGCAGAAGGTAGGGTCACTACCAACTGAGCCAAACGTGTCTTCAGGCCCACTTTTTACGTAGTCGGGTTATAATTTTTTTACTTTATATTTTATACAAACCAATACAGTTCGTCATATTGAGGGTTAATCGCTAGTTTTATAAAAATTTGCTTGTATATGGACCTCAAAGTCGCGACTCGAAAAAGTTTAAAAGTGAAACTCCACAAGTCCGTATCACAAAAAATAACATTTTAGCTACCATTTTTAATTTTAAATAAGACATTCAAATATTTTTACAGTTGCCGAAATGCAAAACGCCAGTCATGACCTAATGCATCCATTTTGTCGCGTCATCGAACCGAAATGTCAAAACATGTCTGTATTCAAAAAGATAGATTGTTAAATAAATATTACATGGAAAATATTTTGTTTTTAAATGATTAATGATCTGTACGTATAATGAAGATTTAAAAGGGTGATAATTGTTATAATAAATGGCTAAGATCATGCAAATTACCTATTAAAATAAGATATAAATATACTCCAAGATTTAAAAAGATAGTTTTGCCTAGTGGCTTTGCTCGCGTTGTAAGTAGAGCTGAGTTGATAGCTTATATTTTTCCCCAAGATGCAATCTATAACCTTGCAAAATTTTATCATATTATAGTGAAAAGATAATAAGTAGAGCTACATTAATTACTATCTACTTATACCTACGTATCTATTAAAATTCTTAATGATACGAATTTTTATATTAAATAGTATTTGAAAAATCTTATTGAAATAGTCATTATTATCGATACAGACGCCGAATCTATAGTTTTTAACCGACTTCATTAGAATTATAAATGAAACTATCTATCCTATTATATATCTATATCTATAATTTTTTGAAATTATATCTGCTAGTAATCATATTTAACAATAAGACAAGTGTTAATCGAAATTTTAAATGATTCATAAATGAAAATATCAGAAGTGCGAGTCCGGGATTCGAACCCGTTTCACTTGGTGTCTCAAACCCATTACCACTGAGACACTCTAACTACTAATCACTCTAAATCAGTACATCATCAGTCACATATAAATAAAATTGAAGTGTCTGTTTTTAATTTCAAATTGACAGCTTTTAATTAAATGCATATGAAAGTATATACGGCACTTGGATAAAAAAATAAAGTTTAAATTTTTGTCTATCTGTTTGTTCCGGTTAATCTCTGAAACGGCTTGACCGATTTTAACGGGATTTTCACTCGCAGATAGCTAATGTTGTTTTATGTTATTAATTATAAAAACCGTTTAATTTATTTTAACTTACTTTAAATTTTTCATTGGAAACGTATTTAAAATTACAATTTAAAATTCATCATAGCCACAATCAAAGCTGTAGGCAGCTGTCAGTCAATAAACTTATATTATTACTGTACACAACTTCTACTTACGCGATTAAGCCCTTAAGGCTAGTAATATAATTAACTTTAATTATAAAAATCGCCATTAATATTATAGCAAAATATCTACTTTAGAACTCATAATAATAAAACAGGTAGCCTCTCTAAATATATTCTTTCTCGGACACAATCAAATAAACCATAAAACGCGAAATGCAATTTGTTTTACACATATCTGTGGCATAGACAATATTATTTTTTCAGCTTCAAATTAAATAACAACCTTATTCGTTTGTGATAAGAGTCAGTAAAAATTTAGTGCCTTCAAAGGGTCTAACGAGGTGAGTTTTAATTATTTTTAAACCGGTGTTAATTTTTTTTTTCGTCGGTCCTCTTGTGTAGCGGCGCCTTTATGTTTTTTGTGTTATCTGTGAAATGGTATGTTAGCGCCATTTTAGTTTGATCTTTTTTTAATTATGTTGAATATTCGTATGTTTCCGGTCGTTGTTTTATGACCACCCAGAGTTTATGACAATATTAGCGTTTAACTATTTATAATTTAATGTTATTAATGAGTTTTTATATTTTAATGTCTTATTGTTATCTGTGCTTTGTTATAATTAAATTAAATGATGTATTCAGCT
Source organism: Boloria selene (assembly GCA_905231865.2). Classification (NCBI taxonomy): domain Eukaryota; kingdom Metazoa; phylum Arthropoda; class Insecta; order Lepidoptera; family Nymphalidae; genus Boloria; species Boloria selene. The sequence continues at coordinate 7,325,515 of HG993158.1, read as the reverse complement.
TCTTTTTCACGTTTCACTGTTAGTGGATGCGAGTTCATTACTCACTACGTTAATCAATAGTGCGTTGGCGGGTGACTTTTGATTCAGACTTTGAAATAGCTATACTTGGTTTCTTAAGAGTCACTTTATTTTTTTGGAAATTACCTAGTAGTTTCAGAAATCTCTAAATGAAAATAAACAATATTTTCAGTTTTATAATATTTATAATACGAGTATACTAGGGTCCCTTACCCTTTAAAAGTTTAAAAAGGTTTAAAAGTAAGTGCAAATTTCTCCGAAATGAAATATTTTCCAGCAGTAAAAAGTATCCTATAAATTGACCCGGATAACCAGCTATCATCATGCCAAGTTTCATTAAAATCTATCCAGTCGTTTTCTCGTGATGCAGTCACAAACATACAAACAAATAGAACTTATCCAAAACATTTGATTTTAAGTATTCTTCCATTAAAACTTAATAGAAATTAAATTTGTTTCATATTTGCAAAGCTGTTTCCTTTACAACACCGCTAACCTGTCTTTTATACCTTTGTCGGCGCTTTCTCTTAGAGAAATGGACTCCCGCAGTGTACTATGATTGATATGACATGTATACATCACTAAATACATTCGTAAAATTAACACTATTTTACAATAATAATTTATAATACAAAAATAACTTATTTTTATTGCTTCCATATTTTTTTAAAGTCGAATTTCTTACACAGTTCGATTCAAGATACTTATATTAGACTAGTTAATTCAAAAAATAAATTTTGTAGTGGACCGAAATGTGAATGTAAACCATTCTCGAATCCAAAACATTTCATCAAAATCCAGCCGTTTAGGAGGAATTCATGCACACGAACAGAGTGTTTAACATATAAAGATTATTCATAGTCATTAGGTATATGAATAAAAATAATATTATTTCGTAACACGTTTAAAAAAAATTAACGACGACGGTTAAAATAATTAAGAGGATAAAATAATTCCAAAGCCCCCCCCCCCTCAATAATGCTTATGACTTAAAAAATAAATGTAACGCGAGATAATAATACTTAACCCATCGCTGAAAACTGCATCAAAATCGGACCAGTAGTGTTGGAGAAAAATTGCAACATGTATTTGCACTAACAAACAAACAAACATCCTCTCACCCAAAACGCATAAATGTCTTAAACTTTCTCCAAGAGCTGTCACAGAGCGCCAACCATCAAGTATGATTAATGTATACCTACGGTACGTCGAAAAGTAAAAACAAAAAATATATTCTACATATTATAATAAAATTCTAACTGAGTCGAAACTGTACATTGTATATTTTTTGGAAAATAAATAAATATGTTTGGACATTTTTACATCAGCGCCATCTAGTTCCGCGGTAAGCTACACTTGTGTAGCTTACCGCGGAAGGCGTAAGGCTTGTGTTACGGATACCAAATAGTTGATATACTACACATATAAATTTTTAAATACATACATAATATAAATATTAACACCCATGACTGGAGTACAAACATTCGTGCTCAACAAATGAATGCCCCCAGCGGGTCTCGAAACCGCGACCGCTGGCGCAGCGGTCTCTTATAGAAATAGCCATTATTATCAATACAGAGGCCGAATCCATAGTTTTTAGAATTTTTGTCTGTCTGTTTGTGATCGAATAACGAGAAAATCACTAGACAGATTTAAGGATGAATGGCTAGTATTTAATATAAATAATTAATAGCTATATGAAGCAATATAAGTATAACATAGATTAGTGCAAGCAGGTCGATAAACGAAAATACCGGTACAATTTGCTATTCAAACAAATTTAAAATAGCGATACTAAACTGATGTAATCAGCAATCACTACATCACTACATAGTATAAAACAAAGTCGCTTCCCGCTGTCTGTTTGTCCCTAGATCTTTGAAAATACGCAACGGAATTTGATGCCGTTTTTTTATTTTAATAGATAGAGTATCAACTTCAATAGGAAGGTTTATATGTATAAACTAGCGAAACCCGCGGCTTCGCTCGCGCTAAATCTAGCTCTTATGATGATTGACAATTGAATAAATGTTTACTGTAAAGTTGGTCTAATGCTGAAGCAAGGAGGTGGATCATCTCTTCAATGCCTATTAGTGGCCATATTTTAATTAATTGTTAAGCTTTTCAAAACCAAAATTATTAAAAACTAAGGCTCTAGAATCACTACATATAAAACAAAGTCCTCCATTGCTTCAGTCTGTATGTTCGCTATACACTCAATTATATACAGACACAAAATTTCATTTAAAATCTAAAATATTCGTAAAAATACAAATTGGCGGAACTTTTAATGTATTGCACTAAAATAACAATGAGAGTAACGGTCACCCATCCTACGACAATGCTACTGTTGCTTTACCGACTAATCCTTAATGGTGAATGACTTTAAATAGCTAATCCAACTGTACTAAATAATCATATTATGTACGTTTGGCTGAACACGTTTTGATGAGGTTGAATGGGTTTATGTGGAACAAAAAATACTTTAAAGGTTCACTTTGAAGATATTTTTAATGTTTTTACAGAAGTACTACGTTAATATTCAATTTTATTTATAAACTAGCTACTCAACTTGGCTTAGCTTGGATTCGTCTCTAGATTTAGCGCTAGCGAAGACGCGGGTTTCGCTAGTAAATGTAAAGAAACTTGAAAAATTATATACTTAAATTACCGAGAACTCTATCCATTGGTAAAAACAGCATGAAAATCAGTGCAGTAGTTTTTGAGATTATCGCGAACAGACAGACAGATTGACGACACGTTTGGCTTAGTTGGTAGTACTTGCTGCGCTAACGGTTGTGGGTTCGAGTCCCGCTGGAGGCATACATTAGTTGAACACGAATGTTTGTACTCCAGTCCTGGGTGTTTATATTTATATTATGTATTTATTTATTATATATGTAGTATATCAAATATCTGGTATCCGTAACACAAGCCTCTTAGCTTAACATGGAATTAGATGGCGCTGTGTGTAATAATGTCCCAACAAACGTACGCACTCTAGTGAAGCCAGGACAAGTTGTTAGTAGCTAATAAAAATCACCATTATTATGAAAACATAGGTAATCAAGGCGACATCAATTTTACAAATCGCTACAAATGTTCATAATGAATTGGCATGTCACGGGCAAATGGCAAATTATGGGAGAATAGAAAAATCGTTGTAGGAAACTATATCGTATTTTTTATAATGCAGTCACTAGTACAAATATTATGTAATAGATGCGACGCATGCCAACCATTTATCTTTAACTATATACTAGCAATTCCCGCGGCTTCCGGTAGTAGGATGAAAATTTAAGTTATTATTTTTTGATGCCAAATCATAAAAAAATGAAAATTTGTTCTAAACATTAAAAAATCTGGAACGCCCGCCCGTTTTAGGAACATTTATCATTGAGGCTCCGCTCCTATTGATCGTAGCTTGATGTAATAGGCTATATTTAAGGCTATAGGCTTAAGATAAATGAACTATCCAACACAAAAAGATTTTTTCAATTCTGGCCAGTAGTCATGCTTGTTACCTTCGGGTAGCAACCGAATGTGCAGGCACGCCCCGTATAGTTCATTAGTACCACTCTCTCACAGAAGACCGGCGTGAAGTGGCAGCTATGCTGTCGCGTTTCGTCCGGTGAGTGAGAGTCCGGGAGGCCCACACTCCTTCCTCCCTCTTGCCTTCATCCTCCGCCTTCGTTCCCCCCTCCCTCCCGCTTCCCTCCCTCCTCCATCCCTCCCTTTCCTGAAAGGCCGGCAACGCATCTGCAAGCCAGGCTAACAATCCCGAGTGGTGTGTACTACTGAGCATTTTATATCTATCAGTAGTAACAAACAGCGCCATCTTTTGGCAAAAAGATACAACTAGTAGTTTTCAATTATAATTTACACTACATAGTAGTGTTAAGAAAACTCAGTTTTTCTAATATCCCACTGCTGGGCATTGTTCTCTAGTGAATGGAAAGATCAGGCCATAGTCCAACAAGCTGAGCAAGTGTGGGGCGGACTTCACATATTTTTCGAGTCGGTAAATATACAAGAATTAATTATAACATATTACAATCAACTTGGCAGATTCGAAAGACATGTAAACTCCTTATGAAAGGCATTAAAGGCATTAAAGGCTGAATACGATTTCTTCGCCATTAGAATTCATTTTGTCATTAGATTTTTTTTCAAACAAAAAAAATTTGCAAAACACAATAAATATTTTTAAATATTTTAAAAGGTAGGTATATAGATAACTATACAGATAAATAAAATTGACAATGTTATGTCAAAATAACAACTTTTTACTAAAAGCATATTATGGAATTATATCTAAGTACTTAATTTTGTAAGGCAGTGGTAGTAACTTGGATAACCGAATGATGCGGGTTCAAATCCGGGTACGCACCTCTGATATTTTCATGTCCAAATCATTTCCTATCATGATTACTACTTGGCTTACGGTGAAGGAAAACACCGTGAGGAAACCTGCATGTCTAAGAGAACTAGGCCAGCACTAGGCCAGCGCGGTGGACTATGGCCTGATCCCCCTCGTTCTGAGGGAGGCCCATCCCCAGCAGTGGGACATTAAAAAATGATGATGATGATCTTGGTTCTGGCTAAGCCATTTTGTACAAAGTATTAATTTATGTAAGCCCTTCCTCATTGATCGCTCTTTCTATTAGTAAAAACTTAATTAAATTCCGTAGCATAGACAGACGAAGAACGACTTTATATCGAATTGTACTTACGGCCTCTATATTGATAATAATGACCATTTCAATAACATTTTCCAAATAATATTGATTATACTGATGCGATTTTGAACTTTATTATATATATATAGACCATATCTTATTGTGATCAAATCGAAATCGAACCCACGAAATTCACGAACTACTGTGCCTTTGGGAAACCAAAATGTTTCAATAAGATTTTCCAAATAATATTTAATGCGATTTAGAATTTATTTTATACATATATTATATTAGCCATATCTTATTGTGATCAAATCGAAATCGAACCCACGAAATTCACGAACTACTGTGCCTTTGGGAAACCAAAACAAAAATAAAATAAGATTTTTTGTTACAGAAATGTATAAACGGATCGCGTGTCGGTATATAGCCGGTGCATAATTGTATATAATACCTATGTATCGTAACGTAATTTGCGTGTGCGCTCCTCGTCTAATGACAGGGCGTAGAACGCATGCGCGATACACGGGGTGATTCTTTTAGCGGTAATATAACACTAACACTGTTACCTACACTACTATCTTATTTTAACGTTTATATTTTTAAACATCAAAACTTTAAATGTAATACTTACCTTAGATATGTATATCTTACATAAGTATATTATATCTGTGTTTGATTCAGTGTGTTTATCAAATAAAGTTTTATTATTATTATTATTAATACATTTCAAATTCCAGTGGTCCAGTGGCTTGGGGGGTCGTCGGTTCGAATCCTGGGTCGGGACTTTAGTTTCGGAGTTTTTTGGTTAAGACATCCTGAATTGGAAGTCTGCTAGGATTTTTTGGTTAAGATATACTCACATTAAGTGCTCGGAGTTAGGAAGTTGGCGCTGTTTCACCCATGTGTTGGTCGAATAGCTGTTGGTTATTCCATTTTTATTTTATTACTGGCGACTCATTCTCGCTCCGCTCCTTTGTTCTTAGATAAGATTTAATTGTTAGAATAGATTCCTATTGTGGAGTTGTAGAGGATGTTTACCACATTTTAATGGAATGTGCTCGTAGTGAACCTCTTCTCTCACAATTAACAGATAGAACTGTTGGAATATCACTACATAGTATAAAACAAAGTCGCCTTTTCTGTCCCTATATCCCTATATCCCTATGTGCGCTTAAATCTTTAAAACTACGCAACGGATTTTGATGCGGTTTTTTTTAATAGATAGAGTGATTCAAGAGGAAGGTTTATATGCATAACTAGCAGATCCCGCGGCTTTACCTGTGCTAAATCTAGGGAAGAGCCCGAGCGAAGCGAGGGCGAGTCGCTAGTGTAATATAAATCTTACAAACCCTACTTCACAGGTAGCCAAAAGTATGTATAATTTTGGTAATACTATATAATAAGTAAACGAAATCAGATTTAATTTAATTGTATCATAATTAAATTATATGTATATAAGAATACTTGTGTAAACTACCAGAGCAAAATAGTCACACCTGTGACTCAGCTCTTAAAATGAGAATAAAAAAATAGATTTATTAGAAATTAGATATTTTATAGACCCGGATATCCAGCTATCATCATACCAACATGAAAATCAGTCCAATCAGTTTTATCATGATGTGTTCACAGACAAACAGACAGACAAAAAATCCAAAAACTGTAGAGTCGGCCTCGACATAGATAATAATGGCTATTTCAAAAAGATTCTCCAAAAAATTTTAAATTGATTTCATTATATGTATAGATAAGTTCTAATATGTGGTAGACTCATGACGTTCAGTAAGAAATTGTAACAATTTTTATGCTGAATAAAATATTTTGATTTGATTTGATTTGAACAATATTATAAAGCTTATTGTGACAATAATCAAGAAGTGTAGTTCGGTGCTTCTCAAAGACGTAAAAACAATCGCGTTTCCTCCCGCAGACGTGATTGAAGTCGTCTATTTCTGTACACTCGAACACAATTATTACTTCTCTGTTATAAACAAATTCGGGGAACGGAGAGAGCTTGATCATGACCTTATATAAAAAATATGTGTGTTTGTATTTTGGTATTTTAAGTGCATTTTGTTTAATTTATTTTTGGATAAATCTTGTAAATTCTACTTAAAAAGCTTATTTCTATGTAATTTCGGTTATATTGCATTCAAAGAACACCTTGTTATAGTAACTACCTAACTTTTAATTTTTTTGTATAAAATACAAGCTTATTCTCTATGTTTTAATTTCAAATTTTGTTTAATGGAATTATTCAAAGATGGAAACCCGTAAAAATATCATTAGATTTCTTTATGAACTTCTACTAACTTATTATTAAATACTTCATTGATTTGTTCAATTTTCTATAAGATACATATTATAGTAATAGCAACACTAAAAGATATTAATAATATATAAAGTTTTTAATGTAATAATTATATTTAAAACAGATAAAATTAATTAAATAATATTATATTATCCATATTTAACTATAACACTTATAATTTTTTTAAAATTTCAGAATAAAATCAACTGTGTTTTCAGGAACGGGTACCATTTTTTTAAATAAAGGTAGGCACTGTTTGTAACACAGATATAAATTATATCTATGGTCTGTAAAAAATATTTACCTTTGAGACATCTGAAACCTTAGTCTCTCCCTTGACAATAATTGCAGTTACGTTGATCCAAACAGTTTCCGACGAGAACTAAAAATCTGCGACAAAATTCGAAAAGATAGTTAAATAATTTGAAATGTTAAATATTCGTGTAAGTCTAAGAAAATATTTAATTTGGCAAAACATGGCCAATTTTTCCTATAACACCATTTAAAGTTAAGAATTTATTTTTTATATATTTCTACAGCCAACTGTACGTACACAAGTGGCGCCATTTCTTTCATCGCGCTCTCACTCACACACTACACCCCTCTCACTCTAACACAATGTCACTCTCACTTTCTAAATATGAAAGCAATAATTTTGTTCTCGTTAAATTTTAACTAAGAACCAACATGTCTCCACTTGCGTTAAGTTTAATTATAAATAAATAGAAATAAATAAATATGTTGGGACATTATTACACACAGCGCCATCTAGTTCCGTGGTAAGCTACGAAGGAAGCTTGTGTTATGGATACGAGATAGTTGATATACTAGTACATATAATATAAGTTTAAATACATACATATTATAAATATAAACACCCATGACTGTAGTACAAACATCGGTGTTTAACAAATAAATGCCCCCAGCGGGATTCGAACCCGCGACAGCTGTATAGTATGTTAGTATACATTTTTAGAGATATTTTCCCGCAGTAAAAAGTATCCTATATGTTAACTCGGATAACCAGCTATCAATTTATAAGATTTCATCAAAATCTGTCGAGAGGTTGTAATGATAAATGAATTTACGGGATAATATATCGTATACTAGCGACTCGCCCTTGCTTCACTCGGGCTCTTCCCTAGATTTAGCACAGGCAAAGCCGCGGGTTCTACTAGTTATGCATATAAACCTTCCTCTTGAATCTCTCTATCTATTAAAAAAACGCATCAAAATCCGTTGCGTAGTTTTAAAGATTTAAGCATACATAGGGATATAGGGACAGAGAAAGCGACTTTGTTTTATACTATGTAGTGAAACTACGGGCAAATATCTAATTTCTGAGAAATCAAATCCAATTGTTAAACATAGGTATTTAGGGAAGAACCTGACCGGAGCTAGGGTAAGTTGCTAGTTTATACATCTATACATATAAATAAAATTGAAGTGTCTATTTTTAATTTTTAATTACAAGCTTTTCACTAAATGCATATGAAAGTATATACGATACTAGAAACAAAAAATATATTTTTAAAATTATTGTATGTCTGTCTGTCTCTTTGTTCCGGGTAATCTCTGAAACGGCTAGATCGATTATAACGGGACTTACACTCACAGATAGCTAATGTTATAAGGGGTAACTTAGGCTACGTTTTAACCGACTGCAAAAAAGGAGGAGGTAGAAATTTTATTTATTTTAACTAGCGGAACCAATAAATAATATTAGATTACAATATTGCAAGATGAGTAGAATAAGCCCGTCATACAAAATCCCGTTACGTCGATCCCGTTACTTAGATTATCTATAACATGGACACAAAATATTCAACAATATCGTGTAGCTGTTATAAATATACAGACAGGCGGATGTTTTAATTTTTAGTTATATATAAAAATAATAAAGGACATGAATGGATGAAGGTAATATGTAAATTGAGTTCAAAGTTTGCGTAATTTATTAAGTGCATGTATAAAATGGGTGAACTGGGGGCGTACCATGAACTATTTGAAAACATTCTTATTTCAAGACTGTTTTGTTTCAAGTTTACAATAATCTTACTTCCCTTGCTATAAGGACGTCATGGTACGAAAAGTCAAAGTAAGATTATAGTATTCATGCTATAAGAGTTCATAGTACGCCCCGAACTATCTGAGCTTTGTGAGGGCTCGCATAGTTTTTCTAACGGGTAATGATTTTTAAGACAGTTGTTAATGTACATTTCTTTAATGGTTACATAATTATATTTTTTTGACAGATAAAATATCTAGATATAAAGTTAAACTACTATGTTAAAGCACAAATCTAAAGCTGTGATAGTTTTTTAGTAAAGTGTACCACAAAATGCTCAGGTTGTGGGATAGTGTTAAAAATATGGCTGTTTTAAGATTTTTTTTTATTCTTATTCTATTTAGGGACTTTTAAAGCATAATGCTAAAATGTCAGCCCCATCGTTCCCTAAAAATATAAATCCTACATCAACTTATATAACTACAATTACAATCCTATTTATTAAACCTAAAATTGTAAATCATTTTAGCTGCCATTGAGGTAGGCTCCGTCAATATGCTCTGAAAAATACCCATATTCATTAAATTTAAGTCAAATTGGGATATCAACTCACGACGTTTCTCCGCGTTCCGGACACATTCCACTAGGAAGTGTTTAAAACTTTTTATTCATACATAACACTGACATCTATGCATAAAACAGCGAAAATTCGAAAGTGCCATACCAGCTACATCCATTCACGTTTTCAATTATCTTTAATCTGCAATGCTTTCATAGTAACGATTTAAAGATCAACAACTCGCAAGGTCGTAGAAGCTTACAACAATTATGTAATAAAAATATTTTGCTAGCAAGATAATCGATTCGCAAAATATTATATGATCAATACCAATATTAAAAATGTATGCCTTTCTTTTATTTTCACGAAAATAAAATCGATTTTGATTGGTCAAAGACAACTTTAAATTGTGTTTAATTTTCAAAAAAATCATGTTTGTAAGATATTATCTCGGAAACTACAGTATTATCAAGCACTGCAATTTACATATGTATTACAATTTAGATATTTAAATATTTTTTAGTGGTAGTGCCATGCTTGTTACCTTCGGGTAGCAACCGAATGGGCCCGCACGCCCCGTATAGTTCATTAGTACCACTCTCTCACAGAAGACCGGCGTGAAGTGGCAGCTATGTTGTCGCGTTTCGTCCGGTGAGTGAGAGTCCGGGAGGCCCACTCTCCTTCCCCCCTTCCTCTTCCCTTCATCCTCCGCCTTCGTTCCCCCTCCCTCCCACTTCCCTCCCTCCTCCATCCCTCCCTTCACTGAAAGGCCGGCAACGCATCTACAAGCCTGGCTTGCAGATGTCCATGGGCGGAGGTGATCACTTCCCATCAGGTGAGCCTCCTGCCCGTTTGCCCCCTTTTTACCATAAAAAAAAAAACCCGACTGTGAAGCCAAAGAGCGTTATGTTATTCAAATAGTACGTGTAGACTAAGCGTATCCAGTTTTCACAATATAGCCCATTTTAAGGTCCCATTGCTGGAAAAGAACCTCCCTTTAATGTGGGAGGGATCAGGTCATAGTCCACAATGCTGAACAAGTGCGGGACGGTCTTATTGTCTTTCAAAAATTTACTAGGTTCTTCCAATTATGCATATTTTCTCGATTTTTTCTTTCACTATAGAGACTCCTTCATTCTGAAATGGCTGGAAAAATTTGAGTCACATCTTATAAGAATACCTAGTGGACCCGACAGACATTGTCGTATACGCATGCGCAAAACAACGTTGCCTAGCAACGACTTATTTATAATTGAATATGTCATCATTTATTGTCTAAATGTATAAATAAGTAATTAATTCAAAAAATACATTTTGTAGTAGACCGTATTGTGAATCTAAACCATTCTCGAATACACTCGAACACACACAAAACATTTCATCAAAATCGGTACAGCCGTTTAGGAGGAGTTCAGTGACATACACACTCACAGAAGAATTATATATATAAAGAAAAAGAAGATGCGAAATAAACAGCATAATTTTTAAATAAAGTCATAGTTTTTTTAAAGCAAATTTAAAAAAAAAACATTTTACGCTATTTCACGCTGTAATTACTAAAACTTGTTTGTAAGTTTATTTATTTTTATGCCATAAAATAATATGGCGCCAACATATCTCATAGGATGCAAAACTTGATGTCTTAGTTTATTGTTATTTTTTTTAATGCTTAGCAAAATTAAGAATGACAGATTCTTACGCTCAATTTTAATTGGGCAATTTGTATGATTTAAAAAAGTAATCGTTTAACAGTTATACTGTAAAAGGAACAGTGGTAGCCCAATACCACGCTCGCTTGGGAAGCCGAGTGAAGCGAGTTCAAATCCGTGTCTCGCTATTTACTTGTCTTACGGTGAAGGAAAACATCGTGAGGAAACCTGCATGTCTGAAAGAACCTAGCAAGTTTTAGAAAGACATATGAAGTCCGCCAACACGTACTGGGCCAGCGTGGTGGGCTATGTTCTTATCGCCCTCGTATTGAATGAAGGCCCGTGTCCATCAGTTTAAGTTAAAAGGGCGGAATATATGCATATAGTGAATGTCTGTAACATATAATTTAATGAAGTAGGTACTGTACTTAACTCTGACTTTCACTTTCACTTAAAAATTCACACAAATAAGAAATATTTTTCTGGATTTTTTCAAAAACCCAAAAACGCCATCTATAAAAAATAAAAAATAATTAAGCAAATGCTGACGAAACCGCAGGAAACTTTAGTATTCTGCATATAAACGCTAAATTATCATACCTTTGAAAAGGAATCGATAAAAATTGTATAATAAATATGTGAAGTATAATCAAGATATTTCGAAGTAAAAGCGCAGGTGGAATCAGTTCTAAGAAATAATAAGTTTTCGTGTCCAATATTTTCTATGTAAATGAGATTTTAAATACACGAAGGAAAAGTTATTTTTATGTAAGTATTTCTGTTTGTAACTTAGTTGAGTTATATTTACTTGGTTTAAAGCTTTTTTGAAGTCGGTTAAAAAGTAGCCTAAGTTAAGCCTTATCTATCTGCAAGTGAAAGTGCCGTCAAAATCGATCTAGCCATTCCGGAGAGTAGTATAAAAAATTTAAATTTAAAATTTAAAGAGTGAAGCGGGTTCAAATCCCGGTTTTCGCACCTCTGATATTTTCACTGTTTAAAGATATTCCCAATGTTTTACGGGGAATAAAGCATTGTGAGGATATAAATGTATGAGAGAACATAGAAAGTATTCCGACATATGAAGTCTGTCAAACAAAAGCTCGTGCCCAACAGTGAGACGTTAGAAATGGGCTTAATACATACAAGTTTGAATGTCATTGGGATTCTTTACCAACATTACACGTGTAAGTAGCCCATAACTTTCTACAACAACTACTCGTATAAATACATTTTTTACAAATCGGATACAGAATTGGGTAAAATAAGGCAAATGGGTGAAACATCACTAACTTCTCACTTCTATTACGGTTTTTTTCGGATGCGAGAATCGAACCCAGGACCCAGGACTACTGGCACGAGTACCATAGCAGTACGTTAACCACTAGAACAACACTATTTGCTTGCGATACCATCATGAGATACTTTGTAAAGAGCAACTGTTGAGTTTCCCGCCAGCTCTCCTCAGCAGAACAACCTTCCGGTTTCAGCTTCCTCACAGACTTACAGACTGACATGTAATTTAAATTCTATATTTATAATGTAAAAATGAGGCTTCAAAAAACCTTGTAAAAGTCTATTTGAATATAACAGTTGAGTTTAAGGCATTCAATATAACCAAGCAAGTACTATGATCTCATGGGTATATATGGGTCCGTATGATTTTACTAAATCATTTTACAAAAGTATTCTCAGAAACAAATCGGTAGTGAGTTAATAAATTTCATTAGTGCATTTATAATGTAAGGCGTAATTTATATGACGGGGGTTATTGAAAGCGCCGTCATTGTAACGCAGGACAAGAAAAGGATAGACATGGATAATTTAATAATTCATATAAAATAATATCTAAGGCAATCTAATCTTTTTTTCACTTAGTCAGTATAAGTTTGGTGAATAATACGCTTGGCCGGTCTGCATTAAGGAACCTACGTTTTAAACAATAGTATTGATTTTGCGAAAATTAAATATTAAACAAATAAAAAAGTATTCTAGTAGTAAGATTTGTCCTGGATAACTATCATCATCACAATCAAAATCCGTCCAGTTGATTTGCTGTGATGCTTTTCCATACAGATATACAGACAGACAAAGAAGCTTAAAACTATAAACTATAGATATTTTTTATAATAAGCAAACATCGAAGCGAACGAAATAGTGAAATGAACTAAAGAGAAGTGAGATTAACTAACTTTATTTTAAATATTTAGTTATAATGTTTGAATATAACTTATTTAATATACCATTTACTCAAGAACGGATGGACAGATTTTTATGTTTGTCTTGTTGGATTCGTCTCCGCCCGAATATCAGAATAACTATTAAAACTAATTAAAACCTAATTTATACGTAACTATTGAAGCACCCAAGCGAAGCAAGACTAACGAGCTAGTATAGTATTATGTTATCTGTGGTAACTAATAAGGATATATGTAATTTAAAATGTAACCTTTATACTAAACTTTGACCTATTTTTTATATTTTACAATTAGTGTATTTAAAATTTAATGATTTTACGGTTTTTAATAACAAAAATTTTACGAGCGAATCGAAACCAAAATCGCTTATTTAAATAGACTTAATTATTATTGTCATACGCTCTTTTTTAAAGGTCATATTATTTAGTTGTAGAGTTCCGTGTTTTTTAATTGTAGAGACGATTAATTATCCTCAGAGCAAAAGTTTACAATTAAATGTAATTATAATATATAATTTCGATTATCCGGGTCAAAATAATAAGAGGTCATTGCTAAAAAAAGAATTAGCACAAATTTATACATCATAACTGAAAATTTATTCCACTACTTAACTATTCAAACGTTTTAAACATGTTTTAGTTTTATATCCATATAGGAAAATCTTGGACATTGTCATTATTATAGTTACAATGGCCGAATCTATATTTGTTAGAATTTTCGTCTGTCTGTCTGTGACCACATCACGAGGAAACCAATGGACAAATTTTAATATAAATAAATATAGTTGGGACATTATTACACTGCACCATCTAGTTCCGTGGTAAGCTACGAAGCTTGTTTTACGGATACAAATTTTGTCAAGTGAAATAAATATACCTATACCTATATAATAATAATAATAAAAGAAATAAGTTAAAAAGTAATATTTACAATGCATGTATACTTTTTCTGTCCACAAGTGTACCAACTACGCACGCTGACACAGCATTTATTACTAACGTCCCGACCTATAACAACGTTCAACGTATTTCGAACTTTATGTCCTAAAGCCAATATCCGCTTTAACCTACAATATTTAAGTCCAAAATCCCAGCAGTGGGATAAAATATAAACTATATAAAAATTCCGAAAATACCTATATTTTCAATAAAGTTATATCAAAATATGCTTAATAATTTTCATAGAAAATATATAATTATATAAGCATTTGGGTCTAAACATAAAGATAAAAATTAGTTTTACGGTTCTACTTGAACTTTTATTGGATATGTATTAATTAGTGATTAGCACTGAAATGCCTTAGCTACCTGGCTGAGTATCTTTTGTTATAGATTTATAATTATAGTCTAGGATCCATCTGAATGTGAGTGATAAAATCTAGATTTTGCTACCAGTCATTGTTTCCACTTGGACTTAAATTTTATTTGAACTACATAATAATGGCGGCCAATGTTATCGAGACTGGCCAACTGCGCAGGAGATATTATAGTTCAGACACAAGTGCACTCTCTGTTCCTATCACTCTCATACTCCGGTGGGATGACTCTTCGACACGACCAGTGAGATTAAGGCGCAGGACCGACAGCTTTACGTGCTCTACCTCGGCACGGTGGTGACACACCGCCAACTTCCCAACTCCGGGCTATTACTGATGCTTACTAAACAGAAAGACTCAATAATTAAACTTCGCCCGACCCGGGACTCGAACCCAGGACCTCTCGATGTATGACGTACATGCTAGCCACTACACCACCGAGACAATTACATAATATGGATGATATATGTACATAGTTTTACTACTAAAGGTAGTAGTAGCTTAGTGGTAGCGTGCTAGGAAAACCGATGTGGGTTCAAATCCCGGGGTCTGGCACCACTGAAATTTTCATGTGCGAATCATTTCTGACATGACTACCACTTGTCTTACGGTGAAGGAAAACATCGTGATCAAACCAGCATGTCTGAGAGAACTTAGCAAGTTCTATAAAGAGCCTACCTACTTATCTACGTATCTAGGGAACGAAGACAAATTGAGTGAGTCACTAATAAAAACAGGCACTAAGCTCATTAACTATTTTTAATATGTCCGATTATAACAATAAACAAGATTATTTTATTCATATTTTTTTTCTTCTTCCTTCCCATCTTTTTTTGATGTCGGCCTCAATATTTTGTTGATGACAGAGCAAATCTGTCATTTAAGTAACGGTATGAGTACGTTGGAACATTTTGTGGCAAAAAATATTTTTATTTTGTCTTTATGTTGAAAATATTTGTTTGTTTTTGAGATGGCCCTCAAATATCTTATCCAGCCTGTTAAAAGTGACGAAATTTAAATCAAAAGTTACCGTACATTTTTAATACCATATCAAGATTCCTTTAATAAATTCCGGCCATGGCGGTCAATTTCATTGAGACTGGCCAACTACGCAGGAGATATTATACCTACTCGTAGTACAGACACGACCAGTGAGATCGAAGTCGTAGGACCGATGGCTTTACCTGCTCTCCGAGGCACGGGGGTGACACGCCGCTAACTTCCCAACTCCGTTACTGAGGCTTACTAAGCAGAAAGACTAATAACTAAACTTGGTCCCGAACCCAGGACCTCCAAATGTGCAGCCTTACATTCACTATGTATGTATCACTAAACTTAAAAGCGTAAAGACATTAGCTAGTTTATAACTAAGAGAAAATGTGATTATTCTTGCGTAAGAACATCAGTTACAATCAAAACTCACTAGTGGAACGAGTCATGAACAAAATTTTTACGTTGAATTATGTATAATAAAACAGCTTTTTGCTATGGCTTTTATTGTTAATAGAACTTGTAGCTTCAACAGCAGGAGCGGAATTCCAACACGCACTAGGCCAGCGCGGTGGACTATGGCCTGATTACCCTCGTACCGAGGGAGGCCCGTGTCCATCAGTGGGACGTTGAAAAGGGCTGATGATGACTTTTTATTGCGGGAAAATATTCATGTCTAAGAATCTACACTAAACTTTAGCACATATCTAGGGACGAACTCGAGCGGAGCCAGAGTGAATCACTAGTATATATAAATATAATAAATAAATGTGTTAGGACACTCTTACAACAGCGCCATCCAGTTCCGTGGTAAGCTACGAAGCTTGTGTAACGGATACCAGATAGTTGATATACTACATAATATATAACTTATATTTAAATACATACATATAATAAATATAAATATCCATGACTGGACAAACATTCGTGCTTAATAAATGAATGCCCCAGCGGGACTCGAACCCGCGACCGCAGGCGCAGAAAACAGAGTCACTACCAACTGAGCCAAGCGAGTCGTCAATATAAAATTTTCGTATAAAATACCCCAGGAAACATCACAATACAAACAATCTTTTCACACGCTGACAAAAGGTCTAACGGAAGGTGCAGGGATTAATTGCTTTTTAATTCGCCTTTGATTCGAGTGTTCACCGATTTCAAAAGTAAAAGGTATGTAGCTAATATTTTTAACCAATTACGCGGAAATGGAGGTGATATTTTGGTATGTATGTTTGTTTATTTATTTCTCTGGCTTTATAGTATATAACGTCAGATTTTTTATTTAATTTCAGTTCATAATTTTAATGTACACAGTCTTTTGCTTGCGGATTCGCTCGCAGTAAGTCGAGAGGAGTCTATTGATCTGCAATATTTAGATGCGTTGGGACATTTTACACACAGCGCTACCTAGTTCCGTGGTAAGCTACAAGAAAAGCTTGTGTTACGGATACCACATAGTAGTTATATAACTTTAAATATGCATGTAGCATGTTATAAATATAAACATTAAACACTGGACTGGAGTACAAATATTCATGCTCAAATAATAAATGTCCCCAACGAGACTTGAACCCGCGACCTCTGGTAAAGCAAGTAGGTTTACTACAAACTGAGCCAAACGTGTCCTCATAATATGATAATATAATAATGTAATTTTTGAACGAATATAAAGCTACTCGTACCAATGACTTACATTCGCTTCGCTCGAGTGCGTCTCTAGGTGACGTTAAACTTATGATATTATATACAAACAACACCACATTTTGGCTACTTCATCACTACATATTATAAAACAAAGTCCTCTGCCGCGTCTGTCTGTTCGCGATAAACTCAAAAACGACCGCATCGATTTTCATGCTGTTTTCACCAATTGGTATTGTAGTTCTTGAGGATGGTTTAAGTATATAATTTGTCAAGTTTTTGTACATTTTCTAGCGGAACCCATTACACTTACTATTTCTTACTAAAATATGTCTAGCCGGAATGTAAATTCTTCATAAAAAACATTGGTATTTAATTTATGATTGTGTTATTGTTACTAAATAGGTTCTCTGTTGTCTGGTAATCGTCTTAAAAAACTAAAAGAAAAACTCTGAAAGCTCTACGTACGAAAGCGTAGCGAAACGAGGGCGAGTGGCTAGTCTATACTAATATTATAAAGCTGAAGAGTTTGTGTGTTTGGTTCACCTTTCAAATATCATATTTCAAAAATCTTTTTGTGTTTGATAGTCCGTTTATCGAGGAAGGCTATAGGCTATATTACATCACACTACGACCAATAGGAGCGGAGCATCAATGAAAAATGTTGCAAAAACGGGAGAAAAATATTTCTTTTGATTGTCCTTTAGAATGCGGGTGAAGCCGCGGGAAAAGCTAGCTATACATATAAACCTTCCTCTTGAATCACTCTATCAATTAAAAAAACGCATCAAAATCCGTTGCGTAGTTTTAAAGATTTAAGCACACATAGGGACATAGGGACAGAGAAAGCGACTTAGTTTTATAGTATGTAGTGACTATGCGTTACTATCCTAAGCCGTAATCTGTCTGTTTACTGAATTTTATCCAAATGCAAAAGTCATTTCAGTTATAAGTAGTAACAAACATAATAAATAAATATGTTGGTACATTATTACACACAGCACCCTCTAGTTCCGTGGTAAGCTACGAGGCTTGTGTTACGGATAACGGATAGTTGATACTCAACACAAATATAACTTTAAATACAACATACAATACAAAGTCTAGCATTTTTCTTCTGTGTTATAATCGTGGTAATTATCACTCACTGAGATGCACGATAACCCTACAACCTGCAGGGCTTCTCAAACAACGGTTACTCTCACATTTATATACCCGACTTTAGCGAATTCCATAAGTAGGTTTTGTGTTTGACTTGTATGTACAAAATAAATAGCTTTTGCTATTTCATACTTTGTTGTATTTTGATAACATTGCAACTTTTGTCATAGATCCACGCGCGCCGCATGGATAAGACATGTATGTATCATACATCTATACTAATATTATAAAGCTGAGGAGTTTGTTTGTTTGTTTGGTTGAACGGTCTAATCTCAGGAACTACTGGTCATAATTGAAAAATTCTTTTTTTGTTGTATAGTCCATTTACCGAGGAAGGCTATAGGCTATATTATATTACACTACGACGTAGTATAGATTCCTTCAACAACTTGTTCTCATTCATTTTTTTTCTCTCTAGATACAGCAAAGTACTTACATAAAGAATACATTATTTTCAAGGCATCCCATTAGAAACTATCTAAGGTTCGGTAAGCATCATTAGGCGTAACATAAATTATATCAAATAGCAAACAATTGATAAATAAAACAAGACGATGGGAATCAATAATAAAATTCGAAGTCGAATAAGTACAATAATATTTTTTTTGGAAAAAAATAATGTGATAGTTATTTTTATCGATACAGATACCGAATCTATAGATTTTAATTTGGTTTCCCTGTCTGTCTAATAATAATGGCATCATGAGAAAACCACTGGATAGATTTTAATGAAACTTAGTACAATGATAGCTAGTCTTTACTAACAGTTAAACGTATCTAGCGAAACCTAGCGATGCTAGTAGTTACTAGGCGAGACCCGGATTTGAACCCGTATCACTCGATTGTCTCTACTGCTAGTTAAATTAATATGTAATAATTTATTATTATTTTTATTTTCAGTGCAAATAAAAAGTTGTAATCGTATTCTGCGCGTGACAGTGAACTAATATACATTTGCTAATCCACTTTTACTATCAAAGTTAACAATCGAGTTAATTACGAAAGAAAATCTCCGATTAAACAATAGACAATGGCAGTATAAAAAATAACTTGAGTAATCTCAGAGAATCCGTGTTTTGAATTATGTATATATAAATGTATAACGCTTTGTCGGTTTAGTAGTTAGCTTATATACAGGCTTGAGAAGTCCTAGGTTTAGTTCCCGAGAGGTTAATGTAATTATTAACTAGCTTTCAAAAAGGAGTAGTATCTATAATGTCTGTATCTTGGAGACTGCTTGTCTCTTATTTAGCTACACTAACTTATTTCTGTTTAGATAGATATCGATTATCGAGATGGACCCATAAATATTTCTGACACAGAGTACGAAATTAGAAAAAAATATGAAAAATGAAGTAAATTTGTGTTAACCTATTAAATTAGGCTTTTTAAAGGAGGTTGTTTTCAGAGGTGCGAGACCCGAATTTGAACCCGCATCAATTGGTTATATAAGCGAGCGATAACCCGGTGTGTTACCACCGGGTTATCACTATGTCTTAACTTTTATATAGTAGTAATAAAATTTTACTAGGTACTGTATAAAAGAGTGTTTGTTCCTCAATCACGTCAGAACGACTGAACGGATCTCGATGAAATTTAGCACATAGGTAGATTATAGTCTGGATAAGCACATAGGCTAAGTTTTATTGAGGAAAATGTAAGATTCTCGTCAAATAGATTTGTTTTTGTTTTTCACTAGGAACGAATCCAAAGCGTGAGTATTAAGTAACTATACATAGAATTATGCAACAAAAAACCAAGAGAATCTATAAGATATTATGTCTTACAATATTATTTTTCTTATATTCTGAATCCCAATACCATAGTAGTTACAACTGCTATTTATTTATTGTACAGAAATTTTATGGAAAACCGTGGTAGTCCAGTGGTATAAGGCTCGCTTTGGAAACTGAGTGTAGCGAGTTGAGTTCCCGGTTTTTGAAGCTATGTTAATCTTATTTACGACATTAATCAATTTTAAGATGATTACCATTTGCCTTACAGCGAAGGAAAGCATCGGGAGGAACACAGCTAGCCAGAGAGAAACATGTAAGTTTTCAAAAGTTTACTATTTATATTGCTTCTAATATATTGCTACTATAGTAACTGCTTAGCTGAATGGCAATTCTCAATAAGATAGGCCGCCATGACCGAAATTCATCAGGAGGAACAGTATCACTATTTATTTATATTTTTTATTCTTGGGATACCATATTTAAATTAATATTGAGGGTTTTTATTTTAATGAATAAGCTAAAAGGATCTATTTACGTGGTGGAAATTTTACTACAAGTAGTAGGTATCCAAATACTTCATTTCTCGTTTAAATCTACTTTTAACTTTTATTTTACTAATAATTTTTGTGATTTTAACTAATATATTAATTTTAAAGACAGAAGCGACGGTTACAACAAGCAAATCCGAGTGTACAAACTAGTTCCAACCATTAAACCACGGCGCCGAGGGCGTGTCAGATCTACAAAAGCGAAGTGTCAGTGGCGCCGATGCTTTCCGTCTTGACTTTTTACTTTTTTTCTATACCAATATTTTTTATTTTATTTCTCATCCCGGTAAAACGACGATAATTTAATTAGTTAATGGCTTTTATGCATTTTTTCAACCATTATTATTGTAATATGGGATAATTTTGAATTCGATGTATGAAGGCTGTATGATTTATTTTCTATAGCATCTAATATTACTTATTGTACATTTTTAATTTTAATGTTGACGATAAACAAATGTTTTTTTCATTCTTTGTTTCATTTTGTTGTGTCTAAAGAAATACCTATTTAATATTTTATATTTAAATTAATATATTTTTAATTTATATTGAATTTAAGTAAACGAAGTGTCTATTCATCCGATAAGCGGACCAATAAATTAAATATTATTCGTCCGACAATTGGTGTTTGATATACATATCGCGACTGAGACTTTTTTGCTTCTTAAATGGCTCAAAGAGAAATCAATTTGTTTTTTAAGTTTTAACATACTCGTGAACGCAATTGCGGACGTTTCTATACTTTTTACAAAATACCATTTTCTTGTACATTGTTTTGATGTAGGTACATACTCTCAGGGAGTGTTAGTAACGTAAATTTCATAGGACGACTCTATAGAGCCAGCTCTTTTACATATAAAAACTCTTGGACTTATTAAAAGTGGGTGGGATCTAAATAATAAATTATCAGCTCGGTAGGTTAAGGTTATTTTTTTTTTTTTGGCATAGGTATATCCTGCACATAAAAATCGCTTATTTTATATTAGAACTCAAAGAAGTGATAGATATTCGTACAAACCGACAATAGCCGGATGAATAATATATTTTTTTATTAATACGATTATCGGATGACTAGCCTTTAAAATAATTTAGTCATCCAACAATTGTTGGACGACTAAATTATTTACTCGTCCAACTAGCAGACATCAGCCTTAAGTAAAAATAAATACAACATCATATTTGAAGCCAAAAAATCGTGATAATTAAAAAAAATGTAACAAAACATTTAAAATATTACTAATTTGAAAAATATTAGTAATTTTCGGCGAAAACCTATTTTTCTACAAAAACTGCGCCACCGCCAATAATTAACCGGCCCTCTGGAATACGTAAACCCTTTAAATGACTGTAATTATAAGCGATTTTATTAAAACAAAAAGTTTTACAAAGCACGCGCCGTACCCGCGGGCTAAGCAAGATGGCGCCACTGTGGATTTGGCGGGAAAACATAACGTCGTTACCTATCATAGATAATATAATATTTGAAACAGGTTTAATATTTATAACTAAAACATGTCTTAATTTATTAAAATATTATTCAAATCACATTTTTTTGTTTCAGTATAAATTAAAATAAAGGTATACCTAATCAATAAAAACAAAGGCATTTTAACTTCAAATTTAATTATGCAACTTTTAAAATTTTATGTTTAATATGCACTTAATTTTTTTAGCATATTCTGTTGCTTAGCATAATTCTGTTTAAAGTACATCATAAACATTATTACAAGTACCTGTTGGCACTGCCTAGTGCCTACTGTGGCGAAGGTCGCCACACACGGTTTCGATACCGCCCGAGGCGAATGCTACATATTCCACCATAATATTATTCTAGGACGTGTCTGTTCCACTTTAGTTAAAATTGTTATCAGAAGAAATAAAATGTTTGAATCAATTAACAATACAATAATTAGAAAATAATAATACAATAATTATATTATAGGTAATGAAATATAGGTTTACCTAAAATTTTATATTCATCATAGTAATTCTTGAACTCAAATGAAAGTTCATTTCAAGAAATTGGTAAACATTTAAATTATATCTAAATAAAATCGAAACAAACGGTACCTGTACAGGCTATTCCTACCTAGAATATAAAAAAAATAAGTCCCATTCTCGAAAACGCAACCCAGACGTATTATTACACACATCCAACACGCAATTTCTCTTTAAAAAATCTAAATCTCTAATTTACCGAAAAAACTGTATCATTCACGACCCTTTACATTTTTTCCTTTTTTAGTATCCGAACGCGTGACTTTTGACTGACTGTTTTGGCCCACGGCAATCTTCTATCCTAATTTAAAAAAAATAAACAAAAATGGCGCCGACGCGTGCTTCGGCGGGAAGGCTTTCGAAAAAACCACTTTTACCTGTTGTCGGCCGAACAAAGGTAATAGAAATGGACTAAGATATAATTATTTTTATTGGTCGCGATAGTTTTTGCGCAGTATTAACAAGTTTTGTGGTTAAATAAAATTAAAAAAGGAAATTATCCATAATAGGACAAGGTAAATAATTGTTAATCTTTTATCTTTTTGTTGTAATTAGATGCGGAAGTTGCTAAATTACAAACTGATTTTCTTATAATTATTGAAGAATTAATAAGATTTTCTAAATATTTAATATATTGATTCGACTTAGTTAAAATTTTATTATGTAGATAATGGTGGTGGTATGTCTACACAGTATGAAACAAAGGCGCTTCCCGCCTTCTGTACGCTTAGATTTTTCAAACTAAACAACGTATTTTTATGCGATTTAAAATATTAAATAGACAGAGTGATCAAGAGGAAGTTTATATGTAGGTATAATACATTCATATTGTAGTGAAATAAAGCCGATTGAACCTATACTAGTTTTTTTTTTGGCTTTATTCTATACAATAGACCGAAAGAGGTACTCAGGCGAAACGAAGGCAAATTGGTTGTAAAAATTAAGCATACAGCTCGTAACTTGTAAGTTATAGTCACAACCTATTATAATTTATACTCTTGCTAAAGTAGCAGGAATGCACTACTAAAGAAGTAACGCCGGGCCCCGGGGAAAGAAGGCTGTTTTGTGGCTGGCTGTTCTGTTTTCTGTTATAAATGCTTTTCTAAAGACTTGCAAGACATTTAGGTACATATCTATTCGAATAAATACCATGTGGAAGTGAGAACATTATATATGTTGAAGAGGATATTTGATATATTATCATCATGCGGCAAGATTTGAGGCATGATTCATGCCTAAGATCATGGGACGCTGTATTTAGTCGAGAGAGGTACTATTGTTATTTATTGGGTAACACTAACTTCCGGTAGCCTATATGTCTACTATAACTTAATTGAAAAAAGGTCGAAAGTACCCCGAAATGGGTAATTTGCTTAATATTAATGGTTAATTTATTTAAAACTAAGATTTATTCTTTAAAATTTTGATTTATTCTTTGGATATTAAACTTAGGAGATAATATGTACTGCTAGATTTTTTATTATTACCTAATACTTTAGAGATACTAAAGGAAAAACAAAGGCGTGTGTAAAATATGCGCCTTATAAAATATTTAAACAAAATTTGTTAAAAGTGTTGTCATAATATTATTTATATCAGGCGCCGCATAAATGAAGTAGATTAATGTATAAGCCAATTTCGATATTTCTCATACAATTTACTATTAGTGGATATTACTTTATATTATGTATTTTAAACATTTTGTTTTAAACTGTAAGTGTAAGAATGTTCATAATTGATTTATTATTGTATTTATACGAAATTGTTTAAGTCTACTTAATAAGAAAATACGAGTTATTTTAATACGAATGAAACAACTGCAGTTTTGGATTAACTACATAATAATATTTC
The DNA here is from genome assembly GCA_905231865.2 of Boloria selene. NCBI lineage: Eukaryota > Metazoa > Arthropoda > Insecta > Lepidoptera > Nymphalidae > Boloria > Boloria selene. The sequence continues at coordinate 7,300,853 of HG993158.1, read as the reverse complement.
AAAGTTTCAAATTAAATCATGATTAAATATGACGTGGATTCCCTAAAGAAATAATTTATGAAACCCAAATAGAGGACAGGGATCAGGCCATAGACCACCGTGCTGGCATAGTGCGTGTTGGCGGACTTCACATATCTTTCGAAAACTTGCTAGGTTTTTTCAGACAATTGTAGGTTTCCTTACGATGTTTTCCTTCACCGTAAAAAAAAGTGGTAATCATGATGGAAATGATTCGCGCATGAAAATATCAGATGTGCCGTCCGGCCCTTACGAGCCGTGGGGAAACGGTACCAGGGCGTAGCCCTCTGACCGTGGTAGCATCCGCCGCCCACTAATATGGGCGCGTCCCTGGGAGAGTCCACCGAGGACTCTGTAATGGAGGCGGGCAGGACGGAGTCGTATGCTGCGTGGGCGGTCAACCCAGCCGGGTGAGACCCTCAGTTACCCTGAGGGAGGCCCAGCTAAGCGACCAGCGACCCATTTGAACCCGCACCACGCGGATGTCCAAGTGAGCGCGTTACCGGTGGGCTACCACTTATTCATATATATTCTACATTGCACAATAAAGTTACATAGAAAAACATACATTGAGAGTGACGTAGACAAAGGTAAACTTATCTCTATAAGAGATCTCTTCCAGTCAACCCATGTGCGTGGGAGATAATGTTAAGTAGCGGGAAAGAAAGAGAAGGTGCAGGAAGGAATGATATCGACGATAACTATACGAGTATGTCATTCAAAAATAAAGCGTATATTTTGTAACCTTAATTGTATTTTTTTCTCTATTGCCGTACGCTCCTGAGCCAAGCATACCCCATGAATAATATTAAATAAGCTTTTGACGCACTAGGATGAACAGAAAAACTATTAAATAGAGTAGCACATAGGCTTCTATCGCTACATATTATAAAACAATGAAATGAAATGCAATGATTTTCATGCTGTTTTCACCAATGGATTATTGTTCACCGGACGCAACCCGAGCGAAGCGAGCGTGAATCGCTAGTTTGTAATAAATTACTGAATCGAACGATAGCGATGGTCATTTTTAATAGAGTGGCCGCCAATGGGTTAGGAGAACATTATCACTATTGTAAAGAAACAATTTATTGTAATTCTTATATATTTAAAAGCACATCTTATCCATGGATTAATCTATAACTTTAAATTCGTTGAACGGAACGAAACGTTAAAAATGACAGTGACAGGAAAACACTTCAAGTTCATCAAATGACAATTGACAAATGTCATTTAGATATTAAATATTATAATAAAACACGTCTCAAAGGTTAAAAAGAAATTTGCGTCACAACGCACAGGCACTCCTTTCTAGATTTATCTACAATAAAATAAAGATAAGCTAAGATACAACGTTATTTTATATTTTATAAAGTAGGTAACTAATGAAAATGGCGCGTAATATTTTAAAATTGGGTGCCTTAGAAGCTCAAAGAACAGCGTTTCTGTTGTGCGATATCCAGGAAACGTTCAGGCCTCATGTAAAGCATTTTGGGGAGGTTGTGAAAGTGGCTAACAAAATGGTATGACTTTGTACAGATTACGTAATATTTGTAGTGAATTTGGCTTGCACCAAAATAATGCTTCTGGCAACTAGATTTAAAAATATATATTTGATAATTTTATTTCTCCATATTTTTACTATAATAGTATTAGGGGTTGAGATGTACATTGTAATCTCCCGATTTAAGGAGAAAGGAGAGTGGGTGAATGAGGAGGAGGTGTAAATAGACCTACCTTAAAACGGGCGAGTCTAGGAAATTAGTAGTTTTTGAGATATTTAATTTTAAAAATTTCAAATTTCCAAAGTTATGTTGACATAAAACGAAGTGAATCTGTCAAAATATGTAACGGGAAGTCACTACAGACACTAAAGAAATAAAAACAGATTAAATAATGTGTTCTAAAACTATTAATATGTTAAAAATATATAAATATATAAAATTTTAATAAGTAAATATTAAAAAGTAATTATTAAAAAATATATTGTGTAATAATAAATTGATAACATATTTACTATATTATGAAAAAAATTGTTGTTACCAACCTAGTGTTTAGCTTAAAGTCGCTTATGTTTGTAATCATGTTCTAACCTAACCTAACCAATCTGGCCTAGTAACACTTATGGTACTCGACTAACCTACCTAGTATTTAGCTTAAAGTCGCTTATGTTTGTAATCATGTTCTAACCTAACCTAACCAATCTGGCCTAGTAACACTTATGGTACTCGACTAACCTACCTAGTATTTAGCTTAAAGTCGCTTATGTTTGTAATCATGTTCTAACCTAACCTAACCAATCTGGCCTAGTAACGCTTATGGTACTCGACTAACTAACCTAGTGTTTAGCTTAAAGTCGTTTATGTTTGTAATCATGTTCTAACCTAACCTAACCAATCTGGCCTAGTAACGCTTATGGTACTTGACTAACCTACCTAGTATTTAGCTTAAAGTCGCTTTTGTTTGTGGTCATTTTCGAACCCTAACCTAACCCATCTGGCCTAGTAATGCTTATAGCACTCGACTAACCTACCTAGTGTTTAGCTTAAAGTCGCTTATGTTTGTAATCATGTTCTAACCTAACCTAACCAATCTGGCCTACTTAACGCTTATGGTTCTCGACTAACCTACCTAATGTTTAGCTTAGTTACTTTTGTTTGTGTATAAAAAAATATTCAATTTAATCTATATAAATTTTTTATTTAGATATCTCAAAAGCTACTAATTTCCTGGACTCGCCCGTTTTAAGGTAGGTCTATTTACACCTCCTCCTCATTCACCCACTATCCTTTCTCCTCAAATCGGGAGATTATAATGTACAACTGAGCCGTATTAGGAAAATGAATAATTTTTACATGGAATATTGTAGTAATTTTTAAAAAAGATTTTTACTATCTATTTTTTGAAATTATGTTTACTTTGTATATTATACCAGCAACTCATATTATTTTTATTTCATTAGTTTGTCCCTAGATATGTTTTCTGATTAGTATAGCATATAGCATATATGCATCATATATCAGTGGTAGCCTAGTGGTAACTCGCTTGCTAGAATAACCGAGTGATGCAGGTTAAAATCCGGGTCTTGCACCTCTGATATTTTTATGTGAGAATAATTTCTATCATGATTATCACTTGTCTTACTGTAAAGGAAAACATCATGAGGAAACCTGCATTGCACTAGGCCAGCGCTGTGGACTATGGCCTGGACGTTAAAAAGGGCTGATGATGATGAATCTGTGTTGCGTCTACATCTCTTAAAATTACTATTTCAGATAGAAGCAGCCAAACACTTTAATATACCAGTATATGTGTCGGAGCAATACCCGAAAGGCCTAGGTCACACTACAAAAGATATTAAAATCGATGATGCAGCACTTGTGTATGAGAAAACTAAGTTCTCCATGTTCACTCCAGAATTGCAGCAGAAATTGAAGAAAGATGTGCCTAATTTAGGTTCAGTGGTGTTATTTGGAATTGAAGTGAGTTCTATAAAACATACTTTTTATATATATATATATATATATATATATATATATATATATATATATATATATATATATATATATATATATATATATATATATATATATATATATATATATATTTTAAAATAAAAATGTAGTGTATTTTAATCTTCAGCTTTATAATATTAGTATAGATTTAGAAAGAATCTCTGCAGTATCGCATCATATGATAGTACAACTTGATGCTAAAATAAATCACCATAGTAATTATGAATTTACATATATTTTGTCTGTGTATTTGTTAGATTTTTTTTACTGAACAATTCTCAGGTCGAAGTCTTCTTCCAGTTCAACAAGAAGCCTGAGAGTAACTGAAGAAAGAAACTTAAAAAGACTTTTATTATTTTACTTGTAGTTCTTTATATTGTATAACTTTATAGGATCAGTCATAACTCATAAAACCTTTAATTTCTAATTTTTTTCAAGCCAAAAATGAGAGCAATAAAGTGCTTATTTGTGAAATATTATCATTTTCAGGCTCATGTGTGTATAGAACAAACGGTAATTGATCTATTGAATGAAGATATAGCTGTACATGTTCTAGCTGATGGGGTGTCATCTCGCTCGCTAATGGACAGAGGACTTGCTTTACAAGTGAGTATACATATAGATGTTACAGTTAAACCCCGTTTTTAGATAGAACGCGTTTTCCCTAGTTAGAACTAGTTTGCGCTCCTATTAGTTGTAGCGTAATGTAATATATACATAGCCTTCCTCGATAAACGGACTATCTAACATAAAAAGAACTTTCCAATTCGGACCAGTAGTTCCCGAGATTAGCGCGTTCAACCAAACAAACAAACTCTTCAGCTTTATAATATTGGTATAGACTAGTATAGATAATTTTGTAATTAAAATAATAAGTGTCGATAATTAATACAAATGCCCTTCTCGCACCTTCTCAATCGGTCTCAATCACTCTCTCCCTCTTCTCAAGAACGTTTCACATCCGTTTCATGTCGCTTTTCATTTGTAAGAATTTTACTCACGCGTGCAAAGAAGTTTTACTTCAAAAAATTAAAAAAATCACCATTAACAATTTTATTTATATGTATTTTATATTTTTTTCTAATATTTCATTTTTTTCAGCGTATGCAATCTATAGGGTGTTTTATAACGACAGCAGAAAATGTTTTATTTAAACTATTAAAAGACAAACAAAATCCAGCGTTCAAAAATATTTCTAAACTAAATAAAGAACCCACTGATGATACTTTTGGGTACAATGTATTGGCTAAGTTATAAAATGTATGTTCCGGTTTCATTTTTTTTTTTTAATTTTTTAACCGGCTTCAAAATAAGATGAGGTTTTTATGAATGTGACTCAAAGACTTCTCAGATTTGTAGAATCTTTTCTTTTTTTTCGTTTCTAAGTGTGTACTTGTGGTTCTATTTATTTATAATATGTATGTATTTAAAAAGCTATATATATGTAGTGTATCAACTATCTGGTATCCATAACACAAGCCTCGTAGCTTACCACGGAACTAGATGGCGCTGTGTGTTAGTGTCCCACGAATGTTTGTACTCCAGTCATGGATGTTTATATTTATAATATGTAGGTATGTATTTAAAATTCATATATGTGTAGTATATCAACCATCTAGTATCCATAACACAAGGCTCGTACCTTACCGTGGAACTAGATAGTGCTGTGTGTAAATGTCCCAACATATTTATTTATTATTTATATACTTAGACATATTCTCTGATTCACTTTCGAATTTTAAGGATAATATTAATAATTTATTGTATCACTGTTAATTATCGCGTATGAGATATTTGTAATATGTATGTATTTAAATGTTATATACGATTAGACAGTAGTGTATCAACTATCTGATATCCGTAACACTAGCCTCGTAGCTTACCACTAAACTAGATGGCGCTGCTGTATATAATAATGTCCCAAGCCCAACATATTTATTTTCTCCTGTACTATACTTCTCATACATACATACGTACCTCTATTTTATGTACCTAATATATAAAAATATAACTAACTACCTTAGTTCGCAAATCGGTTAACTCATTTTCATTATTTTTTTCAAAGGCCAAAATCAAGAAATACAATATTACTTATTATAAATTCGGATTTTTTTAATAAATATATTCTTAATTAATCTAAAAAATTGTATTCTACGAGTTTGTAACACTTATTATTGAAATAATAACGATTTTAGAGGCCCCTTAAAAAGTTCACACTAACGAAGTTAGCCGATTTGTGAATTGAGGTATCAATATATGTATAACTAGCATTTCCCGCGGCTTCGCACGCGTTCTAGACCGGGAACCAAATTCTTTCTGAGTTGAACTAACGCATAATGCAACATTTTTCATTGATGCTCCGCCCCTATTGGTCGTAGAGTGATGTAATAATTAATATAGCCTATAGCCTTCCTCGATAAACGGACTATCCAACACAAAAAGAATTTTTCAATTTGGGCCAGTAGTTCCCGAGATTAGCGCGTTCAACAAAACAAACAAACAAACTCTTCAGCTTTATAATATTAGTATAGATTTAGTTTTACATTATACAAATATTTTTTTAATTTTTTTTTGTTTCAGCGTCTCCAATCAATAGGTTGTTTTGTGGGTACTTCAGAAAATGTATTGTTTAAATTATTGAAAGATAAGAATCATCCTGTATTTAAACAGATATCCAAACTCAATATAACCCCTGCTGCTGATGAATTTGGAAAATAAGGTATTAAAACTTTATATATAAGTTAAAATGGCGCGAATAAGTTTATAGATATTTTTTATTAGTATTTATTTATTATTATAAAAGTTTAATTTTTTTTGATTAAATTGTAAATCACTTATTTATAAAATTTTGTAACATTGTAAATCACTTAGATTTATAAAATTTTATTATTATTAAATATAATAGATTGATATTATATACAATATTGTGATAAACTGTTTAAGTATACTCTTATTAGAATTTTTAAGAATATACTCATTAATTCGACGACACGTTTGGCTCAGTTGGTAGTGACCCTACCTTCTGCGCCAGCGGTCGCGGGTTCGAGTCCCGCTGGGGGCATTCATTAGTTAAACCCGGATGTTTGTACTCCAGTCATGGGTGTTAAAATTTATAATATGGTATCTAAAACTTATATATGTAGTATATCAACTATCTGCAACAACTATCTATCCGTAACACAAGCCTCTTAGCTTACCACGGAACTAGATGGCGTTGTATGTAATAATGTCTCAAAATATCAATAAAAAAATGGCGCGGATAAGTTTATAATTTACTCATATTAGAATTTTCTAGAATATACTCATTAATAAGACAAAAGAAGTATATGTTATGGCTTTGTATTGACTGTTTTTTGTGTATATTTTTTATTATACATAATATTCTAGTACATAATACAGATGCCTCATCCCATATAAAGAAATTGGACAGGGCTAGTTCGGGCTATTTTTGTTTGTTTTGCAAATCATTTTTTTTATTAAAATTGAGCAAGCTGACGAATGTTAGATATTATATTGAATTTGGTATGCGTAACACAAGCCTCGTAGCTTACCACGGAAGTAGATGGCGCTGGGTGTAATAATGTCCCAACATATTTCTTTATTTGTGACGAGACATGCTTATACTAATATTGTAAATTATAATAAAATAGTTTATTTTATTCAATTTTTTTTTTATATACAATATTGCCTTTAGAATTTAGATGGACTTATAATTTCTATTGATATTATGAATTTCGATTATTTATTATTATTTACATATACTACGTGATATTTTAAAAAGATATTATATTTATTAAAAATGTATACAAATTGTTATAAATTTACTAAATATTATAATTATAATATTATCATTTATGTGTAGTTTCATTTGTATAGTGACCATTTAAATAGTTCCTTTGAAGATTGAACGGAAGTCAAAATTTTGTAACTTATAAGGTATTTTTTAATCTCATCTATATTAGAGTTACACCATAAAATTAATATAAATTATAATACTATGAAAATAGGATTTATGTGTATGATATTATATAAATAATTATTTAATTGTAAAAGTTGCCTGTTCTGATATTCTGATATAAAATATTAATTTGGGTTTTTCTTAAGTTGGCAACACTGATTATTCGAAATGTCGTTAGAGCCGTTAGTCGTTCTCTAAAAACTAAAAAGTAAATGTAATTAAGTGATGTGAAACTAATCCCTACTAATATTATAAATGTGAATGTAAGTTTGTTTGTTACGCTTTCACGCGAAAACTACTCAACCGATCATCATGAAACTTTGTACACATATTCTTGGAGGTATAAGAAGTAACAACTGTTTGTATTAACAATGGGTTCTGAAATAGCTAGAGTAATTTTGAAGAAATTTTCAGGCATCCTACAGATCAACCCAATGAGGTTGATGAGCAATTATAAAAATGAACGCGGGCGAAGCCGCGGGTAAAGCTAGTTAATGTATAAAATAATAAATCTGTGTGGAAGCCTAATCGAATTATACTTACTTACTACTTCTGAAATACCGTAACACTAGTAATTAAATCATACCTAGCAAAAAACACAACACTAGTACAAAAATATGGTAAAGAGTGATCTATAGTTTGATATAGGTGGGTAAAAAAAGTAGAATATATTGAAAAACATAAAAAATTATTTACATTCATTTGTAAAAATTACATGATTAAATTCATTTTGGTAAATAGCATTAAAACTAAAATAGCACTTATAAAAACAGTATATTATATAAAATTATTTATCTATGTATACCTACATATTATAAAATTGTATCCAGCCCTTTTAAATGTCCCACATTTATGGGTGGGGGTGGGCATCCCTTCATATTATATACTAGGATCAGGCAATTTTTTTATCGGAATCCTTTTTTTCTAAAATTAAATTAGCCTAAATTACTGCTTATAACATCAGCTATCTGCCAGTGAAAGTTGCGTCAAAATCTGTCCAACCTTGTCAGATTAGCGGTAACAAAAAAACAGAAACAAAAATTTTGAAAATTGTAATTTTCTCATATTATGTTTTTAAGCATTTATTTTGTTGACGTTACAAACAGACACTTCAATTTCATTTTTTGTATATTAATATTGTCAATATTACACTTTCTTGAAATACTTTTTTGGACTAAGCCGATTAATATATAAAACGTCCAATACAAAAGTTTCATGAATAAACTACAGTATTAATGAGTACACTCTGCTTCTATAATACATATATATGTTTCAGTTAAAACCCGTTTTTTGACAGAACGCGTTTTCCCTAGTTAGAACTAGTTTTTACTAAATGCCTTTGTTAAAACTACAATTAACTAGTCGAAACCAGAATTTACCGCTGATATATTTAATTTTCACATGAAACTAGTTGTCACTACGAGCTTTAGTTAAAACTAGCACTAGAGAAACTAAATTGGGACTGAAAACAAGATATAGTTTTAATAAAATATACAATAATACAATCTTAAATTTCCCTTATATATATATATATATATATATATATATATATATATATATATATATATATATATATATATATATATATATATAAATAAATCTTCTTAGACATTATGCGCCGCTTCATAGTCCCACCCTGTTGGTACCACTGAATGCGACAACATTTTTAATGTTTTTAATGCATATATGTGCAGTTTTTATCCTTACGATATCATGAATCAACACGAAATTTCAATTAAATGAAAAATGTTGATATTCATTTTTCATATTTCCCGCTTCGGTTAGCGGATCCAAGCTATTACCGAGATCATTCCAGCACACTGAATATATAACGTATCCTTCATGAGATTGTTGAAGCTTTAGTACATCCGATGGATTATATCAATCATATAGTCTCCTGAATATAAACGTATCTTCTCTATTTAACATTGTTCACTTAACGAATCCGGTCATTAACCGAATCATGCGGTATCTACACTGAATAAGTTTAAATCGGTCCCTCCATCGATCGAATTATGATACTATTTTGATTTTGTATTTAATTTGAGTTTTACTTAACTATAGCAATAATTTTTTTAAGCAGAATTCTACTTATACTTGTTACCAAATACATAAACAAATATAATGTTACATTAATAAATGTGTCTATCTTTTAAGATAAACTCAAATTCGGTTTAAAGATTGCATTACTAGCGAAGGCGTTTTTATAAAATAACTAGCTGTACCCGCGGCTTCGCTCGCGTTCATTTTTTTAATTGCTAATCAACCTCATTGGGTTGATCTGTAGGAAAAAGAATTGTCTAAAAAATAAAAAATAAAATTTAGGGGTGGACTACCCTTAACATTTAGGGGGATGAAAAATAGATGTTGGCCGATTCTCCACCCTGGCCGACAATCACACTAAGGATCACAAAAATCGGTCGAGCCGTTTCGGAGGAGTTCAAGTTCGAACCCCGTGACATTTTAATTAACAAATAAAATATAAGGGTTGATAGTAGAGGGGTGAAAATTTAGGGTTGTATGTATTTTTGTATGCTGTGTCATAAAAAAATAAAAACAAAAAATTTTGCATAAAAAATAAAAATATAAATTTAGGGGTGTACTACCCCTAACATTTAGGGGGATGAAAATTAGATGTTGGCCGATTCTCCACCCTGGCCGACAATCATGCTAAGGGTCACAAAAATCGGTCGAGCCGTTACGGAGGAGTTCAAGTTCGAACCCCGTGACATTTTAATTAACAAATAAAATATAAGGGTTGATTGTAGAGGGGTGAAAATTTAGGGTTGTATGTATTTTTGTATGCTGTGTCATAAAAAAATAAAAACAAAAAATTTTGCCTAAAAAATAAAAATAAAAATTTAGGGGTGGACTACCCTTAACATTTAGGGGGATGAAAAATAAATGTTGGCCGATTCTCAGATCTACTCAATATGCTCACAAAATTTCATGAGAATCGGTCAAGCCGTTTCGGAGGAGTTCAAGTTCGAACACCGTGACACGAGAATTTTATTTCCATCACAAGTATATAATTTGGAACATAATTATATTTATATTTGATTAAATTTAATTTTCATCATTTATTATTTGATTTCAATAAATGTCTCAAGATATATTATAGTTTTAACATAACTTCGCAACAAAATAATGATGACCGCGTGCAAGACGGGCGCGGGGCGACGAAGGTCATGAGGGGGGAGGGTCACCGTTAGCTCCGCGAGTTACTTTACCACGCGCGAGAAAGAATTTGAATTCCAATAATTAAAACACGGGCGAAGCCGCAAGAAATAGTAGTAGAATTGTAAAAACGATACAATTTTAACACTGTCCCTCGAGCTGTAATTATTTCTTAGGAATTAAAGAGCTTATATTTATTTCTTAATTATTAAAACAGAAAAAAATCTTAAGTAGACTTTATTTTTTTAGAAAGTTTATTTTTTTTAAATTCATGTGAAGTGTTATAGCAAAATAGTCAATACATTTAATATTGAGTAAATTAAACATTTACTATTGAGTAAATTAAACATTTACTATTGAATAAATATAAACATTTTAATGAGGCCATCTATGAGAAAATATAACGCATCATTTCGAATATAAATAACGCCATCTACTGACATGTTTTTGAACTATTCATCTATCTTACTGAAGATATAGATTTTTTATTTATTTATCAAACGAAGTTAAATTAAAACTATGAAATAAGGTGATAACCTGTTTAAAGTAAAATAAATAGAATACACGTAAAATTATTTTGTTAAAGTAACACGTTTAAAATAACTAAAAACATATTTTCACTTAAATATACATTAAGATACGCAAATTAATAATGTCTTATAGAACACACCGTAATTATAAAATTTGTGAAACAAACACAACAAAAAATGTCTATTTTACGCTAAAATCAACTAAAAAGACAATAAAACAAAAAAACATAAATAATGCAGAAGTGCAAACAGAGTCGCCATATCAATTTATTTGAATTTAATCTTATTTTTTATTTTGTCATTCTAAATTGAAGCAATAAATGTTTAAACGCAAAAGCCCTTTTGGGTTTTGCCCAACTTTGCCCACTTTTATATCGCAAATAAGATCGACGACAAGTAAAAACTTAAACTTTATAAATAGACTAGTGGAACCCGCGGCTTCGCTCGCGCTAAATCTAGGGACGATCCCGAGCGAAGTGAGGGTGAGTCGCTTGTTAAGATAAACATTTCCATCATACATTACATATGTATAACTCTAGCGGTTTTGGCAGCGCACGCCAGAATAGCTCGCAGATGGTAGATTTTTTACTACTTACTTGATACTTATCGTCATATTTTGGACAATTCACACAATATCTTTATAAATTGTAGCCTATGTGATATTCTGATGTATAAGCTATATTATTGTAAAGTTTCATTAAAATCCATTCAGTAGTTATTACGTGAAAGAGTAACAAACATCCATACATCCATACATCCATACTTACAAACTTTCGCGTTTATAATATTAGTATAGATTCTAAATATTATAAATTTGTTCAACGAATAAAATCTGTCCGACCAAAAAATTGTATAGATAGCTAGGAGCTGAAAACATCGTATGATACTAATAGAAGCTAATTATATGCCAAGTAAGAGCGGCTTACGCAATTTAAATTAAATTAATAATAATTATATTAACATTTTTGATAAGGCCTATAATGGCCCAATCGAATCCGGGACTTAGCATCACCACCACCGGGCCATACCCGACTCGAACATAACTGAGCGGCCCGCCTCCCCGCCGCCCCGCCGTGACGTCAGCCCTACCTGTGCTAGCTACAGCCGCGAGCGCCGGCCCTGCCGCGCGTCCCCGCCGCCCCGCCGCCCCGCCGTTGCAACCGCGAGCGAGCATATTTGTTTTATTGTAATTTACCTTACTAAACTTTTATTCAAAATATTTATTTACAATAAAAGAATTTACAAGTAGGCTTATCTATATAATAATTTATTTTATTTATGTAATTTTTAAATATGCAAATTAAAATATAAGAAGTCCTAGATTTGTTATTTGAAATCACATCACACGACTATTGCATGATGGCAGACCAGCCACGATGGACTAGCTATTCTTAACACACTCCTACAACATGTTTATCAAATGAAAGGATTTGTAGAGAATACGAATGCGGGTTAAAAAAACAACAGTAAAAGTAAAAAATAAATTAAACTCAAGCTTTTATTTAAATGTGTTAAAAAGCTAGAATATTCCTTTCCTAAAACTATTCCTTTAAAACTTTTTCTATTACCTTATAACGTCACTAGAATTAGGGCGAGCGAAGCCGCGGGATCCGCTCGTATGTTTATAATTTATAGCCTATGTGATATGCTGATGTGTAAGCTATATTATTGTAAAGTTTCATTAAAATCCATCCATTCAGTAGTTTTTGCGTATTCTTAAAAACTGTCGCTCAACTTTTATAATATTAGTAGGATAGCGCAATTTACCTACCAGTACATGAGTACATCAGTATATATAAATAAAATTGAATTGTCTCTTTTTCTGATTTCAAAACAATAACTTTTTACTAAATTCATACGAAAGTTAAATACTTACCTAAATAAAAAAAACAATTTTTAAGTTTTTTGTGTCTGTCTGTTTGTTCCTGCTAATCTCTGAACCGGTTGGACCGATTTTGACAGGAATACATTTTACGAGAAAAGAAAATAAGTTAAACGGTTCTGTTCGTGATATTAATATTTAACATTAATTTAACTAAATTAACAGCAACATTAAATTAGAAAAATGTAATTCAACCGAGATTCGAACCCACGACCTCTAATGGCTCTGTGGGCCAATAACCCTATTGTTAATAAGGGCGGCAAATTCACCCATCCAAAGTCTAGATAAATAACAATTTATCAAAATAGGTATGTACAAACTTGTTTATATAATGTATGTATCTCTAAGCGATAGCATAAGTTAATCTAAATAATATTTTTAGTTACAACTTTATTACAAATTACAAGATAAAATAAAATATTTTTAAACCTCCATCAATTCACACAAACAGTCATTAAAATAATACACAAAGTTATATTATAAAATGATTTTATTGAATGATGCAATATTGAATAACATTCACTAGAAATTACAATCTATCACAATATCTTGTTACATACTTTAAACAAAACAATGTTTAATTTATTTTCGCAAACATTCTTATAAATAACAATAATTACGCGCGGCGTCGTTCATTTTTTTAATCGCTACTAAACTTCATTCGATCACTCGCTGTGATATCAGTGATAATGTAGCATTCAAATAGTGAAAGAATTTTTAAATCGGTCCAGTATTTTTAAGCCAATTCGTTACAAACATACTTACATACAAACCTTTCCTCTTTATAATATAAGTATAGATTTAACATAACTTCGCAACAAAATAATGATTACCGCGTGCAAGGCGGGCGGTCGTGAGGGGGGAGGGGCGCCGGTATCTCTGCGAGGTATTTTGATTCGTCTTTAGAACGCGAGCGAAGCCGCGGGAAAGGCTAGTATTAAATATAGCCTATGTTCATCAGGGATAATGTAGGATTCTAATGGTAAAATTTTTTTTAATCGGTCCAGTAGTTTCGGAGCCTATTCTATTCAAACAAACAACAATAAAATCTTTCCTGTTCATAATATTGGTGTAGAATGTAGATAGTGTAGATAGATACCTATCAACCATAATATTACTGTTTTGCATTACAACAAAACAGGTATTATGTGTAGGAGAAAACACACAGCATCAAGATGAAGAAGCAGTCCTGTGATCTGTCAAAACATCGAGCAAATTGAGAATACAGACTAAAAACATACCTGTCTCCTCCTAAAGTTTGTTAGTTCGGTTACCAGATGGCGCAAGTTAACACTTCCTTCCCTTGCCGCCATTTTATTGCGTCATTGCGTCTTCATCGCCAGCAAGCACCTTGAGTTAATGCTGTGTGTTTTCTCCTACACATAATACCTGTTTTGTTGTAATGCAAAACAGTAATATTATGTGTCTTCAAAAACACACAGCATCAAGATGAAGACCTGTTTGATATCTGCTGGTGACCAGAACTATTTACACAAAACGCTATGTGAATTATTAAACAATTTAAATAATAAAAATTTAAATTATTATAATTATTAAACACCTTTAAATTGTTAAAATATATTTTATTCTTCTTTTAAGTAATCAAAATAGTATTTATAACTTTAAAAATGACTTATCAATTAAGCAAACTAAAAAATTCCAAGTTATCACATTATAATTATACATTAAATTAAATACTTAAGAAACCTTGTTGTGAAATAAAATTATATTCCTCCTATAGAGTCATTAAAATAATAAAATGCAGTTACTAAATGCTTTGATTAAAATAACAAATAAATTTCTCATTCTAAGATATAAAACTAATAATAAACACTTAAAACAACCAAAATTAAATTGAGATCAATTATTAGTATCACTTTAAACAGTCTTAAAATTATTATATAATGAATTATTAAAATCACTATTAGAAATGAACACTCTCTTTACTTCCTTACAGTAAAATCTCTTAAAAGTCTCTACACATTTCCAATTTCCTCTCTCTAAAATTTCCTCAATTGGTCTATTGTCTAGCCATCCTCGAGATGCCACAGCTGACCTGATACTTCCTGGAGTTCCCTCTATCTCTGCCTCCCTAAACACTGATCTCAACCAACCAGAAATGATAGTCCTGGATGCTGGCTTCACTGGTCCCGTAACTGTGATAAACAGACATATCAAGCTCTTTTCTATACTACGTCTGACCCCTGAGGTCTCTACTAAATCTTTCACATGAGCTACAGGACATATGCGACGATCTTGGTGCTTCTTAAGCAACCAACCAGATTGTCTGCGAGTTCCAGTATCTGTTTTAGAGCCAAACCCTGGCCAAAACGTAATGCTATCCTCTGTTTCAATAAATTTATCCTCAGAAATTTCCAGGAGTGTCAAATCATGCAACCTTCGACCTGAAGCTAATAATAATATCAAAGCTGTTCTTCTACTCTTATCAAAAAATGAACCCGAACATGGTACTGTCTTTAACCAGTTGAATAATATATTTATATCCCATATGGGTAGCCTACTTTCTTGTGGTCTACAAACTGAGATGGCTTTTAAAATTTGTTGAATAAAAAAGTTCTTAGACAAATTCTCTACTGTGCCTGCGCAATACGTAGCTATGGCTGATTTATGTAATAAAATAGTCCTGTATGCTAATTTTTCTCTTAAATGTAGATTAGCTAAAAATCTAGCAACTTCTCTGCCATCAGGACTTTTACTATTGATCCCATTCTCCTGGCACCATAACAACCATCTTTTTAATGGAGCACTATAGGTACTTAATGTTGCTGGACGCCAACTGCTTTGAAAAAGTTGCTTCTCATCCTTACTCCACTCAGTTATAAGGTCTGCCCACCCCCAACTTTCCAAGCCTGAAGAACTAATCTCTCTACTTGTGGAGGGCTTGTGCCTGTTGTCCAATCGATCAGAACCTTCTGTAGCTCTTCTATCAAAATAGGACTGGTTTGAGCTCTCGCCTGAAGGTCGGGGTACCAAAAACATTGTGTCCACTGAGGTACTATTAGAAAATATGTTCCCTTTGCCGTGTTGAGGTGTGCTAATACTCTGGGAATCAGGCCGGGTGGAGGAAACACCCAAGCGGTCTGAAACTCCCAATCGCGGCTGAAGGCGTCGCAAAAAAGAGATGATCCATCTTTTGAGTCTAGTGTTACATAATCTTGCACGACGGCTGTTCTGCTTGAAGCGAACAAGTCTACTTCTGGGATCCCCCACTTTTTGAAAATAGCCTGCGTGGCTGGTGGGAGCAGATGCCACTCTGGTACTTGTCTTCCCCTGGACAAGCGATCTGCGATCCCATTTAACCTTCCTGGTAGGTAATAAGCAGTCATTGTTATATTTAGTGAATTGGTCGCTTCTAATAACCTGGTCGTTAGACCCAAGAGGTTTATAGACCGAGTTCCACCTTGGTTTCGGATATACGCGACTAGGGTCTGATTGTCGGATTGAACCAATATATGCGCATTTCGTAGAAGTGCACCCTGTGACTTGATCACAGCAAAAACTGCGTACATCTCCTTTACATTTGAATGCCAATGTTTCTGATCTGGAGTCCACTTCCCCGTCAGGTATCTGTTGTTCAGATGTGCTCCCCAGCCCGCATCCGCTGCGTCTGTTGTTAAATAATGCGTAACTTTTTTCTTGTGAAGTGGAGTTGGTCTGCAGTCTACTGCATCCAACCACCACTTTAGATCCTGTCGCACACCGGGGCACAATTCCTTTTTCTGACCTCTCTGGGTGAATTTCCTTAGGAATATTTGTGTCCTGCGACAATGTAATCGACCCTGAGGAACTGCCTGGTTGGCGAAGTTTAACATACCCAGGACACTCTGTAGTTCCTTTAGAGAGCACTTGTTTCTTTCTAGTAACCTTGTCAAAGCTCTCTTTATCCTGAGGATCTTTTGGGTTGGCAGAGCCAGTGTTAACTCTTGGGTGTTCCAAACTAGCCCCAAATACTGTAGCTCGTGTGTGGGCTCTAAAACCGACTTTTGGTAATTCACATGCCAACCCAGAGACTCCAAGCTCGCGAGCGTTTCCGCAACCTGCGCGACTAACTTGGATCTGTCCTGTGAAACTAGCAGGTAATCGTCCAGATATACCAGCAAACGGATACCACGGCTTCGCAAGGTCTCCGCAACCCAGTTCGAAACCGCTGCAAATATACGGGGGGCTGAAGACAGGCCAAAAGGCAAAGCTGTCAACTGAAGAATCTCTCCATTGTAAATGACACGGAGGAAACGTCGGTGCGACTCTGCCATGCTTAAATGAAAATAAGCCTGCTGAATGTCTATCTTCACCAGCCAATCGTTGGCCTGGAGAAAATCTATTACATCTACCTGAGATATCAAGTGAAAGTATTTTGTTATCACATGAGTATTTAAAGCCCTGAGGTCGAAAATAGGACGTAGTCCCCCATCTGTTTTCCTGACTAAAAACATCTTTGAAAAGAAACCGGGTTCTAAAACAGGTGGTGTCTCTAGAATTCCCTTGTCTTTTAATTCCTGAATTGTCCGAGTCATGTCTGGGGTAATTGGAGTAGCTAAGGCTTCTAGGATCTGATTTGTTGGGAACTTCAGAGGAGGTTTTATTTTGAATGGTAAACGGCAATTGGCTATTGCATTTAAAATAAACTGATTGGCACCCCTGCGAGTCCACTCCTCTACTGCCTCTCTGAGGCATCCTCCTCTGAAGCTCCTCTGAACCTCATTCCTGCTTATTATTGGAGCTGGAGGCTCCTCTATTGATATCGTGTTGACGTTGACGAAAGGGCTGGTCCCTTCTTATTGTATGTTTAAACTTCTTATCAGATCTTTTATTTTTAATTTTATTTTTAAATCTTCTATTGGAAGGTGTGTCAATCTGTTCCCAACGACCTAAATTTTTTCTATCCTTTACATAAGCTGGAGTGTTTAACCAAATCTGGGAACCCCCAAGAGATTGTATAATAGGTGCTAAAGCTTCTCTACTAAATAAATATTCTGAACTAGGTGGTACTTTCTGCAAAGTTGCTCTTACATTTTGATTACCAATTTCTTTTAATATTCTACTTCGTCTAATTTCAATACACTCTGAACGCTTGCCACATAATATTTGCATGGTTACCTCTGAATTTTTATGACTAGCAGAGCCTGGTCCAAAGGTTCCTGATATCTTTTCAAATAAAGAATTTACATTAAAATCTTTTTGATTAGCTACAGCCCAGTCCAGTATAGATTGTAAACCTGCCCTCAATAACTGTCTCTGCTCTAAAACTTTATTCGATAAACCTGCTAATACCATCTCTGTAGACGCTAAAAAATCTTTATTCTTATTAAAGTGGCACAACTCATCATTCACTTTTAAACCTACAAATCCAGGGAATGCTAAACTTTCCCTAAGTGAGCTCTTATACCTAATTCCCTTCCATGCAATAGAATCAAATTGTTGAAGTTTATTTAATTCTGCAAGGCGTTCTTCATCACTTGCTTGAATTATGTTTTTATTATCTAATTCAGTACCTAAATTACCAAGGGCCAATGTTAATGACTCTGGTAAGATATTTGTCGTTGGCTGATTAGGGTTGACAAGAAATTGCTCAGAATCAGCACTACTACTAGGTAAGATCTGTCTACTTTTTGTATAGTTATCCACATAAATTGGTAATTGAGTTAAATAATTGGTAATGTATGACATTTGAGACATTAACGCATCAACACGTGGATCAAAATTATGTCTTTTTCTCCTACTTCGTTTGTTAGGCAAGGGTGATGCTAAGCCCTCCTCAACCTCCGAGGAAGAGGAAGAGCAGCTCCCTGAAACTCCTTGTGAGCTTGAAGTCGAAATTCGTTCTCCATCCGGAGCAACGGATTGTCGACCTGCCTCTACGTCGTTACCTACAGGTTCCATTTTTTTTTAAAACAAATTATAAACAATGCTTACCAATCTCCTATAAGCACAATATTTTAAAGTAAACTCTACTCAAACTTAGTTTGTAACAAATTTTATACACTCTTTGAACTACGATGTTAACTCTTCGAGATCACAAAACGCTATGACGCAATAAAATGGCGGCAAGGGAAGGAAGTGTTAACTTGCGCCATCTGGTAACCGAACTAACAAACTTTAGGAGGAGACAGGTATGTTTTTAGTCTGTATTCTCAATTTGCTCGATGTTTTGACAGATCACAGGACTGCTTCTTCATCTTGATGCTGTGTGTTTTTGAAGACACATAATACCTAATTATCATCACTACATAGTATAAAACAAAGTCGCCTTTTCTGTCCCTATATCCCTATGTGCGCTTAAATCTTTAAAACTACGCAACGGATTTTGATGCGGTTTTTTTTAATAGATAGAGTGATTCAAGAGGAAGGTTTATATGCATAACTAGCAGATCCCGCGGCTTTACCTGTGCTAAATCTAGGGAAGAGCCCGAGCGAAGCGAGGGCGAGTCGCTAGTAATAAAATACATTCAAACTGTTATGTACCTAGAATGTACTCACAAGTTTTTAATTCTACACGAATATCGGTGATCCACCTAATACATAAGTAATTCTAATGGTAATTTTTTTTAATCGGTCCAGTAGTTTCAGAGCCTATTCTATTCAAACAAACAACAATAAAATCTTTCCTCTTTATAATATATAAGTTAAAATTACAAGGACATTTACGATACCTACGAGCATAAAACAAAATTATTGTATGTATGACACAGACCACAATCCAATATCCATACATAAAATTTAAAACTAAGTAGGTACATACGCACTAGAGTTTTGATTTCAAATATCAATTAAATACAGCAAACTGTATCTCGTAACTACACACACTGAACAATCGAAGCAAGTCTTGTTAGGGGTACGAGTAGGCGAAGGGACTGGGCATTGGCCTTCCTCTATCAATAACTTCCTCAAATCCTAGTAGTAGGTACGCGAAGCGGTACATAGCCGTTGATACCGCCTGCACACATTTTATTTTATTTATTTTACGTACGCAGAGCTCCTGATGCTGTAGCTTCGTTTTATATCATCTCCCGTTAATTAAACGGTTGTCACTGTTGAAATATGTCTTCGAACCTTGGCAATGGCAACCACTAGCGGCCAGGATGGATATTAACGAACCGCTTGGTTTATTGAAGACTGTCTAGGTACCAAATGCAAATACCATAGTAAGCATTAAAGACTAATACAGTATGACACTTTCACAACTATTACACAGATTCATTAAAATCAGTCCTTTGTCTCATGTACGTGCTCCAACTTCAACGCTTTAAAGTCAACTAAAGTAGTAAAGACAAAAACATAGGTAAGTCATAAGCAGAGCCGCCTTTGTCAAAGGAATGCCGACAATCGACATATTAATTGCAACTTTAATTTTATTTTTGGTAATTTTAGGCCTTTTAATATTAAAAAAAATTGAAGTAATAATAGTTCAAATACCTAAATATTTTATAAATATTATTATTTTCCTTAAGGGGCCGGCGATCGACAAATTGCTAATAAAAACGTAGGTAATAGGTACGAAAATCATTTTCAAGTTAAGCATATTTTCACCTTGTTATGCTGTTATTCGGATAGTATTAATCTAGGTTTCAAATATTTTTTAATTGCAAAATACTAATTTATAACGATTTGTAAAGTAATTGAATTTCTCACATTTTTACAGTATAAATACGATGTTATAATCTCATATGTTCTATATTAAAAAAGTTGATATTTTTAATATCGTTTGTTTTAAACATGGCTTACTATATTGTTAAATAATACAATATAAACTAACTAAAACTATTGTAAAAGCATTGAGTTTTAAATAATTTAATTCATCATTTTTGTTTATTCTTATTCGAGTGAATTTGTTAAACTCATTAATACGAGTGAAAACAAGTTTGACTCGAGTTCGTTTGCACTCGAGTTGTCGAGGGAACTCAGCGGGCCGAATAGATCAGTTAAACGCTAAAATTAGTTATTATAAGAAATATTTAGTTGTAAGTTTACAGCAAAAGTCTAATTATTATCTAATTACTGATACTTAATCAAAAACAAATTGAATTTTTAAATAAGTGAAGTTCATTTTGAACTATAAAAACTGATAATTTCTTATTTGAAATTAAATTGTACTTTTACATGGAAACTTAATTAGTCGTAATACTTACATTTTATTTCATATACCTACCTATTTAAAAATTTTATATAATATAAACTAATCGAAAATCAGCTCGAGTGATAAATTCTGACTCGAGTTGTAAGGAATGTAAGTACTAAGTAGTAAGTAGTTCACTCGAATGGCTCGAGTCGTATCTATGGTATGACACGTCATAAAATAACCAATTACATATTTATGAAGTTATACATTTATTTCATTTCAATATAGTTTTAAATGCTATTGTCTTAGAGCATAATTTGGCGCACACGACTCGTGACAAAAATATTATACGGCTAGCACGAAATGTCGAGCGCGGCAGTTGTGGTCGTATTATATGTAATAAAAATAATTTTAAAAATTAACGCTTGCCTGAGGTATTATATATAATAGGCGATTTGATTATTAATTAATAATAGGGTATTTTTTCAGTTATCTAATATAACGAACACTCCTAATGACGGCACGCAATACACATTCTAACTACATATTCGCAAATGTTAAACGGCTAGTCATGCTTTCTCATCAAGTATTGCGATTTGCGCGGGAACAAGCGCGGCGCGGCGCGGGACGTATTGGTGTGTCGACGTAGTCTATAGCGAAACATGTAAATGTGTGCGTGAGCACGACGACTAGGACTAGTAGGTGAAAATATAACAAACGGCAAAACTATTTTTATAAGATATATTTATTCTTTAATTATAATCAAAAGAAAAGAAATGAGGATAAAGGTTACCTTTGGTATGCCATCAATTTCATTACTCTGTATGGATATTTAATTGCAACAATTAAAATATTTTCGAAAAACGAATGTGATTTCGTTTTGTTCTATAAGCATGGTTACATTTAACCCTCCGTTAGTCGCGTGGGGTCTTTGAAAGCCCAGGTTTTGGAAAAATGAAAAATTTAAGCAATTAAAACAATCTCAGCAATTCAATATTTTAGGTACCCTCCTAAGTTAGATTGTATTGGCCGCGTATCGCTGCTAACTTCAGTTCGCGCATAAGCGCAGTGAGATACAGACGTGTTTTGTGCGGACGGGCTTTGAAAGACCCCACGCGACTAACCGCGTAAGTAAAATTTAATTGTTTTTATTAGTTTAGACTTTTTTGTAGCATGTTTTTTAGTGTTTTTTTGTGGTTTTTTAACTCTCCACAATGTTCGGCTATCAGCCGACAGGGACATTGCTCTCCTACTGCCCGAAGAAGGATAAGGCTGTACTGCTACTTTCAACAATGCACCATGATGGCGAAGTGGATGAAACTTCTGTGAAAAAGCTACCAGAAATCATAAAATTCTACAATAAAATGACAGGAGGAGTCGACGTGGTGGACAAACTTATCGGCGCTTACTCCGTCGCTCGTGTTTGCTACCGATGGCCACTGAGGCTGTTCTTCACATTCCTTGACGTTGGAGCTCTAAATGCCCACATAATATTAGATACTGTGAGTTCAGATAACAAAATGAAGCGAAAGTATTTTTTGAAAACACTGGCGTTCGAATTGTATCGTCCACAATTGCAATCACGGGCCACCGTTTCAACTTTGCCTCGAGAGTTGAAACAAACAATCAGACGATTCATACCTCCACTTCAGGATGTTCAACAAAATGAAAATAATTTCGTTCCCATGAGAAAGCGTTGCGTTCATTGCCCCAGACAAACAGATAGAAAATTTAAATCTGTCTGCCATTTTTGTAAGGGTAACATATGCCCAACACTTACTAAATCGGTATGTACCGACTGTGTTCAAAACGAAAATTAGTGAAAAGTTCACTGACTTCATTTGATTTGAAAGTTTATGTGTTTTTTTGTTGGTTCTTTACAAATTTTACGTAATTGTCTTCGTTATTTTAGTTTTATCGTATATATATTTATAAAAAGGAGAAGTTCCTACATTTAGTTTGTTAAAAACCTTTTTTTTGTGATTGTGATCTCAAGGAGAGAAATTTAAGTTCCTTTTTTTAGATTGTAAGTTCAAAGAAGAAATAAAAGAATATGTTTACGTAACTTTTTGTAGTTTTATTGTATTTAAGTTATTCGTCAATGACTTGCTTAGATAATAACGAAAAAATTATTAAAAAGGTGTTTTTTAGGCTGTTTATTTTTGGGGTCTTCAGAAACCCCACGCGACCAACCGTGTAAACTAAAAATGCGCGACTGACCGAGGGTTAATCGTTATATCGTATTATTTTTTAAATCTCTTATATTCTCTTCTCTCTTTTTAGATCTTTGAATCGATAATAATTGTAGGAAGGCACCGTAAAGAAATATTCTAGGTATTTGATTTGCGCACGGAATTTTATTTTAATAAAAATCAAAGTTAAATTACAATCTTTTATCTAACTTGCAAATTGCAATGTGTGTTTGTTGGGATGGAATATTGTGACTCAATTTTGAATGAAAAGCGCTTGCATTTTTAACAATTTTAATTTAAAGAAAATAATAACAGCGCTGCAGCGCTTTAAGCGCTTACAGCGCTTGCATTTTTAACAAATTTCACCGCAACTAAATAACTAGCACTTAACTTAAAAATAACAGCGCTGCAGCTCTTTTATCATCAAAGAGGACTTTGTCACCTTCCAAACAAAAACTTACATCAAAATCGGACAATGGATTACGGAGTAATAGCTAAAAATAGAAGACAAGTTAAAAAATTGGGTGCGGCTCCTAAAGCCCTTTTACCTGACACCAATATTATAAAAATCCGTTGAGTAGTTTAGGAGTAATACACGATTTTGTCCAAGGGGGTGAGGTAAAATTGGGGGGGGGGGTCGGTTTTCGTGGGAAGATTGGCGGAGTCGAGTTTTGGGAAGGTATTAGAATTGGAGTGGGGGGTGCACGTGCTGAATTTGAAATTTTTGAAGTAAAGGTAGGGGGGGGGTATTGGTAAGGGTATACTCTACGATCACGATTGAAAGATATGTAACGGGTTCGATTCCCGTTCCAGATTATACCTATACACAAAATATGAAATAATAATTCTTACTAAACTTAATATTTAAAACTGAAAACTTCTCAAGTCTTAATTTTTCAAGTAAAATAAATAGGATAATAATCCTATGTCTTGGCACTTTTAGCTCCTCCCATCAACTAATATGAAAAATATTGTACAAATTTTGTTCGTTGAATTTTATTATTCATATTATTTTTCTATACAAAATCTCGGTTTTATAAAAAAAAATTAATTATACTAATTTTACTGATTTAGTTTAATTAATTACTTATTCTACTACTACTTTTTTTAATTTTAATTTTTTAACAAAATTGACTTTATTTAATATAAAAGTTACAAGGATATCCAAAGAATCTAATATGTATGTCGATATCTGTAAAATATTTACGTAAACAATTTTTAAACTATAATTTTACATGTCATTTTAGTACCTTAACTTATATCTAGTCCGATATCTCCGGATCCACTGAACGGATTTGAGTGCTGTTTTCTTCTCTGGAAAGAAGAAGAGTTGCTCCGTTGGGTCTAATAAGTTCCAGGGTGGGGCATCGATCTAGATTCTTAGTTATTTAGGTCCAAAGTTAGGTTTCAATTTTCAAAATTTTGTATGTTAGATAACTCCGAAACTACTGGAGCTATTTTGATGGGATTTCGCTTTTTGTGATCCTATTGTTATGGGTTTTCCTCTGATGTCTGTCGTGACCGTCTAAGTTTACCGACGGCGAAAAGAGCAATTTTGCTGGAATTGTTTTTTTGCCTTTTTAGCGCACTTAGTGGAGTCCAAAAAATTCAGTTTTTTGGTCATAGGTGGAGGTCAATGAGCACTTTAGAATGCACTATTTAGAAGCATATGTCGTAGATCTTAATCGAGCAGCGTCCACGAAAAACAAAATCGGTCACTCACAAAATTACAGTTTTTATGCCAAATTAGGTTCAAATTGTTCGATTTTGAAGATTTAAAATAGTCTGTGCTATTCACTGTCACTTTTTACACCTATATAGTCACTTTAAAGTTTTAAAATCGTCACTTTTTCCACTTTTTATGAAACGGTTGGTTTTGGCGGGAATCCATTTTTCGAGAAAAGAAAATGAATTGCTTGTGAGGT
Organism: Boloria selene; assembly: GCA_905231865.2. NCBI lineage: Eukaryota > Metazoa > Arthropoda > Insecta > Lepidoptera > Nymphalidae > Boloria > Boloria selene. The sequence goes on along the minus strand of HG993158.1, from coordinate 7,275,579 downwards.
ATTATGTTATACGGTTCCGTTGGTGATATTAAACTTAACATAAATTTAACTAAATTAACAGCAACAGTAAATTAGAAAAATGTAATTCAACCGGGATTCGAACCCACGACCTCTAATGGCTCTGTGGGCCACCCTATAAGCGCGTAAATTTTTCTGCCTCGTGTCTCACAATCACGATTTTACACAAGCTATTCTTTCTCTTCTACATATTTATTTTTTAAATTAACATGATTAGTAAATAAAATAATAATTTATTGTAATAATCTTTTTTTAAAATAACAACGCCTACAAGAAGTCAAAATCAGTAAAAATGTATTTCTTGCTTAAATCCTTCTTCATAGAAATGCCGCGATAAGACGTAGTAGGTATAATTGTGGCTTACCGTTTTTGTGTATCATTCATGTCTTTGGATTGTAATTCATCGATTTATTAAAATTAGCTCTTTTACATATTCTTATGTGCGTGCAAGCACTTCAAAACTTTTAAGTCAACTGAAGAAAAGAAATAGAAATTAGAAAAACATTTTTAAGGATGTTCTTTATATTTTAACATAATTTTTATTACATATAATACGACCACAACAAAGAGAATGTAATCAATATGGACCACAACTACCGCGCTTGACACTTTGTGCTAGCCGTATAGTATTGTTGTTACGAGTCAAATTATGCTCTAAGACAATAGCATTTAATACTATGTTGGAATGAAATAAATATATTACGTATTAAATTATAGGTTTTTTTTTTCTTTTTAAGATATTTGTCCGCCAAATTATGCTCTAAAACATTCATTTTTAAAACTATATTGAAATGAAATAAATGTCGTGCTAACCGTGTAATATTTTCGTCACGAGTTGTGTGCGCCAAATTATGCTCTAAGGCAATAGCATTTAAAACTATATTGAAATGAAATAAATGTCGTACTAACCGTGTAATATTTTTGTCACGAGTTCTGTGCGCCAAATTATACTTTAATACAAAAGCGTTTAAAACTATACTAACTATACTAACTTGAAATAAATATATAATTTATGTATATATTTGGTTATTTTGTTCCTAATATAATATTTGTTTGTATTATACGTTACGTTAGATTGTTTTTAAAATAATATTAGTGCGGTTTACTCGCTTGAATTGTTTATCAATATAAAGAACACTCATTAAAAAACATAAACCGCGTTTGCCAAAGAAATGCCGACATAGGGGTCAAGGACATAGCAAGTGTGACTACCGTAGTTGCGGCGGTAATTGTATTGCTTTACTTAATTGCTACTTTAATATTATTATTGATATTTTTAGGCCTTTTAATATAAAAATCATATTATTGATGTTTTAAAATATTGACGTAATAATAGTTTAAATTAAAATATTTTATGAAAAGCTTTATTAAATCGTAGTATCGTCTCATCTTTTTTGAAGTCGGTTAAAAGTATTGTCTGAACACTACTTGTGAAATATGAGCTAACAAATATATTAAACATAAAACGCGCATGCCGCTCCGCCTTTACCCGTGCACCTAGAGTGGCCCCCTCAGTAGTCAGTGAGACACAATAAAATCGACAAAGTAAAGGCGAAATATACGTAGTTTACAAATATTATAAACACGGAAACGCACCCCCGCACCACCCCGCTCCGCCTTTACCCGTCAACCCAGTGCGGCCCCATAATTCGTAAGTGGGACACAATAAAATCGATAAATTAAAAGCAAAATTTGGAGGGTGCTCGCGAGCCGCGTATATTTTGCTTTTAATTTATCGATTTTATTGTGTCCCACTTACGAATTATGGGGCCGCACTGGGTTGACGGGTAAAGGCGGAGCGGGGTGGTGCGGGGCTGCGTTTCCGTGTTTATAATATTTGTAAACTACGTATATTTCGATTTTAATTTGTCGATTTTATTGTGTCTCACTGACTACTGAGGGGGCCACTCTGGGTGCACGGGTAAAGGCGGAGCGGCATGCGCGTTTTGTGTTTAATATATTTGTTAGCTCATATTTCACAAGTAGTGTTCAGGCAATACTTTTAACCGACTTCAAAAAAGATGAGATTATATGTTCGTATTACGTTTCTGACATTATATTTAATAAAGCTTTTCATAAAATATTTTAATTTAAACTATTATTACGTCAATATTATAAAACATCAATAATATGATTTTTATATTAAAAGGCCTAAAAATATCAATAATAATATTAAAGTAGCAATTAAGTAAAGCAATACAATTACCGCCGCAACTACGGTAGTCACACTTGCTATGTCCTTGACCCCTATGTCGGCATTTCTTTGGCAAACGCGGTTTATGTTTTTTAAGGAGTGTTCTTTATATTGATAAACAATTCAAGCGAGTAAACCGCACTAATATTATTTTAAAAACAATCTAACGTAACGTATAATACAAACAAATATTATATTAGGAACAAAATAACCAAATATGTACATACATTATATATTTATTTCAAGTTAGTATAGTTAGTATAGTTTTAAACGCTATTGTATTAAAGTATAATTTGGCGCACAGAACTCGTGACAAAAATATTACACGGTTAGTACGACATTTATTTCATTTCAATATAGTTTTAAATGCTATTGCCTTAGAGCATAATTTGGCGCACACAACTCGTGACGAAAATATTACACAGTTAGCACGACATTTATTTCATTTCAATATAGTTTTAAAAATGAATGTTTTAGAGCACAATTTGGCGGACAAATATCTTAAAAAGAAAAAAAATACCTATAATTTAATACGTAATATATTTATTTCATTCCAACATAGTATTAAATGCTATTGTCTTAGAGCATAATTTGACTCGTAACAACAATACTATACGGCTAGCACAAAGTGTCAAGCGCGGTAGTTGTGGTCCATATTGATTACATTCTCTTTGTTGTGGTCGTATTATACGTAATAAAAATTATGTTAAAATATAAAGAACATCCTTAAAAATGTTTTTCTAATTTCTATTTCTTTTCTTCAGTTGACTTAAAAGTTTTGAAGTGCGTGCACGCACATAAGAATATGTAAAAGGGCTAATTTTAATATATCGATGTAATACAATCCAAAGACATGAATGATACACAAAAACGGTAAGCCACAATTATACTACGTCTTATCGCGGCATTTCTATGAAGAAGGATTTAAGCAAGAAATACATTTTTATTGATTTTGACTTCTTGTAGGCGTTGTTATTTTAAAAAATATTATTACAATAAATTATTATTTTATTTACTAATCATGTTAATTTAAAAAATAAATATGTAGAAGAGAAAGAATAGCTTGTGTAAAATCGTGATTGTGAGACACGAGGCAGAAAAATTTACGCGCTTATAGGGAGGCCCACAGAGCCATTAGAGGTCGTGGGTTCGAATCCCGGTTGAATTACATTTTTCTAATTTACTGTTGCTGTTAATTTAGTTAAATTTATGTTAAGTTTAATATCACCAACGGAACCGTATAACATAATACCTCACAAGCAATTCATTTTTTCTCGAAAAATGGATTCCCGCCAAAACCAACCGTTTCATAAAAAGTGGAAAAAGTGACGATTTTAAAACTTTAAAGTGACTATATAGGTGTAAAAAGTGACAGTGAATAGCATTTATTATAAGTTAAGTTAAGCATACTATTTTAAATCTTCAAAATCGAACAATTTGAACCTAATTTGGCATAAAAACTGTAATTTTGTGAGTGACCGATTTAGTTTTTCGTGAACGCTGCTCGATTAAGATCTACGACATATGCTTCTAAATAGTGCGTTCTAAAGTGCTCATTGACCTCCACCTATGACCAAAAAACTGAATTTTTTGGACTACACTAAGTGCGCTAAAAAGGCAAAAAAACAATTCCAGCAAAATTGCTCTTTTCGCCGTCGGTAAACTTAGACGGTCACGACAGACATCAGAGGAAAACCCATAACAATAGGATCACAAAAAGCGAAATCCCATCAAAATAGCTCCAGTAGTTTCGGAGTTATCTAACATACAACATTTTAAAAATTGAAACCTAACTTTGGACCTAAATAACTAAGAATCTAGATCGATGCCCCACCCTGGAACTTATTAGACCCAACGTAAAAGAGTTGCTCAACTCTTCTTCTTTCCAGAGAAGAAAACAGCACTCAAATCCGTTCAGTGGATCCGGAGATATCGGACTAGATATGGGTGATTCTACTCGCAAGGGAATTTTCCGTGGCTCACCTTATTTTGTATCGTTTTTGTAGGCAAATTATTATTGATCTACGTCTAAACTGTACAACTAAATGGTTTCTAGTATGACACCAACAATTAGTTTACTTTTAAATATATATCTTTAAGAAATTGTACTTTAAAGTGCCAAATTCTAAGTCTCCTGGCATGTCTCTCGGATGAAGTGAAAGCTTAAAGGCTGCATCATAACTTTATTTTGAGTATGTACGTAATATCTGCACTAAAATAGAAATGTATAATATATATAGTTTTGATGTGTTTATTTAATTTTACCTTACATGCGAAAATAATTAAAAAAAAAGACCATTATACTTTGTCTCTCGGTTTTTACCTCAGTCTCCTGCTACATTAAAACACGTTAATATCTGTTTGAATTTATGGCATCTAGCGTCTTGTGTTCGGTCTGAGTGAAAGATCGAAGTAAAGTTAGCTTGCAACCACTCGCATCCGTCTCGACTCGCGGTTTGATTAGTCGTTACGGCGAGTCGTGTTAGTGCGTTTGTGCTGCGGCCAGTCAGCTTAACAGTATCCTGGTACGTATTTATTTAAAATCCATTGTTTTATATATACTTTTTTTGCATTCATAGGCAGTAAATTCGTTACATTAGAGTACAGAATTGCATAATTTCAATATTAAACGTTGCACTGACGCAGTTATTGCCTAAAAACTTAAAATAATCTCAGTATCCTGTCCTCAGTCTCCTGGAAACATAATTTCCAAGAGACTGAGGAAGAATCAGGAGACTGAGAGTCATCAAGGTTCCGCTTGATAAGTAATCCAGTTATCTTTGATGATATATTAATTATTGGTACATTTATGTATTATTTGATTCGTTACATATTATTTATCATAGTTATCATAAATTAATAAGCTAGGAATTTTCAGAAGCAGGTTGTGTGCAGTCTAGCAGATCAGAATTAGATAATCAAAGCACTACGACTAATCTCTCTCTCAATTTGGAGAATCTGGAAATATTAGCCGGTATGCCAGACTTAGAAATTGACCCTAGTGATCTTTTCTCAAATGAAACCATTGCTAGTCCAGCCCAAAATTTTAAAATTTTTATGGATTCCTTAGATGAATCAAACAAGGGTACTCGAAAAATGAAAAGAAATATAGCTAAAGACTCTTCAGAAGTTAATAAGATAAATAAAACAAAGAAACTTACAATTAAGAAAAAACCCAAAAACAAACCAAAAAAAATAGTGGAAAAAAACAAGAAACAACATTCAAAAGCTGGAAAATCAAAGGGAACAAGTGACAGAGAATCGGATGATTGTTTTTGCCTTATCTGTGGTGCTTTATATAGTGAAGATACCACGGGGGACGATTGGGTCCAGTGTATTTTATGTCGTCAGTGGGCACAAAGTGGTTGAATCAAAAGTGACTCTACATTATTTACATGTCCCGATTGCTCGTCGGACTGTGACTACAAATAATACTTACTGTCTATTAACTGGAAAGTAAAATGGTTTTCTTTTAATAGGATTGATGTTTATTTGATTTTGTTTACTTAAATATTAAAAATTTGATATGAATGTTACCATTTTGTAGTTGTCTAGAAAACTTGTTATTTTTCATAATTTTATGCAAAGTTCCTTATCTTATAATGATGAGACTGATTAGGCACTTTTAAGTTAATTCTTTTTTGAGTTTTGAACTCTGTAAGTAATTGATGTTACTAATAAATAGTGAGATTACTGTTAAGTTACAAATAATGAAGCTATTGAAGACTGATGAAACCTTAAAGGTTTTGTATTAAATAAATGTAAATTGATTTAATTTTCAATAATTATTTTGAAAAAATTGTCAATGTTTGTTGTGTAGAGAATACTAAAAAAACTATTTCATTTGATTTTTTTTCAATTTTCCTTATTTTGCAATAAGTAATAATATGTGACATTTTGTGATTATTTTTAAGTCAAGGTCTTACAATAGAAGTAAGTATTCCACACTTAGAAGACACTATTTCTATGCCATTGAACTATTTTTATTAATAAAACAATTTTATTTAGATAATTACAACAGTTTTTGAGTTTTTTCTGTATCAATACTCAGTATCCTGTTCATAGCCTCAGTCTCCTGGGCCCATATTTTTTTAAATGGTCGTAAATTTGGTATATTTTATTTTTTTGACTGGCCCGTTTGAGATCAATAAAAGTACGACCTAAGCTAGACGCCAAGCTACTTTTCTGACCTTAGATGCCAAAAAAATGTTGTGCCAAAAATCACTTCATTTTCGTCCCTCCTGAGTAGAACCACCCATATAAGTTAAGGTACTAAAATGACATGTAAAATTATAGTTTAAAAATTGTTTACGTAAATATTTTACAGATATCGACATACATATTAGATTCTTTGGATATCCTTGTAACTTTTATATTAAATAAAGTCAATTTTGTTAAAAAATTAAAATTAAAAAAAGTAGTAGTAGAATAAGTAATTAATTAAACTAAATCAGTAAAATTAGTATAATTAATTTTTTTTTATAAAACCGAGATTTTGTATAGAAAAATAATATGAATAATAAAATTCAACGAACAAAATTTGTACAATATTTTTCATATTAGTTGATGGGAGGAGCTAAAAGTGCCAAGACATAGGATTATTATCCTATTTATTTTACTTGAAAAATTAAGACTTGAGAAGTTTTCAGTTTTAAATATTAAGTTTAGATATAAGAATTATTATTTCATATTTTGTGTATAGGTATAATCTGGAACGGGAATCGAACCCGTTACCTGTTTTTCGAAAAAATATGTTTCTTTTAATTCATATCTTTCAATCGTGATCGTAGAGTATACCCTTACCAATACCCCCCCCCCCCCTAACCTTTACTTCAAAAATTTCAAATTCGGCACGTGCACCCCCCACTCCAATTCTAACACCTTCCCAAAACTCGACCCCGCCAATCTTCCCACGAAAACCGACCCCCCCCCCCCCCCAATTTTACCTCACCCCCTCGGACAAAATCGTGTATTACTCCTAAACTACTCAACGGATTTTTATAATATTGGTGTCAGGTAAAAGGGCTTTAGGAGCCGCACCCAATTTTTTAACTTGTCTTCTATTTTTAGCTATTACTCCGTAATCCATTGTCCGATTTTGATGTAAGTTTTTGTTTGGAAGGTGACAAAGTCCTCTTTGATGATAAAAGAGCTGCAGCGCTGTTATTTTTAAGTTAAGTGCTAGTTATTTTGTTGCAGTGAAATTTGTTAAAAATGCAAGCGCTTTAAGCGCTTAAAGCGCTGCAGCGCTGTTATTATTTTCTTTAAATTAAAATTGTTAAAAATGCAAGCGCTTTTCATTCAAAATTGACTCACAATATTCCATCCCAACAAACACACATTGCAATTTGCAAGTTAGATAAAAGATTGTAATTTAACTTTGATTTTTATTAAAATAAAATTCCGTGCGCAAATCAAATACCTAGAATACCTATTTCTTTACGGTGCCTTCCTACAATTATTATCGATTCAAAGATCTAAAAAGAGAGAAGAGAATATAAGAGATTTAAAAAATAATACGATATAACGATTAAATGTAACCATGCTTATAGAACAAAACGAAATCACATTCGTTTTTCGAAAATATTTTAATTGTTGCAATTAAATATCCATACAGAGTAATGAAATTGATGGCATACCAAAGGTGACCTTTATCCTCATTTCTTTTCTTTTGATTATAATTAAAGCCTAAGGACCGTGAAATAATTAAAGAATAAATATATCTTATAAAAATAGTTTTGCCGTTTGTTATATTTTCACCTACTAGTCCTAGTCGTCGTGCTCACGCACACATTTACATGTTTCGCTATAGACTACGTCGACACACCAATACGTCCCGCGCCGCGCCGCGCTTGTTCCCGCGCAAATCGCAATACTTGATGAGAAAGCATGACTAGCCGTTTAACATTTGCGAATATGTAGTTAGAATGTGTATTGCGTGCCGTCATTAGGAGTGTTCGTTTTATTAGATAACTGAATAAATACCCTATTATTAATTAAAAATCAAATCGCCTATTATATATAATATCTCAGGCAAGCGTTAATTTTTAAAATTATTTTTATTACATATAATACGACCACAACTGCCGCTCTCGACATTTCGTGCTAGCCGTATAATATTTTTGTCACGAGTCGTGTGCTCCAAATTATGCTCTAAGACAATAGCATTTAAAACTATATTGAAATGAAATAAATATATAACTTCATAAATATGTAATAGGTAATTTTATGACGTGTCATACCATAGATACGACTCGAGCCATTCGAGTTAACTACTTACTACTTAGTACTTACATTCCTTACAACTCGAGTCAGAATTTATCACTCGAGCTGATTTTCGATTAGTTTGTATTATTTAAATTTTTTAAATAGGTATATGAAATAAAATGTAAGTATTACGACTAATTAAGTTTCCATGTAAAAGTACAATTTAATTTCAAATAAGAAATTATCAGTTTTTATAGTTCAAAATGAACTTCACTTATTTAAAAATTAAATTTGTTTTTGATTAAGTATCAGTAATTAGATAATAATTAGACTTTTGTTTATAACTTACAACTAAATATTTCTTATAATAACTAATTTTAGCGTTTAACTGATCTATTCGGCCCGCTGAGATCCCTCGACAACTCGAGTGCAAACGAACTCGAATCAAACTTGTTTTCACTCGTATTAATGAGCTCAACAAATTCACTCGAATAAGAATAAACAAAAATGATGAATTAAAATATTTAAAACTCAATGCTTTTACAATAGTTTTAGTTAGTTTATATTGTATTATTTAACAATATAGTAAGCCATGTTTAAAACAAACGATATTAAAAATATCACCTTTTTTAATATAGAACATATGAGATTATAACATCGTATTTATACTGTAAAAATGTGAGAAATTCAATTACTTTACTAATCGTTATAAATTAGTATTTTGCAATTAAAAATTATTTGAAACCTAGATAAATACTATCTTGTTTCGAATAACAGCATAACAAGGTGAAAATATGCTTAACTTTTTTATTAGCAATTTGTCGATCGCCGGCCCCTTAAGGAAAATAATAATATTTATAAAATATTTAGGTATTTGAACTATTATTACTTCAATTTTTTTTAATATTAAAAGGCCTAAAATTACCAAAAATAAAATTAAAGTTGCAATTAATATGTCGATTGTCGGCATTCCTTTGACAAAGGCGGCTCTGCTTATGACTTACCTATGTTTTTGTCTTTACTACTTTAGTTGACTTTAAAGCGTTGAAGTTGGAGCACGTACATGAGTCAAAGGACTGATTTTAATGAATCTGTGTAATAGTTGTGAAAGTGTCATACTGTATTAGTCTTTAATGCTCTTTTGGTATTTGCATTTGGTACCTAGACAGTCTTCAATAAACCAAGCGGTTCGTTAATATCCATCCTGGCCGCTAGTGGTTGCCATTGCCAAGGTTCGAAGACATATTTCAACAGTGACAACCGTTTAATTAACGGGAGATGATATAAAACGAAGCTACAGCATCAGGAGCTCTGCGTACGTAAAATAAAATGTGTGCAGGCGGTATCAACGGCTATGTACCGCTTCGCGTACCTACTACTAGGATTTGAGGAACTTATTGGTAGAGGAAGGCCAATGCCCAGTCCCTTCGCCTTCGCCCAGTGCTTCGATTGTTCAGTGTGTGTAGTTACGAGATACAGTTTGCTGTATTTAAATTTAATTGAAATTTGAAATCAAAACTCGAGTGCGTATGTACCTACTTAGTTTTAAATTTTATGTATGGACTGTGGTCTGTGTCATACATACAATAATTTTGTTTTATGCTCGTAGGTATCGTAAATGTCCTTGTAATTTTAACTTATATATTATAAAGAGGAAAGATTTTATTGTTGTTTGTTTGAATAGAATAGGCTCTGAAACTACTGGACCGATTAAAAAAAAATTACCATTAGAATTACTTATGTATTAGGTGGATCACCGATATTCGTGTAGAATTAAAAACTTGTGAGTACATTCTAGGTACATAACAGTTTGAATGTATTTTATTATAATAAGGTATTATGGTTGATAGGTATCTATCTACACTATCTACATTCTACACCAATATTATAAAGAGGGAAGATTTTATTGTTGTTTGTTTGAATAGAATAGGCTCCGAAACTACTGGACCGATTAAAAAAAAAATTACCATTAGAATCCTACATTATCCCTGATGAACATAGGCGGTATTTAATACTAGCCTTTCCCGCGGCTTCGCTCGCGTTCTAAAGACGAATCAAAATACCTCGCAGAGATACCGGCGCCCCTCCCCCCTCACGACCGCCCGCCTTGCACGCGGTGATCATTATTTTGTTGCGAAGTTATGTTAAATCTATACTTATATTATAAAGAGGAAAGGTTTGTATGTAAGTATGTTTGTAACGAATTGGCTTAAAAATACTGGACCGATTTAAAAATTCTTTCACTATTTGAATTCTACATTATCACTGATATCACAGCGAGTGATCGAATGAAGTTTAGTAGCGATTAAAAAAATGAACGACGCCGCGCGTATTGCTAGTTACGAATATTTTAGCGAGTGCATTGCCTAATAATTTAACAATTATTGTTATTTATAAGAATGTTTGCGAAAATAAATTAAACATTGTTTTGTTTAAAGTATGTAACAAGATATTGTGATAGATTGTAATTTCTAGTGAATGTTATTCAATATTGCATCATTCAATTAAATCATTATATAATATAACTTTGTGTATTATTTTAATGACTGTGTGAATTTATGGAGGTTTAAAAATATTTTATTTTATCTTGTAATTTGTAATAAAGTAGTAACTAAAAATATTATTTAGACTTATGCTATCGCTTAGAGATACATACATTATATAAACAAGTTTGTACATACCTATTTTGATAAATTGTTATTTATCTAGACTTTGGATGGGTGAATTTGCCGCCCTTATTAACAATAGGGTTATTGGCCCACAGAGCCATTAGAGGTCGTGGGTTCGAATCCCGGTTGAATTACATTTTTCTAATTTAATGTTGCTGTTAATTTAGTTAAATTAATGTTAAATATTAATATCACCAACAGAACCGTTTAACATTATATATCAAAAGCAACTTATTTTCTTTTCTCGTAAAATGTATTCCTGTCAAAATCGGTCCAACCGGTTCAGAGATTAGCAGGAACAAACAGACAGACACAAAAATCTTAAAAATTGGTTTTTTATTTAGGTAAGTATTTAACTTTCGTATGAATTTAGAAAAAAGTTATTGTTTTGAAATCAGAAAAAGAGACAATTCAATTTTATTTATATATACTGATGTACTCATGTACTGGTAGGTAAATTGCGCTATCCTATATTATAAAAGTTGAGCGACAGTTTTTAAGAATACGCAAAAACTACTGAATGGATGGATTTTAATGAAACTTTACAATAATATAGCTTACACATCAGCATATCACATAGGCTATAAATTATAAACATACGAGCGGATCCCGCAGCTTCGCTCGCCCTAATTCTAGTGACGTTATAAGTTAATAGAAAAAGTTTTAAAAAAGGAATATTCTAGCTTTTTAACACATTTAAATAAAAGCTTGAGTTTAATTTATTTTTTACTTTTACTGTCGTTTTTTTAACCCGCATTCGTATTCTCTACAAATCCTTTCATTTGATAAACATGTTGTAGGAGTGTGTTAAGAATAGCTAGTCCATCGTGGCTGGTCTGCCATCATGCAATAGTCGTGTGATGTGAGTTCAAATAACAAATCTAGGACTTCTTATATTTTAATTTGCATATCTAAAAATTACATAAATAAAATAAATTATTATATAGATAAGCCTACTTGTAAATTCCTTTATTGTAAATAAATATTTTGAATTAAAGTTTAGGAAGGTAAATTACAATAAAACAAATATGCTCGCTCGCGGTTGCAACGGCGGGGCGGCGGGGCGGCGGGGACGCGCGGCAGGGCCGGCGCTCGCGGCTGTAGCTAGCACAGGTAGGGCTGACGTCACGGCGGGGCGGCGGGGAGGCGGGCCGCTCAGTTATGTTCGAGTCGGGTATGGCCCGGTGGTGCTGATGCTAAGTCCCGGATTCGATCGGGCCATTATAGGCCTTATCAAAAATGTTAATATAATTATAATTAATTATAATAATTATAATTAATTATAATAATTATTATTAATTTAATTTAAATTGCGTAAGCTGCTCTTACTTGGCATATAATTAGCTTCTATTAGTATCATACGATGTTTTTAGCTCCTAGCTATCTATACAATTTTTTGGTCGGACTGATTTTGTTCGTTGAACAAATTTATAATATTTAGAATCTATTAATAAAGTTTAAGTTTTTACTTGTCGTCGATCTTATTTGCGATATAAAAGTGGGCAAAGTTGGGCAAAACCCAAAAGGGCTTTTGCGTTTAAACATTTATTGCTTCAATTTAGAATGACAAAATAAAAAATAAGATTAAATTCAAACAAATTAATATGGCGACTCTGTTTGCACTTCTGCATTATTTATGTTTTTTTGTTTTATTGTCTTTTTAGTTGATTTTAGCGTAAAATAGACATTTTTTGTTGTGTTTGTTTCACAAATTTTATAATTACGGTGTGTTCTATAAGACATTATTAATTTGCGTATCTTAATGTATATTTAAGTGAAAATATGTTTTTAGTTATTTTAAACGTGTTACTTTAACAAAATAATTTTACGTGTATTAGCTTTAAACAGGTTGTCACCTTATTTCATAATTTTAATTTAACTTCGTTTGATAAATAAATAAAAAATCAATATCTTCAGTAAGATAGATGAATAGTTCAAAAACATGTCAGTAGATGGCGTTATTTATATTCGAAATGATGCGTTATATTTTCTCATAGATGGCCTCATTAAAATGTTTATATTTATTCAATAGTAAATGTTTAATTTACTCAATATTAAATGTATTGACTATTTTGCTATAACACTTCACATGAATTTAAAAAAAATAAACTTTATAAAAAAATAAAGTCTTCTTAAGATTTTTTTCTGTTTTAATAATTAAGAAATAAATATAAGCTCTTTAATTCCTAAGAAATAATTACAGCTCGAGGGACAGTGTTAAAATTGTATCGTTTTTACAATTCTACTACTATTTCTTGCGGCTTCGCCCGTGTTTTAATTATTGGAATTCAAATTCTTTCTCGCGCGTGGTAAAGTAACTCGCGGAGCTAACGGTGACCCTCCCCCCTCATGACCTTCGTCGCCCCGCGCCCGTCTTGCACGCGGTCATCATTATTTTGTTGCGAAGTTATGTTAAAACTATAATATATCTTGAGACATTTATTGAAATCAAATAATAAATGATGAAAATTAAATGTAATCAAATATAAATATAATTATGTTCCAAATTAAATACTTGTGATGAGTTTCTATTTATTAAGGTTAGAAATAAAATCTAATATATAAAATTCTCGTGTCACGGTGTTCGAACTTGAACTCCTCCGAAACGGCTTGACCGATTCTCATGAAATTTTGTGAGCATATTGAGTAGGTCTGAAAATCGGCCTTCATCTATTTTTCATCCCCCTAAATGTTAAGGGTAGTCCACCCCTAAATTTTTATTTTTATTTTTTAGGCAAAATTTTTTGTTTTTATTTTTTTATGACACAGCATACAAAAATACATACAACCCTAAATTTTCACCCCTCTACGATCAACCCTTATATTTTATTTGTTAATTAAAATGTCACGGGGTTCGAACTTGAACTCCTCCGAAACGGCTCGACCGATTTTTGTGATCCTTAGTGTGATTGTGGGCCAGGGTGAAAAATCGGCCAACATCTATTTTTCATCCCCCTAAATGTTAAGGGTAGTCCACCCCTAAATTTTATTTTTTATTTTTTAGACAATTCTTTTTCCTACAGATCAACCCAATGAGGTTGATTAGCAATTAAAAAAATGAACGCGAGCGAAGCCGCGGGTACAGCTAGTTATTTTATAAAAACGCCTTCGCTAGTAATGCAATCTTTAAACCGAATTTGAGTTTATCTTAAAAGATAGACACATTTATTAATGTAACATTATATTTGTTTATGTATTTTGTAACAAGTATAAGTAGAATTCTGCTTAAAAAAATTATTGCTATAGTCAAGTAAAACTCAAATTAAATACAAAATCAAAATAGTATTATAATTCGATCGACGGAGGGACCGATTTAAACTTATTCAGTGTAGATACCGCATGATTCGGTTAATGACCGGATTCGTTAAGTCAACAATGTTAAATAGAGAAGATACGTTTATATTCAGGAGACAATATGATTGATATAATCCATCGGATGTACTAAAGCTTCAACAATCTCATGAAGGGTACGTTATATATTCAGTGTGCTGGAATGATCTCGGTAATAGTTTGGATCCGCTAACCGAAGCGGGAAATATGAAAAATGAATATCAACATTTTTCATTTAATTGAAATTTCGTGTTGATTCATGATATCGTAAGGATAAAAACTGCACATATATGCATTAAAAACATTAAAAATGTTGTCGCATTCAGTGGTACCAACAGGGTGGTACTATGAAGCGGCGCATAATGTCTAAGAAGATTTATTTATATATATATATATATATATATTTCTAACACATGATTATGTAATTGTGTACTAGTTACTCCCTTAATTTAAGTAAATGCTGTAAAGTAAAGGCGTATCATACTGAACTGTATATTGCAACATTAATTATAGTGTACTTATGATAATCATCTTTCTAAATAAATAAAAAAATAATTAAACTTTTATTGGGAGATAGCTTATCTTATGAAATACAAATTTCACTAAAACCAGTTAAGGCTGGCCGAAGTAACAAACTAAAATACATTTATAATATTAATGTACCCGTAATATTTATTTGTACTCTGTAAGGATCCCACAATAACAAGAGAGGTTGAGTGCACGCCGCACATAATATATGAAATAGGTAGCGCGGCTCAGGAGTATATTAAAGCTGGAGTAATTTTGGAGAATTTTCAACCAACCCAGTGATCGAATGAAGTTTAGTAGCGATTAAAAAAATGAACGCGGGCGAAGCCGCGCGTATTGCTAGTAGGTTATAATTGTGGAACTACTATTTGTGAACGACAAAGAGTTGGCAACCCTATTCTGGGAAGAATTGGCGAAAGAAACTCAGCGGGACTTATATATAGTACAATAGCTTTGTGAGGGCTCGCATAGTTTTTCTAACTTTTTATTAACTTTTTAGTTTTCTAACAGATGGCGTTAGTAGTACAACAACACAACAGATTTATAAACTGTATTTCAGCATTATCTACTAATTTTGGAAAGTAATTTTATTGTAATTTTGGAAGTTTCTTTATTTTAATATTGGAACTTTTAGACTTGGAGTATAGCTATGCTGGGTATATCTATTAATAGGTAAAGACAAATATTAGTATGAATAATAGAGTTATTAGTCAACGTATACAATAAATAAAATTCAAGAACAGTTTTCTTGGCTTTACAAATTTTTAAGATGTTTATGTGCTTAGTGACTTTAGGTGTTAAACTATACTCCATCAGTAGATACACTAGTACATTTATCTTTTATTTTCCACCGTTGTGACAAATTTTCATTTTTTTAATGGTTATAAAATTATATTCTTTTGACAGATAACACATCTAGATATGAAGTTCAATTACTATGTTAAAGCACAAATCTATAGTATGTTTATATTTATAACATGTGTGTATTTAATGTTATATACGTTTAATGTATCCGTAACACAAGTTTCGAAGCTTACCATGGTAATTGGTAGTAGATGGCGCTGTTGTAATGATGTCTCAACATATTTATATATTTAATGGACAAACATTCGAGGTGCACCCCTTCGCTTGCTATTCGACAATTTGACGGTTTTACTTTGATAGAAAAAATGTATAAATTATAAGCAGTATTCTATGGTTCACGACCATTCAACAGTTCATATATCGCCAGATTGTAAAATGCGAAATTATAGACAGCTTACAATTACAATATCGCGAGATCATAATCTAACGGTATTCACAATGTTACGGTGACATATATTTAGTTTTCCTTCAGGACAGTTCCACGATATTTTCGAGAGCTATTTCACTGGGGGGAACTGGCAGCATCGTTTCCAACGGTTCTCCTGGAAAGAGTATAAAATTATATTATAATATTGTAATTTCTTACTTAATTCTTGGTTTTTTTAAGCCCCCGACGCAAAAACGACGAGGTGTTATAAAATTGACTTTGATTATGTGTGTGTGTGTGTGTGTGTATGCTTTGAGTTAGTGGAGAGTGTTCTTAGCTATGTTTGATGAAAATCAGTCCAAAATGGCCGCCGCTACAAAATGGCGGATTAGATATTATTTTTTCACAACTCTCTCAATATGGGTAAGTATCAAAAAAGGGCTTTACTAGTAGAATACAATTTTTATTACTTTTATGTCGGGGTTTTTTTTCATTTAATTTAAACTTTTAATAATAGTTTTATATACTTTTATGGTTCAATATACTTTTTTCGGATTTTGTCGCGGGTTAATTTAGATTTCCCGACTTTTCGAATGCTTTACAGCAATCATGGTCACGGGAGAAACGAGTTTCAGACGTTTCAAAGGTCTTAATGACCCTGTGTGACGTACATAAATTAATTGAGTTCAAAATAGGTTATGGCGGGATGAGGAGTCCAGTAAAATCTCATTTAAGGTGGCGGTAAGAACGCCAACATTTGACAAATATAAATTAATTATACGTAAATTTAGACTAGGCTGTATGGACTATAGTCCTTTGCCTTTCCCTATTGGGGATAAATTTTAAAAACAACAACAACAATTAATTATACGTATTATAGTTTGTCCATTTTATTAATGGTTTTTGACAGATCGACGACTGACAAGCTATAGTGATGTCAAAAGGACATAATAATCGATATCTCTTATTTTTTTAAACATAAAATTATAATTATTTTTATATTTATTAATATGAAAATAAATATTATTATAGTAAAAATCAAGTGTGGTGGAGAGAACTAAGAGAATCATAATGTCTGATTCGGACTGTGACATTGCATTTGATAATTTATGCACACAAGAGTTAATAATTAATATAACTGAAGACTCCTCATCGGACAAATGTAATATAAATGATGATTGTGAATCATGGAATTAAATTATTTTAGTTGTTTTATTTTTATGATTATAATAAGAAGAAAGTAAAACTTTACATAATGTTAATGTTTTAATTTATTGGTTTCAACCTTAAAATTTTGTTGTCTTCCTGATCAAATAACATATTACACCTTATTTACATATTAGCATTTATTTCTATCGATTATTTGTAATCTGTGGCACAATCGTAGTAATCGTTGTGTGGCACAGCAATAATGGGGCGGTGCCCGTCCATGAAGTACAATATTATTTGTATGACATTTTAACTTTAACGGCTAACCATTAAATACGAAACTTCGTGGGCGTGAGCTGTCAAAAAACCATTAATAAAATGGACAAACTATAAAAAAAAATTTTTTTCTTAAATTATCCCATTAGAACTTATTTATACAATGCACCGTGTTTCGATGAAGGTCTTAGTATGTGTAAGATATATGAACTTGGTTTCCGGTGTTAAAAACTAGTTGTTTTTATAAGAAAATCCGCGAATAAATCTAGGGACATTTTTATTTCGCCATTAATACCTACCTCTGCCTACGCCTCTGCCTCTGCCTCGCGCTCTCGCCGCCATCTTGCTTCGTGCTGGCGCTGAACTTTTACTTGTACTGACAAACAAATAATACATAATATTGTTAATATATAATATTTGACGACACGTTTGGCGCTTCTTGCGTCAGCGGTCGCGGGTTCGAGTCCCGCTGGGGGCATTCATTTGTTAAACTCGGATGTTTGTACTCCAGTCATGAGTGTATATTTATAATATGTATGTATTTAAACTTATATATCCACTATCTGGTATCCGTAACACAAGCTTCGTAGCTTACCGCGGAACTGGATGGCGCTGTGTGTAATAATGTCCCAACATATTTAATATATCTACCAACACACTTCACAATCTCTTCGACACAATATCGTTGGTTAAAATTATAACAGGAACCTACAACCTTAGAATAACAACGCATAGAACGATAGTTTCATACATAATTCCATCCAATATTAGAATGAATGTGTGCGTAAGTGTCACGTAATTACAACAGAAGGCACGCACACATACAGCGGATGAAGCCAAGTTGTAACAAGACTTTATCCAACACGGTAAACGTTTCCGGTCACAAGGCAAGGAATTTTTCGATATTTCTATGTGCCAATTATTTGTATCTATACTAATATTATAAAGCTGAAGAGTTTGTTTCTTTGGTTGAACGCGCTAATCTCAGGAACTACTAGTCCGATTTGAAAAATTCTTTTTGTGTTGGATAGTCCGTTTGACTGATGGAAAATGGGAAGGTTATAAGTTATATAACATCATGCTGTGACCAATAGAAGCGGAGCATCCATGAAAAATGTTACAAAAACGGAAAGGGCGGTCGTTAGTTCTGCGAAGTACCATACCACGCGACTC
The DNA here is from genome assembly GCA_905231865.2 of Boloria selene. Classification (NCBI taxonomy): domain Eukaryota; kingdom Metazoa; phylum Arthropoda; class Insecta; order Lepidoptera; family Nymphalidae; genus Boloria; species Boloria selene. The sequence continues at coordinate 7,256,804 of HG993158.1, read as the reverse complement.
AGAAAGAATTTGGTTTCCAGTCTTTGGAACGCGTGCGAAGCCGCGGGAAATGCTAGTATTAGATATGTATACATTTACCTTTTCTTAACACCCCGAGCAACACCCCGGCCTCTAGATGAGGAACGACCTCGCTGGCTCTTGGAGCCACTCTCCAGCATATCCTGATGCATCCTTTGAGCATCTGTGGATAATTGAAGATGTTAATAAATAAATATGTTAATACATTATTACACACAGCGCCATCTATTTCCGTGGTAAGCTACGAGGCTTGTGTTACGGATAACAGATAGTTGATACATAACACATATATAGCTTTAAATACATGCTTTAAATATTGCAAATGACAAATGATTGAAGTACAAACATTCGTGCTCAATAAATGAATGCCCCAGTGGGACTCGAACCCGCGACCGCTTGGGCAGAAAGTAGGGACACTACGAACTGAGCCAAACGTATCGGTCATGGATGAATGAATGGATGAAGGTGATCGGATATTTTAAAATTTTCACTACTACTACATATTAAATATAATCAAATACATATTTTAACAAAAAAAAACCGACTTGAAAAAAAATACTATTCCAAAACATATTAATATGCACTAAAAAGTAAAAAAATAATTTTGTATTGTTCTACAACTTAATAATCAACTTACTTTTTTATTTTATTTAGTAAAATCAACTGAAATTACAATTATTGTTATTTTTGGAGTCGGTGTTGACAAATAATATCAATAATATGTGAAAAATTAATGGAAGTGAATGGATGAAGGAAATGGGACATTTAAAAAAATACTATTTTATGCATAGACTAAAAAACTAGATACGTTTTTATGGTTAGTATAGAATAGATTTGTAGATATTTTTCGCAGTAAAAAGTAGTAGTGTTTTTATGAGTACGTATGAGTGTATGTACTGAGGGAGGCCCGTGCCCAGCAGTGGGACGTTAAAGAGGGATGATGATGGTGTAAATCTCTATATATTTTCTACAACGAGCTGGAAACTAAATCAAAGAAATAAATGGATAGGTGCTATAAAAGGAATAAGTAAGCGATATAATATTAAATCAATTTATTTTAAAGTATTAAAAATCAATTTTATTTGCGCTATATTTTATGTGATATTTATTATATTGTCTTTATTTTTTTAGTCTGGTAGTTTGATGGGTCTCCATTGTCTCCCAAACGTGACAACACAATTTGTAGTGCACATATTATGGGGAAACAAAAAAAATATTTGCTTTCAACACAGTTTGAGGTTGGAAACTAATATTGTGATTTACACGTACAAAACCAGTTTTTCTAATAATTATATCCATTATTTTATGCACTGTTTTAACAAATTCCTCTAAAAATAACACTTGTCGTCTTTCTATTTATCTTTTATTTACTTTAAATAGTAGAAAGCAATAAAATAATATTATGTTATATTTGACATATTCCCGAATAGTTGCGTACGCTAGGTGGCGCTACTGTCGTGCAACATCCCAATATGAGTACATATGAGTGTGAATGAGTGTACACGACTATACCCACCCAGCTTCCATCTAGAGGTGATGGGCAGCAGGTGGCGTGCGTACTTGTCGTAGTTGGCGCGCGTGACGTGCGGCAGCGCGAGCATGTCCGCTTCCGCTTCCGGCAGTCGTACCGACATCGCGCGTAGCGTCACTTCCGGGAACAGCGTAAAAATCGACATCCCGGACTCGGGCACCATTTTCCTTGCATATAAATAAATAATAAAAATAAATGTTGGGACATTATTACACACAGCGCTATCTAGTTCTGTGGTAAGCTACGAAGGAAGCTCGTGTTACGGATACCGGATAGTTGATATACTACATATATAAGTTTAAATACATACATATTATTAATATAAACACCCATGACTGGAGTACAAACATTCGAGTTTAACAAATGATTGTCCCCAGCGGGACTCGAACCCGCGACCGCTGGCGCAAGAATGTAGGGTCACTACAAATTTCGCCAAATGTGTCGTCATATATAATAATAATAATAATATTATTAGATATTGTAGACTTGCCCTTAAAAAGGATGTTTGAAACAAACACGATGACATAATTTATACATTTTATAATCGAATCATAATTCACACTCGTTAAATGGTTTCAATTTAAAGTCTTGATACAATTCTCATTTACACTCGCGTATGAGGCGCGAGGTGAGGCTTGCGACAGGAGTGTGAATAGACCTGATTATGGTTAAGAAATGGCCATAAAATTAAAAAAAGTTTGATTATTTATCTCGGCGCTCTAAACAAATATTTAAATTTGTTTAAATAAATGAGTAAAAATCTTCGACAAAGCGACCGAAACAACAATAGGACTGGTCGAGCAATATTGCAGAAAATCGATCGCTCAGCGACCGTCCGGCAATATCGGCCATACCATACATGATTGCCGATATGGCCGGGACAGTGCTACAATATTGCTGGGCCTCAAGTCTGCTATTGCAAATTCAATTCAATTAATTCCTTTAATGGCTTCCAGGAGCGCCGATTGGGCACAGTTGACTTCGCCAATGTCGCGTAGAATGGAGAATACACGTTATAATGGTGTCACAGTTCTTTATCAATGACATCGTAATTGTTACTTTTTGCAATTTTGTGTGTCACAACACATACCTATCGGAACAAAATCCAATGACACATTTGCAAATAATTGGTAGTCCCGTAGATTTGTCTTTGTCAATTTGACAGTTACAGATGAAACTTATTTATTTTTGACGTTTTATTTTTTAGATTGCACTTAAAATTTCTCTTTTTGGCTTTTTATGATCATTTTACATAATGCTTAGTCTTTGAAACATAAATAAATAATTTTTATTTTTTTTTATGGTAAAAAGGGGGCAAACGGGCAGGAGGCTCACCTGATGGGAAGTGATCACCTCCGCCCATGGACATCTGCAAGCCAGGCTTGCAGATGCGTTGCCGGCCTTTCAGGAAAGGGAGGGATGGAGGAGGGAGGGAAGTAGGAGGGAGGGTGGAACGAAGGCGGAGGATGAAGGGAAGAGGGAGGGGGGAAGGAGAGTGGGCCTCCCAGACTCACTCACCGGACGAAACGCGACAGCATAGCTGCCACTTCACGCCGGTCTTCTGTGAGAGAGTGGTACTAATGAACTATACGGGGCGTGCCGGCCCATTCGGCTGCTACCCGAAGGTCATTTGAAAGGCAATACCGATTCCCTTTCAAATGACAAATAACAAGACGATGAAATGAAATGACAATGACATTGTAAATTTAGTAAACTACGAAATTTTGGACCAAAGGTAAATGAATTAAAATTGCATGGTTCCATATTGACAATTCATGTAAAATAGCAGACTCGAGGCACAGGTATTGCTTGCAATGTTGCCGGCCACTCTATTGCAGTCACATATTGCAGAAAAATATTGCCCATTCAGAAGAACCAATAAACATATTATTTACTCGCAAGCTTCTACCAACTCCACGTAACAACTTCTCTCAATACTGGCAATCTGCTGCTGTAAATCTGTAGCTATCTCGTTCGTGGCTATGCTCGGGGCGGGAACATTTTTGGGGATGCTCTTCGGAATATTAACGACGACACGATCTCCGCCTGATATCAAACTGAAAAAAATACGTACATATAGTAAAATTCTAACTTAGTCGTTGAATATTTTCTGGAAAATCTTATTGAAATTGTCATTATTAAGGATAATGAGGTCGAATCTACAGTTGTATAGATTTATGAATTAGTCAGACTGTCTGTGACCACATCAAGAGAAAACCACTCTACCTACAGATTTTGATGAAATTCGGTATGATGATTATAGCTGACTAGCAATACGCGCGGCTTCGCCCGCGTTCATTTTTTTAATCGCTACTAAACTTCATTCGATCACTTGTTGGGTTGAAAATTCTCCAAAATTACTCCAGCTTTAATATACTCCTGAGCAGCGCGGCTACCTATTTCATATATTATGTGCGGCGTGCACTCCTCCTCCTCTCTTGTTATTGTAGTTTTAGTAGGGCTCCTTGTTTATTTCTTGCAATTAAAATAGCCTATATTAATCAGTGATAATGTAGCAATCAAATGGTGAAAGAATTTTTATAATCGGTCCAGTACTTTTTGAGCCATTTCATTACAAGCATACTTACATACAAACCTTTCCTCTTTATAGTATTAGTATAGATATAAATTATGCGTGTCAACATAATATTATGGGATACTTGTCATTGCAGGAAAACATCTAGTTTCTGAGAAATCTATACTAGCAGTCTAAAGGTATTCGCCAGTATAATACTTATAAATCTAGTTCTGTGGTAAACTACGAGGCTTGTGTTACGGATACCAAATAGTTGATAGTTTGATACACTACAAATATATAGCTTTAAATATATTCATAAGTATAACAAATATAAACACCTATGACTGGAGTACACATATTCGAGCTGAACTAATAAATGCTCCAGGGGGACTCAACCCGTGACCCTTATGCGGAAAGTAGGGTCACTAAAAACTGAGCCAAACATGTCGTCTAATTGAATTTTAACATTTATTAGAATACTAACGGTAACAAAGCGGTATATATTTGTAATCACAGTCCGTACCTCGCACCTCTGATATTTTCATGTGCGAATCATTTCTAACATGATTATAACTTGTCTTACGGTGAAGGAAAAACATCGTGAGGAAACCTGCATGTCTGAGAAAACCTAGCAAGTTATCGAAAGACATGTGAAGTCCGCCAACACGCACTAGGCCAGCGCGGTGGACTATGGCCTGATCCCCCTCGTACTGAGGGAGACCCACCCCCAGCAGTGGGTCGTTAAAAAGGGCTGATGATGACGACAGTTCGTACAGTTAGTACGTGTGTGTGCGCATGTGTGTGTGTGTGTGAGCGCATGTGTGAGTGGGTGCCCACACACACACACATATATGTATGTATATCGAAACTTACTCCTCAGATTTGGGCCCAATCTTTAAATACTCAATAAAGATATTCTTGTGGAAAAACGCTACCCGCTTTTCCACAATAAACTCTATCAAGTACTTGCGGTCCACCAGTTTCCTCAAGATCATCTTCACGACAAGTTCGGACCACTTTTTACATCTGTGGGAATATTTTAGTTATGTAAAAATTCTTTTATACTAGTATACGCATGTTTTTTATATAAAATTAAAGCTATTTTTTTAAATACGATGATATATCGCTGCCTATGAACAAATTGCAGCGAATTAGGGTTGCTACTTGCTAGCTGTAAAACACTCGAGTGTTCGAGATAAAGTCTAACTCTCTATGAGTTAGCGCGCAACGCCACTCTTGTTAAAAGAGGATGGCGTGTACCATCTGTGCGAGTATTTGAAGGCATTGCACATGCGTCAATAGATAGGGTTCTCACTTCTCAGTCGGCGACGCAAACAGTAGTAGGAACGACTTTACATTTACTCCAAAATTGTAATTAATATTCTGGAAAAAAATGAAAATAAGAAAACATTTATTTTATAATAAAAAAATTGTTTATTGATCAATTAAAATTACTTGCGGCCACTTATTGACTGGCAGCCTGTTATCAATGTATTCTCCTAATAATGAATGTATGTAAAAATGTGAATTCGATTAACTACGCTATGAACGTAGAGATTTTGCTGCCGGATCTTAGGCGAAGCCGCGGGTTCCGCTAGTGTTATTTAGCCTTCCTCGATAAAGGGACTATCCAACACAATAAAAAAAATTAATTCAGACCGGTAGTTTCTGAGATTAGCGCATTCAACCAAACAAACAAACTCTTCAGCTTTATAATATTAGTATAGATATCAGTTAAAGAGCAATAAAACAAAGAGAATAACTAACCGTTAAGGCAAAAATATTACTGTCGTTAAATATTTAGTTGTAAAACATTAAGGAAATAAAAACATCAAAATCGGTCCTGGCTGGACTACTTTTACTACTTTATAAATTACTAGCCATTCTTTTTCGCTTTGCTCGGGTTCGTCCCTAGGTGCTCCCAAAATAGTTTGAAGAACTTAAAGAGTCTATGTGGATTGAGCATAGTTAGATTTGTTTAATATTATATTTTCAATTTTTAAAAATGATTTAGTTTGCCGTGGTGTTGCTTAATATTTAACATAAAATTATCAAAACACAAGTTGTCTTAAACTATTATGGTCTTATTCATAAAAAAATATAGAAGCTTTATTAGCTTGTTAATAAGCAAATTCTCAAAAACATTATTCATAAACGTTCAATAGTGCTAAAACGCTCCATAAGTATTCAATAACGGCTCTATAACTTATAGTAGCTTGAAGCCATGGACGTATTACCTAAGGACCAGTCATAAAATACAAATGCATGAAAACACTTTCAACCATTTGAAGTATAACGCACACAAAGAATTGACACAATACATCAAAATTCACTCTAATGCTAGTGCTTGAACGTAGTCGATAAAATACATACATCAATGACATTTTAAATATTAATAATAAATATTGTTTGATTTTTCGCCGACAATCAAACCCAGAACGTTCGAATGGGAAAGAAAAGGCGTATCATAAATAAGCTGTAAGGCAAAGAAAATAAAGGGAGAATAAAGGTGGGGTAAGCTTCCGGTATTTATATTTTAATTATACTAAAATAAGCAGGACATTGTTATGAACTTTTTACTCAATTATAGTTATTATAGACTTCAAATTTTTTGTTAAGAATTTCTTTTCTCTTTCGAGAAGGATCCCTAGGAAATCTAAAATTTTGTGTAATTTATGTGTTAAAATAAAATAAAAATTAAGTACACATACTAATTATAATTTTTGCATTTATAATGTTTTTATTTAATTATAAAAATATTATTATAAATTTATTGTCATCAGATTGTAGGATACTGCGATAAAAGTATTTTATGTTATTGTACTGTACAAATAACATCCATTATTCGCTTAGTTATTTCGTCAAATATCGATATATTTTTCGACATTGTCAAGCACTAGTCGATGTCAAATGGACTTACTCGACGGTTCTGTCATTTGTTTTGAACGGTATAATCCAGCCATTTTATGATGGTTGTCAGATGTCAACAATACATAGATATATCGACTATATTTAACATAGTTGAATAATACGAAATTTTATTTTACATTTACTTAAATTTTGTGATAAATAACATTAAATGTAATAAAATATATTACTTACAAGTGAAAAGAAATAGTGCTGCTTCCGCTGCTTTAGTTTTTACACCATCTAATAGAACATTTAGTCATTTTTGGGAGATGTTTTGTTGACAAGTAAGTGCTTGAAGTTGAGACTGACGTAAAATCAAACGGCCAGGCCTAAAATATCCTGATTACTGTCAAGGCCGGTAAAGGTACGTCAGCTTATGTGTCTCGTCCTTAGTTAATACGTCCATGCTTGAAGCCTACTATAAAGCTTTAATAAAGAACAAGATGGTCGTCTTGTCTTCAGTGACAGCTGATAATTTAAACTTGAAGTGAGATTATTTTATCATAATAAGTGTATTTTTTTGCTTTCTATTAAAAACAAATTACTATATAATGCAAGCTCTACAAACGATAGCTGCCATTAAATATTTTGAAAACACTCAACGTCGTCAGAAGGTGTATCAGAAAAGATATGACCCGTTTTCTTTGTCGGATCTGGAGTTCAAACGGCGATACCGCTTCAATAAAGATACCGCAAGGTTTATTGTTGATCTCGTGAGGCAAGATTTGCAACTCGACTTTATATTGCAGAGGAGAATGACTTTGCAGCACCTACTAATGAGACAGAAATAACAGTGTATTTAATCCTAACTATCATTACTAATATTATAAATGCGAAAGTAACTCTGTCTGTCTGTCGCGCTATCACGCCTAAACTACTGAACCAATTTAAATAAAATTTAGTTTATAATTTACTTTTCAAGGCGAAAAAGGCACAGAAAGGGTTGAAATAGGTGATGAAAGTTTGTATGGAAATTGCGTCATTTTTAAAGCTAGAAGCTTGAAACTATTTTTTAGGGTTTTGATTAGATATGTATAAGTATATGACCTTGAAAGTTTGTAAAAATGTTATCATAATAGTTTATACATCTATATACCTCTGTAATAATATTGTAAATTAATAAAAGAAATATATATTTTATTTTAAAGCATTTTATTTTTTTTCATAATATTCAATTTTTTTTTATTAATTCCTCCTCCAAGTCTAAATTTGGTGATATTTTTTTTTCGTTTTCCATTTGGATAGCATGCAGCTCCTTCCTACAATCTATTTCAACATTTTTTATTTCATTTACAGCAGAAGTAGATGCCTGTAATACAAAATAGTTTTTAATTTTAATTTTTCAATGAATGGGCATCATTTTGTGAAACAACATTATATTTTTAGCCTCAAGATAGTGGGATGAAGTTTGACATTTGTATCTAGGCAATGGTGTTTCATTTTACTTAGTAATTGTATAGTAACAAAATAAATGTGTGCTTGAAGTCAAAGCACTATCACTGAAACATTTTAAATGAGACTGCTCCCACTACCTTGATGCTCATAAATATGAGATAAATATTACTTTGTTCTCATTTTCTCTTTTCCCAATCTTCTTTTTTCTAAATTGTTTATTCAGAGGAGACACAACCTAAAATAATATTACTTGTTAAAATCAACTAATTGGAAAGACTTTTATACTCAAATTGTTATTAAATACAAATTGATTAATACATATTAAAACCATCATCAATAGTATGTAATTTATATAGCATTTGATATGAGCTCATATGGATAATATTTACCTTGTTCTCATTATCTTCTTTTATTTTCATCTCTTTTTTTTCAATACTTAGAGGTAGGACCTGAAGCAATGGAAGTGGTAAAAATTATAATAATATTATGATAATTTATTATGAGGATGACTATCAAAAATTCATTATCAACCCATGTTGTTAAATATTAAATTTTACCTCTTGTGGAATTTTGTCCTCTTCATTTACCTCCAAGATGATTTGATCTGGTGTAAGCACTTTGACCTGAAACTATATTATTGAATTAATATGGACATAATTAAAAATATACTTGTATATATGGATATGAGAGTACAGAATGAAACACTTGTAAATTATTTAATAACAAATGATATCCTGGTCAAGTTGAATTATGCACATGAACAAGCAACTGTGACATAATAATAAAGATGTACAATATGTCTCAAAAAAGACATATCACTATAAGGTGCTTCATTCATATGAAATTACCTGTGGCAAGAATGCGCAGAAACTATACCTACACAATATAAAACACTCACCTGATTGATTTGATCAGAATCAAATTCATTAGAGTCAATGGTAAATTCATTGGGCAGCCATGCACTTATATCATCACTGCTTGCAGGGTCCTGCTGTGGCGGTGGACCGCCCCCTGTAGCATTTATTTGCTTCCGCTCTGTAAGCTTTGATTTTTTTTTCTTGCATTTTAATGATGCCCCATTGAGACTTCAATTGTTGTATGCTGCGTTTGGTCCCCTTACACATACAGTTAAAACTGTGAACAATATGACATTTTAATGTTTATTTACACTAATAATGCAGTGTATTGATTTAAAAATACTATACCTGTTAAATAAATCTTCCCATGCTGCCTGCTTTTTTGAATTTGTGTTGGTATCCGTATTTTTATTTTCAATTGCGGAAACCCTCTCCCTGACCAACTCCGTCAATAAATGCTACGGAAAGAAATAAGAACGTGGAAATATTAAGGCAACACGTAGAAATACAAAGGAAGTACACCGAATACAAACTTTTGTACTGACCTTGTCTTCGCTTAACCAATTTTCACTTCTGTCTCTCTTTTTAGTTATTTTTATTCCCTTTTCCATGTTCAATAATTAGAAAATTAAGAAAATTCTTAAATAAAGCACTACTACTTTTGGCGGCGGGAAAGTCAAAACAAATGTCACACTGTGATTCACAGAGCATAGAGCCCAGTATTTTTGACATTTTGTCCATGATTAATCAAAACGACAACATAATAAAGCGAAACCAGCTTATAGCGAGAATTTAGTTGTAAGAGGTTTATTGAACCGTTATGAATAATGGAAGTTATGAAACGTTTAATAGCCTTATTGAGCATTTTAGCTAATGAACATTGTAAACCTATATTAAGAGATTTTTATGAATAAGACCGTTAATCTTTAAATTATAATATATGAAAGTTAAAAATTAAAATATTGCTTTAATAATTTATATTTTAATATAACACATTACACATATTTTAATAATAGCAACACTACTTAATATTATTTTAACAAATGTTAAAAAATTATAATAATTATAATTATAGTAGCTAAAAATAAGTTAATTATATTGCCATATTTATAATATAATTTAAAATTTTAAAATCTAAAATGTTTAGAATTGAAATGTATAATTTTATAGTCTATCATTTTGAATATTTGTAAAAAATTGTGGGTAGGCACTGTCTGTAACAAGTATATAACCCCCTGAGACGTCTAATACCTTAGTCTCTCCCGTGACCATGATTGCTGTAAAGCATTCGAATCGTCGGGAACCAAAAATCATAATAAATCCGCTACAAAATCCGAAAAGATAGTTTCATTTATAATAAACTTCCCTGTCAAATTTGATCGTTATACGTCATGTGGGTTTCGATTTCTAGTGAAGAGTGAGTGACCTTTCGCTTTTATATATTTAGATATACAAGTACAAAATATCACATAAAATTGTGTATTTATAATAAATGCGAATCATTTCTCTCATGATTACCACTTGTCTTACGGTGAAGGAAAACATCGTGAGGAAACTTGCATGTGTGAGAGAATCTGGCAAGTTATACAAAGAAGTGATATTAAGGATAGTCTACGCCCACTAGTGGGACTTACCGTCCATGTATAGGTGTGTTTTTTAGTGCTTTGATACGTTCCCGGTTGGATCCTCGCAGAGCATCCGCAATTTGTATTAATGTGTAACTCGAAGGACAGGTCTTCATGAAGCGGACCAGCACTTTACACTCCTCTGTTACATCTACGGACTAATAAGTGATAAAATATCATTTGACTTATTGCTACTTGATACTTATTGCTTCATTACATTTATTAATTACTGGTGCCCTCTGCCAAAAAAGTTTTAGCAGAAAAAGTGAATGACTTCTATATAAAGTTGTGACAGCCCTTAGACCTCCTTATTCCGGCCCTGTATGTGTGTGTGTGTGTGTGCGTGTGTGAATGGAGTGAGTGACCGTTCACTTTTATATATTGAAATAGATATACAATTGAAACTTACTTGATATTCAGTAGTCTTAGTACAATTATCACAGGGAACGCCTTGCTCTCCACACTTTTCCTTCTTGAACTCCTCGCCTAAATACTTGAGAACTTCAAGTCGTCGACACCCAGTTTGGTCTTCGCATATATATTTCATACGCAATAGCTTGTCGTTGTGGACTTTCGCCATTCGACATTTGTTGGGATCGTCTAAAAACGGTTCACACTTTAGCAAACTAAACATAATAAAATTCTATAATTCTGAGTCGATAATCGAAAAATATTCAATGTACAGACATTGAATATTTTTTGGAAAATCTATTTGAAATAGTTTTGATTCTTCAAGACGGGTGGGCCTCGGAATGAATTTTCGTAAAACGAAAATCATGCTAAACGCCCATGTATCTCCGAGACCAGTGGTCGTGAATGGCGATACTCTTGAAGTTGTGCACGAATACGTATATCTTGGCCAAACCATACAACTTGGCCGGCACAACTTTGAGAAGGAGGCTAATCGAAGAATACGTTTGGGCTGGGCGGCTTTCGGGAAGCTACGACATATCCTTGAGTCATCGATCCCACAATCTCTTAAGACCAGAGTATTTAACCAGTGCATCCTACCCGTAATGACGTACGGAGCCGAAACGTGGACACTTACCGTGGGACTGGTTCACAAATTCAAGGTAGCTCAGCGAGCAATGGAACGCGCGATGCTTGGGGTTTCTCTGGCACATAGAATTCGCAATGAAGTCATTCGCCAGAGAACTAAAGTAACCGACATCGCGCGTAGAATTAGCTCGCTGAAGTGGAAGTGGGCCGGTCATGTCTCCAGACGTACTGATGGTCGATGGAGCCGACACGTGTTAGAGTGGAGACCGCGTTTAGGCAAGCGTAGTGTAGGACGCCCTGCAGCACGATGGACCGATGATTTAAGGAAGGTGGCGGGCAGTGGATGGATGCGAACTGCCCAGGACCGGGATAGTTGGCGCTCATTAGGGGAGGCCTTCGTTCAGCAGTGGACGGCAATAGGCTGATTGATTGATTGATTGATTTGAAATAGTAATTATTAACGATATAGGTTCCAAATTTATATTTTTTAAAATTATTGTCTCTGTGGGCGGTACCACGATAACCCCAGCCAAAAAATTAGAAAAAAGTAATTCGCCATTTTGTGGTGGCGGCCATCTTGGATCATCAAGCGTATTTACGTTGGGTAGTATTAATCAATCACTCACTGTTGTTCGTCGACTGTAGCTTGATATCGCAGCTGTTGTAGTAGAGCAGGCAGTCCGCGCGCGCGCCATCGCGGCCCGCGCGCCCCGTCTCCTGGTAGTAGCCCTCCACAGACTTGGGCAGGCTGTGGTGGATCACGAAGCGGACGTCCGCCTTGTCTATGCCCATGCCGAACGCGATCGTCGCGCAGATCTGTTACGTGTACACGATACATACATACAGAGATAGATGGAGAGGGAGAGAGAGATGGATGGAGAGATCGAGATATAGAGATAGATGGATTGATAGATGTAGAGAGAGAGATCAAATCAAATCAAAATATTCTTTATTCAAATAGACTTTTACAAGCTCTTTTGAATCGTCATTTTTACATTATCAAAATTAAAAGTCAGTCTGTAAGTCTGTGAGTAAACTACCACCGGCCCGGAAAGCTGTTCTGCTGAGAAGAACCGGCGAGAAACTCAACAGTTGCTCTTTTCAAAAAAATATTTGGTAACAATATTGTATTACAATTTATCTATTTATCCTACGTGAGACACAACCAGTCACTAATCCCACACATTTACATCCACCAGGTATTCCGCTATAGTGTAATAAGCTTTATTCAACAACGTACTTTTAATTTTTGATTTAAATTGCCTCAAAGGCAAGTTCAATATTGACTGTGGAATTTTATTGTTACGAATACACGAGTAAAGGAGCTTGCGCCATCTAGCGTGGAGCGAGGGAACCACTTTGTGTGCTGTACAAAACGTGAAACCTCCACTAGATGGCGCTAGAGGAGCTATATAGAGGAATAAACTCGAAAATCGAGTACACGCGCGAATGTTCCAGAATGGTCTGGGACTAGACTCGGCCGGTATAAATAGGCCGCGGGTGGCCGAGCGAGAGGAGTTCAGTTTGAGCGATCGACGAAGCGACTTCGCAGTGAAGACAAGTCATCAAGAGTGATACCAGCGGAAATCTACGACATTGGCTACGACCTCGGACATATTTAGTGCTTAGTGAGTGTACCTAGTGATTAGTGTTTGTACCTAGTACCTAGTGTTTGTACCCAGTGTTTGCACCTAGTGCTTTGCGGACCTAGTGCTAGTGAATAAAGTCTCTGAAAGAGTCAGCAGGTCTTTCTCTCCAAATCGTTCGAACCCTAACACGCAACATTATTATACATGCGTACACCTTGCCCCATAAACGATCTGTTTACCTTTTGTAGACGAAAACTGGGTGTTACAAGTTTATCCTTATTTCTTGTATTTATACTGTGTTTGTCGCTGTTCTTTGAATAGCAATTAATATTTTGCCGAACAAACATAATGTTACAATATATATATTGCGAAGCAACCGTAAGAATTCCTATTTCTTTAAAAAGTCCGCGGAGAGTATCACGAGCGCTTATGTTATAAATAGCCCGAATGGCCCCTTTTTGTAGAATAAATATCGATTTAATGTCCGCTGCATTACCCCACAACAAAATACCATAAGATAAAATGCTATGGAAATAACTGAAGTAAACAAGTCTGGCAGTATCAATGTCCGTTAGCTGCTTGACTTTTCTAACAGCGAAAACAGCTGAGCTCAGTCTACTCGCAAGAGACGAGAGATGGGGACCCCATTGCAGACCCGAATCTAATGTCAATCCCAAGAAGACCGTGGAATCTACCGTATTTAATGTGTCGTTATTGAGATATAAATTTAAATTCTGTCTTTTTACATTAGGTAATAAAAACTGCATATATTTTGTCTTCTTGGCATTTAAAGCCAGATTATTAATGTTAAACCAGTGTAGCATATGTGATAATGCACTGTTTACTTCGTCGTAATTATTTGACTTTCTATCAACTTTAAAAATTAAGGAGGTATCATCCGCAAAGAGTACAATATCACACAATTTATTGGCATAAAACGGGAGATCATTAATATAAACTAAAAACAAAAATGGACCTAGGATAGATCCTTGCGGAACAGCCATTCTAAGAGGAGAACCAGAAGAGTTGACGTTATTTACTGCGACCTTCTGAACTCTATTAGTAAGATAAGAAGCAAGTAGATCGAGAGCAATACCACGAACACCGTAATGAGCAAATTTAAGCAAAAGAGTTTCATGTTTCACACAATCAAAAGCTTTAGACAAATCACAGAAAACTCCAATTGCATTCTGTGATTTTTCCCAAGCGTCATAAATATGTCTAAGAAGCACAATTCCCGCATCGGCTGTAGATCTGCCTTTAGTAAAAGCATACTGTTCATTATGGAAAATATTATTTGCGTTAAAATGAGTCAGAAGTTGACATAAAATAAGTTTCTCAAAGATTTTACTCATACATGGCAATATAGAAATAGGTCTATAATTGCCAGGGTCATTTTTTCACCATCTTTAAAAAGAGGTATTATTTTACTAATTTTCATAAGATCAGGGAATATTCCAGTATCTATGCATTTATTGAATATAAGAGACAATTGTGGTGCAATGTTTGTTATTATTGTATGAAATAATTTAACAGACATGCCCCATAAATCACCAGTTTTTTTTAAGATTAATAGTTTTAAATATTTTAATTATTTCATTCGCATCTACATATGAAAATTTAAATTGGTGATCACAGTGAGGAGTATGACTTTTCAAAGAAATTATTGCATCTGAAGTAGAGGATTTTAAAGAAGATGTGACCTTTTCAGGGAAATTAGAAAAATAACTTTCAAATGAATTTGCAACATCTTCATTGGAACTCACTGTAGCATTATTAATTAACAATTGGATAGGTTCACTAGCGGGCTTAGATCTGCCAGTCGTACGAGTAATCACGTTCCAAGTGGCTTTAATTTTATTGTCAGAATTTAAAATTTTATTTCTAATATATATAGACTTAGCCTGCTGACAAACTTTTTTAAAAAATTTTGAATAAGCTCTTACCCGAGTATAGAACGTTGGGTCATGATTCCACTGCTTCATACTATATAGTTCATACAAATTGTCTCTACTACGGTATATGCCGACTGTCGCCCAGTCGCTAAACATTTTAGGGTTCTTAATTACAGTGCGCTCTTTGAATACGTCATTGAACGAGTCTAAGAGTATATTAAATACTTTATTATAATATGAGTTGGGACTATCTACTGCCATGTCCACTTGAAGTAATTGTTGGATAACCTTCTCTTTAAAATTGTTAATTTTATAATGAGTGACCGGTCT
This sequence comes from Boloria selene, assembly GCA_905231865.2. Taxonomy (NCBI): domain Eukaryota; kingdom Metazoa; phylum Arthropoda; class Insecta; order Lepidoptera; family Nymphalidae; genus Boloria; species Boloria selene. The sequence goes on along the minus strand of HG993158.1, from coordinate 7,241,137 downwards.
ACATTTTATATTTTGCTTAGAGTTAACAATATTACTAGTTATTGAAATTTTTTGACCCAAGTGGTCTGAACTTAAATTTCCTATTATTAATTTATCGAGAACTTCCCCATGACAGAACACATTATCAATACACGTGGAGGAAGAATTTGTCACTCAAGTTGGTTCGCAGAAGACATTACTTAAGTCGTATGATCTGAATAGACTTAAAAGGCGATTACTGTGCTGCGTTACTTGAAGTATATCGACATTAAAATCCCCGCATACAATTATTGATTTACTACTTGTACATACATTTCTAAGGATATCGTCCATCATATTTTCGAATATATCGAAGTCACCCGAAGGGGGCTGGTACACGCATAATATAACATACCGTTGAGTCTCAACGCAGGATAGTTCTATAGAACGCTCGACAGAGAGTGCCACTATGTCTTGTCGGCCCTTGCATACTACATCATTTCTAACTAATACAAGAGAGCCACCGCGAGTAGCGTTCACTCTAACAAACGAACTTGACAATGTAAAATTTTCAATATTTAAAATATTACAATCTTTTTTGAGCCATGGTTCAGTTAGGCATATCACATGAATATTATCTTTCACAAGGTAAAGTTCTAGTTCTAGTTCTTTGCCACCTAAGCCTTGTATATTTTGATGAACAATATTTAATCTATTAGACTTAGGCATTGTCTTGATATTTAGTTTAAACTAGAACTAGCAATTTCTACACAAACATTATTTTGATGTAGTAAATTATTATTAATAGTAACAATGTTCTGAGTTGTACAATGTACAACTGGGTTTTGTATATTATAAGCTACTAAAGTAGCAAGTTTTTTCCTATAATACAAAGGCAGATACTAAGTATCCCTTGTCACCTTAAGACTAGAATAATTAATAAATTTATTAATGTCAAAATAAAAGAATGCGTCACTATGACGGTGAGTTGTATTATAAATAGCCATATTAAGGCTATATATGTACTTATTTTGTTCATCAGTAAGGGAAGAGGAATAAGGAAACGAGCAAATAATAAATTTGCACTTAGTCCTATTGTGTAAATTAAGTAAATTTTCTATACTATTTATAACACCCTGTTTCCTTACAGATGAACTATCCCCTTTTTTTTTTTTATTTTGTTCTGAATTAGTGCTTGACTGCGTTCCACCTGATGGTAAGTGGTAACGCAGTCGGAGATGGTAAGTCGCACTAATTCAGTAGCCACCTATTCACTCTTGCCTTGAAGACACCCATATTGTAATCGGACGGAAATACTGACGTGGGCAGGTTGTTCCAATCCTTAGCCGCACGTATAATAAATGACGAAGCGAAACGCTTCGTCCGGACGGGTGGAATGTCCACGACATAAGAATGGAGACCAGCCGTTCGTCGAGTCGTCCGATGATGGAAAGGGGATGGGGGAATTAAGTCGTGTAATTCCTGCGCACACTCTCCGAAATGCAACCTATAGAATACACAAAGGCTGGCAACCCTACGTCGGTGATCGAGGCTTTATAAGTTGGCTTTTACCAGGGTAGGGTCACCAATAAGTCTCAGCGCACGCCTCTCAATCGAGTCCAAGGCTGACAGATGGCATTTTGCAGCACCAGCCCATATGTGACTACAGTATTCCACGCACGACCGGACTTGAGCTTTGTATAGATTAAGAAGCTGTCCCGGCGTAAAATACTGTCGGACCTTTGCGAGGATGCCAACTTTCCTCGCTGCTACATTAGCCTTAGACGCGATGAACCGCCCGTAGTTCATGTTGGGGCTAATGTCCATTCCCAACAACTGCAGACGATCAGTGTATTCTAGAGGCACATTTCGGAAAGTAGGAGTCAAGGTAAAAGGACTCCTTTTTGTGGTGAACAGACACGCCTGTGTTTTGGTGGCATTGAAACTCACAAGATTGGCATCGCCCCAAGTGGAGACTGCCTTGAGTGTGAGATTCAAACGCTCTACCATGGCCTCTCTTTCGGACTGAATTTGATCTCTACTGGCTCGAGGATTTGGCAGGTATCTCTCTACAACAGTGCTGTCGTCTGCGTACCCATAGATACCGGGTATAAGCAGATCGTTAATATGCAGCAGAAACAAGGTTGCAGAGAGAACAGATCCCTGAGGAACTCCAGAGTTGGTTTTTAAGGGTTCTGATGAACAGCCTACAACCACAACTCTGAGTGATCGGTCGCTCAGGAAGTCTTTTATCCAGCCGATCAGGCCAGGAGATATGCCATAGGCTGAAAGTTTGCTTATAAGGCTAGCGTGCCAAACCCTGTCAAAGGCCTTTGAGACATCGAGGGAGACTGCAATCGCCTCCCCACTTCGCTCAAGAGCTTCGCCAATGGTGTGGTTGGCATACACTAGAAGGTCCCCAGTCGACCGATTCCGGCGAAACCCATATTGTCGATCACTGAGGAGATCGTTCTGTTCTAGGTATGCCATAAGACGAGTGTTCAATACACGCTCCATAATCTTGCAGAGTATGGAGGTGATTGAAATTGGACGATAATTGGCAGGGTCAGCACGGCTACCTTTCTTGGGCACAGGTTGCACATTAGCAAGCTTCCAGGATTTAGGCACTATTCCAGTCTTAAGAGAAAGGCGGTACAGACGTGTCAGTATCGGAGACAACTCGGGAGCACATGTTTTGAGCACTATCGCTGGTATACCATCGGGACCACTGGCTTTATTTACATCTAGACGACACAATATTCTCTTTACCTCCTTATTAGTTATGGAGATTTCGAGCATTGAGATCCCGCAGTGAGGTAGATGTGGTGTAGTAGCATTGCCAGAGTCTAGATATGAATTTTGGGCAAAAAGCGAGGCAAGTAAAGACGCCTTCTCCTTTGCCGTATGAGCCAGGGATCCGTCAGATTTTACCAGCGGTGGCAGTGAAGGCCGACAGAAGTTCGTCTCAACCGCTTTGGCAAGGGACCAAAAAGCTCTGCTACCAGATGGTTGGGCAGAGAGCTTTGCGCCAAAATGTGTAATTCGGTCAAGACGAGCCTTCTTTAATGTCTTTTTGTAGGACTTGGCGGCTAAGTTAAAGGCTCTCTTCTTAGGTCTTACATCCGGAGCTTTGCGGTCTCGAGTATCAACCCAGGCAAGGTAAGCCGAATGCTTACGCTTTTCAGCAAAGATGCATTCGGTATTAAACCATGGGCGAGCTTTGCCACCAACGGGTACATCGGAGAATGGGATAAAATATTCCATCGCTTGATGTACCACATCAGTTATAGCATCCGCACAGCTCGACGGATCGGAAGAAGAGAAGCAGACCTGCCGCCAAGGGAAGGATGCAAAAAAGTGTCGCATCTCATCCCAATCTGCTGACTTGTATTGCCATACTCGTCTAACACCAATAGAGTCGTTACCAGGTGGAGAGTAAGGTAATACAGTTTTTACCAGACAGTGGTCAGAACTACCCAATGGGGATGAAACCTGGATGTTATATCTGTCCGGATCAGTTGTCAGCAGAAGGTCCAGACAATTAGCTGTATGGCCGTCCACATCGGGTACCCTCGTCGCTTGGTCAACCAATTGAGAGAGTCCAAGTGACACCGCAAACTTCCACGCTTCTCTCCCAGCATGGTCCGTCTTCTGGTATGGGAACAACCAATCTTCATGATGGGCGTTAAAGTCCCCCAGAAAGACTAGTTGCGCGGTGGGGTACCGTTGGATAGCCACATCAGCGGCCTCACTGAGATGTCCAAATAATCGAGTTGTCTCCTGGTCACCTGTGTGCGATCGGTAGACACAGGAATACAGGATCTTTTCGATTCCTGTATCTACGATAACCCAGATCGTAGAGAATGTGGGGTCTTCAAGGTGGCGGAGACGCTGGAAACAGAGGTCATTTCGCACGTACAAACAGACTCCGGCCCGCGAGCTGAAGTTATGCTCCAACGTGTAACCGGGATAGTCCAGGTACGCAGCGCTTAATGGACATTGAATCTGCGTCTCCGTTAAAAAGAGCATGTGTGGCTGCGCAGTCTCCAGATGGAGGTGGACTGATGAGAGGTTTGTGTGCAATCCTCGGATATTTGTGAGGTGCACATTAAGTGAGGGGGAGTGCAGCCGCTTAAAAACATTACCCTTTTTGTTTTTAACCATGAAATTTATGTAATGGAAGAGTGAATAGGATGGAGAATGGCAGTTGAACGAGGTGTTGCACGAGCCCGGCAGTGATATTGGTGTTGTCATGCCGTTGAGGGCTTAGTCTGGAGACTGCGGGGACGCCCGAACCCCCCCAAGGATCGCCATCGGGCCCCCTCCTCTGGTCGCCAACCAGCACGATGGAGCCACCCTGGGATTTTTCACAGATGGCGGGGCAGCCTTTCATGGGTGGCTAACCCACTAGTTGGGCCCCCAACTGTCTGCGGTCGGCCAGCGGCAAGCCGTGCTTCGGATCCCGCTACCCTCCGCGAGTAAGCTCTCGACACAACAAACAACGATCCACCACCAACACGGCTACTGTGCAACACAACTATTCAGACCCATTCCCCATACGGCTTCATCAGCTCCCACATGCCGGAACGCGCTGTTAGGCGCTTGGCGGCATGACTTCTGCTGATGGGTGGTAACTCTGCCGTCGGCTGATGTTGGAGCCTACCACCGAGACTACCATGGTGTTCGGTAGTTTTTCCCTTAGTCGCCTTTTACGACACCCACGGGAAGATATGGGGTGGCCATATTCTTCTTGCCGTAGCCACACCTTTGAGAAGCCTTTGCCCTTGGAGAAGTACTATAGTACTATCTACACACAATTCCATTGAGGATATTTTTCTAATATTGTACTGGAAACTGGCACCAGGTGAACATATATTTTGTATATTATCAACGTGTTTTATAAGCAAAGGGCCCAAAGCCTTGGCCTATTTTATCAGACACAACAATTACATTACCATGGACCGCGGACTGGAGGAAATATCTATGCTATAGTTACTGTTACATTTTATACTATCAATTTGCTTTTGCTCATTGTGTATAACCGAGACATCTTCACCTACACAATTACTTTGAATATTTTTATCTTCTGATTTTGGTGTGTTACAGTCACACATATGTTTGTTAGTAAATGATTCAAATCTTTCATAATTATAATTACAAAGTTCAACTAAATTAGTTGCAGCAAGAATGTGCTCCTGTATCTGTTTTTGTGAGCACTCGTACTTTGTGGTAATTGAATTAAATTCACAAGATAAATTGTTAATTTCTACCTGTAGTTGTAGTGTGTCTCGCTCATACAAAGACTCTCGCTCATACAAAGACAAATCTCGCTCATACAAAAATAAATGGATAGAATGATGGATGAAGATAGATATGGATGCATAGATAGATGCATGGAGAGATAGAGAGATTGATATATGGATTGATAGATAGAAAGAAAGATGTATGGATAGATATGTAAAAAATTGATTGATTGAGACAATTTAGAAGTTTTATTGTTTGACTTTGAGGTTTAATTTTAACATCCCCAAGCGAACTATATCCCACGTACCACAGCATACTCATTGTCTACCCAACCCAAATGCACTTCCTTTCGCTTGCTATGGGCACGGCCGGCGTGGTAGGCGGCCGCCTTCACTTTTTCTTTCCGCAAGTAAGCCGCCAACGTGTTGCACTCTTTCTGTGTGCGGCAATACACTATACCCGACTTTCTGTGGTCAGAAAATTTCAGTTTCAGAAAAATTTTTCCAAAATAACAACTGTTTCGAAATGACACGTAATTTTATAAATAAACAATAATTGTTAATTTCAACTAAAGTTTTATTTAATTTAATGGCATACCCTGCATATTGTGTGCTTATAACGTTCGCAATGTCTTGGTTGACACTTTTCGGTTTCTTTTTCAAGATCTCATAATAAAGGTTCGGCCGGTTGAAGCTGGTCAAAAACCACTCGCAATTTTGCATCTGCGTAAAATAAAATCCAATTATTAATCAAAATCGACTTTTTAAGCGACTTAAAAAAAGGAAGATGTCCTGAAATAATATGTGTTTTCGTTTGCATGACTCTTAATATGAATGTTTTTGTTTTTTCGTATTAACAGCCTACATTTTAAAGATTATTAATAAAAACAAATTTCAACTAGACGTTTAAAAAATAAAAAACAGGTACTGACGCACCCCAGAAGTATTTTGACATGTGTCTGACTGACTCGCTGATGCAACATTTGTCTTACTTTGTGTGAAAAGAAAATAAATCCTATTTTGAGTAAAAATGGGGTGAATGTCCATAGGCACGAAACCTTTTTATACATTTAAGTGTGCTTGTGTATGCTACCTCTAGTTACGTGTACATGCAAATGAGCGTGCGCGCTTGCGTGTGCGTGTATGTGTGAGAGAGTATGTGTGAGAGAGTATGTGTGAGAAAGTGTGTGTGTGAGAGAGGGAGTGTTTGTGTCAGTGTGAGTGTGTGTGCATGCGTGTGTGTGGGAGTGTGTTTGTGTGTGAGAGAGAGAGAGTGTGCGTGTGTGAGCGTGAGTGTGTCAGAGACTGTGTGTGCGTGAGTGTGTGCGTATATACCGACCCCCAGTAGGCGCTCGACGTCCCTGCGCACTGTCAGCGTGGCGGTGGCGGTCAGCGCCAACAGCGGCACGCCGGCGTACGACTGCCGCAGGTGGCTGAGCTGCTTGTAATCTGGCCGGAAGTCGTGGCCCCACTGCGACACGCAGTGCGCCTCGTCTACCACAAACCTTGGCGTTCCAAATTTAAAAGATGTCAGTCATTTTAAAAATAGAACTGGATGTCAAATCTATTACACTTTTTTGATATCGCGGACAAACGGACAGACGCCTTGAGACTTTGTTTTATATGTCTTTTATTTTATATGTAAGTGTAGTGATTAACTAACCTGCCAATTTTTCCGCGTTTATAGAGCGTTCCTAAAGCGCCTCGCAATTTGTCGGAAATCCTCAACATTTCTGGTGTAATGTATAAAAATTTGATCTGTGGCTCCGCCGTAGCCAGCTTCAGATATATCTCGTTCTTTTCAGCGTCTGTTTGTAAATCTCCACATAGATATTCTGCTGGAATCTAAATACGGATGGATACATTTAAAATAATATAAACGATCGCGGGTTCGAGTTTAGCTGGGGACATTCGCTTATGTGAAGAGCACGTATGTAGGTATAATTGAATTAACACCATTTACTATGACTATTGGGTTGGACTATTCGAAGTCATTTCGATTCTTATAGTTCAAAATAAAAAACATGTTCTCCTTTTATTTATCAAAATAGCATATGTGTATTTAGTGTTATAACGTCCCACTACTAGGAGTTGGCCCTCTCTTCAATGCGAGGAGGATCAGGCCATATTCAACTACACTGGAAAAGTGAGGGCAGACTGAGCATGTCTTTCGAAACCTTGCTAGGTGCTTTATATACGCAGGTTTCTTCTCTATGTTTTCCATCACCGTTAAAATAAAATAAAATAAAAATATCCTTTATTTCTCCGAGAATTTACAGTAGTAAATCCATGATTACAATTTCTAATAAATGCAAACTAAATTGTGTCTCTTATTTCGGAGTGCCTGTTGGCAACGGCCTCCTCTAGTCCAGTATGTACCAAGAGTATAGCAGAGCTCGTCCTCCCAGCGCCTTGTGGGTCTTCCTCGCTTACACTTACCATCCCGTGGGTACCAGAGGGTAACTTGCTTAGACCATTTTTCGACATTACAGCGTAGCAGGCCACATGCCTGTCTATCTCCATTTTTGTTGATCAATTCGAGTGAGTATGTCAGGGATTTTGGTCTTTTCTCTGATCTCTGAGCTACAGATTTTATTTTTAATTTATTAAAAAAAATTATCCCCAACATACTTCTCTCCATTGCCCGCTGGTACACTGTAGTTTCCTATGTTGTTCAGTGAGGGCCCAGGTTTCACAGCCATAAGATATACAGGGCAAGACACAGGTGGTATAAGCTTTCCTTTAAATGTTTATGTTTAGCTCCTTGCTTTTCATGATTTCCTTGAGAGACCAGTACTTCTTCCATCCGTTTGCCACTCTTTTTTCAGTTTCTTTGGTCATCTGGTCCCCAGGGGATATTATTTGTCCAAGGTCAACATATTCACTTACATATTCAAGCTGTGTCCCGTTTAGTTTAATTTCCACCTAAGACGAGTTGGTCATAACTTTCGTTTTTTCCAGGTTCATTCTAAGCCCTATCTCCCCACTGCCCTAGCTGTTGGATCATATTTTCGAGTTTTTTGGGGTCATTTTCACAAAGAAAAAAAAAATATGCAAATAATATTTATTACTTTTACAGTGTGTTAGTTTTAAACATAAATATAAAACAATTTAAAATATAAAAAGCTTATTAGAAGTGGTCTCCATTGGCTGCAATACAGTCCTTTAAAACGTTGAGGCCAGTTATCAATAGAAGCACGCGCTCTTTCCATGGGAAAATTCTTCACTGCCAATCGTATGGATTGTTTTAGGGACTCCAAATTATCATGGCGTTTAGAGCAAGCCGTACTCTCTAAAACTGACCATAAATCATAATCCAGCGGATTAAGATCGGGACTAGACGACGGCCAGTCTTCAGCTCTGATGAAGTCCGAAACGTTCGCTTCTAACCAAGACTGCGTGGACCGAGCTTTATGACCCGGCGCCGAGTCTTGTTGGTAAGACCATACTTGGTTATCGAACATGGTGTTGTTAAGGGGCTTCACTACCTTCTCAAGAATGGTATCTTGATGCACTTGTGCCGATGTTTTGATACCTTTTTCACAAAAATATGGCTCAGTCACTCCTTCATAGCTAACACCCCACCAAACCATCACTGAAGTCGGGTAATGCCACGTTGCACTCTGCAGACTAATTGGGAAGCTTCCTTAGAGGTTTGAGCACAAAAATGGTCATTTTAATTGTTAAAATGTTGCTCAATTTTAAAGATTTTCTCATCCGTAAACATAATTTTTCTGTGACCTCCCTTTGCGTACCGCTTCAGTAGTTTTTTCGATTTTACCACCCTATTCTTTTTTAAATTATTTGTTAAAAAATGACCGGTGCGTCTCTTATAGGCTGCAAGTCCTAAGTCATCTTTTAAAATACGCGACATGGTTCTGGGTGCTATCTTTATCTCCCGAGATAAAATCTTTTGCTATCGGACAGGATTTCTGCGAATTCTTTCCCTTACTGCTTTGACCACCTTTTTCGTACGAACACTACGTGGATGGCCAGATCTTTTTCTGTCATAAACAGAGGAGGTTTCATTGTACCTATTGATAGCCCGGTACACAAACATTTGACTAATACCAAGCGTATGGAGAGTTTTAAAAATTGCAGTTGGCTCCATACCAACTTTGTGTAATGCAATCACAGTGATTCGGTTCTCTTTATCACCCCACACCATTTTAATATCGCAAAATATTATAAACTGTATTGGCGCCAAAATTAGAAAACACAATGAGCAATCGTATAAAAATGACAGATTCCAAATTCAAATGTAATATCTTTCTTATTTTTAATTGTAACAGTATTTATGGCCAGACTAGATATATTGATACCAAAGTCGTTCCAGTTAATCTTCCGAAATATGTTTTCCAACACTGCTAAGAACAGTTTTGGTGATAATGGATCACCTTGTCTGACGCCTCTGTTGATTGGGTACGGGTTGCCTGTCGATTCTAACCTTACACTACTTCTGCTGATGCTGTAAATATTTTTTATGAGATTAATGAACGTTTCGTTAACACCTTGTTCTTAACCAGGCTTAACCAGATGAAGTAGTGGATCGAGCTGTCAAATCCTTCACCGTTAGACAAGTGGAAATTATGTTAAAAATGTTTAGCACATAAAATATTTTCATAGATGCGAGATCCGGATTTGAACTCGCATCATTCGTTTATCCAGACGCGTTACTACTGCGCTGCTACTGCCAAACACCAATAGAAAATGGACGGCACAAATGGATACTTACATCTAAAGTAAGCAATTTGTTAACTTGGTCTAATATTAGCGATATCAGAGGCGATACGACGATAGTGACGCCGGGGGTCAGCATGGCCGGCAGCTGGTAGCACAAGGATTTACCTGATAACATAAATGCAAAAATTAAAAAAAATAATTAAGTATGCATGGAGATATTGATGAAACGCCCCAAAGTTACACAAATATATTTTTTAAGTGACTATATATATATATATATACGGAATATATATACGGAACTTGCGGCTTCGTCCGCGCTAAACCTGCATTTTAAATCTGTAATCTGTCTGTAATCAACTATCTGGTATCCGTAAAACAAGCTTCCTTCTTAGCTTACCACGGAACTAGATGGCGCTGTGTGTAATAAATTTTAATTTATTTATATTTATGTGGGATTTGTAAAAGGAGTATGCATGTAAGACTAAAAGGCAATGAATAGAGGATAAAAGGATTTTAAGAATAGAATAATATATATTTTAAAATATAAATAGTCAGTGAGTTCTAACGAAGTGCTTTTATTTATTATTTTTACGATCCTTCATTTATTTAATTATTTATTAAATGCACGATGTATTAATGTATATATACTTTATTGGATAAGGATTAATGCTGTATTGCTTAAAATCACTTTGTAAATAAACCATTATTTTTCGTAAAGATTAAAGGATAATGGTTACTGTGGGTTACCCCTAAGTGATAGATATGGATATATGCCATCGCGAACTTTTTTGTAGAGCTTTTTACGGTGTACAATACTGGTAGTACATTATTTTGATCTATCTCGCGTTTGCAATGTTAGCACAAAAAATGTGTTTATTTACGACATCACATTAGAAACCTCTAAAATTATCAGTGTTTCTCTGCTATATTACGCATGTATATACATACAAACCTTCTTCTTGAATTTAAAAAAACGAAATCAAAATCCGTTGCGTAGTTTTAAAGATCTAAGCATACATTAGGACAGACAGACAGCGAGGCGACTTTATTTTATACTATGTAGTGACTATGTAGTGCAGAAGGAATCAACGAATCAGTGAATTAACGTATCGGTAGTCGGTACACGTTTACGGAGCAATTACTGGGGTTCGTAGTGCGATAAACTTGCCATATTATAGTCATAATGTGCGCGCTGCCACTACACATTATTTAAAAGTGAAAGGTCACTCACTCACTCATTACTAAATATCTAAAACTGCTTCACTATCATCACTACATAGTATAAAACAAAGTCGCCTTTTCTGTCCCTATATCCCTATATCCCTATGTGCGCTTAAATCTTTAAAACTACGCAACGGATTTTGATGTGGTTTTTTTTAATAGATAGAGTGATTCAAGAGGAAGGTTTATATGCATAACTAGCTGAACCCGCGGCTTTGCTGTGTAAATCTAGGGAAGAGCCCGAGCGAAGCGAGGGCGAGTCGTTAGTGATATATAAAGATGAAATTAGGCAGGGAGGTAATTTATGGTTACTAGACGTCAGCTAAGAACTAATTTTGCAACACTGCCGGATTAAGCTTGTATAAAGTACTTCATAATAATTATGTGCTACAAATTTTAAATTAGGCAGAGTACCTAGGGTAAGTTGTGAGTAGCAGCAATTCTCAATATTTGTTATTGCAAATTAAATGTTTATTATACGACTTTATTGTGTATTTATCGGTTAGTTCTATAAAATTGTAAAGATGGTGGTTTGACATCTAAGTTGCACAGATATCCGGTAGATGGTGCCGTATTTCTATTTCTAGATTATAGTAGGCGCGTTATAACTTACGCCCAGCGGGCTGGGTTTGCTACTAGTGGGTGAATATTTCATTTCATGCATATTTTACATTTTTTTTTGACGAATCAAATATTAAGCCTGATGGTGTTGTTTATTATTTTTTTGTACAATATATAATGAAAATAAACTAAATATGAAGGAGGTACAGTAATGTGACGTTTAGTATTGAAGATATAGGGCTTTGTTTTTTTTTAATAAACGGCAATGAGATTAGCACGAACGGTAATTGATATTTAGCTAATGGTAAAGAGATTTATTCAAATGGTGATTAGAAATATATTAAAAAGTATAACATCAGAGTACTTTAATCAGCATTTTATTCGTTAACAATCAAATATGATTTGTAATAAGTAACAAAGAGGAAACATAATTGGTATAAATAATCAAACGCGTATAATATAAACAATCATAAAAAAAGAATTTAAGGAGTCAACTCAAAGTAAATAATAGAAATTGTCAATTTTTATTTGTAACAAATAACACTAATCGATTTATAATTTTCATGTACCACTGCAACTTGGTGTGTTAGCACTTTTACTCACCGTTACGTCAAGACAGAGCAAAAGTTTTCTTTGGTAATATTCATTACTGTTCATGTGACATGTTTAGAATACATTTCTCCCCTACCACTGTGAAAGCTGCTCTTAAAATTTGAGTAACTCACCAATGCCCTCTACCACTAAAACTTGCCAGTACTGCTCTCTACTGGCTCGCGACCAGTTTCATATCGAACTTGATCGCTAAATGTCCCAGTCGCAGATATGTTCAAAGCCAGCCCCTTTCCTAAATTCCGATGATCTCGGCGACTTCGGGATCGGTATTTCAGTGAAGTCCATCGCTTCTGTTTAAGTGTGTCGTGTTGGCATGGAGTCCATGGAGACCTGATGAAACGCTCTACCGCTGGCCTCTCGTTTGTTTGTACCTAGATCTATCCCCCATGCCAGCAAAATACACAGTTTGAGTGGTGCAGATATACACATACTGAATATTTTATTTAACCCGAGTCCGCCGAAATCTCAGAATTCCTTTTTTACCCCTTTTTGACACACTATGGTTGCAACAAACGTAAGAAAAATTTGCACAGCGGCTACCCCTTCCGCGTTTAATGTGGACTTTTGCAACAAAAAAGCACTCCATTTCAACCTCAATGCTGTCCATCATTATCTTGAAACAGATAAGCCGGTCTTACTTTTTTTAATGGAGACAGATATTGTCCTGCCGATACATCTTGCTTAAAATATCCTAGTTACAGCTTAGAACATGTCTTTCTGCCAAAAGTTGGGATTTGTACGTTCGTCAGGGAAGATATCACTCTGTTGTCGCCACCCCGTCCTGACCTGTCAATTTTATGGTCACGTATAAAATATGGGGGACATACTCCAATATAGACGTGTATCTCATAGTGGAAACGCCGAAATAGACCGACCCTTCGGACATCCAAGAAGGGTCAGATTTCCTATTCCAGCTATATCCCTGCGTGGAAGTTGTGATCCTCTAGGATTTAATGCCATGTCCAGTTTACACGTCATTTGGAACAGAAAGCCAAATTGGCTTCCAAAACAATAGTAGTGCTTAACGGAGCGAAACAGTATTTCAGTTCCTGTTCTTTATAAATCACAGGTTCACCCTCTCATGGAATACTGTTATGATCTCTGGGCTGGCACTCCTCAATACCAACTTCTTCCATGTGACAAGCCGTTCATATTGTCGCATGTCCCATACTAACATACGACTTAGAACCCTTAAGCTTTCGGATAGATGTTGCTCTCTATGTGTATTCTTTCGTCTGTATAATGGAATGTTCTGACGAACTTTTCGATGTGATGCCACCGTCGCGTTTCTGTCACCGCTCTCTTCCTCGTCGGGTTGGATGTCATCCTTATATATTATATGCCTGGCATCCCAAAAATGAACATGCATCTCGCTCCTTTCTGCCCGCACATGCAAAATGTGCAATAATCTTCCTCCTGGGGTTTTCTCTGAGCGCTATTATGTGGGGCACTCTCAACTCCTGTTATGTTGCAGGTGTCTAGGGGCAACAAACTTACCATCACCAGCTAACGCGGATTGTTAACTCGTTTTCCCCTTACTGTTAAAAAAATGGTCTCTCACTATTTTTTCTTTGCTGTCTTTTGCTTCTTGGAGTCATATCACCAATTAACAGAAAGGAACGCCTTTCATCTTATACTAATATATGAATTATATTAGTATAAGATGAAAGTATAAATATCATCTTATACTAATATATGAAAATAATATATGAATATTTTTGGACTTCTTTTTCTTTTTCTAGAGCATGTAAGACTGGGTTCAATTTAATACTTTTTCTGTGTGTTATTTTAGCCCTTAATTTGGTATATTTTTTTTTATTTTTTTAAAAACAATTAAAGTTTGTGGGGGTCAAACAGACAAATAGAACCAAAATAAAAGCTTACTAATCTAATTTCCGAAAATGCGTCACTTAACATTAATTGTAAGTATAATTGTTAATTTATATGGTTAAGGTTTCATTAAATCTTAACATTAAACTCATTACCGTTACTTTCTTCTAATCACCATTCGACTATAAACGAATGGCAAATAATAGTACATAATTAGAAGTTTGGTAATTAGATTCATCAATATATGCGGTTAAATATAGTTTTTTTAAAGATTCATGGATTTATGCAGTCTATTGTTTAAAAGATATCCTATTGTTGGTTACATCTAGCTAAAATTAAATAAAAAATAACCAATATACCTTTTATAATCGAAACGGTATGTAGAAATATTCCAAACCACACCAAATTTTAACCGGAGAAACTTATTTCACTTTGTCTCTGTGTGTATCCCGCTCTATTGCAGAGTGTCGACTGATGCCGAACGTTTTGTGAGAATGAAGGTACATAGTGATGCGAAAGTATTAAAATATCGACACAAACATGTCGCTGAATGGTAATTATGAAGAAGTGTAAGGACATTTTTTTAATAGTAAAAAGTTGTTTAAAACTGTGTAAACTTAAACTGTGTAGACTGTAGAAAGATTGCGAATAAATAAATAAATCAATTGACTAAGGATTTTAAGACTAAAGAATTTAAGATTACGACGGAAGTATTTGCATGAAATTATTAAAAAGGTCGGTAGGGTAAAGGTGAAATTAGAAATAACAAATAAGGGGTTCTTTAAAAGACTGGTTAGTCATTGCTGTTGTAGAACATATTTTAGTTAGTACTAGCGACTCGCCCTCGCTTCACTCGGGCTCTTCCCTGGATTTAGCATAGGCAAAGCCGCGGGATCCGCTAGTTATGCATATAAACCTTCCTCTTGAATCACTCTATCTATTAAAAAAAACCGCATCAAAAGCCGTTGCGTAGTTTTAAAGATTTAAGCGTACAAAAGGATATAGGGACAGAGAAAGCGACTTTGTTGTATACTATGTAATGATGAAGTGACGTGATTTTTATATTTATTAACATACAAATTATACAAATGATGTATACACTGTTGGTTTAATATGTAGTATAAAAAATTTAAAAAAAACTCACCGCCTCCCGTAGGCATGATGACGAAGCAGTCGTGTTTCAACAGAGTGGCGTTGATAATGCTCAGTTGGTTCGGCCTAAACTCATTCAAATCAAATATATCTTTGAGAGTTTCCCTCAAAGACTGCGAATGAGGATAGTTTTCGTTGTTGAATCGATCTTAAAAAGATAAGCATCTCAATATGTAAAAACGAAAAGACACTCACACATCATGAAATATCGAAAAAGGCTTTACATATAAAAATTAAATTTGACAAGGAGGTAGTTTATAATTAGTAGACGTCAGCTAAGTACCGATTATGCGACAGGGCCGGATTAAGGAGGTCTAAGGGCTCTCGCAATGTTTGTATGAAAGTCCTTCATTTTTTGAATTTTTATATTTGGCAGGTATATTTAGGGACGAACCCGACATCACAAGAAAATCACTAGACAGATTTTGATTAAATTTGGTAATAAAAAATGGTTTTTCAGGCCAACATGTAGTATACTTTTATCTGCGGGAAAATATTTCATTTCTGAGAAAACGATACCAACCGCAAAAATTTAACAAAAATAAACCTGAGCAGAGCGAAGATGGTTCGCAAGTACAAGTGTGATTCCATAAGAAATTATCAAATTTCACAAATACTTTCATAAATTAACGTGAACATTTGACATTTAATCAATTTTTTCGCGGATTTGTTTCGCTTTTTGGTTCCCGATGTTTTGAATGCTTTACACCGATCATGGTGACGGGAGAGACTATGGTAAAGAAACGTTGAGAAACCTTAAACCAAAATAAATCCACTAAAATAAACAAAAAAAGTAGTTTAACTCTGTTTAAATATCTAAAGCAACAAAAAATCAAATTTGAATAAAAAAAATTACCGTCTTCATTTCTTTTATTGTTGTCACTTTCATTTTTTGCCTCTTGCAAACTCTTGTCTTCAAAGTCCTCGGGTCTGTATATTGGCGGAGGTGCTTCATCTACTGGTCCAGTATTAGTAACATCAAAAACAGAAACAACATCATCATCACCATCATCATCATCACCATAATTCCATTCTTCTTCAACACCTTCTGCCCATCTTTCTTCAAGGGACTCATCTTCTAGTAACGGACAGGTTTCAGTGACAGTTTTTCCACACTCTTTAATTTCATTATTTGACTGTTGACTTATGTCCTACAAATTGGGATATTTTATAAAAATGACATAAACAAAAGTCATAAATTTAAACTTCAAAATTTTTTATTATGTTATTTATTACTGTATCTATACATTATACGTTATAAGCGGGAGATTGTCTAAGAAATGAGATATTTACTTGCTGTAAAATTATCTTGTATGTTATCATCAAAACAAAAATCTCAAAACCCTTGTCCCTGACTGTCTGTTGATGATAGCATCACGAGAAAACGACTGGATAGATTTTAATAATATTTTATGTTGGGACATTATTACACACAGCGCCTTCTAGTTCCGTGGTAAGCTACGAAGGAAGCTTGTGTTACAGATACCAGATAGTTGGTATACTACATATATAAGTTTAAATACATACATATTATAAATATATTTGGTATAATAATAGTTGGTTATCGGTTTCAACATGTAGAATACATTTTATTATGCGTAAATATCTCATCTCTGAGAAATTGGTAAAGTTCACGGGTGGGGGATTGACACGAGTCAGCTTGAGGGATCTCCCGTCCCCTCCCGGACTCTCACTCACCGGACGAAACGCGACAGCATAGCTGCCACTTCACGCCGGTCTTCTGTGAGAGAGTGGTACTATACGGGGCGTGCCGGCCCATTCGGCTGCTACCCGAAGGTAACAAGTAATAAGTGACTCAGTTAGGGATATTAGAAATACACGATATTTCTACCTGATGTAGTAGCTAGCATGTACGATCATACATCTGGAGATCCAGCATTCGAGTCCCGGGTGTGTCCTAACGGAGTACAAGAGTGACAAGAATAGAGAGTGCACTTGTGCACAATAATACTCGCCTCAATGAGATTGGTTGTTATAACCAAAATCGGTCAGGAAGGCATTAATATCATCTCCAATATAAAAGTTTGTTTGTATTGTATCGAATATACCAAATCCATTAGTATAAATAGTAAAGATCGTTCGTTTACACAAACATAAGAGAAAAATAATAAAACTTCTTTACATTTTCCTCATCAACGTGTACGAATAATAAAGTAATCATTTCGCATGAAAACGATCGCATCATAAAATTTAGTTAATCCAATAAAAATTATTCTCCATACACATTACATAATTAAGTCCCGTAAAAATTATAAATCGACGGTTTGGATGGATGGCTGTTACTCAATCACAATTTTAAATCATAAACGAAGCCATGCATATTATAATATGTATAGTCTATTTTTCCTTATGTGTCCTAAAAATCACGAAATATCACTAGGAGGGAGGGGGAGTGTAGTGAGTTATCACGTGTTTTTTCTTTGAAAGCGCGATTTCTAAACCGAAATTCGATGCGTGACCTTGACTCGCCGTTGCTAGGATTTTCCGGCGCGCCGCGGCAACCGCCGAACATTGCTATTAAGCCAAGTCACCTGTAAAACTTCCTATGACATCCATCTCTGAAAAGACCTGTACGGGAACTGCTGTCGAGAGAAATGACACTATTAAAAGCACCACAATAGGTAATTAAGCATCTGGAAATTAAAGCTCTGCTGTAAAAAAATCGTGTAATTCTTCATAAGAGATGATGAGACCAATCGGATGAGCTAAACATCCCCCCCAGACGCACGAAGCGTCGCTATGAGTAAGAATGGAAGCGTAATAATGAACTGATTGGTCTAGCTACTTACAAAAAGTATTGCCATAGTTCCCTGAATATCATGTATAAAAATTAAGACTAAGTCCTGAGAAAGTAGAAATAAGGCACTCAAGTCTCAACCTCCTGAATTCTTATTTGAGCAATAGAACGTAGATGGTTGGTGTAAATGGTGAGAGATCTACTGGGGCTCCGTTAGATATGGGGGTTCCACAAGGCTCTATTCTTGGTCCATTTCTCTTTCTAATTTATATAAATGATTTGCCATTTTTTGTACATGAGATAGTATTGTTCGCAGATTACACTTCACTTATTTTTAAGGTAAAACGTAATTTACTTATGTACGACGATGTAAATGATGCTCTCTCAAAGGTTGTCTATTAGTTCGATTCTAATAATTTATTATTTAATAACAAAAAAACAAAATTAATTAAGTTTACAACACCTAATGTTAAACTTGCTGATAGTGGTATTGGTTGGAATGTAAAAATTTGAAATGTAAAAACCGATAAAATCTATTAAACTCCTAGATATTATCATAGATTCGAAATTGCAGTGGGATCTCTATGTTGAGGGGTTAGCGAATAGGCTCAGCTCTGCAGCGTTCGCAGTTAAAAAAAAAGTTATTACAGACGTAGATACAACTCGGATATAGTATATTTTAGTTATTTTCGTAGTATTATGTCCTATGGTATCTTATTGTGGGGAAATGCAGCTACCTTTAATACTATTTTTGTCCTATACAAAAGAGCTATTCGTGCTATTTATAGTTTAGGTCCTAGAGTATCATAATACTTTCTTAGGTTTACACGAATAAGAATTTTAGAATCAATAATATAAAGATTTAGAATCCAAATAAATCCGCTACAAAATCCGAAAAGATAGTTTCATTTATAATGTTCTAGAGTATAAGGGTTAAGAGAAAACTTTAAAGAAGTAAAAATATTGACAGTTGCTTCTCAATATGTGTACGAAATTGTTATGTAAGTTCATAAAAATATACACGAATTTCCCAGGAATTGTGACATGCATAGCATTAATACTAGGAGCAAACATAAACTTGTAATGCCTGTGACTCGCTTACGCCGAGTCAGTAATTCTCTCGATTTATGGTCAATGTAATACGCTAATACAACAGGATACTACGCCTTGGGAAGGATGTGATCGCCGCCAGGCTATTTCAACATATAGAATTATTGTTAATTTGCAATTAAATATGAAAAAGAGAAATAAAAAAATAATATTAGCACTGAGTTTCTTTCGCCAGTTCTTCTCAGTTCAGAGGTTTCTTCTTTCCAAACTGGTGGTAGAATCATGACGTTCAGTAAGAAATTGTAACAATTTTTAGGTGAATAAAATATTTTAATTTGATTTAAAGTTTTAATTAAAAATGAGTGTATATTAAGGCGAAAAGGAAAATAAATCATTAAAATAATTAATATTATTAGTAAGGGAAACATATCCGAGTAATATTTTTTTTTAAATAACTTGTCGTGTTATTTCTACCCAATACTAACGTTCACTGCATAAAAACCATGAAGTTCAGTCGTTTGTCATTCATTCGTCATTGCCATCTCTATGAATTATCTCTGGTTAGCTGTCCGCCATATTTGTTCACTATTTAAGACAAGTAAGAAAAAATAGACTATACGTACATACATAATATTATAGATATACACTTACCATTATAGACGTCATTTCACTTGCCCCTTGAACTAGTGATGAAGCTGAAAAGACATTATTTTATGTAAATCTCTGAATTTTCATTGTTATAAATATAAAAATTTCTACGATTAAGGAACTTGAGAAACCAAGTAAAGCTAGTATCTTCATGCGAAAATCATTAACCGACTTCAAAAATATATATAGGTAGTAGTCGGGAGTACCCCCGTCGCCTCTCCCCCGCTTGTCAGTTGTCTCTATTAGTCATCTATGGTCTCTATATTATATAGCAATATATTCTATGGTTGTCTCTTAAGTCTTGTTGTTAGTTAGTTGTTACCATAGAGTATATTGCTACATATATAAAAAATATAAAGTTATTTTTTTTGGATATTAATAATAAAAATAAACACTTAAAGATTTTTACTTATAACGCGTTTTAATTATTTTTAATAAAGTGTGTCTTTACTAAAGACTCTTTAGATTATAATATATTTTAATTATAACTATTACTTAATTCTTGAATCTCCATCACGAAATTCTTATGTTATTAGTTTTTAGCAACCTTTTGCTTGACGTAAGTTGAAATAAATTTAACAGTTTTTAGAATCATTATCATTCATCAGTATTGTACACCTTAAAAAGCTCTAAAAAAAGTCCACGATGTCATATATCTATGTCTATCTCTTAGGGGTATAACCATTTTTTATCTTTTACTTTTTTTGAGAACGTAGCGATTCTAAGCAATACAGCATTAACCTTTAGCCAATCAAGTACCTTAAATACATTTTGCATTTTAAATAGATCAATATGACCCTTTACACTTTACAGCATTTAATTTAAATGAACATTTTCGAACTTACTACAGATTTAAAATGCAGTCTCTATAATCTATACTGCGTCGTAGTTAAAAAAAAAGATTTCTAAAATAAAAGAGCCTCAGTCCTTCAGCATCCTTATAACATGAGCTATCTGCAAGTAAAAGTCCCATCAAATTTTTTTTAATAGATTTTTTGTTGTTTGTACAGTATTTAAAAAATGTATAGTCCATTTTTCCTTACGTGTCCTAAATGGTAAACAAACACTGCCTTGAAGGAATTTCACTTATTTTCAGAAAATCCCGCATTTTAGACTTGGTTTCATCGTTTATAACTATTTTAGAAACACACACGCTATGAAATACACTAATAAAAGCTGTTAATTTATAATTTGAACACATTATTTTTTCTGAAATTGAAATTTTAACAGAACCAAAATAACTATTTCTTACCTTATTGCACTATGTAATAAAATGGAGTGAGGGACTTCGCTCTCGGAGATCTTTCGATCGCTTATTATTTTTTTTTAGTTTAAAGTTTAAAAATGACTTTATATTAAGACAAAAAGGAAAATAAAATTATTATTAGTAAGGAGGTCATCATCATCATCATCAGCCCCTTTTTACGTCCCACTGCTGGGCACGGGCCTCCCTCAGTACGAGGGGGATCAGGCCATAGTCCACCGCGCTGGCCTAGTGCGAGTTGTTACTGTGGGTTACCCCTAAGAGATAGATTTTTGTAGAGCTTTTTACGGTGTACAATACTGGTAGTACATTATTTTGATCTATCTCGCGTTTGCAATGTTAGCACAAAAAATGTGTTTATTTACGACATCACATTAGAAACCTCTAAAATTATCAGTGCTCTGCTATTTTATGCATGTATATACATACAAACCTTCTTCTTGAATTTAAAAAAACGAAATCAAAATCCGTTGCGTAGTTTTAAAGATCTAAGCATACATTAGGACAGACACACAGCGAGGCGACGTTATTTTATACTATGTAGTGACTATGTAGTGCAGAAGGAATCAACGAATCAGTGAATTAACGTATCGGTAGTCGGTACACGTTTACACTATAAGTTCCTCAGACTTCCATTTGGTGTATCCAATGTTCCTGAGGAGTTCCAAAGAGTAAACACTTCCATATTTGCAGATATTCCTGGACTTATTATATATTTTGATGACATTTTAATTGCAACTGAGACAGAAAAAGAACATGATGAAGTGCTAAATAAAGTATTAGATAGGGCCAGGTCAAGTAATTTAAAATTTAATCCTAGTAAATTTCAATATAAAACTAATAAAGTCACATTTTTGGGGTTTGAGTTTGATAAAAATGGGATGAAAATTGACCCACAGAGAATAGAAGCTATTAAAAGTTTAGAAAACCCTAGTAATAAGAAGGAATTACAGAGAATTTTGGGCATGCTTAATTACATAAGAATTTTTATTCCAAATTTTGCTGACTTAACTTTATAATTTGCGTGCCCTTTTGAGATGTAATGTGGAATTTATTTGGACAGAAGCTCATTCAAGGCTTCTAAAAAATATAAAAGAATTAATTACAAAAACTCCAGTGTTAACTCATTTTGATGCATCTAAAGCAATTACTATTGAATGTGATGCATCTAAGGATGCAATAGGATGCTGCTTAATGCAGGAGGGACAACCTATTTCCTATGCGTCAAGGTCGTTGTCACCAACAGAAAAGAATTTTGCGCAAATTGAAAAAGAATTATTAAGTCTTCTGTTTGCAACGTCTAAATTTCACTTGTACATCTATGGGCGTAAAACTTTAGTCAGAACAGACCACAAACCTCTTGTATCTCTAATTAAAAAGAATGTTGGAGAAATACCATCACCCAGGTTGCAACGGATGGTTCTTAAATTAATTAAATATGACTTAGATTTGAGGTATGTGCCTGGGAAGGAATTATATATTGCTGATTTGCTGTCAAGAGATTGTGAAAATGAAAACATCAATTCTGATGAATGTTGGATAAGCGAGATAGTGCATGAAATAGCATCTAATAATTATCAGTTACAGGTCACACCCAGAAGAAAAAAGATTCTTGAACAAGAAACCGTGAAAGATAAGACTTTGCAACTCTTAGTGCAGTATTATATGAAGGGTTGGCCCGCCAGTAGTAAACATGTACCTGAAGAAATAAGGATATATTACAAATTTAAAGACGAAATTTCTGTGAGTGGAAACTTGGTATTTGTTGGCCGAAAGCTGTTGGTGCCTATTTCCTTGAGAAAAGAAATGTTGGAGAAACTTCATAGTCCTCATTTAGGAGTCAGCAAAACTCAAAAAAGGGCAAGACAAATATTTTATTGGCCGCAAATGAATTCTGATATTGAAGAATATGTACTGAAATGCAAAATATGTGAAACGTTTAGAAATAAAAATATAAAGGAACCTTTATTGCCTTGCCCGGTACCATCAAGACCTTATCAACGGATTGGTATGGATTTTTTCCAATTAGGAGACTATTCCTACTTGATAATTGTAGATTATTTATCAGCCTGGTTTGATGTTGTGAAGATGCCACATAAAACATCATCAGAAACAATCAAGGCTGTTAAACCAATATTTGCCACACATGGCATACCGGATGAAATTGTGGCTGATAATATGCCTTTCTCATCCTTTGAGTTCAGGAGATTTTGTCAAGAGTGGGAAATAAAATTGACTAACACCAGCCCACACTATCCACAATCAAATGGAATGGTGGAGAAAGCAGTAGGTATCTGCAAAAGTATCATGATAAAATGCTGCAAGTCTGGACAGGATTTCAATTTGGGATTGATTGAGTATAGAAACTGTTCAATCACAGGATTGTCAGCAAGCCCAGCACAAGTACTGATGAGTAGAACGCTAAGAACTGTCCTCCCAACTGTTGAAGAGAACCTTCTGCTAAATGTTGTTAGAGTGAAGGAGGATAGGGAGCTTAAACAGCAAAAGTCTAAGCTACACTTTGATAAAACATCAAAGAGGAGAAGAGTGTTCCATGATGGTGAAAGTGTAGTCCATAGAAGAGGAAGGAGATGGGAGCCAGCCCAGATTATTAAATCAAACAAAACACCTAGATCCTACATAATAAGAACTGAGGATGGTCAAGCATTAATTAGGAACTCAGTCCATTTACGCGAATCAAGAAATCCCTTCACTATTAATGGAGAAGAAAATAATAATTCCGCTTTGGAAAATAACATTAGTGAAAGTAGTGAATCGAATACTGTTCCAGCTCAATCACCTCAATTTCAGCAAGGGAATCCTGAGGTTACCTCTGAAACCCATAACTCAGCTCAACCTATGTCTAGATACGGAAGACAAATCATTAAGCCGAGAAGGTTGGTGGAAGAATAAATATTATAATTAAATTGGTTTGATTTTATGTTTGATTCAGTTGTATTTTGTGTTTATTATGAAAATTTATCTTATGTTGTAGTATTGTTAATCTTGAAATTTGTGTTATGTTTTACTCAGTTGTATTTTGTGTCTATTATGAAAATTTATCTTATCTTGTAGTATTGTTAATATTGAATTTAAATAAAAAAAGGGAGATGTGGTAACACTGTTAGAAAAGATGTCAGAACTGTTTTTAGAGATGTCAACAGGTTGTCAATATGTGTATTGTGTAGTTATGGTTGCAACTGATTATTTAATAAAGTTATACTAAAGACTGTTGACTTTAAATTACATATTAGAAATACAACATATTACCTTTTATAATCGAAACGGTATGTAGAAATATTCCAAACCACACCAAATTTTAACCGGAGAAACTTATTTCACTTTGCCGGTAACAGTCTTTCATGCGTGTATCCCGCTCTATTGCAGAGTGTCGACTGATGCCGAACGTTTTGTGAGAATGAAGGTACATAGTGATGCGAAAGTATTAAAATATCGACACAAACATGTCGCTGAATGGTAATTATGAAGAAGTGTAAGGACATTTTTTTAATAGTAAAAAGTTGTTTAAAACTGTGTAAACTTAAACTGTGTAGACTGTAGAAAGATTGCGAATAAATAAATAAATTGACTAAGGATTTTAAGACTACAGAATTTAAGATTACGACGGAAGTATTTGCATGAAATTATTAAAAAGGTCGGTAGGGTAAAGGTAAAATTAGAAATAACAAATAAGGGGTTCTTTAAAAGACTGGTTAGTCATTGCTGTTGTAGAACATATTTTAGTTAGTACTAGCGACTCGCCCTCGCTTCGCTCGGGCTCTTCCCTGGATTTAGCATAGGCAAAGCCGCGGGATCCGCTAGTTATGCATATAAACCTTCCTCTTGAATCACTTTATCTATTAAAAAAAACCGCATCAAAAGCCGTTGCGTAGTTTTAAAGATTTAAGCGTACAAAAGGATATAGGGACAGAGAAAGCGACTTTGTTTTATACTATGTAATGATGAAGTTTTTTTTTTTGTCTACCTCCCGCCCTCCCGTAGGCATGATTTTTTTTTTTTTTTATAGGACAAAGGGGGCAAACGGGCAGGAGGCTCACCTGATGGAAAGTGATCACCACCGCCCATGGACATCTGCAACACCGCAGGGCTTGCAAATGCGTTGCCGGCCTTTCAGGAAGGAATACGCTCTCTTCTTGAAGGTCGCCAGGTCGTAACGGTTTGGAAAGACCGCCGGCGGCAGCTGGTTCCACAGAGTGGTTGTGCGTGGCAGAAAATGTCTTAAAAATCGCACTGTTGTGGAACGCTGGACATCGAGGTGGTGTGGATGGAATTTGCGGTTTTGACGCGATGTCCGATGGTGAAATTCTGCGGCCGGGATCAGTCCAAACAATTCCTCGGAACACTCCCCGTGGTAAATGCGGTAGAAGATGCAGAGTGAACCAACATCTCTACGCAGAGCTAAAGGATCAAGCCGATCGGAGAGAGCTTGATCGTCGACAACTCGAGCCGCCCTACGTTGAATGCGGTCAAATGGAAGTAGCTGGTACTGGGGAGCTCCCGCCCAGAGATGAGAACAGTACTCCATGTGGGGCCGAATTTGCGCCTTATAAAGATTAAGACGCTGACCCGACGTGAAGTACTGTCTCGCCTTACTGAGCACACCAAGTTTCTTTGAGGCCAATTTGGCCTTGTCTTCCAATTGACCACGGAACTGGACGTTGCTCGAAATGTCGACGCCAAGTATTCCGATACTGGCTGTGGCAAACAGGGGAGTGTCCTCAAATAGAGGAGTGACGACAAATGGCGACTTTTTAGCGGTGAACGCGCAAACTTGTGTCTTTTTGGGGTTAAATTGGACTAAGTTTAGTCGACCCCAATCCGAGACTTTGGTTAATGATGATTCGATTTCAGACACAAGTTTGTTCCGACACTCGTCGACGCATTCCCGAGAAATATTAGCGCGGCAAGTGTACAGGGCGTCCACAGTGCTGTCGTCTGCATAGCAATGAATGTTGCTGATTTCCAACATGTCATTGATATGCAGAAGGAACAGAG
This sequence comes from Boloria selene, assembly GCA_905231865.2. Lineage (NCBI taxonomy): Eukaryota > Metazoa > Arthropoda > Insecta > Lepidoptera > Nymphalidae > Boloria > Boloria selene. Next base: position 7,215,141 of record HG993158.1, on the reverse strand, counting down.
TAGGAGACAGTACACAGCCTTGTGGAACACCAGCATTGACGTATTTAGGATCAGAGCAAGCACCGTCAACAACGACCTTGATGCTCCGATCTGCCAAAAAGCTGGTGATCCAGTTGCATAATTTCTCGGGGAGCCCATAGGAAGGTAGCTTTGAAAGAAGCGCTTTGTGCCATACCTGATCAAAGGCCTTCGCTATGTCCAGACTGGCTGCAAGCGCCTCCCCCTTGGTCTCAACTGCTTCTGCCCATCTATGTGTCAGGTAAACTAGAAAATCACCGGCTGAACGACCTCGACGAAAGCCGTACTGACGGTCGCTGATCAGCCGGTGCTCCTCCAGGTACCGCAGGAGCTGGCAGTTGATAAGGGACTCCATTATCTTGGAGAACAAGGAGGTAATGGCTATGGGCCTGTAAATGGACGGATTCGAGCGGTTACCCTTTTTTGGGATCGGGTGCACTAAAGCGGCCTTCCAAGATTTCGGGACTACGCCTAATGAGTAGGAGTGCCGGAAAAGACGCGTTAAGACCGGTGCCAGCTCCGGAGCACATGTCTTCAATACGATCGGAGGGATGCCATCGGGCCCACTCGACTTATGAATGTCCAATTAAAGAAGTGCCTTGCGAACTGCACTTTGCCGGAATTGAACTTCCGGCATCGTAGTATCGCACCGCGGGATTGTCGGTGGTGAGTTTCCTTGGTCATCCAGAGTCGAGTTGGACGCGAAGAGAGAGCCCAAAAGATCAGCTTTCTCCTTCGCGGCATGGGCCAGTGAGCCATCCTCCGTGTGCAGAGGTGGAAAAGAAGGCTGACAGAAATTCCCTAAAATAGCCTTGGCGAGAGACCAGAACGCACGTGTTCCTGAAGGGAGACGTCCCAATCTCTCGCCAATTCTAGCAATGTGCTTCGACTTTGCATTAGCAATAGCACCTTTGAGGGACCTGGAGGCAAAGTTATACTCCTTTTTCAAAATGCTGGTGTTTGCATCACTAGACGACGACGCGATAGCCCAGGCTTGGTAGCATTCCAGCTTTCGGCGAGATGCCGTCTTGCAGGAGCGACCAAACCAAGGCTGGGATTTGCCTCCGATGGGCACTGCAGAGAACGGAATAAATAGTTCCATACCCTGAAGTACCACATCGGTGACAGAGTCAGCAACGACGTCTGGATCATCCGGCGAGAAGCATATCTCCCTCCATGGGTAGGATGCAAAGAATGACCGCATCCCGTCCCAATCCGCTGACCTATAGTGCCATACTCGGCGGCAACCCGCAAAGCGAGGCCTTGTTGAGAGCGTAACCTGCACTGTACTCCGGACAAGGCAGTGGTCCGACGAACCAAGAGGAGGGTCGACGGAGATCAGGTAGCCGTCCGGGTGAGAGGTCAACAGAAGGTCCAACAGGGAAGTTGTATGATCCTCCACATCAGGGAAGGTGTATGATCCTCCACATCAGGGATTCGCGTTGGCGAGGTAACAAGTTGTGTCAGATCATATGCTAATGCGAAATCGTAAACAGATCTCCCCGCATGATCGGTGGTGCGTGATCTAAGCCATTCGGCGTGATGGGCGTTAAAGTCGCCGAGAATCACGATCTCTGCGGATGGGATCTGTTGCAGCACGGAATCTGTAGCCATTTGCATGTGCTCAACGAGTCGGTCAGTTTCGGCATTACCGCTATGAGACCTATACAGGCACGCGTAGATTCGCGGATGATCATCGCAGTCTACACGTAGCCAGAGGATGGATAGGTCCTGCCCTTCAAGGCTGTCGAGGCGGCGGGAGCAGATATCCTCTCTGACGTACACGCACACCCCAGCCCGTGATACAAAGGAATGCTCCAGTTTATACTCCGGGTAAGAGAGGAAAGAGGTGTCAGCCGGAGAAGATATCTGCGTCTCAGTAAGGAATAGCAAGGCCGGCTTCGTCGTCTCAAGGTGGAAGTGGACGGCGTTCAGGTTGGAGTTCAGCCCCCTTATGTTGCAGAAATCCACGGCGAGCGTGAAAGGGGTAGCCTTATGCTGCCTGCTCCGTTTGCCCCGAACAGAAGACGAGAGCGCAAAATAGCCCCCCCCAGAATTCGGAGGGCAGCCTGGGCATCCACGCTCAGGTTTTGTACGACCTGAGCATGGATGTCCAGAGAGGGATTCTCCACTGCGATGTGCGCTGGTGGTACCCTCCTGGGGTAGATAAACCAAATTTTGCACTATCATGGGGAGGGATGGGAAATGGGCCTCCGAGACACTCACTCACCGGACGAAACGCGACAGCAAAGCTGCCACTTCACGCCGGTCTTCTGTGAGACAGTGGTACTTTACGGGGCGTGCCGGCCCATTCGGCTGCTACCCGAAGGTAACTAGCATGGCACTACCACTGGTTTTGTTTGACTGATTGCACTGGTGGAATAATCTCTGTCACTAGATTATCCCACCAGCAGGCGGTGGGTTCGTCACGTCCTACGCCGGTGTGTTTCAACAGAGTGGCGTTGATAATCCTCAGTTGGTTCGGCCTAAACTCATTCAAATCAAATATATCTTTGAGAGTTTCCCTCAAAGACTGCGAATGAGGATAGTTTTCGTTGTTGAATCGATCTTAAAAAGATAAGCATCTCAATATGTAAAAACGAAAAGACACTCACACATCATGAAATATCGAAAAAGGCTTTACATATAAAAATTAAATTTGACAAGGAGGTAGTTTATAATTAGTAGACGTCAGCTAAGTACCGATTATGCGACAGGGCCGGATTAAGGAGGTCTAAGGGCTCTCGCAATGTTTGTATGAAAGTCCTTCATTTTTTGAATTTTTATATTTGGCAGGTATATTTAGGGACGAACCCGACATCACAAGAAAATCACTAGACAGATTTTGATTAAATTTGGTAATAAAAAATGGTTTTTCAGGCCAACATGTAGTATACTTTTATCTGCGGGAAAATATTTCATTTCTGAGAAAACGATACCAACCGCAAAAATTTAACAAAAATAAACCTGAGCAGAGCGAAGATGGTTCGCAAGTACAAGTGTGATTCCATAAGAAATTATCAAATTTCACAAATACTTTCATAAATTAACGTGAACATTTGACATTTAATCAATTTTTTCGCGGATTTGTTCCGCTTTTTGGTTCCCGATGTTTTGAATGCTTTACACCGATCATGGTGACGGGAGAGACTATGGTAAAGAAACGTCGAGAAACCTTAAACCAAAATAAATCCACTAAAATAAACAAAAAAAGTAGTTTAACTCTGTTTAAATATCTAAAGCAACAAAAAATCAATTTGAATAAAAAAAATTACCGTCTTCATTTCTTTTATTGTTGTCACTTTCATTTTTTGCCTCTTGCAAACTCTTGTCTTCAAAGTCCTCGGGTCTGTATATTGGCGGAGGTGCTTCATCTACTGGTCCAGCATTAGTAACATCAAAAACAGAAACAACATTATCATCACCATCATCATCATCACCATAATTCCATTCTTCTTCAACACCTTCTGCCCATCTTTCTTCAAGGGACTCATCTTCTAGTAACGGACAGGTTTCAGTGACAGTTTTTCCACACTCTTCAATTTCATTATTTGACTGTTGACTTATGTCCTACAAATTGGGATATTTTATAAAAATGGCATAAACAAAAGTCATAAATTTAAACTTACAAAATTTTTTATTATGTTATTTATTACTGTATCTATACATTATACGTTATAAGCGGGAGATTGTCTAAGAAATGAGATATTTACATGCTGTAAAATTATCTTGTATGTTATCATCAAAACAAAAATCTCAAAACCCTTGTCCCTCACTGTCTGTTGATGATAGCATCACGAGAAAACGACTGGATAGATTTTAATAATATTTTATGTTGGGACATTATTACACACAGCGCCATCTAGTTCCGTGGTAAGCTACGAAGGAAGCTTGTGTTACAGATACCAGATAGTTGGTATACTACATATATAAGTTTAAATACATACATATTATAAATATATTTGGTATAATAATAGTTGGTTATCGGTTTCAACATGTAGAATACTTTTTATTATGCGTAAATATCTCATCTCTGAGAAATTGGTAAAGTTCACGGGTGGGGGATTGACACGAGTCAGCTTGAGGGATCTCCCGTCCCCTCCCGGACTCTCACTGACCGGACGAAACGCGACAGCATAGCTGCCACTTCACGCCGGTCTTCTGTGAGAGAGTGGTACTATACGGGGCGTGCCGGCCCATTCGGCTGCTACCCGAAGGTAACAAGTAATAAGTGACTCAGTTAGGGATATTAGAAATACACGATACTTCTACCTGATGTAGTAGCTAGCATGTACGATCATGCATCTGGAGATCCAGCATTCGAGTCCCGGGTGTGTCCTAACGGAGTATAAGAGTGACAAGAATAGAGAGTGCACTTGTGCACAATAATACTCGCCTCAATGAGATTGGTTGTTATAACCAAATTCGGTCAGGAAGGCATTAATATCATCTCCAATATAAAAGTTTGTTTGTATTGTATCGAATATACCAAATCCATTAGTATAAATAGTAAAGATCGTTCGTTTACACAAACATAAGAGAAAAATAATAAAACTTCTTTACATTTTCCTCATCAACGTGTACGAATAATAAAGTAATCATTTCGCATGAAAACGATCGCATCATAAAATTTAGTTAATCCAATAAAAATTATTCTCCATACACATTACATAATTAAGTCCCGTAAAAAATATAAATCGACGGTTTGGATGGATGGCTGTTACTCAATCACAATTTTAAATCATAAACGAAGCCATGCATATTATAATATGTATAGTCTATTTTTCCTTATGTGTCCTAAAAATCACGAAATATCACTAGGAGGGAGGGGGAGTGTAGTGAGTTATCACGTGTTTTTTCTTTGAAAGCGCGATTTCTAAACCGAAATTCGATGCGTGACCTTGACTCGCCGTTGCTAGGATTTTCCGGCGTGCCGCGGCAACCGCCGAACATTGCTATTAAGCCAAGTCACCTGTAAAACTTCCTATGACATCCATCTCTGAAAAGACCTGTACGGGAACTGCTGTCGAGAGAAATGACACTATTAAAAGCACCACAATAGGTAATTAAGCATCTGGAAATTAAAGCTCTGCTGTAAAAAAATCGTGTAATTCTTCATAAGAGATGATGAGACCAATCGGATGAGCTAAACATCCCCCCCAGACGCACGAAGCGTCGCCATGAGTAAGAATGGAAGCGTAATAATGAACTGATTGGTCTAGCTACTTACAAAAAGTATTGCCATAGTTCCCTGAATATCATGTATAAAAATTAAGACTAAGTCCTGAGAAAGTAGAAATAAGGCACCCAAGTCTCAACCTCCTGAATTCTTATTTGAGCAATAGAACGTAGATGGTTGGTGTAAATGGTGAGAGATCTACTGGGGCTCCGTTAGATATGGGGGTTCCACAAGGCTCTATTCTTGGTCCATTTCTCTTTCTAATTTATATAAATGATTTGCCATTTTTTGTACAGGACAAACATGAGATAGTATTGTTCGCAGATTACACTTCACTTATTTTTAAGGTAAAACGTAATTTACTTATGTACGACGATGTAAATGATGCTCTCTCAAAGGTTGTCTATTAGTTCGATTCTAATAAAATTTATTATTTAATAACAAAAAACAAAATTAATTAAGTTTACAACACCTAATGTTAAACTTGCTGATAGTGGTATTGGTTGGAATGTAAAAATTTGAAATGTAAAAACCGATAAAATCTATTAAACTCCTAGATATTATCATAGATTCGAAATTGCAGTGGGATCTCTATGTTGAGGGGTTAGCGAATAGGCTCAGCTCTGCAGCGTTCGCAGTTAAAAAAAAAGTTATTACAGACGTAGATACAACTCGGATATAGTATATTTTAGTTATTTTCGTAGTATTATGTCCTATGGTATCTTATTGTGGGGAAATGCAGCTACCTTTAATACTATTTTTGTCCTATACAAAAGAGCTATTCGTGCTATTTATAGTTTAGGTCCTAAATATCATAATACTTTCTTAGGTTTACACGAATAAGAATTTTAGAATCAATAATATAAAGATTTAGAATCCAAATAAATCCGCTACAAAATCCGAAAAGATAGTTTCATTTATAATGTTCTAGAGTATAAGGGTTAAGAGAAAACTTTAAAGAAGTAAAAATATTGACAGTTGCTTCTCAATATGTGTACGAAATTGTTATGTAAGTTCATAAAAATATACACGAATTTCCCAGGAATTGTGACATGCATAGCATTAATACTAGGAGCAAACATAAACTTGTAATGCCTGTGACTCGCTTACGCCGAGTCAGTAATTCTCTCGATTTATGGTCAATGTAATACGCTAATACAACAGGATACTACGCCTTGGGAAGGATGTGATCGCCGCCAGGCTATTTCAACATATAGAATTATTGTTAATTTGCAATTAAATATGAAAAAGAGAAATAAAAAAATAATATTAGCACTGAGTTTCTTTCGCCAGTTCTTCTCAGGTCAGAGGTTTCTTCTTTCCAAACTGGTGGTAGAATCATGACGTTCAGTAAGAAATTGTAACAATTTTTAGGTGAATAAAATATTTTAATTTGATTTAAAGTTTTAATTAAAAATGAGTGTATATTAAGGCGAAAAGGAAAATAAATCATTAAAATAATTAATATTATTAGTAAGGGAAACATATCCGAGTAATATTTTTTTTTAAATAACTTGTCGTGTTATTTCTACCCAATACTAACGTTCACTGCATAAAAACCATTAAGTTCAGTCGTTTGTCATTCATTCGTCATTGCCATCTCTATGAATTATCTCTGGTTACCTGTCCGCCATATTTGTTCACTATTTAAGACAAGTAAGAAAAAATAGACTATACGTACATACATAATATTATAGATATACACTTACCATTATAGACGTCATTTCACTTGCCCCTTGAACTAGTGATGAAGCTGAAAGGACATTATTTTATGTAAATCTCTGAATTTTCATTGTTATAAATGTACCTGCACCCGCCGCTCCGCGCCGCGTGCTACAAAAATACTTACACGTGCTGATGTCGCCTCATCGTCGCATCGTCGTCCTTGAAGCCACTGTCTTTGACGCGCCGCTTTCTCTTGTGAGATGCCGCCATCCGCCGCCTTTGAGCTGGGCGGCCGGCGACCTTGGGTGCATACTTTACACGTGTATCTTGCACGTGTCGCGTTGCTATGGCGGCATCTCACAAGAGAAAGCGGCGCGTCAAAGACAGTGGCTTCAAGGACGACGATGCGACGATGAGGCGACATCAGCACGTGTAAGTATTTTTGTAGCACGCGGCGCGGAGCGGCGGGTGCAGGTACATAAATATAAAAATTTCTACGATTAAAGAACTTGAGAAACCAAGTAAAGCTAGTATCTTCATGCGAAAATCATTAACCGACTTCAAAAAAGGAACAGGTTACTAGGTTAGGAACATATTATATATGTTCCACTGTATTAAATATTATTATTATAAATATTATATTATTATATATTTTTTTTTATGTATGTCACCGATTTCTCCGCCGTTTTTCAAAAAATTTTCGTTTGTTCGGTAAGGTATAGCTCCGAGGGGGTCCCATTGTCACCATCTATTACGTTTTTCATATATTATCTAAAGCTGTTCAAGAATTTGTGATGATGTAAGTTATACCTCCTCAACGGTTAGGAGTTGAAAGAAAATTCTTTTAATATTATACGAACTTATGAACCGGTAGTTGTATTCCTTCAGGATATTTATAGGTTGATCTGATAATAGAAGGTAAATCTTATTAACGTATAGGTTATGTGGAAAAATAGATGTAGACAAATCTCGATTCACTATAATTGTCGTTCACTCCAAAACTTCGCTGACTTATTGGAGCAGTAGTTTAGTTAGCCTACACATATTATATTTAAACATAATATCTAATTTCCACTAACAAATTAAAAATAAATTATTTTTTAACAAACATGAAAACCTACTTCAAAACGTTACAAATAGAAACTAAATAGAAAAAATAATAATTTTAATTACTTAGTTATTGTTGGCGCGACTCAGAAAGAATTTGGTTTCCGTTGAAACGCATATAAGTTATAACCTTCCTTGCGGAATTCGGTTAAAAAGATACGCATAAAACTAATAATTACGATCGGTCGAACTCGGGCTGACTCGGCGCGACGCTAACTGGAGTTGACCCCGAGTTGACACATCACTATATCGCAATTACTTATCACTATTTGTTTTATCACGCTATATTATTACTTCTAACTCAAATAATGCTAATCACGAAATACACAAATGAGTTTTTTAATTTAATTTGTATTAATAATTTATTTATCACTTCATATAATAAATTCTCCACAGCGAGTCTGTCTGTCCGTTTGCAATAAACTCGAACTCGGCACAGATTTTCATGCTGTTCTTACCAATGGATAGAGTGATTCTTGAAGGTTTAAGTATAGTTTTAACTATTACAATCTATAGATTATTTATAAAAGGATGGTAAAGCTTAAACTAGCAAACATGTTATCCGAGGCGGACGGAAAACATGCCTCTATCGCCTGCGGGGGAGAGGAATTTAATTTCGATTATTGTAAGCATTAAAGTTATGTGTTTCGTATTTCCTTATTTGCTATATATATTTCTGTTTTACTTAACTATAGTGTATTGTGTGTTAATAGGAATTGGAATAAAAGCTTTTAATAGATTTAATACGCGAGCTATGTTTTATTTGGGATGCTTATTTTCGGATCACAAGAACAAAAATAAACCTTTTAAAAACATTTAGTACGTCTTCGTCATCTGAAGCCCTTTTGTGGAGTCGATTTTTGATGTTAGTGTCAGGAGACTGAAAATATTTTGCTAAAAGTTAACGTGTCTTGTTAGTATGTATACTTATTTTTAGAACCAAGAGACACGCCTTTAGGGGTTTATTCACTGATCATAATAATAACACTCACAACACATTTGGTAATTCATATTTTTGAAGAAAATGAATACATAAAAACTTAATATGATTAATACTTCGACGACGCGTTTGGCTCAGTGGGTAGTGACCCTGCTTGCTGCGCCAGCGGTCGCGGGTTCGAGTCCCGCTGGGGGCATACACTTGTTCAGCACGAATGTTTGTACTCCAGTCATGGGTGTTTATATTTATAATATGTATGTATTTAAACTTATATATGTAGTATATCAACCATCTAGTATCCATAACACAAGGCTCGTACCTTACCGTGGAACTAGATAGTGCTGTGTGTAAATGTAAAAAAAAAAAAAAAAAGATGTCAACTATCCTAACGCCGCCATATTTAGTTCTACATTTCTATGGACATGTGTGAAAGTGCTTTCATCGTAAATAAGTCATTTATTCACTCTATGTTACCGATTAAAAGCATAATATTACTTTTCTCTATGGTTACCGACCAATCTCCTTTGTGTCTTCTCCATTCTACGTGACATTGGCGAAATAATCTGTGCTCAACTGGCACGCTTTGAAGTCATCAACAACAGAAAGAACAGAATTGAATTGAATAAGTCATTTTTTTCGACTTTGATAACATAGGTTCAGAAGGTTTATCGTAAATATTTTTCGTTCTTTCTAGGTAGGTTAGTTTGGTTAGATATATGACCACATTGCACGCGAGCGTGCCGCGGCAATGGCCTACATGCTACATTCAAAGTCTAATTTCTCAGGAACTATTTATTGCCTTGTAATGGGAGTAGTATAGGGATAATATTGTCCTGCAAAACGATTGTAAACCACAACCAATATTAAACAAGTTTCTTTAATTAAAAAAAAGCTTACCGATAGCACGAAACACCTTGAACCTTCATCACTCAGGTCTCCAGATTCCTGCCAGACACTTGCACAGTATCATGTATGAATAATTAATAAATAAGGTATGGTTTGTTAGCGGAAAACTAAAAATGTATTATATAGGTCAAATTAGACATTGAATTCGGCACGATGATACACAAACAAGTGGTTAATGACCTTTCGCAATTCACGAATTGCGCATTTTTTTTTATTTATCTTCTATAAGCATGACGGAACGGGAAGAATATGTTATTAATAAGTTATGTATGATATCATTGATGAATAATTTATCAGTTAGTGTTACAGCAACAAAAAAATCATTATTGCAAGCTAAAAAATAAAAATCGGAAGATTTATATCACAAAAGCCCTCGTTTAATTCTTATTATTTAAGAATTAAACAAGATTAGTTTGTGATATTATATTAATTATTATATAAAAAGTTATTATTATTAATGGTTTTTTAAACATTTTCTATTCACATCATCTAAGTAGACATGATTTGTGATTAGAAGACTTAAAACTAAATAATAAATGAAACTCTTCTTTGAACATGTGTATAGAAATATACGTTTATTTTTTAAATCTCTCATTAATTCGTCACCATCTAGCTAATTATAAAATACTTCCGCGAAAACTAATTTACGCGAATTTTTACGGCATTTCTTAGTTAATTATAAATGGGACAAACAAATATTTTGGCTTTTTACCGGACTTTAAATTTGTATTATTCACTTTTAGTGTATGAAAAATCCTTATTCTAATAAATAACTTGAGCAAAAAGTATTTCGGGAAACATTCACATGGTTTATTAAGAAATTCAATGCTGCTCATGTTTCGGAATAGTGCCGCACCGACGTTATTTTTCGCGAAAGAGATAAATTTTGATGTAAATGCTTTTTCTAGTCTATAGACGTAATGTACAAAGCCACTCGGGAGGACTTGAAATCCTTTGATACTATCGCGACAGGTATCATAAGTTTTTAGACGAATGTGTAAGTCGATTACTGACTGACAGTCTCGCGTGTGCCTCTCAAGACATCTACGCAACAAATAACCGCAGAGATAGTAGGCTCCATTTTTTTCCGGAATATCATACTCCTTTATTAAATGCTTTTTATGCTTTATATGATGTGGGTCAAGTCTAGAAGTTTGCTCTTGATGAAAATTTTTCGAAAATTCAATTACTTGGCCTAGCACTTGTTCGAAATCATCAGTACGGTTTGTCGCGTCTGACAAATTTAAAATTTGACATAGGAAAACTTTTCGGAATATTCTGGTATATCGCAAGCACGTGGGCAGCCGACCATTACCTACTTCCCGCCTCACGATTCTAAAGAAGTTTTCCAAGCAATCATTATTTAAATTTCGAGTTAATATGTGGTCGTGTCCCTCAGACTTCATATCATTATATAACTGTCGAACCGAATTAATTGTCACGTTAAAAGCATTTATGAACTTTACTTCACAAGTAATAGCACAGTCGTTTTTCTTATTTTTAAGCAGCATATCATTGAACAACTGTTGAGCTCTCTCTAGCAATTCTTCTTGGTCAGTGCTGCCTTTATACGGCTTGCTGGAACTCTTCGATGAGCCGGTATTGCTTGAATTTAACAAATCAAAGAGATCATTCATAATTTGTATGAAATGAAATGTGCCTTTGCTAGTTTCTACAGATCCTGATGGTTTGTACATTTTTAACGTATCTGCCACAGAATTGCTGAAAACTTGAACCGCATAACGAACATTTCTTTTTTGAAAACTATTCGGCTCTATATGCGAGTCCGTTAAACGATGAGCCAATCTCACATCTTGCGATTTGTCATTTTCATACCCGTTTATTATGTCCTCCCACTGCGCGGTTTTGCCGTCAAATTGAAAGTTATATTTCATGAAATTATTTCTAACACAGTTAATTAACTTGGGGACATCATATATAAAATAAATTTTGCGATCATCAATTTTAAAAGACGAAATGTCTTGTGTAATCCCTAAACTCTTCGAAAACTCCCAAAAATTTGGTCCTAAATTTGAAACCACTGCTCGTACGTTTAACCCAAGATCTAGAAGTCGTTTCACGGTATCGAATATCCATGTCTTCGTAGGATCATCAATTTTGCTGTTCGATGTAAATGAAAAGCCGATTAGTTGCTTCCACGTCGATTTTATACCTCGGATCATCAACGTTAAAGAGAACCGCGCAGCAATGGGCTGTTGAACTCCATCTACTTCATGTAAGCCCAATATTCGGTCTTCCTTCGTGTCATAGCACAAGTTCATCTTTAATCTCATTGTGTCCATACAAAGCACACACTCTCTTTCAGAAACCGACATATGTTTGATTGCAGCTGTTAAAATCTCCCACATTTCTAGGCTTCTACTTTGAACCGGAAAGTACGTATAAGCTAAATCTGATTTAGATGGCAAAGAAATAGTTTTTGATAGAAATCGATAAGCCAATGGACTTTTATAATATAACCTTAAGCAAAAGCTTTTTAATTCTCTACCATAGTTATTGGTTTCACAATTAAGTTTTAAATATATTTGTAGTTTTGCGATTGCGCTCAGTTTGGGGGATAAAAATGTATCACAGAGATTTAAAAATTTTGTGTCGGTAACATTTTCACCAGCTTCGTCGATTAGCTTCATCTTTTTGCTTGTTCGTAGCGACTGAAGCTTTCTCTTACGGCGAAAACGTTCAGTCAACTTTGTTTGTTGACTCCTATCGCGGTAGACATATATCACGTTGGTTTTGACGATAGTATCAGGTTTCGAATCGGGCCAGTAGTCAGTCGGCAGCTGTAAAGTCGGTACGGCTATTTTCTTCAGCATTTTTTTTCCGTACATTCGTTTATCAAAGTGCAAACTGCACATGTATTTGTACTTTAGACTCTCACAGGTTTTTTCGGCAAAATCAGTTCTTTTACAGGCTTCGACCCAAACTTTACACCTAAAAAGATTCAAAAGCAAAATTAGTTTAAGGTTATATAAAATGTAAGAAATTAAATGTATAACGACGACGACGAAATGAAATGAATGACGACACATATCGCTAAGTTTGTAATGATCCTACTTGCTTGGCCAGGGGTCGAATGTTAGAATCCTGCTTTGTTTTGAATTTATTTGTTGATCACAATGTTTGTACTCAAGTCATGGGTGTTTATATTTATAATATTCAAAGAGATATATGTAGTGTATCAATTAGCTGGAATCTATAAAACAAGCCTCGTAGCTTACCATGGAACTAGATGGTACTGTGTTATAATGGTCTGTAATATATTTATTTATTTACAATCACAGTATTACGTTAAAAAGGCCAAATACCATAAAATACATTATATATTCATATTCTATAGAATTATTAAAATTATATAATAAATAAATATTTCCACATATGGGTAACCCTTTTCACACACAGTTTTCTGTATCTGTCTGTACGCAGAAATTCACTCATCAGCATCACTGACAAGTGACAGCTTTTGGTAAATATATTTATTTGACAGTTAACACAATAATATTATTATTGTGAATTTATTTCTTATTTTCATTACAGAATTTAAGTTATGTTAATGTTATTTTATTTCTTTATTTATAAACTTGATTACATTAAGATTTAACAAAATAATTGACAGCCACACATACCTTTCTTCGGAGCGAGGAAACTGATGAAATCGTACGTCTTTATTCCAATAACTTGAAGATTTGCATCCACTCACTGCACATGACGTGTGCACCATTTTAGTTATTTTTGTTTGTAATAATTTTTTCGAAAAGGAAATCACATGCAAAGTAAAAAAGGCGTCTCCCGATTCCCGAATGTCATATATATAGGTAGTAGTCGGGAGTACCCCCGTCGCCTCTCCCCCGCTTGTCAGTTGTCTCTATTAGTCATCTATGGTCTCTATATTATATAGCAATATACAGTTCGCGTCACGTAAAAAGAACGCTGGAAGAAAGTGGTGGGGGGTGTGTTTGCGCATGGGTACATTCGCATACGAAATTACTAAGCCTATTCTTTTATTTTTGAACTAGCCTTTTGCTCGCGACGTATATTGGTTATTGGTAGGTACATTGAAAAATATATTAGATAGAATGTCATTAAATAGAATTAGATTAATTAGAAAAATATGTTTGATTCAGTATAGAATGTTTAATTTACTTACAAAAAATATAATTAAATTATTTAACATATTTTTTAAAATTATTAACTGCATTATTATAAAACTCTCTCGTTATAAAATAATATACGTCAAAAATATTTTTTCTCTATTTTTTATATAAAACTATTTCGTAATTAATAACTTTTGTGTGCGCGATAGTATTTTGAACTGACAAACCAATAGCGAGCCGGAAAGCATGCAGCGCGGGTCTCGCCGTCCCGCGCCCCGCGTCTTACCACCAAATTCGCCTATAAATCGCCTCTGCGCAACTTGACAGCCAGCGTTCTTTTTACATGACGCGAATTATACTCTCTTAAGTCTTGTTGTTAGTTAGTTCATAGTTGTTACCATAGAGTATATTGCTACATATATAAAAATTATAAAGTTATTTTTTTTTGGATATTAATAATAAAAATAAACACTTAAAGATTTTTACTTATAACGCGTTTTAATTATTTTTAATAAAGTGTGTCTTTACTAAAGACTCTTTAGATTATAATATATTTTAATTATAACTATTACTTAATTCTTGAAACCTCTCCATCTCTATCACGAAATTCTAATGTTATTAGTTTTTAGCAACCTTTTGCTTGACGTAAGTTGAAATAAATTTAACAGTTTTTAGAATCATTATCATTCATCAGTATTGTACACCTTAAAAAGCTCTAAAAAAAGTCCACGATGTCATATATCTATGTCTATCTCTTAGGGGTATAACCATTTTTTATCTTTTACTTTTTTTGAGAACGTAGCGATTCTAAGCAATACAACATTAACCTTTAGCCAATCAAGTACCTTAAATACATTTTGCATTTTAAATAGATCAATATGACCCTTTACACTTTACTGCATTTAATTTAAATGAACATTTTCGAACTTACTACAGATTTAAAATGCAGTCTCTATAATCTATACTGCGTCGTAGTTAAAAAAAAAGATTTCTAAAATAAAAGAGCCTCAGTCCTTCAGCATCCTTATAACATGAGCTATCTGCAAGTAAAAGTCCCATCAAATTTTTTTTAATAGATTTTTTGTTGTTTGTACAGTATTTAAAAAATGTATAGTCCATTTTTCCTTACGTGTCCTAAATGGTAAACAAACACTGCCTTGAAGGAATTTCACTTATTTTCGGAAAATCCCGCATTTTAGACTTGGTTTCATCGTTTATAACTATTTTAGAAACACACACGCTATGAAATACACTAATAAAAGCTGTCAATTTATAATTTGAACACATTATTTTTTCTGAAATTGACATTTTAACAGAACCAAAATAACTATTTCTTACCTTATTGCACTATGTAATAAAATGGAGTGAGGGACTTCGCTCTCGGAGATCTTTCGATCGCTTATTATTTTTTTTAGTTAAAAGTTTAAAAATGACTTTATATTAAGACAAAAAGGAAAATAAAATTATTATTAGTAAGGAGGTCATCATCATCATCATCATCAGCCCTTTTTAACGTCCCACTGCTGGGCACGGGCCTCCCTCAGTACGAGGGGGATCAGGCCATAGTCCACCGCGCTGGCCTAGTGCGAGTTGGCGGACTTCACATGCCTTTCGAAAACTTGTTAGGTTTTCTCAGACATGCAGGTTTCCTCACGATGTTTTCCTTCTCCGTAAGACAAGTGGTAATCATGATAGAAATGATTCGCACATGAAAATATAAGAGGTGCGAGACCCGGATTTGAACCCGCATCACTCGGGTATCCAAGCGACGCGTTACCGCTGGGCTACCACTGTCTAGTAAGGAGGTCAAATCGGAGTAATAAAATTATCAAATTAACTTGTCGTATTATTTCTACCCAATACTAACGTTCACTACATAAAAACCATTAAGTTCAGTCGTTGTCATTCATTCGTCATTGCCATCTCTATGAATTATCTCTGGTTAGCTGTCCGCCATATTTGTTTACTATTTAAGACAAGTAAGAAAAAATAGACTATACTTTCATATGCATTTAGGGAAAAGCTGTTAATTTGAAATTAAAAACAGACACTCCAATTTTATTTATATGTATACACTATTTCATAAAATACAATAATATGAACTGCTGAATCAATTTTGATAAAATCTTTACAATATTATATACGAATGTTTTGCAGTTCCAATAATATTACATACAAAAAAAAGAAAAAAAAACAGTACTTCATTGCAAAATACACTTTTCTCATAAAAATTAATTAACATTAATATGTACATAAAAATCTTATATACAATATATCACAACATATAAGACAAAGTCCTCTGGCGCGTCTGTCTGTCTCAACTCATTAACTACTGTACCGATTTTCATGCTGTTTTCACCAATGGATAGAGTTGTTCTCGAGGAAGGTTTTAGTATATAACTAGTGGAACCCGCGGCTTCGCTCGCGCTCAATCTAGGGACAACCCCGAGTGAAGCAAGTCTGAGTGGTTAGTATTAATCTAAAACAGACAACCTATGATTAATAAATAGCACCAGTAGTATTAGTTCTCGATTGACGAATATCTTCACTCAAACTCTATAACATTGGCTTCACTTACATCTTCATATCTTTCTTCAATTTGTAAATGTCCACGAGTAACCTTAATATTAGGATCAGGAACGGCTAAAACTTCAAAATTCCTTGAACATAACTCTTTATTTTCAAATGGGTAGTAACAGCATTTGTGTGAAGGTGCAATTTTGCCCACAATTAGGTGTCCCATGTGATTCACTCTCCCTATATACATAGTCTCGTGGAGTACTTCTGTATAACCAGCTTCTAGAGCCCCACCAGGGACCTGGTCATCGTTACTTGGTACCCAGATGCAGTCATTACCACATAATATCTGACAATTTATAAATGTATTAATTAATAAATATAATAATAGCATTTGAAACTAAATTTTTTTTTTGAGTCGCGCGGTATGGTACCTCGCAGAACTTAAGCCCGTCCTTCCCGTTTTTGCATTATTTTTCATTGATGCTCCGCTCCTATTGGTCGCAGCGTGATGAAATATAGCCTATAGCCTTCCTCAATAAATGGACTATCAAACACAAAAAGATTTTTTCAAGTCGGACCAGTAGTTCCTGAGATTAGAGCGTTCAAACAAACAAACAAACTCTTCAGCTTTATAATATACTACACAACAATAACAACAAACATAATATGTTATGTACAAAATGCAGTTCCCCACTCTAATTCTAAAACCGGGAAACCAAATTCATATTTTATTTACCTGTATAACTATAAAATAAGTTTCACCTGTTATTATACATTTCGATACCTCAGTTCCAAAGTGTAACAAGTTTGAAATTCAGTGAGTATGAGATAAATATGAGAAATCATTCCATAAAGGATAACCCACCATTACTAAAGAGAAACAAGTCGATAAGTGAAGGCAGTTTAGTTGTTACATTTCAAATAAATTTAAGAATTTGTAAAAAATATACTGGAAGAAAAAGTATCACTAGTGACTAGTCATATAATTTTCTAATTATCTCTTAAGAGCGGTTTTCTGAATTGTTACTCTTTGGAACTGAGGCATCGATTTGTATTTTGACAGACAGACAAAAACTATATATTTGCATTGTTCAAATCAAATCAAATCAAAATATTCTTTATTCAAATAGACTTTTACAAGCTCTTTTGAATCGTCATTTTTACATTATTAAAATTAAAATATGTCAGTCTGTAAGTCTGTAAGTAAGCTACCAACGGCTCGGAAAGCTGTTCTGCTGAGAAGAACCGGCGAGAAACTCAACAGTTGCTCTTTTCAAATAAAATATTTGATAACAATATTGCATTACAATATTTATCTATTATCCTACGTGAGACACAACCTGACATTAATCCCACACATTTACATCTACTAAGTATTCCGTAATGGTGTAATATTCATAATAGGCAATAGCAATATATAATTTCAATTAGATTTTCCGAAAAATATTCAATGTACCGATTCCAGTTAGAATTTCATGATATTGTATAGATATAGATTTTAAGTGGTAGTGCCATGCTTGTTACCTTCGGGTAGCAGCCGAATGGGCCGGCACGCCCCGTTTAGTACCACTCTCTCACAGAAGATCGGCGTGAAGTGGCAGCTACGCTGTCGCGTTTCGTCCGGTGAGTGATAGTCCGGTGGCCCACTCCCCATCCCTCCCTCCTCCCTCCCTCTTCCCTCCATCCTCCTTCTCTCCTCTCTCCATCTCTTCTCCGTCCCTCCTCCCTCACTTTCCTGAAAGGCCGGCAACGCATATGCAATCCCTGCGGTATTGCAATGTCCATGGGCGACAGTGATCACTTTCCATCAGATGACCCTCCTGCTCGTTTGCCCCCTTTGTCCCATAAAAAAACCATTGAACAAAATAAAATTACTTTATATGTACCTCTAATGTATCACACGTATGACTGTGCCCACCCCATGAGATAAACCCACGTCTCAAACTTGGCACATATTTCCCTGGAGTCAATGATCCTCTGAACGGAGCCCTAATGATGTATAGGAACTCATTCTCATGACCTCCAATCAGGGCTCCATCTGGTAGAGAGTTGCTATCTTTTACTTGAACCCATTTTAGTTTTGCTCCTTTTTTTGGCTTTAAGGGTAAATCTTCTATCACTGGCGGTACTATAATGAATATATTGAGATTTTAACACATATATAATAATAATAATAATAATGTTCTCCAACCTTTTCTGGCCACGGTGGCCAATTTCATTGAGACTGGCCAACTGCTGCAGGAGTTACTATAGTGCAACGCATGTACGTGAAGACATAAGTGAACTCCCTATTCCTATCACTCTCATACTGCAGTGGGACGACTGTTCGACACGACCAGTGAGAGCTAAGGCGCAGGACGGACGGCATTACGTGCTCTCAGAGGCACGGGAGTGACACACCGCCAACTTCCCAACGCTGGGCTGTTACTGAGACTTATTAAACAGAAAGACTCAATAACTAAGTTTGGCCCAACCCTGGACTCGAACTCAGGAACTTTCAATGTATGGCCGTACATGCTAGCCACTACACCACTAAGACATTAATGAATTTTTAAACAATGAATATGCAAAGTATAACTTACAATAACAGCGCCACTCCGCAGGATGTCTAGTATCACCACTTGCATAAAATGTAACATATTTTACTCGTGTTACAAGGCAATGTCTCCCAAGTAGAAGTAATGTAGATCCTGTTCCAAACGCAATGCTATTACTCCTCCATATGACCCAGAACTTAGTAAATCTGTTTCCATGTAAAAAATTGGCAATATTATGTTTTGAAGACTCTGTGTCAACAACTAAATTATTTGTTATTGACATAGTACACTTGTTTCTGTCTATTTCAATCTAAAAAGACAGTTAAATTATTCAATTGTTTAAATTTATGGAAAAATGGTTTTTTATTAAAATTAGCATATTTTAATAATAAATATGTTGGGACATTATTACACAGCACTATCTAGTTCAGAGTTAAGCTATGAAGGAAGCTTGTGTTACGGATACCAGATAGTTGATATACTACATAATATATTAACTTTAAATAATACATATTATAAATATGAACACCCAACATTTTATTATGCTTTTTGCTTGAAATATTTTATTAGGTACCTCATAAGAACATCCATCACCGAGTTTCTTCGCCAGTCCCACAGTTACCTTAGAGCGCGACTTCACCCAAAATGATAACGCGCTACCAGTAAATTCATAATATAAATGCTGATGGTTCGGCCATGTTTTAAATTCTACAATTTAAAATGTCATATTAATTATAAATTAAACTTTCTTTTCGGATTGTCACAGATTTATTTTGATTTTTAGTTCCCGACGATTTGAATGCTCTACAGCAATGAGACTCCCCGCCCCAAAACTCGACTAAAAATCTTAATAAAACCACGACTAAATCCGAAAAGATAGATTCACTTATCATGTCAAATATTCGCGAAAACCTAAGAAATTATAATATTATTCATATTAATGCATCACTTACCAATTAACTTAGCCATGGCTGTTTTAGAGACTATTTTAATTTTTATGACTTTCAATTACCAGTTGAAATATTTTATAACATTACAATTACATATTAAAGTCACCATTTATATTAAAATTGTTTATTTTCAATTCAATCCTCTTGTTTTTTTTTTATTATTTATCAAATATTGACAGTTGACACCTATTTTTTTTTTTTTTTAATTTATTAAGAGCTGGCTGCTGGATTCGAGTCCTTCGCTCTAAGTTGACACCTAACAAATACAGTGTTGCTGTTATAGCTTTTATTAGTCATCTCACTCATCTATGGTTATAGCAATCATAGATGGGCATGGTTGAGTAAATTAGAATGGCAACAAGCTCAATTTCAGTAGTAAGAGATTTGTACGATTCATGTAACAACTTCCAAGCTTCGAGTCCACGCCGCTGCACAGCGTTGCTCGACTGGAGTTGCGCACGCCGAATTAAATTTTTAATGGAGAAGCCCAATTTTGGGCCCTGTATTACACGAACGATATATGTATCAAAAAAATCCAATTCTTTTTTTGTTTTATCTATTAAAATCTTAGCTTGATTTGCTTTGGCCAAGTTAAAAAAAAATCATTTTTCGATATTGCTTTAAACTCCTATAAACGGACATTATATTTTGTAAAATGTCAATATCTATATGATTAATACAGGCTATATAGAATTGTTCTTAAAAAATAATTATCAATTTATTTACGAATTAATTGCTTTTCGTTTAGAGTACATTTTTATATAATTTAAGCTTAATTATTTATTTACTTGATACTCGGGTTGTCTCGGTTTAAATCGTAAAGGTTCGTGTTTTCACATAGAGTATAAAAATCCTAGAATTCACTGATGTAAAATATTTAAATCTATATAATAATATATTTTATTTAGATTTAGTTTGCGTTTCTGTATTTTCAGATACTTTACATAGATTTAATATAGGTAATTAGTAATAAATATCAATCTAAGCATAGAAATATATATTATATATAATCTATTGATTACAGGGAAGCCCAGCCCTAGCAGTGGGATGCTAAAAAAGAGCTGTATACATATTTAAATGTTTATTTAAATAAAAAAATATTTCATTTATTATATAACCACACTAAAGACCATTATCTATAGATACTATAGTCCCATATTTTTTTCTAGGTACAACTAAAATTTCAAATTTCTTAGCCGATAGTTCCTGATCTTCAAAGGGGAAGTAGCAACAACTGTGGGAAGGCTGGACTTTACCCACAATGAGGTGACCCTTGTAGTGCACTCGGCCCACGTACAGGTCCTCTCTGTCCACCTCGGAGTAGCCTCCCTCTACTGCATCTATTGGTATTCTATTGTCACAGCTCGGGACCCAAATACAGTTGTAGCCGGATAATATCTGATAACCAACAGTACTTGATAAATAACATTTTATAAATTTGATTAATAACTATTAAAAATTATTAATAAAGCTAGGCCAATAGAAAAAATAAAAATGATCTATATAAGTACTATAAGTAAATATTTCAGACATTGTTAAGTACACAAATAGATTTCTCTTTTAATTTTATTTATATACTTAACCTGGCCCACTTTGTTGGGTGTAATTTAAAATAAATTTAAAGGTTTTTATAAATTTCTAATCAAATAAAAGTTGGCTATGTTACTCCTTATAACGTTAGCTTATCTGTGAGTGAAAGTCCCATCAAAATCGGTCCAGCCGTTTCAGAAATTAGCCGGGTCAAACAGACAGACAAAATTGATATTTAAATGTACACATTTATTAAAAAGCCGTTAATTTGAATTAAAAACAGACACTTCAATTTTATTTAGATGTACGGACTGATTTACTTATAACATATTACCTCTATTGTTTCACACTCATGACTATTGCCGCCCCATGAGATAAATCCAAGTCCTAAACTAGGTACAAACTTTCCTGGAGTCAAGGAACCTCTCCAATGAGCCCTCATGATGTACAGGAACTCATTCTCATAGCCTCCAATCAGAGCTCCATCTGGGAGCTGGTCTTCTGCCTGAACCCAGTGAGGTTCCCCGCCAATTATGGGCTTTATTGGCAGGTCATCTATTACTGGATTTACTAGAATAAAAAATATATATATTGGGACTTTAATAAACACAGCTGACAGCACCATCTAGTTCCGTGGTGAGCTATGAGGTTTGAGTTATGGATACCAGATAGTAGTTACACTACACATCATCATCATCATCAGCGTCCCACTGCTGGGGGTGGGCCTCCCTCAGTACAAGGGGGATCAGGCCATAGTCCACACTACACATATATAACTTTAAATACATACATATAAATATAAACACCTATGACTGAAATATAAACATACATGCTCAACAAATAAATGCCCTTAATGCGACTCAAACCTGAGACAACTGTCACAGGAAGTAGGGTCACTACATTCATAAAATAAATATAACTTACCATAAAATTGCCACTGGGAACTATGATCTCTGCCATTGCCTGTATAAAACGTAACATAGTTTGGTTGTGGTATGTCATATTCATTAGATTGGTGCTTGAGCAGTACTTTATCTCCCGTCCCAAACACAATTTCTTTGTTCTGCCATAATAACCAGAACTTTTTAAATTCATTTCCAGATAATATATTTTCACTTGTTGTTTTAGTGAGTTCATTACGATATGTAACAACTAGAGAACATTTGAATGGTTCTATTACAACCTAAAAGATATTTTAATTTTAATTTTTGTAAGTGAATTATCCATATATCTTAATGTTTCGTACTCACCTTGTACGTAAAATCTCTATCCAGCGCTGTTACTAGCCCTACTGTGGCAATGCTCGCGGACTTTACCAAAAATGACAGTCCTCCACTTGAAACTTTATAAAATATTAAGTTCTTATGTGCTGGCACTGTTTTAAAATCTAAAATATAAAAATCGCATGTAGTATCGCATGTGTTCACTTTATTACGGGTAAAATAATAGCAGTTTTACTTACTAATTAAATCAGCCATTATATTTAGTATTTAATTATTTTCTTTAACCAGAAAGTCCAAGTCACCCATGTTTTGATGAAACATTTCGTTATAAATAAACGATGACGTCATAGAAAGTTAAAATTAATTTTTAAAATTATGAGATAAAAATAAAAAGAGCATATCTGAATCAATTAAACACAAGTCACGCTTAATTTAAATTTTGGTCGAGTATTAATATTTATATCAATGTCGCTCGCCTTCATGAAAACAAATAGGTTAAATACTAAATAGTTATTAAAACTTAAAAGTTCAAACATTTGTTTCAACTTTTGACATTTGGCGCCATCATACTCATTACTCATAGAGTATATTAAATTGCTAGTTGCTACCATAGACGACTAATGTTGCTACATATATAAAATCAAAGACTGCAGTGTATATAAAGGTATAAAATTTAGTTGATTTAAGGCAAAGCACTTAAAAGTTAAAATGTATTAGCAAAGACTTCCAATTTCCATTATTATGGTTATAAATCTCTATGGTTCAATTAAAATAGGGTAATTTTATCATTTTGTTATTCATTTATGGTATTTTTTTTTCACTCCAAAGAGAAAGAAAACCGTTTTGAACAGTCATAGGCCAAAGTCGTGAGTATGTGATTCGCTTTCGTGAATTATTAGTCATCTATAATTCGCGTCATGTAAAAAGAACGCTGGCTGTCAAGTTGCGCAGAGGCGATTTATCGGCCAATTTGGTGGTAAGACGCGGGGCGCGGGACGGTGGTGCACACGTCGCATGCTTTTCGGCTCGCTATTGGTTTGTCAGTTTAAAATACCATCGCGCACACTAAAAATTATTAATTACGAAATGATTTTATATTAAAAATAGTGAAAAAATATTTTGACGTATATTGTTTTTATAAAGAGAGAGTCTGATAATAATGCAGATAATAATTTTAAAAAAATATATTAAATGAAATAATTTAATTTTTTGTAAGTGGATTAAACATTCTACACTGAATCAAACATATTTTATGAATTAATAAAATTCTATTTAATGACATTCTATCTAATATATTTTTCAATGTACGTACCAATAATCAATATACATCGTAAACGAAAGGCTAGTTAAAAAATAAAAGAATAGGCTTAGGAATTTCGTATGCGAATGTACCAATACGCAAACACACCCCCCACCACTTTCTCTCAGCGTTCTTTTTACATGACGCGAACTGTATGTCGTGAATATTTTGAGCGAGAGAACCAAAATGGCGGGCCGCTATTACCCATGGAGAAAGTATGTGATAGAGTTGCAGATGCTCTTGGCATTGGACGTGCGACAATAATTCGCATCGGTAAAGAAAAGTATGGCGAATCTTTAACCGTAGCATTGACTGAAGACGAGGACAAAAAACTTACAATGCCAAATAAAAAATGTAAAAAGGCTGCTCCTGTCACAAACATTCAGAATTCAGAAACTGATTCGAATATTGATTTGGGTGTACTCTTTTAAGAGAATAAATGCATTTTATATTAAAATATTCGTTTAATTGAGTAATTAAATTAAACCCAATTTTGTTAAATTAGCATTGATAATAGTAAGAAACGTCTATAATTTCTATCGACAATTTTGTTTTATCCTGACAACCCTAGGAATGTCAGTTTGACATATGTCACAGTCCGCAGAGATCCCGTCAGTGGCAAAGAGAATGTAGTTTAATAAGGATTTACTTCCCTTATACTATCATAATTTAAATAAACTTATTCACTCTATGTTACCGACCAATCTCCTTTGTGTCTTCTCCATTCTACGTGACATTGGCGAAATAATCTGTGCTCAACTGGCACGCTTTGAAGCCATCAACAACAGAATTGAATTGAAAAAGAATGTAAAGGAATGTCAGTGGTACATTATGTGTTCTGTGGCAGAGATCAAGCTATTTTTTATGAATATGAAGCATGAACCTACTATACATACGGGATTGTGCACTATGATCGAAAAACGAGCCGAGCGAGATATCATCAGGGAGACCTGCATCCCTTTCTATCATAGTGACAATGCTTTTGGAAGTTTTTTTGTGGACTTATATCTTCAGTTACGTAGTGAGGTGAGAATAAAAAAATGTATCACTAGCGTTCGCCCGCGTGGACCAAGTATTTCATGTTCCCATCCGTGGGATAAATAGTAGCCTAGTCACTCAGTTTCCTTAAAGGTACCTTTCACGCAAATCACTCCAGTAGACAGTTTTTGAGTTATGAAGCTGACTGCTCTCTCAAGTACGACCACTATGTTGAAAATTAATTCAAAAAGGAGAAAAATCTAGAATCCTGACATATCTGTCAATGACTGTAGTATTTTTATAACTACAATCGAAATACATGGTAGGTCTTTAGGTACTTACCACTGGGAAAATCGAAGGCATTGCATCGTATTTTAGAACGTTCCTCCCCATATTATGTTTAAAGTCTTCACTTTTGAAATGAATACTGCATACACATGAATAGCTTTTTAAATCATGTTTCATCGGATGATGTGAAGCCATTTCTTTTTCAAAAGATCATCTTTTGGGAACCTATAATATAAACGAAAAAATACAACAGCCAGCATGTAACAAACAAATCTTATGGTAACCCTACACCGTATTTAAGAAATACAATGTGAAGGACAAGGACAGATTTCTCCCTTAGTGCCTCTCATGTGGCATACTTTGTCTCTCCTGTTGATTACGCTATAAAATCAACTTTATTCTATTGGGATAGAATTCATTTTGATGTGTGTTAGTTTCGTCAGTGCGAAGTCCCGTATGTATAGTAGGTTCATGTAATGAAGTATAATACCACAGACATATATCCTAGTAGTTATATCCATAACACACGGCAATCTGACATCGGCAACACGGCAAAATAAAATAATGTTACTTTTTTTGTGAAAATGTTTCTTTTTGAGCTGTCTCGTGTTACTTTCATAGAGAAAAGTAATATTATTGGTTACTTTTCATTATCTGTCACTGGCAACACTGGTTATATGCTGTGTATAACAAAGAGTAGGGATGGAAACAGCGCAAAAAAAGTCGACTTTTGACTTTAGAATCGACTTGAAATTTTTTGATTCTCAAAGTCGATTAATCATTGCTAAAAGTCGACTTTTCGACTCTCAAGTCGACTTTTTAAAAGCACAATAACTATATAACTCATAGTTAAAAGATATTTTACAAATTGTATTCGACATATTTCTTTAATTTTAATAAACAATTTATTTATCATTTGCACTTTTTATTTAAACAACTTACACACAAAGGATTGTTTTTAACATTTTTATAAAAGATACATTCTACATAAAAATTGCACCGAAAGTAAGTTTGTAGTATTTAAATTAAGTATTTTTGAAACGTTAAAATCAATATTTGATATTAAATATCAATAAAATTTTTAAATATCAGTTATAAACTGTTAAATAATAATTTTTAACTTTAAATTTAAAGTTTACTATTTAAATTAAGTATCTATGAGACATAAAAATATAAAAAATCTGTAATTTAAGAATCCCACATATCTTCACTAACTGACCTTAGAAATACAAGTTGATTTAAGTGCTGAGGCGATAAACGACTTCTTAATTGATTTGCAATCAGGCCAGCATGAGAAAACAATCTTTCGCAGGGTACAGAAGTTGCTACAATTGATAGAAACTTCCTCGCTACACTCCATAAATGAGGATATTCATATTTGATTGATTCCCAAACGACAAGTGGACAAAACAAAACGGTACAAACTATACTACCAAGTACCATCATGTGTTAAGTATTGTTTAAAAAAGTCAAAGTCATCGAGTGAGAATCGATTTTAATCGACTCGAGACAGGTTCAAGTCGATTCTAAAAAGTCGATTATTTTTATGAAAAGATCGATTCTTGACTAAAGTCAGAGTCGACTTTCCTATCCCTAACAAAGAGAATGTAAAATTATAGTCATAGAGAAATACTTTAATATGATTATAGTGTATAATACAAACTTCTAATTTCTTCATTAGTTTTTCTCTTCGGTTGTTCCGTGTTCGTAGTTTTCATTAGTCTTGTGTTAACATGGGGAAGCATTGTAATATTCCACATTGTGAGGGAGCTGAAGAAGGTTTTTCATGCCATAGAATACCTTATAAAAATTTAAATCAGTGGGCTAAATTTGTTAAAGCTTGTCCTTTTTTACGTCAATATAATGAGAAAGAGCTTGATTCAAAGAGAATTTGTAGCAAGCATTTTTTACCTGAGCATATTAGGAAAAGTAATAATAAAAAATTCTTAACGAATAGAGCTGTGCCTACACTATACTTATATGATCCCAATATAATTAAAACTAAAGACGTTAATAACCAAAAATTACCTTTAGAAACAACTCACAACTCACTTGCTAAACTTGATCAATTTCAAACTCTAAATCCTTCTTCCTCTAATAAGCAAACATTCAATGTTTTATGTGTTTCACCTCTTACGAGTCAAAATTCCACAGAACCTCCTGTAAAAGTTATTAAAGTTCAACAGCATCAAATTCAAAATAATGCATATGAAACATCAATTTCTTCTGAAGTACTAGATCAATCTGATTCATCTATCTCAAATATAAAATCTGACAAGCCAACTTGTGTTAGGACTTTGAATAAAGATAAAAAAGTTAATTTTCAAACTAAAGCTCCTTTATTTCAAAGATTTCATTTAAAAAAATTTGTTAATGCTGAAAAGCGAAAGTTACGCCAAGTCAATAGAGAATTAAAGGCACAATTAAAATCTGCAACTGGTAAATTAAAGAGAGATAAATCTCTTATTAATTCTGTTAAAGTTAAAGATGGTGAATAAGTCCACTGTGAAATAGTTATGGAAAAGTTTTAGTAGATTCCCAGTTACGATTAGCTGGAGTAATTCCTAAAGCAAGAAGATACACTAATGAAGAAAAAATATTTGCTCTATCTTTATATAAATTAAGCCCTTGTAAAATACCCATTGTCTTTTATTTCGTAAGGGATGGATCAAGAAATATTATTTAAAAATATACTTAAAGAAATTCTTCAAGCAATTTTCAAAACAGGGTTTACTCCTAGAGCAACTAACTATATCTCACCAGGGTTCTGCCAATGTAGATGCAATAAATTCATTAATTTCTAATACTATGTATTGATAATGATGCATCAAGAATTAACCATTATGTAGTTAATGGGGAAAAAATGTACCATATGTAATTGTACCACATTTACTGAAATGATTTCATAATTATTTCCGAAAAAGAATTTGCTTCTTGGCAGTCAGCATGCTCAGTGGAAATATGTTCATATGTTGTATAAAGTAGATGACCACATCGGTGCTGCAAGGCTAACAAAACTTATTAATAAGCATATTTATCCAAACTCTTTTGATAAGATGAAGGTAATTATATTGTTACATTTCATAAATTAATGTAAATATTACTTTTGACCTTCGATATTAGCTTATTTTTAATATAAAAAATAAAATTGTCTTTAAAGAATAAAATTTGAGGGTTCTTGAAGCTATTAATATAATGTTAAAAAGTTTATTCATTGATTGGATTGACTTATTAATCTATATAGTAGTTACTAATCGTTACACTTCAAGTGAATTGCATTGAATAAATGATTATAATAATTATATGTTTACAGGTGAAGTATGCTGCGCAGGTCTTTAGTCGAAGTATTTCAGCATCTACAAGTCTCCTGATGAAGGCCTTCAGTTTCCAGGAAGAAGATAATTACTGTAGTACCTACATTAAATGTAAATATTGAGAATGGCTTATTCACAACAGAGATGATTTTATTGATTGATAATGATTTTTTTGCCACTCTGAATTACTGTGGCTTTGAAGGTACCAGCTTTTCTAATGCTGTGTCATTAAATTCGAGTCATATTTAATTTTGGAACAGGGCTTTGAAAAAGCTACACTCAATAATGTTTGGCTTGAGAATCTTGAGACAGCAAAACTGTTTTTTTGCAACATTTTCTTGCATCGTTTACTTAATTAGTATTCCAATATTGTTTTAATATTTTGTTCATTAATTAACTCTTATTATTAATTACTTATGTGGTTTAATTTTTTTATATTAAAAAAATTAGAATTTTCCATTTTCATTGATTTTATTTAGTATAAAAGTAATGCCTAAATATTTGATTTTACTTCTGGATTATATTTAGTTAAATTCTATAAAAAGCCATGCTGGTTTGCATTATGTAATGGATCTATGTAAAATTTAGTTTTATAAATATGAAAGCTATAACTTAAAAAAATCTAAATGCAGGCATTTAAATATGTAGACCATAGATTTTATATATTATTACTTTATATACCTACCTACTATTTTATCATTTTTTTCTGAAATTTGTATTTTTTAAAATGTGTCTTAGTCAAAAATATTTGTTAGAACGCGCTAATTTCGATTTGCTTTTAAGATAAAGATTCAACTATATGTATGTACCTAATACAAAATAATGATAATGTTATTAACGAAAATTGTTCCATTTTTTTGTTGTACTAATAATTTTATTTGTAATATAAAATATTTTCACTTACAGTGAATACAAATAAGATGTATTGAAAAGTTTTTTGACTTTGTTAATTTTGTTGCATATTAAATTGTCGCACTAATTTGTATTCTTCAGAATTGTTTTTTTCTTGTAAAAACATAATATGTAATTATATTTAAAACAAAGTATCCCGCTGAGTTTGTTCGCTAGTTCTTCTCAGGTCTGAGGCTTTTTTACGAACTAGCAGAATAAAAAATTAAAAACCTATTTTTGTATTTTATTTCTGATTATAATATATAATTTTATTTTATCATAAAAATGTCCCTACTAAAAAACCGCAAATAGTTGCGGGAAACCGGTTTTTTACGACAAAAACATCCCTATTTAACCGTAATTTAATACCGACTTACAGTTCGCGTCACGTAAAAAGAACGCTGGAAGAAAGTGGTGGGGGGGTTTGTTTGCGCATGGGTACATTTGCATACAAAATGACTAAGCCTATTCTTTTAATTTTGAACTAGCCTTTCGCTCGCGACGTATATTGGTTATTGGCAGGTACATTGAAAAATATATTACATAGAATGTCATTAAATAGAATTTTAATAATTAATAAAATATGTTTGATTCAGTGTATAATGTTTAATCTACTTACAAAATTAATAAATAAATTATTTAATATATTTTTTTAAAATTATTATCTGAATTATTATCACTCTCGCTTTATAAAACAATATATTTAAAAAATATTTTTTCTCTATCTTTTATATAAAACTATTTCGTAATTAATAACTTTTGTGTGCGTGATGGTATTTTGAACTGACAAACCAATAGCGAGCCGGCCGGAAAGCATGTGGCGCGTGTCTCGACGTCCCGCGCCCCGCGTCTTACCACCAAATTGGCCTATAAATCACCTCTGCGCAACTTGACAGCCAGCGTTCTTTTTACATGACGCGAATTATACATCACTGCATTCATTCTCTCTGATTTGCAAATGACGCCATACATGAAGAACAAGATCAAGATAGCTTGGCGCATAGAGTATATTGATACATAGCCAAAGAGAATGTAAAGCCCCTGGCTTGGCGACTGAAAAGAAATACAATAGCCGTTAGAGGAACAGCAAATATTGAGTTGCCATTTATGCTTTAACAATTCCCAAATTAAAAAATATTTCGGTAAAATATAAATTGATTTTTATAACTTTTAAGGTATGGCTATTCCTATTAATATTTTATGCATAATATGAACTAAATATAACTACAATATAAATTTATTTGTTTATTGTTGAAAACAATTAAAAAGATTTCAAAATTTAACGTAAATCAATGTGCATATAATATTTAAAAAAAATACTTTTTAAGCATATTTAGCTTATTTGTATGTACATTTTATAGTATTATAGACTTTTAATTACCATATTCTTTGATAGCTACAAAGAATAATTTGTAATAATTAAATCGGGAAAATCTTCTTTATATCATCCTACACTGCCGGCTGCTTAACAGATTAAATATATTTTATTTGTTTAGTCAATGTCAGTTGTCAAAATCAAACAAATAACAATACTTATTTTATTTACTAATTCATCTGTATTGTGTGGTAATGGTATTTTAAAACAATAATTTGAGTACATACAACAAAACAAAATATTTTAATTGAATGAATATTGAATAATAACTATTATTATTAATAACAGAAAGAAGTATTTAATCATGTTATCATAATTTTCTATAAGTAAAATGGCTTTTGACATAAATTGCGATGTAAATAAATATAAAGAAGACCACGAATGCGAAGAGCATTGGTTATTGCGGAAAGCTTTTATAGAAAAATGGAAAAGTGAATATCCCGAAGAAAGATTAATTTGTTTGGCTCGTGTTTTCGCCAATATAGAATTTATGGGGTGCCGATATCCCTTGGAAGTAATGCAAGAGGTTGCTCGACTATCTCATGATGTAAATAAAAACATTTATTATTATTTCGTAAAATCTAAATAACAATTTTAATTATATCTTACTAATGCAAAGATAATTTTTGAAATACCCTTACTATAATTATTTAGATTAGTATTGTTTTATACAGGGCTTGAAACTATTTAAAAACTAAAATGTTTCATTGAATTTCGATTATATACGAAATAAATCGTTAATATTAATTTTTAAGTAAGAATCTTTATTAGTATTGGTTTAATCACCAGCATGAATGTATGTAAAACTTTCTGGTATCCAACAAAATCTTAAATGCATCAGCAATATCTTATGTTATTATAATTATAATATTTAATAGATAACACTTGTTAAAAACACACTGTTTTTCTAATGTTTTGTTTTTATTTTATACAGATAGTGCAAAATTATAGAAGGTCAAGAAAATCAAAACTACAAAGGACTTTTGTATCAGCATCTGATGCAGCAGAAGATAGGGCCAAAGGCTTGAAACGAGAAGGTGGAGTGATAAAGAATGGTTCGTTTGCTAAATTAGCTAAAATTAATTTTGTTCGTCAAGGACAAGATGAGTCAGATCTTAATTCAAATAACGAAACTGAAACAACAAGAGAAATAAAAATAGTTGAAAGTGAAATAGATAAATCAAATTCATCAGAAAAATGTGAAGAAAATTTTAGTTCAGATGTATCACACCGATATAATTATTTAGAGGAAATGTTAGAATTAGAATGCTTAGATCGTAAGGACTTTTCAGAAGACATGTTTAATACTAAGTACGGCAGAATGGTGCTTCTAATTCGGCCGTGGGTCAACAAATTAAGTAATATACAAGGTAAGTTGGTATTTTTTTAATGAAGTATGTGAAATTTAAGTAAATAAAATTCTATGAAGCTTCTCTATGTATTATTATATTTACTTAGTAAATAAATAATATTTATATTTATCTATGTTCAAATGAAATATATATAAATTTTATAAGAACTATGTTTAAAATCAGTTGCTGTATGTTAAATCTTTTTAAAATTTCAACAGCTGGACCAATTTGAAAAAATGTTTTCTTTTTTTGGGTTGTGTCAAGGGTAGTCTATTACAATATACATCTATACCTATAATAAAATTTGAACTTAGTCAAATGAATACATAAAATATTTTTTGTAAAATTATTGAAATAGTCATTATTATTGATGCAGAGGTGAAATCTATGTATATTTTTAAGTTTTATGTGTCTGCAGTCTGTTACCACATCATAAGAGAACTACTAATTACAGATTTTGATGAAGTTTGGCTCAGTTGGTAGCAACCCTACTGCGCCAGAGGTCGCGGGTTCGATTCCCGCTGGGGGCATTCATTTGTTGAGCATGAATGTTTGTACTCCAGTTATGGGTTTTAATATTTATATTATGTATGTATTTAAAAATATATATATGTGTAGTATATCAACTATCTGGTATCCGTAACGCAAGCCGTGTAGCTTACCACGGAACCAGATGGCACTGTTGTAAAAAAATATTTTATTATTATTATAATGTGGTATGATGATAGCTGTTAATACATCAACATATAGGGTACTTTTTACTTTAAATTTTCCTATTTCTAATCTATATGAACTGCTAAGACATTAATTGAAAAATAACAATGAATCCTCACATTTTTTGTTTGTCTGTCCTCCACAGCAAGCTGTCAAGCGTGTCACTTGAATCTGACCAGTAGTTATGATCAACGAACATTCTCTCTATACATAAATGGACGGTTAGTTGGTGAAGCAATGGCGGATACGCGGTTGGAGGCGAAAGCTCTCGTCGAGCAGCTTGCGTGGGATGTATGTACTTATGCCTTTGCCTTTTGCTTGTTTTTTTTTGTAATTAGAATTGTGGTAAAGGATGCAATTTATCCTGCCAGTATCGTGTACTGTAAAGGATTAGTAATTTAAAAAAAACCAAGTTAAATTATAACTAAAGAAATTGCTATATTTTTAAAATATTTTTTAAGTATGTATGTATACACAAGATAAATGTATATTATGGAATTACACGCAGAATTTTTCTTTTTTTGTAAACTCCTGAAAGTCTGGACCAATTTTCATTTATCGCCCTCAGTATTTTGATTTATATCGATAAATCAAAAATATGATATAACGGTATTTACAATTTAGTTATAATTTCTAATTAATAAATTAATTTTAAGTTAATTGGATTTTCTCTGCATCCCCTGGCTGCAAGCGTATCTAACATATAGGCAAACGTATCACTACATCACTACATAGTATAAAACAAAGTCGCTTTCTCTGTCCCTATATCCCTTTGTACGCTTAAATCTTTAAAACTACGCAACGGATTTTGATGCGGTTTTTTTAATAGATAGAGTGCTTCAAGAGGAAGGTTTATATGCATAACTAGCGGATCCCGCGGATTTGCCTGTGCTAAATCTAGGAAAAAGCCCAAGCGAAGCGAGGTCGAGTCACTAGTCTTCTAAAATATAAGAAGTGTAAACTCACAGCGGCTCCGGCGCGAGATAGTCAGTGTGCTAGTAAAGCAGCAGTGGGTGTCAGATGGCGCGAAAGTAAGCGCACAAGACGTAGCCGCGCCCATCGCGACCCCCGCGCCCGTCCGCAATGACTTCGCTGTCAAGTGAGTACAAACTACATAGTATAAAACAAAGTCGCTTCTCGCTGTCTGTCTGTCCCTTTATATGATTAGATCTTTAAAACTATAAATAATAATAAATAAATAAGCTTTTATTTCTTGCGCCTTAATTACAGAGTTTACAGAGTTTTATATTTGTTTACTTAATAATATTTTCAACTTAACTATTTGTTTTTTTTTATTTCTTCCTTTTTTTTTAATTTTTTTGTTTTTTACTATTTTTATTTTATTTTTTTTTATTTTATTATTATTTTTTTTTTATCATTATATTTATATATATTCCTATTTATTTTGTTTTGGCTGCAAGCACCGCTCGTGCTGTAAAAGCCTCCTCCAATTGACGCCACCTAGCCCTATCTCTAGCTTCTCTAGACCACGTAGCACCGACTAGTTTTACTAAGTCGTCGCACCATCTTTTGTGGGGTCGCCCCGGTTTGCGCTTCCGGCTAATTGGGTACCAGTTGGTTGTAGTTTTGGACCACCTTTCATCCGACGCTCTTTGTATGTGTCCGGCCCACTTCCATTTCAGGTGAAGTACTCTTTTAACTGCATCTTTAGCTTTTGTACTCTTCCTGATAGCGCTATTTTTTATTTTGTCGTTTAATTTATGTCCCACGTAGCTTCTTTCTATTTCTCTTTGACATATTCTTATTTTTTCGAGTGACTTCTCGGTGAGGGCCCACGTCTGAGAAGCGTATGTGAGACGGGGAAATAGGCAAATTTCCATAGCTTTGGTTTTTAATCTAGTTGGAAGCTTACTTTTGAAGATCTCTTTCATTTCCCAGTATCTGTTCCATGTATTTTTTATTCTCCTTTCTATTTCTTTTTCTGTGCAAGCTTTAATAGATATCAAGTGGCCTAGGTATATGAACTCTTGGGTATATTCGAGCTTAGCAGAAAAAATTGTCAATGGTATCTCTTGTCTATTTGTCATTAGCTTTGTTTTGTCTTTATTCATTTCTAGGCCAGCTTTTTTGCTTTCTCTACAGAGTGACTCTATCATATCTTGTATATCATGTGGGGTTTCTGCGAGTAATACGATGTCATCTGCGAATCTTAAGTGGGATAAATATTTTCCGTTTATGTTAAGGCCTTTATTGCTCCAGTCTGATTGACGAAATATTTGCTCTAGTACTGCTATAAAAATCTTAGGAGAGAGCGGATCCCCTTGCTTTACTCCTCTTTCTATTTTGAAACTTGGTCCGGGCTTCTCTAACACTATTTGTGAGGTACTGTTTTTGTAGATGTTTTGTATCAAAGTTATGTAATCAACGTTTACGCCTTGTAGTGATAGAGCTTGCCATATTGCGCTATGTGAATTTGTATCGAATGCCTTACTGTAGTCGATGAAACAAAGATAGAGGGGTTTATCATATTCATTATGTTTTTCTATTACCATTTTTAGGGTGTGTATGTGGTCTATAGTAGAAAATTTTTTTATAAATCCTGCTTGCTCTACTGGTTGGCTTTCGTCAATGATTTTTGTCAAGCGTCTTAATAAGGTCGCTGAAAAAAGCTTATAAATACTGGATAAGAGGCTGATTGGTCTGTAGTTTGAAATTAGTTTAGCGTTGCCTTTTTTGTAGAGTAGAACTAAACGTGATGTTGCCCATTGTTTCGGTATTTCTTTTTGTGTGAGTATAAGGTTGAAAAGGTATGTGAGTGGTGTCACGAGACTATCTCTTCCAGTGATAAGCATTTCGTTAGTAATTTTGTCTGGCCCAGGACTTTTTTCAGTTTTCAATTTATCTATAGAGTATTGTATTTCGCTTTTTAAGAACTTTGGGGCAGGGTCTACGTTAAATGAAGTAGTGGACATATCTTGAATCTGTGAAGGTGATATAGTTTGTGAGTACAGTGTCTTGTAAAAGTCTGTTGTTATTTTCATAAGGTCGTTCCTGTTTGTAACTGTCACTCCCGTCTCGTCCTCAAGTTTGGTCATTAAGTTTTTTGATTTATTTAAATATTTATATGCTTTCCGTATAGCTCCTGACTTTTCTAAATATGTTTCTATCGTATTCAGTCTATAAATATGTGTGTTTTTCTTTATCCCTTTATTGATAGTTTTGTATAGTTTTTTCAGTTTGATTTTTTCTTCTTTAGTTTTATTATGTTTGTTTTTTAATATATGTCTTTTTTCGGTTAGTTCAACTATCTCTTCTGTAAAAATTTGTTGGTTTTGTTTTGTTTTATTTGTAATTTTTGTAGAGCTACTTTGTAGGATGTTATTTTCAAGCTTATTGTAAAATTCTTGTACTGTTATATAATTATCGTATTGGTATTCATATTTCTTTAGTTCACTTTTGTATTTTTCAGTGTCTATATGTTTTTGTGCATTCGAAGTAAAGAAAGCTCGGGTTTGGTTTTTCTTGTCAATGTTCATAGTCACTCTAACTAGACGGTGGTCGCTCGGGTGTTTTAGATTGCTAAGAACACTACAATCTTCTATTAATTGTGGTGTGCTCGTTGCAATAAAATCTATTTCGTTCTTTATCTTACCGTCTGGAGACATCCACGTCCATCTTTGTTTCGGGTTTTTGTTAAACATTGTGTTTGCTATTTTAAGGTTATTTCGAATGCAAAAGTTTATAAACCTTTCGCCTCTTTTATTTCTCGTTCCATAACCGTACTGTCCCATAGCTCTACTTTCACCTATGTTTGGTTCTCCGATTTTCGCGTTCATGTCTCCTAGAAATAGTAATCTCGTCGTACTCAATTCTATAATTTTGTTCGTGGACTCATAGAATTTGTCGATTTCGTTTCCGTCCGAGCCAGATGTGGGGGCGTATGTTTGAGATATAGTAAATATTTTATCATAAAAGCTAATTTTAATGAGTGCTATGCGCTCCGAAATCCCAATAAAATCTAATACTGTTATATAGTTCTGATTTTTGACAAGAAATCCTACTCCGTTTCTTCCCTTAGTCTCTCCGTACAGATAGAGCCGATAGTTGTCCCTCTCTTCGCTTCTCGATCTTTAAAACTACGCAACCTAAACTAAAAGCCCGAAATAAAAATAGGTGAAATTTTGTGTGTGGGAATCACTAAACCGTTAATACGAATTGAAGCAAAGCTAGGTTAAATCCCTATTCAGAGATATTTTCTTAATCTATACTAATATTATAAACTGAACAGTTTGTTTGTTTTGTTTACCTGAACACGCTAATCTCAGAAACTACTGGTTCGATTTGAAAAATTCTTTTTGTGTTGGATAGTCAGTTTATCGAAAGGCTATATTATATCACGCTACGACCAATAGGAGCGGAGCATCAATGAAAAATGGTACATAACCGGAAGGATGGGCATCTCAGAAAGATTTTGGTTTCCGGTCCTTATAACGCGTGCGAAGCCGCGGGAAATGATTGTTATATATATTTCTGAGCTATTTAGTGGGGTCTGTTCCAACCATTAATGTTTCTTGCATAATTTAGTTCAGACAAGCAATTTTTTCATAAAAAAGTCATTTTTTTTAGTATTGGTTCTGATTAACTTACTAAGAAATATTCCCTCATGTAGGATGATGAAACTGATGGGGTGGAAGGGTGGCGGGCTGGGCGCTGACGCCAGTGGCATCGCAGAACCTATACAACCTCATTTGCAGGTGGTGAGTATTATACAATGTTGCAGTTGGATCTGTGTCGTAGTTAAAACTAATTTTGACTTATAAAAGAAACTATCTTTTCGGATTTTGTCGCGGATTTATTATGATTTTTGGTTCCCAACGTTTCGAATGCTTTACAGCAGTCATGGTCAGAGGTGAGGCGCTGTAAAGCATTCGAAACGTCGGGAACCAAAAATCCAAATAAATCCGCGACAAAATCCAATAAGATAGTTTCATTTATAATGTTAAATACTTTTATTCGCGTAAACCTAAGAAAGTATTACTTTTAACTGACAAAACAGTCACAAGTGATTTTGTCTAAAATAGAGTTTTTACTACAATATACACATGAACTAGACATCGTTACTGCTAAAGACTTGCCTCTTACATTGGACACGATGACTCATTCTTTACAACATCAAATCACATCAAAAGGTCCTGGATTTGAGTCTTTCTGTTTAGTAAGTCTCACTAACAGCCCGGAGTTGAGTAGTTAGTGGTGTTTCACCCCAGTGGATACATAGGTGTCACTATACACAGGTTACACTATACACATATGACACTATACACAGGTTACACTATACACAGGTGACACTATACACAGGTTACACTATACACAGGTGACACTATACACAGGTTACACTATACACATGTTACACTATACACAGGTGACACTATACACAGGTTACACTATACACAGGTTACACTATACACAGGTTACACTATACACAGGTTACACTATACACAGGTAACACTACACACAGGTGACACTAGTGACACTATACACAGGTGACACTATACACAGGTGACACTATACACAGGTGACACTATACACAGGTTACACTATACACAGGTGACACTATACACAGGTTACACTATACACAGGTTACACTATACACAGGTTACACTATACACAGGTTACACTATACACAGGTAACACTACACACAGGTGACACTAGTGACACTATACACAGGTGACACTATACACAGGTGACACTATACACAGGTGACACTATACACAGGTGACACTATACACAGGTTACACTATACACAGGTTACACTATACACAGGTAACACTACACACAGGTGACACTAGTGACACTATACACAGGTGACACTATACACAGGTGACACTATACACAGGTGACACTATACACAGGTTACACTATACACAGGTTACACTATACACAGATTACACTATACACAGGTAACACTACACACAGGTGACACTATACACAGGTGACACTATACACAGAAGATATACATAGATGATATGAATTACAGATGTCACATTACACTGATAACACGATACACAGGTGAACCGCGCGGGGCTGGGCAGTGACTGTCAGGACCTAAACCAGTTGAGAAAGGCGGGTGCGAGGCTGATGGCGGACTTCGTGAACAGTTCGTCCCTGGATGTGGATCTAGTGTTCAGCGAGCAGTTCAGCAAAGCGGAAAGAGAGGCGCTACACCTAGTGGCACGGCGGGCTGGCCTGCAGTCACGCAGCTATGGCACGGGAGAGAGGTAAGCTGCTGGGTGGAAGGGGGTTTGAGTCCCGTTGGGGGCATTAAGTTAAATACGGATGTTTGTACTCTAGTTATGGGTGTTTATTTGTGTAATATACTCGTGTATTACAAGTATCTGGTATCCGTGACACAAGCCTCGTAGCTTACCATATTTATCATTTTTCACTCTTATATTTTACATACAGTACTAAAACCGTCACCAAAATACGCTGCATGCTATGAAGTAACTTCCATGTCTATCCATTTAGTACATTTTGCAGTTAGATCGAACTAAAAACATGTCGCCATTTATCAATTTAGAGATTAACCGGTACTATCCTGATCTTTCAGCAGGTTTCTAGTGGTCAAGCAAAAGTTGGACCCGTTCTCAATGACACTGGCAGCGTTACGCGAAGGTGGCAACACAAGGAAGCACCGCGTTTTCCTGCCAAAAGCCTTACGTACATCTATATTAGGATTTAGGAAAGGCTAGATCAGCGTTCCCCAAAGGTTCTAAATAATGGTTTAGATCCCATAGGGTTCTGAGGAAGGGTTCCAAGTTCCGGTCAAAAGTTGAAAATGTTGGCAGATTCAAAGCTAATTTTAGCGTTATTAATAAATATATTAAAAAAAATTAAAAAATCGTTTATAGTTTATATATTTTCAATATGGAATGCATTTTTGGTACAATAAATATTATTTAATGTATTAATATTTTTCATTTATGATTTGTTCAATAACAAATTTGTTCATGTCAAATAAAGAAGTCTAACTATAATACATGTAGTTTAGTTATTAAAATTGGTTATCCATTAAAAAAATTTGATCTAATTAGAGTTCTGTGAAAAAAGTGAAGACCGCTGTTGTGAATAACAAATTATATTTTATATTGTTGGCGTTTTATTGTTGAACCCTGTTAAGAAATATGTAGTTCAAATCCTTTTAACGGAAGTGATTACAGCAAATTGAGTATATCAAGAAAAAGGCTTTTCAAATAAGTGGTAATGTGACTACAATGATTTTGTAAAGTAAATTAACATAGAAATGATCTACAACGTTTCAACTACATAGTATAAAACAAAGTCACTTCCCGCTGTCTGTCTGTCCCTATGTATGCTTAGATCTTTAAAACTGCAACGGATTTTGATGCTTTTTTAATAGATAGTAGGAAGTTTTATAAGTATAACTAGCAGAACCCGCGTCTTCGCTCGTGCGAATATATCTGTCTGAGCGAAGCGAGGTCGAGTCGCTAGTATTTCATAAGACTGTATCCAAAGATATTTTCGCAAAATCAATTTATCATCTATACGTGTAATAAAGTTCTGAGTAATTCGTACATTTTTTGGAAAATCTTATTGTAATAGTCATTTAATTAACGATACAGAGGTAGAATCTCTGAGTTTGTCTGTCTGTGACTGTATTACGAGCAAACTGATGGGCATATTTTGATGAAATTTGGTATAATGATAGCTGGTTATCTGGTTCAACATATTAGGATACTTTTTACTACATTTTACATATAGGATGTATGTTATAAGCGCGAATCCTTACTAATATTATAAATGTGAATGTAAGTTTGTTACGCTTTCACGTGAAAACTACTCAACCGATCATCATGAAACTTTGTACACATATTCTTGGACGTATTAGAAGTAACATAGGATACTTTTTATAAAAAAATATTTTTTACGAAAAATTAAAAAAATGTTTATCAAAAATAGGTAGCCGTTCGGCTCAGGAGTGTATTAACGGAGGGTTCTAAAATAGCTAGAGTAATTTTGAAGAAATTTTCAGGCATCCTACAGATCAACCCAATGAGGTTGATTAGCAATTAAAAAAAATAACGCGGGCGAAGCCGCGGGTACAGCTAGTAGTAATATAAACGCGAAAGTTTGTAAGTATGGATGGATGGATGTTTGTTACTCTTTCACGTAAAAACTACTGAATGTATTTTACTGAAACTTTACAATAATATAGCTTACACATCAGAACATCGAGACTAACAAATATATAACGCTAACGCTAGTTATACATATAAACCTTCCTCTTGAATCACTCTATCTATTGGAAAAAACCGCATCAAAATCCGTTGCGTAGTTTTAAAGATTTAAGCGCACATAGGGATATAGGGACAGAAAAGGCGACTTTGTTTTATACTATGTAGTGATATTTAAGTAAGTGAAAAACCGCAGACATTCGTGCATGCATTTCTTTTTTTTTGAAAGTATTATTTTTTATCAAAGTGGCATTAATACGTAAGTACTTTCCTTTTTAACGACCCACTGCTGAGGGTGGGCCTCCCTTCAATACGAAGGGGATTAGGCCATAGTGCACTACGCTAGCCATGTTCCGATCGGATCGTCTTACGAAAATTTACTAGGTTTTCTGATATGACATTTGTTCATTAAGTTTTGTTTTTAGATACCTGATGCTAAAAATGAAATAAACCTTATCAGACAGTTGATCTTCATCGCATCTACCCACATATCGATAGAGATCTTAAACAATTAGTATTCTTCATGTAATATCACATGCGGGCTTCTGTGGCACTTTTTTTGTGATTCACATCGATACAGTTTACTATAAAATACCACGAAATTCGAAATTTGTTACATTACCCATACAGTCACTGTACTGAATATTTCGCGCCAAAGTTTGAAGTTTTAATTTGTAAAATGTGCTCAAAACTGGCATACACATTAGCCGCATTCTGCCTAGTATATTTCATGGTTGAAGTACAAAGTTCATTTATAAAACCTAATAACGTTCCCAGAGTTGGTAGAAGCAGTGAATCTGAAGGGCCATTTGATCAAAACATGATGGGTTACGTTATAAAAACTATCCCTAGTAAAAATATTCCTAGAATGGGACGAAGAAATTATGACTCGGTAAATTAATATTCAAAAATACATTCTTTTTTTCTTTTTAAATTTGTCATTAATTAATAAATCTTTATTTCAGGGTAATCGCTTTGATATTCCGAAATTGTATCAAGTTGAAAACTCCGAATTTTATAGTGGTATGTACAATTTGTGAAATTAACATAAAATTTTTATTATTGTAAGTAATATACATTTTTTATATTATTGTTTATTTCAGATGAAGACCTTTCAAAATTAGCCCAAGAACAAGAAGATTACTATGGAAATCACTGATTTTTAAGACTCGACAAAAACTAACTACTATAAAAATACGAGGTCCTATGATTTTATCTAGTCAATTTATGATTTAATTTGGAAAATAAAACGTGCATGTATTAATTTTGTTTATTATTTTAATCCTAAAACAATAACTAAACTATTCAATTCAATTCAATTCTGTTGTTGATGGCTTCAAAGCGTGCCAGTTGAGCACAGATTATTTCGCCAATGTCACGTAGAATGGAGAAGACACAAAGGAGATTGGTCGGTAACATAGAGTGAATAAGTTTATTTAAATTATGATAGTATAAGGGAAGTAAATCCTTATTAAACCTACAACAAAAGACAGCACAGTTAGTACTTACAAAAACACACAACAAAAAATTGGTTAGTAGATGTTAATTATATTACATAAAATGTTAGTCTATAATTTTATTCTATTATTTTTAATATATTTACATAAAAATTTACACAAAGGACTAAAAACAAACATCAATAAACAGTTAACATTAAGGGGACGGGGAACTTTTAAAGGAAGGACATCATAGATAGGATGGAGGAGTTTAGGACAACTAAAAAGAATATGGGATGGGGAACCTTCGTCAAGGCCACATTCGCACAGTGAATGGTCCCTGACCCTGATCTTAGCGAGGTGAACAGGTGTAGATGCATGCCCAAGGCGCAAACGACATATAGTAGCGATTACCCACCGTTCAGCTAGTTTAAGACGATGAAACCAAGGGCGCCTTGGGATCTCAGCTTGAAGAGCTGCGTAATGCTTACCTTTAAAAGATTTTGACAGATTCCAGTGATTATTCCAAGCTTTCTCTAAATATTTTTTAGCAAGGGGTAGCAGATCATATGACAAATTACGGAAATGTTCTAGGGTCCCACAGTGAACAGCAGATTTAGCGCAGGAATCTGCAGTTTCGTTACCCGCAATACCAGTGTGACCTGGGATCCAAACCAAAGAGACCGACAAGTTCTTTTGATGACATGTGTACAGAGCTTCACGAATCCTTAAAATAATAGAAGATCTTAATTTGCTACGGAACGGGTTCTCCTTTATTGCCATTAAACAGCTGAGAGAGTCTGTCAGTATAACTGTCTGTTTGAAGTTATGGGAAAGGGTGAACAGGATTGCTTCCAGCAAAGCAACAGCCTCGCCTGTAAACACCGATGTTTCTGGAGGGCACTTAAATTGTAAAATAATTTTGAATTTAGGGACCCAGCACGCTGCACCAACACAGCCATCAGGAGACAGCTTAGATGCATCAGTAAAAATGAGGAGGTGTTCCGACCAATTTTGATGAAAAATGAATTGAAATTTTGTGTTGGTGTCAGGAGCGTCCCTGGACAAACCAAGATCCGTAATAATGGTGGGCGAAAAAATCAAAGAATTATAAGGAGAACAGAAAAGAGGGTTAGAAGGAAATCGAGATAAGGGATGAGGAAGTCTAGTAAACCTAAGGAAACTTTTTAAAAGATAGGATAAAGGTTTTTGAGGAGTGTTAAAATCAGCTAGTCTGCTCAACCTGGGCCATAAGGGATGGGATGAAAGCTGTAACGCCTTACCAACAAACCTATCACATAGGTATTGGCGACGTAAAGGGAACGGAGGGTCAACACATTCAACTTGAAGGGCATTGGTGGGTGTAGACCTCATTGCACCTAGAACTATTCTTAGGCATTTATGTTGTATTCTGTTTAATTTCTCTGTGGGAGCTTTATTAAAGGGGTCTAGAACAAATGTACCGTAGTCAATATGACTACGTACAAGGGAATTGTACAGCAATTTTTGAGTATATGGGTGTGCACCCCACCACACACCGGACACCGCACGCAAAGCGTTGATGCCCTTTTCACATTTGTTAATAATACATTCAGTATGTGCAATTCCGTTCAGTCTTTTATCAAGTATGACACCTAAAAATTTTGTTTTTTCCACTATGTTAATGGATTGGTCATCATAACAAAATTGAAAGTTTGGGACTGACCTTTTCCTAGTGAACACAACTGCCTGACATTTAGACACTGATAATGACAGACCATTATCAGAGAGCCATTGACCTAGATAGTGTAAAGCAGTATTTATACGGAAATTGATGTCCTCTACAGATTTTGAGCTGTAATATAGGACGATGT
This sequence comes from Boloria selene, assembly GCA_905231865.2. Taxonomy (NCBI): domain Eukaryota; kingdom Metazoa; phylum Arthropoda; class Insecta; order Lepidoptera; family Nymphalidae; genus Boloria; species Boloria selene. The sequence continues at coordinate 7,170,736 of HG993158.1, read as the reverse complement.
CGTCAGCATACTGAAGAATATTACAAAAACTATTTACAGACGATTCGAGGTCGTGGGTGTATATATTATACAAAAGAGGGCTGAGGACCGAGCCTTGTGGGAGACCTTTCCAAACAAGTCTAGAAGGTACAGTAAGTAATTGATGTTTAACTGATATGTCTCTACCGGTCAGCAGATGACTTATGAAATGTGTCAGCCTCGGTGGAATGTTCAGATGGTGCATTTTCTGCCTGAGCATCGGAAGAAGAACATTGTCATAAGCAGAAGCGATATCCAGAAAAACCCCAACCAGATACTCTCCTTGAGCGAAGGCTAGTCGAATGTCTGTAGTAAAAATGCTAAGACTATCTATTGTACTCAGACCCTTTCTAAAGCCAAACTGAGAGGGTGCTAAGATATTTCTGCTTTCCACTATCCATTCAAGGCGATTTTTTAAAATTCGTTCAGTGATTTTTGCTAACGTAGATGCTAGAGCAATGGGTCTATAGGAATTAGGATCAGAGGGACACTTTCCAGGTTTGAGAACAGGAATAATAACTTGTGATTTCCATGAGTCTGGGACAATACCTGACTCAAACATGGCATTTATTAAACTTAAGAAATACTGTTTGGGTCTAATGTTAAATTTTTTTATAAAAGAGTAAGGAATACCATCCTCACCAGGACTAGTATCCCTTAAATCCGTTAAGGAGCTCTCAAGTTCATCAAGCGTAAAAGGACTATCCATTTCATTGGCTGCTGAAGGCACCAAGGAATTTGGAAAAGAGTCATGTGTAGGTACAAAAGGAGGGGCTAGTTTGTCAGCAAAGTCGTTTAGCCAGTCGGAGGGGTTGTTGGAGTTAGGGCTAGGATCAGCATTAAGAGATCTGCGAAATCTCTTAACATTTCTCCAGACTACAGAAGACGGAGACCGAGGATCAAGGGATTCGCAAAAGTTGATCCACCCAAGTTTTTTCTTTTTATGAGCCAATCTCTTAAACTTTGCATCATTACGCTGATAATTAATAAAATTCTCCACTGTCATAGAGGCTGCGTATGACATCTCGGCGAGTTTACGCCGATTAACAAAATCAGTGCATTCCTGATCCCACCAAGGATTGGAAGGCAAGTGATTCTGAGCAGAGAACTTTTTCGGGATATGGAGATCTGCAGATGAAATAATAGCCTGGACAAACCGGTCATAGCAAAAAATGACGTTCCCACTATCAATAGGTTCAGGAAGCGAATCCGTCATGCAATCAACAGAACAAGCGTAATCATGCCAGTTGGCTTTTTTAACATTATACCTATGTAAAGAGTTGGAGTTATAAGAGGGAATTTGTCTGTTTATATGAGAGAGGAGAATAGGAAAGTGATCACTACCATGGGAAGAGGGAAGGACATTCCATGATAATTGGGAAGCAAGTGAAGGAGATGAAAGGGAGAGATCTACGGCTGAGCTGGGATTTTGATTGGGATAGACCCTTCTAGTCGGTGAGCCATCGTTGAGGATACAGAGATTAGTGTCATCAATAATGTCTATCAACTGAGGAGAGAATCTATCACAAAAATAACACCCCCACATTGTGTGATGGGTGTTAAAATCTCCCATGGTCAAGACTGGACCTGGAAGAGAAGAGATGATAGAAAAAAGCTCAGGAAAAACTGAGAAAGAAGGATGAGGAATATAAATAGAGAGGAATGAAATATTAAAGGCTCTCACAGCTACAGCATTAATCTGTTGACTGTGGGGTGGGATTGGGATAAGGGAGTAGGGAGTGGAGTGCCGGATAAGAATGGCACAACCAGCATACCCATCATTTCTGTCCTCCCTCAAACAGGCAAAACCTGGCACCCGGAAACGGGAATCAGGGTTCAACCATGTCTCCGAGAGGGCAACAATGACAGGTTTGTATAAGGAGATAAGATGAATTAATTCATGTTTTTTAGTAAGTATACTTTTACAGTTCCACTGAAGGAAGTTCAGTGGGGCCATTTTTCACAATGGTAAAAATTTGCATTAGTTTTTGGGCAACGTTGGTCGGTAAGGGGACATCATCACAGGTAGATATAAGAGTAATGAGGGTTTCAATTAAGGCCACAAGGAGATCCTTTTTAGGGCTAGGGAGGGAGTCAGAATTATTGAGGGCACAACCATTAGGTAGAGACGAAGAGCAATTACCGACAATTGCTTGATGGGCTTGTCTATCATATCCCTTCGCTAAAGGAGCTTGGGGACGTGGAGAGCGAAGAACTGTTTGGCGGTAGGATCTAGTGGGAGAAACTGGAGAGGAGGTGTGACTAGCAGGAGTATTTGTATAGGCAGGAGTGGAGAACAATTCTTTAGCAACATCAGCATAAGAGCGTTGGACAGGCGGGAAGCGTGTGGATGCTTCCATGTACGATACATGCTCTTGAGACATTACCATTTTAATTGACTGTTGTCTTACAAATTCTGGACATTCCTTATCTGTAGCAAAATGTTTACTAGTACAATAAAGGCAAGATGAATTTTCCTTGGTAATGTCACATGCATCCCCAGTATGTGGCTGGGAACACCTATAACACCTAGGCTTAGACCTGCACTGAGACTTAATATGGCCAAAACGACAACAATTGAGGCACTGTATAGTAGGTAATTTGTATGTCTCAACAGGAAGGGAAGTGTGATAGGAGTACACTTTTTCAGGTAACATTTGTCCTCTGAATGTTATTACTACTGACTGTGTCGGCACCCAAGTAATAACACCCTCACTTACATTCTTTCGATTCAGTCGTCTCGCTTTTACAACCTTACCACAACCAGGAGGGAGAACCAAAGACTCGACAAATTCGTCCATCGCCCAGTCAACTGGAACCCCTTTAACTAAACCCATTCTTGTTATGTTAAAAGTGGGGATAGCAGCAACATACTTGCACATACCCAAGACTGGATTTGTTAGAAAACTATTAGCAGCCTCGGCTGAGGAAAATTGGACAGCAATTTTATTGCGGCCGACATTTTTGACTCCGTCATTAATTATGTTGGGGATTTTATGGTTGTGTAAAAATTGTCCAAACTTAATGGCTCTTAAGGTGGTTCCAGCTGCAGGGTCAGGAGTCTCTCTAGAGACATACACAATAAAGGGACCTTTGTCATCGTCATTGTAGGATGAGGGACCATCAGATAGGGAAGGGTGTATATAAATGTTCTGGATAGACGGGGTAGCGGTATCAGGATTATGGATAGTTTTTTTCACTAAATTCACCATATTAGAATCAGGAGATAAAGTATCCCCTTGGCGTTTACGAATGCCTGAATTAATTATTGCTATGAGTCCACCGGTGTCCGGCGGCTCAGGAGGTGGATCACCATCCATACTTAAAAATAACCTACCTTACTAAGACACGCACAAATATATATAGACCAATCACCACGACAAAACACAACAACAAGGATTACAACTATTATAACAAATTAAATATGCCGAAAGTATAGATAAGAACTAAATAAGTAGTACACCGATCTCACTAACACGTGTGTTAACCAAAACAAACGTCAAGCGAATCATATAACTAAACTAACTAACAATTCTTGCGTAAAATGGAAATAGATAAGATGTCAATGTCAATTTAAAAGTACTACCTAGGCTAAATGATAAAGTCGTAATTTTATTCGTTGTCTCATTCTTTCTATAGATCTTAGTATCTAGCTATCTCTTTCTATATGACATTCAGCTACCTTTACTATTAGACCTTTATTTTCTTCCACGGGATTGTGGAAGAAATTTTTATATTATCAATTAATTTCAATATCTAAATTATTGGTGTAAATAAAATAAAAACAAAATGGTGTTAACCGCCGACATTACATTACCTGAAGAGTCTGAATTAACTGTAGAGGAAGTTAATTTATCGACAGCTACTTTAAGAGCTGGTTCTTTTCATTTGGGAAAATATTGCGAACATGCTAATAATGTAAGTCATATTGATGTATTTTACAAAAAGTATAAGATATATTATTTATTATTAATTAATATGGTACCTTCATTCTATTTATTTGTAATTGATTGCATAATCAAACTCAAAGTAGGTTATGTTTTGATGTTATTTGGTTAAAAAGTAACTTTTTAAAAATAGTATTTTGTATCCAAACGCTTATATTTTATTATCAAAATAAAATGCAAAAGCTTGCAAGTACGTAATTTTTTATGTCTACTACATGTTAGTTTATATCACAGATCACTATGTTTAAATATAGTATTATTATTATAAACCTAGTTTTGTTTTTAATGTACATTGTCAATCATTTCATATTTAACTTCCTTGTCTTTATTACGTGTGATAAATATCATATAACATATAAAAAAATCTTACATTATAAGTGGAATTAGTTATATTTCAACCATAATTTTTCAGGAATTTATGCTCTGCCGTATTGAGGAGAATGATCCTCGCAAATGCCTCAATGAAGGCAAAGTGGTAACTGCTTGTACTTTAGATTTCTTCCGGAAAGTAAAGAAAGCTTGCTTAGCTGAATTTAATCAATATTCTCATTGCATTGATAAGAGTTCTGGTGACTTTGGTTTACAACAGTAAGTTATTATTATGCTACTTTTACAAATATTGGTCATGAGGAATAATTCTTTAAAAAGAATGTTTATTGAGACATAATAAGTAACAATTATTTTTTTTATTTCATAAGTTTGCTACTGCATCACTGAATTGTTTCATCTTAACTGATTAAACTGATTACTATTTTGAAAGTGTGAAATTCTCTCAAACATTCATACATCTTGATGAAACTATTTTGTTTATTATTATTTTTAGATAAATAAATTTGACTTTCTGTTTGTAATATTTTATTCCGCTATTGACTAAATGCATATGTAATGAATCATTAGTAGAAAAACTCTATTAATCCCATAGCTGATGATATAAATAACAACTTTGCTACTTTTTTAAAAACAAAATCATGGTAACAGAATAAAAAACAAAATAAAACCTTGTTAACTCAAATATGTTTAGTTTAAAATATAATGTATCATATTTGAACTTCTAGCTGTCGCAAAACTCAAGGAGTGTTTGACAAGTGTATGTTAGAGAACTTGAATATAGAACGTCCCCCTTTCGGCTATTTCTGTGAGGCGAGAGTGCATGACACTAAGAGGTATGAATTATATATTTTAATAATTATAAGTTGTAACATTTAAAGCAAACAAAATATTAAACTGACGACATGTTTGGTGCAGTTTGTACTACTACTACTTGCTGCGCCAGCAGACGTGGGTTCAAGTCCCGTTTCATTCATTTGTGAAGCACATATTTTTGTACTCCAGTCATGGGTGTTTATATTTATAATATGTATGTATTTAGAGCCGGCGATAGGGTAGGGCGTGCTTGGGCGACCGCCCCAGGCGCCGGATACAAAAAGCTTTTCTATTTCCTAAATATAGTGAAAATGTAGTGGAGTTGAACTTTGTCAATGTTCAGTAATTTACTGAAATCATCGATAAAACCGATCGACATTTTAAAACTGTAAGAAATATTCTTTGTTTTGCTGGTCAATAAGTGTTGCAGAGGTGTAGTTAGAGGAAGCCCTAGAAACCTCGCCTAGGGCGCTGGTTGTGCTAAAACCGCCACTGTATGTATATTTATAATATATGTGTAGTGCATCAACTATCTGGTACCATAACACAAGTCTCGTAGCTTACCACGGAAATAGATGGCGCTGTGTGTAATAATGTCCCAACATATATATATAAGTTAAGTAATAAGTTTACTAACTTATATATATGTTGGGACAATAGTAATAAGTTTGAATCTCTATCTTACTGCGGCGAAGCCCAAAAATATTTTCCTTGGGTATTTTTGGTAATTTAAGTTCGTATAATTTATAATGTAGTTGTATGTAATTACTAAATTACATACGACTATATTATAAGAATCCCTCGTTATTACTAAATTATTCAACTGATTTTGATGCTTCATACTTGAGTGTCGTGGGGTAAAATAGAATATTTATAAAAGTTAATGTGACGGATATCATGCTTTAATTTGAACTTGTATCATCCCCTTTTAGGCCCCGTCCCCCGGTAGAGGAGCCCGCGGTATACCCAGACGCAACTCCAGCGTTGCCCGACGATGTAGAACGCAAGCCTGCTCGCTTCGGCTCCAGGCTTTACTGGATGACCGAGTAAAATATGACATACATAGTCCGATACCTCAGTTCTAAAGAGTAACAATTCAGAAAAGTGTTCTTAAGAGATAGTTAGAAAATTATATGACTAATGATACTTTTACCAGTATATCTTTTACACTTTATTCAATTAATTCGAAAAGAAATATTATTATGAACAGTCTTCTCTTAGGTAAGCCCATAATGCAATTGAAGAAAATAAAATAATTCTTAAGCCATTCAGAAGTTTTTCTACTTTTTATTTAGTTGTTACACTTTGGAACTGAGGTACTGATACATACAAAAAACACATATCTGTGTGTATTGAGCTAGAGCAAATTTGAATTTGTGTGTGTGTACACATACATAAACACTCATTCACTTTGTTGTATTGAGACGTTTAATAACTTGGAAACTAAACATGTAGAAACAAACAGCTTTATATACAGTAGAACCGCGATTATCCGGATCAATTAAAACAAGGGGTATTCAGTATAATCAATTTTAAAGTCAAATCAAGCTTTATTTAAAATTTATTCAATTGTTATTATGTAATAGGCATACATAAAAAAATTGAATATGTCGTTTAGATAAAAAAATCCGAGCTACAATGGTAATAAAGAACATAATATTTACCTACTGCTTACATAATATGTGATACAGATGACTTTTAAGAAACAACACTACTCTTTTTCGCTTAACATAAAAAAAATAAGAACATTTTTTTTTAATTTGCAATTAGAACTAGAAATTTATTTCATACTATTAAACCATAGTTTAAAAATCTCTACAGTATCAATCCTTTATAATTTTGACGAAAGTACTGTAAAGGGTTGTCAAGTAACAATAGTTTAAAGATACAGTTAAACCCTAAAACCGTTTTCCAACTTTCATACAAAACTATGTATTACATTTGGGTGGGTCGTCCATTGGATGTTCATAGATAAAATTTTGTATGACTTATTCAGTGATGTACGTACACACAGAAGAATTAATCAATATTTAATAATAAGCGTCAATTTAATTCACTTTTATTGTTAATGGCTTTAAAGAGTTAAAAAATAACCTTTTTATTATAAACATATAAATTTTGAATGTGGCTCAATAGACAAAGATGTGTTGCAGAAAAGCAAAGCAATAGTTTTTTTTTGTTACCTACCATTTTGCTGAAATCATTGTTAACTTATATTAACTGTGTAAAGGATTTGTAGAGAAATAAATGTATAGAATAATATTGTCTTTTATTTATAACTTATACTGTGCAACGATTTTAGAGAGTATGTGCCATGAGACAAACCAACAAAAATTTTAAAATGTCTGCTTATAAGTACCAAATTATATTATTTTATACTTTGATGCACTTAGTATTTTTTTATTCTACTACAAACAGACGCTTCAAATTTATTAATCTATATAATTTCAGAGATTAGCCAAAACAATAACAGACAGACAGACAAAAAGAAAATAGATTTTTTGATGTTAGTAACGACTAACGAATATACTTTCATTTGCATTTAATAAAAAGCTGCTCATTTAATTTATTTGTTTTTATTATTTATAGCAAATGGCCAAAAGTAAAAACTAAAAACAAGTTTAACTAACTTTGTCAAAGTCGGAAACTCCTAGAGTATTATTATTCTGTGGTCGGAACTCGTACTGTCAAAGGCAACAATTTACAATACACTCAAAAACTTTCATCGTATTGCCGAAGCCGATTTAGTTTTCGCTAGGGCCGCTGAACGAAATGAAATGTATAAAAATATAAAATTTTGAGGTAAGGAGTACTATTTGATATTGAAGCAAAGTTAAAAAAGGGTCCATCTGTAAGCGATAAATAATAATAATGTAAAACCCACCAGAATGACGGTAGTGTAGCAAAAGAGTATGAAATGAATATAATCAGAGTGAAATGTGTTTGACCCACTTGCTACCGTCGTGCCACCATATTCTAGTATTTTTCTTTTGCTATTGTGGTGCCAACACAAATATCATGATATTAAATTTAATTCTTTCTTTATTTACCCTGATGCTAATGTGGAATTTCGAAGGACACTTTTAATTCTCAGAGATATTCCTCCTTACGTTTTCCCTCAAGGACCCAAGGAAGGGGATTTTAGCCGTCAACACTCGCATCATTCGAATCAAATGTAATTCGAGTCCCATCTTTACATCATAATAAATAATTATGTTTTCCGCAAAAATATTATACTAAACCCTGGATTCAAATCATTTATGTTTCAAATCAAGCGATAATTCGAATCAATATTAAATCTATTCGAATCCAGTTTTAACCGTTATCATTCGAATCGAATGTAATTCGAGACCGAGTCCCATCTCTAATATCTATACCATAGATGCTCTATAGTCTATAGTCTATACTGTTCAACAGTCAACTCTCAACTTCAAACTAGAGATGGACATTTAAAATATACATCGAGGTTTTTTTTGATGTAATGCATCGATCGGTCACATGGATGGTAATACGATGTATTGAGAAATACATCGATGCTTCTTAAACATCGATTGTTTTCGCCATGACGTGTTTTAGGTTAGGTTAGGCCTTAATTAAAACAAAAATCGAGTCCAGTTAGCCACGCTAACAATTGTCGCAAATATTTTAGTGTCGGGAATACTTGTAACTTTGTCATTTAAATAAAACGTTGATTATGCGCAAGTAATCAACTTTTAACCATAAATTCAGCGAGTATTTATTTAAAGCGAATTCATAATCTAGTATTTTCACATAATAAAAATCATGTTTAATTTAATTTTCCCGCGCACAAACGAATAATACGAGTCGAACGCTCTTCAGCGTTCCAACGGGCAAATTAAAAGAACCCCGTTCAATATACTATAGCTATTTGGCGGCTATTCAACACTATACTCATTCATAATTTGCTTGGTCGATGCATTGAATAAAAAACATCGATATATATTAGATGTTGAAGTATTAACAATACATCGGTTTAATACGATGCATCGTTACTATACATCGAGTGCTTTAAATAAATCGATGTATATCGTCCATCTCTACTTCAAACTTCAAAATTCAAATATGCTTCAATCAAATGTTCTGTCATCTGTGCTTCACTGTTAAAATATTAAATATAATATAATTAATTTAGAAGTAGAAATCTGAGTGATGAAAGTGTTTCTTGCTATCGGTAAGCTTTATTTTAATTAAAGAAACTTGTTTAACACTTAACATAATTTATTAATTCGAATCTCAATTGGAAAAATCAATTTTAAATCATTATAATAATAATAGTTTATTTGAGTAAATATTATTTATTGAAAATTTAAAAATGCTACGCATTTTGTGGTTTTACTGATATAATATTTTAAATAATGAGTGAAAAATGTTTGTCGGTACATCCTCAAGCGACTTGAATCTAACTAGTTATTACACACGGTGTTTAATATATTAAAGTAAAATTGTTCACATTCAATACATTTTAGATTTTTTTTTTAATTCACGGCTAAAAACTAAATTGTGACCTCGAATTCTAAGGCGAATAAGTTATAAGGCGGCGAGATATATAATTTATGTCAGCAAAACCTTCTAATAACTAATAGTTTTTTTTTTTGAATATTATCTTGTCCTGCGATCTGTCTAAAGACATTTAACTGGAGTTTATGTATTTGATTTAAGTCTCCCCGTCCCCTAAATGTTAACTGTTTATTGATGTTTGTTTTTAGTCCTTTGTGTAAATTTTTATGTAAATATATTAAAAATAATAGAATAAAATTATAGACTAACATTTTATGTAATATAATTAACACTACTAACCAATTTTTTGTTGTGTGTTTTTGTAAGTACTAACTGTGCTGTCTTTTGTTGTAGGTTTAATAAGGATTTACTTCCCTTATACTATCATAATTTAAATAAACTTATTCACTCTATGTTACCGACCAATCTCCTTTGTGTCTTCTCCATTCTACGTGACATTGGCGAAATAATCTGTGCTCAACTGGCACGCTTTGAAGCCATCAACAACAGAATTGAATTGAATTGATTTAAGTCGTGCATGGAACAATATCCAATGATATGCCCATATATATGTTAAATTTTTAGATTTGTTTTAGTCTCGTATAGATGATTTTATCACAATGTCCTGTGGAGCTCTTCTTTTTAGTCTAACAAAAGTTGTGTTTGGGAGTTTGTCCATTAGATTATTAGCAAGTTGGTTAGGGTGATTTTGCATACGTTTTTTATATGTTATAAGAGAATCTGCTATTTCGTTTTTAACCATTTTGATCTGTAAGTCACTATGAAGTCTATTGTTTGTTATGAACTATGGCGCTTCAGCTACCATGCGCAACACTTTTGATTGAAAACGTTGGAGAATTTCTATGTTGGAGTTTGAGGCAGTGCCCCACAACTGCAGTCCATACGTCCATGTGGGTTTAAGTATGCACTTGTATAATAAGAGCTTATTTTCTAGTGAAAGCTGTGATTTCCGTCCCATGAGCCAATAGAGATTTCTTAACTGTAATCCTAGTGCTTTTCTTTTTGTAAAAATATGCTTGGTCCAGGTTAACCGCCTATCAAGATATATCCCTAAGTATCTTACAGACTCTGATTGTGGGATTTTTGTGTTATTTAAAACTACCTCAGGACATGTTTCTCTCCTCAATGTAAACGTGACATGAACGGATTTAGATTCGTTGGCTTTTATTCGCCAGTCCTTTAGCCACTTCGATATTTCAGTCAGGCTAGATTGTAGTTTGGCAGACGCTCCAACTGGTGTATTGTCGACAGCAAGAACGGCTGTGTCGTCGGCAAAAGTTCCAATGAGGACATTTTGTGTGTCAGGGAGATCCGAAGTAAATATAATATATAGCATGGGTCCCATTATACTACCCTGAGGTACACCTGCATTTATCTGATGTAGTTTTGTAACTGAATCGTTGATCTTAATACGAAAGTGTCGTCCGCTAAGGTAAGCCTTTATAAATTGAAAGTAGTTATTTGGTAAATTCTTTGATACCTTATAAAGCAGACCTTCATGCCATACTCGGTCGAACGCCTGGGAAATATCCAGAAAAGCCGCTGAGACATACTGTTTGTGTTCAAATGCATAGTTGATGCGTTCCACCAATCTGTGTACCTGTTCAATAGTGCCGTGTGCTTTTCTGAATCCAAATTGATGTTCAGGGATTAGTTTAATATTCTCAATAACAGGAGACAGGCGGTTTAGAAAAAGTATTTCAAGAACTTTAGAGGGTATCGGTAATAAACTAAGAGGGCGGTAAGATTTTACGTCAGTGGGATCTTTATCTGGTTTAGGTATTAGAATAACTTCCGCTACTTTCCATTGAGGAGGCACAAAATTTTTCCACAATACTGCGTTATATATTTGTGTTAAGAACGTAACAGCGACATTAGGTAGTTCTCTTAAGACTTTAGCAGTAATAAGATCGTCACCGGGTGCTTTGCGTAGCTTAAGTTTATTGATTGCCATTAAAACCTCAGACTTTGTAAACTTTTTGATAGGTGGTTCTAATTGGTAAGGTTGGTTTAACTGATTTATAATATCTTTCACTTTCGAAGATCCGAGATCGACGTTGGTCTTAAATACATTTGATATGTATTTAGCAAAGACTTCAGCCTTTTCCGAGTCTCCTCTTGCCCAGTTACCATCATCCTGCTTTATGGGGGAATTGTGTATAGTTGGTCTTTTAAATTTCTTTGTAGCTTTCCATAGCGAGTAATCAGTGGCTTTCGTGGCGTCAAGGTTTTTGAGGTAATCTTCAATTTCGCTATTTCTATTTTGAGAGAGGGCTTCTTTGAGCTCTACAGCTAATTTATTATATTTTGTTTTATGTTCGGGATACTTTGTGGACTGCCATAGTTTTCTGGCTTCACGCTTTTCTTTTATCAGCTCATATATATTTTTAGGATACAAACAAGTTTCGCTTCTGTATTCGGTCTGCATCGGAGTTGCTGCCCAAGCTGCTTGTTGTATGATTGAATTAAAGATTTCAACTGCTTGCGTGATTTCCTCATTTGACTTTAGAGATACTTTACAATCCAACGAACCTTCAACCAGTTCCCTAAATAGTGGCCAGTGGGTCCTTTTAGTATGTAGCACACATTTTTTAGTGAACATTCCGGCTTTTAAGTACAAATTTACTATAACAGGCGAATGGTCCGATGTCAATTCAAAGCAAGAACTGCATTTTATGAGGGTACTGGGTAGGCCCTTGGTTATTATAAAATCTATCAGATCTGGCCTTTTTTTGGCATCAGATGGCCAATAAGTCGGCTCTCCAGTAGATTCGACACCGAGTTGAAGGATATTAATAGTTTTTAGGAGTTCACGACCTTTAGGTGTAGTAAGTCTGGAACCCCATTTTGTATGTTTCGCATTGTAATCGCCACCAGCCAGAAAGCGTGGACCAAGTGTTGAGAAGAATGCCGAATAGTCTTCACATTTCATGTTGTGTTTTGGAGGGATGTAGAGAGCTGTTATTTTTAATTTGCCAAAATAATCCTCGATAATTATACTGGTTGCTTGTATCTTTTCCGTGCAGTAAGAGTCAGAGACGTAATGTTTGATTTTTTCCTTAATAAGAATACCTGAACCATCATGGGCTTTATTATCAGGATGCATAGTATGATACAGTTTATACTTTGGAATATTAAAATAGGTTTTGGATGTAAAGTGTGTTTCCGATACTAAGAAAATGTCAACGTCATTTATTTCTAGAAAAGTTTAACTTCTAATAAGTGTTTTGACAGACCATTCGCGTTCCAGTGAACTAATTTAAGGTGCTGGAATTTTTCAATTGAATAGTCACTAGGTTTGTTAAAAGGTTTGTAATAGTGCTCATCTGATTCATAATTTGTTTAAACATTTCCATTAGTTGCTTCATATCGTTAGATGGTTCAACAGATTCTGTTGGATGTGGTTTGTCTCACGTTTTTAAGCACTTCAGCGTAGGTTGTTCCGTTGTGTTTTTGATCTGATTTAACATTTCTGGGAGTGTCCGTTTCATCCGTGATTGCCACGTTAGTTTTATGATCCAAAAGTTTTTTACGTATAGGAGGGTATTTTTGCTTTTGTAGGTCTTTATAAACACTACATCCTTTGTAATTTGCTGGATGGTTGCCATCACATAGAACACATTTAACAGAATTGGATCTTTCTTTACGAGAGCAGTTTTTAGAAGTGTGGCTGCCAGCACATTTAATGCATTTTGGTTTACGATGGCAATATGTTTTTGTGTGGCCATATTGCTGGCAGTTTGCACATTGGGGTATATTTCGAACAGGTCTTGGGGGTTCGACGACAATGCGGCAGTTTAGCAAACTCTTTATGTTATAAATTTCCTTATTGTTATCTTGTGGTAGAAGTTCAACAATGAACATGTGTAATGCCTTTTTTGTAACTCTCTGTTTTATATTCCAGATATTTGCTGTGTCATGTCCCAGTTCCTTTAAAGCTGTTTTTATTTCATCGACGTCAGTCGATGGGTGGATATTTTTTATGACTACTTTAAAAGATCGTTCTTGTTTAGGTTTGTATGAATGAAATTCTGTCCCTCTTATTTCTAATTGTTTTTCTATTTCTTTATGTATATCGAGTGTTTTGAGTAAGATTTTAACTCTGTTGTTATTCATAATTTTGAGTTCATACCCGCCTAACGCATATTCTTCAAGCAACTGTTTAAGAGGCTTGATATTTTCAACACCATCTACAAATATTAGAGGTGGCTTTGGTGTTTTAACTTCTGTCGTTGTTTTATTTTCTTCACTACCATCTAACTTGTCCAGTAATTGAAAAGAATTTGTTATAGGTGTTGGTTGACTGAGCCAATTACTTAATTTAGACTGTTTTTGTTGCTTATTATTTTCATTTTCAGGACTGGTTCTTACACGTTTCCGGTTTTGCACTGCTACCCAGGGTGTTGAAGAATCTTGCGATATGTCGTCATTTCTTACATCTTGTACTTCATTAAATTTCAGTTGAGTTGCACTATTTAGAGATTGAGATCGCGGTCTACTTGTGAACAGAGCTTTATGGAAAATTTGTAAATTAGGTTGAGAATAGTTGTTGATGTTGCCAGTAGCATGTACTGTCACAGGAGCCTGGTTTCCCACTTCCAAAGCCTGGTTAGTCTTCAACAATTTGTTGGGCTTTATTATTCTGACCAGTAACATTTACTGCAGAGGCAGCCTGGTTTCCTACTACCTCGCAGTCTTCGGTAACTAATTTCTCACTCACAGGCCCGGATACCCATGAGCGCCGGGGGCTAGCCGGAGAGCATGGCATATCATATTCGTTAATCGTACTCATCATGTTTAAGGTTTTGGGAAATTTAGATACAGTGGTATCCCACACCACTGCACACAGTATTTTGAGGGTATTTAGTCCCTCAGGGCCCCTGTTGGCCGTCTGGTCGGGTTATTTTCCGCCGCCCGTGACTCGGCGTTGTTGCTCGATTTGCACCACCTGGAGGAGACGTGTAGGGTGAGCCTAGGAATAGGTGGTAAATCCTACGGACGTGAGCAACATCCTAACTAATAGTAAAATCTCTAATTTAAATTTTAATAAAAAATATACCATATAGTATAGAAATTACAAAGCTATATATCTTAAAAGCTGTTTTATGTAATGTATGTAACCTACAACTATAATTTTGACTAAGAAATGATATATACACAATATTATTAATAATTAACCATTCTTCATTGCACTTATAAACATAAACTACTGCCGTAGTTTATTAAAATTTCCTTTTACAAAGTTGAACTTAAATTTTTAGAAGAAATCTCATAAGGATTAAGTCAAACAGTAACATTTTAAATCAAACTTTTAAAATGGGACATATGTAAATAATAATAGGATAGTCATAACTTTGATAAATAATGCTAATAAGAGCTATAATAATAATATTTGTAAATTATTATCTCTCGTTCCAGGGGAAGAGATAAAAACACATGAGAACAGAGAATAGAGTTTTATTAATAATACTTATATTAAGTTATTTTATATAAGAAATAACTAATAATACCAAATTTCATCAAAATCTGTCCTGTGGTTTTCTTGTGATGCATTCCCAGTTGGTCAGTCAGATATTAATTCTAAAAACTATAGAATCTGCCTCTGTATCAATCAATGTTGATGAATATTTCAATAGGATTTTCTAAAAAAATTCTATTTAATGTATAAATATTTTAAAATACATAATATAAAAGATAATTAAAAATGTTTAATTTTATTATATATTAGCTTTTTAGCGCGAGTGAAACCGCGGGTTTCGCTATGTATTATACATATAAACCTTCCTCTTCAATCACTCTGTCTATTAAAAAAACTGCATCAAAATCCGTTGCATAGTTTTAAAGATTTAAGCATATATAGGGATATAGGGACAGAGAAAGTGACTTTGTTTTATACTATGTAGTGATGATAATTATTATGAAACTTAATTATTTTAAAATAAAATAAAAAATTTAATATAAATTTTAATATAAAATATTTTTTTTTAATTTCTTATAGACATATTTCATGTGAAGGAGCACAAGATTTCATTATTACATAAATAAAAGGAATTACAAGATGAATAATGAGAATAGTCAAACATCTACAAATGAGCGGTGAGTTTGTAGTGCTAATCCTTATTGAGCATGAATTTTTGTAGTCCAGTCATGGGCATTTATATTTATAATGTGTATGTATTTAAACTTATATACGTAGTATATCAATTATCTGGTATCCACAACACAAGCTTCCTTCGCAGCTTACCATGGAACTAGATGGCGCTGTGTGTAATAATGTCCAAACATATTTATTTATATTTACTTATTTATCTTATTATTCATCCATAATTTTAATTGCAGCAGAGCATCAACCAAAAATGGGACTGAAAAGAAATTATTTTCTTTCAAGAAAAGAATGTCTAATAGTAGTGGTAAGTTGAATCTACGATACTTTTATTTCAGTACATATAAATAAAATAATAAAGTGTCTGTTTTTTATTTTAAATTAACAAACCCGCGGCTTCGCTCGCGCTAAATCTAGGAATCCGAGTGAAGTGAGGGTGAGTCGCTTGTTTAAGATAAACATTTCCATCATACATTACATATTATGTGTAACTCTAGCGGTTTTGGCAGCGCACGCCAAAATAACTCGCAGATTACTACTACTACTTACTTGACACTTATCGTCATATTTTGGACAATTCACACAATATCTTTATCAATTGTAGCTTATGTGTTATTCTGATGTATAAGCTATATTATTGTAAAGTTTCATTAAAATCAATTCTGTAGTTTTTACGTGAAAGAGTGACAAACATAAATCGTTTATAACATTAGTCAAATATTCGCGTAAACCTAAAAAAGTATTATGTAAGTTGTTATTTAGTTTAGTTATAGTCTTAGTTTATCACATTTTCTTGGGTCAATGATAACAATCGTTGGGTCACTGCTAAATCAAAATACATTAATCTATACATCTATACATACATATAAATAAAATTAGAGTGTCTGTTTTTAATTTCAAATTAATACCTTTTCACTAAATGTATCTTTCATATATGTTTATACCGTTATACGATATTAGCAACAAAAAAGCAATTTATAAAATTTTTGTCTGTCCGTCTGTCTGTTTGTATCGGTTAATCTCTGGAACAGTTGGACCGATTTTGACTTGACTATAAGTCCTAGATAGCTTATGTTATAAGGCGTAACTTAGGTTACTTTTTTTACAATGAGTTTTGTTTGGTTGAACGCGCTAATCTAGGGAACTACTGGTCCGAATTGAAAAATTTGTTGGATAGTCCGTTTAACAAGGAAGGCTATAGGCTATATTACATCTCACTACGATCAATAGATTTTCAGCCTTTAGAACGCGAGCGGAGCCGCGGGAAAGGCTGGTCGTGTATAAAATGGTTCAAGTGATAATATAATCATTAATCATAGTAGGCATTCTTTTGGAGCTACCAAATCAGTTCAGTCGGTTTAGTGTATAGTAGTATTCGGAGCGTTTTAACGTCCCACAGCTTTGGGTGGATTTCCTTCAAATCAAATCAAAATATTTTATTCAGTATAAAAATTGTTCCAATTTCTTACTAAACGTCATGAGTCTACCACTTTACCGTACGGAAAAAAGAAACCTCTGACCTGAGAAGAACTGGCGAAAGAAACTCAGCGGGACTAATATGTTATTTTTAACTTAATCTCACCGAATATACGAGGGATCAGGCCACAGTCTACCACACTGGCTAAGTGCAGGCGGAATGAGCACGTCTGTAGAACAACTGTTAGGATCTCTCAGACATGCAGGTTTTCTCACGATGTTTTGCTTAACTTTCACCGTATAAGTCGTGTTTAAGTTGAAAATGATTTTCACGTAAAGATACTAGAGTGCGAGAACCGGGATTTGAACCCGCTCACTCGGTTTCCCAAGCACGTTACCACTTTAAGTAGTATCAAACATCAATAATATATCGATGGAATCTTTTATATTTATAACATTGATCCGATTCGGATTAAAAATCCAAAGAATTTCATAAAATAATATTTTTTCAGCTTCATCGCCATTTCAAAGAGCAAGTGAAATGACGTCTGTAAAGGTAAGTACCTATAGCTATATATCTTGAATGTATGTACGAACATCTATACTAATATTTTAAAGCTCAAGAGTTCCTTTGTTTGTTTGTTTGTTTGTTTGTTTGTTTGTTTGTTTGTTTGTTTATGTAATATTATTTTAACTGTCAAAAGCAACTACTCAAAATAGCCTACGAAATATATGGTCTCAAAAATCACCGTACTATTTTGAAAATTTATTTTTAGTATTCAGTCAAACTAAAGCTATGGAGCTGCACTGGAAAATTTTCTTTCTAAAAAGCGAATTTTATTTAAATGAATTTAAGCACTAGCAACACTAACCTATCCCACAAGGACCGTACATCTTTCCGGGATAGAAAGTAACGTATGCCCTTATCTGTTAATCTATCCTTGAGTTAAATTTCATCCATATCCGTTCAGCCGTTATGACATCATTAAATAATAAACACCCTTATCATTCGCACACGTAATTTAAATAATTGTCAATTATTTTTAATATTTTCCTCTTACATTTGTGTAAACGAACGATAATGATTATTAATACTTTTTAGTTTTTATATATTCGATAACAAACTGTATAGTCCGGGAGGTAGTGTCACATTTTTACGGTGATTTTGGTATGGACTCTATGAACTTATTTTGATAGTTAGTACTTGTATGAGAACTAAAATATATGTCAGCTGGCGCGACTCCGGGGCTTTTGGGCTAGAGAAAATGTTTATTTATTTATTTATTTAGGATTACCAACATTGTTATAAAAGTAATAATGTTTAAAAAATAGTAGTTAAAAAAATAAAGGGTCATCTTTTATACACCAATTAAAGGTAAACACAACATTTGTATGACATAAAATAAAACAAACAAAATATCCTAGTCAATAAAATAAATTAAATTAAATAACTACTTAAAAGAAAAACAACAAATTGAAAATAGAAAAATGAAATGAAACTTAATTGTGTTTTAAAGAAAAGTGAATTTTAAATTTTTTTTAAATTTAGATAGAGGATCGCCAAATATATCTATGTCTATAATTTTGCTTAACATATTATATAAATTACACATTCTTAATAATATGGGTGAATTGGTTAAAATGTTAACGTAGATGAAAAAAAAATATTCTTGGACTATTTTGGCAATGATGAAAAAGTATAAATAAATTAGTTTATGAATTGTAGATCTTAAAAAAAAGTGTCAGCTGTATCATGTACGTGACAAAATATGTTAGCTGATCATGTGAACATGTCAAAAAATCAGAAAAACTTGTAGCATTTTGGCAAAGCTGAAAATTGTATATATTAAAGATTATTATTCAATAATCATAATAATTTATGTCAGCTGGAATTTTAACGAGGCACAACCTGTTAGCTTGACTTTCAAAGTTTGGTTATGAAGTATAATATCAGATCAGCTAACATATTTTGTCACGTACACGATACAGCTGACACTTTTTTTTGAGATCTACAATTCATAAAATAATTATTTATACTTTTTCATCTTTGCCAAAATAGTCCAAGAACATTTTTTTACTATCAAGTTTCCTGGCATTTTTCTCATCTTATGCCCCGGTTTTGGGCCAACTGACACCTCATTTATTAATAAGCGTTGGAACAACTGACTATACAAAAAAACAAAAGCCATGCCAAAATGCTCCGGTCAAATTTGACACTACCTCCCGGACTAGTAATATTGAAGATGACATTAATGCCTTCTTGACCTATTTTTGGTTATAACAAATAATCTCATTGAGGCGGGTATTATTGTGCACAAGTGCACTCTCTACTCTTGTCACTCTCATACTCCGGTAGGACACACCCGGGACTCGAACCTTGGCTCTCCGGATCTATGACCGTACATGCTAGACACTACATAAGGTAGAAATATCTGGCATGTACGATTGCACATCCCACCGAACATTATTTATTTTTAAACCGACTTTAAAAATGAAGGAGTTTGTATTTTCCACTATACATTGTTTGTGTTGTTTACCGATTTCTTCGACAACTTTTGGCCGGTTTCAAATATTTTTCTTTTCTTCAGTAGATTATACTTCCAATGTAATCTCATTTGTCACCATATCTGGATCTGATGATGGAATCTCTGAAAATCAAGGTCAACTCTCTAATTTTATAGACACTTATTAGTTATTATATAGAAAACTTCATTTCAGAAATCTGACATTGAGGAACCGATGGAAATAGCCGAACTGAAAAGTCCAATGCCCGTAGCGAATACAGATGCAGTGGATAGGGTGTTAAAGCGAAACGCACCACAACGCTCTAGTATTAACGATGAAAATCAAGATCTTAATCAATTTTCGGCGAATATTTCAAAAATATGTGAGCACCGAGTGGTGAAAGAGAATTTGGTATGTTTGTTTCTTAGTTTTTTTTTCATACTTTAGTTTTAGTAAATATTGTTTGTACTTTTTTAAACTTATGTGATGCTGTTGTTTTCTCAATAAATAGTTATTAAATAGTTATTTATTGAGAAATAAATAAATAAATACTAACGATTCATTCTCGCTCCGCTCGGGTCTGGTCATTACGTACGTTAGTATACATTCCTCAGAAATGTTATATTTTTCCGCAGTAAAAAGTATTTTTATGTTGATCCAGTTAACTAGCGATCATCATCACTATCACTACATAGTATAAAACAAAGTCGCTTTCTCTGTCCCTATATCCCTATGTTTGCTTAAATCTTTAAAACTACGCAACGGATTTTGATGCGGTTTTTTTAATAGATAGAGTAATTCAAGAGGAAGGTTTATATGCATAACTAGCGGATCCCGCGGCTTTGCCTGTGCTAAATCTATGAAAAAGCCCAAGCGAAGCGAGGGCGAGTCGCTAGTACCAAATATGTCCATTGGTTTTCTCGTGATGCGGTCACAGACAGGCAGACAAAAACTCTAAAAAAACTTGTCTCTGTCTGTTCATTAGTCTGTTACCGCAGCACAAGCACAACACTGGACAAATGTTGATGAAATTTGATGATAAGTATGATGATAACTGGTTATCCGGGTCAGTATATAGGATAATTTTGCTGCCAGAAATTATGTAATTTCTGAAAAATCTCAACTAACATGTATGCCGTAAAGATAAAGAAATAAATAATTAAATATTTTACGTTTAAGATAAGAGTTGCTTATTTTTATTTGTAAAAATCTCCTTATTTGTAGGATTTAAGTCAACTGTCAAATAATGAAATTGAAGAGTGTGGAAAAATATACGTGGACTTATTAGAGAATATAAGCGATGTTTTTTTTAATATACCACAGCATATAATAAAAACAGTGCCAGGATTCAGTGAATCGATACACACAAAATGTAAAGCGACGGTGGAGAAATTGATAAAAATATTGAAAACGGGTATAGAAACAAGTGCCCCACATAATTGTCCGAAGACAATTTCTTCAGATAATGTACCGGAATGCTGCGAATCGATTAGCGAAATTCCCAATGATAGTTCAAAAAGGAATGAAACTAAAAGCAGTTTCGTTTTTAAAACAAGAAAAAGTACAAGTGTTGATTATTCCAAAGAAGACTCGTCGTCAAGCACTTTGGAAAGAGTTAGAACAGCATCAGAAAAGCTACATCCAATACGAAATGAGGAGCCCAAACGTATGCCTTCACCGGCTAGCTCTGTGCCATTTCAACCACCTTTGGATGTAACTGACACCAGTCTCTCATCAGAAAATCTTGAAGCTAGATGGATAGAAAATGTGGAAGAGGAATGGAATGAAAATATACCAGAATATGATGTAGATGATGATTTTGAACCAGTAGATGAAGCAGGTTGGCCAATATACAGACCCGAGGACTTTGAAGACGAGATTTTGGAAGAGGTAAAAGATGAGATTGACAACAATAAAAAAAACGAAAACGGTTAGTTTTTTTTAATTCAAATTAAGTTTTTTTTTTGTTTTTGCTATAATTATTTAAACAGAATTAAACTTGTTTTTTGTTTATGTTTTCGCGGCATTATGTTGGTTTTGGGATTCTCGACGTTTTTCCCCTTTACTCTCTCCTGTGACCGTGCTGTTATACATTCGAAACACCGGAAACAAAAAGCAAAATAAATCCGCAAAAAAAAAAATCGATTAAATTTATTTAAAATGTTAAATATTTACGTAAATTCAAGATAGTATTAATTCAAATTTGTCTTTTTTTTGGAATGACTTCTTATACTAGCGACTTACTCTCATTCCACTTGGTATTTACCTTTAGATAGTTTTGCGGTTAGTATACTTTTCTCAGAACTATAACTAAACGCGTATAAACAAATTTAATCTAAATCTGTTCAGTGATTTTCTTGTGATGCGGTCACAGAAAGACAGACTAAAATTCTAAAAACCATAGATTCGGCTTTTACATCGTTAATAAAGACTAAGGTAAAATTTAATTATGCGCATAGACTAGCGACTCGCGGTCGCTACGATTAGGTTTGTCCTAAGGTGCTCCCTACCATATTTAAAGTTTTTAGCACAAAAAATTAAGGGCTTTCATTAAAACTTGGACCTTGGACGAGCTTAATCCGGCCCTGTCGGAAAATCCGTTTAATTAGTCGAGGTCTAGTTACTATAAACTACGAGTGCTTGCCTGCCAAACATCTTTATACGTCAAGCGCTTTTCGATATTCCGTGGTGTGTGAGTGAGTTAGCAAGTGAACGAGTGAGCGAGTGAGTGAGAGAATGAGTGAGTGAGAGAATGAGTGAGTGAGTGACGTAGTGAGTGAGTGAGTGAGGGAGTAAGTGACCTTTCGTTTTTATATGTTTAAATATATTTCTGTTGTTTTAGATCGATTCAACAATGAAAACTTTCCTCATTCGCAGTCTTTGAGGGAAACTCTCAGAGAAACATTTGGTTTGAGGGAGTTTAGGCCGAACCAACTGAGCATTATCAACGCCACTCTGTTGAAACACGACTGCTTCGTCATCATGCCTACAGGCGGCGGTGAGTTTTAAGTAGTATTATAATATTACGACTCGTGTACGTTTTTCTTTTATGAGCAGATATTAATTAAAAGGATTGTAAACCTAGACGTACTGTTTGCAATTTAACGCATTGTTTTACGGTAGATTGTGATCTATCGAAGTGAAAATGTTAAACTGTGAGGTGGTATGATATCGTAGGGTAGGTATAGTAGGAAAATCTATTTTTAGAGCACGTCTTATTTCCATAAACTTACCTGACAAAGTTCATCTTTATACATTTAGCGGTTTTCGACATTTCGTAATGAGTGAGGATACGTTTTCATTAAATATTTTTCAGGTAAATCCTTGTGCTACCAGCTGCCGGCCGTGCTGACCCCCGGCGTCACTATCGTCGTATCGCCTCTGATATCGCTAATATTAGATCAAGTCAACAAATTGCTCACTTTAGATGTAAGTATCCATTTTTGCCGTCCATTTTCCATTGAAAAGTGTTACATTCGTGCGCATAACAAGTCCTAAGCGAATGTCTCTAACGAAACTCAAAAAACAGGTTTAAAAAACGGGATCGTTTTTTAAAATATCCATCCATATTTAGATTCCAGCAGCACATCTATCCGGAAACTTAACAGGCGCTGAAGTGGACGAGATATATCTGAAGTTGGCCATGGCGGAGCCGGAGATTAAATTATTATACGTTACACCAGAAAAGTTGAAGAGTTCCAACAAATTGCGAGACGTTTTAGGAATGCTTCATAAACGCGGAAAAATTGGCAGGTTAGTTAATCACTACACTTACTCGTACATATAAAACAAACTCTCAAGGTCCGCGATACCAAAAAAGTGTAATAAATTTGACATCCTGTTCTATTTTTAACCGACTTCAAAAAAGGAGGAGCCAAAACAAAATCTTAATACAATTTAATTAATGTATCAATTTGTAAATATAATTTAAGTATCTGTTCGAAAGTTCATTGCAAAGGCAGGATGTCTGTCTTGGCTGTCTGTCCTTCTTGGCTGGCACCGACTCCAACAATAACTAAGTAATTAAAATTATTATTTAATTTAGTATTATTATTTAGTTGTGTATACTATTATTTAGTTTAATTAGTATATAGTTTGATTTGTAACGTTTTGAAGTCGGTTTTCATTCTTGTTTTTAAAAAATAATTAAAATGACTGACAACTTTTAAATTTGGAACGCCAAGGTTCGTGGTGGACGAGGCGCACTGCGTGTCGCAGTGGGGCCACGACTTCCGGCCAGATTACAAGCAGCTCAGCCATCTGCGGCAGTCGTACGCCGGCGTGCCGCTGCTCGCGCTCACCGCCACCGCCGCGCCGAGGGTACGCGGGGACGTCGTGCGGCAACTGGGGGTCGGTATATATACACAAACTCTCTCTCTCACACACACACTCTCTCACACTCACACAAACACTTCCTCTCTCTCACACACACTTTCACACACACATTCTTTTACTCACACACACACACACACATTCACACACTCAAACACACACACTCGCACTCACACAAGCACTTCCTCTCTCACTTTCACTCACACTCTTTCACACATACTCTCTCACATACACACGCACTCACACACGCGCGCACACATACGCGCATGCACGCATATTTGCATTTACTGTAACTAGAAGTAGCATACACTAGCACACTTAAATATATGAGATGGTTTCGTACCTATGAACATAACACACAAAGTAAGACAAATGTTGCATTAGCGAGTCAGTCAGACACATGTCAAATACTTCTGGAGTGCGTCAATTCCTGTCGTTCCTGTTTTTGATTTTTCAAACGTCTAGTTCAAAATTTTCTTTTATTAATAATCTTAAAAATGTAGGCTGTTAATACATAAAAATACAAACATTCATATTAAGAGTCACGCAAACGAAAACACATATTAATTCAGGACATTTTCCTTCTTTTAAGTTGCTTTGAAAGTCGATTTTGATTAATAATTTGAATTTTATTTTACGCAGATGCAAAATTGCGAGTGGTTTTTGACCAGTTTCAACCGGCCGAACCTTTATTATAAAATCTTGGTAAAGAAACCGAAAAGTGTCAACCAAGACATTGTGAACGTTATACGCACACAATATGCAAGGTATGACATTAAATTAAATAAAACTTTAGTTTAAATGAACAATTATTGTTTATTTATAAAATTACGTGTAATTTCGAAACAGTTGTTAGTTTGGAACAATTTGTCTGAAACTGAAATTTTCTGACCACAGAAAGTCGGGTATAGTGTATTGCCTCTCACGGAACGAGTGCGAGACGTTGGCGACTGACTTGCGGAAGGTAGGAGTGAAGGCGGCCGCCTACCACGCCGGCCTCGTCGACAGCAAGCGAAAGAAAGTGCAATTGGGTTGGGTAGCCGATGAGTATGCTGTGGTACGTGGGATATAATTGGTAGTTTGGGAATGTAAAAATTAAAACTCAAAGTCAAACAATAAAACTTCTAAATTGTCTCGATCAATCAATCTTTTTACATATCTATCAATACATCTATCTATCTTTCCATCAATCTCTCTGAGTGTCCATCCAGCTATCTATGCATCCATCTCTATCTTCATCCATCCATCTATCTATCTATTCATCCATCTTTCTATCCATTTATCTCTATCTCTACATCTATCTATCTATCCATCAATCTCTCTATCTATGCAGCCATCTCTATCTTCATCCATCTTTCTATCCATTTATCTCTCTCTCTCTACATCTATCAATCCATTCATCTCTATATCTCTATCTCTCCATCCATCTCTCTCTCTCTCTCCATCCATCTCTCTCTCTCCATCCACCTCTGTATGTATGTATCGTGTACACGTAACAGATCTGCGCGACGATCGCGTTCGGCATGGGCATAGACAAGGCGGACGTCCGCTTCGTGATCCACCACAGCCTGCCCAAGTCTGTGGAGGGCTACTACCAGGAGACGGGGCGCGCGGGCCGCGACGGCTCGCGCGCGGACTGCCTGCTCTACTACAACTACTGTGACATCAAGCGGTACTACGGATTGCTGGATAGTGAGTGATTGTTTAATCCCCATATACCACCCCACGGGGTGTTATTGACCCCTGACGCATGGTGATCCAAGATGGCCGCCAACACAAAATGGCGAATTACTTAATTTTTTATTTTTGAAGTGAAACTTCTTTAGAATCATTGTGATTTCAAACTCGATGAAACGAAAAAAAAGTCCATAGTACCAGGCACTCAGAGACGCGGAAGAGTTAGCCTTAGTTAGATCTCGCCCAGTCAGTGACATTTCTAACTCTGTCTAACTCGTGGGTGTGACCTTCATGCCATCTCCCTCTCACAACGAGCTTAGACGGGGTTATTTAGTATAAATATAAACGAGATTTAAAAATTAGTTTGCCAAAGAAGTTTTTCTTCTGACATGTGTACTTTGTACACACGCACTTTTAATTATTTTAATTGCCGACTGCCTGCTCTACTACAACTACTGCTATATCAAGCGGTACTACGGACTGCTGGACAGTGAGTGATAGATTAACCCCCACGTAAATACGACGGGGTGCTTTTGACCCCCGACGCAAAAACGATGGAGTGTTAGAAGTTTGACGTGTCAGTGTGTGTTTTTGCGTGTCTGTGGTATCTTAGCCCACGAACGGATACATATTTATTTGCAACTCCCTCAATACGCGTATTTAATGTACTAGGGCTTGAAAAGTAGAAACTTAAATCCAAGATGGCCGCCACCACAAAATGGCGAATTACTTTTTTTTAATTTTTTGGCGGGGGTTATCGTGGTACCGCCCACAGACAGGCAAACATTAAAAAAATATAAATTCGGAACCTATATCGTTAATAATTACTACTTCGAATAGATTTTCCAAAAAAATATTAAAATTTTCTACTCAGAATTATAGAATGTTATCATGTTCAGTTTGGTGAAGTGTGAACCGTTTTCAGAGGATCCCAGCACAAGGCAAGGGACGGAAGCCCGCAATGTCCACGACGACAATCTATCGCATATGAGATCTATATGCGAAAACCAAACTGGATGTCGACGAGTTGAAGTTCTCGCGTATTTAGGCGAGGAGTTCAAGAAGGAAAAGTGTGGAGAGCAAGGCGTTCCCTGTGATAATTGTACTAAGACTACTGAATATCAAGTAAGTTTCAATTGTATATCTATTTCAATATATAAAAGCGAACGGTCACTCACTCACTCACTCTCACACTCACTCTCACACACACACACTCACTCACTCACACACACACACTCACTCGCTCATACACTCATCACTAAATATAAAAAATAGCTTGACATATATAAACAAAATTAGGTTGGGAAGTAGTTTATAGTTAGTAGACATCCGCTAAAAACAGATTTTGTGACAGGACCGGATTAAGGAGGTCTAAAGGCTATCGCAAGTTTGTATAGAAGTCCATCATTTTTTATGTTAAAACTTTTTTGGCAGAAATCACCAGTAATAAATGTATTGAAAAATTAACACAGCGCCAACTCGTTCCATGGCAAGCTTATTATTATATAAATATATTATGCACCCATTGTTGTAGTGCCACAAACTGAGCAAAGCCAAATAATTATGCATTATCACTTATCACACTTATCACATTATTCATGCTAGTGTGTGAGCGGAAATGCTTTGTCTCTGAGCCAAGTTTCATCCGGATCTGTTTTGGCGTGATTGACATTTGTGTCAAATTGTCAAAATTTGGAGAATGATATGAGATGAATTTGATTCGAATGAAAAAAAAGGTGAACAGGCCATAGTCCACCACGCAGGCTAAATGCTAGTTCCGAAAACTCGCTAGGGTCATTCAGACATGCATATTTCCTCTCGATGTTTTCCTTTACCGTGAGACAAGTTGAAATCAGAATAGAAATAATTCCCAAATGAAAATAAATGTATTGAAACATTAACACACAGCGCCATCTCGTTCCATGGCAAGCTTATTATAAATATAAATATATTGTTACGTTCTACGGGTTCGGGATCGGAAATTAAAAGCGTTCTCGCACTAAAGTTTTTTTTTATTTACACTTAATACACACGCGCAGTTTGTACACAATACTAGTTTAATTTAGTCTCTGAGCACTATAAACCACCACTTTTAATAATTCACTATGTTCTTCTTCACCTTTCCACTATTTCGTATCTCTTCGCAATCTTCACTCGACTTCGAACGTCAACTGAACTCTCGACACACTGCCGGCCTTTTTATATGTGTAAATTTAGAACATTCTAGTATCGAAAATTCAAAATGTTTCTAGTAACTTCCAAATTGTTCCTGAAAATGCGTTATCTCTTTCTGTCACATTAAAATTTGTAATAAACTGTTCTTGTTATCTAATTGTCAAAAGTTAGAAATTGACATTAGCTGTTGTAAGGCATGGTACAAGCGTGCTATTATGACGAGTTCGCACTATATTCCGCGACACTACCCCCTCCTAAGACATGCTCGTCTCGAGCATCGTTGTTGCCGTGATATTTGGCTAATCGGTCCACATGCACGATTTTAGCCGGGCTTCTAGATGTACGTTGAATTCGGAAAGTGACGTCGTTAATTTTCGTTATAACCTTGTAAGGCCCCTCCCAACTGGGTTGTAGCTTTGGCGATTTACCCTTTCGTCTCACCGGGTTATGCAGCCATACCAATGAGCCTTCCTCGAAGTTCGTTCCTGTCGCCTTCCGGTCATAACGAGTTTTCATGCGTTCACTTGCATGTAGCCCTGCATCTCGTATCTGCTCATAAACACTAGTCATTTTCGCTCTTAGTTCGCTGGCATATTCGGTGATGCAACTGGGAGTATCCGGCGGGCAACCACTTAATAGATCCGCTGGTAGCCGTAATTCTCTTCCGAAATTTGCAAAAGCAGGTGTTATGGTAATGCTTTCGTGTACAGCAGTCCGGTAAGATAGCAGGAACAGTGATAAAAACTCGTCCCAATCCTTTTGATGTTTATCCACAACCTTAGCTAGATGGCGTTCCAAAGTCTGGTTAAACCTTTCAACCATTCCATCTGACTGCGGATGATGCGGTGTGGTTCGAGTCTTGTGCACCCCCATGATTTTACATACTTCCTGAAATATATGCGATTCAAAGTTTCTTCCTTGATCACTGTGCATTTCTAACGGAACGCCGAATCTGCAAAATACATCTTTTACCAAAGTATTTGCGATAGTTACTGCTTCTTGATTTGGAATGGCGAATGCCTCAGGCCATTTTGTAAAATAGTCCATCACAACTAAAATGTATCGGTTCCCGGAGTTAGTAATCGGGAATGGTCCTGCTACGTCTAATGCGATTCTCTCCCAAGGCGCCCCAACGTTGTATAATTTCATTGCTCCTCGGCTTCTGGTCTGCGGGCCTTTGACAGAGGCACATTGCACGCATTTCCGACACCAGTCTTCAACATCATCTCGACAATGCAGCCAGTAAAATCGCTCCTTTATCTTGATTAACGTTCTCCTTACCCCTAAGTGTCCACCAGAAGAACCATCATGGTAGGCTCGAAGTACCTCGGATACTTTTATTTTAGGTACCACTAGTTGGAGATGGCTATCATTTCCACGTGTCCTCTCCCATTTGCGGCACAATACTCCGTTGTGTAACAACAAACTGTCCCATTGTGCCCACAAACTTTTCGTAGCGGTACTGTACTGTGCTATGTCAGTCCACTTAGGTTTTGGCCTACCACTACTTAACCATTCCATGATAGGTCGTATATCTCGGTCTTCTTCTTGAGCTCTCTTCATGGCTTCATCACTCCAACGTTCATCTAACGAGTCTGTTCTAATAATTTTAATGGATTCTAATTCCTTCGCCTCTTGTCTTTGACAGTGCTTGCAGTCGTCTTCACAGGGTCTTCTAGATAGAGCATCGGCGTTGCTGTGATTTTT
The DNA here is from genome assembly GCA_905231865.2 of Boloria selene. Taxonomy (NCBI): domain Eukaryota; kingdom Metazoa; phylum Arthropoda; class Insecta; order Lepidoptera; family Nymphalidae; genus Boloria; species Boloria selene. Next base: position 7,141,174 of record HG993158.1, on the reverse strand, counting down.
ACCCCCTCGATGTTCTATATCGAACTGGAATTCTTGAAGTTGTTCAATCCATCGTGCTACCTGTCCTTCGGGGTCCTTGAATTCCAATAACCATTTCAGGGCAGCGTGATCGGTTCTTACCAAAAATTTGCGTCCTAGCAAGTATTTCTTAAAATGTTGTAAAGTTTTCACTACAGCAAGTAGCTCTCTTCAAGTAACGCAATAATTCTTTTCCGGTTTAGAGAGTGACTTACTGAAATATGCGATTACCACCTCCTGATCACCCTTCCGCTGGGACAATACACCTCCAATACCGATATTGCTGGCATCAGTGTCGACAATAAACTCTCCCTTTGTGTCTGGATACCCAAGGACCGGTGTTTGGCAAAGATGTTTCTTCAGTTCTTGAAAGGCCGATTCACAATTATTGTCCCATACGAAGGGTCTCTTCTCTTCGGTCAGTTTATGAAGTGGTTTGGCGATGTCAGAGAAGCCTTTTACAAATCTTCTATAGTAAGAGCACAATCCCAGAAATGCTCTCACTTGCGTTTTGTCTTTAGGGGTCGGCCAATCTTTCACAGCGGTGATTTTGCTAGGGTCCGTTTCCACTCCGTTTTCCGAGACTACATGTCCAAGGTAATTCACTTGTCTCCGAAAGAATGAGCACTTCTTTGGACTTAACTTTAAATTTGCTTCCCTTAGTTTATCAAATACTGCTTCGAGTTTCTTAAGATGGTCTTCGAAGTCACGTCCCACTATAATTATGTCATCTAGGTAAACAAGGCAGGCTGCTCCTAGTAATCCAGCGAGTACACGTTCCATCAACCTCTCGAATGTTGCTGGTGCATTGCATAACCCGAACGGCATAACCTTAAACTGCCACAACCCTTTTCCAGTTGAAAACGCAGTTTTCTCCTTATCCACGGGGTCCATGTCTACTTGCCAATAGCCACTCTTCAAATCGAGAGTTGAAAACCATTTCATACCACTGAGAGTGTCCAAGGTGTCGTCGATTCGAGGCAGGGGATAACTGTCCTTTTTGGTTACATCGTTGAGTCTGCGGTAATCGATGCAAAACCTTGTAGATCCATCCTTCTTCCTTACAAGTACTACTGGAGAACACCAAGGACTAGTAGATTGTTCGATGATGTTATTCTTTCTCATGTCTTGGATCATGTCGTCAACCTCTTTCTCCTTAGCCCATGGAATTCGTCTTGGTCGTTGTCGAATAGGCGCTATGTCACCAGTATTAATTTTGTGCTTCACCAAACCGGTTCTTCCAATATCGCCGTCATGTTTCGAGAACAAATCTGAATATTCGTAAAGTAAATTTTCAGCTTTCGTCTTCTGTGAACTTGTGAGATGCTCTATGCAGTCTTCTAAAAGTTTCATTGCTTGCTCTTTATCCTTGTTAAGCACCTTCTCATTCTGCTGGCATCTGCTTAACCAGGCTATCTCTTCGCAAGTCCCCACAACTTCCCCTCTCTGAATAGTTTGCGTAGCGTCACTGGTGTTCAGCACTGGAACCATGGATGTCGAAGTTTTACCTACTACAACTCTTGCTGGGATCCACGAGCTCTCATCTTCATACTTCTCTATGATAGCGCAGCACCATTGACTACCTGACTTGTTCTGAGGTAAAGCGACAGGTACTAGAGTCTGTGATCTTGGTGGAAGAGCGGTGTCTCTTAAGCAACAAACTTTCCCCTGAACTCCACCACTTATCGGTACTTCTCTATTTCTGCACTTTAAAACTCCATATTTCATGTCAATCGTACACTGGTAATTTTGAAGAAAGTCCAATCCAATGATGCAATCATCGACGATATCTACGACTATTGCTTTATGCCAATAAATATTGTCCCCAATTTTTATAGCAATTTTCCTTTCCCCCCAAACAGGTACGCGCTGGCCGGTGGCCGTCATGAGAGTGATATGCTTTCTGTCTTGCAACTTATTGTCCGCAATGTGTTTCAGCTTTCGGTTATTAATGATGGTTCGTGATGCTCCGGTATCCAGCGTCAGTTTACATACAATTCCATTAATTGCGCCATGTATTACTAAGGTGTTTCCATCCACTGTCTGCTTTACTTCTATTTGTGGGGTTGAAGATCCCCCGGCCAGCGCCCACCCCGCAGCCCTGGCTGGAATTAGTTTTCCTGTGGCTGGTCAGAAGTCGACACAGCCACATCTGACTGTCTCCGAACGTTCAATATTTTAGGACAGTTACTTCTGAGATGGCCCCGCTCGCCGCACTCGTAGCATCTAGGATTAAAAATACGTCTCCGAGTGGATGATCCTTCCGTAGTAACTACTTCCCTCACCTTCCAAGCTCTTGTATCATGGCGCACAGCTTCAACCTCCAAAGCATGAGCTACAGCTTCCTTGAGACTCGTATGGTGTCTTAGGCGTACAGCGGCTCGTACCTCCGAGTCGCGAATCCCGTCCACAAAAGCCTGCAGAAGAATAGTTTCTATGGTAGATGGCGAGGAATGATATGCCTTCCGTACGAGCCTCTCAATCTCTATGGACCACTGCTGCAGGGTTTCATTGGCTCGTTGCGTACGGTCTTTAATTTGAGCCCTGTACACGTGCTCTAGATGACTATCACCATACCGCGACTCCAAAGCGTTAAGTAGCTCACTGTATGTGGTCTTCCTGCCAGGGTCGCTAGCACAGAGCGCCTCCAATACATTTAAAGCCTCTTCTCTAAGTGCGACGGTAAGGGCAGATCGGGCTTCATCATCTGTCCATCCACTTATCTCCTTGATCGTCTCAAACTGGATCTTGAATGCGGCCCAAGAAGATTTGCCGTCGAAGTAAGGGACTTTAAAGATCTTTGCTGATGATGAGCTAATGTCGACACCACGAGGTAATTTCTGAGTTTCCAAGTGATCCATCCTCTTCTCCATTTTAGAGAGTTTTGAATCGTGCTCCTCTAAAGCTTCACCGTGTGTGACGAGTGTCGTCTTTATTTCCTCAACTTCTCTTTCAACGGCTTCCAACCTTTCCGTATTCTGTTGAAGAGCGGCTATGACATCCTTGTGAATGCCCTCTTGGAGTGCGCGCAGCTGTTCATCCTGGCGTCGGGCTTGCTTTTCTTCGAGTGCGCGAAGCTGTTCATCCTGGCGACGAGCCTGCTCCTCTTGGAGTGCGCGCAGATTTTCCTCTTGGCGGCGAGCCTGCTCCTCTTGGAGTGCGCGCAGATTTTCCTCTTGGCGGCGAGCCTGCTCCTCTTGGAGTGCGCGCAGCTGTTCCTCCTGGTGGCGTGCGCGTTCTCCCTCGCGTCGAGCCTGCTCCTCTTGGAGTGCGCGCAACATTTCCTCTTGGCGGCGAGCCTGTTCATCTTGTAGTGCGCGCAGCTGTTCCTCCTGGCGGCGAGCCTGCTCTTGCATCATGAATGCCATTTGTTGCAGAAGGGCGTTCATGTCTGGCGTTGTGCTCTGTTGAGCCGCGGTCTCATCCCTCGATGTGCTAGGGCTAGAATCTTCCCTTTGCTGTTCTGCCATTGCGCGTGTAGTAACTCCTTCCTTCTCGTGCCTCGGTACTAACGGCATTTCCGATCCCACTTCTGACACCAATTGTTACGTTCTACGGGTTCGGGATCGGAAATTAAAAGCGTTCTCGCACTAAAGTTTTTTTTTATTTACACTTAATACACACGCGCAGTTTGTACACAATACTAGTTTAATTTAGTCTCTGAGCACTATAAACCACCACTTTTAATAATTCACTATGTTCTTCTTCACCTTTCCACTATTTCGTATCTCTTCGCAATCTTCACTCGACTTCGAACGTCAACTGAACTCTCGACACACTGCCGGCCTTTTTATATGTGTAAATTTAGAACATTCTAGTATCGAAAATTCAAAATGTTTCTAGTAACTTCCAAATTGTTCCTGAAAATGCGTTATCTCTTTCTGTCACATTAAAATTTGTAATAAACTGTTCTTGTTATCTAATTGTCAAAAGTTAGAAATTGACATTAGCTGTTGTAAGGCATGGTACAAGCGTGCTATTATGACGAGTTCGCACTATATTCCGCGACAATATTATGCACAAATGCACCCATGGATGTAGTACCACAAACCAAGCAAAGCCAAAGACTAATGCATTATCACTTATCAGTCCATAGATGTAACAGAGGAGTGTAAAGAGCTGGTCCGCTTCATGAAGACCTGTCCTCCAAGATACACATTACTACACATTGCGGCTGCTCTGCGAGGATCCAACCAGAAACGTATCGTAGCACTACAAAACACACCTATACATGGACGGTAAGTCCCACTAGTGGGCGTGGACTATCCTTAATATCACGTCTTCGTATAACTTGTCAGATTCTCTCAGACATGCAGGTTTCCTCACGATGTTTTCCTTAGCCGTAAGACAAAATGAAAATGATTCGCATTTATTATAAACACTCAATTTTATGTGATTTGATTGATTTTTGTACTTGTACAGTATACATATCAAAATATATAAAAGCGAAAGGCATCTCATTCTTCACGAAATATCGAAAACCGCTTGACGTTGAAAAATTAATTTCTACAGGGGATTTCACGACAGGGCCGGATTAAGGACGTCTAAGGGGTCTCGCAAATATTAATGAATGCCCTTCATTTTTTAGTCCAGACATGAAGTAATAAATCACTACATAGTATAAAACAAAGTCGCTTTCTCTGTCCCTATATCCTTTTGTACGCTTAAATCTTTAAAACTACGCAACGGATTTTGATGCGGTTTTTTTAATAGATAGAGTGATTCAAGAGGAAGGTTTATATGCATAACTAGCGGATCCCGCGGCTTTGCCTGTGCTAAATCTAGGAAAAAGCCCAAGCGAAGCGAGGGCGAGTCGCTAGTAATATTATATAAGTAAGTATTTTTACATATAAGCTAAAATACCCCCAGATGGAAGAAGTGGTCCGCCGATGACGTGACGGTGCTCTTAAGGAAACTGGTGGACAACAAGTACTTACGCCAATTCACCGTGTATTCGGCGTCCGGCCACTCCTTCATGCAAGTGGCGGTTGGGCCAAAAGCTGATGAGTGAGTTTTGATATATTTGTAATTTGTATATATACATACACACATGTACACACTTGCAGACACACATGTACTTAATAACATGATCTCACACACAATATCTCAGACTCACGCAATATCTCACGCTCACACACAATATCTCACGCTCACACACAATATCTCACACTCACATACATGATCTCACACTTACATACATGATCTCTCACACTCAAACAATATCTCACGCTCACACACATGATCTCACACTCACATACATAATCTCTCACACTTACATACATGATCTCTCACACACACATACATGATCTCTCACACTTACATACATGATCTATCACACTTACATACATGATCTATCACACTCACTCAAATGATCTCTTACACTCACATACATGATCTCACACTCACATACATGATCTCACTCTCACATACATGATCTCTTACACTTACATACATGATCTCTCACACTTACATACATGATCTCTCACTCACTTAAATGATCTCTTACACTCACATACATGATCTCACACTCACATACATGATCTCACTCTCACATACACGATCTCTTACACTTACATACATGATCTCTCACACTCACGCAATATCTCACGCTCACACACATGATCTCACGCTCACATACATGATCTCACACTTACATACATGATCTCTCACACTCAAACAATATCTCACGCTCACACACATGATCTCACACTCACATACATAATCTCTCACACTTACATACATGATCTCTCACACTTACATACATGATCTCTCACACACACATACATGATCGCTCACACTTACATACATGATCTCTCACACTTACATACATGATCTCTCACACTCACTCAAATGATCTCTTACACTCACATACATGATCTCACACTCACATACATGATCTCACTCTCACATACACGATCTCTTACACTTTTACTTTCAATAATAATAACTACGGCTCCGCTCACGTTTTAAATACAGGAAACCCAATTCGTAGATTTTATATAAATTTACGTTAGTAGGTAGTAATAAATTTAAACTGTTAGTATAGATTTCTTAAAAATAAGATATTTTTGTGCATTAAAAATTAACTTATATTGTGACCCGGTTAATAAGTTATCATAATACCAAATTACATCAAAATATTTCCAGTGTTCTTCTCGTCATGTGGTCACAGACTGAAAATGTGTATCGGTAATAATTTTATTATTTCAATTGGATATTAAAAAAATATTCACTGTACAGATTTGACTAAGTTTAAATTTTATTATATCTATACTAATATTATAAAGCTGAAGAGTTTGTTTGTTTGTTTGTTTCAACGCGCTAATCTCAGGAACTACTGTCCGTCCGTTTATCCAGGAAGGCTATAGGCTATATTACATCACGCTACGACTAATAAGAGCGGAGCATCAATGAAAAATGTTGCAAAAACGGGAAGGACGGGCGTTATTACTGCGAGGTACCATATCGCGCGACTCTAAAAAAATTTGGTTTCCGGTCTTTAGAAAGCGTGCGAAGCCGCGGGAAATGCTAGCGTATAGATATACGTATTTTTTTCAGTTTAATATCAGGCAAGGATCGTGTCACGACTGATATGACGAAGAGCATTCCCAAAGAGAATGAACCCGCCCCGAGTATAGCCACGAACAAAATAGCGACAGATATACAAGAGCAGATTACCAGTATTGAGAATCGTTGTTACGCAGATTTGGTGGAAGCTTGCAAGTAAATATAATTAATTACTATATAATACATAATTATATTGACGACACGTTTGGCTCAGTTGGCAGTGACTCTTTCTGCGCCAGCGGTCGCGGGTTCGAGTCCCGCTGGGGGCATTCATTTGTTGAGCTCGAATGTTTGTTCTCCAGTTATGGGTGTTAATTTTTATATTATGCATGTATTTAAAATTTATATATGTAGTATATCAACTATCTGGTATCCGTAATACAAGCCTTGTAGCTTACCACGGAACTAGATGGCGCTGTTGTAAAAAATGTCCGAACATAAATTCAAATTCAAAGTGTCAAATTGTCAAAATTTGGACAGTGAAATGAGATGAATTTGATTTGATTGAAAATAAAGTGAACAGGCCATAGTCCACCACGCAGGCCAAATGCTAGTTCCGAAAACTCGCTAGGTTCTTTCAGCATTCACCCAGCAGGTCTCGCACCTTTTTCATGTGCGAATCATTTCTATCATGATTACCACTTGTCTTACGGTGAAGTAAAACATCGTGAGGAAACCTGCATGTCTGAGAAAACCTAGCAAGTTTTGGAAAGACATGTGAAGTCCGCCAACTCGCACTAGGCCAGCGCGGTGGACTATTGCCTGGTCCCTCTCGTACTGAGGGAAGCCCGTGCCCAGCAGGTGGACGTTAATAAGGGCTGAATTATTATACTATTATTATAATTAAATTATCCATGTCTATCCTTTTCTTGTCCTGTATCACAATACCTACCTGCTTTTATTAACCCCCGTCATATAAATGAGGACTGATGATGATGATGATGATGACGAATGAATATACCAGGCAAATGGCGTCTGAGCGCGGCATGTCGCTATCAGCGCTGTTTCCGGCGGCGGCGCTACGCGCGATGTCAGTGCGCCTGCCGGAAGCGGAAGCGGACATGCTCGCGCTGCCGCACGTCACGCGCGCCAACTACGACAAGTACGCACACCGCCTGCTGCCCATCACTTCCGCCTACGCTATTGAGAAGCTGGGTGGGTATTTATTTATTTATTATTCGGAAGACAAACAGTATTTAGTTACATATAAAAAGAAAAAAAAACTCAACATACACCAATTGTCTTCACAATTTACAATTTCTAAAGGTAGGTATAATCTATGTTAGCTTATTAAATCACATAATAATATTACAGTACATAAAAAAGAATAAGAGGATAAAACAAAAACATTACGTACAACTTATAGTTAAATTTTGAACTTATATAGTGAATGTGAAATAAATCTATGCCATTAAATTATATTAATTTACAGTCAGCGACAAAACAGTTCGTTGTACTAGGGATGTGTTTTTTCATTAAGTCTAGACCCCTCCATCAATATAACTGATCACTGAAGGCTAAAGTGGTCCTTCGAGCCGGATGCGCTGCATAATATAGTGAACATTATAAAATGCCAGATCATCTACATCCATTCACTTTAATTAAAATCCACGTCTATCCGTTTTGAAGTTATTGCAGTTAGAGCGAACAAAATACGTCTCGCCATTTATTAGTGTAGAGATGTTAAAATATGTACGACTTTGTTTTTGGAACGAAGTTCCTTAGGGGTCGTCCATTAATGCCCGATCATTTTAATCCATTTACTTCAATGAGGGCTAACGCGTATGAATTTGCCGCTAGGGGCGCTTGTGTAGCGTGAGGTCTCCGAAATGTCAAATGTCACTGTTTGCCGGTTGGCTACGCGGTTTATTTTTATTAAGATTACTGTTACGAATATTTAGCAATACGTTACATTCATTATGGCAAATAGAAGTTGCGAATCGCTACTTACCACTGCTTTGAGACAGTTTTAGCTTTCGGAAACTTATGTTCGCTTTTTTTCCGAGCAAAACGGGACTGCGCTACACTGTAGCATGAACAATACGTTTACTCTACGGTTCTTTTGTATTAAATATGATTTAAATGTAAATTATTCTTTTGGCGCCCGTAAAAACTAACTTTAACAGCCGTACTTTAGGACCTCACTCTACAGTAGCGCCACCTGGTGAGCCAAAAAACGAAAGTCCTCATCATCCACAGGTGTTCAAATGATGCATCAAGATGAACTGGAAAAGAAGTATTCAGAAGAGAATGCCTTCCAAGCTGACGCCAGTACAAGCAGTAGTGCGGGCAGGGGCGGCTATAGGAAGTACTGGCGAGGTCGGTCCAAGTCTAAAGGCCGGGGTGTTGCTCGAAGTGTTAAGAAAAGGTAAATACTAAATATATAAATGTTTCTTAGAAAATCTGTATCTAAATAATAAATATATTCTTCCACTATACTAATATTATAAAGCTGAAGAGTTTGTTTGTTTGTTTGGTTGAACTCGCTAATTTCAGGAACTACTGGTCCGAATTGAAAAATTCTTTTTGTGTTGGATAGCCCGTTTATCGAGGAAGGCTATAGGCTATATTACATCACGCTACGACCAATAGGAGCGGAACATCAATGAAAAATGTTGCAAAAACGCAAGCGAAGGCGCGGGAAAAGCTAGTAATATATACAAATGATTCGTACATGAAAATATCATAGGCGACACCCAGATTTGAACCCGCATCACTATCCGTCTCTACTGGTAGTTATATTAATTTCTAATAATATATTGTTTATAAATGAAATTATCTTTTCCTCCTTCCAATCCTTTACAGCAATCATGGTTACGGGCATTCGAAATGTCGGGAACCAAAAATCCAAATAAATCCGCGACAAAATCCGAAAAGATAGCTTCATTTATAATGTCAAATATTCGCGTAAATCTAAGAAAATATTAGTATATTGTTTGTTTTCATTTACAGTACAAGTAAAAAGTCAGCGCCAGCTCGAAGCAAGATGGCGGCGAGAGCGCGCGCTAGCGGGGTTGGCAGAGGTGAGTGAATGAATATTAATGACCTAGATGATCTGATAGGATTTTTTCTCAAATTTGATTATAAAATTCACTAGTTTTGAACATCGGAAACCAAATTCATATATCTTACACATACTAAAACCTCCACCGAAACACGCTGCATCCTATGAAATAAGTTCCATGACTGTCCGTTTTGTAGTTATTGCAGTTAGAGCGAACAAAATAACGTCTCGCCATTTATTAGTGTAGAGATATAAAAAATTGTACGATTTTGTACAATACATTACACACACATACACACACACACACACACGCACGCACGCAAACGCAAACTCATACACACACAAACCTTTTTTATTTTATTTTTGTTTCTCTTTTTCTGTTTTGGTTACATTGAATACAAATTTTTTGATATGGGAAGGCTGAAACACAGGTTTCTAGTTCAGGAGCTAGGGCTGTGTAAGATTGTACAACTGTATTTTGTTTTTCAATAAAGATTTTTTTCTTTTTATTTTTTGTGAACGCCCCGTTCAAAAAGTCAAAAAAGTTTTTTTTTATGGTAAAAAGGGAGCAAACTGGCAGGAGGCTCACCTGATGGGAAGTGATCACCTCCGCCCATGGACATCTGCAAGCCAGGCTTGCAGATGCGTTGCCGGCCTTTCAGGAAAGGGAGGGATGGAGGAGGAAGGGAAGGGAGGGAGGAGGGAGGGGGAACGAAGATGGAAGATGAAGGGAAGAGGGAGGGAGGGGGAGGGGAGGGGGGAAGGAGAGTGGGCCTCCCGGACTCTCACTCACCGGACGAAACGCGACAGCATAGCTGCCACTTCACGCCGGTCTTCTGTGAAAGAGTGGTACTATACGGAGCGTGCCGGCATATTCGGCTGCTACCCGAAGGTAACAAGCAAGTCCATCTCCTTTGTTGAGATTACTTGAGATTTGTTTTTGGTAGATAATTTTATACTATTTCCAGGAGTACCATTGGGGGCGATGCCGCTTCCCCGCAGTACAAGAGCACCACACAATATGAATAAACTGTTTTAATGGAAATCTATATATATACCGTTAAATTGTAAATCCCGTTAGATTATAATCTCGCGAGATTGTAAAGTTTTGAAAGATTGTGAACCGTAATGCTTACAATTTAACGCATTGTTTTATGGTAGATTATAATCTATTAAAGTAAAACCGTCAAATTGTGAAATGGCATGCGACAAAGCGCACTTCGCGAGCTGATTATTTGAAAGTGCCGCCATATTAGTTTGTTAATTCATTTATTGTAAAATATACACAGTGTTCGGTGATTGTAAATTAATTTTTTGTGTTGAAAATTACTCAAAACCTTATAATCTGTGAGTGAAAATCCCACCATAATTAGTCCAGTCGTTTTGAAAATTAATCAGAACAGACATGACTTTGTGCATTTAGTAAAGCTTTTTAACTTAGTTTGATTTTATTTACAGACATTTATATGTTATTTATGTATAATAATAATTCAATTTTCAATTTTGTTTTCATAATACTTGTAAATTTTTTGTTCAAATTGTTTTTAAGTGAAAATCTGTACTATAGTTTGTGAGATTGTCTGGAACAAACATGTTTAATTTATAATATGTATAGATATAGGTAATGGTTCGGGGGGGCTTCCCTGTATAATATTTAAGATGTACTTAATCTTTCAACAATATAAATCAGTGGTAACCCAGTAACAGCTTGGAAAACTGAGTAAAGCGGGTTCAAATCCCATTTCAAATATTTTCATGTACGAATCATTTCAAACATCACCACTTGTCTTACAGTGAAGGAAAATATTGTGAGGAAACCTGCATATCTGAGAGAACCTAGCAAGTTCTCGAAAGACATGATTTCGCACTTGTCCAGTGTGAACTATGGCCTGATCCTAGTATATATGAAGGGATGCCCACCCCCAGCAGTGGGACATTTAAAAGGGCTGGATACAATTTTATAATATGTATACATAGATAAATAATTTTATAACATACCGTTTTGATAAGTGTCGTTTTAGTTAGTTTTAATGTTATTTTCCAAATAGAATTTAATGATTTTCTAATAAACTGTTATTCATACATGTAAGTGAATGTTAATAAATTTTTATTTCTTTTAATATATTCTACTTTTATTTAACCATCTATACTTAACTGCAGATTACTCTTTACCAGATACCAGTTTTTTGGGAAATGAGATATCTAAAAATATTCTATGTTACTAAATTGCATCAAAATCTGTCAAGTGAGTCTCATAATGCGGCTACAGACAGACCTATAAATTCTAAAAAATATATTTTGGCCTCTGTATAAATAATAATGACTTAGTTTTTTGTTCTACTACAAACACACTTCAAATGTATTTATCTATATAGTTTTAAGTATTCTAACAAGTCTTCCTACTAATGTGTTAAGGCACAAAAAACTATCCATTTCAACACTATTTACAACTTGAAATTTAAAAGAAATAAATACATATTTATTCAACATATCAATAAATAAAAATATTTGAGTACCAACTTAAATTTAAAAACAAGTTATGTTAACGTCAAATATTTCTTATTTAATTACTTTATACTGACGTGATAAAGATTTCTGCAAAACGCAGATAAGTGTTATCGATTATCGTAACTTTATATTTATTATTTAATAAAAGAACATGGTAGACGGCAAATTGAGAGGAACAATAAATGATTTTTTTGGTGGAAAACCTCCAGCTTTCATTTACGAAGATAACCAAGTAAGTTAATTATTTTTGTGTCGTGAATATATTAAGAATAGTTAAAAAACGCTAACTTTTCATACCTATATAACAAGTTTTAAAGCCATATTTTTGTAATTCAAAGATCTAAAAGGCATGTTTCATGTACTTTACATTAATCGTATATATAATATTGTTTATTAGTCATTATATTATTATGTTTTGAATAGTTATTAATACAATTATGTAAACAAAAAACAATAGGTAGGTAATAAAAAAAATGGAATAAATAAGCACTAAATGTATCAAATATCAATATACTCTACTCTATGGCACTGTTATCACAGATGAATAATAAAAATTAAAATTACACAGATTATGTCAAATATCTAAGAATTTAATTTACTGCACTAAACTTTTTACTTTTGGTCTAAGAGCCGGTGGGAGATCGACCTTCCCCGATCTGATAACCAGATGAGACATATTTTTTATCAAATATAATTTATAAACAAATATGCCTATAATGACTTGCCTATCTGAAAGTGCTCATGGCTATTTTTAATTAAATTAACTTTAATCGATTTTTTTTTCATCACTTTCATTCTTTTGGTAACCAAATGAATTTTATTTAATTGTTAGTTTTTAACACACAGAATATGCCTCAGTAGGGAATCTACTCATTTTTGTGTATGCTACCTGGCAAGCCGATGTGAACAGGTAAGTCAATATAGGTGACTCCATCGTTCTGCTAACTTATCGAAAGTTATATCAAATTTTAGATCATTTTATTACAAAATCAGTTATATAGACTTGCCTGCAAAAAATCATACTTAAAGCACTGTTACCTAGCAAAAAATAGCCATGAGCACTTTCAGATAGGCAAGTAATTAAAGGCATATTTGTTTATAAATTATATTCGATAAAAAATATGTCTCATCTGGTTATCAGATCGGTGAAGGTCGATCTACCACGGTCTCCTCTACCATTTACAGTGTATGGTGTTTGAAGAAGAATTCTCCCCACAAGCGCCGATCCATTTCCTCGTGGTGCCTAAAAAAATTATTACACATTTTAGTAAAGCGACTGGTGACGAAGAAAAAATTATTGGTAAAATTGTTTGAAGTACCTATAATATAAATCGTTAACCGTTCGTTTTCCTTTTTTCATAAAAACTTAATATTTACTGTTATACAATTGTTGTAAAGTTAGGATTTGATTTAGCCTTTTGTTAGTTTTAAGGTCGTAAAATTAACTTTATTTCTCAGTACCTTTGTTTTAAAATATTATAGAATTACTACATAATATTACAAAACAAAGTCCTCCGCCGCGTCTTTAAAAACTACTGAACCAATTTTCATGCATTTTTCACCAATGGATATTCGATGAAGTTTTGGTATATAATTTGTCAAGTTTTTGTATTTGTTTACTTTTACTATGAAATACTATTTTTTTACATTGAGCGTAATAATGTATACAACTATATTTAAATTTACTTACCTTTGCCTTAAGAAAAAACATTTCAGTGTAATATTTGACGCCACATGTTTATAATTTTGCGAATAATTTATTGCAGGACATTTATTAATAGTCGCTAGAAAGATTGCAGTAGACAAAGGATTGGATAAGGATGGCTTTCATGTAGTGGTAGATGAGGATTTCAAAACTTTAAGATTTAAATGTTTACATGTGTTTGGAAGATCTTTGCAACATATGATGTGGCCGACGGGGCCTGGAAGTCGACTTTAAAAATATGAACTTTTCAAATAGTAAACATTTTTGTACAGTAAAATACAAAGAAATTGCTGCTTTTTATAATAGTAAAAGCTAATTTTACCATACTTTGTTACTTTTTATTGAATTCCGTTAAACTAAGATAACTTTTAACGAGCTATTAGTGTGAGTGGATATTCCTTAATAATAAGTATCCTAAGTAATCACAAGTATTCTAAGTGTTGACCCGAGTAATAAGTTATCACTACCTACACAAAATTTGACTAAAATCAGTACAGTACTTTTTGTGTTAAGGATGACAAATATAATTTAAACAAACTATTGTTTTGATTTCTATATTCAATATACAATACATTTCATATTACAGTTATTGTTTTTGAAAAATAGTAAATTAGTTCATGTACAGATATATTGCTACGTTTAACGATACCATTTTATTATATGCATGGATGCAGAAATTACGACCTCATGATTTATGCTCATGACTTTCCAAGTATCTGAACCCGTTGCAATAACAATCACTAGTGAATGCCTTCAAACAATAACAGTCACTAGTGAATGGGTGCCTTTATTTCGACATGACATGTTAATAATTAATTTATATAAAAATACCTTCTGTCAAGTGTCAAATAAAATACAGATTGGTCAATTAGGCTGTATGGACTATAGTCCTTTGCCTTTCCGTATTGGGATTTGGGGATAAATTTTAAAAACAACAGATTTGTCAAATGTCATTGTCAATTCACTTCACATCACATTATTTTTATTAATACCTATTTAATTATTTTCACAATTGGAATTTGGAAAACATGGCGGACGGTGAAGTGGAACTCGCGCAAACAGCCTCGGATGGAGGCGATACTATATTTGGCAAAATATTGAGAAAGGAAATCCCTGCTAAATTTATTTACGAAGATGATCAGGTAAAACTAATGTACCTTTTTTAAGTATAAACGTATTTTATATTATAGTTAATTCGTACCGGTCGGCCCTTGATCAGCTGTTCTGATCTAAGTAATAAAGTAACTATCTTATTAAATAAGTAACTTACTGTTATTACTCAATTTATAATTTAAAAATATAAATACTAAATAGTATCTATAACATTCAGGCATTACTCTACTTAATGCAAATTATTTAGAAGTTCATCTACATATTAATAATTTTGCTATATGTGAATCTGCTTAATGAAAACCAATATACTTAGTATCTACTTAACAGATTTAATTTAAGTTTTGTACATTTTAAAATTATCTAACACCAATTTTCCAGAATTTCACTATGAAGCGCAATATATCTTTTCATCTTAGAATAAAATATTCAAACTAAAGCCTTTATATTGAGTTAAAAAGCAGTTTTTATGTTCTACATTATATTTTATGTAAAATTTATTATTATGATTATTTAGCAAGTTTCCTTCACTTCCCTCAACTTACTCCCTAGATACTTCTTATAACATCAGGTATCCAGTTAATATGCAATCAAATATTCTGCTGGAAAAAAGGAAGCCATACAAACATTAATGTTTTTAGTTGTAGATAGATTTGATTAGATATCTCAGATATAACATGTTTTCTAGGCTTTATTCTGTATTGTAATCTGTTGCATATTAAGTATTTAAATTGATTACAGTGTGTTGCCTTCAATGATGTAAACCCCCAAGCACCAACACACATCTTGGTCATCCCGAGGAAACCTATCTCCCAGCTGTCTAAAGCTGAAGATGCTGATGAACAACTTTTAGGTAAATTTAATAGGCCTTTTATGAAGAATCATTGCCTTTCTCTATTCTATTATAGAGCTCTGTTTTTAATTTTTAGTTGTAATTTGCAAAGAATATGTCCATAGGAAGTTTAAATGTAAAACTTTAGTGTTTTTTTATACTAGCTAATCTTTACAAATAATAATATAAAATGTATAAAAAGAAAGAAAATTCAATGAGAAATGTTACAAGATTTCAGTCTTAACTTTCTATTTTTTATACTTTTCAATCTCTCTCCTTTCTCAAGCTCTGTGAATAAGAGTAATCAAAAAAAAATGATTGCTTTTTTAAATGTGTACATAATATTATAACACACATGCTTATGTTTGAAGCATAAAGTAATAATAATTCTTATTTCTTGATTCCAGGACACTTACTAATAGTGGCTCGCAAAGTAGCAGCGCAAGAAGGTTTGGATAAGTCTGGTTTCCGTTTGGTGATCAATGATGGTAAAAACGGTGCTCAAAGTGTCTACCATCTGCATATCCACATCCTGGGAGGTCGACAAATGCAATGGCCACCTGGCTAAGTTATTATTATGTACTCTGTGATCAATAAATTGAATGTTTTTTGAAATATCTATTCCTTTATTAACCTTATTGGTTCTAAAATAGTATAAAAGTAAGTTAAATTTCAATGTTACTACATAGTTGCCACAATGTCCCCTGCATTTAGATAAAAATAAATAAAAGTGTATTTTACGACACGTTTGGCGCAGTTTGTATTGACGCTACTTTCTTGCGTCGGCTGTGGCGGGTTCGGGTCCCGCTGGGTGCATTCATTTCTTAAACTCTGATGTTTGTACTCCAGTTCACTTATATATGTAGTATATCAACGATCTGGTATCCGTAACACAAGCCTCGTAGCTTACCACTTAAGTAGATGGCGCTGTGTGTAATAATGTCCCAATATATTTGTTAAATTTGAGCGTAACATTATTATTATAAAGAGAAAATATTTGTATTTTTTATTGTTTTTATACTATATAAAAAACATGGACTGCTATATTATCTGAGAGTGCTGTACCATATAATAGTATAAAGTATTCAATATTCTGTACTTTTGTGATTAATCTAATAATTAATCTAGAAACTTGAAAATAATATCGCTGATAACATTATATTTTAACTTTTTATGGTATTGAACCATTGTTGTTTGAATCAGTATATTATATTAAGTTACTTTATGGTTTGAATTTAAAATCTGTGTATGGCAACACTAAAGACATTTAAAAAAAGTATTTAATGTTTCTGCTTGACACGCTACATAATATATCTATCCAAATTTTATATTTTAACTGATATTGAGGCTTTTACAGTTTACATTTTATTTATGTATAAAATAGTAATATAATATTTGTTTTACTTGTTATTAGTTCATGCCATGGAATTAGTAAGTACTTATTCCATGGTTCATGCAGACTACTGTATTGCATATTGCAGAATGTTGACTTTATCTATCGCAACTGGCAACATTAAGATTTTTGGTTTGTCTTTGTCATATTTTAAAAATATAATATTACTTTTCTCTATGCATATTTTGTATTTGTGTTGTGGGTGATTCGATTATGAACTTATAAATAAACACCGCATCTTTTTGTTTTGATATAATTTGTTATAATAAATAAGTCAATATGAGTGGAAACCACGTCATAAATACTATTTTCAGCAATTTCCAGAAAAGTCTGGACGAAGAGCAAGATTTACGTGAAGTAAGTAACGATTAAATATAACACTGTGTTTCAGAAAATGTCGTCGTACATGAAACTTTTTTAAATACATACTAGTTATCTATTCACACTCGGATATATTATATATTAACATACATCGATTATTACAAGAAATATACAAGATTTCTGTTATTATTTTAAAACTTTATCGTTTGTAGGTTATTCGAAATATTTGCAAGGAAGTGGATCAGATAGCGCGCGAAATAACAACAGTTTTGCAAGTGATACATCATAGTGAAGCTGGCAGTATGTATTATTCTAGTGTTAATAAATAAAGCATTTTTCAGGTTCTCTATAACTTACAAAAAAACTGAACAATACAATTTTATAGGGTTTTCTTATTAACTTTGCCGTTGATATATATGAATGATTAATTAATGAATAAACCTGCTTAAAACTAGTAATTTTTTTACACTGTTTCTTGTATTATATATTGATAATGAGTTATGAGAATTTGGTAGCCTTTTTTTCCTTTTATTTTATCCTATTCCTATCACCTTTAGCTTTACCACACAATATTGATATCCTGTACAAGTTATGATGAGTGCTATCTAATGAGTATTGTCGTTATTAATTTTATATTTTAAGCATCATTTATGCATGTACAGAAGATGGTACTAGCAATCAAATTCTTAGATCATATCCATTAATGGAGAATGTTTTAATTGTTAGTATAGATTTCTCTGAAACTAGGTATTTTCCTGTAGTAAAAAGTATCCTATATGTTGAACTGCATAACCAGCTATCATCATACAAAATTTCATTAAAATCGGTCCAGTGGTTTTGATGCAATCACAGATAGACAGACAGACACAATTGCTAATTTCAATGGGTCTTGAAAAAATATTTAGTGTATAGATTCAATTAAGTTTTTTTAGTTTCTATATGTGGTAGCTTGTTATTAGCTTTTTTTGATTTTTATTCTGTATTAGTTATAAGTAGTTATAATAAGCTGTAAGCTATCCTAATAAAATAAAATAAAAATAAAATAAAAATATTATTATAATTAGACTGTGTAGCCCAGTACATGTAAATGTTGCAGTGTACAGTAGTAGCCCAGCGGTAACGTGGTCACTTGGATATCCTAGTGATGCGGGTTCAAATCCAGGTCTCGAACCTCTGATATTTTCATGTGTGAATCATTTATATCATGATTACCACTTGTCTTATGGTGAAGGAAAACATCGTGAGGAAACCTGCATGTTTGAGAAAACCTAGCAAGTTTTCGAAAGTCATGTGAAGTCCGCCAACTCGCACTAGGCCAGAGCGATGGACTATGGCCTAATCCCCTCGCACTGAGGGAGGCCCGTGCCCAGCAGTGGGACATTAATTAGGGCTGATGATGATGATGATGATGAATTAGACTTTTATTATGTACAGATATTCATGTGTTATACATAATTATTTTTGTATGTATATTAATATTTTCAGTTGCACCAGCATGCTTGGAAGCTAGACAGTTGTTAGAAAAAGCGCGGCAAGGCTATGAAAAACTCAAGCGAGCCGTACCATCCACAGATTATTATAAGTATGGTATAACTTGTTAAATTATATAATTATTAGATTTTTAAATAGCTTTTATAATAAATAATAAATAAATATGTTGGGACATTATTACAACAGTACCATCTAGTTATGTGGTAAGCTAAGGCTTGTGTTATGGATACCGGATATAGTACATATTATATGTAAACTAGTTAAACCCGCGGCTTCGCCCCCGCTAAATCTAGGGAAGAGCCTAAGCGAAGCGAGAAAATGGTTATT
The DNA here is from genome assembly GCA_905231865.2 of Boloria selene. NCBI lineage: Eukaryota > Metazoa > Arthropoda > Insecta > Lepidoptera > Nymphalidae > Boloria > Boloria selene. The sequence goes on along the minus strand of HG993158.1, from coordinate 7,121,898 downwards.
GTGAGTTATCCGTAAGAGATAGACATATACCATCGTGGACTTTTTTCTAGAACTTTTTAAGGTGTACAATACTGTACTACATTATTTCGATCTATCTCGTAGAGTTTAGCCAGCGTTCGCAATGTAAGCTCAAAAAATGAGTTTATTTACGACATCACATTAGAAACCTCTAAAATTATCAGTCTTTCTCTACTATATTATGCATGTATACATATAAACCTTCCTCATGAATCACTATCTATTAAAAAAAACCTCATCAAAATCCGTTGCGTAGTTTTAAAGATTTAAGCATACATAGGAATATAGGGACAGAGAAAGCGACTGTTTTACACTATGTAGTGATATTAAATACATACATACATATTATTAAGTATAAACATTTGTGCTCAACAAATGAATGCCCCCAACGGAACTCGAACCCATACTAATAACTAAATGCATATGAAAGTATATATGACACTAGCAACTAAAAACCAATTTAAAAAAAATTTTTTGTTCTGGGTAATCTCTGAAACGACTGGACCAATTTTGACGTGACTTTCACTCGCAGCTAGCGAATGTTCTAAAGAGTAATTTAGGCTACTTTTTAACCGACTTCAAAAAATGAGGCAATAGAAATTTTATTTATTTATTTTATTTTCTTTAATTTTAAATAACTATTTTTCTTCCAGATACCAAGATCACTGGCGTTATATGACCCAGCGTTACTGCTTCCTCATCTCCCTCACTATATGGCTGGAGCAGGGCATTCTCGCTACACATGACACAGTCGCATCGGTTTTAGGCAGTGAGTGGTTTTTTATTATCTATACCAATATTATAAATCAGATGAGTTTGTTTGTTTGTTTGGTTGAACGCGCTAATCTCAGGAACTACTGGTTCGATTTGAAAGTTTTTTGGTTTTGGATAGTCCATTTATTGAGGAAGGTTATAGGCTATATTTCATCACGCTATATCTAATAGGAGTGGAGCATCAATGAAAAATTTTGCAAAAACGGAAAGGGCGGGCGTTAGTTCAATTTGGACCAGTAGTTCTTGATATTAGTGCTTTCAACCAAACCAACAAACAAACAAAACAAACTTCAGTTTTATAATATTAGTATAGATCTGAAATTACAGTGTGTACAAATTTATTTTAGTTTTTTTGTGTTTGGCAATTACTTAATTGTGCAAAAAAGAATATAATAAGGGCAGGCGTTAGTTCAATTTGGACCAGTAGTTCTTGATATTAGTGCTTTCAACCAAACCAACAAACAAACAAACAAACTCTTCAGCTTAATAATATTAGTATAGATTAGTATAGATATGAAATTACAGTGTATGAAATTACAAATTTATTTTATTTTTGTGTCTACAAATTTTTTTGGCAAATCTTGGAAGCGGCTTTATTGTGCAAAAAAGAATAATATAATTTTTATTGTACACAGTAAGTGCTGTGGAGGAGAAGGAAGGATTTCACTTGGACATAGACGACTATCTTGTGGGACTGCTCAATCTGTGTTCGGAATTGGTAAGACATTCAATCTTAATATATATATTTCTTGTGTGCGTGTGTATGTGACTGAACTCCTCCTAAACGACTGGACAGATTTTGATGAAATGTTTTGTGTGTGTTCGAGTGTATTCGAGAATGGTTTAGATTCACAATTCGGTCCACTAGATAATGTATTTTTTATATTATTTAGTTATTTATACATTTGCACAATAAATGACATATTCAATTATAAATAAGTCGTTGCTAGGCAACGCTGTTTTGCGCATGCATACTAAAACATTTCACCGGGAGCAAAAGTTTATAAAAATTTTCTATATGTACAGGACAACGTCTGTAGGGTCCGCTAGTAATTATTATATTTATTTTATCATGAACTAGCTGACCCGTGCCCACTTCGTTGGGCATAATGTTAATTATCCTTTTTTAGTACAGAGTGTTTAATTAATTTAAATTATTTTATTAATATTAAAAATTAAATTATCTATACTAATATTAAAAAAAACTACTTTTTGTAACTTAAATATAAAAGTTAGACATATGCTGTCGTTGACTTTTTTGTAGGCATTTTTAAGCTCCACATCTTTTCTCTAGAACTCAAAAATATATCTTTCATAGTTAAGGCAGCGTTCGTAAGAAACGCTTTCATTCGACCGTTTTTTCTCCGATTCACTTTGCAAAACGGACTACCACGTAAAAGCCTTTTTATTTTTCGGTTTTTTATATAACCTATGACACTCAGCAATAATGTGGCTTTCTATTGGTGAAAGAATTTTTAAAATCGGTTCAGTAGATCCCGAGATTACCCCTTACAATTTAACAAATAAACAAACTTTACTTCTTTATAATATTAGTATAGATGAATAAAGTAACCAAGTATAATTCGCGTCATGTAAAAAGAACGCTGGCTGTCAAGTTGCGCAGAGGCGATTTATCGGACAATTTGATGGTAAGACGCATGGTTTCCGGCTCGCTATTGGTTTGTCAGTTCAAAATACCATCGCGCACACAAAAGTTATTAATTACGAAATAATAAAATATTTAAAAAATAGTGAAAAAATGTTTTTGACGTATATTGTTTTATTAAAAGAGAGACTGATAATAATGCTGTTAATAATTTAAAAAATATATTAAGCGAATTAATTTAGTTTTTTGTAAGTATTAAATATTCTACGATGAATCAGACATATTTTATTAATTAATAGTATTCTATTTAATGACATTCTATCTAATGTATTTTTCAATGTACCTACCAATACTCAATATACATCGTGAGCGAAAGGCTAGTTCAAAAATAAAAGAATAGGCTTAGGAATTTCGTATGCGAATGTACCGATGCGCAAACACACCCCCCATCTCTTTCCAGCGTTCTTTTTACGTGACGCGAACTGTATATATGTGGGGTTCAAAATAAAAAGACTCGTGTCATTCAGTATTTTTTTTTAATCTATACATATAAACAAATTAGAGTGTCTGTTTTTAATTTCAAATTAACAGCTTTTCACTAAATACATATGAAAGTATATACGGTAGTAGCAACAAAGAATCAATTTTTAAAACTTTTGTCTGTATGTCTGTCTTTTTGTTCCGTCTAATCTCTGATACGGCTGACCTGATTTTCATTCGCAGCTAGCTAATGTTATAAGGCGTAACTTAGGCTACTTTTTAACCGATTTAAAAAGGTAGAAATTTTCTATATTTTAATAAACGGAACCTGTGGCTCAAATCCTACTGTGGCAAAAAAAAAACAATGTAAATCTATACTTCTATACTATTATACTATTACTATATTACTATATTACTATATTTACTATATTTACTATAATATTATAAAGAAGTAAAGTTTGTGTGTTTGTATATTTGTTAAATTGTAAGGGGTAATCTCGGGATCTACTGAACCGATTTTAAAAATTCTTTCACCAATAGAAAGCCACATTATTGCTGAGTGTCATAAGTTATATAAAAAACCGAAAAATAAAAAGGCTATTACGTGGTAGTCCGTTTTGCAAAGTGAATCGGAGAAAAAACGGTCGAATGAAAGCGTTTTTTACGAACGCTGCCTTAACTATGAAAGATATATTTTTGAGTTCTAGAGAAAAGATGTGGAGCTTGAAAATGCCTACAAAAAAGTCAACGACAGCATATGTCTAACTTAAACACTCTGTACTAAAAAAGGATTATTAACATTATGCCCAACAAAGTGGGCACGGGTTAGTCAGCTAGTGTATAATAATTTTGTGTGTACAGTCGCGGCTAGCAGTGAACTCAGTAACCCGCGGCGATTACAACAAGCCACTCCAAATATCGAAATTCGTGATGGAGCTTAACGCTGGCTTCAGGTATATATATACTCTTATCTATACTTCTATACTAATATTATAAACGCGAAAGTTTGTAAGTATGGATGGATGGATGTTTGTTACTCTTTCACGTAAAAACTACTGAATGGATTTTAATGAAACTTTACAATAATATAGCTTATACATCAGAATAACACATAGGCTACCATTTATAAAGATATTGTGTGAATTGTTCAAAATATGACGATAAGTGTCAAGTAAGTAGTTAAAATTAAACCATCTGCGAGCTATTCTGGCGTGCGCTGCCAAAACCGCTAGAGTTACACATATGTAATGTATGATGGAAATGTTTATCTTGAACAAGCGAACCCTAAAATTGTAAATAACGTTAGATTATGATTAACAGCGGTCGTGGCTTCGAGTCCCGCTGGGGGCATTAATATCTTAAACTCGGATGTTTGTACTCGTCATTTATATTTATAATATGTATGTATTTAAACTTATATATGTAGTATATCAACTATCTGGTTTCGGTAACACAAGCTTCCTTCGTAACTTACCCCAGAACTAGCGACGCTGTATGTAATAATGTCCCAACGTATTTATTTATTTATCTTTCAATCTCGCGAGATAGATTATAATTTAACGGTTTTTAATCGATTTAATCGATATTGTTTAATAATTTTTCTTTATATTTTATTATATTTAATCGATTTTCAACATTCAATTACATGTAATCGATTCCAATCCAACAGACTGCTGAATCTAAAGAACGACCACCTGCGCAAGCGCTTCGACGCCCTCAAATACGACGTGAAGAAGATCGAAGAGGTCGTATACGATCTTAGTATCCGTGGCCTGCTACCTACAACAAATGCCGCTGAAGAATAAAAAAAAAAATAAAAAAAAATTGAAACCTTTATTTCATATTTCATTCACCTAAGACATATATAATAACAAACAATAGTGTTTTGAAATTGAATTCTTTATTAAGAAAGAAAGCGTGAGTTCAATAGCGCTTTCATTCCAAACTGCATTTATTTAATTATTAGATCTAGCGCGAGCGAAGCCGTGGGTTCCGCTAGTGTATTATACATATAATTTATAAATATTTCTGTCAATTTTATGTTAAACGTCATAAGGTTATTAAAAAAAGTAAGGTTAGATTGAAAATAATTTTATATGGTGATTAAGTAATTATTTAATTCCGAGTATTTTCATATTTATTCACCTTTTAAACCTGGACTTCCACAAATAATTCAAGACCAAACTCGAGAACGCAGCACATCGGTCCAGCCGTTCTAGCTTTTAGCGAGACTAACGAACAGCAATTCATTTTTATTATTATAGACGAGATAATATATTCCGAATAAGCAGCTGTCATTATAATATTAAATTACAATTAAATCTTTCCAGTGGTTTTCTGATGCGGTCACACAAAAACTAGATCCTCTATATAGACTACAGGCCCGTGTTGAAAAAATTATGGGTCATTTGAACCACCAGGTGACCTATCTAGAACGATATAAGAGCATAAAATAATAAGATTCAGCACTATGCCGTCACTTGTAAGCTGTCCAACTGAGTGCAGGTGAGAATTCAAAAGTACAGGTAGAGTGAGTACATTTTGGTCATATATTTTTGTACGGCATTCTTACCATCGATAGATCCATGAAAAATAATAAGAAAGCGCGCAGTGCCGTAAAAAAATGGTGCGCCACAAAGTCGGTAATTTTTTTTGATTTTCAGACAAATTCCAGGGTAAATTTGGTCATTTCATTCTGTACGGCATCAGTTTTATACTGTTTCAATACAGCTTCTAATCCATTATTCCGCAACGCCGTACAAAATCATGCGACAAGGGGAAAAAATCGAGGGTTGCAACAGCCCCTCTTTCGGTGGTTCGGGGGGTGATTTGAAACAACATAAAATTAATTTATTTTGAAAGTATTTTATGCATAGATAATATTTTTTTACATGCCGTACATTTTCGTTGGTCCAAAGATTGGTTCAATTTTTGTGTTATATATACACACCCTTTCACTTCAGTTAGACGTCATAATGATTTTATCATATTATCAATTGTTCTCTTCAAAAATATGTTAATACCGTACAGTATCAGATGTCCATAAAGTTTACACCCTTAAAATGGTAGCGTCATTTTCATCAGCCTAAAAGATATGGTCTGCATTAAAATGTACGGCATCATTTTTTCCTAATTTATTTATGTTAATACTATTTAAAACAAGGGATAAAATGTAGAAAACTGCTATATTTCATTAATCTATGATATTTAAACTTTTGCAATAATTTGCAAAATTTCAGTTTTTGTATTTCTCTATAATTTTTATTAGAACAGTTTCTTTTGAACGGCAATACTATATAACAATTGTATTTTACAATATCATGTTAAAAAAAAAGTTCCCGTACAGGATCAAATGACTTTAGCCTTTAAAAATCAAGGATACGATGAAATTAAGATAATTATTGGTATGCATTCAAATGAACAATCATTTTTTGACGGCATTATTTTTAATAGTACTTTTGAGTGCTAGATAATGTTTTGGAACCCAAGCCGTACTTTTTCAAATCACCCCCTGGACCACGGAAAGAGAGGGGGTTGCAACCCTCGATTATTTCCCCTTGTCGCATGATTTTTGTACGGCGTTGCTGAATAATGGATTAGAAGCAGTATTGAAATAGTATGAAACTGATGCCGTACAAAATCAAATGACCAAATTTACCCTGGAAATTGTCGGAAAATAAAAAAAAAATCTGACTTTGTGGCGCACCATTTTTTTACGGCACTACGCGTTTTCTTATTATTTTTCATGGATCTATCGATGGTAAGAATGCCGTACAAAAATATATGACCAAAATGTACTCACTCTACCTGTACTTTTGAATTCTCACCTGCACTCAGTTGGACAGCTTACAAGTGACGGCATAGTGCTGAATCTTATTATTTTATGCTCTTATATCGTTCTAGATAGGTCACCTGGTGGTTCAAATGACCCATAATTTTTTCAACACGGGCCTGTAGTCTAATATCGATAGGTAATAATGATTATTTCAGTAATATTTTCAATAAATATTTTTTTGATGAACAGATTCGACTTAAAATTTTATTATATGTAAAATAGTTATAGATAAATGATTTCATCGTATTTCAATTTTAAAAAATCTTAAAATTGCACAAACGCCTGTCACTTTTCCCGCCATTTTATTTGACAGCTGTCAAAACAGTAATTATGTCTGTCGTTCTCAAAATGAAGATGAACATCTCAAGTTATGTACGCAAGCAATAAAGAATTTTATTAATGTTTTTTGTTTTTTTACTAGTGACTAATCCTGGTTTCGCTCGGTAGCGTCTTTTTTTATATGCTATTGCAAATTTTTCTGTAGGCTAGTTAAGACGAACAATTTAGAAGTACATTCAACATTGCTTTACAGTATCAAGAAAGTCATGAAAAGAATCTTTTAGGAACTACCGCTTTTATTTTTTTTATACTGGTAATACTGAAGAATTGTGAAACTATAAGTACCTCAACTGTCAGATCGTAGCTTTGCGGTTGATGTTTTACAATATTTTTGTGATAATTCGAGTTTAACAATAAAGGGACAATTGTAATAAACCAATAGATACTATTTTATAAAAAAATATGAAGACAAGAAAGAAAAAAGTTGAAATTTATAGGGATACCATGTTAATGTTAGTGGCGCCCCCTAGATATTTAATAATGATATTTTTAATCGAGTGCAGTATCGATTATTATTAATATTTAACAGGGTTTGATATTAATTTTCTTACAAACATGTTTACGCAGTTAGTACGTAAGTATGCAAGCTAATCCGCTGATCGCTGCTATCATAATTATTCAGTAGATTAAATAATTATTGCTTCTGTTCAAAAATGATAAAAAACTAATCAGTACTTAATATTTTTGCATAATAAGTTGATAAGAATCTAATATTTCAACTTCATTTTTTTTACTTTGAATTGCATTGTTTGGTTGCAGTTTACAATCGCTTGGCAGGACGATAGTTATAGTAGAGAGGGGGGGGGGGGGGGTGAGAGGGGGGGGCGATGCTCCCTATTATCCCTGTACTACTCCCATTAGAAGGTAATACTTAGTTCCTGAGATAATAGACTTTGAAAGTAGCACTCGCAGGCCGCCGCCGCGGCACGCTCGGCTCGTGCGATGTGGTCATATATCTACCTAACTTAACCTACCTAGAAAGACGAAAAATAAATAATTAAATAAACTTTCTGAACCTATGTTATCAAAATATATCTATTGAAGACATCTTTAATACATAAATTTTCGTTTTGCAATTAATCTGTCTCCGTTATTCAAAAGCAAGTGCCGTTGTGTTAGCAATAAATCAGAATCCAAAATCAGAAAAATATTACACTGTGAATATTTTACGATAAAAACACATTTTACACAAATCGAAAGAAAAGCGGAACTATGGCTTTTCATAAATAATATATTTTTTAACATAATAATCGTATGTCCTTGTCTCGCATGTACGAAATCATATTTGTTATCCCACTCTAACACTAACAATATTACGTTTAGAAGGTTATAATCCCGTAGGGTATTATTGTTCTGTGGTTATAATGGTTGTTAAATTTTAATTATTTTTTTCAATAATATGAATTACCTACTTTATGTCGTGAGTTTTATTATTGTGATCAGTGAATAAACCTCTATGATATATATAAATTTCACTCACCAACTCCTGCCAAGCGATTGTAAACCCAACCCCATTACTTTAATATCTACATATCTATATAATACATTTTAAAACCATAATCTATGGGTAAGTACGTACGTAAACGTATAGTTTTTGATTTTACTTATTTATGTAATAGCGACTCAACCTCGCTCGGGTTCGTCCCGAGATTTGCGTGCGAGCCGTGGGTTGCGCTAGTTAATATAAATGAAAATTCAAAACTAAAAGTAGCCTAAAAGTTACTCCTTATATGATTAGCTATCTGCGAGTGAAAATCCCGTCAAAATCGGTCCAGCCGTTTCAGAGATTAGCTGGAACAAACAGACAGTAATTCTGTCTTACAAAAAAATTAAAAATTAATTTTTAATGTATGTACCGTATGGTAGTTTTATACATATTTAGTACTTTCATATGTATTGAGTGAAAAGCCGTTAATTTGAAAGTAAAACAGACACTCTAATTTTATTAATATATAGTACCTACTGAGTATATTAGGGTTATCTTATCACAGAGTTTATCGTTTCATAAATTTGTATTGTTATTTGTTAACAAAATAATGTTTTTTGTCTTAATAATAAGTTAAAAACAAGGGATTTTAAACTTGAAGTCAAAAGTCTCGGTAAACTCAGTTATTTTTATTGCTCTCTCATTTTTACTTCTATAGATTTAAAAAAAATGGTTTGACTGTTTTAATTTTGAATTAACAGCTTTTTACTCAATACATACGAAATTATATACAATACTAGCAATAAAAAACGATTTTTTTTAAATGTTTGTCTGTCAGTCTGTTTGTTCCGGGTAATATCTGAAACGTCTGGACCGACTATGAGACTTAAACTTATAGGGACTTTCACTTGCAGATAGCTAATGTTATAAAACGTAACTTAGGCTACAGTGTAACCGACTTCAAAAAAGGATGAGGTAGAAATTTTATTTATTTTGGCTTTGCTGACGCTAAACCTAGTTATAAATACATACATTGAATCAAAAAATAAATCTTAAATTTCCTATTTTTCAATACTTTATCTAAATCTATAATGCGATAGAGGTAACTTAATAAACTGATTCCGAAGTCGAGGCCAAAGCAAAGTACGGTTATATCTTTAGTAAAAACGAATCTGATTTATTTTATCGATAAACAGCTTAATTGGGCAAATAGCCGTCACTGCGAGCGTACGTACGTACGTAAAATGTTTGTTATATTAGTTGGAGTGTTTCTTCTGGCCTTTTATTACTATGGGAGAAGAAACCATAGGTATTGGGAGAAGAAAGGCGTGAAGTATGAAAAGCCACTGTTTATGGTCGGAAGTTCCTTGAAGCAGTTCATAGACAAAGTAAGTCTTTCAGAACGATTCGCGGCTCTCTATAGAGAGTTTCCAAATGAAAAATTTGTGGGATTCTTCGATTTTAACTGCCCAGGTATTCTAATACGCGATCCCGAAGTAATAAGACATGTGCTGAACGTTGACTTCGCTTATTTTCGCAATCGCGGCCTAAACCCGCACAAAACAGTCGTTGAGCCTCTTATGAAGAACCTATTTACTGTTGACGGCGATGTATGGAGATTGATGAGGAAGAATTTAACACCGACTTTCTCCAGTGGAAAACTTAAGGCTATGTTCCCATTGATTGTGGAAAGAACGGAGAAGTTGGAGAAGATTGCTACTGAAATGGCAGAGTCACAAGATGAAGTGGACGTTCGGGAACTGATGGCGAGGTACACAACTGACTTTATTGGCGCATGTGGTTTTGGCCTTGATTCCATTGCTTTGAATGATGAAAATTCAGATTTCAGGAAATTGGGAAAACGTATTTTTTCGGTTACACACAGAGACCATTTTATATCTCTTATGAAAAGAATAGCGCCGGAAACTTTAAAACATGTTCACTTTTTCGCACCTGAAATAGAAATAAAGACAATTTCTATCATTAAACAAATTATGTCAGAAAGAGACTTTAAGCCTACAGGAAGAAATGACTTCATTGATATGATGTTAGAATTGAAACAGCAGGGCAAAATAGTTGGAGAGTCGGTAGAATATGCGAATTCTGATGGAACTCCTAAATTAGTGGAGTTAGAGCTGGACGATCAGCTCCTCGCTGCTCAGGTGTTCATATTCTTCGCAGCAGGATTTGAGACCTCCTCCTCAGCCAGCAGTTTCCTCCTACACATGCTAGCTTATCACCCAGAAGTCCAAGAGCGTTGTCAGAAAGAAGTCGATGAAGTTCTTAAGAAGTATGACGGAAAACTGAGCTATGATGTAGTTAAGGAATTAAAATATCTGGAAATGGCTTTTAAGTAAGTATTTTTCTCTAATTAGATAGTATTTGCTTTTCTTCTTTTTTTACTTCGGAAGCCACTTCATAAAATATTTTTGTGAGCCATATAAATCACATTACAAAAATTAAAGTATGTTTGTTATCTCAAAATAACCCTTTTATAATTTATAAATTAACTTAAAACAAAATAATGTTTTATAATATACTTTCCCGCGGCTCCGCTCGCGTTATAAAGTCTGAAAATCAAAAGAAATATTTTTCTGCCGTTTTTGCAACATTTTTCATCGATGCTCCGTTCCTATTGCACGTAGCGTGTGTTATATAGAGCCTTCCTCGATAAACGGACTATCCAAAGAATTTCTCAATTCGGACCAGTAGTTCCTGAGATTAGCGTGTTCAACCAAATTAACAAACTCTTCAGCTTTATAATATTAGTATAGATTAATCAATAATATAAAACTCATCTGTCTGTATTTATGACAGGTAATATCTAAAACAACTGAACCAATTTTAACGCGACTTTCATTGGCAGATAGCTTAAGGAAACAAGAAGTAACTTAGGCATGTTTAATGTTAGGAAAATGATATGAGTTTTGTATATATATACAATATATCACTACATAGTATAAAACAAAGTTGCTTTTTCTGTCCCTATATCCCTATGTATGCTTAAATCTTTAAAGCTACGCAACGGATTTTGATGCGGTTTTTTTTAATAGATAGAGTGATTCAAGAGGAAGGTTTATATGCATAACTAGCAAACCCCGCGGCTTTGCCTGTGCTAAGCCGAGCGAAGCGAGGGCGAGTCGCTAGTATTGTGATATAACGTAAAAAGAACCTGTAAGGTACCCTCGGGATTCAGACATACTCGTAGTATCTAAACCGTTTTTGATAAAGCTTTCATTTTTGTGACTGATAGCTGAAACATACATTAAGTTCCCATCAGGGTGTGGGAACAAGATGCCACATTTGACTCAGTTTGCATCAAGTAGGATTATTCGCTATGTCAGCGGTTACGGGGTCGAGTCCCGCTGGAAGCGTTAATTTGAGCTGAGCACGAATGTTTGTGAGCACAAAAAGTTACGGGTCTTTACATTTATAATACGCATTAAAAGTTATATAACGTGTAGAGTATCAACATAACAGAGTATATCCTTTTACACAAGCCTCGTAGCTTACCATTGAACCATATAATGTTAACCTTAACGTTTTTAAATAATCTCAATTTTAAAGACTTATACAAAAATAATGTCTAATAAATTGAGATTCTTTTATTCATACCAATAAACTTAATCATTTATCGATGTCATAATGTGTAGATAACAAATGCATGCTTAAAAGATAATTGTGGTGAATGGCTGGCGTGACGTCCATCTTTAGGAATGCATTACGCACACAACAAAATAGGAAAGGATTTTGATCCTTCACTGGGAGTTCAACTCTTTTGTTCATCATTGCAATTCACTGAAGGAAATGATAAAATCTAGAGAACCATTCGAATAACTTACTGTAATGGAACTTAAGATTGCAATACGATTTTTTGAAGGTATTGACAAAGTTGAAGATTAATATTGATAAATAGTCAATTAAAGCAAAGGGTAGTAACTCAGTTAATGCTGTTAAGAGAGACATTTGGAAACACGCTGGATTTCAGTCATTCTCCTATCTGGAATGACTAGCTGAAGTAATCCGATACCCTTATTCCTCAAGAATCATTACATATTATAAAAAAAGTCGTGCGCCACACCTGTCTGTCTGTTCGCGATAAACTCAAAAACTACTGCACCGATTTTCATGCTGTTTTCACCAATGGATAGAATAGTTCTCTAGGAAGGTTTTAGAGTTATCGAGTGGAACCCGTGGCTTCACTCGCGGTAAATCTACGGACGAACGAGTTACCCGTTAGTTATCCTTAAAAAAGAAAAAAACTGATACTGAACAATAAAACAAAAAAGTTTGATATTTAAATTTTGTTATTCTCTAATTTTCAGAGAGAGTATACGGTGCTTACCTTCTCCCGGATTTTTGATCAGAAAAACTGTTGCCAAATACACGATTCCCGGGACAGATGTGACCCTGGACGAGGATATGCCGGTCATCATCTCCACTGAAGCTTTAAGTTCTGATGAACAATATTTCGAAGATCCTGAACTCTTCAAACCAGAGAGGTTTCACCCAGACAATATTCAAAAAATCAAGAATTACACCTTTATGCCCTTCGGAGATGGCCCCAGAGCATGTATAGGTAAATAAAACTACACTTTCTAAGGTTTACGCAAATATTTGACATTATAAATCAATCTTTTCGGATTTTGTCGCGAAATTACTTTGATTTTTGGTTTTCGACGTTTCGAATGAATAAAAAAAGATAGTTTCATTTATAAATAAAACTATAACTATTAAATATTTGCATTTATTATTCAGACTGAAGTTTATTTCAGCGTTTTTATGCACTTTGGAGATACGTCTTGACCTTGTGACTGTTCTCTCGTATCTTGTATATCTTTCAATAGAGTTTTTTTATTTAAAAATATTGAGAAATAATATTTCTCAATAAAGTTTTACTCAAATCGGACCAGTAGGTACATCCAGATATGATCTCCCACATAAACAAACTCTAACGTTATAGATTTTAATTATGTTACTATGTATGTATTATTATTATCGACTCGTGCTGATAAAAAACTGAATACATATTCCTGGATAAAAACTAACCATTTGCTATTCCCGATTATAATCTATCTCTGTGCATAATTTCATCCAAATCGGTTCAGCCGTTCGGGAGTGATTGTGTAACAAACATACATTTATTTTAATAAAATGCTTTTGCATTTATTACATTTATGGGGATATAGTTTATAAGTATTACTAGCATTTCCCGCGGCTTCGCAAAGGACCGGAAACCAAATTCTGTCTGAGTCGCACGGTATGTTACCTCGCAGAACTAAGGCCCACCCTTCCCGTTTTTGTAACATTTTTCATTGATGCTCCGCTCTTTTTAGTCACAGCGTGATGTAAGATAACCTTCCTAGATAAACGGACTATCCAACACAAAAAGATTTTTTCAATTCGGACCAGTAGTTCCTGAAATTACCACGTTTATATTAAACAACCAAAAATCTCTTCAGTTTTATAATATTAGTTTAGATTAGATAAGTAATGAATTAAATTCAATTCAATAAATTTTTGTAAGATATTTAAACTCTTGTAAGTTCATCCGACACAAGGCGGATTAAGTAATTAATTATAATTTTTTATTTTATTTTAGGTGAACGTATGGGTATAATGCAGTCTATGGCTGGTATTGCCACTATTTTAAAAACATTTACAGTGTTGCCATCTCGCTCCAGCCTTCGCAAGCCTCGCATAGATCCTAACTCCCTCTTCGTTCAGACAATCATTGGAGGACTGCCATTAGCTATGAAACGACGACAGAAAACTAATTAATTAAACGTTTAATATAAGAGTTCATCTTTTCTTTTAATGTTTCAACATATCTCCAAACATTAAACACACAACCAACATAGCCCTAAGACTTGTGTATTTATGATAAAAAACTTGCGACTCTGCTTGTTAACCACTGAAAATCTGTTCAGTGGTTTTCTCGTAATGCAGTCACAGACAGACAGACAAAAATTCTAAAAATTATTGATTCTGTATCGTTAATAGTGACTGTTTTAATTAATTTAGACTAGAGACGTCACTAGTCTTTGTGTAAAAAAACTCTTCCAAACATAACGTTATACTAAAAAGTTCGTCTAAAATCAGTAGTCAAAGAGGGACGTAACGATATCAGAACTTAATTGTTTATGCTTTTTTACACACAGGTTTGTTAAAAAGGGCTAAATAAATGTAAGGTACTATGACTAAAAATACTTTAATTTATATGTTTTTATTTGAAAGTAACTATCATTAACATTTATAGTGTACCAAATTATGTACAATTTGTGAAAATATAGCAGAAACAAAATTACCCCAAGTTTACTAGAAAGATGAAAACATGACATAGGAACACGCAGTCAGAGTCACGAAATAAACCACTTACGTTGCAAATACGAAGAAAAGTAATCAACAAGTAGCAGTTATCAGCAATCAGCTTAAAATTTGGAAATTGTTAATTCGATAAAATTACACAAACTGAGATTATAACATGATTAATTTTAGAGATAAGCCACTAATTTTCGAAGTAGCTGCCATATTAGTAACACGTGGTGAAAAATCAGGCATAATGATACTGCTACTAATTGGTCTAATAATTATAGCTTTGTACTTCTACGGGACCAGAAATTACAGTTATTGGGAGAAAAAAGGCGTGAAATTTGAAAAGCCTTTGATCTTCTTCGGGAGTAATTTAAAGCCGTTCATAGACAATGTTAGTGTGTCAGAGCGTTTTGCGGCTCTCTACAGGGAATATCCAAATGAACAATTCGTTGGGTTCTATGAAGCAAACAATCCTGCGATTCTCATCAGAGATCCTGACCTGATAAAGTATGTTTTGGTAAATGATTTTCGTCATTTTCACTTCAGAGGACTGCACCCGCACAAGACAGTTATTGAGCCGCTACTCAGGAATTTGTTCACGGCTGATGGCGACTTGTGGAGGCTGATGAGACAGAAGTTGACGCCGACTTTCTCGAGTGGAAAATTAAAAGCCATGTTCCCTTTAATCGTGGAGAGAACGGAGAAACTAGCAAAAGTTGCCGACAGTATCGCAGAAAATCAGGAAGAAGTGGATGTGAGAGAACTGATGGCGAGATACACCACTGATTTTATAGGTGCGTGTGGTTTTGGCATCGATTCTGCTGCTCTGAATGAGGAGAACTCAGATTTTAGAAAATTGGGCAAACGCATTTTCACTATAACTAAAAGAGATCATTTAGTATCTTTAATGAAGCGAATGGCCCCAGAGACGTTCAAGCATCTTCATTTCTTCGCACCTGAAGTGGAACACAAGACAGTTTCTATTGTAAGACAAATCATGTCGCAGAGAAATTATAAGCCCTCTGGAAGAAATGATTTCATTGATATGTTGCTGGAATTGAAGCAAAAAGGTAATATAATCGGAGAGTCTTTAGATAAAAAAAACCCAGATGGAACACCCCAAATTGTGGAGTTGGAGCTAGATGACCAGCTCCTCGCTGCTCAGGTGTTCATATTCTTCGCTGCCGGTTTCGAGACCTCCTCCTCAGCCAGCAGTTTCCTTCTACACATGCTAGCTTATCACCCAGAAGTCCAAGAGCGTTGTCAGAAAGAAATTGATGAAGTTCTTGAAAAATATGATGGAAAATTATGTTATGATGCTATTAAGGATATGAAATATTTGGAAATGTCTTTCAAGTAAGTTTAACTAAATAATTCTACTAGATCTATTTCTTGCTTCTGATGTATATACGAGTGTACTGTGTAGGGACTTATATTAATAACAAACAGTCGTTGCAATACGTTAATAAATGGCCTGCAAAAGCATTGAAAAATTTGAAATAAATATGTATATATAGTAACCTTACAATACGTGCCACGAAAGATGAGCTTGACGAGCGACAGTAGCGGGGGCTTTTCGCAGGTAAAGTCGCGTTAGTAAGAGTTATGAATAATTAATTTCAATATCTATTTAGGGATGTTTCGATGACCTTTGAAATAAAGTTTATCGGAATGTTATATTAAAATTATTACCTATAAATTGGGTTCTGCGCACCACGTGGTTTGTCAAGTCTCATCTTTCGTGGCACGGTCTATACTTCATACGCAGGTTCGAGTCCCGCCAGGGCCTTGCATTTGTTGAGCACGAATGTTGTCACTACAGTTATGGGTGTGTATTAAGAGAGACACAGGCCTCTTAGCTTATTATGGCAAAAAGCCCAACATATTTATATTTTTTATTTAAAAATATATGTAGTAGGTATGATATAATACTTTAATATTTTATATTAATAAAGATTTTTCTTTTAGAGAAAGCATTCGATGCTTGCCTTCTCCCGGTTTTTTGATTAGAAAAACAACTTCTAAGTACACACTCCCTGGAACTAACGTGACGTTAGACAAAGATATGATAGTGATCATGTCGACAGAAGCTATGAGTGCTGATGAACAGTACTTCGAGGACCCTGAGCAGTTCAGACCAGAACGGTTCCACCCAGACAACATTGAGAAAATCAAGAAGTACACTTTCATGCCTTTTGGAGATGGTCCTAGGTCTTGCATCGGTAAGTCTTTCTTAAGCAATAATGGGTATTTATTAGTTATAGTTATAGCCTATTGGTCGTAGAGTGATGTAATATAGCCTATTTCCTCGATAAACGGACTATCCAACACAAAAATTATTTTTCAATTCTGACCAGTAGTTTCTGAGATTAGCGCGTTCAACCAAACTAACAAGCAAACTTTCAGCTTTATAATATTAGTATAGATAATAATTAATCATATATTTTTCAGGAGAACGTATGGGCATGATGCAATCTATGGCTGGTGTGGCAACTGTTCTGAGAAACTTCACGGTATCCCCCTCGCGTTCAACGTTACGAAAGCCTCGCATCGACCCAAACTCTATCGTAGTGCAGACCATCATCGGGGGACTTCCCCTAGCAATGAAACGACGAGCAAAAGTTGATTAAACACAATTTAAAAAAAGAGATTTTTATTGGATACTAGCATTTCCCGCGGCTTCGCTCGCGTTCTAAAGACCGGGAGCCAAATTCTTTCTGAGTCGCGCGGTATGATACCTCGCAGAAATAACGCCCGCTCTTCCCGTAGATATTGATATGTTCTTTAATATTATTGGAACATTTTTTTGTTTTACCATCAATAGTTTTCGCAGGGCATGCGATGAAATATATTTTATAGGCATTTTTTTACATCTTGGGTAACATTATTGTAGTTATAGTAGGCATCCTTATTTTTCTTGCAATTAAAATAGCCTACATTAATCAGTGATAATGTAACATTCAAATGGTGAAAGAATTTTTAAAATCGGTCCAGTACTTTTTGAGCCAATTCGTTACAAATATACTTACATACAAATTTTTCCTCTTAATAATATTAGTATAGATATCGCACTCACGAAACACTAACTGGGTAGTTCATAAAAAAATATAAAATATAAATATGTTGGGGCATTATTCATTTTATTATATTTTTATAAAAAAACAAAAATGTTATTAATATATTTAAGGCAGAAAAACAAATAATTTTGGTTTTAAATGGCGTTTATTATAAATATATATAAATGTGTTTGAACATTAACACAGCGCCATCTAGTTCCGCCGGTAAGCTACGAGGCTCGTGTTACGGATACCAAATAGTGTTGCATATTTTATAACAAATTAGTTAAAATAATGATTTTTTAAATTATTAATTAATAATTTTAAAAGTTAACATACATTAATTGTAAATAATAACAACGGTTGCTATGACGCGACCTTGAAATTTTGTTCAATGAATAATAAAATAACAATTTCAGTTGAAGATAAAAAAATGAGCTAAATTTAGGAAAAAATGGGGTTATTCAAAAGTTTCACTTCAAAAACAAAAATAAAAATGGGGGTAGGTGTGAAAAATAAAATCGCTTTTAGGGTTATATACAATTTATTGCTACCCCCAGGAGGGGTCATATTTCTTCCAGGGGTGGAGGGGCGCGAGATATACCCGCCGCCCTCGCTTACTGCACGTCACTATGCCTCTGTAGGCAGTGCGGGGGATGCCACTCTAAAAAACAATTATTTAATAATTAAATTATAATAAAATGGCGAATCGCTCGCTTCGCTCGGGTTTTAAACTAGTTTCGCGCGGGCAAAACCAGGAGTTCCGCTAGTGTTATATAGCCTATAAGCCTTCCTTGATAAACGGACTATCCAACATAAAAATAATTTTTCAATTCGGACCAGTAGTTCTTGAGGTTACCGCGTTCAACCAAACAAACAAACAAACTCTTCAGCTTTATAATATTAGTATAGATGAATCTATCTTTTCGGATCCATGGTCACAAGACAGTCGTGATTGCTGTAAAGAATTCGAAATGTCGGGAACCAAAAATTATAGTAATAAAATCCGGAAAGATAGTTTCATTTATAATTTCAAATATTCGCGTAAACCTAAGAAAGTATTAAATTATAATATTAACTTTATAAATTTACATAGATTTCTTTGAAATTAGATATTTTCCCGTAGGAAAAGTATTCCTATACGTTGACCCGGATAACCAGCTATCATCTTACCAAATTTCATCAAAATTAGTCCATTAGTTTTCTCGTGATGTCACAGACAGACAAACAAAAAATCTTGACAATTATACATTTGGCCTAAATAATGATTATTTTAATAAGATCAAAAAAAAAAAAATTATTGTACGGATTCGAAAAAGAATTTTATTTCATGTATAAATATATACAGTGGTAGCCCAGCGGTGACGCGCTCGCTTGGATAACCGAGTGATGCGGGTTCAAATCCGGGTCTCGCACCTCTGATATTTTCATGTGCGAATCATTTATATCATGATTACCACTTGTCTTACGGTGAAGGAGAACATCGTGAGGAAACCTGCATGTCTGAGAAAACCTAACCAGTTTTCGAAAGACATGCGAAGTCCGCCAACACGCACTAGAACAGCGCGGTGGACTATGGCCTGATCCCCCTCGTACTGAGGGTGGCCCACCCCCATCAGTGAGACATTAAAAATGGCTGATAATGATTGATATAATATATTAGATAGCTTTGCAAAAACTTAATTTAACTAAACGCAAGAAAGGTGTAAAGTCATTAATCGGAAACCAGCCCAATACTGACTAACTAACTAAAAACTCACTCTAAAATCGTCCATCAGTCCCAATCTCTTGGCAGCCTTCTGATAACTCTTGGCACTGGAGTAGGTGACGCGTAGCGCGGGTTCGGTCCTCGCGCCGGACATGACGTCATCCGCGGACACTTCCGGCAGACTCGCCACTAAGGATGTTAGGGCTTCGTCGTATACATCCTGTTATTGAGAATTTTAGACATAAATGGATGAACGTGATATGTCGCAAAATTAAAAGAAAATTGAGTACAACGTTTGTGTAGTGCATGAATATAAAAACTACTGGGTCAAACTATGTAAAATTTTTATGGGACCAAATGACTATTGCCCATAAAACAAAAGAAAAACAACGTAAATCGGATCATATATCACAGAGTAATCGGTGTACATACATAAAAAATATACTGATCGAATTGATAACCTCCTCCTCCTGCGGAAGTCGGTTAAAAATGGCGGTCAAGTGTCTTGTAATGAACTATAATAGTCCTTAATATGGCTGTTTTAAGATTTAAAACTGTTTATACACCCATTACACCCACATCTATGTATTATCCGGTTAAAATCCAAAAATATTTCTTAATATCTTTTTATAGATAAATGAATTAACCGGTTTAATCGGTATCAAAAACGAAAAACCGTTAACCATTAATACTTCGCTTTCCTAAACCGCTGTTTAAACCGGTTAATGTACGATAACCGGTTTTTAAACCGACATTAACCGTTTTTTGACCGGTTTTCAGCTCTGATTTACACAGAGTAACTCTTAACTTACCTTTATTAAATATGTGAGGTTTAATTTGGTGAATTCAACAAATTCCATATTGAGTTTCATATATCGTAAATGCATGTCAAAGAATAGGCCTTTGCTGACACCGACCTGGAAAATTATGCGGAATACGTTCAAATATATCTTTATCTAAGTAATAAATAAGTTTTTTATTAATTTACTAGCGACTCGCCCTCGCTTCGCTTGGGCTTTTTCCTAGATTTAGCACAGGCACAGCCGCGGGATCCGCTAGTTATGCATATAAACCTTCCTCTTGAATCACTCTATCTATTAAAAAAAACGCATCAATTTCCGTTGCGTAGTTTTAAAGATTTAAGCGTACATAGGGTTATAGGGACAGAGAAAGCGACTTTGTTTTATACTATGTAGTAATTATTTCTTCGATATGGCATGGGCATTTTAACACAGAGCGCTATCTAGTTCCATGGTAAGCTACGAGGCTTGTGTTACGGATACCAGATAGTTCATTCACTACACATAAATTCTAAATATAAACACACATGACGGGACAAACATTCGTGTTCAAGAAATGAATGCCTCAGCGGGACTCGAACCCTTGATCAGCAAGTTAGGGTCACTACATCTGTCGTATCGAAGAAGGCTTTACGGTTTTCTATATGAAATCTATAATGGCGTAGAAATTAGTCACTTATGTTTTATAGTTAAATTTTTTTTTAAATCATTTTGAACGTGATGAAATAAACAAAAAACAAATGTGTCAACAAATACCTTTCCAAAACTGTATGTTCTGGAAATTTCTGGTCGAATACAGGCGCGGCCATTTGTATTTTCCGGGTCTCGAAGCCAGTCGTCAAAGAATCTAGAATTAATGAAATCCCATATACATATATAATATGAATATATCTATACTAATATTATAAAGAAGTAAAGTTTGTTTGTTTGTTAAATTGTAAGGGGTAATCTCGGGATCTACTGAACCGATTTTAAAAATTCTTTCACCAATAGAAAGCCACATTATTGCTGAGTGTCATAGGTTATATAAAAAACCGAAAAATAAAAAGGCTATTACGTGGTAGTCTGTTTTGCAAAGTGAATCGGAGAAAAAACGTTCGAATGAAAGCGTTTCTACGAACGCTGCCTTAACTATGAAAGATATATTTTTGAGTTCTAGAAAAAAGATGTGGAGCTTGAAAATGCCTACAAAAAAGTCAACGACAGCATATGTCTAACTTTTATATTTAAGTTACAAAAAGTCGTTTTTTTAATATTAGTATAGATAATTTAATTTTTAATATTAATAAAAAAAAATTAAATTATTTAAACACTCTGTACTAAAAAAGTATTATTAAAATTATGCCCAACGAAGTGGGCACGGGTCAGCTAGTGCCCATAAAATATGAATGCGAAAGTTCAAAGACAACACAAGACACGGGTTCTTTTCCGAAAAAAATACTTTTTCCGTGGGATATATTTATTTTTGTTTTTTCCAAAGACGAATCACTACGAAGCGAGTTAGCCTTATAGACAAATATTTTCCTATTTGAATAAAATGGTGTTCAACGTCAGAAATAATATTAACTTTAATTATTGAAGTCGGAAAAGAGTAATAATAATAATAATATACTCTTTATTGTACACCAAAAAAGAAAAAGAAATAAAAAAAATACATAAAACAGAATAAGGTACAAAAGGCGGCCTTATCGCTTAAACAGCGATCTCTTCCAGGCAACCTTTAGGTGTAGGAAATAGCAAATTTTATAGAGGGAAGGGGTGCAAAATATAGAGCCTTTCACAAAAAAAAAATATATATATACAATAAAAAATACATATATATATATATATATATATATATATATATATATATATATATATATATATATATATATATATATATATATATATATATATATATACATATATATACATATATTTATATTATACATACATATATACAGATATACTTACATATATATTATATATATACACTGTAGATATGAATTTGGAGAAAAAAAAATAATAATAATAATTGGCAAGATAGCTTACAAAGAAATAAATATTTAAATAAAAGAAAATAATAGTAAATAGATTAGAAGGTAAGAAAGTGTTCCTTTAGAAGCTTTTTAAATATTACGAGTGACTTCGCGCGCCTGATATTTAGGGGAAGAGAGTTCCAAAGACGTGGTGCTGTTACAGTAAATGAATTACTATAGAAGGAAGAGGAGTGAGAAGGAATTTTAAGGATAAGGTTTCTCAGTCGTTTTCGGCTATTTCTAAGTACTTAAACGAAATTTAAGTTGCTAATACCAATAACGTTTAAAAAAAACTTTTACGTCCCACTGCTGGGCGTGGACTACCCTTTAATACGAGGGGAATAAGGCAATAGTTCATCACTGGACTAGTGGGTGGAATAAGCATGTCTTTCGAAAACTTGCTAGGTTCTCTCAGACACGCAGCTTTCCTCACGATGTTTTCCTTCACATTCACCGTAAGACATGTGGTAATCTATCTATACTAATATTATAAAGCTGAAGAGTTTGTTTGTTTGTTTGGTAGAACGCGCTAATCTCAGGAACTACTGGTTTGATTTGAAAAATTCTTTTTGTGTTGGATAGTCCGCTTATCGAGGAAGGCTATAGGCTATATTTTATCACGCTACGACCAATAGGAGCGGAGCATCAATACAAAATGTAGCAAAAACGGGAAGGGCGGGTGTTAGTTCTGCGAGGTATCTTACCGCGCGACCCAGAAAGAATGTGGTTTCCGGTCTTTAGAACGCGTGCGAAGCCGCGGGTAATGCTAGTAAATATGTAAAAATGAATTGCTGTTCATTAGTCTCGCTAAAACTCGAGAACGACTGGACCGATTTGGCTAATTTTGGTCTTGAATTATTTGTGGAAGTCCAGAAAAGGTTTTAATAGGTGAATACATATGAAAATGCTCGGAATTAAATAATTACTTAACCACAGCATATAACATTATTTTTAATCTAACCTAAGCGCTTTAGACAATATAAACTTTTTTTAATGTAACCTTATGACGTTTGACATAGAATTGACAGAAATATTTATATGTATAATACACTAGCGGCTAACCTACGGCTTCGTTCGCGCTAGTTATATTAAAAAATACATATTGGCGTAAATTTAATAGCCGAAGACAACTCCCTATATAACCCGTTTCTTGTGTTTCTGTTTAATTTTAGAGTCCCTAGATGCCCACGTTATCCTGTGAACTTATTTGAAAAGCCTTTTCGCAGAACTATTTTGTCGAACAATTCACCTGTGTCACGTTTATGGAAAATTATAAACGACTATAAATTATAAATGCTTGGACCTATTCAGAGACTCGTTGCTAAAGTTTCGCAAAAATTAAAAAAAATATATTATAAATAAATAAATAATTATTATTCTTGTTTTGTTGAGTGAATCTCGACTTTTTGGTAGATTTTCTTTATTCGTTCAATTTCTTTAGATCATAGAATTGTTGTTTTTAAACCTATGTTACTATTTCACACATATTTTAGCATGCGGTGTTCATCTTAAAAGGTAATGCATTTAGCAATAAGAGCTTTGTAACATAGCATAATTATTACTGTATCATTGTAATTACCACTGTTGAATCTTAATAAATAAATAAATAAATGAATAAATAAATAAACTCACGCTTCAGGCCACTTTGGCTCTAGCTGCAGCCAACTGGCTCTTCGAAGGAGCCACCCGAGTCCGGGGAAGAAGTCGGTCCGGTGCAGAAGACCTGGCTGATTTTGGTCTATCAACTCCTTCTTACCGTTGTCGTTCCATGCTGATATACACCTAAAAGATTTTGGGTTCCATTCAATATTTTTTTAATGTTATCGAAGCGTACCAGTTGAACGGTGGTAGTTTATTTACAAACTGACATTTAATTTTAATAATGTAAAAACGACGATTCAAAAGAGCTTGTAAAAGTCGATTTGAATAAAGAATATTTTGATTTGAAGATTCGAAATAAACCTGATGAGGCATTAACACACAGCGCCATCTAGTTCTATGGTAAACTACGAAGCTTGTGTTACGGATACCAAATGGTTGATATACTTTAAATACATATGTATATATTCTAAATATAAACACCTATGACTGGAGTACAAACATCCGAGTTTACAAATGAATGCTCCCAGCGGTACTGCGCCAAACTTGTCGTCAATATATTTTTTTAATTATTAGAACATGACTTCGCGAGGAGTCGCACTCCTCTGAAACGACTCGACTGATTTTGATGATTTTTTTGAAGTGAACCTTCTTTAGAATCGTTGTGATTTCAAACTCGATGAAACGAAAAAATAAGTCCATAGTACCAGGCGTTCAGAGACGGGGAAGAGTTAGCCTTATTTTAAATTCAAGTTTTACTTATGACATGTGTACTTTGTACACACGCACTTTTTTTTTTATTTGGTTAGTTTCAGATTCGGTCGTGAGGTATTTTCACCCTCCTACCCCCTATTTTATATGGATGTAAATAAAGTTGAAGTGTTTGTTTCTACTTACAATATAACAACTTTTTTTATATGAATACTCTATCTAGAATATCATTCAAAGTTTTTGTCTGTCCGACTTTTTGACGGATAATCTCCGAAACGGCTAGACCGAATTTGACAGGACTTTTACTGGTTGACAGTTGACGTTACAAAAAAAATAAGATTCCACTCGAAAAAGGAAAAGTTGTTTTCCTCTATCGTAAGCCAAGTTAGAAATGATTCGCAGATGAAAATATCAGACATGCGAGACCCGGGATTCGAACCCGCTTCCCTTGGTTTCGAACCGCTAGGCTTTGACCAACAATTATTCTCTTAAATTTACGATAGCATAATATATATAATACTTACCATATACTCGGGTCTTTGAACAGCAGTGGATACGTGCCTAGGAAATATTCGAAAAAATCTGGCGATATGTCCAGATCATCTGAAAAAAAATAATAGTTGTAGTCGTCTCTTTCTTTCTTTCTTTTTACTCTATCCCCCTTTCCAAAATTAGACATTTTTCGGCTTTATTCTCATATAATATGCATGAATTATGCATGTAAACCTTCCTCTTGAATCACTCTATCTATTGATGAAAACCGCATTAAAAACCGTTGCGTAGTTTAAAAAATCTAATCGTAATAATGTTCTCCGACGGATTCCAACCACGGCTGCCAATCTCATCGAGACTAGCCAACTACGCAGAAAGACTCAATAACTAAATTTGGCCCGCCCTGGGACTCGAACCCAGGACCTCTCAATGTGTGGCCGTAGGTACCTACATGCTAGCCACTACACCAGGCACCGAGGCAGTTTAGCGGATCTAAGCGTATAAACGGTGGGAAGCGATTTTGTACTATGCAAAGATATTAAAAAAGTTTTAACTTTGTCTGTCTGAAAGATTTTTTCTTGAATAAATGTATTTCTTTAAATAAATAGAGAAAACTATATATACATTTGAAAATCAGACGAACAGATAACTAATCGTAAGTTTTTCGTATATAATGAAAAATTGAATGACTTTAAATTATTAACTGCGAACCTTTTAGTTAGATTCTAATCCTAAATACCCAGAAATATTAATACGAGATACAGTAGAAAAGAAGAATGTATGTTTGTTTCTCTTTCACACAAAAGCTGAATGGATTTTGATGAAACTTTACAATAATGTAGCTTACCTACACAGTATAACACATAGGCGATATAATTTATAAAGATACTAGCGGAACCCGCGGCTTCGCTCGCGCTAAATCTAGTGACGCTAGTGAATTATAATGTAGGAAAGTGTTTTTTTTTATAATTTTTTTATTTATTTGGGTCAGCAAACAGTGTTCACATTAAAACATAACTTATTAACTAAGATAATTTACACATTGTTAATTATGACATTAACATCGTTGACCACAGATTAATAAATGGTGTTGAGAAGTGTAGTATATCTATATTCTATACATCTATACATATGAATGAAGTTGAAGTCTGTTTTTAATTTCAAATTAACAGCTTTTTACTAAATCCATATTATAATATATAAGGTGTTTATATAAAAGAAAAAAACAATAATAGAAATTTTTGTTCTTACTGACCTTCAACAATAATAACAGCGTCGTAGTTCAAATCCACGAACACATGATGTAAAGCAAATTTATAATGTCGCGCTATTTTATAATAGCCTTTAAATTTTATCTTGGCTCGAGGCAGAGGTATCTCCGAGAGATCTGGTTGTCGTACTACTGTTATAGTTTCATCATTATCGGTATACGATTTTATTACACGGTAAGTCTCGTTATGACCGCAGTCCTGGTAACAAAAAGAGTGTTAATTATAAACTAATAAGTATAATTCGCGTCATGTAAAAAGACCGCTGGCTGTCAAGTTGCGCAGAGGCGATTTATCGGTCAATTTGGTGGTAAGACGCGGGGCGCGGGACGTCAAGGCACGAGCCGCATGCTTTCCGGCTCGCTATTGGGTCGTCAGTTCAAAATACCATCGCGCACACAAAAGTTATTAATTACGAAATGGTTTTATATAAAAAATTGAGAAAAAATATTTATGACATATATTGTTTTATAAAGAGAGAGTCTGATAATAATGCAGTTAATAATTTAAAAAATATATATTAAACTAATTAATTATTTTTTTTGTAAGTAGATTAAACATTATACGCTGAATCAAACATATTTTATTAATAAAATTCTGTTCAATAAAATTCTATCTAATATATTTTTAAATGTACCTGCCAATAACCAATATACTTCGCGAGCGAAAGACTAATTCATAAAAAAAGAATAGGCTTAGTAATTTCGTATGCGAATGTACCCATGCGCAAACACACCCCCCACCACCTTCTTCCAGCGTTCTTTTTACGTGACGCGAACTGTACTGTATTTTACTCAAATCGAACTGTCTTTTATTTAACCGACTTCAAAATTGATGTACAGATAAATAAAATTGAATGTAACATGAACATAACAGCTTTTTACTAAAAGAATATGCTGCAATGCTTATAACAAAAAAAACACTTTAAAATGTTTGTCTGTATGTCTTTTCCCGTCAATCTCTGAATCGGCTGGACAGATTTTGACGGAAAAATCAACAGTAGTTAATTTAGAAAAACAATTAGAGTTCCTCTAAAAAAATACAACGAACGGATAAGTTCTAGTAGTTTAATCCTATCCTAATAAACATAACAAATAATAATAACATTATAAGTAGCGTCCTCCAAATTAAAAAAATAATAATTAAAATGGCGCGGGCGGCACGCTGGCAATGACATAATTAAGTTTTATTCCTTGTTCGTTTTAAGACTCACCTGACTAACTATTATAGGGAATGTTTCCTTATTAGGTCTAAATTTAACTAAGTTGTCCAAACATCTCTTCACAGTCACTCTGTCGCAGGCGATCACTAACACTGGCAACACTGGGTTTTTATCTGAAAAAAAAAACAAATATTATTAATGGCGTATCTCATTTTAATATTATCAGGCTGTTTTCTGTTATCAATTCGATGCGATTAATGTATGTACACCGATTACTCTGTGATATATGATACGATTTAGGTGATTCATCTTTTGTTTTATGCGGAATAGTTGCCATTTTGTCCCATAAAAATTTAACATAATTTTTATTTTATGAACATTTTTTAATTTTGAACCGAGACGTAACGTAACATTTTTTTTTTTTGAAACGATGTAAATATTTTGCTTCTTGGGAATTTATGCAAGGATCTTTCGCTCACTCGCATTCCTTCCTATACATATATGTACATCTTAACTGTTAGTATACATTTCTCAGATATAACATTTTTCCAAACTAAAAAGTATCCAATATGTTGACCCAAATAACCAACTATCATTATACGAAATTCCATCAAAATGTCCAGCAATTTTCTCGTGATGAGGTGTCACAGTCAGACAGACAGACAAAAAATCTAAAATCCATAGATTCGGCCTCTGTATTGTTAATCTATACTAATATTATAAAGAAGTAAAGTTTGTATATTTGTTAAATTGTAAGGGGTAATATCGGGATCTACTAAACCGATTTTAAAAATTCTTTCACCAATAGAAAGCCACATTATTGCTGAGTGTCATAGGTTATATAAAAAACCGAAAAATAAAAAGGCTTTTACGTGGTAGTCCGTTTTGCAAAGTGAATCGGAGAAAAAACGGTCGAATGAAAGCGTTTTTTACGAACGCTGCCTTAACTATGAAAGATATATTTTTGAGTTCTAGAGAAAAGATGTGGAGCTTAAAAATGCCTACAAAAATGTCAACGACAGCATATGTCTAACTTTTATATTTAAGTGAGAAAAAGTAGTTTTTTTAATATTAGTATAGATAATTTAATTTTTAATATTAATAAAATAATTTAAATTATTTAACCACTCTCACTTTATGCCCAACGAAGTGGGCACGGGTCAGCTAGTAATGACTATTTCAATAAGATTTCCCAAAAAACGTTCAATGTACAGTACATTCAACTCCGTTACAATTATATTATTCGAATAGATCATCATCATTATTAGCAGTAAAACATGTATATTTTTATATAATTATAATAAATTTCAACAAACCTATTTAATATGCAATTGGCAGAATATTCGATATGTAGGTATTTATCTCAACAGTCTATCGCGGTCCGTGGACCATGTGTTTTCCAAGTCGAGTGTAAACTAAGATAACAAAAATATCGAGCTGAATTTAGCGCTTTGTTTATCTAATACTAGCATTTCCCTTGGCTTCGCCCGCGTTCTAAAGACCGGAAACCAAATTCTTACTGAGTTGCGCGGTATGGTATCTCGCAGGACTAACGCCCGCCAGTTTTTGTATCATTTTTCATTGATGCTCCGCTCCTATTAGTCGTAGCGTGATGTAATATAGCCTATAGCCTTCCTCGATAACGGAGTATCCAACACAAAAATAATTTTTCAAATTGAACCAGTAGTTTCTGAGATTAGCGCGTTCAACTAACCAAACAAACAAACAAACAAACTCTTCAGCTTTATAATATTAGTATAGATTTTAGGAAGGAGGTGTCTGAAACCTATAATACTGTTCTAACCGAGTCAAATTAATATTAAATATTTTTGGCAAATCTAATTGAATTAATATTTAATTCAGAACAAAATCGAATAGATTAAGGCCCAATTTCACCAATGATGTCGTTATCCAAGAATAACTATGCCAGGTATAAAATTATTCGCTGCATTTACTCTCAGAATAACTCGTAGTACGTTTCACCGCTTTGTAAAGACAAAATGTTAATCCTAGTATAACTATTCTTAGATTAATGTTTTTTTTTACCTGTGGCACATTGAATGAGAATTGAATGTAAATGCAGACAAATTAAATAGACTTGTCATTATCTCAGTACAGTATAGCATAACAGGACATTTTTAATTTAGTCGTCACTTTGAACTTATGTCAATGTGTCAGTGCTATTTTTCAAGTTAATTTCGTTTAGTTTGCTATGTGTTTTTTTTTAAATTATAATAAATTAAATAATAATAAATTTAATTAATAATTAATTTAATTTAATAATAAATTGTATGCTGCTGCTTTAGATAAACGAAATCTAATGCAAAAATGCTCTTTCTTTAAATCACCTTGGAAGTCTCAAAATAAAATAGTTATCTTCACTATCGCTTTCACTGTCCGATAAAATTCTTCTCAAACGCTGCATTTTAATAATATTTTCTCCTAATTACAATTCAATGTGCAAAAATATGAATCAACATTTTACTGACATAAAATTTGACACCATTTTGATTTTATCTGAGGAATAAGCCGGTTATTCTTTCAAAATTGGCGGTATAAGAGTTACTCTCGTATAGCTTTGTTATACTCAGGATAAGTAGTTGGTGAAATGAAAGCATGGTTATCTTAGAGTAAATAACAGCTTTATCCTAGGAATAATAGTTATTCTACTTTGGTGAAATCGGGCCTTAGTCAGATAACAGTATCTGTACAATAATAACTGGCATTGACAGCCCAGTTGTAACGCTATTGCTTGGGCTCTGATATTTTCATGTGCAAATCATTTGTAACATAATCACCACTTGTCTTACATTGAAAGAAAACATCGTGAGGATATCTGCATTCTGAGGGAACCTAGCAAGTTTTCGAAAGACATGTGAAGTCTGTCAACCCCCCCCGTAATAGACTATGGCCTAATTTATAATATGTATTAAACTTATATAATATGTAGTATATTAACTATCTGGTATCCGTAACACAAGCCCCGTAGCTTACCACGGAACCAGATGGCGCTGTGTGTAATAAATTTCCAACATATTTATTTCTTTTACTCTACTTCAATACATATTGATCCACTTAGATCAAATATAGCCGTAACAACGCGTCGATAACATATCAATACCACGTGACACGTTTATGTTAAAATGACATCGCATTAGAATAACGACTGTCCTAAATACCACTCTATTAGTTAACGCAGGGCTTCTCAAGATTTTGTACTAATTATTATAATTAGTGAACACAAAAATGACCAACAAAAATAGTCTTTTTGAAAAAAATAAATAAAGTGCGAGTAAAGACCAATAATGTAAAAACCACTAAGGTGGCTTAGTAGAGTCCGGCAATCCGGCCGGATGCGAAGCCAAGAGGGAGGATGGTCCACTCCGGTGGGTGCTATGTAGGGTTGCCAAATGGCCGGGAAATCCGGGATTGTCCCGGAATTTTGCGTCTTGTCCCGTGTCCAGTAATTAGACCATATTGTCCCGGATTCCGAAAAAACAATAGTTTTGTAACAAAATAAACTAACAACGAATAACACGTCACACGGCTAAAACCTTTGAAAATAAAAAAACCAAGATATTTTTACTATGATCTCGACCCGACATCGTTGTCCTACAATTGTCCCGGATTTGATAAGTTTCTATCTGGCAACCCTAGTGCTATGTCATGAGGCCTGCTCCTGGTTCTTCTCTGATAGCAGAGTGGACTGTGAAACAACCCATTGGCTGTGTGGTCTGTTTCAGCAGACCTGCCGGGCCCGTCGTCAGGACATCGCGGTTGAATGCTTAGGCGATCCTGCGACCCCATTATGAAGGATTATTTTAAGCCGGTGACTCCCACATAACCACCTGGTGGTATGCGTTAATGCATTTCCCTAAATTAAAAAAGAAGGGTGCCATACCACTTATAGCAGGGGTGTTTAAAAGGGGATTTTTGGATTTACTAAAACGCGGAAAAATATAATTGACAAATAGCGAGTATAAAGATGAATCTACAAATTTTTACTTTTTATAAATGTGAAGGCTAGCCACATGTGATACACCGGAAGTTAATAGACGATTAACATAATTATTTGTGTATCGTCACTAAAATACTACAATTTCATGGTCAATTTCCATAACCCGTAAAATATCCATGACTGGAATGTTTGTAAACATTTATGCTCATAAACGACCCAGCGGGACTCGAACCTACACCTGCAAGAACAGCAGGTAGGGTCACTACAAATTGAAATGTGTCGCCACATGTCAAAAATGAACTTACGTATAAACTCAGATTTCAGAAAATACGTAAGTTATTTTAACCTTCGGTGACATATTATGCCACACCTGTTAGGTATATATTGTACTAGCTGATCCGTGCCCACTTCGTTGGGCATAATGTTAATAATCCTTTTTAGTACAGAGTGTTTAAATAATTTAAATTATTTTATTAATATTAAAAATTAAAAATTAAATTATCTACACTAATATTAAAAAAACTACTTTTTGTAACTTAGATATAAAAGTTAGACATATGCTGTCGTTGCCTTTTTTGTAGGCATTTTCAAGCTCCACATCTTTTCTCTAGAACTCAAAAATATATCTTTCATAGTTAAGGCAGCGTTCGTAAGAAACGCTTTCATTCGACCGTTTTTTCTCCGATTCACTTTGCAAAACGGACTACCACGTAAAAGCCTTTTTATTTTTCGGTTTTTAATATAACCTATGACACTCAGCAATAATGTGGCTTTCTATTGGTGAAAGAATTTTTAAAATCGGTTCAGTAGAACCCGAGATTACCCCTTACAATTTAACAAACAAACAAACTTTACTTCTTTATTATATTAGTATAGAAGTATAGATAAGTGGACCACAGAACTGTCAAGCGATCCACATAAGATGCCAAACTACAACAATTTTAGCAATGTTGCTCTCAATAACCTGCCTAAGTTATAAATTTTCGAGTTTCATAATTATGTATACCTATATGGCAATACGGGACTAAACGCGTGTAGTTTAGTGGCTAAATACCTTATTCCCGAAGTTTCGACTGGGTTATTTTTTATTTATATTTATTTAATTTCTACCATACAGTACTCTGTAATAGTCTCTGAGTAAAATAATTATACTGACACACATTCACCTGCCTAGGATTAAGATAAAAACTTGGAGTAATCTACACCAAATGTGTATTCACCATATAGTGATGAGAAGTTCATAAGCGACTGTCAGTCACCAGATCACCAGGCGCCAAGCCAAGATACGTACTTGAAGGCAGCCCATGTCTTTAAATAAATAAATAAATAAATATGTTGGGACATTATTACACACAACGCCATCTAGTTCCGTGGTAAGTTACGAAGGAAGCTTGTGTTACGGATACCAGATAGTTGATATACTACATACATAAGTTTAAATACATACATATTACAAACATGGGTGTTTACCATGACTGGAGCACAAACATTCGATTTTAACAAATGAATGCCCCCAGCGGGACTCGAACCCGATACTGCTGACGCAAGAAAGTAGGGTCACAAACTGCGCCAAACGTGTCGTCTGTGGATGGCAGACCCATGGGTTGCTCCTGGTAGGTAATTTTATGATAGCAGACTGGACCGTTCGAGCAACCAAGTTTTCGGGGCATCGTGGTTTTAATGAGGAGTCAGCGTTTTGCCGAATTCCACTGCCCACATAACCCTATGCAGGTGGCATGTTTAAATGTATTTCCTAACATTAAAAACCAAGCGAGCAGAAACGCGGGCGAGAACTAGTTCTTACAAACTAAGCCAATTATAAAGCAAGACTACGTTTATGGCTGATAATATCTACATGTTATTTCAGGCGTGCTTTGAACTCGTGGCCTTCGGATAGATAATTGTGGAGCAGTTGAGTCGATTAAGACACTAATGTGAAATTAAACGATTTTGACTCGAAAACTAATAATTTCACTTCTATTTATCACTACATATTATAAAAGTCCACCGCCACGTCTGTCGGTTTGTTCGTGATAAGCTCAGAAACTACTGCACCGATTTTCATGCTGTTTTCACCAATATATAGAGTGGTTTTCAAGGAAATGGAACTGAAGATAGCAGCCGGCTAGCGGCCGGCCACTCGACGATTTACACGAAGGGCCACAACGGTACCGCGCGTCGTAAACACCTTTTTAACCGACTTCTATTATACAATAAACTCGTAAAAAATGCTATTAATTATTACTTTTCGATAATTTTAAATAGATATAGTAGTAATGTACTATATATACTAACTTAATAGCGTTAAAATTTTCATCATTCATTGGTTAGTGAGAGTGAGCGGTGTTTAAATACGCTTCACTACATAGTATAAAATAAGTATGTCTCTATGTATGCTTAGATCTTTAAAACTATGTAACGGATTTTGTTGCGGTTTTTTTATAAATAGAGTGATTCAAGAGGAAGGTTTATATTTATACTAGCGGAACCCGCAGCTTCACTCGCGTTAAATATAAATAAGTAAATAAATATGTTGGGACATTTTTACAACAGCGCCATCTAGTTCCGTGGTAAGCTACGAGACTCGTGTTACGGATACCGGATAGTTGATATACTACACATATAAATTTTTAAATACATACATAATATAAATATTAACACCCATGACTGGAGAACAAACATTCGTGATCAACAAATGAATGCCCCCAGCGGGACTCGAACCCGCGATCGCTTGCGCAGAAGGTAGGGTCACTAACAACTGAGCCAAACGTGTCGTCAAATAATTATATACAGTAGTCTGTATAGTATGTAATATCACTACATAGTATAAAACAAAGTCGCCTTTTCTGTCCCTATATCCCTATATCCCTATGTGCGCTTAAATCTTTAAAACTACGCAACGGATTTTGATGCGGTTTTTTTAATAGATAGAGTGATTCAAGAGGAAGGTTTATATGCATAACTAGCAGATCCCGCGGCTTTGCCTGTGCTAAATCTAGGGAAGAGCCCGAGCGAAGCGAGGGCGAGTCGCTAGTATAAAATAATATAAAATTCTGTGAAATACAGTTCACTGTTGTGCTTGTGACCCCGATGTTTTGTTATTGTAACAATATGTACGTCCATACGTTTATAATAATTGGACTACGACTTGTAAATGCGCCGTATCTACGATTTTCAATCTTTTTGTCTAACTGTATTCGTATTACGGGAAAACTAATGAAACTGACAGATTTTAATGAGATTTGGTAAAATGATAGCTGGTTATCCGAGTTAACAGATAAGAGTAAATTCTTCTTACTGCAAGAAAATTTATAATCTCTAAGAAAACATACTCATAGAACCGAACAAGGCGAGGGTTGGTCGCCAGTTCGACAATATTTACTAAATATTTATTTAAAAAAATGTTATATGAATTCTGTATTTTTTTCTAATTTTAGTAAATAAGTTTGTATATAGGATTTGTTCTGATACCGAAATTTACGTTTTTAGTCTCTGCATTAACACCGAACTTGCTGTAGGCTATTTTTTAAACCAATAAAAAAATTGCTTACTGTGAAAAATCATAGTAACTTTAATTGAAGCCGCAAAAATACCGGCTGTGGAATTGCTTCGGTTTCAAATAAATCACTAAAATGTATGGCGATAACATTATATAATAGCTTAGCCTTTCCGGCGGCTCCGCTCGCGTTCTAAAGGCTGAAAATGAGAAGAAATAGTTTTCTCCCGTTTTTGAAACATTTTTTATTGATGCTCCGCTCCTATTGGTCGTAGCGTGATGTAATATAGCCTATAGCCTTCTTTGATAAATGGACTATCCAACACAAAAAGAATTTTTCAATTCGGACCAGTAGTTCCTGAGAGTAGCGCGTTCAACCAAACAAACAAACTCTTTAGCTTTATATTATTAGTATAGATTTAGGACATCACTCATAAGTCATAGCCATCTAGTTCCATGGTAAGCTACGATGCTTGTGTTGACACCATAATATAGTTGTTTTAAAACACTCATGACTGGAGTACAAAATGTTCGTACTCATCTCAAAAATGCCCCCAGCGGGACTCAAACCCGCGAACACTGGCACAGCAAGTAGAGTCTTCGCTCGCCTGTTTCGATTTTTTTAATGTTAAACTTGAACCAAGGTAGTGGAAGGTAACGCGTTTGCTTAAAAAACTAAGCTCTCAACAATAACTCAAATATTCTCATAAGAAAATCAATTCCAACATGATTACCACTTTTCTTATGGCGGCGGAAAACATCGTTAGGCAATCAATATAACAATGTCCTTTACCGCGTCTCATATCTCAAAAACTACTTCATCGATTGTCGTGTTGTTTTCACCAATGGATAGAGTGGTTCTGGAGGAAGGTTTTAGTATATAAACTAGCAGAACCCGCAGCTTCACTCGCTCTAAACTAAATCAAAAATATTCTCATATGCAAATTGCGGCGAAAAACATCGTGAGGTAATCTGCATATCTGAGAGAACCTAGTGCATTGTTGTAAGACGAACAGTGAATTGGACTATGACCTGATGCTCTTGACATTAAACATGGATTCGTAACAACGTTCGTGCGTGTATAATCACTACATAGTATAAAACAAAGTCGCTTCCCGTTGTCTGTCTGTCCCTATGTATGCTTAGATCATTAAAACTACGTAACGGTTTTTGATGCGGTTTTTTTAATAGATAGATTGATTCAAGAGGAAGGTTAATTCATGCATAACTAGCGTAACTCGGGTTTCGCTCGCACTAAATCTATAAAACAAAGTCTTCTGCCGCGTCTCTCAACTCAAAAACTACTGTACCAATTTTCGTGCTGTTTTCGCCAATGGATGAATGGTTCTGGAGGTAGGTTTTAGTACATAAACTAGCGTATCCCGCGGCTTCGCTCGCGCTAAACCAAAACACAAATATATGCTCTTGGGACCCTATAAAAGCTAGAAGTTGATAAATAGGCGATTGTGTTGAAAATTCCAAGGAATATACACAATATTGTCTACAAATATTTCATGATAAACGGATGTTTACGAGTCGACCAAGATATTTGGTGATGTCTTTCATAGAACTACCTATATAATAGCTTCCATTGTTGTATTAGCAACACCAATTGATACACTGGTAACAGATGGGACAATGAAACGTACAAACAGCTCGTATAACGCTAACATATAAATATTATATATCAAGACTCCTTTACTATTTTTACGAGAGTGGCTTAGTTTGTGGTGACGCTATTTACTATGCCAGCGGTTAGTTTGAATCCGACTGAGGGAATTCATGTGATTACCACAAATAGTTGTACTTTAGTCATGGGTGTTTTTATTTATAATATTCCTACAATTATAAGATACAATTTAATTTTACTTTAATTATTATGCTTCTTACTATTTACTGGTATATTAAGTTTTGCATTGTTAGTTGGTTTGATACCCAGCTTAGGTAAAATCAAAAAATTAATACAGTTATTCATAGTTTTAAAACCGACCGACCGATTCCGGCCATGGCGGCCAATCTCATTGAGACTGGCCAACTGCGCAGGACATATTATTATAGTGCAGACACAAGTGCACTCTCTGTTCCTATCCTCTCATACTCTGATGGGACAACGACTAAACAGAAAGACTCAATCACTAAACATGGCCCGACCCGGGACTCGAACCCAGGACTCTCTATGTATGACCGTACATGTTAGCCACTACACCACCGAGGCAGTATTACAACAATATATCTATCGTCAGAATTTATGATATTTTTTTCATAATTCCATTTATTCATTCCTTCTCTACATATATAAACTTAATCAAAAAAATATGAGGCTACTAGAAACCCTTTGCTTAAGAAACCCAATAAAAACAGCAAATTACTTAAGTGTATTTTTAATTTACACTCAATACCTACTCCTTCTACTGTACTGAAATCTTAGAAATGCTAATGGAAAACTATACATAATATAGTAGGTATATAATATTTCTTAAGATTTATGTTACTAGGTGACCTGGCATAATTCTACCATAGAAACTAGAAAGTGGGGAATGGAGGTAGGAAGGTTAAAAACATTTTACAAGTTATTCTCATACCTATCATAACTATAACCAAAAAATCATTAATATTAATATCATAATTATTGAAAGCCTTTTCCGCAACTCCACTCGCATTCTAAAGGCTGAAAATGAAAAGAAATATTTTTCTTTTGTTTTTGCAACATTTTTCATTAATGCTCCGCTCCTATTCATTGTAGCTTGATGTAATCTAGCCTATAGCCTTCCTCGATAAACTGACTATCCAAAACAATAAGAATTTTTCAAATCAAACCAGTAGTTCCTGAGATTAACAAACAAGCAAACAAACTCTTTAGGTTTATAATATTAGTATAGGTTAATTGTTACTGAATAAGTCAGTTGCAACCACTAAAGCCCAATGAAACCCTGAAGTCTAACCATAAGTTGTTATTGGACTCTGCAAAATCAATAAGATAAAAACATTATTGCAGACATTACCTCGGTATTGACGAAGTCAGAAATCATTCAAGGAGTTAAAACTTACAACAAGCAGCATCCGGACCAAAAGCTCAATTCAGCTGTAATAGGAATAAAGGGAAACCAATGTCCAATTTATGTTTCTGAAGCACTTACTTCTAAAACACGTAGGTTATTCTTTCTGGCAAGAGATTTAGTCCGCTCTAATGAATATAAGTTTTGCTGGACGAGCAACGGTAAAGTTTACTTACGTAAATCACTCGATGCAACACATATTGAGGTGAGGGACGAGGTGCAGTTAGCTTCGCTTAAAAATCAGAAATGACTAGGTAAATATTGTTCTTTTTTAGACAAATACGTCATTTTCACTCTTGTGTTTTTTCATAAACCCTATATATTGAATTACCTTTGTCGCATTAATTGTTTGTTTATTATTAAGTTATATCATTTTGTAATTAGCCACTCTTTAACAGTAAAATACTACACACATTATCACCGAAAAATATGTCAAAAAAACTCCAACATTCCTACAAAATATGTATATATTAATTATGTCACTATTACAATGTTGAAAATTCGATTCACTTACTGATATTAGCAAGTTGATTGCAAACCTAGATAATATTGAGCCCGGGAAATCTAGATAAATGTAAAGCAGTCGTACAACTCTACAGTTCAAACCATAAAATTTTGACACAAAATATTAGAAGCATAAATAGAAATTTCCCCCAGTTACAAGTCATGTTAGCTAGGTTAGATATATCGTGTGAAATCATTATTTTAACGGAAACATGGAACTCAAAAGTTGTAAATGCACCCATGTTGTTAAATTACGATTCTTACTATACTACAAGTAATAAAAACCAAAATGATGGAGTTATAGCATATGTAAAAGAAGGTTCGGGCTATATTGTTGAAGAAAAACCGCTGACGGATGCTTCATGTTTACTTATTAGAGTAAGTACGGATACCATCGTACTTGGCATCTATAGGTCCCCTTCTGAACGAAATATTAGTAATTTTTTAAGCTCTTTAGACCTTCTACTATCCGACTATACAAAATACAGTAACATTATATTAGTTGGGGATCTAAACATAGATATTACACAAACCAATGTCGATAATAACTCAGATGAATATCTAAATCTATTAGCATCACATGGGCTGCTACCTGGTCACACTTATCCCACCAGAGATAAAACTTGCTTAGATCACTCGATAATCAAAGCAAAACATCCAGCGCTTACCGTCGTTATAGAAACAAATCTCACTGATCATTACCCTGTATTAACATGCATTAAATTAAAACAAAATAGTATTATGACAAAAAATACGATTTTACATAAAATTAATTATAATAATATACTAAATGAACTTAAATTAATGAATTTTGACAATATAATATCAACAGATGTGAATACTTATACTGAGAATCTAATTCGCTTATTTCAAAATTTATTGCTCAAAAATACACTTAGTCATTTAACACCTAAAAGAATGCGCTGTATTAAACCATGGATTACTCCAGGACTTCTTCGATGTATGAAAAATCGAGATCGAATGCATATGAAATCTAAACGGGAACCTAACAATGAAATATTGATAATCACATATAAACGATATAAAAATTTCTGCAACGACTTACTAAAACGACTGAAACGTATTCACGACCGAAATGAGTTATCACAGTATGCAAATAATCCTAAATTAAAATGGAAAATAATCAACAAAGTCAGTGATAGACTTAAACCTAAAACTAGCCCAACTCATTTGCTAAATATAGGTATCACAGATGAAGACTCTTTAGAAAAAGTTAACAACTATTTTGCTTCTATTGCTAAAGATCTAGCAGATGTCATCTCTGGTACAAGTTCTTCAAATACCGATTCGACACTAAATGTAAACTCTCAAGCAGACTCAATGGCAATTTACTACACGACACAACAAGAAGTTAAATCTGTTCTTTTAAATCTTAAAACAGATAGTGCAGTTGGATGTGATGGGATTTCTACAAAATTTCTTAAAATGGCGAGTAATACCGTAGTTCCGCATATCACACAAATCATAAATCTTTCAATCGATACTGGCATTTTTCCACAATTATTTAAACAATCCGTCATCCATCCCATTTATAAGGGAGGGTCTACAGATTGTGTAAACAACTATCGACCTATTTCTGTATTACTGGCACTATCAAAAATTTTTGAAAAAATACTAACTATTTTTATTTTATATTTATTTTTATATCTACCTCTCAAGCCGTTTCTGACCTTACTAACTATGCCGCAAATCTTCTGGATAACCGGGATAAATGTATAGGAGTGTTTCTCGATTTGGCAAAAGCTTTTGACACAGTTTCTGTCCCGCTACTAATTAATAAAATGGAAAATATTGGCATTAGAGGTAAAATATTGGAATTATTTAAAAGTTATTTGTCGAACAGAACACAGAAAGTAATAATAGGCGGAAAACTTAGTGGTGAAGCTCCTGTTTTATTCGGTGTTCCTCAAGGCAGTGTACTAGGCCCCACTTTATTCCTCATCTATATAAATAATCTATGTAAATTGAATTTAAGAAATGGAAAAATATTTACTTTTGCTGACGACACCTCAATATTATTTCATGGAAAAACCTGGATAGAGGCTAAAACAAATACTGAACTAGGGCTTCGTCAAATAAAAAATTGGCTCAACCAAAACATGCTTACACTTAATATCTCTAAAACTAAATATATGTTATTTACAATCACTAAGCGGACTCTTCCTGTTGAACAAACTTTCAAAATTCAAATGCATTCCTGTCTTAAAGGATGTTCCTGTCAATGTGACGTATTAAACAGAACTAAAACCACACGTTATCTCGGTGTCTTGTTAGATGAAAACCTTAGTTGGAATCCACATATAAAAGAAGTTACAGAAAAAACAAGAAAGTTAATTTGGGTCTTCAAAAAACTGCGAGACGTGGCTGACACTGCCACCTTAAAAATGGTTTACAGCGCTTTGGTTGAGTCTATAATAAATTACTGCATCACATCGTGGGGTGGGGCTTGTAAATCACATCTTTTAAAACTAGAAAGAGCCCAACGAGCTATATTAAAAATTATGTCATCAAAACCGTACTGTTATCCCACAACCTATTTATATCGTAATTGCGATGTCCTTTCTGTCAGACAATTATTTATTAGAAGTACAATAATCGATCAACATCGGAAACTAACATATGACCATAGTTTCTCAAGAAATAGACTGAACCATAAAATATGTAAAGTAGAACGGTACAAAACCTTTTTCATTCATAACTTTAACTGTTATCTAGGCCCCATGCTTTATAATAAATTAAATAAAATTCTTAACATATATCCGCACAACACTTACCAATGTAAAAATATTTTAATAAAGTGGTTAAAAAATCAGAGTTATGATGACACAGAAAAATTAATCGCAATGGTTAAATAAATTATAATAAACTCATCAACTACATATTTTTACTTAATACTACTTACATACTTTTTACACGCATGTACACATAAACATATATACATACATATATACATGAACAAGCACACGGTACCTATTTACCATTTAATACATTCATCACAATCCCACACATATGTTCATATGAGTGATAAACAAATAAATGATTATTAATATTGTAATATTTAATGAAAAATAAATACCTAAATAAACAACTATATTGTCTTAAACTATTTTTGTTAAAAAAAAAACTACTAGAAAAAAATAAAAAATAATATAGTTAAAAATTTGTCTTAAGTCTATTCTGTGAGTGGTCTAACTATACAAGTCTTAAGAATGTTAACGTTTATGACGGTACATGAAAAATAAAAAGAGTTTAGTATCAAAATGTACATAAATTGTCAATTTTTAATATTATGTGGTGTTCGTATGTAAATATAATTTTTAGGTGATATGATTGTTTAGTGCTTATTATTATTTTATGTCATGGAGGAAGGAACTGCCAACTGTGATACAGGCTCGGCCTAGTACAGTCGGCAGTGACTAACCAAAATTCACGTAAGCATTATGTCTTGTAATTAGCTTATTAAAAACAAGAAAACTGTAATGAAATGTAATTTGTGCCAATAAAGGTATTATTATTATTATTATGATAATATGTAAAAAATAGTAATGTTTTTCATGAGTTTATTGTTATTGAATTTCAGTAGTTAGAATCAAATAAAAATGTATACCTAAGTGAAGTTGCAGGCCTAATAAAATATGCTATAATAAATGTATTAACAGTAAGCATATTACTGTGGGAATAAATATAAGCTGGTATTTATTTGTCACTTTTTTTTGGGGGGATGTTAATATTCGAAAGTAGTAAGTCCATAATTTTTGTACACTCTCCCTCATCCCTTACCACTGTGTTTTGGGTTCTACTCTATTTTTTTCAAATTCTTTCACTTTTTTAGTTTTTATAGCTATTTTTTTATATTTTCAATATTCCCTTTTACAAAAAAGCCCTGAATATAGGTAAGTATTCAAATATATTAAATTTAAATCATATTATCAAAACTCTTCAATCACTACAGTCTAAAGCAAGTAAACATAGCTAATAAATTTTAGATAACAGTTTACTTGGAATATAAAATCACTAGGCATTCTAAAGGCTGAAAATGCAAAAAAAAATATTTGGTATGAT
Organism: Boloria selene; assembly: GCA_905231865.2. Classification (NCBI taxonomy): domain Eukaryota; kingdom Metazoa; phylum Arthropoda; class Insecta; order Lepidoptera; family Nymphalidae; genus Boloria; species Boloria selene. The sequence continues at coordinate 7,079,194 of HG993158.1, read as the reverse complement.
GATTATATATTATATAATTAAAAGTACTTACACTTCATTGCTTCTTCATTTAAAATACTTTGAGAGTCTTTATCATTATTCACAGGTTTTTGTTCAGTCTTTTTTAAATGCTTTCTAACTTTTTCTAATAACTTATAACTATCACTAAGTTGGTCTTGCATTTTATACTCCAGACGGTTTATCTCGGCTTCTAGGTCTGATATACTTTTCCTGGGATTGTACGAAGGAACGTAGGCAGAGGAATATGATACCACTACCCATAAAAATGCTAGAGTCCCACATATTATAATTAATTTACGCACATTTACACGCATTGTGTATATTGTTTTATTTTCGGTCTGTCAATACATCTTTAAATAGATTGCCACATATATACCACTTTTACGAAGCAAACAAACATAGCAATTTAAAAATTAACGCGGTTTCTGCTGCATTATCACATATTTCAATTTAAAAAAATATAAGTTTATATCACTGTAAAATTACTTTCAAAATGGATTTTTCACATGTTAAATTATTAAGAATATTATTTATTAAATAAAATAAAATTGCGATGTGTCGTACAAAATACACGTACCTATAAACACAGTTTGATTAAAAACTGACAAGTGACAACGAGTTGACACTTGACAGTAAATAATAGGTTTTTCATATTTGACGTTTAGTGACGTGCAATACTTTGACAGTGGCGTATGGTTTTTAATTTATTTACAGATACAGATTCCAGTCTTAGTTATTTTAGTAGTGGTATTTTTTCGGCAGAATTAAATTAGAGAAAGAAGAAGAAGCGCCAACTATAAATAGAAGTTCAGTTACAGTAATTGTAATTTATAACTTATTTCTAAGTCTATCTTAATTTATAGGGAAATTTAAAAAAAAACATATACCTAGTTAGTTTTGAGTATAGAAGCAGTACTGACTTACTTTCTAATACGGATATTATATCTCGTAAACATATTATAAAATGAAAGAAAGAAGGCCATCTTTCGAGAAATTCTATAGGTTATTGAGTTGATCTTAACAGATGATAGATGGCGATACCTGAACGTGGAACTGTGCAGCGCTATCTATGAAGCTAGATGAAAGAGGTGGTTGCGTAGACAGATAAATTCTCTGTCTACGGGTGGTTCAATGGTTGCAACTTGCAACAGGCCACATAAAATAGGGATGGCATTTGGTGTTTATTTTGGAAATAACCCAGACACTCATATTTTTCGGGAAAAGTACCCTTTTTGATCGTAATTTAACGGTATTATCTACATACTAATTGCCTTGCAACATTCATACTTATAATTCTTCATACTACTTATTTAATTGTGACATTTGGACATACAGAATAAATTATAGGAATTTCGTTTTCCTTCTTGCATGTTTGGGATTTACTCGTACCTTGATATTTAAAACAAAATTGGCCAAACCGCATAGACCTGCAACAGATCGATGAACACAAAGTAATGTCATAATAATCTGATTTTAACCAATTTTATTAGTTTATCGAAATCAATAAGAACTTTATATGAAATCTTATAACAACATATTACAATATTTTGACGACACGTTTGGCTCAGTTGGTAGTGACCCTATCTTCTGCGCCAGCGGTCGCGGGTTTGAGTACAAGCCTCGTAGCTTACCAAGGAACTAGATGGCGCTGTTGTAATAATGTCCTAACATATTTATAATGTAAATAGATGAACTTGAAAATATAGTAACTTTTATGTCATCTGTTGTATACCAAAATTAGCCATAGCCATTGAAATAAACCGCAAGACCACAATTACTGACTACATTATACCTACTGAAAATAGTAGTCAAATGAAAGTACCAACAAGATTTTTTAAAATTTAATTAATAAATAAAGTAAATAATAAATAATTGGCTAAACTAGACTATAATATTTAAGTTAACGACGAAATAGAATATTATGCAGTCGGACACAGGAAGTTAGACTTGCTGCGAGTTTTGCTACAAGTAGTACCTACCTGCGGGTCATAATTACACTTACAAACCTATAATTTCATCATCATCATCATCATCATCAGCCCTTTTTAACGTCCCACTGCTGGGCACGGGCCTCCCTCAGTACGAAGGGGATCAGGCCATAGTCCACCGCGCTGGCCTAGTGCGTGTTGGCGGACTTCACATGTCTTTCGAAAACTTGCTAGGTTTTCTCAGATATGCAGGTTTCCTCACGATGTTTTTCCTTCACTGTAAGACAAGTGGTAATCATGATAGAAATGATTCGCACATGAAAATATCAGAGGTGCGAGACCCGGATTGGAACCCGCATCACTCGGTTATCCGAGCGACGCGTTACCGCTGGGCCACCACTGTCTATAATTTGTTTTATTATATTTTCACTTAAATAACTTTAATATCTGCTTAAGACAAAATTTCGTGTTTTGTACTACCTACGTTGTGTTTTCTACATAGGTACGTAATTTATAAATATTTTAAATGTCAAAATGTCGATGGAGCGCGTTAATTAACGTAAAAAAAATTAAATAGTGCAGCCCCTACACGTGTAAATTATTGCTCAACAGCGCATACCGAAGCAATTTGATGAGTTCAAAGTTTGCGTGCCGTAGTCAAATATGCGGAAACGACGAGGAGTTGTCAAATATCAATAGATTTAGGATACGGTTTTATTCTAGCAAAACCAATTATTTTTAACTAAGTCAGAGAGTTATAATTTTTTTAAATTTCATTGTATAACATTAATCTATAATTAATGAGATGATATATTATGAAAATGTCGTTATCATCATCGTAATAGTTGTATTTTTTTATAACAGTGATTTGTCTTATATGAATAATTACAATTTATAAAGCATTAGGTACCGATTTTATTAACTACTTAATTATTTAACAACAATATTTAGTGTGTTGTATTAAATACTATTTAAACATTATTAACGAAAAAATACATATCTTTTCAAAATCAATTAAAATATCATAAAGTTACACGATTTCTTCTACTACTATCAACTCGCACTTAACTAAACTCTTAGTTGGTTGAACGCATCAATCTTAGTTCAAAAAAAGTTGAAAAAAAAAACAAGCGCCACAGCGCGGCTTAATTATGACAAAATATGTCGGTTATTTGAAAAGGCGGGATTTTTTGTATTATTTATTGATTTTACAATTCTAAAGACGTTGTATCATATGTTGTTATATTTTAAATATGGAAGTTGGTGATACATTTTTATCTGTTGGTACTAATAATTAATGAGTTTTTACTTCCTTCTTATATCACATATCATTTTCAAGTCGATTATAGAAGAGTACTTTCCCTTCCTTATTTTTATTTTGTTTAACTTAATATTACTTTTTTAATGCTTATCAGTTTGTATATTTTAATAATTAGGTAATAATATAAGACTGTGACTCAACCTGGCTCGAATGGTTGATAGGTATTAGACTACCTATTAGGTAGTTGAAGTTTTCTTTGCAATAGGTAACATATTTTTCCGATGTCGTGGGTTGGGCAGTGGGCTTAGTAGCGTCTGGCAATTCGGCCTTGCGCGAAACTAAGAAATCCACCAGGAGATGGTCCAAATCGTTCAATCAAATCAAATTATTCTTTATTCAAATAGACTTTTACAAGCTCTTTTGAATCGTCATTTTTACATTATTAAAATTAAATGTTAGTGTCGTTGGGTACACTGCCCATGCCGGTGCTATGCCGGTTGCTCCAGGCGTCTGATAGCAGAGTGGACTATGGAGCAACTCTTGTCTGTGCGATGTGCTTCGGTAGAACTGCTGCCAGGAAGTCGTGAAAAAGCTAATTTAATAAGTAGGTATACAGTATACTGTAGCTGTTTATATCTATACCTGTACTTGCTTACTTTGTTTTTTTTAAAGTTAATATGTGTAGGACATAGCTTAAAAAAATCAAAACGGATAAATAGAAAAAGAACGATTCAATCACCTCTAAAGGAAACGGAAGCCCATTCCCTCTAATTATTAGAAACAACTAACATCCAAACTCGCAAATAAAATCAAGTAGGTAGTGCCAACCTCAAACGAACACAAATCAAAATCAACTCCAATTATTCTTAACGATAAACAGGCGATAAAGTCATTAAGACGAGAGAAAATTTTAACCACGTGACGCGTCCAATTAAACTAACTAACAATATAATTACGGCGATTAATGCGCACGCGCATATTTCATGTAGCTTTAAATAAAACTCAATTTGATCTGTATGCGCAAGAGTTACGCCCACCGAGTCCCCATTGGCTTATAGCTAATTATATCTTAAAACTACTGCTTTACGAGCTATTTGCATCGTTTAAGCATCTACATTTGATAAATAACCGTATTTTAATCAAATAGAGTCCATTTTTTAATGGCTTGCTCTTAAGTGTAGCATACAAAATTGTCATCCGCACAGACGCCCATTAGTCGATTTTCTATCTTCATTTTAGTGAGAATCTTTGCCAGATGACTTTACGTTTAGTTCATTTTGAACTTTATTGATGATAGATATAGGGCTTTTTAAATTGTCAGCCAACTAATGTCTTTCGAAGTCAGTTAACATTTCGAACGCAGTCGATGTTGTATTTCAATTTGACAAAAACGCGTCGTTAGACTTCAGATTTGTTTAAATTATGACAGTATTAAGTCTCGAAGGAAAAAGTTAGAAGACAGTCAAGTTTTAGTTTTAGCGCGGACGTCTTCGAGGCGCGAAATTTACTAGTTATTTTGTGTTTTTTTAATATTTTAATGTTGTTAGTGATATAGGACTATTAAGTTACAAAATGAGTGAAATTAAACCAGAATCTATGGAAGTTACTGAAGAGAATGATGTGAAAAATGAAAAAACGGAAAATAAGCTAGCTTTCTCCATAGATAGTTTGCTTGCTGATAAATTTGTTAAGGACGATGCTAAAGCGTCAACTTCTGATTATTTTTATGTTTTTAATAAAGACAATGTTAATGATTCCGATGACGAAAAAGAAAGTAGTGGATCGGAACAATTAGATGTAGAGAGTTCGACGACAGGAGATGCGCAGGAGTTCGAAAATAAGACATCTGAATATCAAACAGGTATTTTTTTAATTAAACAGTTTTAACAACCTTTTCGCCTCTGTTTGTCGACTGATTTTCTTTTTTTTTGTTTAGTGGCAGTTGTTGAGCTTTAATCTTAGCAAAAAAAAAAAATAATTGAAACAGTTTTTTTATTTATGTTGTAAATATTGGAAAATTCGAGCTAGGGATACCTACTTCTCGAAAATACCTAAAGGTATCTGGAATATATTGTAATACCCCGTCTGTTCGGCAACTTTTCCGCTGCTACTTACGAAATAATGGAAAAAGCCACTCGTTATAAGTAGTTAATAATAAAATGATAATACGAAGTTTTCGTTTTAAACGAAAAAATCAGCTTTGCTAACTTGCCCCTATAACAATCAAATGAACAAATTAAAAATATAACTTACTGGCCTTTCTTGTGGCTTCGCGTTCGCGTGTGTGTTGCGAGTTCTAAAGGCTTGAAACCAATTATTTCCGTTATTGCAACATTTTTAATTGATGTTCTGCTCCTAGTGGTCGTAGCGTAATTTAATATAGCCTTATAGCCTTCCTCGATAAATGGACTATCCAACATAAAAATAATTTTTCAATTCGGACCAGTAGTTCGGACCAATAGTTGAGATTGGCGCGTTCAACCAAACAAACTAACAAACAGGAAGGGCGGGGCATTAGTTCTGCGAGATACGCGCGACTTTGGACGAAGAATTTGGTTTCCGGTCTTTAGAACGCGTGCGAAGCCGCAGGAAATGCTAGTTTGTAATATTAGGGATGATTTAGTGAATTCATAATTATATTGTACCTAACAAAAAGGGAAAAAATATCGGTATAATGTATACTTTAAATTAAGAACTAAAACATTTCTTGATACAATAATCTCTTCTTAAGGTCATTTGAAATGAGATAACATCATAGTATTTTGAAGATTCCTACTGAACATCACAATAGCACCATAATTAACCGCAGGGTGACGGTAACGACTCATAGAAATGCGGCGAACGGTTCTGCTGTGAGTTTTAGTGAGTAAGAGTCCCTGCCGAATGACGGACTGAAAGGACCCCGTGAGGATTTTCCCAGCGATAAAAGAAAGCATCATGCGTAAATATCGTTATATTGTAATAGTTCTATACTATGGACCAGACAGGACCAGAACCAGAAGTTTCGATTAAATGTGAACAAATTCCTTATATTTTTTCCCGTTCAGAAAAGAGTTATAACTTATAAGCTAGCGGCTGAACTTAGTTTTGCTTCATGAGTTTTAAAATTATAATAATAAATAAATAATAAATATGTTGGGACATTGTTACACACAGCACCATCTAGTTCCGTGGTACGAGGCTCGTGTTACGGATACCAGATAGTTGATACACTACACACATATAATTTATTGGGGACTTGAACCTGCAACCGCCGGCGCAGCAAATAGCGTTACTACAAAGTACAAACTGAGCAAAACATTTCGTCAATAACGTGTCTTCATTAAAACCTATTTTATACATCAGTAAGAGCAGAGATGTACTCGATATGGCTTTTTATTGAGAGCTAAAGCGCAGGACCGACGGCTTTTCATGCTCTCCGAGGCACGGGGATAAACTGGTTTTGGTTTTGTAACTCACTTTTCAAATTAAGAAATAAGAAAACTTAGCATGTAGAGTTTACCTTTAAAAGATTTTACATATCCTGTGCATGTAATATAAAGACTGTTTTGTTATACTAAGTACTTATGTAAAATCGCTGGTACACCTTATAAATAAAAAAAAAATAAAAAAAAAACACTACCAACTTCCCATCTCTGGACTGTTGTTGAGAAGTTGGTTTTTTAAAAGAAATACTGGGACCTATCTGGGACATAGGGCCTCCGGATCTTCCGAGGTACAACTAACCAAGAAAACCAAAGCAGGTATAACGTCTATACAAGTGAAGAAAAGTCAATGTTCGTTAAGACAAAATTTAAGAAATACATTACCGTCACTCCCACAAACACAATCTAACTTTACAACAATAGTAAATGAGCAAAGGAAGATGAAATACTTACGATGAAATTTACAATTATGACGTCAAATAACATGTTAAAGAGATTTGGTCATACTATTTTAATCTTCTATATAAATAAAAATTGATGTTGCTAAGCGCAAAACTCGAGAATGGCTCGACCAATCCGGTTAATTTTTTTTCGTATGTTTAGGTTTTAATAATAAAAAAAACAAAGTTTGTAAAAACTTATACTAAATGGGGCAGCTACGGACGAAATCGAGCGAAACGAGGGTGAGTTGCTAGTTGTATACTAAACGTTGACCCCAGCTATCTTCATACTTAACTTCATCAAAATCTATCCACCGGTTTTCTCTTGATGCAATCACATAGAGATGGACAACAATTCTATATAAACTATTACTTATTCAGCTTTTTTATAATACTTAGGTATTCGTCTGTACTAATATTATAAAGGTGAAGAGTTTGTTTGTTTGTTAGTTTGTTTGTTTGGTTGAACGCGCTAATCTCAGGAACCACTGGTCCGAATGAGGGCTATCGCGTATGAATTTGCCGCTAGGGGCGCTTGTGTAGCGTGAGGTCTCCGAAATGTCAAATGTCACTGTTTGCCGGTTGGCTACGCGGTTTATTTCTATTGAGATTACTGTTACGAATATTTAGCAATCATCATTATCATCATCAGCCCTTTTTAACGTCCCACTGCTGGGCACGGGCCTCCCTCAGTACGAGGGGGATCAGGCCATAGTCCACCGCGCTGGCCTAGTGCGAGTTGGCGGACTTCACATGCCTTTCGAAAACTTGTTAGGTTTTCTCAGACATGCAGGTTTCCTCACGATGTTTTCCTTCACCGTAAGACAAGTGGTAATCATGATAGAAATGATTCGCACATGAAAATATCAGAGGTGCGAGACCCGGATTTGAACCCGCACCACTCGGTTATCCAAGCGACCACGTTACATTAATTATGGCAAATAGAAGTTGCGAATCGCTACTTACCACTGCTTTGAGACAGTTTTAGCTTTCGGAAACTTATGTTCGTTTTTTTTCCGAGCAAAACGGGACTGCGCTACACTGTAGCATGGACAATACGTTTACTCTACGGTTCTTTTGTATTAAATATGATTTAAATGTAAATTATTCTTTTGGCGCCCGTAAAAACTAACTTTGACAGCCGTACTTTAGGACCTCGCTCTACAGTAGCGCCACCTGGTGAGCCAAAAAACGATAGTTCTCATTGAAATATTCTTTATGTGTTTTTTAGTCCAGTTATTGAGGAAGGCTATAGGCTATGTTACATCACGCTACGACCAATAGTAGTAATAATTAGTATCAATGAAAAATGTTGCAAAAACGAAAAATATTTCGTTTAATTTTCAGCCTTTAAAACGCGAGCGGAACCGCGGGAAAGGCTAGTCTAATATAAAATTACACATTAAAATAAAAACATAACGAGTCTTAAAAAGAATCTGTTTAAAAACAACGTTAAAAAACTAAACTGCTTTTGAAGATACTTTTACAAATTAATCATTGAAACACAAGTTGTTATTCGATGCTAAATAATTCATTTTAGATAAAAAAGCCGTAAAAAATGACACTTCGCGCCTTCGCGCCCCACTGAAGTTTACGCCATGCTTCTGAGCTCTGAGACTCGCGCATTTTATTTTTAGCGACAATTAAGTTTGAATTTCGAATAAATTGCTTATATTGTGACAGCGTCTTAATTAACTGATAATTGAGACGGTTATTTTATTACAATTTAGTAAAGTTTAATCTATATTCCCTAATCTATATCTATACATTTAGATACATATATACATATAAATAAAATTGGAGTGTCTGATTTTAATTTTGAAATTTACAGCAAAATGCATATGAAAGTATTTACGGCACTAAGATCAAAAGATCAATTTTTAAAATGTTTGTCTGTCTGTTTGTTACGGCTAACCTCTGAAATGGCTGGACCGATTTTGACGGGACTTTCACTAGCAGATAGCTAATGTTATAAGGAGTAACTTAGGCTAATTTTTAACCGACATCAAAAAGGAGGACATAGAAATTTTATTTATATTAACTAGCGGGTCACTAGTTATTTAATAACTAGCGAGTCGCCCTCGCTTCGCTTGGGCTCTGAATTAGTAATTAAGATTTAGCACAGGCAAAGCCGCGGGATCCGCTAGTTATGCATAAAAACCTTCCTCTTGAATCACTCTATCTATTAAAAAAACCGCATCAAAATCCGTTGCGTAGTTTTAAAGATTTAAGCGTACAAAGGAATATAGGGACAGAGAAAGCGACTTTGTTTTATACTATGTACTATGTAGTGATTCAAGTGCGGTTGGTTAAAGCTCAGACCAATAAAATAGTATTTTATTGGTCTGAGGGTTAAAGTTAGTCTAATTAAATATTGACATTAAATATTTTTTGAAAATTCTTATTGAACCAGTAATTATTATCGAGTTCTTGCCTGTTTCGAGTTCTTGTGACGCCATCACAAGAAAATCACTGGACAGGTTTCGATAAAGTTATACCGATGAACATATCAATATATACCGAATAACATATCAATTTTGTAGGAGAATATAAAATGTAGTTTCTTTCTTTGCTATATATTATTGACTAGCATTTCCCGCGGCTTCACACGCGTTCTAAGGACCGGAAATTCTTTCTGAATAGCACGGTATGGTACCTCGCATAACTAACGCAGTTTTTCGTTTTTGTAACATTTTTCATGATCCGCTCCTATTGGTCACAGCGTGATGTAATATATCCTATAGCCTATAGCCTGCCTCGATACCTAAACGGACTATCCAACACAAAAAGAATTTTTCGATTCGGACTCTACTGGTCCTGAGATTAGTGCGTTTAACCAAACAAACTAACAAACAAAAGCTTTATAATATTAGTATAGATAATATTACTACAGATTTTACTCATTACTTAAGTCTTAAAATATTGAAATACACAAATACACACAAAACAATTAATTTATTACGGAAGTACGCCCAATTTGAGCGGACGAAGCATATCGTCACCTAACAACTATTTTCAATAAACACCTTAGACTCTGAGTAATTAGTGGCAATACATCAACAAGTCAGACGCCATCTTGATGCGTTTCCCGCGCTAATGAGCGCGCCAAAATAAATTGATTGGTTCAAATGTTTGTATATTGGCCAGTTCCAAAAATATTGTCTGCTCTACACATTGGTGGTAGAAGATAGCCAATTAAAAAAATGTTTAATTATGGCCCTTAAAAATTAATTTAATTCGATGCTTAGGATTTGATTTTTTCGCAATTTTTATTAGGACTTCATTTGCACTCTTTTATTTTATTTATTTATTTATTATACTATAAGAATCTAAATAAATGGGTAAATATATGACTAAAATAAAACATAAACTTAACTAACGAAATCTTTACATGCGATATTTTTAAAAACAATGACTGTAACGTATCATATACAGATTGTTAAAGTCCCAAAACTATAGTTATTAGAATTTTCCGGTTTGTATGTGAGAGTTTAACCTAGAGAATTTTGAACAAACTAACTTAATTTTGTGTAGTAACTTATTACTCGGGTCAATATTTATCACAACTTTTACTGTAATAAAACAAATATGCAGAAAAATTTCTAATTTCCACTAAAAAATAAAAAAAAAATCTAACGTCGAAACAATGTAGAAGGAAGTTTTAGGTCTTAAAGGCCTACGTGAGCAAATGGAGGGTGACCAGTGTAAGTAAATAACAGTATCTAATATACCATAAATTTTAAAGCGGTCCATGCACAGTTTTAAAAGATAATTAGGTACCATGAAAAAATCTAGTACTCTGAATTAATAATTAGGTTTTTTACAAACTTTTTTTTTATTAAAATCTTCGGTGTGCCTAAAACACAAAAAAATAGCTGAATTGGTCGAGCCATTCTCGAGTATTGCGCGTAGCGACATTAATTTTTATTTATATAGATAAGTAACAAAACCTTACAAATTGAAACTAAAAAGAAAAAAATAATAATTTTAATTACTTAGTTATTGTTGGAGTCGGTGCCAGCCAAGAAGGACAGTTTTATCCTGCCTTTGCAATGAACTTTCGAACGGATATTTTGATTATATTTACAAATTGATACATTCATTAAATTGTATTAAGATTATTTTGCTTTGGAATTTGTAAGGTTTTGAAGTCGGTTTTCATTTTTGTTAAAAAATAATTTATTTTTATTTTTTTTGTGGAAATTAGATATTATGTTTAAATATAATATTGCAATGCTAACTAAACTACTGCTCCAATAAGTCAGCGAAGTTTTGAAATGAACGACAATAGTCAATCGAGATTTGTCCACGTCTATTTTTCCACGTTTTTCCACTCGTAGAAGTTAATAAGATTTACCTTCTATTATCAATCCACCTAATATCCTGAAGGAATACGACTATCAGTTTATAAGTACGTATAATATTAAAAGAATTTTCTTTCAACTCCTAACCGTTAAGGAGATATACCTTACATCATCACAAATTCTTGAACAGCTTTAGAAAATATATGAAACAGGTAATCAATGCCGATAAAATTTAAGGTTTGCCCTCGATTTCTCTAGGATCCCAACATCAGATGCTGCCTTGGTGACAATGAGAACATCTTGAATGTATACCCTACTGAATAAAAAAGAAATTTTTAAAATCGGCCAACAATTCACGGAGAAATCGGTAAAAACACATAAAAAACAACTGTTGAGGAATTTTACCTTTCATCATCAGCTCATCGACATGAGATGATGATTTTCATACGTAAAAGCTTTATCGGTTTTAGAAAATATATCAAAAACATAATAGGTGCCTGTAAATTTTGAGAGTTGCCTTCGATTTCCCTGGGTCTCATCATCAGATCCTGAATTGGTGACAATGGGACCACCTCGGAACTATACCCTACCAATCAAAAGAAATATTTTTGAAATCGGCCCACAGACGGCGGAGAAATCGGTGAACATACATAAAAAAAAAATACATACAACGGAACATATAACCTCCTCCTTTTTTGAAGTCGGTTAATTATGATTGATTTATCGCAATCGTTAAAAATATCGTTAGCATGGTAACAAGAGTTATATTTCAATTTTGATGATTTAATGCATGCGTTTTATGTTCTTTGCTAAAAAAAGCTTATCCGGTTGTGAGGACCAATTTTTTGTCATACTTCAGTGTTGTTTTTACCAGACACGCGAGAACGATAGCTATAATGTTTTTGGAGGTCTATTTGTACGAGTATGATCTTTGGGATAATAGTCTATTATAGTCTAAACACGTTTGAAATTTTAAACATATTTTAGTATTGTATAGGTTTTATTAAGGAATAATATTTAATAAAGAATGTCATAGAACTAAACATAACGAAAAAAACTGCTCTAATATTTCGTTTTTTTTTTTAAATATAGTGTGTCACAAAAGGCAGTGGTAGCAATGGTATCGCGTTTACTTGGTTAACTGAGTAAAGTTAGTTCAAATCCGGGTCTTGCTCCTCTGATATTTTTATGTGCAAATCATTTATATCATGAGTACCACTTATTTTATGGTGAAGAAAAACATCGTGAGAAAACATGCATGTCTGAGACAATCTAGCATTCACGAAGAAAGACATGTCTGCCAACCCATGGCAATCATGGGCTATGGCCTGATCCCCTCATATCGAAAGGAGGCCCACCCCCAGCAGTGGGATGTTACAAATATGGAATACTTAAGGGTGTAGCTAGTATTAAGGAATCTACGAGTATAAAGTAACACATAAAACTTAAGTAAAATATATGAAAATTATATTTTACATGCAATGCTTGTATAATACCTCGTAAATAACAAAGTAATTTATGTATTTAACTCTCATATAATTGTCGCTACTCTGTGGTGTGAAACAAAGCGGCCATTTATCACATCGACTTCAATGCATCTTAAAATAAATTCATTAAGAACTATATTTATCGCATCCGAAAGCACAAAACATGGTGGTAGCATATTAAAAAAATAGTAGACTTGCTGTCCACAGGCTCTGTATTGCTAGATTTTTAATACGTCTCATGAGCATAATATAATGTGCAGTTTTTATTAGATTTTCCCTAATTTGTATTATTTTGTGTCAATCTAATTTTACTTAAAGACTTTATTAATGCGAACATGAAACATCAGTTTCATAATTTGAGTTATTATAACAATACAATTATAGTGGTAGTGCCATGCTTGTTACCTTCGGGTAGCAACCGAATGGGCCGGCACGCCCCGTATAGTTCATTAGTACCACTCTCTCACAGAAGACCGGCGTGAAGTGGCAGCTATGCTGTCGCGTTTCGTCCGGTGAGTGAGAGTCCGGGAGGCCCACTCTCCTTCCCCCCTCCCTCTTCCCTTCATCCTCCGCCTTCGTTCCCCCTCCCTCCTCCATCTCTCCCTTTCCTGAAAGGCCGGCAACGCATCTGCAAGCCTGGCTTGCAGATGTCCATGGGCGGAGGTGATCACTTCCCATCAGGTGAGCCTCCTGCCCGTTTGCCCCCTTTTTACCATAAAAAAAAAATACCAGCGGGACCCGCGGCTTCGCTCGCGCTAAAAGTGCAATAAATATTTTTGGCTTTATATCATCTATACTAATATAGCATTATAAATGAAAGCTATTGTTATATTTCAGTGGCGAGCATTCCTCAAGAATTAGTAAAGCAATTAATGTCGGAACATCGTCACCTGTCAACAGCTAATGTCTTTGTTTCGCGCCATTATTACAGACACTATGACGACAATAGATTAAAAAAATATTTAAATGTAGATTATAAGTTAAGAGTACATGTTATGTGTAGCGAAAATAATTTTACTGAATATTTTTTATAAATTTAAGATTTTTATAAAATTAAGATTAAAAAATCAAGCCAGATTTTTAAACATACGAGTATGTGATATTATGACTACATATTATAAAACAAAGTCCTCTGCCGTGTCTATCTGTCTGTTCGCAATAAACTCAAAAACTACTGCACCGATTTTCATGCTGCTTTCATCAATGTATAGAATGGTTCTCGAGGAAGGTTTTAGTGTATAATTTGTCAAGTTTTTGTTACCATTTAGTAACGCAACCCGCGGCTTCGCTCGCGCTAAATCTAGTTCTTAATAAATAAAATTTATCCTATAAATTTCCTATTGAAGTACAAATAATAAACCAAAAAAATATGTCTTATTAATAAAAGGCATATTAACTAAAAACATAATATTTTTCACAATTCATTCAAAACCCAAAACAAACGTGTAGAACCAGCATAATATAATTTTACAGCTTTTTAATGAGCTCCGACCACTTACTAAATTTCACGAGACAGTCTCTTTTATCTTTTTTTCTTCGGTGAATAATTACTGGGGAGAGAATTATAACAAGAGTCGGGAGGCGTAAAGATTTATCTTTTCGTAACAAATTTAGAAAATGAGACATCAGACCGCTGTTAGTGGGTTCGAATAATTTTATTTTGTGTAACGGAACGCAATTCAAACGGCTAATTTTCATGCTATTTACAGCCGCACACTGTGGAGTGAAATCGTGCGAATATATCGTTGATGTAAACATGTTGTTGCTTTTATTATATAGGTAGACACTTTTTATTTGAGTTTTTAAAATATTACTTTGTTTTTTTTAAACACTATTGATTTTTAAATTAATATTTTATGGAATTGGGCTTTATAAAAATTATATGCATAGATTTTTTCTATTAGATCCTACACATTTTTTTTGGCTTTGTTCTGAAGATTGTAAATGAACAGTTTTCCTCGAATACCTAACCTATGTTTTAACTTTTCAGCATACAAATCCAAATCGTAATGAGGTTACTCATTCTAATTTGTGTTGTAATTAACAAGTAAAATCATCAAATATATTTAGCTATTTAGAAGCAGTGATGCTTACTAACGAAGGGCATTTCATTTTAAGTTATAGGTTCAAGATTAGACTCACCCTCGTTCCGCTCGGGTTCGTCTATATACTAAACTAGCCTTTCCCGCGACTTCGCTCGCGTTCTAAAAACTTCCAATGTGGGATCCCTCCCGTCTAGCTGACGAGGCCATGATCCGGCGATGGAGGGAGTAACTGGTAAACATGGCCTGGCGAAAGTGAATGCAGTTCGTCCTGTTTCACTGGGCCAGGAGGCCCACACAGTGTCTTAACTTTCAGACTGATGCAGATGCTTACCGGGCGCCCGGCACGTGAACACGCACCGACAACCTTACCTACCAAACTTTACTTAGGTACCTGGTTTCGTTTTACTCGACGCGACGCGGTGCTTGGTAAAGAGTAGGTACTGGATTAACGATTAACGGACTTGAGAAAATGTAACGGAAGTTAACGAATCCGTTAAGTTTTTTTTAGGTTAACTTAAAAGTTAATCGTTAATCGAAATGTTAACTTCGTTAATTAACGATTAACGGATTAACGAGTTAATGCCCATGCCTATAGCCTTCCTCGATAAACGGACTATCCAACACAAAAAGAGAGAGATTAGCGCGTTAAACCAAACAAACTCTTCAGCTTTATAAAATTAGTATAGATTTATTAGAAATAAGTTATTTACTCAGACTATATCAATTAGGATACTTTTTGCCCGTAAACAGCTATGAGAATAACAAATTTCATCAAAATCAGTACGGTGGGTTTCCTTATGATGCGGCCACATACAGACATACAGGCAAACAAAAAATTCAAAAAGTATAGATTCGGTCACTGTAACGATAATAAAGACCATTTCTAAAAAATAATAACTATATGAATATAATTGCTTTTAAATGCTAAGGAATAAAAACAAAACATTAATAATAATCAACAGTGTGCGCCTAACATTTTTAGCAAAGAGTATTTCATCGTTGACGGATAATAAATAAATTAGCACACAATTTTAAGTTTTCTGTTTGTTGGTTATTAAAGAAATGTTTTTCGTCCATAAATTCTTTTGCGAGTTTCGAATAAAAGTTTAAGTGGCAATTTGCGGGAAACATGTCAAATTTATTGCGTTTTGATTATTACTTCTCAATTTTTAAGCGGAAAAACAAAATATAAAATTCGAAGAATTGTATGTAAAGTTCGTTCTTCGAATGAAGTTATTGTACTTACTTGCGATATTTTTTATGTATGATGTTAATTATAAATTAAACTATCTTTTCGGATTATGTCACAGATTTATTTTAAAGTTTGGTTCCCGACGTTTTTTTGTAAATTGTGAGTAAGCACCGTCTGTAATAAGTAGGTATATAAACCCTAGAGACGTTAAATACCTTAGTCTCTCGTGACCATGATTGCTGTAAAGCATTCGAAACGTCGGGAACCAAAAATCAAAATATATCAAAATAAACATAGTTTCATTTATATTTTATATTTTATATATAATACTAGCTGACCCGTGCCCACTTCGTTGGGCATAATATTACTAGTCCTTTTTTAGTACAGAGTGTTTAAATAATTTAAATTATTTTATTTATATTAAAAATTAAAAATTAATTTAAAAAACTACTTTTTGTCACTTAAATATAAAAGTTGGACATATGCTGTCGTTGACTTTTTTGTAGGCATTTTTAAGCTCCACATCTTTTCTCTATAACTCAAAAATATATCTTTCATAGTTAAGGCAGCGTTCGTAAGAAACGCTTTCATTCGACCGTTTTTCTCCGATTCACTTTGCAAAACGGACTACCACGTAAAAGCCTTTTTTATTTTTCGGTTTTTTATATAGCCTATGACACTCAGCAATAATGTGGCTTTCTATTGGTGAAAGAATTTTTAAAATCGGTTCAGTAGATCCCGAGATTACCCCTTACAATTTAACAAATAAACAAACTTTACTTCTTTATAATATTAGTATAGATATAAAAATGAATTGCTGTTCGTTAGTCTAGCTAAAACTCAAGAACGGCTTGACCGATTTGGCTAATTTTGGTCTTGAATTATTTGTGGAAGTCCAGAGAAGGTTTAAAAGGTGAATAAATACGAAAATGCTTGGAATTAAATAATTACTTAACCACCATATAAAATTATTTTTAATCTAACGTTAGCGCTTTTAAGACAATATAAACTTTTTTAATGTATTAAACCTTATTACGTTTGACATAGTATAATATTACTTTTCTCTATGTTTGACATTGAATTGACAGAAAGATATTATTGTAAGTATAATATACTAGCGGAACCCAGGGCTTCGCTCGCGCTAGATCTAGGGTCGAGCCCGAGCGAAGCGAGTCGCTAGTAGTAAATAAATAAAGTACAATAAGGATAAACTCATTATTTTTATATTTGATAATCTGACTGAGCTGTCAAGTTGACTACTTTTTATCGTTATGGCGGGAACGCGATATACGATTCGTTGAATAAATAGATAATAAATATAAATAAAATTGTATTCGTAAACTAGAATATAAGTTTAAGAATTACTTATTAATTGTTAGATTTGTGCCACAGGTTTTAGTATTGTTTTTTTATGCCTACAGTACTCTCTGTATGTGCAGGGTCGTGTACATCTCGCGGTAAGAGAGCTCGGACGGCGTTTAGCGCACAGCAGATTAAGAGCTTGGAAGCTGAATTTGAGAAGAACAGATACTTATCAGTGGCCGCAAGAGGGCGCCTCGCAAGACAACTGCGCCTTACTGAGACTCAGGTGGGTAGAGCATTAGATTCACGCAATAATTTGATATCAATAAATGTATAAGTTTCTTGTATCTACTGCATTATTTTTTTAAATATATAAACACAAAGTACTATCAAAGCACCATGGTAAGCTACGAGGCTTGTGTTATGGATACCAGATAGCTGATACACCAAAGACAAATTCAAACACATATTTATTATAAATACAAATATCTATTATTGGAGTACAAACTGTATGTTTGTACAGCTCATCACAACGAATACCATCAGCAGGACTTGAACCCGTGACCGCTGGCACAGCAAGTAGGCTTATTACAAAATGAGCCAAGCTTTATAGCCAAAACTGTTTGTACTCTATGCGTAACTTAACCTTTCCATTATTATAATGAATCTTTAATTAATTGTCTTGCGTATGTTCGCGAAGTTTACTGCGATATGATAATATGAATACTGCGGTAGTGACGGTAAAATCAACATTGCAATTTTAACCATACCGTTTGGGGATTTTAATATTGGCATTTCAACTCTTACACTTCATTAAATTTTAGTTGTAGCTAAATTTACTTATAGAATACCGTATTTATATTGAGCGAGTACTTATTTATGAAATATCATGGGTAGAAGAAAATATCTGACGTTAGATTTACGAGAATTTTTGAAATTTTAAATAAAGTAACTTTTTATTTTCTTCTGTAATTATAATTTCTGTAAAACATTAGAAGCATCGGCAAATAAAACACAAAGTAAAATCCTCAAAAAAAAATCTGCTTAAAACCACATTCCTTTAATGAATAATTTATTTTCCAGATAAAAATATGGTTTCAAAATCGCCGCACCAAATGGAAACGGAAGTACACGAACGACGTCGAGATACTCGCACAACAGTATTACAATAGCTTAGGCATAATAACCCCACGACCGATGTTTGTTGGCGACAGACTGTGGATATTCAACTATCCGAACCGTCTTCAACCGACTCAACAACAACAATGGGCGAAATCTCTAAACAGCATCGCGAATGTACAACAAAATCCCGTTTTAGATCGCACTTTATTTAGAAATGTACCAAAACCGGATATGCCATTTTTATTACCCCCACAGTATCCGAACGAGCGCGTATTTTTGAATGTAGATAGGAATTTGACAGCTGTCAAAGTTCCCGCGCAAAATCGCCTAGTGACAGTGCCGCGGGAAGTGTACAGCAACATGGCGACTGCACAAAGGAGTTTAGATTTATACAAAAATAATATTTTAAATAGCGCGGGGCAAGAGTCTAGTGTGGATCATTTGAGACGGTTGGAGGAGAATTTTAGTATTTAGTTGATTTAGGGGTTTGTTGTAATAAATATTATTTAATGCTCTTTTAGTGTTTTATTTTACCTATTAGACTAGTCACTATATATTATTGTTTATTACAAAACAAAATCCTCCGCTGAGTCTGTTTGTTCGCGAAAATCTCAAAAACTTATTGGTGACCCTACCCTGGTAAAAGCCAACTTACAAAGTCTCGATCACCGACGTAAAGTTGCCAGCCTCTGTGTATTCTATAGGTTACATTTTGGAGTGTGCGCAGGAATTACATGATTTAATTCCCCCATCCCCTTTCCATCATCGGACGACTCGACGAACGGCTGGTCTCCATCCTTATGTCGTGGACATCCCACGCGGAGTCCGGACGAAGCGTTTCGCTTCGTCATTTATTATACGTGCGGCTAAGGATTGGAACAACCTGCCTACGTCAGTGTTTCCGTCCGATTACAATACGGGTGTCTTCAAGGCAAGAGTGAATAGGTGGCTACTGAATTAGTGCAACTTACCGTCTCCGACTGCGTTACCACCTACCATCAGGTGGAACGTAGTAAAGCACTTATTCAGGATGGATAAAAAAACTACTGTATCGATTTTCAAGCCGTTTTCACCAATGGATAGTGGTTCTCGTCGAATATTTTAGTGTATAATTGGTCAAATATTTTAATTTGTTTTGTATATACCTATTTGCTAAAATATTTCGTACTAGCAGACCCGTGCCCACTTCGTTGGGCATAATGTTAATGATCCCCTTTTAGTACAGAGTGTTAAAATAATTTAATTTATTAATAATATTAAAAATTAAAATATAAAAGTTAGACATATGCTGTCGTTGACTTTTTTGTTAGCATTTTCAAGCTCCACATCTTTTCTCTAGAACTCAAAAACATATCTTTCATAGTTAAGGCAGCGGTCGTAAGAAACGCTTTCATTCGACCGTTTTTTCTCCGATTCACTTTGCAAAACGGAATACCACGTAAAAGCCTTTTTATTTTTCGGTTTTTTATATAACCTATGATACTCAGCAATAATGTGGCTTTCTATTGGTGAAAGAATTTTTAAAATCGGTTCAGTAGATCCCGAGATTACCCCTTACAATTTAACAAATATACAAACACACAAACTTTACTTCTTTATAATATTAGTATAGATATCGCTAAAGTTTGTATGTTCGCCTGTTTGTTGCTCCTTCATACTGAAACGATTGGACGTATTAGGATGAAAAGTACATCTTTACATACAATATCTAATAATAAAAATTAAATTTAATAATAATATAAAATTTAATATTTATTGAAAATCTTATTGAAATAGTCATTGTTTAATAGTATAATTTTTATGAGTATTCTTTAACTTATAAGTTGATTGGAAAAACCATTTACCATCAAACAAAATTAATCTGTTCAGTAGATAGATTAGATTACATTCCTAGTTTTTAGAATTTTCGTATTTAAGACCGCATCAGGACAAAATTACTGAACAGATGTTGATGACATTTTCTGATGGCAAATGGTTTTTCGGGTAATTTTTTTATTTATTGATTTATTTATTACGGACAACCAACAAAAGATACATTTTTATTATACTATTTCATACTTATAATCTAACAATCTAATCTATGTCTGGTAAATGTTCTTTTAATTATAGGTTATCACATCATGCATTATAACATCAAAGTAATACAAATAATTAAAAAAAATACAAGTTAAAAACAGTTAAAATAAGTAAAAAAAAATACAATTAATAATATTTGTAGGATACTTTTAAAAAGTATTCTATAAGTTGATACGAAAAAACAAGGTAAATCGAGAAACTTTCAATAAAGCATGAAAATGAATCGAATTTATCAGTCTCAGGAGGGTAGGTAGTAAAATAAAAACCACATGAGACATAAAAATTTAATTCTAAGTACAAAAAAATAAAAATAATTAATTCTATTCAATTGTAAAAAATACCAGATTTATTCTATGAAATACGATGGGTTTTATTGAGGTAGAAAAGGATGCATTTTCTTTTTAAATGCAGAACAGTCTATTTAGGTCAGTGGGAGTAAAATTCTTTTGTTTTATATCTTGACCGACTTTAAAAATAATATATATTGAAATATTGAATTCATCGGTTTTTTATTAGTTGTATGTTACAAAACTTTTTGAAGTTGTGTAAAAGGATCAAAACTTGTTGGGACATTATTACAATAGCGCCATCTAGTTCCGTGGTGAGCTACGAAGCTTGTGTAACGGATACCAGATAGTTGATATACTACATATATAAGTTTAAATACATACATATTATAAATACAAAACACCCATGACTGGAGTACAAATATCCGAGTTGAGGCAATGAATGCCCCCAGCGGGACTCGAACCCGTAACAGCAGGCGCAAAAAAGTAGGGCCACTACAAACTGCGCCAAACGTGTAATCAAAAAGGCACTTACTAAATGGATATGTATATATAAACGCCAACTATAATCTTATTACGGAAAAAAGGCGACTCGAACGACGTATGAATCATAAAACTCGGTTAATTCATTAATTACGGTAAAACACATAACCCTCTTATGGGCTTCGACGTAGTCGGGTCTCTTGGATTCTGGGCTCTTGAATTTTGTAGATATGGCATATATTATATACTAGTTTAGTTAAATCTTTGCACTGAGCTATTGACTAACTGACTCGAAAGATAACACATTATAGTTAAATGAGTCAAACTTAACTAAACTCAATCATTGGTACGTAATAGTATTATTTTATTTATATTGTTTTCTCACGGCTGGGCGTGGGCGTCTTTTAAGGCGAATAGGTAAGGCACATAGTCCACCACGCAGGCCAAGTGCGTTTGGCGGACTTCATATATCTTTCGAAAACTTGCTAGGTTTTCTCAGACACATCGGTTTCCTCACGATGTTTTCCTTCACCGTAAGACAATTGGTCATTCGTACATGAAAACATCAGAGCGAAATCCGGAACTCACACTTCATTTAAAAAAAAAAGAGTGAGAATACGATAAAAAAAAAAATTAGTCCCGCTGAGTTTCTTTCGCCAGTTCTTCTCAGGTCAGAGGTTTCTTCTTTCCGAACTGGTGGTAGACTCATGACATTCAGTAAGAAATTGTAACAATTTTTATGCTGAATAAAATATTTTGATTTGATTTGATTTGATTTCTTAAGCCACTTACCACTGGGCTGCCACTGTCTTTTTATTTACCCACATTAAGTGCAGTTACGTACTGATTTTCGAACTGATGCTAACTTCACTTCTAACTAACTTACTAACTAACTTAGTGTTCTAAATCTTGGAAGTCATGATAAAACTGTCGAATTTGTATGAATGAAATGAAAATTTGTATGAATAATATGAATGAGAATAAAATATAAGGAACTCACTGGTCTGACATGAAGATGGAGCCAGGAGTTGAAACTGTTCAATTGCTTCTGGATAACTTTAGATTTTCTTTTAATTCGTTTCGACGAATCCCATACAAAAATAGTCCTAATACTAAACTTACAATTATTCTTTAGAAGAGTTACATATTCGGATTATATCAATGATATGATTATCTATTTTTAAAATAGAAAATTTGTCGGCGTAGGTGGAGTGGAGTGGACTACCCTGGCATATATGGGCGCTTAGTAGCGTCTGGCAATGCGGCCGGGCGTAAAGCCAACGCGCAGGGTGGGCCCACTTTGGTGGGTGAGTGATGAGGTGATGAGGGTTAGATGCACCTTTTTTTTAAAAAAAATAATAAAAAAATGGGACATTATTACAACAGCACCATCTAGTTCCGTGGTAAGCTACTAGGCTATTTTTTTTTTTATGGTAAAAAGGGGGCAAATGGGCAGGAGGCTCACCTGATGGGAAGTGATCACCTCCGCCCATGGACATCTGCAAGCCTGGCTTGCAGATGCGTTGCCGGCCTTACAGGAAAGGGAGGGGTGGAGGAGGGAGGGAAGTGGGAGGGAGGGGGGAACGAAGGCGAAGGATGAAGGGAAGAGGGAGGGGGGAAGGAGTGTGGGCCTCCCGGACTCTCACTCACCGGACGAAACGCGACAGCATAGCTGCCACTTCACGCCGGTCTTCTGTGAGAGAGTGGTACTAATGAACTATACGGGGCGTGCCGGCCCATTCGGTTGCTACCCGAAGGTAACAAGCATGGCACTACCGCGTTAGGAAATGCATTTACGCATACCATCTGATACCCCAGGTGGGACTGACCGGCTAGAAGGACCAGTACTACCCACTAAAACCCAACGTCCCTTACCCGCTCCCCCTTTGCCATAATGGGACGCCACAAGATCGCTTCGAAGGCAGACCACCATTCCGATATGACTGCTCCTAAGTCCACTCTGATACGCTAGAGAAGTAAAAATAGTTTACTACGCCGAACGAAATATAGACAAAATAGAAGTTTAACTTCAATAAAAAAAATCTCACTAATATTTTTAAATTCAATATTAAAAACTAAGTACAAAAAAAAAACAATAAAAAAATCTATCATTACATATAAAAAATAGTGTCTGTTTGTGACTATAACAAAATAACAAATACTAAATTTGAAATAATATGCGGTACATATATGAAAAACAGTTTTTTTTTTGTTATTCGAAACGGCTTGACCGATTCTGACTTTATAATTTTAATAGGACTTTCACTGGGAAGTAGCCGATGTTATAAGAACTAACTTCTCTACATTTTAAATGAAACTATCTTTTCGGATTTCGACGCGGATTTATAATTAATTAGCTCCCGGGAGACACTCTCCCGTGATCATTATTGCTGTAAAGCATTCGAAACATCGGGAACTAAAAATCAAAATAAATCCACGACAAAATCCGAAAACGTAGTTTCATTTATAATGTCAAATATTCGCGTAAACCTAAGAAAATATTTTGTCTACATTTATGTAAAAAAAAGTTACGCTTAAAAAATATTTCTTTCAAAAAGCAGCATAAAGCTATCAACGAGTAAATATATAAAAGCGAAAGGTGACTCACTCACTCTTCACGAAATATCGAAACCCGTTTGACGTATTAAAATTAAATTTGACAGGGAGGTAGTTTATAGTTAGTAGACGTCCGCTAAGAACGGATTTTGCGACAGGGCCGGATTAAGGAGGCCTTCGCAAGTTCATTAATCTCCTTCATTTTTCGTGCTGCAAACTTTCACGAGCGAAGCGAGTGAGTCTATTTTATATAACACACCATTTTCATGTTACACACATATAAAAATATCATTTTCATGAACACTTTTGTCTACAGAACAAAATACACAATTTTTTCCTTTTAAAAAACATTGTTTTAAGCTTTAAAAGGAGAAGTCTTTTCGTTCTTCTCACGGTCTTCTTTAGTCTTTTGCTTCAGGTCTTGGATTTTGGTTATTCACATGGTTTGCGAACAGATTTAAATGGTTAATCAACGTATTTATACTGTAAAATATAAAAAAAAAAATTAAATTATATTATAGGATTTCTCACACAATAGAATTGTACAGACGAAAGCCTCAAAAAATTATTTTGCTCGTACTAGACGTTTGTTGTTGTCGAACATATTTATCACTACATAGTATAAAACAAAGTCGCTTTTTCTGTCCCTATATCCCTATGTATGCTTAAATCTTTAAAACTACGCAACGGATTTTGATGCGGTTTTTTTAATAGATAAAGTGATTCAAGAGGAAGGTTTATATGCATAACTAGCGGATCCCGCGGCTTTGCCTGTGCTAAATCTAGGGAAGAGCCCAAGCGAAGCGTGGGCGAGTCGCTAGTTTAAATATAAACCCATGATGGAAGTAAAAACACTCATGCTCAACAAATGAATGCCCCCAACGAGGCTCGAAGCCTCGACCGCTAGCGCAGAAAGTAGTGTCACTATAGCCAAGCGTGTCGTCATAAAAATCTAACTGACACGAATCTGTATATTGAATATTTTTTGGAAAATCTTATTGAAATAATCATTATCACTATATAGTAGTATGTATAAAACAAAGTCGCTTTCTCTGTCCCTATATCCCTATATATGCTTAAATATTTAAAACTACGCAACGGATTTTGATGCGGTTTTTTTAATAGATAGAGTGATTCAAGAGGAAGGTTTATATGCATAACTAGCGGATCCCGCGGCTTTGCCTGTGCTTAATCTAGGGAAGAACCCGAGCGAGCGAGGGCGGTCGCTAGATATCGATATAAAGGCCGAATAAATAGTTTTTAGAATTTTCGTCGGTCTGTCTGTGATTGCGTCACGAGAAAACTATTGGATAAATTGGATATGATGATAGCTGGTTATATGTGTCAATATCATCTTCAGCCCTTTTTAACGTCCCACAGCTGGGGGTGGGCCTCCCTCAGTACGAGGGGGATCAGGCCATAGTCCACCGCGCTGGCCTAGTGCGAGTTGGCGGACCTCACATGTCTTTCCAAAACTTGCTAAGTTCTCTCAGACATGTAGGTTTCCTCACGATGTTTTCCTTCACCGTAAGACAAGTGGTAATCATGATATAAATGATTCGCACATGAAAATATCAGAGGTGCGAGACCCGGATTTGAACCCGCATTACTCGGATATCGAAGCGACCGCGTTACCGCTGAGCAGTAAGAAATATATTACCTTTCAATTGGATTTTGTGCAATTCCTACACAACAATTGCATGTGACTCTTGAAGAAGATGAAGTCGAAGATTTTGTTCCGTTTTCTAAAAGTAATATATTTGCTTATTGTCAGGTTATACATTAGAAAAATACCTTACTTTCTAAACATCCCACTTGCAAATCAACAAGCCAACAACAACAAGCGTTTTTCGAGCTTCTACCACTGGGCTATTACTGCCTAATACGTATAATCACTACATAGTATAAAACAAAGTCGCCTTTTCTGTCCCTATATCCCTATATCCCTATGTGCGCTTAAATCTTTAAAACTACGCAACGGATTTTGATGCGGTTTTTTTTAATAGATAGAGTGATTCAAGAGGAAGGTTTATATGCATAACTAGCAGATCCCGCGGCTTTACCTGTGCTAAATCTAGGGAAGAGCCCGAGCGAAGCGAGGGCGAGTCGCTAGTGTATATATAAATTACAACTTTTTACCTACTAACTTTTTTACGTATTAAGAGTCTAAGGTAAGCGAACAGACGGACGACAGATATAGTAAAACTATAAGGGTTTTTGTTGATTACGGAACCCTAAATATGTCACTTATGCATTACTATAGATAATAAATTTAAAAAAAACGTGATTAAAGCCGAAAGCGTATGATATGCCAATTAGTTATTACAAAAAAATATATTAGTAAGATTAACACGTTATTGCAAATTAATTGATGTAATTAATAGTAATTATTAGTATATTAAACACAAATGAAATAATTAAGAACGAGAATGGATGAAGGTGGTTGGAAGTTCGAATTTTCACACATATGTAGTTCTTATATTTATAATATGTATGTATTTAAACTTATATATGTGTAGTATATCAACCATCTAGTATCCATAACACAAGGCTCGTACCTTATCATGGAACTAGATAGTGCTGTTGTAAAAATGTCCCAACACATTATGTGTGTTTAAACAGTTTTAAATCTTAAAACAACCAAATTAAGGTCTATTATAGTTCAGCTCACGACACTTGACAGCCATTTTTTTTTTGGGACAATATTACACACAGCGCCATCCAGTTTCGTGGTAAGCTACGAAGCTTGTGTTACGGATACCATATAGTTGATATACTACATATATAAGTTTAAATACATACATATTATAAATATAAACATCCATGACTGTAGTACAAACATCCTAGTTTTACAAATGAATGCCACCAGCGGGAATCGAACCCGCGACCGCTGACGCAAGAGGGTCACTGCAAACTGCGCCAAACGTCCTATAGTCCATAGTATTTTATTTATGCACTCATACATACACATAAAGTTCGCGTCACGTAAAAAGAACGCTGGAAGAAAGTGGTAGGGGTTTGCGCATGGGGACATTCGCATACGAAAGTGTTAGGCCTATTATTTTATTTTTTTGAACTAGCATTTCGCTCTCAACGTATATTGGTTATTGGTAGGTACATAGAAAAATATATTAGACTAGCTGACCCGTGCCCATTTCATTGGGCATAATCTATACTAATATTAAAAAAACTACTTTTTGTAACTGTAACTGTGTAAAAAGTCAATGACATATGCTGTCGTTGACTTTTTTGTAGGCATTTTCAAGCTCCACATCTTTTCTCTAGAACTCAAAAATATATCTTTCATAGTTAAGGCAGCGTTCGTAGAAACGCTTTCATTCGACCGTTTTTTCTCCGATTCACTTTGCAAAACGGACGTAAAACCCTTTTTATTTTTCGGTGTTTTATATAGCCTATGACACTCAGCAATAATGTGGCTTTCTATTGGTGAAAGAATTTTTAAAATCGGTTCAGTAGATCCCGAGATTACCCCTTACAATTTAACAAATAAACAAACTTTACTTCTTTATAATATTAGTATAGAAGTATAGATAAATAGAATTCTATTAATTAATAAAACATGTTTGAATTACTGTAGAATGTTTAATCTACTTACAAAAAATTAAAATAAATCGTTTAATACATTTAAAAAAAAATATTAACTGCATTATTATCAGACTCTCTCTTGAATAAAACAATATACGTCAAAAATATTTTTTCTCTATTTTTTATATAAAACTATTTCGTAATTAAAAACTTGTGCGCGCGATGGTATTTTGAACTGACGAACCAATAGCGAGCCGGAAACCATGCGTCTTACCACCAAATTGTCGGATAAATCGCCTCTGCGCAACTTGACAGCCAGCGTTCTTTTTACATGACGCGAATTATACTTTGAACTCAATTTTTTCAAAATAAGAATTTTGCATATCACCTTCAATTACATGCAATTTAAAAAAAAAACAACAAAAAAAAAAAGCTAAAAATATAAACACTTACAGGCAAGAAGTGTGCTTTTCAATTGTTACCCTCTTATTTCGAAGTCGGTTAAAACGGTGATAACACAAATGCTGTTATATCTTGAAAAATGGCGACAAGATGGATGACCATTTTAGAATTAACACGTTACAGCGTGAAAAAGTCCAAATGAGCATGCAACATTGACAATGAATGGCAAAAAGCGTGAAAGCATTAGCTTTTAAATCTGAAACATCATTAATATTTCTTTCTTCCATTGACTCTCTTTCATCTTCGTTGAAATCATCGTAGTTTCCTTTTAGGCGTAAGTTAAAAATGAATTAAACAATTTTTATAATTTTCTAATAAAATAGAAGTAGCTTAAATTACTCCTTATAACTTTAAGTGAATTACTCCTTATAACATTCACTATCTACTAGTGACAGATACGTCAAAATCGGTCCAGCCGTTTCAGAGATCAGCCGAAACAAACAAACAGACAAACAATATTTTTTTAATATTGATTTTTAGATGTAAGTACCGTATACTTTTATATATATACATATTTAGTGAAAAACTGTTAATTTGAAATTAAATAAATAAATAAATAAATATGTTGGGACATTTACACACAGCAGTATCTAGTTCCACGATAAGGTACGAGCCTTGTGTTATGGATACTAGATGGTTGATATACTACACATATATAAGTTTAAATACATACATATTATAAATATTGTACTTCGTGCTCAAGAAATGAATGCCCCCAGCGGGACTCGAACCCGCGACCGCTGGCGCAGAAAGCAGGGTCACTACCCACTGAGCCAAACGTGTCGTCGAAAACAGATACTTTAATTTTATTTAATATGTACCGATTCTCTTTACCAACATGAGTTGTTAGATGGTACATTTTTGTACCATTTCATGATTATTTAACCCTTAACTTAGGTTTTTAGGGAATTTAGGTTTTTGTGTCGGGGGTTTTTTTTTAATTTTTAATTATGTATATTAGGATCGAAAGAATCGATTACTTCAACATTATTAATCTTACCACATATATTACCTGGTTCTTTGGTCGAGGCGTCCATTTTATCACTGGAGTTATTTGTATCGAATAATAATTCTAATCTAGTAGTCAATAAACCAATTTTCTCAAATGTATCAACATTTTTACGAAATAGCTCCTTTTGTACATTATTTGGCATTTCGAGTATAATATTGGCAAAATTCTCTAGGAATTTGAAGAATAACTTGTTATTTTCTATTATTATATTCTGATACGATATATTTTGACCCTAAAACATAATAGGAAAATTTACATGAATTTGCTTTTAATTTTGTTTTAAGGAGATTTGATTTTTAAACTAATCATCGTCATCATCAGCAGGTTTTAACGTCCCACTGCCGGTACGAAGTACGAAGGGGATCAGGACATAGTCCACCGCGCTGGCCTAGTGCGTGTTGGCGGACTAAGCATGTCGCACGAAAACTTGTTTTCTCAGACATGCAGGTTTAAAATTATTTCCTTTTACATACCACATTGACTTTTTCACTAATTTGAATCACAGTGTTAAATAATTCATCGAAGTGATTTTTCATGTTCTGAAACAAATAAAAAAATATTAGTTATCTATACGTAATACATAAAATTGTAACTGAGTCGAATCATTACATTGAATATTTTTTGGAAAATCTTATTAAATAATAGTGTATACTATTATCGATAATTAATAGAGATTATTATCGATACAGAGATAGAACAAACCAAAGTGCAGTAATGTATTTTCTTTTGTATGTAATTTATTGTAACTTTTGTTGGTAATTCTAAATAAATAAAATAAAATAAAAAAATTAAATCACGCGCGTGTACAAAGTACACATGTCAGAAGTAAAACTTCTTTGGCAAACTAATTTTTAAATCTCGTTTATATTTATACTAAATAACCCTGACTAAGCTCGTTGAGAGAGGGAGATGGCGCGAAGGTCACACCCACGAGTTAGACCATCGACTACTAAGTTAGACAGAGTTAGAAATGTCACTGACTCGCGGTGGGCGAGATCTAACTCTTCCCCGTCTCTGAGCGCCTGGTACTATGGACTTATTTTTTCGTTTCATCGAGTTTGAAATCACAGCGAATCTAAAGAAGTTTCACTTCTTTAGATTCTTTCAAAATAAAAAAAAATACAGAGGCCGAATATATTATAGTGTACTGTATGCGTATTTAATTACGTAGTAACTAATACTTAATCTGTGGTATTTAATCTGTGACGTTGTCTCGAGTGCTCGGGTAGGGGATTGACACAAGTCACGGGCAGTCGGTAGAGATGGGCGCAACAGCTATATATTGATAACGAGTTATAAGAATACGCTATTTTTAAAACACCTATTATTTTTTACGCTATGATATATTTATACCTAACATTTGTTGTCGTCATATTATATGAATTAAAAATAAATTAAAAAATTGTTATTTATAAATAGCAATATAAATTTTTTCAGCTATCTAGTATTACGAACACCCCTAATTTATATATATCTATATATAGCCGTTGCGCCCCACCTCTAGCAGTCGGGTGTGAGCTCTCATAGTGAACGGACGTGTCGACCTTATTGGTGACCAAACGAGCCAACATTGTTGGCGTATCCTACATATAGTTTTTAGAATTGTCGTCTGTTTATCGATTGACTGCATCACGAGAAAGCTAGCAGATTTTGATGATAGTTTAATAAATATCTGTAAGAAATTTATACTATTTGTATAATGTACATGGGGATGTGGAAGTCCAGAAAAAGTTTAAAGGTGAATAAATATGAAAATGCTCGGAATTAAATAATTACTTAACCACCATATAAAATAATTTTTAATCTAATCTTAGCGCTTTAGACAGTATAAATGTTTTTAATGTAGAATTGACAGAAAGGTTTAAATATGTACTAGCGGAACCCACGGCTTGCGCTAGATTTTTTATTAGTTATTTATAAAAGAGCAGCCGTTCCACCAGAATATGATTAGCAGGAATAGAGAGTGCACATGTGTCTGCACTATAATGTCTACAAGTCGTTGTGAGACTTACTGGCCAGAAAAGCCACTAAAACTCAAAAGACCTCACAGTTTTAATGGGGCGTCGCAGGATCTCTTGCGCATGCAACTACGACGCACCGACAGGCCGGCTGGTCTGCCAAGGCACGCAAACAAGAGGGTTGCTCCATAGTCTCATGACACAGTGCCCACCGAAGTGGACCCGTTTCATGGCTTCACGCCCGGCCAGATTGCCAGACGCTACTGACCCAAACGGTCCAACTGAACCTTGGTGTTCTACTTTCGATTCGACTGTCTCCATTTTGTTTGACCTGGGACGCTGTATGCCATCTTTGGGTTTAAAACCCTTAAAATTACCGAAAATTATTAATGTCTTCCGAGAACTTGCTAGGTTCTTTCAGACATGCAGTTTTACCACGTTTTTTTTTCTTCACCGTAAGAAATGAAAATATCAGACGTGCCGGATATGAACCAACTTCACTTGGCTACCACTGCCTTCAGTGGGCGTATTTCTCTGAAAAACTGGTACTTTCTTGTTAGCAGATTAGGAATTCTAGGCAATACTTTCTAAGGCTTAAAATCATTTTACTTACATTACAGTTTACTGGCGGTACTGATGAAACAGCAGAATTTCCACCTATATTTTGGCCACTTGTTGGATTGTTGCGGCCTTTTGAGCTTTGAAGACCTACAGTACTTGCACTACTTGGTATATGTGTACCTGATGTGCCAGACGTACCGGGAACAATCTAAAAGAGCGTTACATATTACATGTAAACATCAGGTTACAACTATGTAGGTGATGCAAATAAACAATGCTAACCTCTCGCACCTCTGATATTTTCATGTGCGAATCATTTATATCATGATTACCACTTGTCTTACGGTGAAGGAAAACATCGTGAGGAAACCTGCATGTCTAAGAAAACCTAGTTTTCGAAAGGCATGTGAAGTCCGCCAACTCGCACTAGGCCAGCGCGGTGGACTATGGCCTGATTCCCTTCGTACTGAGGGAGGCCCGTGCCCAGCAGTGGGACGTTAAAAAGGGCTGATGATGATGATATATATTTTTATAGATAAACACAGTCCACTCTGCATCAGAGAAGTACCAGTAGCCAATGACCACCTAAATGCCTCTCCCTGCGTGTTTCTTGGCTTCGCGCCCGGCCAGATTGCCGGACGCTACTGAATAAACGAAAATTATTAAAGTTGTCTCAGACATGGAGTTTTTACCACGTTTTCTTTCTTCACCGTAAGAAATGAAAATATCAGACGTGCCGGATATGAACCCACTTCGCTACCACTGCCTTCAGTGGACGTATTTCTCTGAAAAACTGCTGCTTTCTTGACAACAGATTAGGTATTCTGGGTAATACTTTCTAAGGCTTTAAGAAACATTTGATATTTTACTTACATTCGTTATATGTTCACCAGTCGATTGAGACTTGCTGTTTGCTGGAAGTGCTGAGGAAATAGCAGAATTTCCACCTATATTTTGGGCTTTAAGATTTTGGCCACTTGTTGGATTGTTGTGGCCTTTTGAGCTTTGAAGACCTACAGTACTTGCACTACTTGGCATACGTATACCTGATGTGCCAGACGTACCGGGAACAATCTAAAAGAGCGTTGCATATTACATGTAAACATCAGGTTACAACTATGTATGTAGGTGATGCAAATAAAAAAAGTTTGTGTGTACAAAGTACACATGTCAGAAGTAAAACTTGAATTTAAAATTAGGCTAACTCTTCCCCGTCTCTGAGCGCCTGGTACTATG
Source organism: Boloria selene (assembly GCA_905231865.2). Classification (NCBI taxonomy): domain Eukaryota; kingdom Metazoa; phylum Arthropoda; class Insecta; order Lepidoptera; family Nymphalidae; genus Boloria; species Boloria selene. Next base: position 7,046,511 of record HG993158.1, on the reverse strand, counting down.
GACTTATTTTTTCGTTTCATCGAGTTTGAAATCACATCGATTCTAAAAAAGTTTCACTTCAACAATGCTAAAATATTATTTAATACGATTATTCGTTTTTTTTTGAAGTTATATATTTTTATAGTTAAAATAATACAACATTTGACAATTAACTTACATTCGTTGCAGTATGTTCAACTGTCGATTTTGACATGCTTCGGCTTACTGGCAGTGTTGAGGAATCAGAAGGATATCCATCTATATTTTCACTTTGAAGACTTTGGCCACTTGTTGGATTGTTGTGGCCTTTTGAGCTTTGAAGACCTACAGTACTTGCACTACTTGGCATATGTGTACCTGATGTGCCAGACGTGCCAGATGTACCAGGAACAATCTAAAAGGATGTAACACATTACATGTATACATCAGGCAACAAATATGTAAGTGATACACATAAATAATGGCACAATATTATTCATTTAATACGATTCTTAATTTTTTAGAAGTGTCACTCTGCTATATTGAAGTCGCGGAGTAGGAAGAATGTCGTATAATACAATTTTGACGACTGGTTTGGCTCAGTTGGTAGCGACTCCATTTTCTGCGCCAGGGGTCACGGATTCGAGTCCCGCTGGGGGCATTCATTTGTCAAGCACGAATGTTAGTACTTCAGTCATGGATGTTAATATTTATAACGTGTACGTATTTAAAACACTTGTATATGTACCGTTACTTCAAGTGCTGATGAAACAGCAAAACTGTTACGTTGTCGTGTAGGGGTATTTCCTCCATCTTCCTTTTGACCTTGAAGATCTTGGATATTTGCTGGATTTTTGAGGCTGTTAGACCTTTGAGTACCTACAGCACTTGAACTACTTGGCATACGCGTACCTGATGTGCCAGATGTACTAGGAAAAATCTAAAAAAGCGTTACATATTACATGTATTCATTAGGTAACATACAAGTATGAAGGTGATACCAATAAATAATGAGTACTATCGTTTCTTGGCTCACCAGGTGGCGCTACCGTAGAGTGAGGTCCTAAAGTACGGCTGTTAAAGTTAGTTTTTACGGCCAAAAGAATAATTTATATTTAAATCATATTTAATACAAAAGAACCGTAGAGTAAACGTATTGTCCATGCTACAGTCTAGCGCAGTCCCGTTTTGCTCGGAAAAAAAGCGAACATAAGTTTCCGAAAGCTACAACTGTCTCAAAGCAGTGGTAAGTAGCGATTCGCAACTTCTATTTGCCATAATTAATGTAACGTATTGCTAAATATTCGTAACAGTAATCTTAATAGAAATAAACCGCGTAGCCAACCGGCAAACAGTGACATTTGACATTTCGGAGACCTCACGCTACACAAGCGCCCCTAGCGGCAAATTCATACGCGATAGCCCTCATTGTATCTACCCACAAAATTAAACTACAATGTTTAGATATTGACATCATTGAAAGGTGGTTATCTCCTTCTCGTACAAGAGCTTGTATTAATAATATAATTATTATGTTGTAAGGTACTAAATATTTATATTTCAAATTAACAAAATCACTGCACAAATTAGGCCTGCTCTATAACACTATCTCTCTCGAAAAAAGGTTGGCTGGAAGAGATCTCTTCTAGAGATAAGTCCACCGTTGCAATCAAAAAGTTTTTAACTTACTGTATGTGTTTTTAAAGTGCAATGAACAAAGTTTTATAAACCTTAATTTTAAACCGAATTCTAAAAAAATACATTTGTAGTGATATAAAATATGACACGAATTATCTATCTACAGTTCGCGTCACGTAAAAAGAACTCTGGAGGAAAGTGGTGGGGGGTGTGTTTGCGCATGGGGACATTCCACACAAAACTACTAAGCCTATTCTTTTATTTTTGAACTAGCCTTTCGCTCGCGACGTATATTGGTCATTGTTAGGTACATTGAAAAATATATTAGATAGAACGTGATTAAATAGAATTCTATTAATTCATAAAATATGTTAGATTCAATGTAGAATGTTTAATCTAATTACAAAAAATTAAATGAATTCGGTTAATATATACTTTAACTGCATTATTAACAGACTCTCTTCATAAAATAATATACGTCAAAAATATTTTTCTATATTTTTTATATAAAACTATTTCGTAAATAATAACTTTTATGTGCACGATGGTATTTTGAACTGACAAACCAATAGCGAGCCGGTGCGCATACGACGCATGCCTCGCCGTCCCGCGCCCCGCGTCTTACCATCAAATTGTCCGATAAATCGCCTCTGCGCAACTTGACAGCCAGCGTTCTTTTTACATGACGCGAATTATAAATTTATTTTATCCTGCTCTTTCTAAATTATTAGTTTTAAATAAATACATACATCTGTCCCTAAATACCAATTTGCTATTGGTTTTGCGTAATTTGGTTGGACTTGAGGTTTCGAAGGACCAGCTGATGCAGTAGATCTCCCTTCAGGTGATGTTTGTATTCCTGGGTTCTGAAGGAAATACTGTAATTCCTAAAATAACATTAGAGGTATTTAGTTTCTTAGAAGTAGTGCTGTACTAATAGTCTAATAGAACCAATATACAATTTATTTTATATATTTTAATGTAAGATGGATTACGAAAGATGGATCAAATTTAGAGAAATAAAGACTAGATATCCTTACTAATATTATAAATGCGAATTTAACTATGTCTGTTTGTCGCGTTTTCATGCCAAAACACTCAACCGATTTAAATGATATTTGGTTCACTGATAGTCTAAGCCCTGAGAAAGGACATAGGCTACTTTTCAAAAAAAGGGCTGTAAGGTGGTAGATGATAGGGGATGAAAGTTTGTATAGAAATTACGTCATTTTTAAAGCTTTTAGGCTTTTGATTCGATATAAATAAATAAGACAATTGAAGTTTGTACAAATTTTATACTAATGGTGATATCTAGGGACGAACCCGAGCGAAGACATTCGCTAGTAGTGATATAATTTCGTGGTGGGAAGTGATCACCTCCGCCCATGGACAGTTGCCGGCCTTTCAGGAAAGGGACGGAGGGAGGAGGGAGGGAAGAGGGAGGGGGGAACGAAGACGGAGGATGAGGGAAGAGGGAGGGGAGGGAGGAGGGAAGGAGAGTGGACCTCCCGGACTCTCACTTACCGGACGAAACGCGACAGCATAGCTGCCACTTCACGCCGGTCTTCTGTGAGAGAGTGGTACTAATGAACTATACGGGGCGTGCCGGCCCATTCGGCTGCTACCCGAGGGTAACAAACATGGCACTACCACTTTAAAATTAATTAAGAGCTTCATTTGACATTTTACTTACAACTGTTTCAATATATTCACTCATTGATCTTGACATACTTCGGCTAACAGAACTATTATTTTCTGTTGTAGAAATCTTCCCTACACTGTTCTTTTCAGCTTGTAAACTTTGGATACTTGGTGGACTTTTCTGGCCTTTTCTTTGTGGGCCTACATCACTTGCGCTACTTGTCATACCTGCATCTGATGTGCCAGATGTACCAGGCAAAGTCTAAAACAGTAATAGCATATATTTATACATAAAACTAGCTGTTCCCGCGGCTTCGCCCGCGTTCATTTTCTAATTGCTAATCAACCTTATTGGGTTGATCTGTAGGAAAAAAAATTGTCTAAAAAATAAAATAAAAAAAATTAGGGGTGGACTACCCTTAACATTTAGGGGGATGAAAAATAGATGTTGGCCGATTCTCAGACCTACTCAATATGCTCACAAAATTTCATGAGAATCGGTCAAGCCGTTTCAGAGGAGTATGGGAACGAAAATTGTGACACGAGAATTTTATATATAAGAAGATATATATGTTTTATTTCACGAACGCGGGTGAGACGTACTTGTATGTGTAAATGTAAATGCACATTGTCTTAGTGTGCGTAAGTACTTAGTACGGTCAGAAAAAATGTTATATTAATTACTTATTGCAAAAATAACCAGTGAGACATGGCGTAATACATGCAAATATGTTATTAAAAAAAAAAGTGCGCGTGTACAAAGTACACATGTCAGAAGTAAAACTTCGGTTGGCGAGATCTAACTTAGGCTAACTCTTCCCCGTCTCTGAGCGCCTGGTACTATGGACTTATTTTTTTCGTTTCATCGAGTTTGAAATCACAACGATTCTAAAGAAGTTGCACTTCAAAAAGAAAATGAATGCATGAAATATTTTGACAGCAATCGCTGAACATTCTCCTCACTTTCTCTTTCTCTCAGTCATGTGTGTTCAACACGACCAATCTTAATGTAATAAAATTTGTAGTAAACCCAAATAAGTAACTAATTATTGTAACCCATCACCACCCAGAACCACCAGCAGTCAAAACTAAGCGAAGCAAGGCGGGCATTATAGTTAATAAATCATGTGTAATTGGTTTTCTAACAACTTGTGAATAAATAAATGTTGTGACATTATTACACACAGCGCCATCTAGTTCTGTGTTAAGCTACGAAGCTTGTGTTACGGATACCAGATAGTTGATATACTACATATATAAGTTTAAATACATACATATTACAAATATTGTACTTCGTGCTCAAGAAATGAATGCCCCCAGCGGGACTCGAACCCGCGACCGCTGGCGCAGAAAGCAGGGTCACTACCCACCCAAAAGTGTCGTCAACGAATGGCAGTATTCACTTTCTCACACAATAGAAGCCTTGAATAGAGACTTATTATTTATTGGCTAACTCTTGCTAAGACTTAAAAGATACATCAAAACTATGTATTAGAAAATTATAGGGTTTAAAAAGGTCTACAGATAAGTTTGCAATAGTGTAATGTTTATCTCCTAAAGTACACTTGCAATAAGGGGCCCTTCACTTATTACGTAAGACGATTTAGAAAGGGAGGGAGTTCGACCATGTCTTATTTTTTCTTATAAGGGGGTGGGAGGAAGTCTCGATAATTCTTACGTAAGATCACAAAAATGCGCAAAGTTAAAATTATCTGTTAAAAAAGCGCGGACAACCGCGTTCGTATATTTAAACGATTTCCATTTCCATCAAATATTGGAAAAGTTCATTTTTTCTATTTTTTAACCAATTTCTAAAATTGTTATTATATTGAATTAATCTTTACAACATTAACTTAGAAGTGGTTCTGTGCTACTACCCCTAAGTGGTATAACCCCCCCCCCCTCCCTTGTAAAGTGAAGATCGAGTAAAAATACAAAATAGTGGAAAAGAAAAGAAAAATTGAGTGAAAGTGAATCAAGAGGTGTTCAGAGTTTATTGGCAAACTTGGTACAACACTACACTACTTGGTGGTACTTGGTACATCAGATAACTAATATATTCTAAAGGAAGAAAATATAAAATAAATAATAAGTCGATATTTCTTCTGACCTCGAAGATATTCCAAACTTGCTAACAATGATTGCTGTAAAGCATTCGAAACGTCGGGAACCAAAAATCAGAATAAATCAGCGACAAAATCCGAAAAGATAGTTTCATTTATAATAAAATTAATTATAATATAATAATTATACTGTGTAATTTATTACTTAAATGGACTTACGGAACGTGGTATGTTTTGATTTATTACATTCATTGACTTACCATAAGATATTCGTCCAGATTATAAGTATACTTTGAAATTGACGCGCCTCGGCCACGTTTAGCAGAACCTATACGTTTTCGTGTAGGGGCCTTTCCTCTAGCACTGACAGCACTTGCACTACTTGGCCATATAACTGATGTGCCAGACGTACCAGGAATAATCTATATAAAAAAGATACAGCAAGTATGTATACATAAAAATACAAAAAAGTTGAAAAAAATGAAAACTTGAGTGAAAGTGAATCAAGAGGTGTTCAGAGTTTATTGGCAAACCTGGCAAACAAACACGGGAGAGACTCAAAGACCAAATAAATCCGCGACAAAATCCGTAAAGATAGTTTCTTTTATAATGTCAAATATTCGCATAAACCTAAGAAAGTATTATGGAGCAACCTAGTCCAGTCCCCCCCCCCCTTAGTTCCGCTACAGGTTACACTATGTAGGTGATGCAAATAAACAATGCTAAAATATTATTCAATTAATACGATTATTCGTTTTTTTAAAGTTATATATTTTTATAGTTCGAAATCCGAGTGATGCGATTTATGAGGCTGTTAGACCTTTGGGGACCTAGAGCACTTGCACTACTTGGCATATCTGCATCTGATGTGCCAGACGGACCAGGAAAATTCTAAAACAGGTAATACATCAGGTAACATTTTCGTTTCAATTATTTCGAGCAATCGCTGAACATTATCCTCACTTTCTCTTTCTCTCAGTCATGTGTGTTCAAGACGACCAATCTAAATCTAATAAAATTTGTAGAAAACCCAAATAAGTAACTAATTATTGTAACCCATCACCACCCAGAACCACCAGCAGTCAAAACTAAGCGAAGCAAGGCGGGCATTATCTATATAAATAAAATGATAGAGGTCTGAAGTTGTGCGCGCATCACGTAAAAACTACTGGATAGATTTCAATGAAACTTTCTAAGTTTTATTTCTTAGACACTTGGCACTTATCACAAAAAAAAATTGCGATATCTTCATTTAATAAAAAGTTATTAAAGTTTCAAGAAACAACGATTTGTATATGCACTGCGTGTTAAGTGATGTATGTTTCCTTCTCGCGGAGTAGTGGGGCAAGCGGCGTAGCGCGCACGCGGAAAACTTTGTTAATATTTCAAGCAACGCGGACGAAGTCGCGGGTATCAGCTAGTCATTAATAAATCATGTGTATTTAGCTTTCTAACAACTTTGAATGGCAGTATTCACTTTCTCACATGATAGAAGCCTTCAATCGAGACTTATTAATTACTTATTGGCTAACTCTTGCTAAGACTTAAAATATACATCAAAATAACAATCATTACTTAGTATACAGATATTCTATTTTGTTTACAACAAATTAAATGGAGAGCATAAAATTGGTTATTTCTTGAAACTTTACATCACTACATAGTATAAAACAAAGTCGCTTTCTCTGTCCCTATATCCCTATGTATGCTTAAATCTTTAAAACTACGCAACGGATTTTGATGCCGTTTTTTTTAATAGATAGAGTGATTCAAGAGGAAGGTTTATATGCATAACTAGCGGATCCCGCGGCTTTGCCTGTGCTAAATCTAGGGAAGAGCCCGAGCGAAGCGAGGGCCAGTCGCTAGTAGATAATATAAAGTATAATTATTAAAATTGGTGTCGTGAGACACCGGATAGGAACGAAGCTCCTTATTATAAAAATATTAATTTTAAGTTCTATTAGCGGTATGAAGCAAATAATTATTTTGGTATACATTTTCACTAGAAAGAAGTTGGCGGTACTTCGTATTTTATTATTTCATTATACCTCAAAAAATTGCTCCTTAAATGCTCCAGCAGAATCTGTAATTGCTCCACCGCTATCATTATTGGTTAATTAATAATAAATTTTTTAGAATCCATTTTTTGAAAATTTAATTTTTCTGTAAAATCGCGAAAATTAGTTTTTTCTTTTTGAACTATATTTCAAAAAATTGCTCCTCAAATGCTCCAGCAGAATCCATAATTGCTCCACCGCAATCTTAATCGGTTAATTATTATTTTTTTTTAAATAAATTTTTTGAAAAATTTAATTTTGCTATAAAGTCGCAAAATCCTAATCCTAAAGTATTATAAAATAGTATAATGTAAAGTACACTCGTGTTACGGAACCCAATCCGCCGCATCAGCGGTGCCCTACAAACCCGCGTAGCGACGACAAGACGACGCTGCCGCGATGCACGGGTGCTGTATCAGCGGTTACCTACTTTAAAACTAAGTCAGTAGTCTAACTTCCTATTCGAAATGTATTTGAAATGTATAAAAGCGGATCACTGGTTCACTCATGCACTTCTTGCTCTAATATCGACAAGTTGTCATCTAGTTGTGTAATTTAGTTGTAATTTCTAATTAATAAATTAATTTTAAGTTAATTGGATTTTCTCTGCATCCCCTGGCTGCCTCCAAAATATAACTCTCGCAATAATAATTTTTATCTATATATATTACGAGACTTGAATGTAGAAGTACAAAAAAATTGGTAATTTTAATACATACATTTGTTCCTAAAAGTCCACATTTCCTTAAGTCCGTTGCAGTGAGTGGGACTCGAGGTTTTGAAAAACTTTTGATTTTTTCAATGTCATATCCTCTCTTCATCAGTTTCAATGTCTAAAATTGTTATTATATTGAATTAATCTTTACAACATTAACTTAGAAGTGGTACTGTGCTACTACCCCTAAGTGGTACTGTACCCCCCCCCCCTTGTGAAGGGAAGATCTAGTAAAAATACAAAAAAGTGGAAAGAGAAGAAAAATTGAGTGAAAGTGAATCAAGCAGTGTTCAGAGATTATTAACTAGTTCTGTGTACAAACTACGGCTGTTGGTACACCACTTATTTATACATATAAATAAAATTAAAGTGTCTGTTCGAATTCAGCTTGTCTGTCTGTGGACAGATTTGGACGGAATTTTCAATCGCAGATAACTAATGTTTAGTAAAAAAAGAAAATACAATATAAATAATGAGAAAAATATGAAAACTGTTTAATTTATTATTCATTGACTTACGGTAAGCTGTACGGCCAGATTATGAGTATTCTTTGATTTTGACGCTCCCCGGCCACGTATAGCAGAACCTACACGTTTTCGTGTAGGGGCCTTTCCTCTAGCACAGACAGCACTTGCACTACTTGGCATATCTATAACTGATGTGCCAGACGTACCAGGAATAATCTATATAAAAAAGATACAGCAAGTATGTATACATAAAAATACAAAAAAGTTGAAAAAAATGAAAACTTGAGTGAAAGTGAATCAAGAGGTGTTCAGAGTTTATTGGCAAACCTGGCAAACAAACACGGGAGAGACTCAAAGACCAAATAAATCCGCGACAAAATCCGTAAAGATAGTTTCTTTTATAATGTCAAATATTCGCGTAAACCTAATAGTCCGGGAGGTATTGTCAAATTTGACCGGAGCATTTTGGCATGGCTTTTGTTTTTTTGTATAGTTCCAACGCTTATTAATAAATAAATTGTCAGTTGGCCAAAAACCGGGGCATAAGATGAGAAAATGCCAGGAAACTTGATAGTAAAAAAAAATTTTTCGGACTATTTTGGCAAAGATGAAAAAGTATAAATAATTAGTTAATGAATTGTAGATCTTAAAAAAAAGTGTCAGCTGTATCATGTACGTGACAAAATATGTTAGCTGATCTGATATTATACTTCATAACCAAACTTTGAAAGTCAAGCTAACAGGTTGTGCCTCGTTAAAATTCCAGCTGACATAAATTATTACGATTATTGAATTATAATCTTTAATATATACAATTTTCAGCTTTGCCAAAATGCTACAAGTTTTTCTGATTTCTTGACATGTTCACATGATCAGCTAACATATTTTGTCACGTACATGATACATCTGACACTTTTTTTTAAGATCTACAATTCATAAACTAAATTATTTATACTTTTTCATCATTGCCAAAATAGTCCAAGAATATTATTTTTTCATCTACGTTAACATTTTCTCTAGCCCAAAAGCCCCGGAGTCGCGCCAGCTGATATATATTTTAGTTCTCATACAAGTACTAACTATCAAAATAAGTTCATAGAGTACATGCCAAAATCACCGTAAAAATTTGACACTACCTCCCGGACTATAAGAAAGTATTATGGAGCAACCTAGTCCACCCCCCCCCCCCCCCCCCCCTTAGTTCCGCTACAGGTTACACTATGAAGGTGATGCAAATAAACAATGCTAAAATATTATTCAATTAATACGATTATTCGTTTTTTTAAAATTATATATTTTTATAGTTCGAAATCCGAGTGGTGCGGGTTCAAATCCGGGTCTCGCACCTCTGATATTTTCATGTGCGAATCATTTATATCATGATTACCACTTGTCTTACGGTGAAGGAAAACATCGTGAGGAAACCTGCATGTCTGAGAAAACCTAGCCAGTTTTCGAAATGCATGTGAAGTCTGCCAACTCGCACTAGGCCAGCACGGTGGACTATGGCCTGATCCCCTCGTACTGAGGGAGGCCCGTGCCCAGCAGTGGGACGTTAAAAAGGGCTAATAATAATAATAATAATATTCATGAACTATTGACAATTAAAAAAGTAGGGTCACTATAATTTAACATCTGTGGTACATTTCTTTAGAGAAATATTTCAGGAAAATGTAATTTTACTTACATCCGTTACTGGCAGTGCTGATGAAACAGAAGAACGGTTACGTTGTCGTGTAGGGGTATTTCCTCCATCTTCCTTTTGACCTTGAAGATCTTGGATACTTGCTGGATTTATGAGACTGTTAGACCTTTGGGGATCTACAGCACTTGCACTACTTGGCATATCTGTACCTGATATGCCAGACGTTCCAGGTCTAATCTATATAAAAAAAGTTACAGCAAGTATGTATACATAAAAAATGCAAAAAAGTGGAAAAAGAAGAAAACTTGAGTGAAAGTGAATCAAGAGGTGTTCAGAGAATAATTTAAACTATAAAATTTAATTTTAGTTAATGTCATTTGGTATGTCAGTTGGTATGTCTGTCTGAAGCTATTATAGGGATTTGAGACTAAAGAGTTAAATTATTGTCTGTCTGAAGCTACTGCCGGTTCGGAATGGAATTGATACTGAGAAGAACCGGCAAGAAACTCAGCTCTTGCTTTTTTCGTTAATGTTTAGAATTAAAATGTATAATTTTATAAGGTACTTTGATGCAATTTTGATTTTTTGTAAATTGTGGGTAGGCACTGTCTGTAACAAGTATATAACCCCCTGAGATGTCTAATACCTTTGTCTCTCCCATGACCATGATTGCTGTAAAGCATTCGGTAAAAATCCGCGACAAAATCCGAAAATATAGTTTCATTTATAATGTCAAAGTATTCTTAAAAGTATATTATAAATATATAAGACAATTAAAGTTTGTACAAATTTTATACTAAAGGTGGTATCTAGGAATGAACCCGAGCGAAGACAGGGTGAGTCGCTAGTAGTAGTATAATTTTGTGGGAAAATACTTCTAAAATTTAGAGGTTCATTTGACATTTTACTTACATCTGTTTCAAAATATTCACTCATTGATCTTGACATACTTTGGATAACAGAACTATTATGTTCTCTTGTAGGAATCTTCCCTCCATTGTTCTTTTCAGCTTGTAAACTTTGGATACTTGGTGGTCTTTTCTGGCCTTTTCTTTGTGGGCCTACAGCACTTGCACTACTTGGCATACCCGCATCTGATGTGCCAGATGTACCAGAACCAATCTAAAAGAGCGTTGCATATTACATGTAAAAAAAGTAGTGTCACTATAATTTAATATCTGTGGTATATTTCATTAGAAAAATATTTCAGGAAAGTGTCATTTTACTTACATCCGTTACTGGCAGTGCTGATGAAACACCAGAACTGTTAGGTTGTCGCGTAAGAGTATTTCCTCCAACTTTCATACCGGTATCTAATGTGCCAGATCTACTAGGAACAATCTAAAAGAGCGTTTTTTATTACATGTAAACGTCAGGTTACAACTATGTAGGTGATGCAAATAAACAATGCTAAAATATTATTCAATTAATACGATTATTCGTTTTAAAGAAGTGATATAATTTTATTAATTAAATATTCAGGAACATTTGATAATTAACTTACATTCGTTGCAGCATGTTCACCCGTTGACTTAGACATGTCTCGGTTTACTGGCATTGCTGATGAAACAGCAGAATTGTTACGTTGTCGTGTAGGAGTATTTTCTCCATCTTCCTTTTGTCCTTGAAGATCTTGGATACTTGCTGGATTTTTGAGGCTGTTTGACCTTTGAGTACCTACAGCACTTGCACTACTTGGCATACGCGTACCTGATGTGCCAGACGTACCAGGAACGATCTGAAAGAGTGTAAAACATCACATGTATACATCAGGCAACAAGTTTGTAAGTGATACACTTAGATAATGGTAAAATATTATTCACTTAATACAATTTTTAGTTTTTTTAGAAGTGATGCCCTGCTATAGTGAAGTCGCGAAACAGGAAGAATTTCGTATAACACAATATTGACGACTCGTTTGGCTCAGTTGGTACTTGGTAGTAGCTTATACTTTCTGCGCCAGGGGTCGCGGGTTCGAGTCCCGCTAGAAGCATTCCTTTGTAGAGCACGAATGTTAGTACTTCAGTCATGGATGTTTATATTTGTAATATGTACGTATTTAAATTTATATATGTAGTATACCAAGTATCTGGTATTCGTAACACAAGCTTTGTAGCTTACCACGGAACTAGATGGAGCTGTGTGTAATAATGTGTCAACATTTATTTATTCAAACTTGTTAGAAAATCAAATACACATGATTTTTTAGCTATACAAACAATATTGGTAATTTTAATACATACATTTGCAGTGAGTAGCGGGACTCGAGGTTGTCGGCAAATACCCTGGGCGCCGGGTACCCAGTTCGTTGGTATTTGTCGAATATAACGACGTATCGCAATTATAATGTAACTGATAAATAATAATACATAAATATGATTTACTGATAATGAATGTGATCTGATTCGCGGGTTTGATCCCTCGCTAGTGGCCTCCAACCTCCCCTATAGCCACCCCGAGCCTCGTTAAGCTTTTAACTAGTCCGATTTAACTGATTTACGATTGACTGAACTCACACTTCTGAATACTGAATCTATTACTATGAATTATACCGAATCTCTGAATCTCTCCTACATGTTGCCACCCTAGACTATATATATCTTATTATATAATCTGAGGTTGCCACATGTCTATACTGAATCTCTGAATCTAATTTATGAGCAACAAACGGCTCCCGCGCAATCTTTGAATATTCACACATTGGCAAACCGAACCCACCCACTTGGCAAACACGGCGTTGCGGCCCGATCCGCCTCGCACGCCTACAGAGAAGACACTTCCACTCAGAAGCCCGCACCCGACCTGCCACGGTCGCGTTCCGCACACGACTGTCTCAAATCGCAATCTATTCTATTTGACAGTCTTCGTTCTACCCTCAAGTTTATAAGTAATAATATTTAAATATTTTATCACTATTTCGCGACTACCCTACGGTATTCGCGACAGAGGTGTTGAAAAACCAGAATCATTGTTTTTTTCAATGAAATTTTGTGCCATCTTTAGACTTTTACTCCAATTCTAAAATTGTTATTATAATGAATTAATAATTAACTTGGAAGTGGTACTATGCTAATAGTACACGAGCTAAGGTACACATTTACCCCCTATAGTAAAGTGAAGATCAGTAAAAATACAAAAAAGTTGGAAAAGAGAAGAAAAATTGAGTGAAAGTGAATCAAGAGGTGTTCAGAGTTTATTGGCAAACTTGGTACAACACTACACTACTTGGTGGTACTTGGTACATCAGATAACTAATATATTCTAAAGGAAAAAAATATAAAATAAATAATAAGAAAAATATAAAAACTGTTTAATTTATTACATTCATTGACTTACCATAAGATCTTTGTCCAGATTATAAGTATACTTCGATTTTGACGCGCCTCGGCCACGTTTAGCAGAACCTATACGTTTTCGTGTAGGGGCCTTTCCTCTAGCACTGACAGCACTTGCACTACTTGGCCATATAACTGATGTGCCAGACGTACCAGGAATAATCTATATAAAAAAGATACAGCAAGTATGTATACATAAAAATACAAAAAAGTGGAAAAAGATGAAAACTTGAGTGAAAGTGAATCAAGAGGTGTTCAGAGTTTATTGGCAAACCTGGCAAACAAACACGGGAGAGACTCAAAGACGAAATAAATCCGCGACAAAATCCGTAAAGATCGTTTCTTTTATAATGTCAAATATTCGCATAAACCTAAGAAAGTATTATGGAGCAACCTAGTCCAGTCCCCCCCCCCCTTAGTTCCGCTACAGGTTACACTATGTAGGTGATGCAAATAAACAATGCTAAAATATTATTCAATTAATACGATTATTCGTTTTTTTAAAGTTATATATTTTTATAGTTCGAAATCCGAGTAGTGCGATTTATGAGGCTGTTAGACCTTTGGGGACCTAGAGCACTTGCACTACTTGGCATATCTGCATCTGATGTGCCAGACGGACCAGGAAAATTCTAAAACAGGTAATACATCAGGTAACATTTTCGTTTCAATTATTTCGAGCAATCGCTGAACATTCTCCTCACTTTCTTTTTCTCTCAGTCATGTGTGTTCAACACGACCAATCTAAATCTAATAAAATTTGTAGAAAACCCAAATAAGTAACTAATTATTGTAACCCATCACCACCCAGAACCCTGGTGGTTCAGTCAAAACTAAGCGAAGCAAGGCGGGCATTATCTATATAAATAAAATGATAGAGGTCTGAAGTTGTGCGCGCATCACGTAAAAACTACTGGATAGATTTCAATGAAACTTTCTAAGTTTTATTTCTTAGACACTTGGCCCTTATCACAAAAAAAAATTGCGATATCTTCATTTAATAAAAAGTTATTAAAGTTTCAAGAAACAACGATTTGTTTATGCACTGCGTGTTCAGTGAAGTATGTTTCCTTCTCGCGGAGTAGTGGGGCAAGCGGCGTAGCGCGCATGCGGAAAACTTTGTTAATATTTCAAGCAACGCGGACGAAGTCGCGGGTATCAGCTAGTCATTAATAAATCATGTGTATTTAGTTTTCTAACAACTTTGAATGGCAGTATTCACTTTCTCACATGATAGAAGCCTTCAATCGAGACTTATTAATTATTTATTGGCTAACTCTTGCTAAGACTTAAAATATACATCAAAATAACAATCATTACTTAGTATACAGATATTCTATTTTGTTTACAACAAATTAAATGGAGAGCATAAAATTGGTTATTTCTTGAAACTTTACATAGATAATATAAAGTATAATTATTAAAATTGGTGTCGTGGGACACCGGATAGGAACGAAGCTCCTTATTATAAAAATATTAATTTTAAGTTCTATTAGCGGTATAAAGCAAATAATTATTTTGGTATACATTTTCACTAGAAAGAAGTTGGCGGTACTTCGTATTTTTTTATTTCATTATACCTCAAAAAATTGCTCCTTAAATGCTCCAGCAGAATCTGTAATTGCTCCACCGCAATCTTAATCGGTTAATTAATTATTATTTTTTTTTAAATAAATTTTTTGAAAAATTTAATTTTGCTATAAAGTCGCAAAATCCTAATCCTAAAGTATTATAAAATAGTATAATGTTTATCTCCTAAAGTACACTCGCAATAATAATTTTTATCTATATATATTACGAGACTTGAATGTAGAAGTACAAAAAATATTGGTAATTTTAATACATACATTTGTTCCTAAAAGTCCATATTTCCTTAAGTCCGTTGCAGTGAGTGGGACTCGAGGTTTTGAAAAACTTTTGATTTTTTCAATGTCATATCCTCTCTTCATCAGTTTCAATGTCTAAAATTGTTATTATATTGAATTAATCTTTACAACATTAACTTAGAAGTGGTACTGTGCTACTACCCCTAAGTGGTACTGTACCCCCCCCCCCCTTGTGAAGGGAAGATCTAGTAAAAATACAAAAAAGTGGAAAGAGAAGAAAAATTGAGTGAAAGTGAATCAAGCGGTGTTCAGAGATTATTAACTAGTTCTGTGTACAAACTACGGCTGTTGGTACACCACTTATTTATACATATAAATAAAATTAAAGTGTCTGTTCGAATTCAGCTTGTCTGTCTGTGGACAGATTTGGACGGAATTTTCAATCGCAGATAACTAATGTTTAGTAAAAAAAGAAAATACAATATAAATAATGAGAAAAATATGAAAACTGTTTAATTTATTATTCATTGACTTACGGTAAGCTGTACGGCCAGATTATGAGTATTCTTTGATTTTGACGCTCCCCGGCCACGTATAGCAGAACCTACACGTTTTCGTGTAGGGGCCTTTCCTCTAGCACAGACAGCACTTGCACTACTTGGCATATCTATAACTGATGTGCCAGACGTACCAGGTTCAATCTATATAAAAAAAGATACAGCTAGTATGTATACATAAAACATACAAAAAAAAGTACACATGTCAGAAGTAATAAATATTTGGCAAACTAATTTTTAAATCTCGTTTATATTTATACTAAATAACCCTGACTAAGCTCGTTGAGAGAGGGAGATGGCGCGAAGGTCACACCCACGAGTTAGACAGAGTTAGAAATGTCACTGACTCGCGGTGGGCGAGATCTAAGGCTAACTCTTCCCCGTCTCTGAGCGCCTGGTACTATGGACTTATTTTTTCGTTTCATCGAGTTTGAAATCACTACGATTCTAAAGAAGTTTCACCTCAAAAATATTGATAATTTTAATACATACACTTGGTCTTAAAGGTCCATTATCTCTCTTGTTTGTTGACGTAGTGCTTGGTTGGACTTGAGCTATTGAAGGAAGAACTAATCTAGTCGATCTTTCTGCAGGAGATGCAGAGAGAGATTGACTTATTGAGATTACTGGTGTAACCTGTAATTATTAAAGAAATATACAATCAATACAAAAATTACCTAATAAAAATTATATATTATTATTTCATTATTCACATAGACCCACTCACTCACTCACATAGACAAGTTCTTTTGCAATATAATTTATAAATTACTAGCGACTCGCCCTCGCTTCGCTTCTTCCATAGATTTAGCACAGGCAAAGACACGGGATCTGCTAGTTAAGCATATAAACCTTCCTCTTGAATCACTCTATCTATTAAAAAAACCGCATCAATATCCGTTGCGTAGTTTTAAAGATTTAAGCGTACATAGCGATATAGGGACAGAGAAAGCGACTTTGTTTTATACTATGTAGTGATAAAATTGAGTAAATGTCATTTGGTATGTTAGTCTGTAGCTATTATAGGTTCGGCAAGAATGTTAAGGGGTATGAGACTATAGAATTAATTATATTTTAAGGTACTTTGATGCCATCTTGAAATTTTTGTAAATTGTTGGTAGACACTGTCTTTAACAAGTATATAACCCCCTGAGACGTAAAATAACTTAAGTCTCTCCCGTGACCATGATTGCTGTAAAGCATTCGAAACTTTGGGAACCAAAAATCATAATAAATCCTATCCTAAAAAGTAAACCTAAGAAACCCATTATCCTATCCTGGACTAAGAAGAAATACAAAAAAATCGAATATCATAAAAATTGGTTCAGCTGTTTTTGAGTTATAAATGGTATAACTAATACGATATATGTATTAGGTTACGGTAAAACAACAAAACTAATGACAATAATCATTTATTACCCTAAATTTAAAAATACTGTTACAAATAAATAACCATGAATAAAAAGAGGTAAAACATATATAATAATAAAAAAAACCTGGTTAAGTGAGACATCAAAGGACCTGCAATGTCGTTTCACTTATAGAGGTATTCCACTTACCCAGTGTCTCAGATATCCAGGTATATATAAATATCTGTCTTATTTACAGAGGGTTCCATTGATAGTGGTTATTGACAGGTTATTTCAGTTATAAAGGTGCGACCAAACAAAACAATGTTATCTCAGTTGCAGAGGTTTATGCATATAAAATTTACTCCCTGTCTCAGCTATAGAGGTAACTATGATGATAAATCGAAAGAACAAATCCCAGATATAGAGGCTTAGCTCGTCCCACTAACAGGGGTAATTCAGTGCCAAAGTGTTGGGACCTCAGCATGAGTTCCGGTTATGGAGGTTTCTCACTTATACAGGTCCCACTTAACCAGGTTTCACTGTATTTATTACCTACAGAAGTAATTTTGAATTAATATTTTCATTCAATATTACTCTTATGGTCTGATAACATGTCATAATAATCCATAGTGTTGTAATTAATGTCCGTTGTAACTTTTAAGAGTGCAATAACTTCACTCTCTATTTCTAAATTACCGCTCAATTTCTTTCGTGTCTTCTTCACAAAACGCGACACTGGCAGAATGTATTGCGTCTGTTTACGCAATTCTAAGCCATAAAAAAATAAAGCTGTGGATTCTCGTATACAAGTCCACGTTATTTATAAAGATTTTTTTAAAGCTTTAGACATGTATATGATCAACTATCACAATATTTTATTACAAAAATTATCTCAGTTTGGAATTACGGGCTGCTTATTGAAGAGGTTAAAAACACATTAAAATAAGCTTCTGCAAATTGTAGGTGCTAATGGTTTTTCTTCCTCTGCCTTTGCTATTCAAGCTGGAGTACCTCAAGGATCTCATTTGGGTCCAACATTATTTAAAATTTTTACTAATGATATTTGCCATTGCTTTAGAAATTATAATTTTTTTTAGATTCAAAGATATTAAAATATAAGCCAATTAGATATTAAATTTGCTACAAGCTGATGGAAACCATTCAATTAAGTGGTCTAACACTAATAGGATGGTAATCATTATTAATAAATGTAATTATATCAAGTTATCGAGAAATCGTTTAACTACAACCAATGAATTTAAAATAATTATTATTCTTGTACATAATTAATATTCTTGTTTTGTAGAGTGAATCTCGACTTGTTTGGTAGATTTTGTTTATTTGTTTAATTTCTTTAGATCATAGTATTGTTTTTTTTATACCTATGTTACTATTTCACACATATTTTTGCATGCGGTGTTCATCTTAAAAGGTAATGCATTTAGCAATAAGAGCTTTGTAACATAGCATAATTATTACTGTATTTGTAACTTTACTTTATTTTACTTTATTTGTACTGTAGTAATAAATAAATAAAATCTGTAAAAGATTTTAGTGTTTTATTTTATAGAAAGCTTAATTCAACAAACACGCTGATTCAATGACGAGTAAATGCTATAATTTATTGGGCTTTGTAGAGATCCCCTTACATAGATTATACTTTACAAAACTCTAATTAGGAGCTCCATAGAATATTGCAGTGTTATCTGGAATCCGTGGAATCTGGAATCGTGGTAAGCTACTAGGCTTGTGTTACGGATACTACACATCCTAACTAATATTATAAATGCGAAAGTAACTCTGTCTGTCTGTCTGTCTGTCTGTTACGCTTTCACGCCTAAACCGCTGAACCGAATTCGATGAAATTTGGTACACAGATAGAGAAGACCTTCAGAAAGGACATAGGTTACTTTTTATCCCTGTAATCCCACGGGAACGGCAACTACGTGGGTGAAACCGCGAGGCGCAGCTAGTATTATATAACTTTAACAACCATGACTTAGGAGTACAAATACTTGTGCTCAACAAAGGAATGCCCCCAGCAGAAATCGAACCCTCGACCACTGGCGTAGAAAGTAGGACCATACTTTCTGGAAAAACTAAACTTGAATCTACTGATTCTACCTCAACCACTCAAAACTACCAGCCATCAAACCTAAAGCAATGAGGGGTATCGCGTATGAATTTGCCGCTAGGGGCGCTTGTGTAGCGTGAGCTTGTGTTCTCCGAAATGTCAAATGTCACTGTTTGCCGGTTGGCTACGCGGTTTATTTCTATTAAGATTATTGTTACGAATATTTAGCAATACGTTACATTAATTATGGCAAATAGAAGTTGCGAATCGCTACTTACTACTGCTTTGAGACAGTTTTAGCTTTCGGAAACTTATGTTCGCTTTTTTCCGAGCAAAACGGGACTGCGCTACACTGTAGCATGGACAATACGTTTACTCTACGGTTCTATTGTATTAAATATGATTTAAATGTAAATTATTCTTTTGGCGCCCGTAAAAACTAACTTTAACAGCCGTACTTTAGGATCTCACTCTACAGTAGCGCCACCTGGTGAGCCAAAAAACGATAGTCCTCATTACGGAACTTTGGAAGGAAGTACCTCCCTTTTAATACTAAAAAACCTTATTTCTTTCTTTCTTTCTTTCTTTCGCCAGTTCTTCTCAGGTCAGAGGTTTCTTCTTTCCGAACTGGTGGTAGACTCATGACGTTCAGTAAGAAATTGTAACAATTTCTATGCTGAATGAAATATTTTGATTTGATTTGATTCTACCTCAATCACCCAGAACTACCAGCCACCACAAATCTAAAGCAATTACGGGGATCTTAGATCAGAAATTATCTTTAGTTGGTGTTTCAAAGAACTTAGTAAGTAACCCCAAGTAGTATGTATCAGAAAATTCGAAAAAAGCCATACATTGAAGCTAGTTCTGAAACAAATAGTGGTAATTTCAATACATACACTTGTTCCTGGAGGTAGTCTGATGTTACATTCTCGAGCTGCTGAAGGACCAGCTGATGCAGCAGATACTCCTGAAGTGGATGCTTCACTTCCCGATTTTTGTTGTGTAATCTGAAATTATCATAATTTTATTCAATCAATACAACAATTCATCATTCATAATAGATGAAACTATCTTTTTACAAAATTAAAAAAAAAATTAAATTGTGGGTAGGCAGGCACTGTCTGTAACAAATCAAAATATTTTATTCAGCATAAAAATTGTTACAATTTCTTACTGAACGTCATGAGTCTACCACCAGTTCGGAAAGAAGAAACCTCTGACCTGAGAAGAACTGGCGAAAGAAGCTCCGCGGGACTAATATTTTTTTTTCTATCTTAATTTCACTCTTTTTTTAAAATAAATTGTAACTGAACAATAATTCTTTATGTTGAAATAGCCTGGCGGCGATCACATCATTCCCAATACGTATTGTCTTCTAAAAAATCGTAACCCCCAGTAATAAGTATCAGAAAATTAGAAAAAAGTCATATGTTGAAACTAGTTCTGAAACAAATATTGGTAATTTCAATACATACACTTGTTCCTGGAGGTAGTCTGATGTTACATGCTCGAGGTGTTGAAGGACCAGCTGATCCAGCAGATAATCTTGCAGTGGATGCTTCACTTCTTGAGTTATTTTGTGTAATCTGAAATTGTTATAATATTATTCAAACAATACAACAATTAGTTATATTTTGCAAAAAAAAAAATACTAAGCAAAGCAAGGTTATGGAGCTTAGTTGTTGTGTATGCCTTCGGACATTTGTGTGTATGGAGTCTTCGGACGTTTGTGTGTGTGGTGTTTTCGGACTTTTGTGTGTGGTGTCTTCGGACGTTTGCGTGTTTGGTGTCTTCGGACGTTTATGTGTGTGGTGTCTTCGGACGTTTGTGTGTGTGGTGTCTTCGGACGTTTGTGTGTGTGTGTGTGTGTGGTGTCGTCGAACGTTTGTGTGTGTGTGGTGTCGTCGGACGTTTGAGTGTGTGGTGTCTTCGGACGTTTGTGTGTGTGTGTGTGGTGTCTTCAGATGTGTGTGTGTGGTGTCTTCGGACGTTTGTATGTGTGGTGTCTTCGGACGTTTGTGTGTGTGGTGTTTTCGGTCGTGTGTGTGTGTGTGTGATGTTTTACTTCTCTGTTTAGCAGAGTGGACTTGGAGCGGCCTCAGGCGACGTTTTTGCGCCGGGGCGTTGATTAGTGTGAGTGCAAGTGATTAGTACTACTACTGAATTCACTTTGATTAGTGATTAGTGCCGTTATTTTCTCCTAATCACTAATCATCTGCACTAATCACTTGCACTAATCACTTGTCAAAGTGAATTCAGGCCTTTAGGCGAAAAAAAATTTAAAAAAAGCTTGGTGTCTTTAAGAGCATAGGAAGGAAGTGACCACATTCTCATACAAAAAAAGACTTGATTTCATAATATTGGTAATTTTAATACATACACTTGGTCTTGAAGGTCCATTTTGTCTATTGTTTGTTGACGTGTCTGGTTGGACTTGAGGTGTTGAAGGACCAGCTGATCCAGCAGATCTTCCTGCAGTGGACGCTTCACTTCCTGAGTTTTTTTGTGTAATCTGAAATTGTTATAATATTATTCAATCAATACAACAATTCATCATTCATTATAAATAAAACTATCTTTTTACAAAATTAAAAAAAACATGTAAATTGTGGGTAGGCACTCTCTGTAACAAATCAAAATATTTTTTTCAGCATAAAAATTGTTACAATTTCTTACTGAACGTCATGAGTCTACCACCAGTTCGGAAAGAAGAAACCTCTGACCTGAGAAGAACTGGCGAAAGAAGCTCAGCGGGACTAATATTTTTTTTAATCTTAATTTCACTCTTTTTTAAAATTAAATTGTAAATTAACAATAATTCTATATGTTGAAATAGCCCGGCGGCGATCACATCATTCCCAATACGTATTGTCTTCTAAAAAATCGTAACCCTCAGTAATAAGTATCAGAAAATTCGAAAAAAGCCATACGTTGAAACTAGTTCTAAAACAAATATTGGTAATTTCAATACATACACTTGTTCCTGGAGGTAGTCTGATGTTACATGCTCGAGGTGTTGAAGGACCAGCTGATCCAGCAGATAATCTTGCAGTGGATGCTTCACTTCTTGAGTTATTTTGTGTAATCTGAAATTGTTATAATATTATTCAAACAATACAACAATTAGTTATATTTTGCAAAAAAAAAAATACTAAGCAAAGCAAGGTTATGGAGCTTAGTTGTTGTGTATGCCTTCGGACGTTTGTGTGTGTGGTGTTTTCGGACTTTTGTGTGTGGTGTCTTCGGACGTTTGCGTGTTTGGTGTCTTCGGACGTTTATGTGTGTGGTGTCTTCGGACGTTTGTGTGTGTGGTGTCTTCGGACGTTTGTGTGTGTGTGTGTGTGTGGTGTCGTCGAACGTTTGTGTGTGTGTGGTGTCGTCGGACGTTTGAGTGTGTGGTGTCTTCGGACGTTTGTGTGTGTGTGTGTGGTGTCTTCAGATGTGTGTGTGTGGTGTCTTCGGACGTTTGTATGTGTGGTGTCTTCGGACGTTTGTGTGTGTGGTGTTTTCGGTCGTGTGTGTGTGTGTGTGATGTTTTACTTCTCTGTTTAGCAGAGTGGACTTGGAGCGGCCTCAGGCGACGTTTTTGCGCCGGGGCGTTGATTAGTGTGAGTGCAAGTGATTAGTACTACTACTGAATTCACTTTGATTAGTGATTAGTGCCGTTATTTTCTCCTAATCACTAATCATCTGCACTAATCACTTGCACTAATCACTTGTCAAAGTGAATTCAGGCCTTTAGGCGAAAAAAAATTTAAAAAAAGCTTGGTGTCTTTAAGAGCATAGGAAGGAAGTGACCACATTCTCATACAAAAAAAGACTTGATTTCATAATATTGGTAATTTTAATACATACACTTGGTCTTGAAGGTCCATTTTGTCTATTGTTTGTTGACGTGTCTGGTTGGACTTGAGGTGTTGAAGGACCAGCTGATCCAGCAGATCTTCCTGCAGTGGACGCTTCACTTCCTGAGTTTTTTTGTGTAATCTGAAATTGTTATAATATTATTCAATCAATACAACAATTCATCATTCATTATAAATAAAACTATCTTTTTACAAAATTAAAAAAAACATGTAAATTGTGGGTAGGCACTCTCTGTAACAAATCAAAATATTTTTTTCAGCATAAAAATTGTTACAATTTCTTACTGAACGTCATGAGTCTACCACCAGTTCGGAAAGAAGAAACCTCTGACCTGAGAAGAACTGGCGAAAGAAGCTCAGCGGGACTAATATTTTTTTTAATCTTAATTTCACTCTTTTTTAAAATTAAATTGTAAATTAACAATAATTCTATATGTTGAAATAGCCCGGCGGCGATCACATCATTCCCAATACGTATTGTCTTCTAAAAAATCGTAACCCTCAGTAATAAGTATCAGAAAATTCGAAAAAAGCCATACGTTGAAACTAGTTCTAAAACAAATATTGGTAATTTCAATACATACACTTGTTCCTGGAGGTAGTCTGATGTTACATGCTCGAGGTGTTGAAGGACCAGCTGATCCAGCAGATAATCTTGCAGTGGATGCTTCACTTCTTGAGTTATTTTGTGTAATCTGAAATTGTTATAATATTATTCAAACAATACAACAATTAGTTATATTTTGCAAAAAAAAAATACTAAGCAAAGCAAGGTTATGGAGCTTAGTTGTTGTGTATGCCTTCGGACATTTGTGTGTATGGAGTTTTCGGACGTTTGTGTGTGTGGTGTCTTCGGACGTTTGTGTGTGTGTGTGTGTGTGGTGTCTTCGGACGTTTGTGTGTGTGTGTGTGTGGTGTCTTCGGACGTTTGTGTGTGTGATGTCATCGGACGTTTGTGTGTGTGTGTGGTGTCTTCGGACGTTTGTGTGTGTTTGGTGTCTTCGGACGTTTGTGTGTGTGGTGTCGTCGGACGTTTGTGTGTGTGGTGTCTTCGGAAGTTTGTGTGTGTGTGTGTGGTGTCTTCAGATGTGTGTGTGTGGTGTCTTCGGACGTTTGTATGTGTGGTGTCTTCGGACGTTTGTGTGTGTAGTGTCTTCGGACGTTTGTGTGTGTAGTGTTTTCGGTCGTGTGTGTGTGTGTGTGTGTGATGTTTTACTTCTCTGTTTAGCAGAGTGGACTTGGAACAGCCTCAGGCGACGTTTTTGCGCCGGGGCGTTGATTAGTGTGAGTGCAAGTGATTAGTACTACTACTGAATTCACTTTGATTAGTGATTAGTGCCGTTATTTTCTCTTAATCACTAATCATCTGCACTAATCACTTGCACTAATCACTAATCAAAGTGAATTCAGGCCTTTAGGCGAAAAAAATTTAAAAAAAAGCTTGGTGTCTCTAAGAGCATAGGAAGGAAGTGACCACATTCTCATACAAAAAAAGACTTGATTTGATAATATTGGTAATTTTAATACATACACTTGGTCTTGAAGGTCCATTTTGTCTATTGTTTGTTGACGTGTCTGGTTGGACTTGAGGTGTTGAAGGACCAGCTGATCCAGCAGATCTTCCTGCAGTGGACGCTTCACTTCCTGATATTATTTGTGTAGTCTGAAATTTTTATAATATTATTCAATTAATACAAAAATTGACGACACAAGCTCCCTTCACAGCTTACCACGGAAAGATGGCGCTGTGTAATAATGTCCCAACATATTTATATATTTTATATGTAGTTGGTGTTTCTAAGAAAGTAATCCTCTTTTTATACGAAAAACCTTGGAATTGAAACTACTTTTGCAAAAAAATGTTGGTTAATAAATTTGAATAGATACAATAATTCTCCCTGAGTGAGTACTTCTTTGGACTTGGGACGTTGGAGGACCAGCTGACCTGGTATTTCCTCCTATTGCTACAATTTCTGGAACATCCTGTTCGACAATTAGTTTCTTAGAAGGTTTGCTATCCTCACTAATATTATAAATGCGAAAGCAGTCTGTCTGTCTGTCACGCTTATACACCAAAAATACTGAACCGATTTCAATGAAATTTGGTACGCAGATAATCTAGAGCCTGAGAAAGAACATAGGCTACAATTACTACTATTTTTAATGCAAAGAAAGGGTTGTAAGGTATCGTCATTTTTAGAGCTAGACGCTTGAAAGTTATTTTTAAATTGCTGATTCTATATAAGGATGGTCCTAAACAGGCAATATTTTTCGGCAATGTTGGCTGCAATATTGACAACTAACTGCAGGGTCATCACAACAATATTGCGACAATGGCCGAGCAATATTTGGGCGGGCAATATGTTGCAATTATATTATTGTCAAGGTAACGTAGCAACTGAAAAAAACAACAATAGCACAGAATATAGCAATTAATCACGGCGTCACTCACAGCAAACTTCAGTCACGTAGAAAAGGGCGCATTATGCCATTACAATAGATAGCGACCGGCAATATTGGCCATACGCGGCCACACCAAACATGATTGCCGATATGGCCGGGACAGTATTGCTTCAATGTTGCCGGTATTACATACAGTATTGCTTCAATTTTTCTGCTGTGGCTGCAATAAAGTGTTATTTGCAATAAAGCGTTATTGCAGCCACATCAGAAAAATAAACTAGTGGATCCCGCGGCTTCGCACGCGCTGAAGCGAGTTTGAGTCGCTAATCCTGATATAAAAATGTTAGTCGCATCATCTTACCTGTGTTATTTCTTGCGGCCATACATAAAGGGATTGGTCTGAAAGAATATTTTTTATAAAATTATTTTTAGTTCTTCAATAAAAGCTGATTTTAAGACGACATATTTGTGTGTTTTAAAAAAAACTAAAATGAATGTTGTGATTCAATCTGTAATTTTTGTTGTTATTCGATACCTCAGAACTAATTTTAATGAGTTTTATTTTATGATATTATAGACAAATATAGTTGTGACTTGTTTTCAGCCCTTTTTAACGTCCCACTGCTGGGACGGGTCTCCCTCAGTACGAGGGAGATCAGGTCATAGTCCACCGCGCTGGCCTAGTACATGTTGGCGGACTTCACATGTCTTTCGAGAACTTGGTAGGGAGGAACAAGTGGTAATCATGATTCGCACATGAAAATATCAGAGGTGCGAGACCCGGATTTGAACCCGCATCACTCGGTTATTCAAGCGAGCGCGTTACCGCTGGGCTACCTCTGCATAGGCTACTATAGATAAAGGCCTTATTAATTTAAAATCTATAGATTCGCCTCTGGTATAATGGCTATTTCGATTATATTTCACAACTCGTCAGTAACTCCACTGGAAACTATGTTATTTTAGAAAAAAATGCTTTTACTTACATGCTGAAGAGTCAGATCGTGTTTTGGGTGTAAATTTTCCTTTTTCAGCCATCACTGCAGCTCTATAACAAATAAACAATCATGATAGAGAACAAAAATAAGTTTATACTAGTACTAGTTCACTTTCGTTCTGCTTGGGTATGTACCCTGGGCATGTTTTAACGGTTAGTACCGATTACACAGAAATGTAATATTTTCCCGCAATAAAACAATGAATAAATAATTATGTAAGGACATTCTTACAACAGCGCCATCCAGTTCCGTGGTAAGCTACGATGCTTGTGTTACGGATACCAGATAGTTGATATACTACATATATAACTTTTAAATACATACATATTATAAATATTCATTTATTACGTAAGACTACTTTCGCTAGTTTTTGATCCCCTCCCTCCCTATTATAAGAAATAATAAGAATAGGCCGACCCCCTCCCCCCCTGTTTAATATTTATTACGTAAGAGTCTAGAAGAAAAAATGAATACACGTTTTTAAAGTTTATTTTTTAAAATAACAATTTTTTAAAATGTTTATTTGTAATTTTAAAGGTACCGTACCTTTACCTAAAGTATAGATTTTTCAAAGTATAATCTTAACTTTGCGCATTTTTTTCATCTTACATAAGAACTATCGAGACTCCCTCCCATCCCCTTGTTAGAAAACATAAGACATGGTCGACCACCCTCCCCCCTTAAATTGTCTTACGTAATAAATGAATGGCCCCTAAGCCAAACGAGTCGTCAGTCGCCATAATTTGAACGAATTACATTTTTGATTTGAAAATAACTGTAAAATCATACTATGCTTTTAATTTTTTTTATGTAAGTGTAGCTGTAGGCATTTAGTAGCAGTTCCGTAATAAGCTACGAGGCTTGTGTTACGGATACCAGATAGTTGATATACTACACATATAAATTTTAAATACATACATAATATAAATATTAACATCCATGACTATTGATTAGAGAACAAACATTCGTGCTCGCGTACTATAACTACGTAACTAAGATAGCAACTTGAGTAAAATCACAATACTGTATAACAGTAGTCTTTAACAGTCATGAGTCACAATTTTATAAAGCACACCTAAAATATGAATTCTAATTTCAATCTATCTCCCGTTTTAATAATTTTATGAAACTACTTCTAAATAAAAATATTATTACAATTTATTTATCTTATTTCAATTAAAAATTATTTCATTGAAACTTGGATAATAATCTGCATACCTAGCATATTAATGAATAAATCATATTAGGTAACACTATTAAATTGTTATAGTGTAAATTATTAATAATGTAGGTATATTTTTTACGATTATTTTTAAGCTAGTTTATCAAATACCATACCGATAATATAAATGTTGGTTCACTATTACGTCATATTCAGGGTTAATCTATATATAGGTATATACATATATAATTATATTTACATATTGAAAAATTTATTAAATTGTGTTAAGATTTTATTTGCTTTGGCTGGCACCGACTCCAACAATAACTAAGTACCTAATTAAAATTATTTTTTTCTTTTTAGTTTCGATTTGTAACGTTTTGAAGTCGGTTTTCATTTTTGTTAAAAAATAATTTATTTTTAATTTTTTAGTGGAAATTAGATATTTTGTTTAAATATAATATTGGTAGGCTAACTAAACTACTGCTCCAATAAGTCTGCGAAGTTTTGAGTGAAAGACAATAGTCAATCGAGATTTGTCCACGTCTATTTTTCCACGTAACTCGTAGACGTTAATAAGATTTACCTTCTATTATCAGATCAACCTAATATCCTGAAGGAATACTACTATCGGTTCATAAGTACGTATAATATTAAAAGAATTTTCTTTCAACTCCTAACCGTTAAGGGATTGGGAGGTTGAGAGATATACCTTACATCATCACAAATTCTTGAACAGCTTTATAAAATATACGAAAAACGTAATAAATGCCTATAAAATTTGAGAGTTGCCCTCGATTTCCCTAGGATCCCATCATCAGATCCTGACTTGGTGATAATGTGAATATCTTGGAAGTATACCCTACCGAACAAAACAAAATTGTAATCGGCCAGCATTTGACGCAGAAATAAATGAACAAACATAAAAAGAACCATTGAGGAATTGTACCGTCCATCATCAGCACATCCACATGAGATGATGATTTTCATACGTAAAAGCTTCATCAGTTTTAGAAAATGTATCAAAAACATAGTAGGTGCCTATAAAATTTGAGAGTTGCCCTCGATTTCCCTGGGATCCCATCATCAGATCCTGACTTGGTGACAATGGGACCAACTGGAAACTATACCCTTTCAAACAATAAAAGAATTTTCCAAATCGGTCCAGCCATCGTCGAGTAATCGGGGAACATACATAGGAAAAAAAAAAACAAAGTCCCCGACGAATTGAGAACCTCCTCCTTTTTTTGAAGTCGGTTAAAAATGAATCCCTATTTCCCTTCGTCACGTCCGCGTCATCACGCGTGAACGGCTAGACGGATTTCGCTTTCGCTCGATTTTGATGCAGTTTTTCTTAATAGATAGGGAGATTCAGAGGAAAGTTTCTATGTATAATACACTAGCGGAAACCGCAGCTTCGCTCGCGCTAAATCGAATCAAATAGGGACGAGTCGGAGAGAAACGAGGGCGAGTCGCTAGTATTGTGAGTGAAAGTCCCATCAAAATTGGTTCAGCTGTTTCATTGATTAGCCAGAAGGAACAGACAGATAGGCAAAAATTTTAAAAATTAGTTTTCTGTTGTTAGTATTGTATATACTTTGCATTGCGTGAAAAGCTGTTAATTTTAAATTAAAAACAGACTCTTCAATTTTATTTATATGTACTGAATTGCAAAAATAAGAAAACCCAAGTAAAAGTTTTATTTTTACCTGGGTTTATACGAACTAAAAAGAAGAGAAGTTAACGGGACATATTATTTAAGGAGACATACACATAGAAGATAGCTACTGTAAAACATGTTTTTTAATAACACATTAGTATTGTTTAATAATTTCTTATCCTAAATTACTTGATATAATATAATAGCTCTTCATATAATAATATAGTAGTCTTCAAAAATTATGTTTTGATTACTCTGCTAAGGTTATCAAAATTTAATAGATTAGGTAAATTTTCTTCGAGAAGCATCAATTAGCTTGGGGTCTTCGTTGGCTCGGGTTTTCAATTTAATGATATCTATATATCCTATTACATTTGTGTCAAACAAATGGAGTGACGTATGAACCATTAATTCTGTGATTATGAGGATACATAGTTTTATCTTGTACATATATTATAACACTGTTGGCCTAAGCCATAGTCGGGTAGAGACAGACTGACAGGAGTTGCTGTGGCTCTTTTCAGTACAACTGCTTTTTAATACCTACATCATGATTTTTTATTGGAGTCTATTGAAATAAAGTTATTTTAATTTTTGACTACTATAATTTTAATTACTATTATTATATGTATGAAATATTTTTTGGTCTATCTGAAATTACTTAAAGCACAAAAGGATTGGTGATATTAATAATGTATATTTTCGAAAATGGGAGGGCATATAAATTTTAACTGTGATTTTGAATTAAGCGTTGCCTAAAATATTTTCTAAAATGGTAGTTTAAATAAATGTAATTTTATTTTTTTAATATAAGTAAATGTTTTCTAACAAAAAAACATATTTTACTTAGTTATTAACAAATTTACCACTTGTAATTCTCTTTATCTACTATTATAACAAAATTTCAATAATAAGAGCTTAATTTTATAACAAACAGTGCTTTAAATAATTTCATTTATACATATTGATAATTGATATACAATATAGGTTATAAAAGAAAAAACAAAATACATTAAAAAAAACAAAATTAATTTACGTTTAGTTCAGTACTTATAATAAAAAAATGTTATTAAAATATATTTGTTACTTACTAACAACAGTCCTAGGACGAATTGATAAGGAA
This sequence comes from Boloria selene, assembly GCA_905231865.2. Classification (NCBI taxonomy): domain Eukaryota; kingdom Metazoa; phylum Arthropoda; class Insecta; order Lepidoptera; family Nymphalidae; genus Boloria; species Boloria selene. The sequence goes on along the minus strand of HG993158.1, from coordinate 7,015,968 downwards.
AAATCGTTTAATTTATAATTCTCATACAATGAGATACACAACACATTTTTAAAAAATAGGATATCATTTGTTAATATTATAAATCATTATAATTAATTATTATTATTCACACTTTAATTATAATTCCAAACTTAATTACGCCTATATCACTTCACGAATTAACTCAAACTGCTTGAATGTTTAACTAATTTAGATTATTCTGTTTTAACTTATAGGAGTTATAGGTCTCGCATTTCAATAAGTAATAATAATTTGCAACTTCATAGGTATTAACAATTTATATTTTAAAATTAAACTACTAAGTACTATAACTTCATATTCAACAAGTAGGTAGCGAAAAATAGGGTTGCCATTATGAGTTATGACAATCTAGTTTGCGAATTGCGGCTATTTTAAACGAAATAGTAGCCACTAGCCAGTTTTGTATAAAATAAATGATACTTATAAGTTGTGTTCATGTAAGATAAGTAAAATGCGATTCAGCAGCACACGGTTTTATAATTTTATACATTATTTAGGTTTATTAGTCTATAGATTCAGAGTACCATCTCAAAAGATGACGTATACGGTAATAATTAATCGTCATTCGTCCATCAAACATAGCACAATTCCTTTCCCGCCCTTTTTACACTCAAGATAACAGCTTGGCCTTGCGGACTGCACAGTTTTTATATTATAACTGGCAACTTATACGATTACATAATTTTTATAGGCTATTTCATTTACATAATATATTCATTATAGATTTATTTTTTATTTTTTTATTTTTGATAAATGTCATTTGAAATATTTCTATAGATATAACGTTGGATCTAAAATAATTACTTTAACGATTTGATTAAATTAGTAATGAAAAAAGAATAAAGTCCAATATTATTATCTGATGACTTGTAAAATCTGAATACAATGTACATGATAATTCACGTGAATCAAATGCAAACATATATAATATTTAATAATTCATATTCAACAAATGACAAAATTCGAAAAGTCTACCAACTTTTATGGGGGAAATGTAATTGCAACATTATTTGGTTTTATGTGTGCGTATGTTGAATGTTGATTGATCACACACTTGTATGAGTAGTACTACACACAGTTCTGACTTCTGATTAGAGTTTTAGAGTATCAGTATACTGATTACTGCTACATAATATTCCTTATATTGACCTTGGCCCTCGCACATTATAATAATATATTCATTAAAATTTAAGCGCGCGAGACATATTATTTGCATAGCAACGCGCGCGCCGGACGGTACCATGGATATACACACATTTAAACAGTTCTTTTTAGTTTTCGGAGCTCCATTTTGTTTTTACAAGCTAATAGTTATTTTTAGAGCTAACCATTATTGATGACACAAACGCTTTTAAGTTTTATCAGAGCTAACGTACCTCTTAATAAGACGTACGCGGCAACATATTATGATGTATTTATTAACCGACTTCAAAAAAGGAGGAGGTTATATGTTCCGTTGTATGTATTTTTTTTATGTATGTTCACCGATTACTCCGCCGTCTGTGGGCCGATTTCAAAAATTTTTCTTTTGATTGGTAGGGTATAGTTCCGAGGCGGTCCCATTGTCACCAAGTCAGGATCTGATGATGGGATCCCAGGGAAATCGAAGGCAACTCTCAAAATTTACAGGCACCTATTATGTTTTTGATATATTTTCTAAACCCGATAAAGCTTTTACGTATGAAAATCATCATCTCATGTGGATGAGCTGATGATGGAAGGTAAAATTCCTCAACAGTTGTTTTTTATGTGTTTTCACCGATTTCTCCGTGAATTGTGGGCCGATTTTAAAAATTTCTTTTTTGTTCGGTAGGGTATACATTCAAGATGTTCTCATTGTCACCAAGTCAGCATCTGATGATGGGATCCTAGAGAAATCGAGGGCAACCCTTAAATTTTATCGGCACTGATTACCTTTTTCATATATTTTCTAAAGCTGTTCAAGAATTTGTGATGATGTAAGGTATATATCCTCAACGGTTAGGAGTTGAAAGAAAATTCTTTCAATATTATACGTACTTATGAACTGATAGTCGTATTCCTTCAGGATATTAGGTGGATTGATAATAGAAGGTAAATCTTATTAACGTCTACGAGTTACGTGGAAAAATAGACGTGGACAAATCTCGATTGACTATTGTCGTTCATTTTAAAACTTCGCTGACTTATTGGAGCAGTAGTTTAGTTAGCCTTCCAATATTTTATTTAAACATAATAATTTCCACAAAAAAATTTAAAATAAATTATTTTTTAACAAAAATGAAAACCGACTTCAAAACGCTACAAATCGAAACTAAAAAGAAAAAAAAAATAATTTTAATTACTTAGTTATTGTTGGAGTCGGTGCCAGCCAAAGCAAAATAATCTTAATACAATTTAATTAATGTATCAATTTGTAAATATAATCAAAATATCCGTTCGAAAGTTCATTGCAAAGGCAGGATAAAACTGTCCTTCTTGGCTGGCACCGACTCCAACAATAACTAAGTAATTAAAATTATTTTTTTTTTCTTTTTAGTTTCGATTTTTGAAACAAAGTTCCTTATCGCGCGTTGCAAAAAGGGGGCTAGACGGAATTAAGTCTAAAAGTTTGTAGGATTATTAGGTATTTTGAACCTTCTTGATTTGTAAATTTTTAACTTAAAATTTTTTGTATACATATAGTATCGACTAAGAGAAGTTTCAATTTAGACTTTATTTGCATAGTTATAAGGACTAAGTCTGGAAATCGAACCCGTAACCTAAATTACGTCTACTGAGCCATAGGTAACATAAAATTTAATCTGTTTATCTTTCATATTTTCTATATATTGTGTTTGCCGGAGTGTATACCCTTCCCTACCCCTCCCCCCTTTCAACAACTTCCCTTTAACCAAAAATTCCCAAATTCGACGAGTGCCTCCCCCATCCCCTTTATAACACCCCCTCAAAATTTCTATACGCCAAACGCCTCCCCACGAAACCCTTTAATTAAATTTCAAATTAATAGCAAACAAACCCCCAATCACCCCCTAAATTTCAAATAGCCATAACTTTGTTAATAATTCAGATAAGCCCCCGACCTTGGGCTCATTTAAAAGAGCTCGCCAAGACCTAGAACCCTTATACAGTTCTAAGTTCCCCAGACTCGTACCTTGCAACCTAGACTAGAATTTAGTACTAAGTTTTGGTAAAACAAATCATAAAAAATGTATACCCGAATAATTATTTTTTATGTATTTATTTATTAAAAGATTTGTGACTACTATGGTATAATAAGTATTATTAATAATTCTGCACTCTGAGATTAAAAAAAATATATACAGTACTAACAGTCCCCGCGGCTTCGCCCGCGTTCATTTTTTTTAATTGCTACTAAACTTCACTCGATCACTCGCTGGGTTGATCTATTTATAATTACCTGAATTATTTTTTAAAAATCACTCCAGTTTTTTCAAAACCCATCGTAAATATACAAATAAATAATTTCATATATGTGCACACCCCTCTCCCGCACTCGGCTCCCCCTCCCTCGTCCCGCTGCCCGCTGTGCTGCGTGTTACTTTTCTATTAGTATTTTGTTTTGATTGACATTTTTAAATTATCTTTTGAATGGAGTGTCCGATTAGTATTCTCCTAAAAGTTATCTGTTAACTATAAACTAACTGCCTGCCAAATTTAAAATTGCCCCAGCGGGACTCGAACCCGCGACTGTTGGCGCAAAAAAGTAGGATCACTACTAACTGCGCCAATAAATGTGTTTTTCAATGAAGGAGTTCTGTGAAATTTTAAATATTGCAAAATCTATACTAATATTATAAACGCGAAAGTTTGTAAGTATGGATGGATAATTTGTTACTCTACGTCAGAATAAGACATAAGCTACAATTTATTAAGATATTGTGTGAATCATTGTCCAAAATATGACGATAAGTGTCAAGTAAGTAGAAAAGAATTTGCCATCTGCAAGCTATTCTGGCGTGCGCTGCCAAAACCGCTAGAGTTACACATATGTAATGTATGATGGAAATGTTTATCTTAAACAAGCGACTCACCCTCACTTCGCTCGGGTTCGTCCCTAGATTTAGCGCGAGCGAAGCCGCGGGTTCCACTATTATATAATAATTAATGACATAATAAAACGCTATATACATAATTTATTACATTTAATAACAATAATAGTTAACATTTTTTCCTTAAACTGCTGCACAACCACATGCTCTGTTACCATAAGGACCATAAGCAGGTCCTAATAGACCAGCTTCATAAGCTAAAGGAGAGCCGTAGCCTAATTCAGCTGGATATCCTGGCCCGTACGCACTGGCAAGTGCATTGTAGCTAGCAGGCGCGACGTCCTCACTCAGCATAGCGACGTTACCGTTCCCACACCCGTATGTGACGGCGCCTGAACCAGCTGTAGGTAGATTGCCTTCTAAAGCTACGGCCCCTAAGAACGGAATAGAACCAGACACAGCTAGAGGACCTTCGTAGGCATTTTCAGATTTCATTGTGATACCTGTGGGAGCGATTGGGGAATAACTGGTAACAGTAAAACCACCTCCGTTGGAAGCAGCGAAGGAGGCAGGTGAGTAGCCAGGTGCGAATTCAGCGCCCACATAAGGAGAGGCAGCCATGGGACCAGCCCATGGAGAAGCTAGAGAAGCTGCGGCGGCATACTGTCCAGCATTCCAGGCAGCAGAAGCACAGGGAGCAGCAGCAGCTGCCTCCCAAGCCAAGGCATTAGCAGAGTTGCATGGACCACTGATGTATTGACCACAGGTATTCTGAAATAAATATTTTTAATTTAGAACTGTATTTAATTCTAAGAGATTATAATACGTTTTTATTGTTAAAAAAAGTAATAATAATTTACCTTAACTAAAAGAACTTGAAAACAGAACAGAAGAGCAAGTTTTCTGAACATCTTAGTAGTTTACTTTTCAGTATACAACAAACGTGTGTCGATATGTTTAAGCGTTCGAAGGTTTTATACCATATTATTGAGATTTTGTGAAGAAATGTGACAATTATGAGGAAAAATAGATCGAACGTGAAAATGTTATGAAATTTTTTATATTCACAAGAAGTTGTAAGTTGATCTAATTCTTACTTCATTAACTATATTATGTCAGTATGTTACAACAATGATAATTACATAATTTATACACGAATATGAGTATAAGTTGGAGTGATTTTTGACCTAACATATTACTTTCGATTGGTGGAGTACCAAGTTCAAACATGTCTTCCTTCACTTTCTTCTTCTTGTGCCTTCAAATGTGCTTGATTAAGGTAAAGATAACATAGATCATCTGAAAGTTCGCTTTTTTTTATAATTTTGCATCCAACACATTATAATATTATGGTGTTCGGTACTATTTAATCCATAGACTTATATAAAAATTAACTTTTCAGAACATATACAGTCAGTGCCTTGGCGCAGCAGGTCCTCTTGGTTCTAACTATGCCATGAATTATGGAGCAGGCATCTCACCAGCCGCTGCAGCTGGTTTGGCTGCTCCCTATGGCTTAGGAGCCGGTCTGGCTTCCCCCTTTGGTCTCTCACCTGCAGCTATTGAACTTGGAGCATCTGGACCCTATGGTGTATCACCAGCAGCTATTGAAATGGCAGGAGCATATGGAGGCAATGGTGTCGGTGATGTTGTAGTCATGGGTGAGATGCCAGTCGCTGGTACAACATTGGTTGCTGGACAGGTCCCCATCCTCGGTGCTGTGCGTTTCGCTGGAGACTTGCCAGCTGCTGGCACTGTTTCTATTTCTGGCAGCTGCGGATGTGGATGTAATGCTGCATATCTGTATTAGAAATCTTCACAGATTGAACTATATTCAATGTTAAATATTCTATAGTAACAAATAAAATATATGACACATTAATATTTGTTAGTTATTTAGCGATCAGCTTTTTTAAACTGTCGTTCCCCAAGTATGTTAACCGATCTAGAAATTCAGTATTGCTACTTATTATCGGAGCTGTGCGTATCGCTGGAGACCTGCCAGCTGCTGGCACTGTCTCTATTTCTGGCAGCTGTGGATGTGGATGCGGCAATGCCTATCTTGATTAGAAATATATGTTGTCATTTTATTATATTTTATCATTTTTATTTAACGCCATATTGAAAAAAATATACGTATCCTAAAATTGAGACTGTGTGTTATGTTCATTATTTTATTGCCTATTGTGATTTCCCTACATATGAAATTGCTGGGAAATATTGACGTACATAAATGGATGCATGAAGAAGATAATATTTTAATATAAAATATCTAATACTTTCTAAGGTTTACGCAAATATTTGACATTATAAATACAATTCAGTCTCTCCCGTCACCATGATTACTGTAAAGCATTCGAAACGTGGGGAACCAAAGATCGAAATAAATCCGTGAAAAAATCCGAAAAGATAGTTTCATCATACTAGCAGTTTATTTAGATTTTTGGTCCTTGATGTGACGAATGCTCAATATCAAAAGTAGTCATGGAAGAAACTAATAATAATTGTAGACTTGTCGAAGATTTTTATTATTGTTATAAAATATACAATGGTCATAAAAATACCTATAACTAAATTACATAATTTATATTCCAAGAAAAACAACATAAAAAGAAACAAGTCTCGCAACTCACTTCTTCTCACTAGGTACCAAAAAGTTTGAAGCAAGTAAAACTAAGTAGTAAAGTAAGTTAGTTAATTTATTTAGTAGAAAATATTTGAAGCAATCCGAATATCTACGTAATGAAATATTTTTCTTATCAATTGATACATAATTATTTTATACTATGTTATTACTAATTTTACATTTACATAAGAAAAGTATGATAAGTAACACTCGTTTAAAAAGACATTAAATATGACATAATATTTATCATTTAAAAGAAAAAAGTTTTTATTTCAGAAATGTGTACAGATTAATTTAATATCAAAATGAAAATGAAAATACAATACATATAAATAAATATATTAAAGAGGGAGAGAATGAGGAAGGAATCATCTTTAGCCAGTTTTACCCACCGCAATATATGTTTGACATTATAATTAAATATAAATATGTTAGGACGTTATTACACACAGTAGGTCAGTAAATAAAGAATTTAACCTCACACTAAATTTCCGATCCAATATTTTTTTTTTTAGGTTAAGGGTCACTTACACTTTTTTGGTCGATTTCTCAGAAACTATGCACTTTAGGGCAAAAGTTATTTAGACAATTATTGTAGATAATAAAATTTGGCATCTTTTATTTTCTGTAACCTTTTTTGTAAAAATTATCGTTTACGATTTATGGCCCATTTAATGAACCCGTTTTTCTATTTCGGCCGTCAACGCTCAAAATATTCGATTAATCAATAAAATGCATGTTCTATAAATTGACGACGTTTGATTATGTTCATGACAATTATTATGAATTAAACGGGGAAATAGATGGGCGGTGCAAAGCAAATATACAAGACTAATTACACTTACCTAGGGACAAACCCGAGCGAAGCGAGGGTGAGTCGCTAGTATAATACAAGACAAGCCACCCTGCCAAATTAAAAGTATTTCTTAATCCGCCCCTGTCACAAAATTCATTCTTAGCGGACGTCTACTGATGATGAGTGAGTGACCTTTCGCTTATTAGATTTCAGTTTCACGTTGGTCCGCGTTGAATTACGAAACTACTTAACAAATCTAAACGTTTTTTTAAATGTGATATGTTCCAATTTGAATGGTATGATAGTTTTAATCCCAATTATTTACTCGTACTATTTTCACTGGGCAGTGGTAGCCTAATGGTGAGTGCTTGCTTGAGTAACCGAGTGATGCGGGTTCAAATCCAGGTCTCGCACATCTGATACTGTAATGTGCAATATGATTTACGAAAAACTTTGAGGGGAAAATGAATGTCAGCATGCAAGCAAGCATGTTTGAGACAACCTAGCAAATTTTCGAAAGACATTGGAAGTCCGCCAACACGCACTAGGCCAGCGTCGTGGACTATGGTCCGATCCTCCTATGATATTGAAGACAAGCGCTGTGCACAGCTTTGGGACGTTAAAAATGACTGAATCTATTTACTATTATCATTGCATCATTGATGATTTTAATATCCTCAGAGGGATTTCGGAGAGAAAACCTATAAAACGGCTACCCTGAGCTACAAACTCTACCACCTAAGGTAAAAGGAAAAAATATAAGAATGCCACAGCAACACATGGCAGTCTGCTACTATTACTATCGATAAAATGGTTGACACATTATATAAAACAATGACTTAACTTGTTACATAAACATTATCAAAACTATGTGTAACATTACATAACAACTATGAGATATCAAATATTTTTTGTATATAAATAATGATTAAAAATTAAAAATAATCATACATTAACTGTAGAATCTATCAAAATGTTCGTAAAAACTGTTTTACTTTTGAGCGTGCAAACATTATTGATCCAGGTAAGATGGGATTTTGGTTACTAGAATTATTTTCTTTCATATTCTCGCTCGAATCGTCCCTAGGGTCATTTTATTTTAATGGTTAGTTATAAATTTCTTAGAGCAGAGATATTTTCCTGCAAGTTTGACGACACGTATGGCTCAGTTGGTAGTGACCTTACTTTCTGCGCCAGCGGTCACGGGTTCGAGTATCGCTGGGGGCATTCATTTATTGAGCACGAATGTTTGTACTCCAGTCATGGGTGTTAATAATTATAATATTTATATATGTGTAGTATATCAACTATCTGGTATCCGTAACACAAGCCTCACAGCTTACCACGGAACTAGTTGGCGCTGTTGTAATAATGTCCCAAAAAAAAAACAACTATCATCATACCCAATTTCATCAAAATCTGTCCAGTGATTTTCTCGTGCTGCGCTCACGAGACAGGTAAAATTTCTAAAAATAATAGATTTTTCTCTGTATGTCCTTTCTATAGTTAATTAAATCTTTCATTCAGATATTTTTTACTTTTGAGGCGATTAAAGCTAAGAATAGGATACAGCATTTTAAACCATGCTATTTTTATTACCGTTTTCTTTTTGTTATAATAATTAAATAAAATACTTTTGTTTCCAGTACATCAAGGCTCAGTGTATTAATGGCTATATGGCTAATGGTATGGCGAACAACTTAGCTTGGGATGCGTCTAACGCTGCCTGGAGTGCACAATCTTATGGCACTCCTGTTTCTGCATCATGGGCCACTGCCTCTTCACCTTATGCTACAGAATGGAGTGGATATTCACCAGCTGCTTTATCAGCATCCTATGGTGGTGGACTTGCCATATCTAGCGCTTCTCCCACCGCCCCTACTGGAGTAGCGATGACATCCCAAAACGCTTATGAGGGTGCTCTTGCCGTGTCTGGAGCAGTACCTTATTTAGGAACTGTATCATTCGAAGGAGCTTTACCCACAGCTGGAGCAGGTGCAGTTTATTATGGTTGCGGCAACGGCAATGTTGGAGTGCTGAGTGAAAATCTTTCTGGCTATAATACAGTGGGAGCGTACGGCTACTCTCCAGCTGAGTTAAGCTACGGATACGCTCCTGTGTCGTATGAAGCAAGACCTGCCTACAGTTCTTATGGATACGGAGGATATGAATGCGGATACTAGAAGTAATTGTATTTTTATAATTTTAGTAGTAAAATGAATTAATTATAATAAATATATAGTACATATTATTAATATATTTTTATGATTTTTTTTTATATTTCCTAAATCCTTTCTGTAGCAATCATATTTACTTATTAAGAAAGTAATATTTAGTAACCTACTAATGTCTGTGGTAGCTCAGCGGTAACGCGCTCGCTTGGATATCCGAGTGATGCGGGTTAAAATCCGGGTCTAACACCTTTGATATTTTCATGTGTAAATCATTTCTATCATGATTACCACTTGTCTTACGATGAAGGAAAACATCGTGAGGAATCCTGCATGTCTGAGAAAATCTAGCAAGTTTTCGAAAGACGTGAAGTCCGCCAACACACACTAGGCCAGTGCGGTGGACTATGGCCTGATCCCCCTCGTACTGAGGCAGGTCCGTGCTCAGCAGTGGGGCGTTAGAGAGCCCTGAAGACAATTACTAATGTTTTCCAGCGGCGATATATGCAATACTAAAAAATATAGTCATATAATATATTGCTGCATTTATAAATTATAGCTTATCGCTCCCGATGTATAAGCTTTATTACTGTAGAGATTATCAAAATCTGTTCAATATTTATAGTATTATAAAAGTAATGTACCTTATGTTTTGATTGTTGTATATTTTGTTTACTTTTTTTACATAAGTACACTTAACCTTCAATATCTACGAGTATAATTTATTTATTCTTTGAAAAATGCAAAATTTTCTTAATAATAAAATAGTGGAATAGCTTAAATTGATTCTAAATTACGGTTTATATCACGACTTGTTTTTTTAAGAGTAAGTTTAATAATTGCGTTAACAGACGCAAAACATTCTGCCAGTGTCGCGTTTTGTGATGATGGCACAATGAAATATGATGGCACTAATAAAACTACGTTATAGAATAATTTTATTATGAACTATGAAATTAATTATTTTTTTAACAAATGTACTAAATATAAATGGCATGAGTCTTATATTAGAGACGTTAATTGCCTTCGTTTTCAGTTTTTCCAGTTCTTTTCAATAGTCTATGACATACGAGTACGTTGAAAGTTGAACAAAAATTAACAAAACATTAACGTGCTCAGTAGTTTTTTTTACGAGGGTCATTGTATTTACTATCTTTAGTACCTATAATTAATCGTCCATTACTTGGCTTTGCTGTATTTAGCTGTAGGTTATCACACTTAGATAATATAACTATAGATGTAATAAATTCTAAGTTAATTCTGTACATATTACAATTTTTTAGAAAATCTTATTTGAGTAGTCATTTATTCGATTTCGAATCGAATAAATGACTGACTACTCATATAAGATTCGAATATTAATTTGGATTTTTATATTTGTCTGTGAACTTATCGAATCTACGATTTTTCCAATTTTTTCTATGTCTTTCTGTCTGGGAACTCATCACAAGAAAATCCCCATGAAACTATCCAAAATGAACCCATTTTGATGAAATTAAGTTGATTACAACTGGTTATCCAAGACAACATGCAGGATACTTTGTACTTGTATGGAACAGTACAATAGCTTATCGGAAGGACAAAAATAACACTACTGTAGCAGTATTAAATTAATGTTTAAAATTTTGTGAGGAAATAGCTCTAATTTTTATGCAAAAAAAGCATAATCTAGTTATAACACAAGTCCCTTTATAAATATTCATATGTTATTCATGATACAAGTAAATCGTATAATATTCATGATATAATAAATTTATACTACGGAATTATGATGAAGAAACTATTATGATAAAGTTTTCACGAACAGTAAGGGCCATAAATGAGGAAGGGATAGATGTTTTTTCTGAATATTGGGAAGTGCGATACGCATATCACGTGTATACCTACAGGCTTATGGGACTCACCGACTAGAAAAGCCAGTAGGCTACCCACTAAAATCCAACAGAAACCCCCTCGTCTTAAAAAGTGTTAGCGAATTGGCTGTAGAGTTAATGGATCACGTATGTACTCAATTACTCCACTCCGACGACATCTCCATCGGCAGATCTCTATTAAAGCAGACCTTAGCTATGGTGTTGTTACATAGTCCACTGTGTATCAGAGAAGTACCAGAAGCAACCCGCATAGCACACTGCGATTTTTCGTATTGCTCGGTTTTATCATCAGACAAAATTTTTTGTAGTTAGTAAAAGGATATAAACTACCACTAGTTATATTATAACGTATGTACTTAATATAAATAAATAAATAAATAAAACCTTTATTCGGTATCTTAAATTTTACAATAGCTGATAAGTGATTGGGACCTCCATATAAGCGCATAAACACTTGTGTTAGGAGAAACCGCTCTTCCATTACAATATACAACAATTATGATAAAATGGCCTCAATGAAAATTTTATTTTGCGGTGTGTTTTTAAATTTTAAATTTTATTTTTTGAACTATTGTAGTATTCTTTTTCGTGATGTAATTACATTAAATTATAAAAGTCCTTTACATAAAAAAGCGAACTTTTACAATCGGATCATGGCAAAAAGATTATTTAAAAAGAAAATAAAAAATACAATAATTTAAGTCATAACATTATTTATTATTTGTATGACAGTAAAAACATCTGTATATATAATTAATAAAGATAACCAGCATTGGCACATCCGCAGCCACAGCTACCAGTGATCGACACAGTGCCAGCGGCTGGCAAGTCACCAGCGAAACGAACAGCTCCGAGGATTGGTACCTGTCCAGCAACCAGCGTGGTGCCAGCCACTGGCAGTTCTCCAATAACCGCAACATCTCCAACACCAGCACCTCCATATGCACCGATAATTTCGGCTGGGGCAACTCCTGGAGCAAAACCAGCTAGACCCGCGCCCAGACCATATGCACCACCAGCGAGACCTGCGCCCAGACCTGCACCCGGGGCTAAAGCTGGAGAGATACCAGCACCATATCCCAGACCATATCCATTAGGTAGTCCAGCGTTGAGGCATTGGCTGTAAACACCCTAAAATATACAAAATAATTATTAATTTTAGCTGTATAAGTCACTAAAATACTTTAAAAAACATAAAAATTATATAATATATTAAAAAATTGATGCGTTTGTTTTTTGTTTACTTGTTTTGGTTCTATACAACAAATTCCCTATGTGGTTGTCAGGTGTCCTTCAAAAGAGGTACCTTTTAATCTGTATAAGGGAAGTAAATATAAATTCCACTGTATTAAGTACTAGCATTTCCCGCAGCTTCGCACGCGTTCTAAAGACCGGAAACCAAATACTTTCTGAGCCGCGCAGTATGGTACTTCGCAAAACAAACGCCCACCCTTCCCGTTTCTGCAGTATTTTTAATTCATGCTTCACTCCCATTGGTCGTGATAGAGAAACTACTACCTAGACTTCCTCAATAAACGGACTATCTATCACAAAAAGAATTTTTCAATTTGGCCCAGTAGATCCTGAGATTAGCGCATTCTACCAAATAAACAAACAAACTCTTCAGCTTTATATTATTAGTATAGATATAGTAGATATTATAAGTAAATATATTTTGTATTTACATTGAACAAGCAAAGTGCGCTGACGAGGAAGAAAGTAAATGAAGACATCTTGATGCGCTCTCAGAACTTCAATCGCTATGGTGACTACTTAATCCTAACGTTTTTATATTAAAGTTTACATAAAAAATATTGTGTAAATTTTTCTATTACATTATTCGTACGTGATTCTATATTTATATTTGATAAAATATGCAATTGTTATGTAAATTTTAAACTTCATATAATATTACAATATGATTGATTTTGGATAAAAAATTTCATCCCCATTTTCACCCTGTTAAGGAATAATTTATATTTGGCAGGACAAAAGCTATCCAAAGTCCTTCACAGGGTCTTAAACTATCTGCATACCTTTAATCTAGATCAATTCAGCCGATTATTAGTTTATTTATTACAAACAAACATACAAATCTTTACTCTTTATTATAGAGAAAAGATTTGTCTTACTCGCTTTGTCTCCAAATCGTGGGAAAACCACTGGACAATGAAATTTGGTACGATGATAGGTGGTTATCCAGGTCAACATATTATAGGACACTTTTTAGTGCGGGAAAATACCCCATCTTTGAGACATATACACTAACGTCCGTAGCTACGAGCGAAGCGATGGTACGCTATATATATTATTATGACATAAGCCTGATTTCACATTTCATCAGTTTATGTCGTAAATTCCAATAGATTAGAGTTTTTACAAATATATAAATAATGAACAATTAATTAAAATTGACATTCTAAAACTGTTCTCAAAAAAAGAAATATAAAATGTGCTACAAAAACTTCATTATTTTTTGCTTATGTACAGCTTATGTTCAGGTACCCATTGTGAAATACTTGTTTTACAAATATTAATGATTTTTAAAAAGTTGCATGAATTTATTTTTATTATTTATTTTTTCTTAAAAATTCATCAACCCATTAATTACTTTAACTTATATTCATTTATTTTACAGACCATTACTGCTCAATGTATTGGTGCATACAACGATGGCTTGGCTTTGGGACCTCGTAATGGATTAGCTTGGGAGGCTGGTGCTGCACCGTGTGCGGCTGGGCCTTATGGTCCATATGCTGGAGCTGGCTTATCTCCTTACGCTGGTGCCATAGCTGAATTTGGAACAGGTTACTCACCTGCCAATCTTGCTGCATCCAATGGTGGCGGTCTTGCTGTGACCAGTGCATCTCCCATCGCCCCAACTGGCGTCGCTATGACTTCTGAAAATGCGTACGAAGGTGTTCTGGCTGTAAACGGTGCTCTTCCATTCTTAGCTGCCGTGTCTCTGGAAGGAGTGTTGCCTACTGCTGGATCCGGGGCTGTTATGTATGGCTGCGGGAACGGCAATGTCGGTATGATCAGTGAAGATATTACACCCGCGGGATTGAATGCCGGTCCTCTTGGTTACGCAGGAGATATAGCAGGGCTCGGATACAGCAGACTCGCCGGTCCTCTTGGTTACGAGGCTGGTCTCGCCGGACTAGCTTACGGCTACAACGCTGGTATAGGTTTAGGTGGCTGCGGAGCTGTTTATTAAAAATAATAGTTTTTGTTATTTTTTTGTTATATAAATAAATATTAGTATACATTGTTATTTAATTTTTATTATATTCTACCTATAACTTCTAACATATATCATTCTATACATAATTAAGTAAAATATCCCTGTTTATTGTCAAATTAAAAGATTTTTACCAAATTCGTACGAAAAACTCAATTTTGAAACTTTTGTTTGTCTAGACTAGATTTAGACTGATTTTGACGGAACTTTTACTAGCAGATTGATCGTGCTATATGAAGTAACTTAGTATAATTTTAGTTTAAAAAAAGTATTAGGGTTCGACTCGGAAAAGAAATTAAAAAGCAGCTTTTAAAAAAATTAAAAACCGAATTATGTCAAGTGCGAGTCGGACTCTCGTATGTAGGGTTCCGTACCATTATCTATAACAATTAAGCTATTCTTCTAAATTGTATGAGTGCCCATACAACTCAGCGGACATCTCAATAAGGGTCAATGTATGTATGTATGGGACATGTAATTTTGAACTTTTTGAAGTGAAACTTCTTTAGAATCGTTGTGATTTCAAACTCGATGAAACGAAAATATAAGTCCATAGTACCAGGCACTCAGAGACGGGGAAGAGTTAGCCTTAGTTAGATCTCGCCCACCGCGAGTCAGTGACATTTCTAACTCTGTCTAACCCGTGTTACCTTCGCGCCGTCTCCCTCTCTCGACGAGCTTAGACGGGGTTATTTAGTATAAATATAAACGAGATTTAAAAATTAGTTTGCCAAAGAAGTTTTATGTGTAAGTAAGTAAGTAACATATACACACGCACTTTTTTTATTTTTAAAACGTTGCTTCGTTTAAATTTCAAGATTCTGAGTTCATGGAAAGTATCGTGTAGGTTTTGTTTCCCTTGCGAGTGTCGAAAATTGCATAAACGGCACAGCATAAACGGCTGTATCTTTTGATTGTGTTAGCTTAGAAGTTTGATTTTTTCACAGCTCCAAGGGAAAATAGACCTAAGTATTTGATACGAATTTCAGCTTGATACCTTCACGCGTTCTTGAGAAAAGGATCTTGACAGACATACAGATGGAAAACAAAGTGATCCTATAAGGGTTCCGTTTTTACCTTTTGAGGTACCAAACCTAAAAACAACTCAATTATTACATAAAATAGTATTATACAAATAAATGTTTATGTTTATATTAAAATCGTCGCCTACCAACCATATGAGTAATGTAAACAAAAACTATCAATCAGTTATTTTATTACTATTTAATGTTTTGTTTTTTATTTTGAATTTTATTATTTGTTTTTAGTTACTATTTTAACATTTTTAGTAATATAATTGTAGCAAAGTAAGACAGTAGTTAATAACTTCTGTGAATGAAAATTCAATATTTGTTACACTTAGGGGAGTATTTATTATTTGTATGGGGTCAACTTTGAGAAATTACCCTATCTAATAGAAATAGGATACTTCGAATTGAACTAAACTGTAAAAAGTGACTAAACATAAACGTTTATTAGGTAAAAAATCAATCATCATCCATATTCACACTTACACTTTGTTGTGGTGGTTTTTGTTGGATTTTTCTTTATAAATGCGAACAAATTAAAAGTAAACACTAGTAGTAGTAAAAACAAACTCTAAAATAAAAGCTTATAATTTTTTAAATAAATAAAATGGAATAGGTATGTTTATTTTTCAGCGAGTTATGATTTTTTGAAGCTGTAACTAATCATGGCCTAGACCTAATTTTGTTAATTAATCAAAAATAAAAAAAAACACGATTAAAATTAAAACTTCTACAGCTATTATTAAGATTTTTTTCTAACTCTTACCGTGTCTTTATATATAAAAAACACATTTTTAATTTCTTTAACTCTCCGCGGGGGTTGATTAAATAATCGTGAAGCCCTTTTTTGATTAATGCTCATAAATTGAAATGAAGCTTACCTTAAAATTCGCATTGTCAAACGTCTGTCCTTAACACTTTTTTAGACAATTTAAACGATGCAAAAATTAAAGTACCTTTTATTGGTGGAAAACGTTTCATCCCTACGAGGAAACACAAAAGCTGGTTCTCCTTGCAAATTTATATGGCTAAATTTTGCTAAAACTTAAGAGATATATGGAAACTAAGTAGTTAGACCTAGAGAACAGTTCGCAATTATCTGGTTCCTAAAAAACACTTGCAACAACTATTTTTATCCATACATAATAATAAAATTCAGTGATTTAGCTAATCGATTTGCGCGTTTACACAAAAGTACCGAAACTATTTTAACTTAAGTTGTGTGGCAATATATTAAATATTAATATTGCTAGGGTCAATATTTAGTACTAATAGCAACTCTTTTGACTGTGGTCAGCTCCGGCAGATCAGCCGGGCCATCGCGTCGGGGCGTCGAAATTGCATGCGCAAGCTATCCTGCGTTGCCCCATTAAGACGGGTGAGGTCCGTTGAGTTTTAGTGGGTAGTACTGGCTTGTTTTAAGCCGGTGAGTCCCACATAACCACCTGGTGGTATCATGTGTCAATGCATTTCCCAACGTTAAAAAATAGGGTCAATATTCAGGATACTCTTTACTACAGGATATTCTTAAGTTAACTACCTTAACAAAATTGAATTTAATTTTAGTTGAATAGATCATAACATATCTATCTTTTTAACTGGAAATCAACAAATCAGCCCTTAGTTAATATGTGTGATCAAGAACACCAAAATTTAATATGTTTTGAATCTTGCAATATTAAATAAATTTACCACACAATTATAAATAACCATGCTGGCCAGAAAAACGTTTTTCTTTGAGAAGAGTCAAATATTGAAAAATAATATAAGGTAGAAGATACAAGTGAGTTATAGTAAAAAATATGATAACAATGTATACTAATATTTATTCATATAACAAGAAAATTAACAAAAACTATTATTTTTAATAAACAGCTCCGCAGCCACCTAAACCTAAACCAGTGTTGTAGCCATAACCTGGTCCGGCGAGACCAGCCTCGTAGCTGAGAGGTCCGGCGAGTCTGTTGTATCCGAGCCCCTCGATATCTCCTGTGTAACCAAGAGGACCGGCATTCAATCCCGCGGGTGTAATATCTTCACTGATCATACCAACGTTACCATTCCCACAGCCGTACATAACAGCCCCGGATCCAGCAGTAGGCAACACTCCTTCGAGTGACACGGCAGCCAAGAATGGAAGAGCACCGTTCACAGCCAGAACACCTTCGTACGCATTTTCAGAAGTCATAGCGACGCCAGTTGGGGCGATAGGGGATGCACTGGTCACAGCAAGCCCGCCACCATTAGATGCAGCAAGATTGGCAGGTGAGTAACCTGTTCCAAAGTCAGCTATGGCACCAGCGTAAGGAGATAAGCCAGCTCCAGCATATGGACCATACAATCCAGCCGCACACGGTGCAGCACCAGCCTCCCGAGCTAATCCATTACGAGGTCCCAAAGCCAAGCCATCGTTGTATGCACCAATACATTGAGCAGTAATGGTCTGTAAAATAAAAATGTATGCTGTAATTACATAAGAAAGTAGCACTGGATTATTAATTGTATATTGGACAAAGTTTTTTTCAATAAGTTTTAGTTTATTTTTATTGTTGTAGTACCTGAATAGAAATAGCACAGACGCAAAGGAAAATAGCTTTAGTCATCATTTTTTAAATGTAAAATTTGATTTTGTTCTAAACTTAGTTTGATAATGAAAATCCAAAATTATTCTGCGCTTTTATATGGAACTAAATTTTGTTAGCACGCTTGATGAAGTAAAAATATATTTTGAAAGTGTACGTGCCGTAGACGAAGTTGCGTCTGAGTTACGAAGGTTATAGAGTCAATATTATAAAATATTCATTTACTTATCTAATTTTTGTAATATTTATGTACAATAACTTATTTACTAAAATAAGTTTGCATAAATTTGTAATGCGTATGATAACTTTTACTATAAAAGGTAAAGTTATTTTTAATTGAGTCATTGGTTCGCAACAAACTGCCCAACATGTCTTCCTTAACTATCTTTTTGGTCTGCATGCAAGCATTTTTCTTCCACGTGAGTATTACATTAATTCTCTAACTCTTCTTACTTTTTTCCATGACCTTTTATTTCTCATATTATTAAGTCAAATTATGAGACAGTGGTACCCCAGTGGTAACGCGCTCGCTTGGATAACCGAGTGTTGCGGGTTCAAATCTCGCACCTCTGAGATTTTCATGTGCTAATCTTTTCTATCATGATTACCACATGTCTAACGGTGAAGGAAAATATCGTAAAAAACCTGCATGTCTGAGAGAACCTAGCAAGTTTTCGAAAGACATGTGAAGTCCGCCACTCGCACTTGGCCAGCGCGGTGGACTATGGCCCGATCCCCCTCTTGTTGAAGGGAGGCCCGTGCCCTGCAGTGGGACGTTTAAAAATGACTGAATACACATCCAGCTCTGAAATAACAAACATAAAAAAACAAAGAAATTGAGAACCTCCTCATTCTTGAAGTAGATTGAAACATATTTACTGTAAATATTTTACTTAGTTAGAGTTTTCGTATAGATTAATAGATAAATATTGTTGACTTTATATGCCTAAAAATACTTTGCAGAGTGTCTACAGCCAATGCCTCAACGCTGGACTGGCTAATGGATATGGTCTGGGATATGGTGCCGGTATCTCTCCTGCTTTAGCCCCGGGTGCAGGTCTGGGCGCAGGTTTCGCTGGTGGTGCTTATGGTCTGGGCGCGGGTCTATCTGGTTTTGCTCCAGGAGTAGCCCCAGCTGAAATTATCGGTGCATATGGAGGTGCTGGTGTTGGAGATGTTGCGGTTATTGGAGAACTGCCAGTGGCTGGCACCACACTGGTTGCTGGACAGGTACCAATCCTCGGAGCTGTTCGCTTCGCTGGTGACTTACCAGCCGCTGGCACTGTGTCCATCGCTGGTAGCTGTGGCTGCGGATGTGCCAATGCTGGATATCTTTATTGATTATAAAATATAATTGTTTTAATATCATGAAAATAAAAAAATATGTTTATACTTAAAAGTTTTTTTTATATATCTAATCGATAGGTATGTACTTTTATAATAAAGTAAATTACAAGTAAACTTAACTATATATACAAAGCAAATGTACACTTAAAAGTTATTTCATTGTAATTTAATCCATTATATAAAGAAGCAGACCCATCAACTACAAACTAATTTACATCCATATTATATGAATAGAAGCTTTGTTAAAATTAAGTGACTACACTACAGATGACATACGATTTACGAATTTCATAAAACTGAAAGCTTTCCTTTTTTATTGTCTACGTAATGTTTTTAATTAGGTACGATGAAAAGATTGTACAACAAATTATACGTTTTTAGTTTTCATTACGGTTTTAATATTTTGTCAATACATTACAGAATATTAATTCTTAAATGCAAGAATGATCGATTATAATCATTCTTGAAAATTGAAGGATAACACGAATTGAATATACCATTCATATAAAAATTACCTGCCTAATACAAGAGAATAAGGTAGTGAAGTGTATTATTTTTATTTTCGAGATAGAACTTCTAGGACTCCTACACGGGAATGACCATGGAGCGTAAAACCAATGGAGCGCGTATCGGCATGTTTTTGTATTAGCTCAAAGTCGCTCTTTTACGGCGGGGCGTATGATTCTCTCTCTCACCATTTATTTCATGGGAATGACTTACCGATAAAACATACCTAAACGGACGAACGGGAGTGTCGCTCTAAGGAATGATTTTATTTATAAAACTAGCTGACCCGTGCCCACTTCGTTGGGCATAATGTTAATAATTATTTTTTAGTACAGAGTGTTTAAATAATTTAAATTATTTTATTAATATTGAAAATTAAATTGTCTATACTAATATTAAAAAAACTACTTTTTGTAACTTAAATATAAAAGTTAGACATATGCTGTCGTTTACTTTTTTGTAGGCGTTTTTAAGCTCCACATCTTTTCTCTAGAACTCAAAAATATATCTTTCATAGTTAAGGCAGCGTTCGTAAGAAACGCTTTCATTCGACCGTTTTTTCTCCGATTCACTTTGCAAAACGGACTACCACGTAATTTTTTTTTATTTTTCGGTTTTTTATATAACCTATGACACTCAGCAATAATGTGGCTTTCTATTGGTGAAAGAATTTTTAAAATCGGTTCAGTAGATCCCGAGATTACCCCTTAAAATTTAACAAATAAACAAACTTTACTTCTTTATAATATTAGTATAGATAAAATGAAAATGAAAAAAAATAAAATAGTGATGATAAAAAAATCCATGTCACAGTGATTGTAGTCGCACCCCTCCGAAACGGTTCGATATATATTTGATATGACTCATAGGCAGGCAGGGCTGGAGTAAGGAGGGAGGGGCGCGGTAGGGCGACCACCCAAGGCGCCGGAGAGGAAAGGGCGTTGGATACTAAAGGGCGGGGGGCAATGCTTGTGTTACGTAATAGTCGAGTTCAAAGAAACAACTGCGTTGACCTTTCTTTAGCATTCAGTAAGTGTACAACGGTTATCGATACAGTGGTGCCATGGAAAATCTCGTCTAGGGTGCTGGTAGTCCTATTACAGGCTCTCCGTATTAGAATAGATAATTATTAAAAAACTTAAATTGTTATAAGAGCTTTACAATATGACAAGCAAACGTTGTTAAATAAATAAGGACTGTAGTACACTGCACTGACTTTTTTTTAATAAAAATGCTTTGATTTAAGCTGAAGTGTGTAAAAGTCCTAAGTATAGCATACATTAATAAAATTAATATCAATTTGGTATAAAACAAAGAAGATTTTGTATTTATGTATTTTAGAAATAAAAGCTCTTAGACACTTCAAAATTATTAATTACTAGCTGACCCGTGCCCACTTCGTTAGGCATAATGGTAATAATCCTTTTTTAGTACAGAGTGTTTAAATAATTTAATTTATTAATATTAAAAATTAAAAATTAAATTATCTATACTAATATTAAAAAAACTACTTTTTGTCACTTAAATATAAAAGTTAGACATATGCTGTCGTTGACATTTTTGTAGGCATTTTTAAGCTCCACATCTTTCCTCTTGAACTCAAAAATATATCTTTCATAGTTAAGGCAGCGTTCGTAAGAAACGCTTTCATTCGACCGTTTTTTCTCCGATTCACTTTGCAAAACGGACTACCACGTAAAAGCCTTTTTATTTTTCGGTTTTTTATATAACCTATGACACTCAGCAATAATGTGGCTTTCTAATGGTGAAAGAATTTTTAAAATCGGTTCAGTAGATCCCGAGATTACCCCTTACAATTTAAAAAATAAACAAACTTTACTTCTTTATAATATTAGTATAGATTAATTATTATTATTAATAGGTCGTAAAGTATTTTTCGCCCTCCTACCCCACCCTTTAAATGATACAATAACGTTTGTCGGATCAGCTAGGAATAAATATAATGGGACGATAACACACATCACTATATTATATTTCCATGGTAAAGTATATAAGTAGATACATAGTCGATACACTACACATAAATAACTTTAAATAAATACATATTAATTACAAACACCAATGACAACACGTTTGGCTCAGTTAGTAGTATAGTTAGTTCTTTCTGCGCCAGCGGTCACGAGTTCGAGTCCCGCTGGGGGCATTCATTTGTTAAGCGCGAATGTTTACTTCAAACTGAACCAAATATGCCAACGAAAATAGGTATATATGCTAAATATGCCAACAATAAATCATATTGTAAGCATGTTTAGCGATCTTAAGTAATAAATAATAATTTAAATGTTACAAAAGTAATTCCGACTCTGAATCTACCAACTTTTTGGCTTGATCATGACTTATATTAGCATACCTAAAAGTCATTTGCTTCCAAACTAGGTCACTGTCAAGTTCATTGCCTTTTAATACGTGACATTTTGCAATTTTCTGTTCCATACGTGAGGTTGATAAATGTTTCTTACAGAACACATCCATACTAATATTATAAATGTGAAATTAAGTCTGTCTGTTACTTTTTCAAAACAAAATACTGAACAGATTTTGATAAAATTCTCCAAGAAAATAAGACGAATTACTAGATTTATAAATAAATAAATATGTTGGGACATTTTTTACAACAGCGCGTTCTAATTCCGTGGTAAGCTACGAGGCTTGTATCACGGATACCAGATAGTTGATATACTACACATATAAATTTTTAAATACATACATAATATAAATATTAACACCCATGACTGGAGAACAAACATTCGAGAAAAATAGTTAGACACACAGACGCAGCGGAGAACTTTGTTTTATAATACGTGATATTTCTTTTTAGTACAAGATGTTTCACGTTTCAACGTTACAGTAATAATGGTCATAACAGAGACATCAGGGATAAAATATTATGAAGAAATCAAGCATAATCTAAATACAGTTTTATTAACTTTTTTAATTTATTTTTAAATATTATACGCAAGTAGCAGTAGGTACTAATACGAAAATATGTTTAAATTTATGTTATTTAAAATCATCTCGTGGAAAGATTTTATTTTTACTAGAAACTAATAAAAGAACATTATGAACATCTTTCAAAACAACAAAGAAAATTAAAAATGACACAACTTCATGAAAAGTGTACTAAGATGGAGACGTCCATGTAGCAAAATATGCACTCAGTATACCTACATATTGTCAAGTTCTTTAGAGGATTTCCTATTTTTTTACTCAAAAGAGATCATTAGTAATACATAGGCTACTTTTGGGAAAGGAGGAAACGGAAATTCGAAAAAACTCATAAAACATTACAGATTTAATAACACAAAATTTAACAAAACAATAAATACTTATTAACTAATAAATATGACTGTAACCACTATTGGCACAGCCCACGCCAGCCGGGTTACGGCCATTGGCATAC
The DNA here is from genome assembly GCA_905231865.2 of Boloria selene. Lineage (NCBI taxonomy): Eukaryota > Metazoa > Arthropoda > Insecta > Lepidoptera > Nymphalidae > Boloria > Boloria selene. Next base: position 6,992,362 of record HG993158.1, on the reverse strand, counting down.
TCTGCAGCGACATTTTCAACGCCTTCACTTACAATGCCAACATTGCCATTTCCGCATCCATATGCCACTGATCCTTGGCCAACAGCTGGCAAAGGTCCTTCCACAGCCACTACACCTAAGAATGGCATCTGACCACTAATAGCTAAGGAACCTTCGATAACCAAGTTGTCGGCTTTAATAGTAATACCAGTTGAGGCGATAGGCGAGTAACTTGTCACTTGGAAACCTCCGCCATTGAATGTTGTGCCAATTTCTGGCACAACAGCGCCTACGTTTGCCAGATTATTGGCATATGCCGCTTCTGCTGCTGAACTAATTATATTGTTGCCATAGTAACCAGCGCCAATACACTGTCCGGATGTTATCTGTAAAATTATCGAAATTTTTGTAAGATATTTTGAAATCATAACAAATCATATTTGAAATATTAAAAGGGTGTATGTAATTAGCACAAAAAATCTAAAAATGTGACAATCGAGACTATTGGGAAAAAGTATAGCATAATTGTATATTTGTACTGAGATTGTTAAAAACGATGGAAGAAGAAGAAGATATTGCTCTTAAAATGTGTGAATTTTGTTATTTTACCTCTGCAAATAATACAAGAACGCAGATACTAAGAATTGCGGGGACCATCTTTCTTCAGTTCTAGTACTTGATAAATGAATAATTTGTTTTATAATAAAAACTATTTATACAAAATCATAAATGAATATTATGCCATTGTTAGATAAAAATCATTTTTCGTAATAAGTGCGATTTCTTTTAATTTCTTATCTATTTCCTAATTAGAAATAACTTTGAGTAATACATAGTTCGTTATACAAATGCCTAATCTGCATTTGCAACTTTCTTAAGTAATAGTAAATTTTCCACTGAAAAATTTGCAAGTTGCGTAAGAACTTTGGGTCAGGATAGATGTTCTGTCGATTTGTAATAGTTCAATGATATAGAAAAAGCGTATAATGGCCTGGACAACAACAAGTCCTTACCATTATAAATAGAACTATGTTTTCGAATTTTGTGGCGGATTTATTTTGGTTTTTGGTTCCCGAAGTTTTGAATGCTTTGCAGCAATCATGGTCATGGAAGAGACTCAGGCAGACAAAATCCGAAAAGATAGTTTCATTTATGATGTCAAATATTCGCGTAAACCTAAGAAAGTATTAAGTACTTTATACTTACCGGTTGTACTGTGGCAATCCAAGCCGAGGTTCCTGGCTGAGGTTTAGCACCGTATTTCCTTTGATGAAGGCGTAGCTAGGCTGTGCTGCTTAGCACTTCCTTTGTACTATTATAAACTAGTATTTGCAGTATTAAATTCACTCTAGTTGAGTCGTATGTTGTTCGCGTGTTCTCCCAGAAAAGGAATAAGGGAATAGAGGGCGATTTTTAAATGAAAACGAATTTTTATAGTTACATGTGTACCGGTAACCACACGTCACTGTTAATGCCGGCTCGGAATCAAATAAACGCAGTACGACTAGTATGTTTCTTATGAGAACCCATACATTGGCCAGGCCAGGACCACGTGAAAAAATAAATAAATATTGAACCTAACGAATCACTACATAGTATAAAACAAAGTCGCTTTCTCTGTCCCTATATCCCTTTGTATGCTTATATCTTTAAAACTACGCAACGGATTTTGATGCGGTTTTTTTTTTAATAGATAGAGTGATGCAAGAGGAAGGTTTATATGTATAACTAGCGGATCCCGCGGCTTTGCCTGTGCTAAATCAAGGGAAGAGCCCGAGCGAAGCGAGGGCGAGTCGCTAGTAGTATACTATAATAATAATAATATCATGCTGATTGTTTCAGCCACGGTGGTTATAAATTTGATAGCACCGTGGCAATTTTTCTGTGATGAAAAATCAGCCCTTTAAACGTCCCACAGCTTGGCACGGCCTTCAACACGAAGGAGATCAGGCCCGGTCTACCGCGCTGGCCTAGTGCGGATTGGCGGACTTCACATGTCTTTCGAAAAGCTAGGTTCTCTCAGACATGTAGGTTTCCTCACGATGTTTTTCCTTCACTGAAGACAAATCTATAAACCACATAAAACGCAAAAATTATTTCAATTTATGTCCCTTATAGGGTCTAGTCTAGTTCGTATAGTTTCAAAAACCATTTAACCGATGTGCCTCAAATTAGTTTATAGCAATAATGCGAAGATAGTTTTATAGACACCTAAAACAATGCATTACACGGTCCATTCATGAAGTTGATGTTTGGTGAAAGTATATATAAATACTTCTATCTCATCTCTGAGTTTATATTACCTACGGTTAAAACGTGCCTAGGAACGAAGCCTAGCTTAGCGTCCAAATTCTTTGTAACGGATGAAGCATCTGTAGTACCAATTAAGTTAATAAAAAGCTTATAAAAAAGCTTAATCAAACAAACATTCACCCAATTTTATTGGTCAAAAGTTGTACCAAATATATTTCTTCCGACTGTCGTCGGACATAAAATATTTTTGAAAAATGTTATTTTATGGAATAGTCATTATTATTGATACAGATGCAAAATGTATAGTTTTTATAATTTCACTGTCTGGACAGATTTTGATGATATTTGGTATTGAAATAACCCTATTACATATAATATGATACTAAAATATATTGTAATAAAAACTCGAGTCGTCTTTATATTTAATACTAGCGATTCATCCTCGCTTTGCTCGGGATCGTCCCTAGGTTTAGCGTCAACGAAGCCATGGATTCTGCTAGGTAAAATAAATAAAATTGCTAAAATATAACCTTTTCCATTTTTGAAGTCGGTTAAAAAGTAGCCTAAGTAACGCCTTTAACATTAGATATCTGCGAGTGAAAGTCCCGTCAAAATTGGTCCAGCCGTTACAGAGATTAGCCGAAACAAATAGACAGACAGACAAAAGACAAAGCGACAGACAAACATTTTACCAATAGATTTTTTGATGCTATTACTATATATATTTTCATATATATTTAGTAAAAAGCTGTTATTATTGTAAATTAAAAACAGACACTTCAATTTTATTAGTATACTAGCTCACCCGTGCCCACTTCGTTGGGCATAATGTTAATAATTCCTTTTTAGTACAGAGTGCTTAAATAATTTAAATTATTTTATTAATATTAAAAATTAAAAATTAAATTATCTATACTAATATTAAAAAAACTACTTTTTGTAACTTAAATATAAAAGTTAGACATATGCTGTCGTTGACTTTTTTGTAGGCATTTTCAAGCTCCACATCTTTTCTCTAGAACTCAAAAATATATCTTTCATAGTTAAGGCAGCGTTCGTAAGAAACGCTTTCATTCGACCGTTTTTTCTCCGATTCACTTTACAAAACTGACTACCACGTAAAAGCCTTTTTATTTTTCGGTTTTTTATATAGCCTATGACACTCAGCAATAATGTGGCTTTCTATTGGTTAAAGAATTTTTAAAATTTAACAAACAAACAAACTTTACCTCTTTATAATATTAGTATAGATGTATAGGCAATAGGTTAAAAAAATATCGAAATATTAAAAATCAATAATATTTTTAGAATTAGTGTCTGTCCGTGACCACATCACGAGAAAGCCATTGGACAGACTTTAGTGAAGTTTCATATGACGAAAGTCAGTACGTCTGTGTCTGTCTGACCGTCTGTCACCAGGAACCGTGATAGTTAGATAGTTGAAATTGTCACAGGTGTTATAAATGAAACTATCTTTTCGAATTTTGTCGCGGATTTATTATGATTTTTGGTTCTCTCCCGTGACCATGATTGCTGTAAGCATTCGAAACGTCGGGAACTAAAAATCATAATAAATCCGCGACAAAATCCGAAAAGATATGGTAGGGGAGCCCACGATGCTAAATGGGGATTTACTCGAGCGTCATAGAGACCTATTGGGTTGCAAAGCTTAGATGATAAGAAGAAAAAAATGTTATATGATATATACCTTTTCATCGGTGGGGGAAGCGGCTATAGATTTTTAAATATGTAAAAAAAAAACTGTTGCATGGACATCCTCGAGAGCGCGTCAGATATTGATAGCATCAATGCCCTGCGTATTTTTAATAACGTACGTATGTTAATCTGATCGTTTGCATGATGCGGGTGGTTGTATGTAAGGGTTGAAAATGAAAAAAAAATTTTTTTATCGAGCGCGTCAGATTTTCTAAGGGAGTGTTAAGTGCACCAAAAAAGTCTCATTCACTAATCTGACGATTTCGATGTGACGCAAACTCGCAGCCATTTTCATAATGTGCAAAAATTCGCCATTTTGAAATACTCAAGCGTGTCAGATTAAGATATATATGGTTCATCTTAATATTCTTAACGTACTGTCTTATAATCTGACGATTATCTAGAGGGATTCGCCTGATCTGACAAAAAGAATTAGAAAAACGGTTCACCCTAAAGGCCAATTCCATTCCTGGGCGCTTTAAATTGTACTTATGAATCATTTTTGAGCTCAAAATATAATTTATGTGATTTTTTGAGCTCGCTGAGTTCAAAGAAATAATATTTCTATGCATTTGAGCACTCCCAGCTCAAAAGTCTGATAGAAGTTTCATAGAACACTATTTTTGCGTGTTTGGTGGCATTCTACGCAGTTTTTTTAAGCATCATAAAGAATTTCTAATTTTCAATTGGTCAAACTAGAAATTTCGGAGTAACTCCGAAAAAACACTTTTTCGGGGTTCTTTCGTTCACGATATCTCTTGAACGAATCAACCGATTTTGACCAGCTTGGTGGCGATCGTCGTGGTTTTTCAAGCTGAAGGGCGGATTAGTTTTTGAAGTTGGTCGATAAAGCAATTTTTAATTCAAATTTAAAGTTATTCCAAAAAAAAACACTTTCAAAAAAAAATTATTTATTTTATTTTTGAGATTTTTCAAATTCTCAAAATCTAAGTTTGAGGGAACTCTTTAGAACGCCTTTTAGTACATTCCGATCGGTTTAGTCGTTCAAAATTTATAAGCGAGTTACATAGTCCCACACACACACACATACATACAGAAATACATACAGACATTGTGACAACATCGCGGGGGTAATCAGGGAAGCTTCCTATGACCTTAAAACGACGAGATCTGATGAAAACTAGATTTTTGCAAAACGGGGTGAAAACAATAACTTCCCGATTTTTGAAAAGTGGGGAGTTATTTTTTTTTTTTAAATCATTGAACTTAATTAATTGAAAAGCTCATGAAATAGCATGCAAATAAATAAGTGTGTGCTTTTTCAGTAGAATACATGTATTTATAAAAAATATTTTTTGTTATTTCGGCTTGCGGAAATCGTCAGATTATATATTTTTCGCTATTTTTGTATCATGTCCTTCAAATTAAAAAAAAATTAGCTACGCTCGAGAATGTCGAGATGACGTTTTTTTTTTACAACTTTGCCTCCCTCCCCTTTCTTTACGTCACTCTTAAATTGTCAGATTAGTGGAATATACACTTTTTAGGATGTAATTAACTACCCCTACCTTAAGCTGACGCGCTCGAGAATTTTTGATGGTCAATTTTTTTTTACTAATCTGATCCTGTATCCCTCACGGGCGGCCTTATATATGGGGCTCATGTTTGGTGGAGGTACTTAACCGGGTACAAGGTATCCTCCTGTATATTAATCTGCCGCGCTTGAGTAAATCCCGAAATCCCCGCTTGGGCTCCACTACTAATAGTTTCATTTATAATGTCAAACATTCGCGTAAACCTAAGAAAGTATTATTGTCACAGGTGATATATTTCTGTTGCCGCTATAACAACAAATACTAAAAAAAAATAAACATTAAAGGGGGCTCCCATACAGCAGACATGATTTTTTTGCCGCTTTTATAGATAATGGTACGAAACCTTTACTTTACGCCTCAAACTTGGCCGGTTTTTTTAGAAAGTGAGGATTATGAACATTCTTATGAGTTAAAATATACCTGAGTATTATTAAAAATATCATGAGAGAGACATATAGATTTAAAATATTACTTTACCTTACAATATGTTATACAATTTAAAGGAATATTACATTTTAAATAACATTCTAATAATATTTTATTAAAAAAATAATAAAATCTATACATTTAATAAAATAAATTTCTGTGTCTGAAACGGCTGGACCGATTTTGACGGGACTTTCACTTGCAGATATCTAATGTTATAAGGTGTAACTTAGGCTACTTTTTTAACCGACTTCAAAAAATAAGATGGAAGAAATTTTATTTAATTAACTAGCGGAACCTGTAGTAAGAACCTGCAGTAAGTAAGTAAGTCGCTAGTAGATAGTAATATCATAATTGCCGTTCCGTTTGTAGTACGCCGTTTTTCCGCACCTTTTAGAACATTGATCCATTTCTAAGTAATTGCTACATGGAAAATTGGGAGCGTAATCATTCTATATGTTTACTTTCGAAACTACTTCAATCAACAACGATTAATCAGTACACATAAATAAAATAGAAATGTCTCTTTTTAATTTCAAATTAACAGCTTTTCACTTAATGCATATGAAAGTATATACGGTACATATATAAAAAAATCTATTTTTAGATTTTTGTCTGTCTGTTTGTTCCAGTCAATCTCTGAAACGGCTGGACCAATTTTGACGGAACTTTCTCCCGCAGATAGCTGCAAATGCTTTAAAGAGTAACTTAGTTGACTTGTATTTTATTAGAAAATTTAGAACCGTTTCATTTTTTTTTAACTTACGCCCAGCCAAGCAACCGGGTTTACTAGTACTTCTTATGATTTCAATTAGTGATCTCGCTTGACGAAAGATATAAAAAAAAACAATTATAATCATTTAATAATTTTATTGGTGATAGCAATGAAAAAGATTAAACCTAAAAATTGTATGAATATAGTTAATAAAGGTATGCGGCGTTGCCACATCCACATCCACAGCTGCCAGAAATGGACACAGTGCCAGCGGCTGGCAGGTCTCCAGCAAAACGTACAGCTCCGAGGATGGGCACCTGTCCTGCAACCAGCGTGGTACCAGCGACTGGCATCTCACCTACAACTACAACATCACCGACACCAGAGCCTCCATATGCTCCTGCAATTTCAATAGCAGCTGGTGACATGCCATAGGGTCCAGGTGCTCCTAGTTCAAGGGCTGCAGGTGAGAGTCCAAAGGGAGAACCCAGACCAGCACCTAAGCCGAAGGGAGCAGCCAAACCAGCTGCAGCAGCTGGTGAAACGGCAGCGTAGTTCAAGCCATAATTACCGCCAAGTGGTCCAGATGCACCAAGACATTGACCGTATATATTCTGAAATATTAATATTATTATCATGAATAGTTGATTTATTTTCAGTTAGTGAGATATATATAAAAATATATAATATATATGCCGTATTCAAGCATTGACTATATAAGTTTTGAAACATTGACAATTACTATCTTTTAAACCTACACGTAAAGCTCTTTACAGTGGCTCTATGAACTAACCATTTGCTATTCCTAGAACATTATATCAGAGGGAATAGTTCTTTTAAACTTTATTTCTTACTAGCCTTTCCCGCAGTTTCGCTCGCTTTCTAAAGGCTGAAAGTCAAAAGAAATATATTTCTACAGTTTTTGCAACCTTTTTCATTGATGCTCCGCTCCTATTGGTCGTAGCGTGATGTAATATAGCATATAGCCCTCCTCAATAAAGTAGAATTTTTTAACTCAGAGCACTAGTTTCTGAGATTAGCGCGTTCAACCAAAAAAACAAACAAACTCTTCAGCTGTATAATATTAGTATAGATTTAAAATAATAAATATTAAGTACTATACTATTACCTGAATCAAGCACATTTGAATGCACAGGAAGAAGAAAGTTAAAGAAGACATCTTTGGTCTCGGTTTGTTTAAGAATCAATTATAAATGTTGAGTTCCAGAAACCTCCCATACTTATATTATAATGTTCGAAATTAATTGAGTAATCCTTATCACTTTGACATAATAACCAATTTAGTAAGAGTGACCTAACTCTCTTTCACACTTTCTAGTAATATGACGTAACAAATTCACTTCATAATAAATCATTTTCATCATGTAGCGATAAGAAAAATATTTTCAACCAGTACCTTACTATAAAATAAAGCCTTCTGAAATAACAGACCATACTGTATTGATTCGTAGATCAATCGTTAACAAATTACTAAAATGCAAGGAAAAGTATTGGTACTCTTCTGTGCTCAAGCACTATTATTAAAGGTAATAATTATCATTAAATTTACAATTTTAATGTTTTATTCATAAAAATGACATTTTGACTACAAATAAATAATAAAATACTAATTATGACCATAATTTTACAGTGTATCCTTAGTCAATACATCAGTGGTCTATGCAACTCTGCAGCTAATGCAATGGCTTGGGACTCAGCTGCTGCCTGGAATGCTGGACAGTATGCCGCTGCAGCTTCTCTAGCTTCTCCATGGGCTGGTCCCATGGCTGCCTCTCCTTATGTGGGCGCTGAATTCGCACCTGGTTACTCACCTGCCTCTTTCGCTGCTTCCAACGGAGGTGGTCTAACCGTTACCAGTTATTCCCCAATCGCTCCCACTGGTATCACGATGACATCAGAAAATGCCTACGAAGGTCCCTTAGCTGTCTCTGGTTCAATTCCCTTCTTAGGGGCCGTGGCTTTAGAAGGCAATCTACCTACAGCTGGTTCAGGCGCCGTCACATACGGGTGTGGGAACGGTAACGTCGCTATGCTGAGTGAGGACGTCGCGCCTGCTGGCTACAATGCACTAGCCGGTGCGTACGGACCAGGATATCCGGCTGAGTTAGGCTATGGGTACGGTTCTCCTCTAACTTATGAAGCTGGTCTAGTAGGACCTGCTTATGGTTTTTCCGGTAACAGAGCATGTGGATGCAGTACAATTTAAAAAATAAAATATTATTGTTATTAAATATAAACTTTGTAAATAGCATTGCAATTTATTATTTACCACTAACCGTCCTTCATTTGGTCAGGTCTAAGCGAGTGTTCGTTCGATATATTTATAAATTGTATAATTGAAAACTTTCATCAAGTATGGAATATACCTTTTTAATTTATATTTTTATATGTACTTGGAGGGAATATTATTGAGATGGGACACAAGATATTTGCCACGTTTATTACTCGGTTTAACTCTTGATAGTATTGATACTTCGGCACTGTTAAAAATGCCATGGTCACGGGTACACTAACCACACAAAAGAAGCTTCTTAATTCGGTTGTTTTTTGTATTGGCTTTGTTCAGTTATGAACCGATTTGGATAATTCTCTTTGGTTTGAAAGCGCTTACTTAATATTTGGTCTCATTTTACTTTACAAGTGTAGAGAATAGGGCTGATTGATTTTTCACCTTATGCATATTTACGCTTAATCCCGCATAACTTTTTACAACGTTGTCTAATTTCAAGATTCTTTTATTTAATTACATAGGGTATGCCCTAAAGTTGATCCCATTTATATTTGAAAAATATATATAAACAAACGGGGCTACTTTTAATAATGTCCTCCCGACATATTACGACCACAGCGGCTAATCTCATTAAGTTACATTAAGATATATTATAGTGTAGTGTATGCGCAGAATCAAGTGCACTCTATTTCTTATCACTCATATTCCGGTCAGGACCGATGGCTTTACGTGCTCTCCGAGGCACAGGGGTGAAACACCGCCAACTTCCCAACTCCGGGCAGTTACTAAGGCTTACGAAACAGAAAGACTCAACAACTAAACTCGGCCCGACCCGGGACTCGAACCCAGGTGTCCCACAATCTCTCGGTGTGCGACCGTACATGCTAGCCACTACACCACCGAGGCAGCAAACTTGTAATAATACACTATAAACTCACCCTCGCTTTACATGTGTTCGTTCCTACCTAGGTATGCTCCATCCCCGGCTAGTATAGAATATACAATGTTCTTGTAAAATGTACATACATAACTATAGAAAATTAGGGAAATATTTAAAAAATGTATTTCACTTGAAATTCATTTAAACTTCTACGTCTTTTATCTAATGAAGGCTCGATAGAACAAGTGAAGGCCCTAGTAATGATTTTTAAATAAATCCATTATTTGTTTGATCACCTGGCAGGTAGAAAGCTCCACCTAAATGATCTGTCTTTTTGGGAATCTTATTTTTTAGTTATAAATAACACTCCATTAAAATTTCAAGCTGCTTAAAAAACATTTTTTATAATTTTTTGAAAAATATTTTTGCACGCGTCTGGCATTGTTAAAGCCCCGATTAAATTGTCTGGCTTATTTTTTTTCGTATTCATTAAGTATTATTCTGCAACATATATAAATAGCGTATTGCCTCAAATATATTTTTGGGAAAAAAAAAAAAATTTATAAATGTAGGGGTTGATTTAGCCCCACTACTCACCAGCCAGGTCTGCAATTCCGTGTTGGGATATAATAGGAGAGGTATGTAACAAGTTTCCAGCTCCACTACGTACTAAAAATGAGTTAAAATCATTTCATTTCAGTACTTTTTGTTTTAAGCGCGTACATACAAACAGACACAATAATGTATTAAGCTTGCAGTAATAAAAAAACTACTTTCTCAAATAATTAACGTTTTTCATTGTAGGTATATATTTTCTATAGTACATATCTACGTATTAACAATTATTAGTATAGATTTCCCGAAAATTACATAATTTCTCTACTTTTCTCTTCTTATATTGCGTGTATTAGGTATTTTAAATTCTATTAATCTAACAAACATTATATTAGATTTTTTATAATGAGTAAAATTACGTCAATTAGATTTATACGATAAAATACCTAATCAGATTTTTTTGTTGATGGTAAAATACGATATGTTATGGTTAGAAAAATAATTTAAAAAATTGGTTAAAGAAAAGGCTGATTGCAAAATAATCATCAGTAAATTTTCAAGCCTTTTATTCTTCTTCTTCCTTCCCTTGTCCCGTCATTCGGGGTCGGGTCTCCTCACTTTGTTGCGCCAAGTAGATCTATCTTGGGTTGTTGTTATTGGCAAATTGGCTTGCTTGAGGTCTCTCGCAATATTTGACCACCAGGTCGAAGGCGGGCGGCCTCTACCTCTCTTTTGTTCAGGTAAGTTTAACGCCATTTGTACTACGTGGTTCTCGTCTCGTCTTTTAATGTGCCCATACCAACGGAGGCGATTTTCGGTGATTTTATCTGCTATCGGTGCGACCTTAAAACTACCTCGGATGTATTCGTTACGAATTTTGTCCAGCCTGGTCACACCTCCCGCCCATCTAAGCATCTTCATTTCGTTAGTATGGACTTTTTGTTCATGCGTCTTTTTTACTGTCCAGCACTCGGAGCCATACAGTAGCGCCGGACGAACTGCCGTTTTGTATACTTTCCCCTTGGTTTTTATGGGGATTCGGGGATCGCATAATACGCCTGTGAGTGTTTTCCATTTTTTCCATGCGACGTTGATCCTGTGTGTAACTTCAGCATCTATATTGGCATCAGTTGTCAGTATGGAGCCTAGGTATTTAAATTTATCTACTGAGGGAATAGGTGTTGACCCTATGTAGATAGTTTCCCGTGATCTATTTCCACTAAATGAGCATTTGAGGTATTCGGTCTTGCTTCTACTAACTCTTAGGCCGTATTTCTCCAATGCTCGCGTCCACGTATTTAGCAGTTCCTGCAGATGGGTTGCGGTTTCAGCAGCCAGAACAATGTCGTCGGCGTACAGCATAGTCCATGGAAGAGGGGACGGTATATCTTTAGTAAGATAATCCAACACCAAGTTAAACAATAAGGGGCTGAGCGCAGATCCCTGATGGACGCCTACTTTGACCTGGAAAGCTCTACTTAAGCCTGCTAGGCTACGAACTCTTGTGCTAGCGTTGTTGTACATATCTTTGACGAGCTCTATGTATTCTTCTGGTATGTTCTGGTTACGAAGAGCCTCCCACACTAGCTTACGGGGAACTCTGTCGAAAGCTTTTTCCAGGTCAATGAATGCAAGATGTAGGTCTTTGTTGTTTATTCTATATTTTTCCATCAGGATTCTAATAGTTTGGATAGCGTCTGTGGTTGATCTGGACTCTGTGAAGCCAAACTGATTTGGGGATATCTGAGAGATGTCACCGATACGTTTATTTAGAATTCGTTCCCAAATTTTTAGTGTGTGAGATGTAAGTTTTATGCCTCTATAGTTTTCACACTGTGCTATATCTCCTTTGCTTTTATAGAATGGCAGTAAGTAACTTTGGCGCCACGAATCTGGAATGCATTTGGTAGCCGCAATGATGTTAAATAGTTTAGTCAGCCAGCCTACGGCTATTGGGCCAACGTTTTTCCATAGATCGGCTGGAATCTCGTCTGGGCCAGTGGCTTTTCTATTTTTCATTTTGGCTATCGCGTGCTTTACTTCCACAATACTTATTTCGTGGATTGGTCCGCGCGTTGGTGGGCAGGGTAGAGGATCTTCACTTGGGAATTCTTCATTTAATAGTTGTTCGTAGTATTCAGCCCACCTCTCCCTAATTTGTGTGTTGTCTGTCAGTAATGTTTGGTTCTGATTCTTTATATACTTGTTGAATTTTATGTCTGTGGTGGCTCTATGTCTATATTTTGCAACTTTGAGGATTTCGTTTGCAGTCTTAGCATTTTCCAGGCTATCATAAAACACCTTATTACTATTTGCTCTTTCTTGTGCCACGCATTTCTTAGCTTGTTGTTTTGCAGCTCGATATAGGTCCTTGTCCTCGTCTGCCTGCGATATTTGCCACTTCTTAAAAAGGTCTTTTTTATTTGCTAAAGTCTCTTTCACCGTACTGTTCCACCAATTAGGGTCTTTTCCGGTTTTGAGAGGTCCTTTGGAGACTCCTAAGATCTCTGCCGCTTTGGTTCTGCAGAGCATTTCAAACTTAGACCATACATCATCTGCACTATTGTATTCGACTTTAATGTCGGTCTCGAGATATTCCTTTATCGCAGCCTTAAACAGTTCGCCCTTAGGTCCCTCTAGGTTCTTCCATTTAGTTCTAGGAGTTCTGTCCACCATAATTTTTATCGGCTTCGGTAGTTTATATACTGCTACAAGCAAGCGGTGTTGTGATGTCAAAGGCTCGCCGGGGATCACTTTGCAATCTTTGAACTTTTGTTTGATGGCCTGGTCTGCCACGATGAAATCCACTTGCGATACTCGTCCGGCACACTTGTAAGTTATTAGGTGTTCTGGTTTTTTTTGAAAGTTTGTGTTTATCAAAGTTAGCGAATGTCTTGCTGCAAAGTCAAGAATTTCCTCCCCTTCTTTGTTCAGTTTACCTATACCAAACCCGCCATGCGCGGTTCCGTCTGCAATGTTTTTAATCCCCACATGTCCATTTAGATCCCCTCCAACTATCTTATATTCATTTGGTGGTATGCCGTGTATAAGATCGTCTATATCGTCCCAAAATTCAACTTTTTCTGTGGCTGCGCAGCCTTGCTGCGGGGCATATGCTGATATGATATTTAATATTTGTTGGTTCTCTAAAGCCAATTTGACAGAAATTAGACGGTCGCTCTTCCGTGTAATATTTATTATGCGGGTCTTGAAGTTATTATCCAAGACGATTGCCACTCCATTTCTTCTGTTTTCTGTACCATGATATATGAGTTGGTAGTCGTTTCCAATATTCCTTGACTTTGAGCCTTTCCATTTCGTTTCCTGTATACAGCAGATGTTAATGCTCCTTTTATAAAGTATTTTGCTTAGTTCTTGACTCCTTCCTGTGAGAGACCCCAAGTTCCATGTTGCAAGTCTAATTTTGTCAATGTTCAAGTGCGAATCTTTGTTCTTGTCCAGGTGTGCGTCGCTTTTGGGGAACGCCCTAATATTCCTTTTTGTCATCTTATTCGCATTTGCGTCGCTTGTGGGGTACGCCCTAGTATTTTTGCCTTGTATCTTTTTGTTGTGCTTCATGTGAGGAGAATTGGTAAATGGCTATATAGTTTTACGGCCGGTTGCCACCTGACGCCAAGGTTGTGACCCTCCTTAGGGCCAGAACGCCGCCGTTGATCGCATAGATTCTTCCGCCGCCGTACCTTCTGCGCGCCCCAACCCGGACGGGCAGCACTGCTGCGGCCTCTGCCTCGAATATGTCGGGGAAGCCCGCAGCAGGGGTTTTTTACGGAGTTGCCTTCTCCGGCCTTGTTGGTCCGCGGGAGGTATTTTATTTCCCTCCTACCCTTTGGCACAAGTCCAACGAGCTTTCCCCTATCCGCCACCTGGGGACGCGGTCTCTAGGGAATGAGGCTACCCCGAGACTTCAAGCCTTTTATTATTTACTATATATAATACTTAACACTAAACATATTAAAATCCGTGAGGGTTTCTAATAAAGATAAGGAGCATTAAATCCACAGCCACAGTTGCCAGTAATTGATACAGTGCCAGCGGCTGGCAGGTCTCCAGTGAAACTAGTATCCAGCAACAAGTATGGTGCCAGCGACTGGCATCTCATCCACGACTACAACATCACCTACACGAGCACCTACATATGTTTCTCCAAATTCATTTAATAGCTGAAGGTGACACACCACAGGGTACTGGTGCTCCGAGTTCAATAGCTGCAGGAGAAAGTCCAAAAAGAGAAATTTCCAGACCGGTTCCTAAGCCGTAAGGAGTGCTGGTGAGATCCCTGCGTAGTTTAGTCCATAATTACCACCAAGTGGTCCCAATGTACCAAGACATTGGCCATTATATTCTAAAACATTACAATTGATATCAGGATTATTTGTTATTCTCTCTCTCTACCCAAAGAAAGAAGGAGATCACTCCTAGCGATAAGCTATATTATTTTTTTTTGTATATTTTATAGTGTGCAATAAAGAATATTAATTGATTCAATTTAATATTTTTTGTATTTAACTTGGATTTACCTATTTAAAATATTTCAGTAATATCTAATTATGTACATATTATGTGGATCTGTAAAACTATATTATGCACTTTGAGGCACGAAAATCTTTGAAGAGAACTATTTTCTCAGGTCGTAGAAATCTTAAAAAAGAAATCGTAGATTACATAATAATGCTCTAGGTAGAAATAGGCAACCAAGTACATTACAAAAACTAATGCGAAAAAGAACTAAATGTGATTCAATTTAAGATATCAAACATGCCCTTGAATCTCAGAAAGTGTAAAAGATGTCACGTTTAAAACAATTAACTCTCATCCTCTCGATTAGGGATTGCAATCCGGAAAACCGGATCCGGTAATCCGGCGGATCCGGCAACATTTCACGGTCACCGGATCCGGTACTAATATACCGGATCCGGCGACCGGATCCGGTGTTACTAATTTTTGGCAAAATAATAGAGCTTTTGCATGAGTTGGTACTTTAAATGCGTAATGCGTGGTGTTCATGCGTGCGAGTTGGTGTCTGACATCGGAGTTATCGGATTAGAAAGGATTTTCCGAAATTTTATGCCTAAGGAAGAAAAGATGGGAGCAATGTCTGTATGGTGTGATTCCAATCTACTTCAAATTTTGCATAAAGATACTTTAACAGAATTGATGGAAAACGTGTTTCGTATTTTATTGAAACCCATTGCCTTACGGGGTTAAAAAGGGGTAAACAGTAATTTGGGGGTAACTTACATCAAAGATGAAATCAATACTTCTTAGTGCTTTTGATTTAAATACCAGTTTATTTTTGCACATGTTTGAAAAACGTAATTCTTTTCTCAACAAAGTCAATAAAAAGTTTTTAATAGTAGGCATAGGTCTATCTACTACTACAACTACGCCAAGAAAACCGAATAACTGATTTAAAGATTAAGAGTCCTCATAACAAAAGGGATGAAATGGTAAATGAAGAATCAATTTTTAGGGTTCCGTACCTCAAAAGGTAAAAACGGAACCCTTATAGGATCACTTTGTTGTCCGTCTGTCTGTCTGTCTGTCTGTCTGTCTGTCTGTCTGTCTGTCTGTCTGTCAAGACCTTTTTTCTCAGGAACGCGTGGAGGTATCAAGCTGAAATTCATATCAAATACTCAAGTCTATGGTCTCTTGGAGCTGTGAAAAAATCAAACTTCTAAGTCAACGCGATCAAAAGATACTCCCGTTTATGCCGCAAATTTTCGACACTCGCAAGGGAATCAAAACCTACAGGGTACTTCCCGTGAACTCAGGAACGCGTGGAGGTATCAAGCTGAAATTCATATCAAATACTCAAGTCTATGGTCTCTTGGAGCTGTGAAAAAATCAAACTTCTAAGTCAACGCGATCAAAAGATACTCCCGTTTATGCCGCAAATTTTCGACACTCGCAAGGGAATCAAAACCTACAGGGTACTTCCCGTGAACTCAGAATCTTGAAATTTGGTACGAAGCAACGTCTTATAACACAGATAAAGGAAAAATTGCGAAAAGCATAAATTTTTAGTTACATCATATAATAAAAATATTTTTAATAATTTTAAACTTATTACCCCTTTACTCATACACCGTTCCGTACAGGTTTGTACGGAACCCTCGGTGCGCGAGTCTGACTCGCACTTGGCCGAATTTTTGGTATATTATAAGTTAAAACATATTTTTTGTACTTTTAGTTAGCGAAGCCGCGAGTTCCGCTAGTTTTTTATAAACTACTTACCTATATTAAGTACAATGATACTTGAATAACTAAAATAACAGTTCATTTTGAACCAAAAAGGTGAAAATTATATCGGATTGATGGAAATTCTGCCGGATCCGGCCGGATTGAAAATGACGCCGGATTGCAATCCCTACTCTCGATGTACCAGATGGAAGACGAGAAAGAGAGAGAGAGAAACCTATATGTTTATTTTATATCTCTTTCCTATATTTGCCTGAATTAAGCATAGTCGGATGCACAAAAAGACGAAGCTGTGCAAAGACGTGCTAGAACTTGGCAAAGTCTTTTGATGCCAATGTCCTGACCACAAAAAAACTCTAACTTACGAATATTTCACATTGTTTTACTTTATTTGTGTAACCTCAGAAGACATTGACATAATAAAATGAATTAAGAAACAATTGTTGACCTATCTTGGTTACAAGCCTACTTTTGTAAATAAAGTTACATAATATTGTCACGTATCATACAATTTTCAACACTTAGTAATAATGTTAATTGACTCACAAGTTTAATATAAATCCGCTTGAAATTTTAAATCTAATTATACATTCGTAGACCTTTCGAATATCAATTACTAAGATGATAGCAAAAGCAGTTCTTCTGTTCTGTGCTCAAGCACTCTTAGTTAAGGTAAATAATATAATTAATTGTACTAATTACATTAGACAAAAACTTACCTTAATAATTTCTTGAAGCCTTATGTAATATTTCCGTTATCATTATATTGCAGTGCATCTCATGTCAATATATTGGCGCTGCATGCAACTCCGCAGCTAATGCCTTGGCTTTGGAAGCAGCAGCTGCAGCTCCCTGTGCCTGGAATACTGGAATGTATGCGGGGGGATTTCCTCTAGGGGCTTCGTGGGCCGGTTCCATGGCTGCCTCTCCCTATATGGGTGCTGAATGGGCAGCCGGCTACTCACCTGCCTCTCTCGCCGCTTCTAACGGTGGTGGACTTGCCGTTACCAGTGCTTCGCCAAACGCACCCACCGGTGTCTCGATGGCATCTGACAATGTATACGAAGGTCCTCTAGCTGTGTCTGGTTCAATTCCGTTCTTAGGAGCCGTAGCATTAGAAGGCGCTCTACCTACAGCTGGCGCTGGTGCTGTCACGTACGGATGTGGAAACGGTAATGTCGCTATGCTGAGTGAGGACCTCGCGCCTGCTGGATACAATGCACTTGCCGGTGCGTACGGCTACGGGCCAGGAGCAGCGGCTGAGTTAGGCTACGGATACGGCTCTCCTCTTGCCTATGAAGCCGGTATCGCGGGACCTGGCTATAGTCCCTATGGTTATAGAAACTGTGGGTGTGGAGCATTTGCCAAGTAAAAGTTGATATTTTAATTTATAAAATGCATAATATGTTACCTAGTATAATAAAAATCCCATCTTCGAAATATTTGAATTAATAAATACGATAATAAAAAAACTGTATTTAATTTTTTATTACAAATATAAGAGAGTGTTTTAAACCGTTTCGTAAAATAGGAGAATAAGTTTTTCTGATTCAATTTAGTTTAAATATTCTTGTGTCGACATGAAATAAGCTTGTTTGTGGATTATAATAAAGGCTTAAAGGCACTCGGCCCCTATCATCATTATCTTTGTTATCCATATTCCATATTCTACAATAATTATTAAAATGTGGGTAGGCGTGAATAAAACGATACTTCACAAATCACACACAATATAATCACTAATTACAATCCCTTTTACAATCGATCATTAGGACTTCAAAACTCTTAACAATTCTTAAAGCTCAATTAATAATCACACAGACACTCCACCAAACCACGTAATGCAACTATGCGATGCGAATAGAAAGACCGTTGACATTCGTAATGTCTTATGTCCGTCCCGACTCGCTCGCTCTTCGTTGTGTCAGAGTGCCCAAACGTCACTCTAAAAATGTCTATGCACCGACAGGCTGTTTCTGGTTTGTTGTCATTCATGTTAAAAAAAAACAAATAATTTTTTATCATCAGAAAAAAAATATATTTTTTTTGATTGAAGTGACTTGCATAATCTTCATTACCCTGACTTAATAATTAATTAACAAACATTGACCTAACTTTTTTCATATCTATTTGTAAGTAAAGATAAAGTTACATAATTTACTCACGTATGATCTAATTCTGAACACTTATTGATAAGGCAAAATGACTCAACATGTTAGTATAAAACAGTATTGAAGTTTTGGATTTCATTATACATTCGTAAACCTTTCGAATATCAATTACTAAGATGGTGGCAAAAGTTGTTCTCCTGTTCTGTGCTCAAGCACTCTTAATTAAGGTAATGAAATGTTTTAACTTCGTGATTTAACTAATATTTTTTAAAGCCTTATGTAAAATACAGTTTAAGATTAACTTTCCTTTCAATATTATATTGCAGTGTATCTCTAGTCAATATGTTGGTGCTGCATGCAACTCCGCAGCTAATGCCTTGGCTTTGGAGGCAGCTGCTGCTCCCTGTGCCTGGAATACTGGAATGTATGCAGGCGGAATTCCTCTAGGTGCTTCGTGGGCCGGTTCCATGGCTGCCTCTCCCTATATGGGTGCTGAATGGGCAGCCGGCTACTCACCTGCGTCACTCAGCGCTTCTAACGGAGGTGGTCTAGCCGTTTCCAGTGCTTCGCCAATCGCACCCACCGGTGTCTCGATGGCATCTGACAATGTATACGAAGGTCCTCTAGCTGTGTCTGGTTCTATCCCGTTCTTAGGAGCCGTAGCATTAGAAGGTGCTCTGCCCACAGCCGGTGCTGGTGCTGTCACATACGGATGTGGAAACGGTAATGTCGCTATGCTGAGTGAGGACCTTGCTCCTGCTGGATACAATGCACTTGCCGGTGCGTACGGCTACGGGCCAGGAGCAGCGGCTGAGTTAGGCTACGGCTACGGCTCTCCTCTTGCCTATGAAGCCGGTATCGCGGGACCTGGCTATGGTCCCTATGGTTATAGAAACTGTGGGTGTGGAGCATTTGCCAAGTAAAAGTTGATATTTTAATTTATAAAATGCATAATATGTTACCTAGTATAATAAAAATCCCATCTTCGAAATATTTGAATTAATAAATACGATAATAAAAAAACTGTATTTAATTTTTCCTTACAAATATAAGACAGTGTTCTAAATCGTTTCGTAAAAAAGGAGAATAAGTTTGTCTGATTCAATTTAGTTGTTGTTCTCGCGTTGACATGAAATTCGCTTGTTTGTCGATTATAATAAAGGCTGTTATTGGTTCGTATTCGCCAGAAATAGAAGATCAATATGTTATTATATAGTATATAAAATGTAGTCATTAATTATAATACAAATGAATTTCTTTGTTTGAGGCGAATATTTTACATTTTAAATGAATTTATTATATCAGTTTGTTCGCGGATTTAAATATAGAACAAAAGTCTATGTACATTTAATTTAAATTTTAATCTATACTAATATTATAAACGCGAAAGTTTGTAAGTATGGATGTATGGATGTATGGATGTATGGATGTTTGTTACTCTTTCACGTAATAACTACTTAATGGATTTTAATGAAACTTTACAATAATATAGCTTATACATCAGAATATCACATAGGCTACAATTTATAAAGATATTGTGTGAATTGTCCAAAATATGACGATAAGTATCAAGTAAGTAGTAAAAAATCTACCATCTGCGAGCTATTCTGGCGTGCGCTGCCAAAACCGCTAGAGTTATACATATGTAATGTATGATGGAAATGTTTATCTTAACAAGCGACTCACCCTCACTTCGCTCGGGATCGTCCCTAGATTTAGCGCGAGCGAAGCCGCGGGTTCCACTAGTTCAAAATATTTCATTCAGAATTCAATTATTACAATTTTTAACTAAACGTCATAAGGACTGGAGTACCAGTTCGGAAAGGAGAAGCCTTCCTGGTATAATTTTTTTACTTATTAATTCAGTTTTAACGACTAACAAAAAAAATCCCTCGAAATTATTACTCGATCTTTAAAAATTCATATTGATTTTAGTTAGAAATAATTAGCACTTGTCATATTTATTTATTACGGCGAAGGAAAACATAATGAGGAGACTGCAAGCCTAGCAAGTTGTCTAGAAAACTGAAACCTAGCAAGTTGTCGAAAGACAGGTGCAGTCTGCCAAGACGCACAGGTGGTAAACTATGATCTGTTCCTCCTTATATTAAAGGAAGTCCCCAACCGCAAGAGCTTAAAAAGGGTTGAGTACAGTTTTAAGTATATTTGAATTTAAAATATAATTTTATTTCATTTATTATGCATATGTATTTAAGAATCAGAAATTGGTTTTTATTTTTATTTAACATAAAAAAATAATAACTAATTAATCTTACGAGTAAATGTTACTTTACGTTCACAATAGAAAAATACATAGATTGAGTACAACTGACAATAAAATATGACTATGGAAGTTTTGAGACACTCGTGTAACTAAATTTTTGCTGAATATTTTGTTGTTACATCCTAAAATTATTCGATGTCAACAAATCTTAATAAATATTTTTTGGTCTTTACTAGTTATCGAAAACTGAAGAGATCCATTTTCTAAATCCATCACAATATGCACATAATGGTGTTAAAATGCAATATTTTAAACTAGCAATACCCGCGGCTTTCCCCGCGTTCATTTTTTTAATTGCTACTAATCTTTATTCGATTACTCGCAATCGGTTGATCTGCAGATTGCCTGAAAATGCTCTACAATTACTCTAGCTATTTCAGAACCCATCCTTAATATACTCTCTCCCGCTCTTGGAATCCCCTCCCTTTCCCCGTTGCTCGCTGTGCTGCACTTTATTTTATAAGAGTCCTTACACCACCTTAATCCGGCCCTGTAGAAAAAAACGTTTTAGCGGACTTTCACCAACAATTAACCACCTTCCTACCAAATTTAAGGTTCGGAGCACAAAGGATGAAGGACTTACAAATAAAACAACATACAAACTTGCTATAGCCATAAGGCTTCCTCGATTCGTCCCTGTCGCAAAATTCATTCGGATGTCTACTAAGTATTAACTATCTCATTTGCTACAGCCCTTAGACCTTCATAATTCGGCCCTGTAGCAAATAAGTTTCTTAGCAGATTTCTACTAACTATAAACTACTTTCCTTCCAAATAGTTTGTAGCACAAAAATAAATTTCAATAAAGAAATTTCATACAAACTTGCGAGAGCCCTTGGACTTTCTTAATCCGGCCCTGTCAGAAAATTCATTCTTAGCGGATTTCTACTAAGTATAAACTAATTTCCTGACAAATAATTGTAGCACAAAAAATGAAGGAACTTTATGCAACTTTCGAGAGCCCTTAGACCTCCTTAATTCGACCGTTATTAATGAACATCTACAAACATTAAACCTCCTTGCCAAATTTAAAATTTCTACCATAAAAAATGAAGGAAATTTCAAAACAACAAAAAAATTAAAGTTTATAATTAACAAATAAAAATAGAAAAAAAATTTAGGGGTGTACTACCCTTAGCATTTAGGGGGACGAAAAATAGATGTTGTTCAATTCTCAGACCTACCCAATATGCATACAAAATTTCATGAGAATCGGTCAAGCCGTTTCGGAGGAGTTTAACTACAAACACCGCGACACGAGAATTTTATATATTAGATCTAGCGCGAGCGAAGCCGCGGGTTCCGATAGTTATCTACATAAACTGTAGTTAGTGATGAAATAATTTATTTTGATAAAAATTGATAGCATGAGTAAAATAAACGCGTTTAAATGTAGTCCAAAAAAAATAAAAAAATTTAAATAAAAAAATGGTTGTTGTGCCTCACTCGACATAGATAGGTATAGTGTGTTGCGGATTTTTTTGTAGATATTTATAAGATCTACAATTAATTAGAACATTTTATGGTTCTATCTTTTATAGTTTAGGCAGCGTACGCAAAATAAGTAACTTTTCTCGTTGATTTTTTACACCTTGTGTCCGAAAAACCCAAATATCTTACGGAACCCTATTTTTTCAAAATAAAATATAGCCTATGTTACTCGTGGATAATGTAGCTTTCGAATGGTGAAAGAATTTTTAAAATCGGTCCAGTAGTTTTTGAGCCTATTCATTACAAACAAACAAACAAACATACAAACAAAGTTTTCCTCTTTATAATATTAGTGTAGATGAATAAACTAATTAGTAGCAATACTGAATTTCTAGATCGGTTAACATATTTGGGGAACTACAGTTAAAAAAAGCTGATCGCTAAATAACTAAAAAATATTAATGTGTCATATATTTTATTTGTTACTATAGAATATTAACATTGAATATATTTTAATCTGTCAAGATTTCTAATACAGATATGCAGCATTACATCCACATCCGCAGCTGCCACTAATAGTAACACTGCCAGCGGCTGGCAGGTCTCCAGCAAAACGCACAGCTCCGAGGATGGGCACCTGTCCAGCAACCAGTGTTGTGCCAGCGACTGGCATCTCACCCATGACTGCAACATCACCGATTCCAGCGCCTCCATATGCTCCTGCAATGTCAATGGCTGCAGGTGACAAGCCATAAGGTCCAGGTGCTCCGAGTTCAATAGCTGCAGGTGAGAGTCCAAAAGGAGAAGCAGCCAGACCATTACCTAAGCCGTAGGGAGCTGCCAAACCCGCTGCGGCGGCTGGTGAGATGCCCGCGTAGTTTAAGCCATAATTGCCACCAAGTGGTCCAGATGCTCCAAGACATTGACCGTATATATTCTGAAATATGACAATAGTATTATAATAATTAGTTGTTATAAGTTGTTTTAATGTACTACTGGTGGCATGAAAAAATTCGATATATCAAATAGCAATTTTAAATGTGATTGAATTTAAAATGACGAGAAAGCTTCACGCATGGCTTTCTCATCATCACAATCAAGAAGAAATTACAAGAACAAGAAGGAAATTACAGAAACAACTGAAAACTATAAACCAACTTTGAAACTTGAGGATCTCAAACATAGTATATTATCCTGAAATATTTAATTGTCTATTCAAAATATTTCGACAAAAAAACTTTTTCAATTTGACTACTAATATAGATCGAGATCCTTTTTATAAAATCAGTCAACATAGCTGTATATATTTACCTGAATCAAACACATTTGAATGCACAAAAGGACAAAAGTTAAGGAAGACATTCTTGAAGTTGGTGAAGTCTATTGATACTTGTACCAAAGTTCTTCTTTTAAGTATGTTCTGACCTAAAAAAGTCTCTTATTTATATGATATTGTTCTCCATTACTTGCATAATCTTCATTACACACATAATATTCAATTAAGAAATAATTGACCTAACTTTCTTACAAGCCTATTTGTAAGCATAAACATAAATTTACATAATATTTTCACGTATGATCTAATTCTTGACACTAAGTGATAAGGAAAATTGACTCAACACGATTAATATAAAACTGTATGAAATTCTCAATATAACCATACATTCGTAGACCTTTCGAATATTAATTACTAAGATGATAGCAAAAGCTGTTCTTCTGTTCTATGCTCAAGCACTCTTAGTTCAGGTAAATATTAGTTTTACTTCATGCTTTAACCTATTTTATTCAAACCTTATATTGTAAGACTAGGATTCAATTTTGGATTAATATTTCTTTTATTCTTATATTACAGTGTATCTCTAGTCAGTATATTGGCTCTGCATGCAACTCCGCAGCTAATGCTTTGGCTTTCGAGGCAGCTGCTGCTGCTCCCTGTGCCTGGAATACTGGAATGTATGCGGGGGGATTTCCTCTAGGAGCTTCGTGGGCCGGTTCCATGGCTGCCTCTCCCTATATGGGCGCTGAATGGGCAGCCGGCTACTCACCTGCCTCTCTCGCCGCTTCTAACGGTGGTGGACTTGCCGTTACCAGTGCTTCGCCAAACGCACCCACCGGTGTTTCGATGACTTCTGACAATGTATACGAAGGTCCTCTAGCCGTGTCTGGTTCGATTCCGTTCTTAGGAGCCGTAGCATTAGAAGGTGCCCTTCCCACAGCCGGTGCTGGTGCTGTCACATACGGATGTGGAAACGGTAATGTCGCTATGCTGAGTGAGGACCTCGCGCCTGCTGGATACAATGCACTTGCCGGTGCGTACGGCTACGGGCCAGGAGCAGCGGCTGAGTTTGGCTACGGATACGGCTCTCCTCTTGTCTATGAAGCAGGTATCGCAGGACCTGGCTATGACCCCTATGGCTATAGAAGCTGTGGTTGTGGAGCATTCACCAAATAAAAGTACACAATTTATTTAGAAATACCATATGTGAAATCTAGTTTAATAGATAAGCCACCTTGAAAATATTTTAGTTAATAAATATGATATAAAAAAACAGTATTTTATTTATCCTACAAAGTACAAATATATAAAGATCTCTTTTGTTGTTGTTTATTGTAAAATCAGTGTATACTCTTGTGCGTGGGTACTACCTGTAACAACAGCTTCTTGCGCATATTAGCATTTATTTTTTGCAAAGGTAAAGCCTATATCTTGAAAAGAAAAGACGAAAGAGAGCAATTGGACTAAGCTATCTATCTTTTTTTAATAAAAACAGGAAGGCTTTATTTCGACGTATTTGGCAGTTTTATTGTTACAATATCGTCTTCGTTTACGAGAGTGTCATTTGGGTACTTTACATCAGTCTTTCATGCTGCATAACAGATAACTGATAGTGTTGATCTATAAGTGGTTTTAAGGATTGGGAATGTCAAAAATTTTATTTATTTATTTATTAGGTGTACCACCGATTTTACATGGATACTTAAAATAACAAAAAGTATTTATATTACATGCTAAATTCTTTTATTTCTTAATTTTAAAAGTGAGTTACAAAACTAGAACCAGACCATACTATTACAACTATACAACTAGGTTAAACATCTAAGAATTCACTGCGATTGTATAATTCAATAACTGATCTTTGAAACCCTGAAAAAAATCTGCTGTGGAAACACAACAAAGGCTATTACTTTTAAGGTCTGATTCAATTACACAGAGTCAGTAATTACTTTAATTCACAATGTGTTTTTTGTATCAATACGTCATAAAATCAGTATGAAACTTAGTCTCCATGTCACATTAATACTTAAAAAATTAACCCTTTGATAGGTTCATAAACAAAAATCGGACTAAAAATCCACTTTTAAAGGTATGACACTACAAGAACATTGTTTAATATTCAAGAATATTGTTGATCCTTCTTTATAATGCATTCGTTAGTTTTTTACTAGAATTCGGTTCAATGATTTGGAATCCTCAATACCAAATCCACATTCATGAAATAGAGAAAATCCAGACAAAATTCTTAAAGCATTCAAAATTTAGGTGTTCCTTTATTGATCAAAACGTTCCTAACTTAATCTCTTTGGAAAAACGTCGTAAGGTTAAATCAAGATCAAACATTTTTACTTAAATTACTGCACAATTTTACTGACTCCTCCTTTCTTATTAATTGCCTTAACTTTGAATTTGATGACATTTATTCAAAGTACAGTTATACGTACCAAATATACACAGAATGCCTTCATTTATCGTTCCTGCTATGTTTAAAACAATGAATTCTATTCACAGGCTATTTCACAGGTTCCCTACAAAATTTAGTTAGAGAAATTCAGAATTCAGATTAAGGAAATTGGTGAAGTTGGTGAAGTCTATTGATACTCGTACCAATGTTCTGAGCTAAAAAAGTATTTTATTTATATGATATTGTTCTACATTACTTGCATAATCTTCATTACACACATAATATTCCATTAAGAAATAATTAACATAACTTTCTTATAAGCCGATTTGTAAGCATTTAAACATAAATTTACATAATATTTTCACGTATGATCTAATTCTCGACACTTAGTGATAAGGAAAATTGATTCAAGTATGCACAGAATGCCTTCATTTATCGTTCCTGCTATGTTTACAACAATGAAAGATATTCAATTGACTATTTCACAGGTTTCTTACAAAATTTAGTTAGAGAAATTCAGAATTCAGATGTGAAGGAAATGTGTTAGCTTCAATTTTAATTATAATAATTTTATTTCGGTATTTTTAATATTTTATTCTGTTCTATAAAACATACGTATTATATTATGTGTATTTCACTGTTATTCAAAATGTTATTTTTATGTGTTATTGTCATTATTTTTTTGTATTACAATTAAAAAATCTTTTATCAGTTATAAAAAATAGTCTAAATAATAATATAAAAATCATAGTATAAAAAACATAAAAGAAAGTCATGTCATGCCATTTATAACTCAAGAACGGCTGAACCGATTTAGCTGAAAATAGCTTAGAACCAGAAGACGGACATAGGATTTTTATCCCGTTCGACCGCGTTCCCGTAAAATAAAACGTTAAAGTCTAAAGAGAATACAAGTCACTATAAAACATGGTAAAACAACACCGCATCTGACATGGAATAACAAAACGCAAATGACAGCTAAGCGTAATTTTGTCTATGGTTAAGTATGGTTGAAAATTTGATAATTACAAATTTTGTCAGAAATTAATAATCAGTATTTTGTATTCTGGTACTACATAGTATTTAATATTTTGTTTACAATAATTTTTAATTAAGTAATTTTATAATTACTTCATTATATTGCTTGCTTGCATCTATGTATAATTTAATTATGGAAAATTATTTGGTCAATGTATTTTTTTATACTTTGTGTATTTTTTGTATTGTTTTGTTGTATTACAATAAAAATAAAACATAAGAATATAATATATTCTTATCTAAAATGGTTGTAAGTACTTACAAACTACGAGTATAAACTAGGTATCTAGATATGTAAATCATTTCAATGTATTTAATTGAAAACCACTATGTCCGCAAGCTTGATTATGATCATTCTATTGTTAGAATGGCTGTTTGAATAGGGTACAGTAGAAGAGGAGAACAGCTTTTTATTAGTATCGACTAACGCGACGGTTCTTATGTGGGCCAGAATATAGAAAAGAAAGCATCAGTGATTTCTTCTACATAAAAATGGATTTTTAATATTTAATAAATGAGAATGATTAATTTATACATTTTTATTAAAACGTTTAATTATACACATTTTTTCCAAAATTTTATTTGCAATTTACTACAAACGTTTCTCTAAAATACTATACATTTAAATCTACTAAGTTTATTTAGAAAATGCTCCACAGCCACAGCTTCTATAGCCATAGGGGCCATAACCAGGTCCCGCGATACCGGCTTCATAGGCAAGAGGAGAGCCGTATCCGTAGCCTAACTCAGCCGCTGCTCCTGGCCCGTAGCCGTACGCACCGGCAAGTGCATTGTATCCAGCAGGCGCGAGGTCCTCACTCAGCATAGCGACATTACCGTTTCCACATCCGTATGTGACAGCACCAGCGCCGGCTGTTGGTAGAGCACCTTCTAATGCTACAGCTCCTAAGAACGGAATTGTACCAGACACAGCTAGAGGACCTTCGTATACATTGTCAGAAGTCATCGAGACACCGGTGGGTGCGTTTGGTGAAGCACTGGTAACGGCAAGTCCACCACCGTTAGAAGCGGCGAGAGAGGCAGGTGAGTAGCCGGCTGCCCATTCAGCGCCCATATAGGGAGAGGCAGCCATGGAACCGGCCCACGAAGCACCTAGAGGAATTCCGCCTGCATACATTCCAGTATTCCAGGCACAGGGAGCAGCAGCTGCCTCCAAAGCCAAGGCATTAGCTGCAGAGTTGCATGCACCACTAATATATTGACTAGAGATGCACTGTAATATAAGAATAAAAGAAATATTATTCCAAAATTGAATCTTAAAATATAAGGCTTGAATAAATTAGGTTAAAGCATGAAATAAAAATATTATTTACCTTAACTAAGAGTGCTTGAGCACAGAACAGAAAAACTGCTTTTGCTAACATCTTAGTAATTGGTATTCGAAAGGTCTACGAATGTATGGTTATATTCAGAATTTCATACGGTTTTATATTAAACGTGTTGAGTCAATTTTCCTTATCACTAAGTGTCAAGAATTAGATCATACGTGAAAATATTATGTAAATTTATGTTTATGCTTACAAATAGGCTTGTAAGAAAGTTAGGTCAATTATTTCTTAATTGAATATTATGTGTGTAATGAAGATTGTGCAAGTAATGTAGAGTAATATCATATATAAATAAGAGACTTTTTTAGGTCAGAACATTGGTACGAGTATCAATAGACTTCACCAACTTCAAACATGTCTTCCTTTACTTTCTTCTTCTTGTGCATTCAAATGTGCTTGATTCAGGTAAATATAGTTGTGCTGTAAAATTTTGCCTTTATTTACATATAAAAGGGTTCTATTATGGTCGATCGATTTGAATTAGGAGTCAAAAAATTAGAGTATTGTTGGCGAAAAATTTTTAAGTGGGAATTTTAAAGTCAGATGTATCTTTAATTTTACTCGCATTTGAATTTGCAAAATATTTACATTTTTTCCGTAAAATTAAATTTGAATGTATTCAAAGTAAATTCGAGTTAAATAGTATTAATACATTATTTTTTTTTTAAAGAAAACACCTTTAAACAAATAATCCTGATTATTAGAATCTAATGTCTCAGAATTTAATGTTTCAGAATATATATGGCCAATGTCTTGGAACACCTGGCCAACTCGGTGGTAATTATGGCCTGAACTACGCAGCCACTGCAGCTGGCTTGGCTTCCCCTTACGGCTTAGGAACCGGTCTGGCAGCTTCTCCTTTTGGACTCTCACCTGCAGCTATTGAACTCGGAGCACCTGGACCTTATGGCCTGTCACCTGCCGCTATTGACTTTGCAGGAGCATATGGAGGCGCTGGTGTCGGTGATGTTGTAGTCATGGGTGAGATGCCAGTCGCTGGTACCACGCTGGTTGCTGGACAGGTGCCCATCCTCGGAGCTGTACGTTTCGCTGGAGACCTGCCAGCCGCTGGCAGTGTGTCCATTACTGGCAACTGCGGATGTGGATGCAACGCTGCATATCTTTATTAAAAATAGTCACACGTTTAATTGTATGAAATGTTAAATATTTTATAGTGAAAAATAAAAACAAAATGACAAAGTAATATATTTTGTTGATTATTAAATTATTTGTAGTCAGCTTACATTGATTTTATAAAAATGTATGTTCTTAATTACTAGCGGAACCAACGGTTTTACTTAGGGTAACTAAAAGTACAAAAAATATCTTTGTTTTTATACTATTGCTGATAATGTACAGGTACGATTGAGTCTCCATTTAAAGTTCCTCTCATTTTTATGAGGACTACCCTATAGAACCAGTTATGTTCATGTGATAATAAAAGATTTTTCTGTAGTAAAAGATATCCAAAATATTGACCCTAGTAATAATCTATCACTACATAAAATTTTGTTAAAATTGGTTCAGTACTTTTTGCGTGAAACGTTTATTGCTATTCGCTAAGTTATTTACGTACTGATATAAGATGGCATTGCGAGTGTAATTTAGAATATAGATAATTGATATTGTAGATTTTACAGATTTCTTCTGCGTTGTTTCTATGTAAGATTTAGCCACCGCTAGTATTCTAAAGACGACTTAATTAATAAAAACAAATATTTTGTTTTCCTTTGGAAATTAAATATATTTCTGCAATAGTTTGTAAGTTAATAAGTTATACAAAATAAGTGTATAAGTGAAGTAGGAACAAACTTTTTTTATGCAAGAACAATCATAAAAAGAGGTTTATTGACCCGTATTCGCTAACAAATTATTAAAAAATTCGATAGGGCGCTAGCTTAAGGGCACATTTTAAATAACTTTTTTTTAATAAATAAATGGAGAACAAATAAATATTTATAGTGAACAAAAAAGAACAAAAGACAAACTGACAATGTAATAAAAAAAGTTCAAAAATAAAAAATCCTGGGGAAGCCCCCCAGTGACCCTAGTAAGCGATAACACACTTAACAGATAATGCAAAAAATTTATAATTATTGTTTTGAGTTCTATATTCTATACACAATACATTAAAGACATTGTTTTCAAAAAATAATGAATATTTTGCTAAGTTACTGTTTTATTATATACTAGCTACTACTAGATTTAGCGCGAGCTTACACTCGTAAATGTATACAAAAACTTGATAAATTATATACTTAAACCTTCCTCTAGAACCAATCTATCTATTGCTGAAAACAATATGAAAATCGGTGCAGTAGTTTTTGTGCTTATCGCGAACATACAATCAGACAGACGAGGCGGAGGACTTTGTTTTATATTATATATTATGATTTATAATATCATCATCATCATCATCATCGTTAACCCTTCAAAGTCCCGCATTTGAAACCGCATCACTCGGTTATCCAAGCAAGCGCGTTACCGCAGGGATACAACTGTTAATATAATAGTTTAATTAGTATTATACCTAAAATATCTAATTCAGACTATTTCTTGATAGCAGAGTGGAATGTTGCAAAATCCTAATTTTAATAAAATTATCAAGTGTTTATTATCAAAAGTTTATCAAGTGGCGTAAATTGAACCTAAAAATAAGATCACCTTCATCCAAGTGTTTAATTGTTCTTCCAATCATTATCGAACGAAAATTATTTACGAACCATATGTTTAGGGTGGAATCAAATACAGGTTATTAATATCATATAATATATTTTTCCAATATTTTCAAAATTATATTTTTAATAAAGGAGTTACCTAAGATACATTTTTTTCTAAATTAACATATCAACTTTTACTTGGTAAATGCTCCACAACCACAGCTTCTATAGCCATAGGGGCCATAGCCAGGTCCTGCTATACCGGCTTCATAGGCAAGAGGAGAGCCGTATCCGTAGCCTAACTCAGCCGCTGCTCCTGGCCCGTAGCCGTACGCACCGGCAAGTGCATTATATCCAGCAGGCGCGAGGTCCTCACTCAGCATAGCGACATTACCGTTTCCACATCCGTATGTGACGGCGCCTGCGCCAGCTGTGGGAAGAGCACCTTCTAATGCTACGGCTCCTAAGAACGGAATCGAACCAGACACAGCTAGAGGACCTTCGTATACATTGTCAGAAGTCATCGAGACACCGGTGGGTGCGTTTGGCGAAGCACTGGTAACGGCAAGTCCACCACCGTTAGAAGCGGCGAGAGAGGCAGGTGAGTAGCCGGCTGCCCATTCAGCGCCCATATAGGGAGAGGCAGCCATGGAACCGGCCCACGAAGCACCAAGAGGAATTCCGCCTGCATACATTCCAGTATTCCAGGCACAGGGAGCAGCAGCTGCCTCCATAGCCAAAGCATTAGCTGCAGAGTTGCATGCACCACTAATATATTGACTAGAGATGCACTGTAATATAAGAATAAAAGAAATATTATTCCAAAATTGAATCTTACAATATAAGGCTTGAATCAAATAGGTTACAGCATGAAATAAAAATAATATTTACCTTAACTAAGAGCGCTTGAGCACAGAACAGAAGAACAGCTTTTGCTATCATCTTAGTAATGGATATTCGAAAGGTCTACGAATGTATAGTTGTATTCAGAATTTCATACGGTTTTATATTAAATGGGTTGAGTCAATCTTCCTTATCACTAAGTGTCGAGAATTAGACCATACGTGAAAATATTACGTAAATTTGTGTTTATGCTTACAAATAGGCTTGTAAGAAAGTTAGGTCAATTATTTCTTAATTGAATATTATGTGTGTAATGAAGATTATGCAAGTGATGGAGAACAATATCATATAAATAAGAGACTTTTTTAGGTCAGAACATTGGTACATGTCATTAATACAAGTATCAATAGACTTCACCAACTTCAAACATGTCTTCCTTTACTTTCTTATTCTTGTGCATTCAAATGTGCTTGATTCAGGTAAATATAGTAGAGCTATAAAATTTTGCCTTATTTTATAAAAGTGTTCTATTATGGTCGATCGATTTTAGCGATAATTTTTTTAATGGGAATTTAAAAGTCAGATGTATCTTTAATCTCTTCCTTATCGTTACGAATTGCTTTATTATAACATTAATTTTACTCGTGTTTCATTTCAATTTGAATTCCTGATCTCAAAGTAAATTGGAGTCAAACAATATTAAAACATTATGTTTTTATATTTCAAGAAAACACCTTTAAACAAATAATCCTGAATCTAATGATAATGTTTCAGAATATATATGGCCAATGTCTTGGAACACCTGGTT
This sequence comes from Boloria selene, assembly GCA_905231865.2. Classification (NCBI taxonomy): domain Eukaryota; kingdom Metazoa; phylum Arthropoda; class Insecta; order Lepidoptera; family Nymphalidae; genus Boloria; species Boloria selene. Next base: position 6,959,608 of record HG993158.1, on the reverse strand, counting down.
CACTTGGTGGTAATTATGGCTTGAACTACGCAGCCACTGCAGCTGGTTTGGCTACCCCTTACGGTTTAGGAACCGGTCTGGCAGCTTCTCCTTTTGGACTCTCACCTGCAGCTATTGAACTCGGAGCACCTGGACCTTATGGTCTGTCACCTGCAGCTATTGACATTGCAGGAGCATATGGAGGCGCTGGAATCGGTGATGTTGTAGTCATGGGTGAGATGCCAGTCGCTGGTACCACGCTAGTTGCTGGACAGGTGCCCATCCTCGGAGCTGTGCGTTTTGCTGGAGACCTGCCAGCCGCTGGCAGTGTTACTATTAGTGGCAGCTGTGGATGTGGATGTAATACTGCATATCTGTATTAGAAACCTATACAGATTTAAATTTTTTCAATGTTAAATATACTATAGTGACAAATAAAATATATGAAACATTAATATTTGTTAATTATTATTGTGCACTTAGCTTTTTTAAGCTAACATTCTTTAAATATTATGTTAACCGATCTAGGAACTTGGTTCAGTATTGATATTTATTAGTTTATTCATTTAAAATATTGCATTTTAACACCATTATGTGCATTGTATTGTGATGGATTTAGAAAATGGATCGCATACATTTTCGATAACTAGTATAAACCAAAAATTATAATATTTGTTGAAATCGAATCATTTTAGGACGTGTCAAAATTATGCAACAAAAAATTTTTTTTCATGAGTGTCTCTAAACTCCCATAGTCATATTTTATTGGCATTTGTACTCAATCTATGTATTTTTCTATTGTGAACGTAAAGTATTATTTACTTGTAAGATTAATTAGTTATTAATTTTTAATGTAAAATAAAAATAGATAACAATCTGATTTTAAAATGCATAGGATGTGTGTTCAAAAAATTACGGGAATTTTCATTTATGTAAAAAAATAATTATTTATTAGTCTGAAGTATCGCCTTTAATATAGTCACCATTAAATATTATACACTTGTGCCATCGCTTTTCCAGTCCGCGAAACACCAATCGATGCTTTCTTCATATCTGCATCTAGAAAACAAAGGCATTTTAAGGTTTTCTTTCTTTTTGGAAAAAATCACAGCGAGCCAAGTCTGGCGAAAATGGACGCTAAGGCATCGTTATTGCATTGTTGTTAGCCAAAAAATCATGACAAGCAATGTAGTGGAACAAGGTGTATAATCATGCCACTCGTTTCATGCTCAAAACACTTGAAAAAATTAGTGAAATGAATCAATCGATATGCCAACATTAACAGCGACTTCTTTAATTGTGATTCGATGATCGTTCATAATAATTTCTCTTACTTTCTCATTGATTTTATCGGTGGATGATGTGCTGGTGTATCGGGAGCGTTCGTCATCTTCAAAGTCCTCACGACTGTTTTGGAAACGCTTAAATACCACTTTTTTATTCATAACAGACTAACCATAGGTCTTTGTTAACGTTTCGCAAATTTCATTTTTTACGCGCAATTCGATCCAAGTTCTTTGATCCATTTTGTCTAAACACATAATAAATCGCCGAGCTCAAAAAACAAAGTTTTTTGACAAAGTAAACAATAAATATAGCTGCAAATTTAATCGTACTTTCAGAGTATCTATACCGACATAATATATGTACATATAAAAAAATATTTGATGATCAGATTCTACAACCCGCAAAATTTCAAAATTATTTTCTGAACACACCTCGTACAAGGTAAAATAATAAAAGAAAACTATATTTTAAATTCGAATATACTTAAAACTCTTTTTAACGTCTTGCGTATTTCATCATGCTAGCCGAGTGTATGTTAGCAGACTGCACTTGTCTTTCAACTACTTGCTAGGTTTCAGTTTTCTAGTTTCCTCATGATGTTTTCCTTCACCCTACGACAAGTGCTAATCATTTCCAACATTATCAAAATTCCAACATGAGAAAAATCATATTGATTATGAACTATCATAATCAATATGATTTTTTTTTATAGATCGAGTAGGTTTCGATAGTATTTTTTTAGTAAGTCATTAAAACTGACTTTAATAAGTAAAACAATAATACTACGCTGAGTTTCTTTCACCAGTACTTGTAAGGCTTCTTCTTCCCAAACTGGTACTCCACTACACATGACGATAAGTTTAAAATTGTAATAATTTAAATCTGAATTAAAAAATGAAATAGAATTTAAATTAAATGTGCAATGACTTTTGATCTATATTTTAAATCCGCAAACAATCTGATATAATAGATTTATTTAAAATGCAAAATATTCACTTCAATCTAAAAATTTTTTTTTCTGATGAATGACAACAGATATAATAACATGACTGACAACAAACCAGAAATCACCTTTATTATAATCCACAAACAAGCTTATTTCATGTCGACACGTGAATAAAAACTAAATTGAACCAGAAAAACTTATTCTCCTATTTTACGATATGATTTAGAACACTGTCTTATATTTGTAAGGAAAAATTATATACAGTTTTTTTATTATCGTATTTATTAATTCAAATATTTCGAAGATGGGATTTTTATTATACTAGGTAACATATTATGCATTTTATAAATTAAAATATCAACTTTTACTTGGTAAATGCTCCACACCCACAGTTTCTATAACCATAGGGACCATAGCCAGGTCCCGCGATACCGGCTTCATAGGCAAGAGGAGAGCCGTATCCGTAGCCTAACTCAGCCGCTGCTCCTGGCCCGTAGCCGTACGCACCGGCAAGTGCATTGTATCCAGCAGGAGCGAGGTCCTCACTCAGCATAGCGACATTACCGTTTCCACATCCGTATGTGACAGCACCAGCACCGGCTGTGGGAAGGGCACCTTCTAATGCTACGGCTCCTAAGAACGGAATTGAACCAGACACAGCTAGAGGACCTTCGTATACATTGTCAGATGCCATTGATACACCGGTGGGTGCGATTGGCGAAGCACTGGAAACGGCTAGACCACCTCCGTTAGAAGCGCCGAGTGATGCAGGTGAGTAGCCGGCTGCCCATTCAGCACCCATATAGGGAGAGGCAGCCATGGAACCGGCCCACGAAGCACCTAGAGGAATTCCGCCTGCATACATTCCAGTATTCCAGGCACAGGGAGCAGCAGCAGCTGCCTCCAAAGCCAAGGCATTAGCTGCGGAGTTGCATGCAGCACTAACATATTGACTAGAGATACACTGTAATATAATATTGAAAAGGAAGTTAATCTTAAACTGTTTTAACTGTTTTTTAAAGCCTTATGTAAAACATAAGGCTTTAAAAAAATGTTTGTTAAATCACGAAGTTAAAATATTTCATTACCTTAATTAAGAGTGCTTGAGCACAGAACAGGAGAACAAGTTTTGCCACCATCTTAGTAATTGATATTCGAAAGATATACGAATGTATAATAAAATCCAAAACTTCAATACTGTTTTATACTAACATGTTGAGTCATTTTGCCTTATCAATAAGTGTTCAGAATTAGATCATACGTGAGTAAATTATGTAACTTTATCTTTACTTACAAATAGATATGAAAAAAGTTAGGTCAATGTTTGTTAAATAATTATTAAGTCAGGGTAATGAAGATTATGCAAGTAATGTAGAACAATATAATATATAATAGAGAGAGCCATATGGTCAGAATATTGGTATCAACAGACATCATCAAGCTCAAACATGTCTTCCTTCACCTTCGTCTTCTTGTGCATTCAAATGTGCTTGATTCAGGTAAATAGGAAAAACATTGCTTTATTAGGAATATATTAAAAATATTTTCTGATCTGTATTTTAATCATGAAGATGCGCATTATTAACGTTGAGTCAGAAGAAATGAATTTATTAGTTTTATTTTTCGAACGTTTTTGTGTAGGATATTGTCTAAGCATTTTTGGAATATAATATATTTGAGATCCTTGTGTATCAAAGTTAGTAACTTATAGCTTTCTGTTGTTTCTCGAGTGTTGATTACAAAACGCTTTAACATTATACAAAATTTCAATTAGTATATCCACTTTTTCTTAGATGTCATAAGAGGCTCGTCAATCAAGAGAATTTAAATGGAAAAATATAAAATTCAATGTTGTTATAGTTCAAGAAAATAAATTTCTAACAACATTTTAATATTTTAGAACATATACGGTCAATGTCTTGGAGCATCTGGATCACTTGGTAGTAATTATGGTTTGAACTATGGCATATCACCAGCTGCTGCTGCGGGTTTGGCTGCTCCATATGGCTTAGGTACCGGTCTGGCAGCTTCTCCTTTTGGTCTCTCGCCTGCAGCTATTGAACTCGGAGCACCTGGACCTTATGGCCTGTCACCTGCAGCTATTGACATTGCAAGAGGATATGGAGGCGCTGGAATCGGTGATGTTGTAGTCATGGGTGAGATGCCAGTCGCTGGCAATACGCTGGTTGCTGGACAGGTTCCAATACTTGGAGCTGTTCGTTTTGCCGGAGACCTGCCAGCCGCTGGCACTGTGACCATTGCTGGTAGCTGCGGGTGTGGATGCAATGCTGCATATCTTTATTAAAAACTTTCACAGGGTTAAATATTTAATATGTTTAATATGTTATCGTAACAAATAAAATACACCACAATAGTAACTGTTTATTATTTAACCCTTAGCTTTTTCTTAAACTTACGTTCTTAAACTAAGTTAACAGATTTAGAAATGAAGTTGAGTCTGGATATTTATTTACTTACTAGATTGGATTCAACCTAGATATGTTACAACTGTCATTATAGAACAATGCAATTTTAATTCAATTACCATTTGTCAAAAATTTCGTAGTCTACTAAATTTACAATTGTCGATCAATGGTCTTGTCATTTTGACAATTTTGTCAATTGTAAAAGCGTTCGTAAAACGTTTATTTAGGCTAAGTTCGATTATATATTTTATCAATATATGTTTTAAAGACTAAGCATTATGTAAAATGATCACACAAAGCCAAAAATATAGATTAACTGACTACGCAATACGTTTGATCATTGACTTGTCTTTACGTACGGGACTACCAATTATTTGCAAAGTGTCATTAAAGTGTCATTGAAGTGTTAGTGATACACCATTGGAAGACCATTGAATTAGTAGACTACCAAATTTGCAAAAAGTAGCAATTACGATGTCATTGATAGACAATTGTAACACCATTGCAATGTGTGTCAGATATAAGATTTATAACCGTATTAAAAAGTTATAAATTGAAGTAAACACTGTAGAACCGAAGTATCAGCTATCATCATGCATCAAAATCTGACCAGTGATTTTCTTGTAATGGGTTCTCACTTCCTAGGTACGCAGACAAAAATTCTAAAAACGATAGATTCGGCATTTGTATAATAATAACAATCACAATATTTCAAAAACATTTAATGCTTAAGTTCGTCTCTTATAGAATGCTATTATACAAGTATATACACATCGAAGCTATATTGATTTTCATTAATATTTTTATGGTTGTATAATGATATATACAGTGGGCGTTATATAGGAAGTGTTCGTTTAATAAAAAACATCAATCCATAACAACAACTCAAACTAACGATAGTCATTGACTACATAACCACATAAGACTTCATTATCATCACGTATAGACAATACGAAACGACATTTCGAGTAGTAATGATCACTGGGCTCGAAGTCAAGTCCCCATCCCTAATAGCCCTCTCTACATGCTAGACTCCGTTGTAGCACAAAGTTTTCTGGGTGTTGATGCAATTGCGGATGGCGTTGCCTTCACTCGGGTTATGTACCGTCGTTTAGAAACCGTATGATTGACTGTCTCCGACAAAATGATTAAAATGAAATATTATCATTTATTACGACAATGTATCTCTCTCTCTAATATGTGATCTCTGCATTGACTAGTAAAAACCCAAAAAATAATATCACTATTTCTTGAGTGATGAAGTTTATACTGTGAAATAGTCATGCACTTAGTTCAACGTTAATTGCTTGAAAAAAGTATTTATGGAAGGTTTCTTTCGGAAACCTTGGAATTATTGTGCTTTTTGAGCACGGTTCTTATTTTAAAGAGCCAGAATATTTATGTACCAAATTTCATAGAGCAAGGCGGACATTGATAAAAATCACTATATTTTTTATCGCAAACTTGCACATTAGAAAAGAATGGCACAGCACCTTATCGTGGACAAAACTAATCTATTGGCTCATATGTCTGATCTCCATCTCTCTATATTATTTTGTGATATTATAACTTTATGCTTAGTTTAACATTATGCAACAAATGAGTAGTAATTGCTAAAATTTAAAATAAATCTGCGAAAAAAATTGTAATGACTGTGTAACCAAAATGTCACATATTCATAAGAAGTATGATAACAGCCTTAATTTAAATTAATAAAGCCATTTTATATTTTAATTATCTGAAGAAAATTTATTGTGAATCACAATTTGTGACCATCTGTTTAATGGACGACTAGTAACAACCTTTATTATTATCAACACAGGCAGCAAATTTTCCAATTTAGCTCGAGAATAATAAGGACTAAGTAGTACCAAACACAACATAATATAAGATCGTTTTTGAACTCAAATTATTTAATTGTAAGAAATAATAAAAAGAGTTTTTGTTTAAATAAACGTATTTATTAACACAATATTGCTGAGATGATATTTTATTATACTAAGTAATATTCATATTATTCTAAATTAAAATATCAACTTTTACTTGGTAAATGCTCCACAACCACAGTTTCTATAGCCGTAGGGGCCATAGCCAGGTCCTGCAAAGCCGGCTTCATAAGATAGAGGAGAGCCGTATCCGTAGCCTAACTCAGCCGCTTCACCTGGCCCGTAGCCGTACGCGCCAGAAAGAGCATTGTAGCCTGCAGGTGTGACGTCCTCACTCAGCATAGCGACGTTACCGTTTCCACATCCGTATGTGACAGCACCTGCACCAGCTGTGGGCAGAACACCTTCTAATGATACGGCTCCTAAGAACGGAATTGAACCAGACACAGCTAGAGGGCCGTCGTATGCATTTTCAGATGTCATCGAGACACCGGTGGGTGCGATTGGTGAAGAACTGGTTACAGCAAAACCACCTCCGTTAGAAGCGGCGAAGGAGGCAGGTGAGTAGCCGGCTGCCCATTCAGCGCCCATATAGGGAGAGGCAGCCATGGAACCAGCCCACGGTGCACCTAGAGGAGCTCCAGCTGCATACAGTCCAGCATTCCAGGCACAGGGAGCAGCAGCAGCTGCCTCCAAAGCCAAGGCATTAGCTGCAGAGTTGCATGCAGCACCAACATATTGACTTGAGATACACTAAAATAGAACAAAAAATATAAACTTCGTGTTGCTCTCCCTTTAAAGTTCAAAATAATAAAAATAACATTTACTGACTGCTTTTAACAAAGTAGAAAAAAATATTTACCTTAACTAAGAGTGCTTGAGCACAGAAAAGAAGAACTGCTTTTACCACCATTTTACTAATTGATATTCGAAAGGTCTACGAATGTATAATTATTTTCTAAAGTTTATGTGGTTTTATATAAAAATGTTACCTTATCACTATGCGTGTCGACAATTGGATCATACGTGAAAATATTATGTAAGTTTATAAATTAGGTTTGTAATAAAGTTAGGTCAATTGTTTCATAATAAATTATTATGTCAGTGTCTTCTGAGATTACACAAATAATGTAGAACAATGTGATATAAGTTAGAGACTTTTTTAGATCACAACATTGACAACAAGAAACTTCACCAAGTTCCAACATGTCCTCCTTTACTTTCATCTTTTTGTGCATTCAAATGTGCTTGATTCAGGTAAATATGGTAGAGTATGGAAGGAAATTCGAGTGATTAGTATAGAGTGTTAGAAAAAAATATTTATTATTTTTTCCCGTCTAAAATTACTAACACTTCAAAGGGAATTTTACTCTATCTATCTCTCTCTTGTGGTTACGGATGGCTCTATCATTATTATAATTTGACTTGCATTTAAAAATGCTATTCGGCATATCAATATTTATTTATATCGTAACAGGTTTATTGAGGTTAAAATCACTCATAAAGTTAATACAAGTCAATATTTTGTCTTTATAGTATAAGAAAACAAAGTAAAACAACTAGTCAAAATACTAATTGTTGTTTCAGAATATTTACAGTCAATGTCTTGGACCACTTGGTGGTAATTATGGCTTTAACTACGGCATATCACCAGCTGCTGCAGCTGACTTGGCTGCTCCTTACGGCTTAGGAGCTGGTCTAGCATCTCCTTTTGGACTCTCACCCGCGGCTATTGAGCTCGGAGCACCTGGACCCTATGGCATGTCACCAGCAGCCATTGAAATTGCAGGAGCATATGGAGGCGCTGGTGTTGGTGATGTTGTAGTAGTCGGTGAGATGCCAGTAGCTGGCACCACGCTGGTTGCTGGACAGGTGCCCATTCTTGGAGCTGTGCGTTTCGCTGGAGACCTGCCAGCCGCTGGCAGTGTCTCCATTACTGGCAGCTGCGGATGTGGATGTAATGCCGCATATCTTTATTAGAAACCTTCATATATTTAAATGCATTCAAATGTTAAATATTATGTATATTGAATTAAATACATCGACATAATAATATAATTTGTGTGTTTATTTATCAGTTACGTTTTTTTATCTATTATACCATAAATAAACCATATAATACTATGTATATCGAGAATGTCATATTACAAAAAGTTGAAAAGAAAAATATTATAACTATTATTATTAACACGATACCTTCGTCTGTATGAAAATTATACTGCAAAGTATCATTATGAAAATTTTACATTAAGGTAACAACAGGCGTTTCTTTTAAAAAAAATCTTATCTAACATATAAATAACATATACGATACTAACAACAAAAAATCTATTTTAAAATTTTTTTCTGTTTGTCTGTCTGTTTGTTCCGCGTAATCTTTGAAACGGCTGAACCGATTGTGACGGGATTTTCACTCGCAGATAGCTTTTGTTATAAGGTGCAACTTAGGTTACTTTTTAATTGGGCTACAATTTATAAAGATATACAAGCGGTACGCACGGCTTCGCTCGCGCTTAATCTAGGGATGAGCCCGAGCGCAACGAGGGCGAGTCGCTAGTATTATATACATTGGATCTTTGAAATCAAAATCATTTCATAATTTTAATCATAACAGATAAGTAAGTGAAAAAAGTGTCTATTAGAAACGTCTTATATCTCTTAAACTTTTAAAAAATCACGTATCTTCCTATCATTGTGTAACTTTCGATTTTGTAGATATGAATTAATTTAAAAGAGATCTTATTTCATTCTTGAAACATTGCTTCAGCGCTTCCTGTAGAAGATGGATCGCTTACTATTGGTGTGCTTGTTAATTGGTTGTTTTAAGGTAAATTATTATTTTAATATTGCTTGTATAAATAAATCTCTGATAATGATTTAAATCTGATTTTTTAATATTATTCTTTTTTAGAATGCATTGACTCAGGTTGCATTAGGCAGCGGACTTGGAAATGGCGTGATCAATAATGGCTTGGGCTTAACTAATAACTATGCCAATGGATTAGCAGCAAATAATTTGGCCAATGGTATTGCTCCGAATGGGCTATTAAATAATGTAGCATTTGGCAATAATATGGTCAATAATGTGCCATTTAATAATGGTCTGGTTAATTCAATAAGCAATATTAATGCTGCTGCCGCTGAAAATGTTATCAACTCTGCTGTTGTCAGTACTGCTGCTGCCAATAATGCTATTAATGCCAATAATGGTCTAAACAACGTGCCATTGGCAGGATTGCCAATATCTGGTGTGTCGCCATACGGATTTGGTGATGTGGCAATAGCAGGTACCTTGCCAGTGGATGGTTTAACTGCAGTATCTGGTAACGTGCCAGTGATAGGTTATGTCACTTTTGAAGGTATTGTGCCGGCTGGTGGCACAGTTTCTCTTGCCAGCAATTGTGGTTGCAACAATCAAGTTGTATAAATATCATTATAAATATTATAACAATTTAGATATACTATAATTTAATAAAATATTTAATAAATTGTACTTTATTAATTTTATTTATTGTGCCTTTTTTATTTATTTATTTATTTAACACCAACAAGTCATACACTAAAAATAGCACAATATTATTTATACCAATTGTTACTATACAAGTGTTTCCTTCATTATAGGTGTTACACGCAATTCACAAAACAAAGTCAAATAAGTATATGTAGTGATAATATTCTTACATAATATAAATTTTCACATAAAATATAATATAATAATTTATTGTAAAATGTTAGTGTCTAGGATATACCTTTATTTACACTGAAAATGATGCAAGCAATCTCATAGTAACCCATTGCATATTGATTATAGAATTAGCGCTGTGCTAAAGAAGTCAGAATTTTGCTAGTACTAAAAAAGTTTTACCATTAATGTAGTACCTGTAGTTAATTATATTATTTCGAGTAAAATAGAAACAATCGTAATCTTTTTTAGTGCTAATATTATATGTATAATGATATAAAAGAAAGATATATAAGAATGCATGAGGCTCTTTGTCAAAGAATCATGTGTGAACTTTCCTCTGTGGACCCTCTATGCCCTCAAGTACCATCCTGTTATTATATGACTAAGAAAATAAGTTTATTATTTTAAATTATTAACAGTGAATTACATAACCTGATTTTCTAATGTAAGTTTACGAAATGGAAACAACAGCACGTAAGTGTAATACAAACTTAGAATCGTACGTTAAAGTTTCATATTTTAGTAAAATTATTTGCTGTTTCTATACGTTTACTATGTTTTAATTATTTTCTATTTTTATATAAAGATAAAGTTAACAGGAATTAAGTACCGAAATCACCGAAATGCCCTAGCTACTGTATAGACAAATATTAGCTACATTAAACGACTGAAACGCCATGATATATATAGGGATTTGGCGGCAGATGCCTGAATGGAATGGAACAGAATGGTCAGTTTCCTGATGAAGGCCTCTTCAACACGACATGGACATGACATGACATACCACTAATCCGCTCATAGCCTAAGGCTGATCGCAGATATGTACAGAGAAAAAAATATACAAAACAAAACGTTTGAATCAGGTTGTAGTGACCATACTCGCTACGTCAGTAGTTACGCGTTCGAGTCCCGCTGGGGGAGTTGCACATGAGCACGAACGTTTGTACCAGGGATGTAAGGGAGCTCCGTAACCGTAACCGAATCCGAAATAAAAGTTTCGGAGAGTATCAGATAGGGGCGGAGCCTAATTGAGACACGTTATGACAAGTTTTGATCGGCCGGCCGCTGCCGACACACAACATTGTTTGTTTTCTTCTTGTGTTTTACTTTTGAAAATCCTTACAAATTTAATATCCGTATCCAATCTGTATCCGAAATTTCATATCCATAACATCCCTGGTTTGTACTCAATTTTTAATAAACTTATATAACAATATGTATTATGTATTTAAATTTATATGTGTAGTGTATCAGCTATCTGATATATATAACTATATACAGGGTATGTATATCAAGACACGTACTTTACTATGGAACTGCATAGTGCTTGATGTCCAAACATAATTATTCCTGCCTCTAAGGATTCTCGTGCTAAAGTGTTATACCAGTGGAGTGTGCCAGCCATAAAATATAAAATAAACATAAAATACCTATATAACAAGAAAAATTAAGACGGCTACAGCTAGTTTTATCATAATTCATAAAATTCTTAAAAACATTGAATCGTCTGTTTATTACCCACGCAACATACGTAATAATGTATTTATCATTCATCATTTACATTTTTTTAAATAAATTAATTTTAGAGTAGGTATAATTGATTTTTGGGTGTTAAAATAATAATTTTTGTTTAAAATAATAATTTATTTTATGTATTTATAATAACTTAAAATAATGTTAAATAAATATTACTAACTAAATAGTATTATGATTTACATTATACGGTAGTGCTAGTCTCTTGCTGACCACAGCTGTAGCTAACAGATGCAGTGCCATCTGTGGGTAAATTGCCATTAAGAGCAACGGTACCAAAGATCGGTATCTGACCATTTACAGCAACCGTGCCGCCAACTTGCAATGCATCTGCCAAGAGTTGGATTCCAAAAGCCTGAGGTCCAGGAGATCCACTGGTCACAGTGAAGGCGTTACCGAGATCGAAAGTGGCGACGTTACCATTTATGTTAGCCAAGCTCCCAGCTAGATTAGCTAGATTGGCATTGCCAATATTAGCTAAGTTAGCATTATTAATAGCAGCAATTTCTTGATTGGTGATTCTTGCGGCGTTTTCGTTAATTGCATTTTCTATTTGGGTTTTGGCAAGTTGAGCATTAGCAACTTGAGCATTGCCAGGTTGAATGGTGACGATTTGTGAATTAGTAACTTGACCGTTCATTAAATTTGCATTTGTCATCCCATTTGCAATGTTGGCAGGTGCCAAGGATACTACGTTGGCGGTTGGCATGGCTGTTATTGTGTTTGGCACATTTCTGGTTATTGATATACCCATGTTGGCTGGTCTGTACCCATTGATATTACCTACCATATTTTGAGATATAGAACTTCTTGGAACGTATGATATTATTTGAGTAGCTGCCATCTGGAAAAAAATAGTCTTTACAGAAACAGTATTTAATTAGAGCGACTTCATAAAGGTGAAAGTTTAGAGTTCGTCTGAATGCTACAAGTTCTATAATATTACGTTAAGTCCACGCTTATAACACCCATCAATTTTTTTTAATATGTTACAATGGTTCCATAATTAGATATATTAAAAAAACTTAAATGATCGAAATTGTACATAATCATTTTTATGTCTTAGGAATCAGTTATTTAATATCGATGATGAAAAGAAAAAAAAAGTCAATTTTTTTATTTCTTACCTTAACTAATAGCACGCAAATTAAACAGCCAAAATAATTCATTGTGCTCAAACAAAAGTTAATATTTTAATGGAGATATTTTAATTCGTTTCGTTTTTATATGAAATGCCTATAATTTTATCAATGTTTGTTATCTAAAATTATGCGTGACTATAAATTGTGTAATTGATGAGAATTCTGATTAATATTGTAATGTTTAAGATTTCATCACTCTTAAAACTAAGAGTTTAGTGAAAGTTAAGAAAAAAATCTAAGTTAGGTAGGTACTTGTATTTGTTTTATTATTAGATTAGATTACGTGTAACATTGAATTTCCACGCAAATATTTCAAAAAATACTGTCCCATTAAGCTACTAACTCAAAAACCTAGTATTGACTGAAAAAATGTTTGTGCCACCATGTTTGTTTTATTTATTAATATTTTTCCTTATTATTATACTTAATTCTAAGTTATTTTAAAACTGTGTATTTTTTTACGTATTTAAAAGTGATCGCACAACATACTTAAGACCTTCCTATGAACTTTGCTTCCTATAACTAATAACTATCGTGTATCGGACATATTGGTTCTGATATTCTATTACAGTTAATAAAATACACTACACTACATACAGTACGCCGCCTTAAAACTTCTAAATTGCAACCAGTAGAAGGTATTATTTCTTTAATATTTTCGAGCAGAGACCATAAACAGATTATGCGGAATTAAATAAGAGACAGACAGTTGGACGGACGGACAGTCTGACAGATCGACATATGGACAGACGAACATTTAAAAAAACTGTAGGAAATGATTACCTTGATTTACATTACAAACAGACGTCTCAAATTTTATTCATCTATATATGGTTGATGTGATTCTTGATGTATGATCAATTAATAAATTGGAACTATAAATTTTAAAAGATCTGTGTTTAAAATAAAAGTATTTCGTTTTCTAAAAAGTTTTATTTTTATAGTTTTTCAAATACCTCTCCTCTTTCCTCATATACAAAAATATCTTCACACATCAAAGGTAATATTTCATCTGATTCACACTCCAAATCACATATATTAATCAGCTCTTCTTCAGAATCACACTCTACTATCACTATTTCATCATCAACTTCTTCATCCCTTTTGTTTACTTTGTGTAGGATTGTTTCCGTTTTTTCTGTTTGTATGAAAGGTTCTGGATTAAATGTTATCTGCAAAAAATATTTTGTATTATTACCATTGTGTGAAATTGACCATACAAGTAATTATAATAAATACTTTTAACAAAAAGAGATCATCTTCTTCAATATACTTATAATTAGTTATTTTGATCTTAGAAGTGTTTTTACTTATTTATAAACTACCTTTAAGTATAACTAATTTAATACAAAATAATAATTAAATTGAATCACAATAACACGCTGAAGAAGACAGGGGTAGTGCAATAAAAAAGGCACTCGCTTCGGAAGGGAGGTAGGTCCCCTCCCCTTCCCTCCTTCATCCCCTCCCTCCCTCCCTTCCTCCTCCGTCTTGGCTCTCACCTCCCTCTTCCCTCCCTCCTCCCTCCCTCCCTTTCCTGAAAGGCCGGCAACGCATATGCAAGCCTGGCTTGCAGATGTCCATGAGCGGAGGTGATCACTTCCCATCAGGTGAGCCTTTTGCCCGTTTGCCCCCTTTTTACCATAAAAAAAACTTTGTGAATCAGGTTCAAAAGTCAGGTAACGCGCCCTTGTACGAGCGTTGTCATTTCCAATATAATTGAAAGAAAACATCGTGAGGAAACCTGCATTTCTGAGAGAACCTAGCTAGTTTTAGAAAGTCATACAAGTAGATATATAATCACACCCACGCAGTACACTTTACATTTTTCATCTTTTCATTCATAAGCCCTTTTATTCTGAAATGCAGATTTACAAATTTACTTAAAACTTTACAATTACACTTCCTATTTATAAAAGACTATCTCGCAATTCGGTGTGCCTATTGGAATAGACCTCCTCTAACATCTTCCACTGAGTTTGATCACGAGCAACCCTTCTCTAATGATGCCCAGCTGTAAGTTTTATATCATCGTCCCATCTAATATGTTGGCGTCCTCGTTTGCGTTTTCCGTCTCTAGGGTACCAATCAGAAACAATTTTGCTCCATTTTTCCCTCGGGATCTTTCATCTTTTACGACCTTTCCTTCTTAAGTAATTTACGTTACTATAAATTACTTCAAGAAAATAAAATAATTTATTTAATTTACGATTTGTAGACTTACATCGGAACATGGCACTACTGGCACGTTACTTGGCAAGACTGTTAAATACGTTTTGGCATTTAAAAATATTGAGTTTGATGGGCTTCTGCTAACAGTATTAAAATGGGGTCGATTAAAGAAGTTAAAATGTCCCGTCGGAAATGCTAGTGACTTGCATAATAATATCTGAAAATAGTTAGGCATGAATAAATAAAGAATATTAAATAAAAAAATAGTATTCAGCATCAAAACACTATAACTTCTTACTGAAAGTGAACGATTACAGAAATTAACGTCTCAAATTTTTAGTTTTACTTATTTATATTTATTTTAATACTTAAAATTATTTATTCCAAAAAAATCAATTACACATCCATTTACACATTCATTGTGACAATCCAAATCATTTTCGGTCACATGTTAACAGAGAAAATAAATTAAGTTTATTGGTTATTTTGCATATTGCATAGAATATTTTAAGCTTTTTATTAAGATTTAGTGCTATTGAAACAGCTACTCTATATATACCCACATTTTTTTTTGTGGGTAGGCACTGTCTGTAACAAGTATATAACCCCCTGAGACGTCTAATACCTTAGTCTCTCCCGTGACCATGATTGCTGTAAAGCATTCGAAACGTCGGGAACCAAAAATCATAATAAATCCGCGACAAAATCCGAAAAGATAGTTTCATTTATAATGTCAAACATTCGCGTAAACCTAAGAAAGTACAATACTTTTCACATTGTCAAATAGCCTACATAATAAAAAAGTGCGTGTGTACAAAGTACACATGTCAGAAGTAAAACTTGAATTTAAATTAAGGCTAACTCTTCCCCGTCTCTGAGCGCCTGGTACTACGGACTTATTTTTTCGTTTCATCGAGTTTGAAATCACAACGATTCTAAAGAAGTTTCACTTCAAAAATCACTTTGTACTTACTTGGAACACTAAAAAGGAAACCAAAACAGCCACAGCCTGCGACATTTTAGTCAAAAATGTTTATTATACTTACAAATATTGTTATTTTATCAAACACCATTATCATTTGGTAGTGAATCACCTTCTTTTGTATGCTATTTGGCACGTGTGTTTCGAATCTAAGACTTCCTTGTTAGATTTAGCAGGTACTTCAAATACTTTTTTGTTGTGCGCCAATATTTGATATATTAATCTATACTAATTATAAAGCTGAACAGTTTGTTTGTTTGTTTGGTTGGTTGAACCCGCTAATCTCAGGAACTACTGGTTCGATATGATAAAATCTTTTTGTGTTGAATAGTCCGTTTATCTAGGCTACATTTCGCTACGACTAATAGGAGCGGAGCATCAATGAAAAATGGAACCGTTAGTTCTGTGAGGTACCATACAGAAAGAAATTGGTTTCCGGTGTATATAACGCGCGCAAAGCCGCGGGAATTGGTAGTATTATATAAAACTATAACAGAGACAGGAGATATGTTTGGTGTAATTCGAGTGAAGCGTTCGAAACGTTGGGAACTCAAAATAAATCCATCGTTTACAGTTTATATCAATTAAAATACACACAAAAAGTATATAAAACCGCGAATAATCCGGATAATTTTATGTAAATGGGTTTCACTACATAGTATAAATAAAGTCGCTTCCCGCTGTCTGTATGTCCCTATGTATGCTTAGCTCTTTAAAACTACGTAACTACTTTGATGCGTTTTTTTAATAGATAGTGATTCAAGAGAAAGGTTAATTTCTTTAATACATTAGCAGAACCCGTGGCTTCGCTCGCACTAAATCTAGGGACGAGCCCGAGTAAAGTGAGGGCAAGTCGCTAGTCCTTATTAATAAATAATTTCAAAGTGTAAATTCGAGTCTATTCCGAGTTATCTAAGTGATTACCATCAAAAAATTTATTACTTCAAGTTATATTCAGTGTGTGCACTAAATTTCATCCAAATCAGACCTTCCATTTCATCGTGAAGAAGAAACAAACACTATAATATTACACACTATAATATTAATAACTAATAATAGTGATACACTAAGCCAAATGTAAAATCACTTTCAGTTAGTCCATACATAAGGGTGGAATTTCTTGATAATTATATTAGACCTCACTTTAGGTATACAGATACCGAATTATTACAATATGATCATAAAATATACATTATTGGAGTAGATATCGAGTGACATACACAATAAAATATTGATGTCCTTCCAACCGATTCTGGCCACGGCGGCTAATCTCATTGAGACTAGCCATCTGTGCGGGAGATATTATAGTGCACGAGTGTACGCGCAGACACAAGTGCACTCTCTATTCCTATTCACTCTCATACTCCGGTGGGACGACTGCTCGACACGACCAGTGAGAGTTAAGGCGTAAGACCGACGGCATTACGTGGCTCTCCGAGGCACGGGGGTGAAATACCGCTAACTTCCCAACTCCGGGCTGTTACTGAGGCTTACGAAACAGAAAGACTCGATAACTGAACATTTCGAATAAAACTATTTTTCTAGTTTCATTTTATTTTGAGAAGTGGTCAAATTTTTTTTTTTTTATTAGTGAGCACTATGTACACTAGCTTTAAAAATCATGTTATTGGTTTTGGGGATATTTTGTAGACTAGAATAAGAATATAACACACTTACCAAAGTTAGTATAGTTTTAAAATAAAAATTACAACTTAAACTCTTAATTTTTATTAAATATAATAAATAATATAATAAATAAAATTACACAACTAATTAAAATAATCTAGGTACAATATTATTCTGGTAACTTATAGGCTTAAAACCAACATTGCCAAGCCCTAAACCTGGCATTGGCAATGAGTTAAGAGCATTTTTGGTAATTAAATTGTTCGAATAAGTTGGCAAACTAGATAATAAATTTGCTGACGCCATTGCCAAACCAGCCAATTGCGCTAATTGAGATTTTATGTTCATTATGTTTTGATTACGACGAATATTGTCGATATAGTTTGGCAATTTGTTATATTGCTGCATTGGTACTGGAGTTTTTAGTGGAGACTGGCTTCTTGTTGTTACCATTTTATTTGGCATGTACATATTATTGACTGGAATATTTCCGATCAAATTAGCTCCTCTATTCCATGGTATTATATTGGCATTTTGGTTGCCAAGTATACCATTACGTAATAAAATATTTTGTCCTTGGCTGCCAAAACTAATATCGTTCATTGGTGAAATGAATTCCTGTTTTGGCAACATGGGAACGTCGAAACAACCACATTTTCTTTCTACTGGCACATCAAAACATCCACATTTGGTACCTAGCGGTACTAATTGGCAGAGAATTGGCTGTAACAATAAGTAAATATTATAGAAACGTTAATATTTTTATTTATTTTTATATTATATTATTATAAATTAAATTACCTGAGTTATCATTTGAGCTACAATAAAAATTATAAAGTATTTCATTATGTACAAGACGAATTAATATAACTAAACCTAAAGAATGTTTGTATTTTTTTTTTGTTACTTTTTCTGTGACACAACAATAGCACAAGGAATCAATATATTTTCTTGCATTGAGATACTTTTTTGGCATTAAATACTTATTTTACCGGTATGAAAAACTGTTCCCGTCGGATATTAGAACAATTCAATGGACTGACGGGAATACGACGGGATAAATCACAAGTAAGTAGTAGTTAATGATCTATCAGTCATAATTTTGTTAATTTATATAATACTTCTTATCTGACACGTTGGTTATCTTATGAAGATCAGATAAAATTACTTTATGAAATATAAGATAAAAGATTTGTTAAAATTGTCAGTTTCTCAATATTAACGAATGAAAATATTAAGGTGTAAAACGTTATTGTCTAAGCATTGATTATTATTATTGGCTATACCAATATTTTAAAAGAATTTGAGTTTCATTTTGACTTAAATAATATGAGTACATTATTCAGTATTCAACATTCATCCTTTTTTTAAGCCCACTATTGGGATCCTTCGATACTAAGGGTATCAGGTCATAATTCACCACGTTAGTCAAGTGTGGCTTGGCGGACTACAAATGTCTCTAGAAATGTTGCTAGGGATATCAAGCATGCAGGTTTCCTCACAAATATTTTCCTTCACCATAAGCAAGTGTTAATTTATCCTGGATATATCCAAAAACCAAACCTGCTTCGCTCGTTTACCCAAATGAGGCACGCCACTTAGGTTCTTAATTTTACGATACATAAAATGCAACAATGAGTATAAACAGTACCAAAAGGATCCCGCATCTGAAAATCGATTTATCAAAATAACTATAGAATCAACTTTCTTTCCCTTAAAAGAAAAAGAGCATTTAGTTTAATATTTTTTTAATTTTTATAATAGTAAATAGCGATTCACCCTCGCTCAGATTCATCCTTACTGTATATTTCTATGACATATGATTGTGATATGATTTTGCAGATAAATAGCTACCATTTCATTGGTTTTTTTTCCATACTAGTAGTGTTTTTTTTGTGATGATCGATGTCATGACAAAGATACAGACATAAAAATTTTAAGAACTATATATTTGGCTAACTATATCGATCGTAATAATTATTTCAGTAATTTTCTAAAAAATATTTAATTTACAGATTGGAACTAAACTTCGACTAGTATATCACTTATCAGGGCTTGTATTATGGACATCAAACATCTGTCATAAGGATAACCTCGACACAGGACACTACATCGTGCTGTGTTTTAATGTCTTTTCGATATATTCCATCCACAGCAGTCCATTTCATTAAGAATAACGATCTGCGCAAGTGAAATTATAGTGCCCAAGTGTACACGTAGACATAAGTGCACTCTCTATTCCTGACACTCTCATACCTACTCTAACAATGACATCTCTGAAAAATGTATAAAAACTAATGTATCCATAAGGACGAATCAGAGCAGAATGAGAGTGAGGGGAGTTGAGTTATAAATACTCACCTCAGCCTAGCTATTTCAATTATATGTCAATAGATTGTGATTTGTGTTATGCGTAAATTTCGTAGTATTAAGGTTTTGCAGAATCAACAAAAAATAAAAAATAAATCACGAAAATGTTTGGAGGAGGATAGGACCTACATTAATGTTTAAAAAAACACTCTTAGATAAAATATATTTGTGTAATCTTACGAATTATGGAAAAGAGGCATTCAGGTTTGGAGTACTTATTTAGGGTACCATATTTAAATATTTTAAAATACAACATTTTATTAAACATTTACAGATAAAAGATTTACAGAGAAAAGATTACGTAGTCAAGTAAATGAAATAGTCGTTCAATGTCTTTGAATGGAATAATATTATATGTACTAGTGTAGTAGCCCAGACAAAACTATGAATTATAATTATAATAATTATATGTTAAACATGAAAATGACGTCGTTATAGAAATTTGTTTGATGTATTTAGTACGTGTAATGTATAAAGGTATTTCAAACTCTTTTAGCACTTCTAAGAGCTTCAAAATAAAATTGAATTGAAAAGTGTAAAGGAAATCCCGACGAAAAAATCTAAATAAGACAGCTTGTTTATAAAAAATAAATATTTTATTAAATTAATAAATTTCTATATTTACATAAATTATTATTATTAATAGTTAACTTATTAATATTACAGATAAAAAAAAACAAATATTCAATTGTATTTTTTTACATTGGAACATTGAAAGGTCTTTTTATTGCATTTGATACGTCCATTAGGTTTTTAACTGCGGTTTGTTTAAACATCTCAGCTAGATATTGTCTTTTTGTAAGTCTTGGTGATTTTCTAGCACTTTTCGTATATCTACCAGGTCTAGATATTTGAGTAATCGGTGAAAATATGCTGTATCTTCTAGGTATAGTATTCTGATTTTGAATATTTTTTATCTGTGTTGATAAATTATCTGGATGTCTCTGTTGGGTTGCTATGTCCTAAAAAAAGAAAATTATAATTAATTATTTTTTAATATAATAATGAAATGAAAGTCTCATCATTGTCATCAAAGTTGGTGCAACCGTTTTGGAGATTATCCGAAACAGACAGACTGACAAAAATTTTAAAACTTACGTTGCTCTAATAAATAAAAAGCTTTAAGCAAAAAGGTGTTATTTTGTTAATTGTTCTTACTAGATGAGTTTTGGGAATACATGGAATTAATTTCAAGATATTTCAAAAAGTAAGCAAATATTAGAGAAACATCATATTTAAAAAAAATAGTAGTAAATAACTTACGTGAATAAAATACGAAAAAATACAAAAAGCCAACATTGTTCTAATCATTTTGGATGAGACTGCGATTTTTGTGAATGTGATGAAAATGTTAATTTGATCTCGTATTTATACGTAACGAGAATTCTCCACGTTCTATTATTTTGTAATTTTACAATCAGATTCATAGATAAAAATTGAGCAATATCTTTACATCTCAGTAACTATCGTGCATGATGGCAGAATTATTTTCTGGGGGGTGAATCTGCTTTTTCGTATGAAATTACTAACCTTTGAAACTAGAAAGAAGTTGGCGCGGCACTTTGTATTTTTTTATTTAGTTATACCCCAAAAAATTGCTGGTCAAACGCTACAGTAGAACCCGTAATTGCTCCACTGCTATCATTGTTGGTTATTTAATAATTATTTATTTTAAACCCATTTTTTGAAAAAAAATTTTTTATAAAACCGCGAAAATTAGATTTTTCTTCTTCAACTATATCTCAAAAAATTGCTAAATGTATTTCTATTCATATTTTATTATTCGTATTTTCTTTGATGATCTAATTGTAAAAAGGGATTTTACTCATATTATTATATATTTTTTAATTTTTATACATTAAATCTTCATAGCAAGGGGGTGCAAGAGTATTCCCTTGCACCCTCCTGCCAAGGCTATGTACTCTATGTCCCTACGAACACTATAAAGTGAGAGTAAGGTATGGTTAAATTAAAGGTCATTGATCAGTCTACCAGTTGTAAACTAAATTTCATCTATATTCAGCTATTTAAGAGTTAAGGAGTCATAAGCACACACATACATACAAAGTTTGACCTGACAAGAGGACAAGACATAGACAAGATGTCATTTTACGATCGTTGAAGAAGATATTCCATTCTTTAGTTTAGTGGCTTCTAGAAAATTATAGGATCATAATGGTATGTTATTTCCATATATAAAACTCTATTGTTTGACGCCGTGGCCTAATCGAGAAGATACCCGTGCCCAAAAGTAGGTACGACATCAAAAAGGGCGTTTGACATGCTATACATTTTAGACAATACATCTTAACGAAGCTTCTTGCTAAACCGTAATAATTGGGAGTTACTAAATAAATGTTCAATTATTCCCAAATGGACCCGCACTAAACGTAAAATAAAACTATTATTTTATTTTTTTACTAGCAACTTAGCATCACTTCGCCCAGATGCAACTCTACCCTTTTTCAAAAACAAATAATATTCCAAATATGTTATTGTTGTCTTGTCCAGAGAGAGACTAACCGGAACACATAAAAAGACACAAAAAAATTAAGATTGTTGTTTTCTCATATAAAACTCGAAATATACCCCAATGTATTATGTGGATATGAGTTTTTCATTTTGTATCAAAAGCTCGACTTTCTTTACTCTTTGGCCTTAATAGGCTGGCAATGACGTACTCGAGCGAAGTGAGGGTAATCTACTTGTGTTGATATACGTGAAGGGCAAGTAAAATTCAGCGAAGGACCAGCTAAATATAATTAAATTTAATCTAAGTGATGTTGGTCATTAATAAAAGACGTTTCAGGTCTGCCGTTGTATGCTTTTAATAAAATAATCGTCATTAAAATAAATTACAGTAATAAAGAAAATTTATGTCTCTACATTATTAAAGTAATAAGACATTTACGTGTAATGTGTCACTTCAATTGCAAAATAGCTGCTTGGCTTTTAGTAATTACTCTTGGCAACATAACCACAGAAGGCACAATAATTTATTTATACAGATGCATTATCTTACACAAAGACTGTCTTAATTCAAATTATATTTGTTTGCTTGAAAAGATAGTACATGGTGTAAATGCGCCAGCTTTTAACTGTTTTAAAATTTATTAGCAACTAATATTTACTTACTAACTCATAGAAAGTGAGCAGTGTCATCTATGATTACACAGAACTAACTCCTAGCGGCTGATTTAATATTTAATAAATAGTCAAAATATTTGGATTTATATGTAAATTTATGTAGATATGTAATTAAGGAAAATTTATTAAGATATTTATATAATTCATTAGATATATAAGGTGTTAGTATATTCAAACCCCTCTATTAATTAAACAACAATTTTATTAATAAAAATAATATTACTTACATGATAATTAAATAAAAAATTATATAAAGGGTGGTGGTATTGGCACTCTAGTTAAAAAGTGGCTATCTCGATCACATGGCGAAGCAGGTGGCAAAATATTTGAAAATGGCGATGCGAATGGTGACACTGGGGATGTTGCTGGCAGCATTGAACTGACTGGCGTCTCAAATATAGTTGCTGCACTATAAACATTCAAAATAGGATCTAAGCATCCTAACGGTGACGTCAATATGTCATTAAAACATAGATCCGGGCAGTTTGGCAATTCAGTAACAAACGGTATGACTGGCATTTTCGGTGCAGGTGCAGTTGGCATTGCTGTTTGGGTTATTTTTATAGCTCCTTCATACCTAGTTGGCACTGTTGGCAGGTTCTTTATGTACGATTCAGGGTTAATTAGATTTTGCTTAAACGACTGGCACATTGTTCTACCTAACTGAAGTTCAGGTAGAAACTGACTTTGTGCATGGACCTGTAATACATATGGAGTTTATTTTAATAAGAATAAAAACATTTCTATTTTTTTAATATTAATTGCTTGCTTTTTATTGTACTTACGCTTACAGATGCTACAACCGAAATTAATAAGGCCGTTAACATTTTTACCCTACTATTCAAATAATAATATAGCTCAGTACTGTCAAGGCTTTATGTAGTGAAATTTTATCGAAAATGCTTATTTGTCAGATTTTACATAATAATTATTTTGAAATAACCTAATCAAAATTATTGCTAAATGATTGCATTTTTGTTCAATGCAACATAATATTACACATTGTAAATGCAAAGAAATTGGTTTTTATATACATTTATGTTTTTGTATAGAAACAAAATATTAATATAAGTTCGGTCTTAATAAATAGAAATGTTATCTCATCAATATCAATCATATTATGATGCCTTATAAGTAACTTATTTTTTGATGTAATGCCTGATTTTTTTATTTAGGTTTACTACACATATTTGGTATTGTACTTGCTTATAGCGTGCTATTCCTACACAGGGTTTTATACAACTTAGTTTGATTTTCAGTTTTTTAAGTTTTGCAATTGTTGTCATTTATATTTGTTTCTGTATTACATGAACTGAATGATTACATTTCAGTACTTTATTTTAACAAAATATTAAATTATTTATTTACTAAGTACATATTTAACACCGAAAATTTTGTTTTTTTCTTTATAAAAATATTATAAAACCGATGAAGAAAATTTATATAATATATTTTGGACATCATTTCATAAAAAATTACATATTGTTAAGATGATGATATGTATAAAGATTCAATTCAATTCAATTCAATTCTCTTATTAATGGCTTCAAAGCGTGCCAGTTGAGCACAAATTATTTCGCCAGTGTCACGTAGAATGGAGAAGACACGATATAAAGATTTATTTATTAAGGAGACAGAGTGAAAGCAAGTGACTGTGACTCAATTTAATCATCAACTTTAAGCCGGTATTTTTTTTACTTAAGAAATATGGGAAGGTTTGTATAAAAAATGTGAATATAACCATTAAACCAATTTATTATATTATACAAATTATTCTTACAATTAAAAAAATATAAATAAATAAATTACATTATAAAGTTGGCGGTGGAATAGGTACTTTTCTTAAAAAGTGGGTTCTGCTCTGGCTAGGTATGACTGGAGGTAGCAGGTTCGAAGTCGGCGGTGCCCAAGCGGAGACTGGTGAGGCTGATGGTAAGAATGGACTAATCAAAGGAGCTGGAGCAGCACATGCGGAACAAGGACAGGTACTTTTCTCTTGAACTGCAGGATAAGGATAGACAATCTCTGATTGTACAGGTGGAAATGGCATTGGTAATGGAGCCATTGGCATCATTGGAGGTAGCACTGGAGCTATTGGCATCATTGGCGCTGCTGCCGGTACTGGCATACTAGGAATGTTAGGCATAACTTGTGAAATTATTTCTGGTGTTTTCGAATATATTATTTCTGGTGGATAGGCGTTTTTCGGTTGGATAACTCTTACGTTTGGTACATCAATTTCTCGTGGTAATTGCATAACTGGTAGATTAGCCGTTTTAATTTCTTCGTATGCAACACGACCGTTTGGCATGCGTACTGGCATGGCTCTTTCATTATATCCTGGCGGGAAAATGTTTTGAAAAGCACCCATCATGGGGTTGGGTCGAACTACACGTCTTGGGCATCTTGAGAACGCTGTTTGCGAAAATGTAAACGTTAAGGCTAAAGTTAAATGTAGAAATCTCATTTTGATCTGCAAAGAAATAAATTAAAATTACATAAAGTTCCAGCGAACGGGTGTTCGTTATTTTTCTTAACAGGCTAAACGGTTAATGAATATTTATAGTGGTCATTGAAACGATGCGTAGATATAGTAGAACCTTATAGGTGTCGCTGTTGGTAATATGCATAAGACAACGTCTTTACTACAAAACCGATTTCTCTCTTTTTAAACTAAGTGGATAATTTCTCAATAAATCAGTAGCAAGGAACTAAACACTTTGCTCATCTATTCGCATTAATAATTACATTTTAAGAAACATTAACTAAATAAAGAAAAATGAATACTGTCCCAACATATTTTTTTTTATTCTTTTTTATTAACTAAATTAAATTAAAAGTTTAAGTTTTATAGCCTTTGCTCGGGTAATATTAAAAAATCCGGAAAGACTTTGCGCGCTTATATTATCTTCTATTAATACTTATTCGCAATTATTTCGATAGTTAAAAGAATACGTTTCTAAAAAAAAGAGTCTTAAGGCATAATTAAGTTCCGGACAGACGGAGCTATTATATATAAGGGTTTTTGTACCTGGAACCCTAAAAAGTATTAATTAAATAGAATATCTCCCCCTTGAGGCGGTTAATAATAAAATAGTGCTCACCTTATACCAATAAAATGATTATTATACTTTTTCTTCAATAAGTTTCCTTTTATAATTTAATACAATCTTGATATGCACTTATTATTTAATGTGATTTTAAGATAAAGGTATAGTCTTTTGTAATTTCTTATCGTTTTTTATTATAATGAATCATTGGATGTCATAATCGATTTTCCATTTACGATTCCTTCGTACAAATGTCGTTTCGTGTTTATAAACAGTTACTGGTCTAAATTAAGGGTTTTTAAAGTGGTAGTGCCATGCTTGTTACCTTCGGGTAGCAGCCGAATGGGCCGGCACGCCCCGTATAGTACCACTCTCACAGAAGACCGGCGTGAAGTGGCAGCTATGCTGTCGCGTTTCGTCCGGTAAGTGAGAGTCCGGGAGGCCCACCCGGACTCTCACTCACCGGATCTTCGTTCCCCCTCCCCCTTCCCTCCCTCCCCCCTCCCTCCCTATCCTGAAAGGCCGGCAATGCATCTGCAAGCCAGGGCTTGCAGATGTCCATGGGCGGAGGTGATCACTTCGCATCAGGTGAGCCTCCTGCCCGTTTTATTACCATAAAAAAAACCAGTGGAAACCTAGTGGTAACCCAGTGATACTGTAACAGGGGTATCGTAATTGCTTAAAAACCATGTGAAGTGGGTTCAAATTGGCTTACTGATCATTTTCATCATAACTAGCATTTGTAAGATGAAGCCATACCTTGTTGGGAAGATGATTTTGAGAGAACCATAATAGTTCTGGAAAGACATGAGAATGCCTTCCCAACCCACATTTGGCCAACTCAGTCTATCATAAATATAAAATATGTTGGTACATTATTACAACAGCGCCATCTGGTTCCGTGGTAAGCTGCGAATGAAGCTTGTGTTACGGATACCAGATCGTTGATATACTAAATATATAAAATTAAATACATACATATTATAAAAATACCCATGACTCGAGTACAAGCTTCCGAGTTTAACAAATGAATGAACCTGCGCCGCTGGCGTAAGAAAGTACAATTTTGCATGAATTCCTTTCCTATAGCAGAGGCTAGCAGAAAGAAATTGAGATAGTAAACAAAAACTAAAAAGAAAAAAAAAATAATTTTAATTACTTAGTTATTGTTGGAGTCGGTGCCAGCCAAGAGGACAGTTTTATCCTGCCTTTGCAATGAACTTTCGAACGGATATTTTGATTATATTTACAAATTGATACATTAATTAAATTGTATTAAGATTATTTTGCTTTGGCCTGGCACCGACTCCAACAATAACAAAGTAATTAAAATTATTTTTTTTTCTTTTTAGTTTCGATTTGTAGCGTTTTGAAGTCGGTTTTCATTTTTGTTAAAAAATAATTTATTTTAATTTTTTTTGTGGAAATTATTATGTTTAAATAAAATATTGGAAGGCTAACTAAACTACTGCTCCAATAAGTCAGCGAAGTTTTGAAATGAACGACAATAGTCAATCGAGATTTGTCCACGTCTATTTTTCCATGTAACTCGTAGACGTTAATAAGATTTACCTTCTATTATCAATCCACCTAATATCCTGAAGGAATACGACTATCAGTTTATAAGTACGTATAATATTAAAAGAATTTTCTTTCAACTCCTAACCGTTGAGGATATATACCTTACATCATCACAAATTCTTGAACAGCTTTAGAAAATATATGAAAAAGGTAATCAGTGCCGATAAAATTTAAGGGTTGCCCTCGATTTCTCTAGGATCCCATCATCAGATGCTGACTTGGTGACAATGAGAACATCTTGAATGTATACCCTACCGAACAAAAAAGAAATTTTTAAAATCGGCCCACAATTCACGGAGAAATCGGTGAAAACACATAAAAAACAACTGTTGAGGAATTTTACCTTCCATCATCAGCTCATCCACATGAGATGATGATTTTCATACGTAAAAGCTTTATCGAGCTTAGAAAATATATCAAAAACATAATAAGTGCCTGTAAATTTTGAGAGTTGCCTTCGATTTCCCTGGGATCCCATCATCAGATCCTGACTTGGTGACAATGGGACCACCTCGGAACTATACCCTACCAATCAAAAGAAAAATTTTTGAAATCGGCCCACAGACGGCGGAGTAATCGGTGAACATACATAAAAAAAAAAACATACAACGGAACATATAACCTCCTCCTTTTTTGAAGTCGGTTAAAATTAAAAAGCCGCATAATTTCACATTTTGTCATGATAAAAAAATAATAAATACTATTATTTTAGGAACCTTAATATTTTTCAATTTAATTAAATTAGCTTTAATAAAAATTTTGTAGTATATAATCACTACATAGAATAAAACAAAGTCGCTTTCCGCTGTCTGTCTGTTCCTATGTATGCTTAGATCTTTAAAACTACGCAAAGGATTTTAATGCGGTTTTTTCAATAGATAGTGATTCAAGAGGAAGGTTTTAGTATATAATATGTCAAGTTTATGTATACTTTTACTACCGGAACTCGCAGCTTCGCTCGCACTAAGGACAAGCCAGAGAATCAGCAATTCTTATACCTTTTTATTTATTTCGTGTAGGTACCTTGGAAATGGCTCTAACGATTTGAGTAAAATTTTGTATTTTAAGTTATAAAACTTTATTTTTATATCTTTCTCCAAAAGCGAAGTCCACAGGTCCTGAAATTTTAAAGCACAAACTACTCTTAGTTTCAGTTGCTTCAGTCTGTGTCTGACATATTATATGTATTAGTCGTTTTATTTAACTTGCATTCAATGTATTTATACAATTTGTACAAAATTATTTTAGACAATAAATATATTATAAAAACTTTATTATTTATAATTAAAAAAAATTATACTCCTTTTATTTACAAAAATGGTGGTGGTAAAGTAATTTGTCTTAAATATTTGGGACAACCGATTACTGGAGGTAGTGGAGGTATAGGGGCATAATCTGAATATACTAATCCACATCCGCATCCGCATCCGCATCCACATCCGCACCCAGACCGAGGATAGGAAATTTCATATATGTCTGGCAATAGACACCCTGTTTCCATTAGGGGATAAGCCACACCCATGTCCAATATTGGAGAGAACGATCTTTGACATATGCTTGTCTCATATCCAATTAAAGGCATGTCATACGTGCATCCACATTCGTAAGGAGACATTAGGTTCATACATCCGTAATCTGTGGGTGCAGAATATCCACATCCGCAAGGAGTCATTAAGTTCATACATCCGTAGTCTATCGATGGAGAACATCCGCATCCGCAAGGAGACATTAGGTTCATATATCCGTAGTCAATGGGTGAAGAACATCCGCATCCGCATCCGCAAGGAGACATTAAGTTCGAATATCCATAGTCAATGGGTGGAGAACATCCGCATCCGCAAGGAGACATTAAGTTCGAACATCCGCATCCACTATCCAACACAACAGTCGGCATCGCCAATCTTTCCACGACATATGCGTTAGCCTGAAAAAAATCATGTTTTATGATTAAAAAGTTACACACTCGTTACATAATGGAGGTTTCAATTGGGGGGTTCAAATTTACTTGGATGAAATCAAACATGTATATTAAAAAAACGAAGCTTTATTAATTTTTGAGCTAGTCAAAATTTATAAGAAATGCAAGCGACTTTTTATCGCTTTGATCGGGAACGTACGTTCAGTATTTCTAGTCTAATCTGACTAATGTCAGAAATACCTCGGTGAGGTAGTAGCTAACATGTACGGTCGCACACCAAGAGGTCCTGGGTTCGAGTCCCGGTCGGGCCAAGTTAAGTTATTGAGTATTTCTGTTTCGTAAGCCTCAGTAACAGCCCGAAGTTGAGAAGATGGCGGTGGCTCAGCCCCGTGCCTCGCAGGCCGTAAGGCCGTCGGTCCTGCGCCTTACTCTCACTGGTCGCGTCGAACAGTCGTCCCACCGGAATATGAGAGTGATAAGGAATAGAGAGTACACTTGTGTCTGCGCATACACTTGTGCACTATAATATCTCCACACAGAGATGGCTATAGTCTCAATGAAATTGGCCGCCGTGGCCGTAATCGGTCGGAAGTACATCATTGACATCTTTAGTCAGAAATTACTTTAAATCTGTTATATGTAATGTAATTATTAGAACAAACTTTACTCACATATTCGTATGTCAACACTAAAACCAAAACGCAGGCAATCTTCATTGTACCTAGTGACACACTTTAGTTCTATTTTTTTTTATATAGTACCTATTTTGCAACTTTTGCATCATCCATTCTATTTTAATAATAACACGATTTTCTTTATTGAATATGTGCCTTATATGTTTTTGTATATATTTCTCAGAGACGATGTAAGTGGTGTACCTAGTAATAGTATTATCTAGCAAACTGTCTGTCTGTTTGTCAATTTTTTACTTAAATTACTGAAATGATTTTAATGATATTGGACAATGTCATAGATACACTATGAGCATACCATTTAGCCTAAAGGGCTTGTTGAAAAAGTTCTAGTTTAAAATGGTATTTTATCAGTCTTTTTGGGTTGGCTCGGTACTTCAATATGTCTATAGGTAGGTACTTTTATGGTTCCTTTTAATTATATTTGCAGCTCGTTCTCTACAAAGTAGACGTTGGTGCTTTGTTGAACAGAAAGTTAGGCAAGAAAATTTTTATTAGTTTTATTAGTGTAAGTATTACTAGTGACTCACCCTCGCTTTAGCGCCAGCGAAGCCATGGTTTCCGCTAGTTAAAATAAATAAAATTTCTACCTTTTTCTTTTTTTAAGTCGGTTTACTAAGCTACGCTAAGGGTTGCCTAAGTTACGCCTTATAACAATATACTACGGGAGGAAGCGCGTATTAGCTATTCCAGCCGTTTCAGAGATTAGCCGAAACAAACAGACAGACAGACAAAAAATTAAAAATTGGTTTCTATTGCTCGCATATATACTTTCATATACATTAGTGAAAAGCTGTTAATTTGAAATTAAAAACAGACACCGCAATTTTATTTATATGTATAGATATAGATGATTTATGTATATAGATAACAGCTATAACAATATTCTAATATAGTCTGTGCAACGTTAGCGAATACCAAAATGACTGTCAAAATGAATTTTTATTTCAGAAAAAATGGTCATAACTCCACGGTTGTTTATGCAGATTTTAATGTTGAGACTTTGGAATCGGTATTGCTATCAATCATCTCTAAATAAATTGTCTACGATTTATTTTGAAGCCATTTGTACTCTTTTATCGACGAAGGCATTCGAAGATGACATAATTAAAAAATCAAAATAAGGAAATGAAACCCAAAATATATTAACATTACTACTTTATTTCGAACAATAACTCAAAACTATGTACATATTTTTCTTTTTTAAAACAACAGAGAGTCGTATATAATAAAAAATATAAATTTTGCTTTACATAGTTTGTTTTACCTTTTATTAAGGAACTATTTACAAAATGTCAGTAAATGCGAAAAAGGTTATAAGTAACAGGTAACTAAAGCATTTATTGTGATATATTTTGACAGCTGTCATTAGAGACTATATAGTTTTACTTAAGAGACGATAGATGGAGCTCAAATGAAAATTGTTTATTTAAATAAATGCAAAAATAAAATGTGTAAAAGATAACAAAAATGCAATGAAATAATTTTAAAAATGCAACCAGTGCCATTTATTTGTATACAGTAAAAAAATTTTACATATCTGAATGTCTAACTTTTTAATTTGCTATAATCATTATATAGATATTTTGTTAATTTAGATTTTTCTTTTTTAATCCATATAAGAATCTTATGGCAATGACATGATCTAAATAACCTCTAATATATTATTTAAATTTTTTAACTTGTTTTTTTTTGAAACTGAAAGAGAAAAGAAAGAAGTTTCAAACCCAACTTCCCTATAAGGGTATGTACATACATGTACAACTTTAATGCACACCTAGCCTTAGCTTTTAACTAAGTGCAATTTTATTTCTTCTCTACAATGTAGATAAAATGGCATTTTTTTATAAAAAGGATACAAAGGAATTGTATTCAGCCTCTTTTAAAGAGGAATTGAAAAAAAAAACAAATTATAATAATATAGATAATAAATCAAGCTAAACTTTTAAGTATGGTATTTAAATTTTCATATAATCATGTTTCTTTCTTACTATGACTACTATAGTTAATGTTTTGCCCATTTTTTTAACATTAGTTTATAACCATGATCTCATTCACTGCTCTGTGGAGGAGGTTTACCGCTGGCCAGAACCTTCTTCATGGACTTCAACATACCGGGTATTAGACCTATATGCTTATCCACACATGTTACCGCACATTTCTCAAATTGTATTGTGCATTTATCAATCTGAAATAGATATTTTCTTATTATTACTATGATATATGCTGACGAGACTTTCAAATATATTTAACTTGTGTTAAGGTGAATCAAAATCATTTTAGTTTTTTTCATTATTTTTTAATTTTAATAGCTACATAACAATAATAATGGCAAATGAACAGAGTGTAACAAGGTTTTAAACTTTTTTGTCTTTGCCTATTTAAATATAATATAGAATTTGAGAATTAAGAAAACAGAAAAAATTAGAAAAAATATTGTAATCAAAATTTTTTATACTTAGTTTTTTTACCAAATTTTTTATTATATTACTGCTTATTATTAGTACACCACTTTATTATCACCACAACATTTTCTAAATGTTACTTACAGTCTCTTGGCTGGGATCTGGACCTAATCTATCTCGGGCTGAATCATTGCAGTCCATTACACACCTTTGTAGTCTATTTTGTAGATGATTTATTTCATTCTAAAATAAATACATAATTAAATGTTTAACAAATAAATAAGTGAAATATCTTGTTTTTGGCAAAATCAATATTGAGAATAGAACTTCAGAACTAATTTACGAACTGACATGACAGGAAAACTTACTTGTACATAATTATTAGCTTGGTTCAGTGGGGCTGTACATCTTTCTATACAACCATGCACTCTCTCTAACGAAGACTGTGGATCATCACAGCATTTAGCCGCACATCTGTGCATATCACCCTAACAAATGAATAATAATATAAAAAAATATAATCTATATTTCAATCAGCTACTTTTTAATGCAGACAATTTATCGGCCAAAGAATGAAATAACTGTCTTCTTAACGTTACATATCATGGAGTTACCATAACATAACAGTTTATTGATGTGTAAAGGGACTGAACTTCAAGTGTTAGATACACTTACACGTAATTATGTCCATGCTAATATTGTGACATTACTTTAAACAGCTTTATTAATACTTTTAATTGATATTTTATTATTATTTTGTTAAATGTTGCATAATCCTCACATGATGAAATAACCTAACCTCAAACTTACTTGCATTTTCCTTAAATAACTTCTATCTAATTCGTTTACGAGATTTGTCATCTCTTGCTCAATCCTATATTTCTGTGCTTCGACCATTTTGTTCTTTAATTTATACGTTTGTATTCAATATTTTAATTAAACTCAAATTATTCCCACAGGATTTCTTATCCGACATAAATGATAAAACTGACAAAAATGACATCAAAATGACAATGACAATGACATTGACATATTTATAGCAGTAATTATTTAAATGACTGCAAATCTACTATATACAGCCTACGTATTATTATAAAAATTAAATTAAATAAAAAATAGTAATGAACGGGAAAATTCTAACATACAGTAAAACAAATATTCTATTAAAATTAACTTTTTTATTGAAAACTATAGAACAACTGGATATACTAAAGAACTGATCTCCGAAGGTATAGGAGTTGCCAATTTTACACAGGAACAGGGTGAAGAAACGGGTATGTAAGCATCACAAAAATCATAAAATGGTCCACCATTGACAAAAAATTTTTGATTATACGCTTCAGCCACAGCAGGTAAAGCTGATGGACCAAATCCCAAACTATTTGGAAGTTCAATAGACTTTGGTGGCAAAATTAATTCACCGCATCTACATGTTGGCTCCTTGACACATTGTATTACTTCGATCCTCTCAAATTGAGTGCATGGTGCTGCCATGTAGCATGGTTGAATAAACGCTTTTATAAGTTTCATCTGAAAATTTTGATCTCAATTAGTAAAAGCGATTGTGATGTGATGTGACACGGGCCTCCCCTAATCACCTCTCCCCGGAATCAGATCATAATCCACTACCTACACTGACTAAGTGCGGGTTGTTACACTTCACGTGTCTAACTTGCTAGGTTGTTTCAGACATGCAGATCTCCTTAAGTTTTTTTCTTTTACTATAAGACAAAAATGGTAATGATTATTGCACATAATTTGCAATGTGCGAGACCCGAATTTGAACACGTCTCACTCGTTTTCACAAGCTTGCGTTTTGACTGGGCTACCAATGCCTTATATAATAATATATTCATATATTTCATAAATTAATGCCCTGAGTCACATGTAAATTGTAAAAAAAGTATGTGCCTAGGCATTTCTCTATGACAAGAGCAGAATAATAATTTGTAAGATATATTATTCTGGTAAAAAAATTAAAATCTTTAAAATGTTATTTAATTAACTTACTTCGGTAAAAACGACAACTAATAAAACAAAATATGTTTTTAAGTCCATATTGAAAAATTAGGTAAAATATTTTTAGGTCACATTATAAAGGTAATTAAATTGCGTCAATGTAACAAAACGTGGACTATCATTGTTATTAAAAAACTTAACATTGCTTAATACAGTGTTAGTAATAAGTTTGTTTTCGAAAGCGTTGAAAAATATATTTTTATATAGAAATTAGATTAATATTTACTACATACTTACATAATATCAATACTAATATTAATAAAAAAATGAAATACACGCGCCATTAAGACGAGGTAGTTCTATTGGGTTTTTAGTGGGTGGGTTTCACATTTATGCTTGTAGGTGGTATGTGTAAATGCTTTTGCCACCTCATTTCTTTTTTTAACTTTAAATGCAAAAATCCTGTATCTAATAAAAATTAGAAAAAATAATGCCGTAGACTGTAATAGTAGTCTTCCTCAATGTGAACACGCTCGCCCAAAAAATAAGTATCGGCTTTAAAACGAATACAAGTTGTGTTCAATCGTATTTACGTCCTCGCTCCCTTATAGGCGAGCCTAAATAAGCCACCTTAGGGAACCTCGTGTGAAGACTTCACATGTCTTTTAAAATTTCATCCAATTTCATCGATTCACCAAACATGTTTTTGTCAATAGACGGGAATCCCAAAATTTCTAAAATAAATCAATTTGTTGAATGCTCACAAAGTATAAATATTGAAATACCGTTTTAGGAACAAGTCAGTGAAATTAAAAAAACTTAAAAACCCGACTGCGTTTCTGTGTAGGAATATGGGAATGAAAAACCTCTGAAATATGTTGTGTTCTGATTCAAAATTTATACCCGGGTGTAACTTTCACAATTGATACGAATATAACGTCACTTTTGAAGCTAAAGGCCATCAAGTCGTTCAGACTGCAAAGGGTACCAAACAACATGCATACATACATACATACATACATACAAGCATACATACATACATACATACATACATACATACATACATACATACATACATACATACATACATACTCTCGAAAAACATAACCCTCCTTCTGGCGCAGTCGGGTGAAACAATATTAAATTTTTTTAAACTGTTCCAAGCCAGCTTGAAAATATTATCTTACAAAAAAGCTTTTTTATCTCGAGTTTATCTCAAATATTATGTAATTGTTAATCGAATATTCTTTCATATCTAAGAAATCGATAACAGTTATGATAATTAATTATTGTTATTCATTACGTAATGATATCGATTTTAAATCAGATATGGCACGATCTCTTGAAATTACTTGGACAAGTATAAAACATGATTTTAATAAAAACTGTTGGTTTTAAATTTAGAAGGCACTCATCTTTAGCCCTTAAAGCTATGTCTAAATTAATAATTATTTCTATAGCGGCTTTACAAATACAGGTAAGCTTTTTACGATATTTTTTAATCATATTAGGTATATTATCTTCCATAACATTATGGTTTTCCAAATGTTTCCCCATCGAATATTTAACTTTATTGTATATATTATATAGGTAACTAGCGACTCACCCTCGCTTCGCTCAGAATTGTCCTTAGGAGTTAGGTACCCCTTTTAGGATAACATTTTTACAAACTTTGAATGTCTTATTTATTTATTTGAGCTTTAAATGATGTAATTTCCTTACAAACTTTGATCCCCTATTTCAACCCTTTCCATACCTTTTTCCGCCTAAAAAAGTAGCTTATGTCTGTTCTCAGGCTTTTAAGTATTTTTATACCCAATTTCATTTAAATCGGTTCAGTAGTTTTGGCGTAAAAGCGCGACAGACAGACACATAGACAGACAGACAGTTACTTTCGCATTTAAAATATATAATAATAATATAATAATTTAATAATAATACTTTATTATCCAAAAAGTTTGTTTTACAAGTTTTACAAAATAATTTATGTCAAAATAAAATGTCGTTAATAAGTGAATGCAGCATCTGTAGCTGAACTAGGAAACCTGTATTCCAGCTAGCAGCGCCAATTCCCTCCAATAAAAAACACAGTTGACATGCAAAAGTAATGTTTAGAACCAAGTTAAATACAAAATTAAACAAAAGTAAAAAACAAAATGTTGAAAACCAAAGATCTACCTACATAAACAGAGGCTTTTTTTTCTCTTTATTTAAAGGACTTGTTCACATAACAAAAAGCGAACATGTCGTCCTAGTAAGTTTTACACATGTGTACATAATAATAATACTTACTTAATAATGACTAAATCGTCAAGAATACAGCATATAGACTTTGAAAAAGACACTACATGACTATACTAATTACGTGAGATCTTGAATAGATCTAGCACGTAATCCAGCCTTAACTAATTTATACAAAGCTTTGGCATAATTTGAACAAGGATCTGCTAGCATTATATTACAACTGCCAATTTGTTTCAACCCGCGATAATTGTCATGAACAAAGATAGTTTTCAGAGGCTTGTTGTGTGATCCTCTCTAAGATTAATGTATGTGTGAATAGTATAGTATATATTAGTTAGAATTATAATAATATTATGCATGTACTCAACTACCTGGTATCTATGAAACACGCCTCGTATGCGTAGATTCCATGAAACTAGATGGTGCTGTGTGTTGATCTTCCAAAAAATATATTTATTTACCTTTTAAGGTAGAAGAAAATATATTTTTATATAAGTTCTGATTTCAATGACAATAAAGTGTAGCTCTTCCACGCCTCACGTGTTATTATCAAGAAATGTGTAATTTTTTTCATCCAAATCTTTTCAAAGAGTTGACACATTATTGTGAACCAAAAATCTAGATTTTATCACAAGTTTACACATAAAATATTTTTAAATTCATTTTTGCTGAAAAACAAAATTATTGCGAGTGGTTCACAATCAAATAAAATTTCTTCCCCTATTTTAACATTATATAACAGATATTGTTAACAATTCGCAGCATGGCAACATTAAAAAGCAAACGGGGATTAACCTTCATAGCTCAGGCTCGATCCATTGTAATTTATCCTTAATCCTACAAAAATGAGTTTCTGAGGATAAACGAGCTCTGACTATAAAGTACGGGCTTTAATATATTTTTATATTATGGAAAAATTGGGTTTAGCTTTATTTTAATCTAGTAATAAATTAATTTTTATTAAATACGTTTTGACATTATAAAATGTACTACACATATATAAATTTTAAAAACATACATATTATAAATATAAGCACCCATGACTAAACATTCATGCTCAACAAATGAATGCCCCAGCGGGACTCGAACCCGCAACTACTCTGGTGCACAAAGCAGGGTCATTACTAACTAAGCCAAACGTGTCGTTAATATAGTATAAAATAAATATTAATTATCCATATATGCGTCAAAAATTCGTGTACAGAATTTTTCTATTTATTATTTATTTAGTAAAAAGTACTTGCATTGATTTGGATTTTAAAATCAACACATAAAATATAATATCTATGTTTCAGACAGCCGTTTCACAATGCTTGAACAGGCAAGCCAATGTTGTTTTCAACAGACCAGAAGCCATAGTCGAGGCTCAAAATCCATCCATCGGCCAACCTGCTGTGATCGAAAGCCCTAATTTTGTGCCGCCTCTATCTTTTTCTAACCCAACAACTATCATCACAGACTGCTCTCCATCAGTTTGCCAGAACCTAGTTAATACTATACAGTTAATGATTGTATGTAATTTGCTCCGTAACACTCGAGAAGGTTCAGAGCTAGCTGCCCAATTAACATCTCCAATAATTTCTGAATTATCTTCACCAACATTTTCCTGTGGATGTCCTAACCCACTCATAAATTTACCCCCAAAATTTGTTTCTCCTAATCTTTTACCTTCTAACTTATTACCAAATTTTGTTGTACCATCTAATTTGAATCCAATGTTACCAGTTGCTCCCAATCTTGTGCCTAATATAAATGGTAATACGTTATTTGGAAATTATATGAATATGTTTAAGTAACTTAATATTATTTAAATGTGATTATTAGTCCTATTAAATTATTAAACTATTGAATTTTGTTTTATTTCTATGCATTTGTTAAAACTGCTTAAACAATTTGTGGATATAGTAAGTTTATTTGGAATTATTTTTCGACAAGTGACACGAAAAAGTATTTTTTTTAATTATACATGCATTGCATTGAGTTAGTTATTTTTAAACTTTAAATAGTTCTTTAAACAATTCATCCTATTATTATTTGTTAAGGACTTTGTAGAATATATTTATCGAATGAACTGACTTGGTGGATCCAATATAATGTTAGCAGCAGATGCTTAAAGAAGCAAACTCTCAATAATACTCTATGTTCATGTTAGAGTTATACTTGACTTTTAGTAGGTTTAGGCATTAATTCTTACATCTCTATTTATTATTATGGTTTTAATGAAAAAAAAAGTTTTTTTTTTAAATTTCTGTATTCTTTATTTTTAAATAACATTTAATACATAGATAGATATAAATTAGTAAAAAACTCCCCTTGGATACCCATTACATCCACAGCCACAATTTTCAAATGGTAGTGTTTCTACGTTCATACTAATACATGGGACTGTTGTTGGCATATATCCAAAATTACATGTAAGTTGTGCGGGAATAGCTGAAGGTATTACAAATTCAGCAGCAACAGGCGAGAATGGTCCAGTGGGCGTTATAATTTCCTGAACTCCTCCAAAATAATTTGGTATAAATGGGTTAGAGATAACTTCGGACATTCCCCCAAAGCAACCAGAATTAAATGGAGAAAACTCATTAAACCCACCATATATTTGTCCAAAAGATGGGGTTACAACTTCCGGTAAACCATTTATAATAGAATTGCATGGTGAAATCGGAGAAACAAATTCAACATTTCCATAAAAATTTGGCGCGTAAGGGTTTCCTGGGAGTACTTCGGTAATACCTCCTAAACATCCAGGGTTGAAAGGAGATACGACCTCTGATAATCCACCACAAAAGGGATTTGAAACAATTTCAGTTACTCCACCATAGTAGTTTGGTCCACATGGCGAAATCACTTCATTATAGAAATTAGGTCCACAAGGTTGAGCAAATTGTTGCACACAAGGAGCTGGAGAAATAGTTTCTGTAATACCACCAAAGATGTTGGGTGTCAAAGTCGCTATATTTGGATAACCTATATTGGTGCTAACAATTTCGGTAGCACCAAATAAGTTTGGTGTGAACGTTTCTGTACAAACACCGTAGTAGTTAGGTGTGATGGTCTCAGTAACTCCGCATGGGTTGGCGCAAATCGTTTCAGTATAACCTCCGAAAATATTTGGTCTTATAGTCTCTGTAATACCTCCATAGTAATTAGGGATGATCGTATCAATTACTGGTCCACACGGAGAAACCACGTCTACTGATGTTACACAAGGTGTTACAACATCTATTGGTGAATACCCTGGAGCAAATGCGTCAATAACTGGTCCTAAGCCATTAATACAATTCTTAGATGCCAATCTTGATTCAATCAGATCGCTTACTATTAAGAGTTGTAAGGCATTTGCTAAAGCGTTTGACACTGAGTTGTCGACAATAGTTGTTGCTACAACTGGTGAAGCCACTACTTGAGGGTTTGAAATGACTTGACCAGGACCTACGCAGACCTGTGATTGTACCTGAAATTAAATATATGTACTATAGTTATTACTATTGATCATTTAGATAAAACTGTACCCTACGGATATTTTTAAATTTAAATTTAATAGAGCTTAAATACATACCTGGTAACATGAAATTGTTAGTAACAAAATAATAATATTGAGCTCCATGTTGTTGACTGAATGTCTCGCTAGCACACTGAACTTATATATAGGTTAGAATGATTACATGTAACGCAATGTAGAAAATATTGCATTAAACGCGATAAACATATTACAAATGTCTGAAAAGACATTTTTACGATTTACTTTTTATGAAAAAACAGTTATTGTTTTATTATACTTCATTTAATAATAATGTTTTTGAAAATGGGATGTTATTTTTGGAACTATAAAGACAACTTTAGTTTCTTATAAATATTTATAATATCCAATGAAAATTAGGGTAGAATATATAAGTTAGTACAAGAGTTTTTTTTTATTTTAAACAGAAATATAATTATTACAGTTTTTAGACTTAAATCCCTGTATAATCGACATAATTATTTATAAATATTTATTATATAATGGACTAACCAATACTCGAAAATAAATCTACGACAAAATTCAAGAACACAGTTTTATTTAAAAGACAGCTTGTCCATTTAATTTTTATGGTATATCTATACCTACTAGACTGCCAAACAATTCACTTCAAAATAATTTTCTTATTCTTAGAGGTGTACATTATTTTCTACATTATATATCCTTAACCCTTGAGAAATCCTGCAATAAGATTGCAATTAGCGAATCTTACACAAGAAATATACAAACTTTGATTTCTAGTCAATCTATTCTCTAGAAACAGACAAGCTGTTATGTCAAAAAAACATATTTTTTAGATTTTTTTGATCTTCAAAAGTAAAATTAAAAAATATATATTGGATGTTACTGACTGATCACATTTTTTTACTTTTCGTAAATGTTGACATGTTGATGCAACAACTCTAAAATGCAATGAGATATGCAAAGACCACATAATTAAAAAACTGAAGAAAAAATAACACATCAAGAACTTTACAATCATTTTAATACTATATAACATTATATAACACTAAAACAATAAATAAATTGCTATAAATTACTAAGAAAACAGTTCAGAAATCGAAAATAAGTCTTTATTATTGTCAGCAGCCATTATAGCTGCGTAGGGACTTTGAAAATCGTTTTTAGTTACAAAAGACGATAAAAAGGATTCAGATATTGGCGTACTTTTTGCTATGGCATCGTATGGCGACATCAAGTTCAGACCAGGTCGTGGTGATGGTGAATTTGAAAGTCCATAGGAACCAAGCATAGATGATGAGATCATATCCTGACCAAAACCAGACGAGCCTAAAAATTTTGAACTTGGCACTTGCACCTCTTGAAAACTATTGCCATACTTTCCACTTGGAAAAGCAATTTCCATAATAGTTTCACTGATAGGTGCAAAATCGAAGGATTCTGGAGGATTGTTTATAATATTGTTTACGATTAACAATTGTAATGCAATCGCTAAGTTGTTTAAAACCTGCGAGTCTATTTTTCCTGAACATTTTTTAAGAGTTTCTAATTTGGAGATAGGACTTGGTGCTGCCAAATTAGATTCTATTACTGGATTTGGTCTTATAATTTCTTGCCTTTGTACTGGAACTGGTATTGATTCAGGAGCTTTTGGGTATGGTTGATAATAATTTGGGTAATTATTGGAAAAGTATGCTTTGTAATCTGGGGAATAAAGTTGGGATGGGTACGAAGGTAGCC
Source organism: Boloria selene (assembly GCA_905231865.2). Classification (NCBI taxonomy): domain Eukaryota; kingdom Metazoa; phylum Arthropoda; class Insecta; order Lepidoptera; family Nymphalidae; genus Boloria; species Boloria selene. The sequence goes on along the minus strand of HG993158.1, from coordinate 6,917,354 downwards.
TTTGAGGATTTGGACGAGGTGCAGTACTGTACTGTTTTGTTGAATACGGCTGAATATTATATGATGATATAGCCTGAAAAGAAAATAAAAGATTTCAGCAATATTTTAACTGTATAAAATTAAAATGGTGACCATATAAATTTCACACTAATATATAAAAAAATGATAGTTTCCAATCAAGATTAATTATTTGGCAACTAATTACAAATTTTACCTTTATAATTACGAATTGCGTCAAAAGAGCTTGTAATAATTTCGAAGTCATTGCGTCTATTTTCTTAACACCAATGCTATAGTTAATGCATACTTTTATTAATATACGTTACATTATCTTTTATCTCTTATCGATCACGTCTGATGATCGTTATCATCAAAAAGGTTTCAAATAGATAGTCTAAGAAAATAAACTTACTAATATGTCTTGGCAAATTACTACTTTTTTGTGTTGTGGATACCAGATTGTTGATAAACCATATGTAAAAAACTTTAGTTAGGTACATACGAATATAAATATAAACATTAAAAATCCAAAATTGAAGTACAAACATTCATGCATAATAAATGAATGGCCCCAGCGGGACTCGAACCTGCAGCCGCTGGCATTCAAACAGAGCCAAACGTGCCACCACAATTATCTATTTGAAAATATGTTATGCCGAATAGTTAATCGCTATCTGTATTCTGGGAATATTATTTTTTTTTTCAAAATAAAATAGCAATATATTTTTCTAAGAGAAAAAGAATCGAAATATATTTAACAGGCATTTACCGCGGCTTCGCACGCGTTCTAAAGACCGGAAGCTAATTTCATTCTGAGTCGCGCGGTATGATACCTCGCAGAACTAACGCCCGGTAATTTTTCATTGATGCTCTGCTCCTGGTCGTAGCTTGATATAATATATCGAGCCCGTTTATCGAGGAAAGGTTATATAAATAGCCTTATACCTTTCCTCGATAAACGGGCTATCCAATACAAAAAAAAAGTAAATCGAACCAGTGGTTCCTGAGATTATCGCCTTAAACCAAACGAACAAACAAACAAACAAACACACTCTCCTCCTTTATAATATTAGTATATATAGATGAAAAAATAAATAAAAATAAAAATAAGTTTAAAGTTTAGTTTTCCGAAAATTTCAGAGGTTAAACGGTAAACTTAGAGTAAATATTTTTTAACGTTTATTTCGGAAACCAGCTTTAAGGTATTTCCCATATTTAAAACTTAATACCGAAATAACCGGTCAGAAAAGGCCGTACTATACACTTAAAACCCAAAAGAACCTCCCCGTCTTCATGAGAAAGTTTAGAATCACTCAAGCACTGATCCGGGACTACCTGACTCCGCACTACCTGACAGCAGGCCTGCCGAAGTAGACTACTGCAGCCAAGGTATTGTTCCTTGGCTTGGCACTTGAATGAGCCTCAAATAACCTTATCACAACTGATGACTGATGATTACCAGGTAACGCATTGTTGTGGCAACTTACATTTTATATGTGGTAGAATTAAAACTTAGAGTAGTCGTTTCTCAGGAACTCCCACCGAAATCCCTCTCAACTTTTAACTAAAAAGAAGATGAGGAGAGGAGAGGAGCAAGGATAAAAACTATCCCATCTTTAAGTTGGGAAAAACAACGTGACACGATTTTTTTATAGGACGATTGCTTTTTAATTCCATCCTACTGTACATTATGAAGCATAATAAATCTATTTTAGCCTCAGGCCATTAATCGTACGTCACGAGACATGTTATTCGTAGAAATCTCGTTACGTTTAATAAAACTGAATTTTCCAAATCTGGATCAAATATAGCTAACGGCAATTTACTAACGAGAAATATGTAATAGAAACGTGGCTGGGAGCGTTTCATATGTATTTTATTTACTGTGGCTCATCTTAAATTATAATTAATGTACATACTTGTAGTTTACGTGGTTGGTTCAGTGAAAGCATGCTGAAAATCGTAAGGTACAGGGTTTGAGGTAAAATCACTACATAGTATAAAACAAAGTCGCTTTCTCTGTCCCTATATCCCTATGTATGCTTAAATCTTTAAAACTACGCAACGGATTTTGATGCGGTTTTTTTAATAGATAGAGTGATTGATTCAAGAGGAAGGTTTATATGTATAACTAGCGGATCCCGCGGCTTTGCCTGTGCTAAATCTAGGGAAGAGCCCGAGCGAAGGGAGGGCGAGTCGCTAGTATTTTTATAAAATAACAAATTTTGCCTTTGTCCACATTAAGACAATAAGTCCAGTGGTAACACGTTGGTTTGGATATAACCGAGTGATGCGGGTTCATATCCGGGTCTCGCAACTCTGATATTTTCATGTGCGAATCATTTATAACATGATTACTACTTGTCTTATGATCAAGGAAAACATAATGAGGAAACCTACCAAATTTTCGAAATCTTTGAGAGAACGTAGCAAGTTTCGAAATACATGTAAAGTCCGTTACACTAGATCAGCGAGGTCGAGTATGGCCGGATCCTCGTATTGAAGTGAGGCCCATCACTGGGACGTTAAAAGGGCTAAATACTTTTCTTAATTTATTTTGTCAATAGATTTTCTTTTATTTTTCATTTAGAAGCTATAAACGACCTTAAGTGTTACCAATATATAAATATATATTTTACAAGAACTAGCCAATAGTCTGCATACATATATAACATATATAATCAATTGCCGACATATATCAGTTCAGAACCTCTATTTACTTTTCTTAGGACAAGAATTATATGCAAGAAATGTTTGAATAATTGCAGAGACAAGTGAAAAATTTGGGTTAAAATCTCCATATACAAAGTAACCAAAAGACAGATAAACGTAAACGTAGTCATCATCGGACGTCCTCCAAGGTCTTTTTGTTACTTTTTTGTTGAGTTATGACATAGTATTAAAAAAGTTGTAAGTTGACAGTAAAAAATAATATTTTTTGTATGTCTAATTGTATATATATCATCCCACGTCACACGTTGCCGAAATTTCGGGACATTCGAGACATTTAATAAAGAAAATAAAAATTAAAAGCGTACAAAATTAATTTATTGAACAAAAAATATTAAAAAAACATTAAAAACATAACAAAAACGTAAATAAAATATAAATTAATAAATGTAATTATAATTATAAGCTGGCATGCCCAAATAGTCGATGGGGTAGGGCATGTCACAAGGTCCTCCTGGCAACGTAGTACTTAACAGATTACTGACAACTAGTAACTGTAAGGCATTAGCCAGGCTATTGGCCACACTACTATCTTGGATGATGGTTGGAGCATATCCTAAGCCATCTGGTAAAATTGATCCAGGAAGTACAGCAGGGTATGCAGGAGGTATGGCAGGTAGGACTGGCAAGCCAGGTTCTCTGATGAGGTATTGGTTTGGCAGTATACCATCAACTACTCCTTGGCCACATCCTGGCAACACACGGTTGATGCACTGGCTGAAGACAGACTGAAAAGAATAAAATTTTATTTTATTATAAAAGAATTTCCATTTTTTTTCTTTATTTTCTATATAAGTATACTAATACACTGGTAATTTTCCATCCTAATGCAACCCTTTAAGTATCCTATTTATTAAAAGAAAATATTTTACCTGCAATAATACTCCTTGAATAGCAAAAAATACAAGAAATCTGGCAGCCATTTTGGTTTTTCTTTTTTCTTTTGTTATAATTAAACGAAGATGGAATTGTTAATGAGTTACTGTTAAAAAAGTAAGTTTTTATATTTATTTTTATCTGGCCCTTTTGTAACTTATTGCATAAATATAAATACTTTCTTCATAAAATTTTATCACGTTTTTAATAATCTATCGTGTTATCGTGAAATGTTAGTTAATTTTTAAAAGAGATAATAGTTACAAAATGTTATAGAAACTTTACTAAAATGATTAAGATACTATTTCTAGTGTTCGCTAAGTAGTCGAAATTCGACAAAACATTGAGGTAACAGTGAGATACATAACCACATGTTTTCTACAGGTGGTATGCGTTTCTCAAGGGTGAAAAAATAAATTATAAACCATTACCATCCGTCCATCTTCCGTCTTAATGGGGCATCGCAGAATCGCTTACGTCCCGACGGCAGGTCAACTAAAGCAGACCAACCAAGGGGTTACTCCATAGTCCACGTCGCTATCAGAAACTATGACATGGTGAACGCACCTTCACCAACCCACACTTGACCTGTTCCACCTCATATTGAAAGCCCACCATGCCCAACATGTGACAGTAAGAAGGGCTAGAGAGTGTCATTAGATTCTTTCTTATCCCGATAGCTACAAAAAGTTGTTATTCGTAATATAGAAAGTAAGTTAGCAGCATTATTCTTGATACAATAATGAAACCTTAAAACACCAATTAAAATATATATAAGATCGATAAAAATATAGAATATAATTTTCTGGTGCATTAGATACTGTTTCATTACAGACCTATAATTCTCTAGTGACGCACATAGATGTAAAAATAAGCTGACTATAATTTAAATAATTATTGTCTTGAACTTATTGCTCTAAATTCCATACAATTATTAATTTTGAATTTTTTTTGAGGTTTTTGAGCTTTTATGAAAAGCATTACACAGAAGTGTCTGTGTCTAGTTTATAATAAATAAACAAACACTTTATAATAAATAATTACAGTAACCTTATGAAATAATAACCTTATTACGTTGGAAATATTACGAATAATACAATTTGAGTCGATAAGAGGGTTAAAATTTAAGCTCGGAATCAGATTTAACGCATTCGCCCGAATACTTTTCGATATGTTAGTGGATTGTTTGCTGGTTTTTGTTGTGTGTCAGGTAAATAAAATGAAAATAAATTACCTAAATATAGTTTAAATATTTTTTTCTAATTAGCCATTAGATCCGCAATGCCAAGATCTAAAGGTCTCGTTTCGAATCCCGGGTCGGGCTAATTAGTTTAGTTCTTTAGAGCTGCAGTGTTTCACCCATTTGACTTCGAAAGTACGTGAAGAAGGACCACTGTGTCGGTAAAAGATATCTCCTGCAGTTCGAAAGTCAGATCGCAAGTGGGCACTAAGGACGGATTATAAGACATTATTACATTTTTATCAATACGTGTTTAATTATAGGCAAAAAAGTGTAGATGTTTTTTATTACTAAACAATTTTATTTTTTGTGAAAATATTTTATTCTAGTATTAAAAAATCCCAATGAAGATTTCTATTTAACAAACTAAGTAAAATATACGTTCATTGAAATCATGATAAGAATATATATAAGTCAATGCGAAACTAAATTATAGTTTAAATATTTTTTTATTTACAAGATAACAATATTATTCGTTATAACTTCATTAAGAATTGAATAAATATATAACTATTTTTAATTTCAGGCTACCTTTGTTCAATCAGATGGCATAACGCTTCCATTCACATCTTTAACGTACAAATCTTTACCAACAAACCCAAAGGAGAATTTATCTTCGCTTGAAGACTCAGGAAATGCTGCATTACCAACCAAGGGTGACAATGTTAAAAATATTGAAGTTAATTCCTATAAAACATCTTTAGAAACACCCCTACAGCAATCATTATTGAAATCTATAATGCCAACAAATTCTAATAATGCACCTTTTAGAACCAACTCGCTAGATGCAAAAACTAAACCAAGAGAACAAATAGAAAGCCCAAAAAAAATACGGAGTTCCAGTCCAAATATTGCAACAACACAAGCTTCGAAATTGCCGCCAATCAATGTATCGAATGAGAGGAGTAATAATATAAAAGACAATTCCATTTCTTATTCACCAAAAACGAGACCATTTACTACGCCTGTAAATTATTTTGAGACTAGCCAAAATAATCATGTAGGTAATTTAGAATCTTCTCTCAGTGTAGGACTTAGTGATGTGCCACACAGTACTTATAAATCAAACCAGATGAATATTGAACCAAAATACTTAGACTGTAGTAAACAAACGAACCTTGAGTTTGAAAGGAATACTCTCAATCCAGTTACACAAAATTTGGAAAAACCAAACTTTGTAACAGGCTGGGAAAATATTCAAAAAGACAATTTGAATAAAATTAAAGATAACATTGATGGTTCTGACGTATTGAATAACATAAAATTGCCTCAAACAATGTATAGACAAAAACATATAGAAAAAAAATCTTCATGTAAAGAAAACATTAAAGCGACAGAAAAACCCAATGTGATAAGCAAAGTGTTATATCCAGTTGATGATATCATATTTAACAGTGTATCAAACTTAGCTAACGCAAATCAAGTAATAAATGCTATACAAGCAGAGACTGCATGTGAAAAAATTTATACTAATTCAAATTTGGCATATAATAAAAATAACGTAGAAATAATTGATACGCCATCAGTAAAATTTAGATCCGATAAGGTCAATGCAATTCCTTGCAATGTTGAAAGAAATGATTATGAAATTATTAACAACGTTGCTATCGCTCAACCAGTAAGTCCATTTAACTATGCTCCATCTCAAATACAATTGTGTGGTATTTATCCTTATAGTGATAAAGAAATATCTAAAGTGTATCTTCCTAATGACTATACCGATCATCCTAAAAAAGCAATATCACTTTCTGGCCCTAACGTTTTACCTGCATTATCATCATCAGCTTACAAGGTTTCTGATACTTATAGTATAGTAAATGATGAAATGATCCCGCAGATTATGATGAAATCTACAGTAAATGTTCCTAATAATTCTAACAATTGTGTTATGAGTAAATATTTAGGTAAAGATTCTCCAAATATAATTCCAAGCTTATCAACTCCGGCGCATACTATGGAAGTACCAGTGCTGTCGCAACTACCTGGAGTATATACCCCTGAAGTCACCTTCTCACAGCCTCTGTCTTCACATGTTCTTTCAAATCCCACTAATGTTATATACAATGATGTGCCTGATATCCCTGGTGTCAATTCACTAGGTAACAGATTCCCTTCATCTATAGGACCTAATGTTGATCATAGTTTGGTACGTCCAAGTGACAATCTAAACTTACTGGTACCATTACTTAGTAATATAGACAATATATCACCCTGTAAACCTAAGTCTATAAATCAAAATTATGTAAAACCGTCGACCTACGCTTTCGCACCAGTGAAAAATATTCAGCCAAACTTACGACCTGCTGAAAATGTGAACCCTAATAAATTGCAACTATCGCCAAAAAATATACCATGCCCATCAAAGTCGAAAGTGACAAATCTCTATAGTTCACAATTAACAGAATCGTTAAATAACATAATTTCTTATTTTACAACAGGCTTGCTCTCTGCATTTTTTGACTTAAATACAAAACCAGACGAACCTGTATCACCCATATCCACAGATTGCCCAATTATTGCTAATATTGAAAGTGACGCACCATCTTATATTTATTCAGAAACATCGATTTCTGTAGCAATGCCTTTATTTATGTTAAATCCACCACAACTACCATCTCCGACGTTCTTACCAACTCCCAATGTTTCACTATTGCAAGACTGTGATAATAAATCATCTCTCGAAAGAAAATCAGTTGTAAAAAAGCCAAAAGCATATATTTCAAGTATTACGATTAATCTAATACCTTCTGATGATGTCAGCGATATCATAGTATTTGTATGAGATTTTGTTTTTCAAGAAAACTCACGTTGGTCATTTCAATGTTTAGTAGAGATTTCTTAGAAATGAGATGTTAACCCGCAGTAAAATGTCTTAAATGCTGACTCGGATAATTAGTTTGATAACTGGTATACTAAACTTTATTATAATGACAGACAAACAAAAGTATTCAATCTTACAGATTCATCAGATAAATAAAAATATAACTCTTGAGTTTCTGGCAAGTTCTCAAAGCTACGTTCTTGAGTTACATACTGAAATTTAATTTTAATTAAAAGGTATTTAAATAAACGATTCAACAGTGTTTCCGAAAGTTTATTTAAATTGAGTATATTTTGATATCATTACGATGGTTTCTCAAAATGTTCTTATCGTTAGCGTTCTGAAGATATACTTGTACGACAATTACTCAAAACTAAGAACATTAAAAACCCTGAAGATTTTGTCATAATTGTGTAATAAAGGTTTCTAGAAGACGTACACATTACATTAACACAAAACTAAGAAAAGAATAGAAGAAAGGACCCCAATTCGGTTTTATTATTAGAAATAAAATATGACTTTATTTGTTTAAAGATTAGGCAAAGTAAACGATATGTTTGCTTTATATTTACTACTTATTTAATATTTATATATAATTAATAAAACATGTGATTTAGCAGTTTTTTCATTTAAGTTTTCATTTTAGTTTAAGGTTTAGTCTTCTGACTTAATTTAATTGTATGTTATTTATTTTATTTTTATTGAATTTCAGAGTCAAATTGAGTCATATTGAGTATCCAAAAAGACAACCGTACCTATAATAATTTATTCTGTACTATACATTATTCAAACTTGAACGTATTTCATATGTTGACGTTAGTAGCTATTATATAGATGAGTAATTTTATTATTTGTAATCTCGCTTTATAAAGTTAGTTTAAAAAGGGGGTTGAATAATAAAACTTGTACATTTATTATTTATTTATAGTTATCAGAATTATTCAAAGATTCTGCTAAAATAATAGTTGTTTTACCATCGTTAACATTGTTATTTTTACTCACATTACTAGATTTCCTACTTATTTTTGCACGAGGTTCAGATCCACCATATTTTACCACTTTAGAATGCGCATAAACAGTTTCAACTGTGTTGTCTAATAAGTTTGTATTTTTATTTCCCAAATATTTCACATTTGAAAATGACGATATTTTCTCACTTTGGTTATTATTATCAGAATAAGACTTTAAATCAATAGCTCCAGGACTATATTGATTTTTGTTTATCATTTCAGTCTTGAAATCTGGAAATTCTAGTCCAGGTGGTGTTTTAAAACTTATTTCTTCAGTTAATGACTTTACATCTCTTTTATTATCACAGTTTTCATTTGGTATCGTTTCTGTAGTATCATACTGATGAAGACTTGAATGATGCTTATGAAGACTTTGTGGTACATTAGGTTCATATTGCCGTCTTTCTGTGCTCATTTCAGCGTGGTTATCGGAGGTGTAATAATGTCGATCATGAAAATTCCAATCGTGGTCTTCTTTACTTAAATAAATATTATCTGATGTAAAATCTGGATAATAATCGTCATAAATATCATTTTCATAGACATCGGGATTATTTTCTTCATTTAAAACGACTGGACATGAATCATCTGTTTGATGAAAAATACTTGAAGGTTCAAGAATTATTTCAGGATTCGGTTCAGTAATGATGTCTAATTTTTTTTCTGGCGTTTCTGCTTCAATAACTTGCTTCTGATATTTATAATTTCCGTCTAGATTGGATATTGGTTCTATTACGGTTTCTATTTCTAACGATTTTGGTGACAGATCAACCATTTTCATACAATTATGTTCGACAATTTGTTTTTTGTTTGAACTTCGGTCGTTATTAGATTCTCTGTTTGATATCTGTTTTTTATTATTTTCAATAATCATTTCTTGCTCACATTCATTATTTTTGGCTTGATTAGATATTGGTTCTTTCATAGTATCTATTTCAGCTGATATAGTTGATAGTTCTACCACTTTATTACAGTTATTTTCAATATTTTGTTTTTTGTTTGAACTTTGGCTAGTATTTGACTGTCGGTTCGCTTTAGATTTTTTCTTTTTTCTTCTATTGCTCCGTTTTCTATCATTTTCTTTAGCATTTGCGTTTGACTGCTGTGGCACTTGGTATAAATAATCAAAGTTGTAGGGAAAATTTCCGTTTCCATTAAATAAGTTTGCATTGAAATTTTGATTAGGCATAAAGTTATTTAAGTAAGACGGTATATTATTAGTAAAATCTTGTGGCATATTTGGATATTGTTGTTGAAATGTTTGAGCTGGGTTAGTTTTATGATTGTTACGAGGGCGACGATTTTCAAGATTTGTACAATCTTCGTTTATGTCTAAGCATTCATTAATATCTTGCTTTAAGGCACAATCCTTTGCTGTTACATCTTTTGCTTTCGCATTTTCGTCAACCATCTTATTGCATTTTGATCTACGTCGTGTTTTTGGTTTGGCATTATTAGTGTCTTTATTAACCTTTAATTTTTGACCACTTTTATTATTTTGGCTTGTGTGTAAGCTCGAATCAATAAACTTATTAGACTTAGATTTTGTTTGAGTTTTAGATTTTGTTCCTTGATTTTTATCATTTTTACATAACTCAGTTGTATTATTTTTTTTCTTATGACTTTTCTTAGAAGATTTACGTTTAATACTTTCGTTTTCGTTTTCTTTTCTTTCCCTTAGTCGTTTGGGTGTGTCCATATTGGATTGTTGTGTTGATATTATGTTTTGGTTGCCATTATTTCCCATGTAAGCAATTGGCTGCTGTGCCGGATCATAATAATTCATAGTTGGGTTTGAATCTTTGGGCATCCAAATGTTTTCATTTGTATATCCATTTACAACTGACGTTAGATAAGGATTTTGTCTATTATTAAATCGTTGATCATTTAAATAATTTTCAGGTACAATTACATAATTATTCACTAATTGTGGTGAACTTTCTATTAAATTTGGTTGGTATTGCATCGCATTGAAACCATTTTGACTATACATAGGTATATTAGCATCTATTAGAGAGTTAGGTATAAAATTTATGAGAGAATTGTCATAATATACATTGGATTGATCCTGATATGGAATGTTTTGAAGTGATGGCCACTGATTAGAATAATATAATTGTTGTGGATAAGCATCAAAGTTTGATGCTCTAGCTAATGGATCACTATTAGCGTAATTTTGTTGGTAATTTATTAGGGGACATGACTGTAATCCTTGTAAAGGATTTGTTGTCACCTGCAAAAGAAATTGTCTAATTAATATTATAAATATTAAAGATTATGAAGATGTTTGTCGTGATGTCTTGTACATGAGATACTTTTTTTGACAATGTGTCAGATATTTTTAAAGTGATTATTATTGTTACACTTAATATCCGTGTAGGAATATAATTAATTAACGCAATATATTTTAATGCCGACAACCGCTGTTAAAAAGAGGTGTATGTATATTCAATTAAAAAAACCTAAAAGTGAACAAGTGAATCAAAGTTGTTATAAAAAATTTCATTTTATTTTTAAATTGTTATATTGAGTAATAGGAAAAGTAAATATCTAAGGTTAGTAAGACCTGGGACTCGAACCTGAAAATTTGAACTTGCAGCAGTACATTTTAGCCACTAAGCCGCTGAGGCGAACTAATGAAAGAACTAAACAATAAAGTTACTTACCAATAATAATAAGCAATCAATTATAAAAATCAATTTAAGCATCATTTATCGTCATTTCTTCTCTTATGACATAAAAATGATGCAGAGATGAAGTTTCATCAAAATCAGTTACACAAATACGTGATAAATGAAGAAAGTCTTCTTATAAATAAATGATAGAATATTTTATCTTATATTTAAAATCTTGATATATCACGATATAATGTGATAAGTTATGCAATTTTTTTCTATAAGCTTCAGTAATCATTTGTAATACGAGTAGCATAATGTTATAATAGTGCAATGACACTACTGTGTAATGCTAATTTTATGAGAAAATTTTGCTTTTCCTGCTAGACTAGACATATCCCAAATATTTGATAGTTACTGTGTTATTAATCTAGTTAACTGCCTCGGTGGTAAAGTGGCTAGCATGTATGGTCGCACACCGCGAAGTCCTGGGTTCGAGATCTGGGTCAGGCCAAGTTTAGTTATTGAGTATTTATATCGGAAGCCTTAGTAACAGCCCGGAGCTAGAGCTAGCTAGCCGGAGGAAGTTGGCGGTGGTTCACCCCCATGTCTCGGAGAGCACGTAAAGCTATCGGTCCTGCGCCTTAACTCTCACTGGTCATGTCGAGCAGTTGTCCCACTAGAATATGAGAGTGATAAGGAATAGAGTCACTTGTGTCTGCACATACACTATATATCTCCCGCGCAGACGGCTAGTCTCAATGAGATTGGCCGCCGTGGCCGTGATCAGTCGGGAGGATATTAGTCTAGTAGCTATCATGTACGGCTGCAAATCTGGAGGTCTTCGGTTCGAGTGTCGATCGTACCAATTTTAATTATTAATCTTTCTTGTAAAGAAATTCACGGTGATAGTCCAGAATTGGCATGTTTGTGGCATTTTAACTAGGTGTCTCAGAGAGTACTTATTTTTATATGATGATAGCTGGTTAATGGTTATCCGGGTCAAAATATAAGATGCTTTTTCGTGCGGGAAATAATCATATTTTAGAAAAATCTATATGAACGTAGGGATGAACCTGAACGCAACGGGGGTGAATTCCTTGTATTTTTTAAATTTCTAAAAAAATAAAGTTTGAAGTCCAAATATTTTGTAGGTAATGAGACGCTAGGTAATAGAGGTAATGTAGTTTTCTTGAAGCAAAATTTTCAAAATCCTATTAGTTGTCTCAGGAACTGTTCATTTGTCTCGCTAAATCTTAAAAATATCTATACCAATTTAAATATTTATTTGTTTGTTTGTCTCGAGAGCTGTAAACGTATGCAAAAGTAGGAAAAACAAAAAAACCTCAAAAACTGAAAGAACTGCTTATTTTGCTTCAAAAGTCTATTAAAACGTAACTAGAGACTAACACGAGCGAAGCGAAGCTGAATCGATACTCTCTTGTATTGTTAGTATAGAATAATTTAGATAGGTCACTTTGTATGCTTCATCGCCCTAAAACTTTAAGGAGCGGTGCGTTAATTAATTAATTGGGACAATAATTTTTCATTAAAGCCTATTTGTAGTCGTAATAGGATCTATGTTTTACTTTCTACTAAGTTTTGCATACGGCTTATATGAAAACGTAATCTATGCTTAAGTCATTTTTTTTAACTCGTTCAACAGTTTGAGAGTAAGAAGATTTGTTTTTTTGGCCCAAATCACTCGAACCCACTACCTACCTACGAGTATCGTACATATACTAGCCACTTTATCAAATAAAATATAAGAAAAAAGATAAGAATGATATAAAGTATAAATATTTTGACTCCTTATAGGAGTATACTCCTTCGTTCCTTATCATTATTTTTCGTGAACTCTATAAATTAAAAAAAAAATTATAAGATAATAGAATGATTTTATTTTATACTTTTGTATATAACTAATATTTGCCTGCGGCTCCGTTTTTATTTACATAATAAAATTTACCCTTACCTTTGAATATTTGCCTAATAACTTATAACCCTCTGAACTTGTTAGACTAATATTTTAAACTAGCGACTCAACGCCAGCAAAGCCACGGGTTTTGCTTGTTATATACTAAAACACGAGAACTACTCTATCCATTAATAAAAACAGCATAAAAATCGGTGCACTGGTTTTTGGGCTTATCGCGAACAGACAGACAGACGCGGCCGAGGAATTTGTTTTATAATGATGTGAAAGTTTGTGAGAAAGAAAAAACTTAACTGATCTGGATAACATTTGGCGCAGAGATAGCTTATAGAGATAGGCTTCATCCCGGAAATATTTACGGTTCCCGTGGGATGGACTTGTTTTTTACTAGAGCGAACCCAAAGCAAAACAAGGGTGAATCGCTTGTAGTCTTCTATAATATATGAGCAGAATGTTTTAAATCGGGCTGTCGGTTTTAGAGATTATAGCGGACAAATTAACAATTTCCTTTATACATTACTAGGTATATATTTAGATCATAATAATGAGAACACGTACGTCCTCTTCGCCTTTTTAAATGAAAAATGGTGTAAGCCCTTCTAAAGCTACAGCGTCGTAGGAAGACACTAAAAAGTGAGTAAACGTAATGGCAACATAAAAAAGCTCTTAGGGTACAAAAAGTGAAGCATAAATCTTAAGACTAGCAACCCCTGTCTAAGTTACAGTTTTTTACAATATCGTCTAAATATTGACTTGCATCTAACCATTAATTCTCTGCTCGGATTTGAACCTATATACGTTTGAGGTTTAGACAGCCAGCTCTATTTAAGACTGACTCATTTTCACTCCGAGCTAGCGAAGATTCATTATAATAACTTATATACTATGACAATTTTTTTTTTACTATGAAACTCGGCCCGGCTAGACGCAAGTTAAAATAAATTAAACGGTTTTTATAATTTTCTAGTAAAATAAAAGTAACCTAAGTTACTCCTTATATCATTAGCTATCTGCGAGTGAAAGTCCCGTAAAAATCGGTCCAGACGTTTCTGAGATTATCCGAAACAAACAGACAGACAGACAAAAATTTAAAAATTGATTTTTACCTACCTTTTCTAAATTCATATGCATTAAGTGAAAAGCTGTTAATTTAAAATTAAAAAAGGCACTTCAATTTTATTTATATGTACCTATAGATTATATAAATATAATCAGTATCAACCGTTAAACATATAGAGACGAATCGAACGAAGTTAAAGCGAGTCTTGTATATATAATAAAATGTAAAAAAAAATAATAATAGGTAAAAATAAATACAAAAAACAATTCATCAATTTAATTATAAATAGCAACAAACAATTTACAACAACAACTTTTCCAACTCAACCAATATATTCGTGATCAGCTTGATCAGACCTGACAGTAGACCTGATCCATCTGTCAGACCTGTTAATAGACCTAGCACTAAATTCAGCACTTGGGAGACCAGCCCCAAGAGAAGTCCTGGAGCAGCAAGTACATTAGACCTGAATAGTGATATCAAGACACTTATGTATAAAAAGAGAACTGAGGCCAAATCTGTTAACGTTGCATACAGCAAAGGCAGTGTACATCCGAAATATGGCAATAAGGCTGGCGTCAAATTTTGTACGATGTTTGATAAGTTATTCAAGTTATTGATAAGGTTTATCAGAAATGGAATTAAGAGGCAAGCTAGTTGATTAGCGATAGGTAGAACAGTCGATATCTCGTCGAAGGCTAGCCGAAGCGCAGAAACTGAGTACGCTGGGATCATTGCATAACTGCTTTGGATCTGAAAAAATATAATACACCTATTAATTTTATTATTATTGCAAATGATTGAAATGGCAATTTTATCCCATTTTGAATACAAAATATTTTCTAGATATTATGATAAAATAATTAAAAATAAATATAATACTTGTTCATCGTATCTGGTTACGAAGAACTGGAGGATGGCGAACAAAAGTATCAAAAACGACTTGAAAGAGAGATAGACATTTTGAAAGTCATGAAGAAATAATTTAAAAAAATTAAGTTTCTGCTATCCGATTTTAATGTGGCTTTCGTTGGTAAATAGCAATAGCAGAAGAAAAAAGTAAATTTTTAGGACTCCATGGTTAATAAACCCTTATAGATTTGCAAAATCCATCCGTCTGTGTGTCTGTTCACAGCTTAGCTCAGAAACTCTCAGTACAAGAAGTTTTTTTATTATTTTTCTAAATAATTACTTAACATTCCCGCGAAATTGGTTAAAAACTTATATAATACACACTTTTGGTTATTATAGTCCATATATTATGGACCGAATAAATAAAGAAAGTATACTAACCAAACATAAAATTACGAGGCACGAAACAACTTGCAAACGCATTTTATATATTAAAAATACGACTTTTCATGAATAACTTATGAGTTTATTACGAATTATACCTTTTATATAAATGATAATTATCGAAGTTGTGTAAATATTTAATATTTATCTCCGATATTATGTCATTTTTACACTTGATTATGGAGAAATAGAGAATGACAATACAATATTTTTATAATAGTTTCTAAGTGATAAGAAAGTAGATTTATGGCGCAATGTAAGTGAATCGCATATTATTCGGAAAGTTGTAGGTTCGACTTCCGTTTTAAGTTACTTAGATCTCACCAAAGCATTAAAAATGAAAATTGCTTATTTTTGAACTGAAATTATCAATACGAGATAAATATATTGTTGCAAAAAGCGCTTCCTGATTGATGTAATGTTAAACGGATCGTCATAGAAATAACCTTTAAATAAAATAATAATAAATAACAATAAGAAAAATTAATAAGAATTTTATAATAATTGTTTTAAATTTACATACACATAGCTACAAGTACTTTTCTTGATAGCAACTCAACAGAAAAGATTGGGATTTTTATTAGGGTGAGCGAAACGAGCCCTAACACTATAGTGTGAGCACTGAGCTTTTTGTGGTACACTATAGATTTGTGCTTTAACATAGTAATTTAAATTCATATCTAGATATGTTATCTGCCAAAAATATATAATTTTATAAACATTAAAACATAAACATTAACAATTTTGTTCATAGTTGCCTCCCTCAGTTCGAGGGGGATTAGGCCATAGTCCACCGCGCTGGCCTAGTGCGTGTTGGCGGACTTCACATGTCTTTCGAAAACTTGCTAGGTTTTCTCAGACATGCTGGTTTCCTCACGATGTTTTACTTCACCGTAAGAAAAGTGGTAATCATGATATAAATGATTCGCACATGAAAATATCAGAGGTGCGAGACCCGGATTTGAACCCGCATGACTCGGTTATCCAAGCGACCGTGTTACCGCTGGACTAACACCGGTCAAAATTTCGGACTTAAGTCCGTGCTCGAGCAAAACGGGGGTATGTCACTAGTTGTTTTACAAATATAAAAAGGCACATTCAGGTTAAAATCGTTATTTTAACCTGAATGTGAAGTTTTACAATATGAAGCCATAATTAGGTAACTGCAAGTAAGTGATAAGATATAAAAAAAAACTGTAACGTAATATTTTTGTATATAATATGGCGGCTTATTGATTCTTTAGAAACTAAGCGATAGGTTTGGGAGCTAGACTCGTTTTTGTGGTAAATATATATTTTTTACTAACAATGAAGTTAACAATCGCATTAGTTTTCGTTGCTGTTTGTTTGTTCACGGTGAGTTGAGCTATTTATGAATAAATTATTCCGTACAGCCAGATTAGCTTCATTTAGGCAAATTTTATAATATTCTAAGACGACTGTACATTAAATACTTTTTGGAAAATCTTATTGAAATAGTAATTATTATCTTGTTTTTGAGAAAGCAATTATAACTACATGTCTAAATATTATTATTCATACATTTATAAATGAAATATTAAGTTTGGTCGGAATATAAAACCTTGTGATAATTTTAGTAGAATTCTCATTATCAACAATTTGCTGAGCAATAAATTATAAATTGTGAACATTTGCTAAAAACTTGAAAATTTTGTATAAAAAATATATAATCGACATAAATCTGATATTTTTTCAGAACCCAGTATCTGCAACAAACGTCCAACTTCCAGCAGTTTACCCACTAGTGAATATTCTTCTGCCACTCTTGAACAACGTCTACAATCTGCTGCTATCTCTTCTATCTATATTTGACACTCTTCCACCAGCTATCAGCAGTCTCATACCAGTAGATCTATCTGCTTTGGAAACATCGTTACTAAAGCTATATTCACAAGCATTAGCTATTGTGAACTTCTTGCGATCCTTACCAGAATATGCGACGGGAGCGAACCCAAAAACTCCATGCACTGGAGTCACTAATATGCAAGGTCTACTCACATCTCTGGTATCAGCCATTACGGACCTCGCTGATGATGTACTTATTGGTATTGGTGGTGGTCTTCTACCAGGTCTTCTTCAGCTCGTCGTCTGCGTTGTCCAAGCCTTGCTTAACTTGCTACTTTAATGAGATAGATGTTGGTAATCTCACTTGTTATAGATGATGATTTTTTTATTTAATAAATTGTTAATAAAATGTTATTGTGATTTTTTTCTGGCTCATTAGTCATGTACAGTTCGCGTCATGTAAAAAGAACGCTGGAAGAAAGTGGTGGGGGGTGTGTTTGCGCATCGGTACATTCGCGTACGAAATTCCTAAGCCTATTCTTTTATTTTTTAACTAGCCTTTCGTTCACGATGTATATTGATTATTGGTACGTACATTGAAAAATATATTAGATAGAATGTCATTAAATAGAATTCTATTAATTAATAAAATATGTTTGATTCAGTGTAGAATGTTTAATCTACTTACAAAAAAATAAATTATTTCGTTTAATAAATTTGTTTTAGTTATTAACTGCATTATTATCAGACTCTCTCTTTCTAAAACAATATATGTCAAAAATATTTTTTCACTATTTTTTATATAAAATCATTTCGTAATTAATAACTTGTGTGTGCGCGATGGTACTTTAAACTGACAAACCAATAGCGAGCCGGAAAGCATGCGACGCGTGCCCCGCCGCGTCGCTCCCCGCGTCTTACCACCAAATTGGCCGATAAATCGCCTCTGCGCAACTTGACAGCCAGCGTTCTTTTTACATGACGCGAATTATACTTTGGTATTAACAAGCTTTCAAATAAAAAAAGAATAATCAAATTCCGTTCTCCCAATCGAAACTTCTGAGGTAACAAACATAAAAAATACAGACAAATTGAGAACGTCCTCCTTTTTAAAGTCGGTTGAAATTATGACGCGTATTATTAGGTAAGGTAACTTAATTTAAACATACAACTTTATAATTTTTTGAGTGAACCCTATTCACCCTTTCTATAAAATAAAAAAATATCCTTATTTATTCCTTGTGATATCAGCTATCTGCCAAAGAAAGTCTCAAAAAATGATAAAAATTGTGTTTTTCTTTTATGTAAGATATAATCTGATATAAAAATAAAAAAGGTAATTTTTTCAAATATAAGTATCGTAGAAAAGTACTGATAGTTTCAAAAATAGGCGCATCAAGGACAAAATAATGAGGCCCTAAGGGCTTGTTCTATAATATACTGACCCATACATACAGATAGCACTACTATGTGGCAAATTATATTACCTACTGACAGTAGTCTATATATGCCCTAGCCCACAATCTATCTATATTCCAAATATCACCCAAATCCGTCCAGCCGTTTAAAACATACACCCAAACAAAAATTCTCTTTTAATAATATAATAGCATCTATATACATATATAAATAAAATTAGAGTGTCTGTTTTTAATTTCAAATTAAGAGCTTGTCACTAAATGCATGTGAAAGTATATACGATACTAGCAACACAAAACCAATTTTTAAAATGTTGACTGTCTGTCTGTTTGTTTTGAGTAATCTCTAAAACGACTAGACCGATTTTAACGGGACTTTCACTCACAGATAGCTAATGCTATAAGGTGTAACTTAGGCTAGTTTTAAACGACTTCAAAAAAGGAGGAGGTAGAAATTTTATTTATTTTAACTAGAGGAACCCATGGACCTTAACCTAGGTTAAACCCTCTAGGTTAAGGTCCCTAGGGTCGAACCCGAGCGAAGCGAAGGTGAGTCGCTTGTAATAAATAAAAACATAGTACATATACTAAAGGCTATGGAAAAGTTTTCATTACAGCAGGAAAGTTATATTATTAAGAATCCAATCATCCACAAAGGCTGTATAGCGTCGCCGTGAACGAGTGGATCAATGAATGACGTCAGCAGAGTAAAGTGCTCATTCATCGTTAGGGTGTCAATGATGCGGGAATAAAAATAAAACAAAGATAGAAAGTACATTTCAAAAGGCTTTCTTTGCCTTAAATAAATATTAATAATAAATATGTTGGGACATTAACACCAGTGCCATCTATTTCCACGGTAAGCTACGAGGCTTGTGTTACGGATACCAGATAGTTGATAGGTACACTACGTATGTACGTATTTACATCGTAAAATATTATCGATACATTAAATATCACCTCAAACCTTCCAGCTCAAATCAAGCTACCTGCTATATCATATAATTCCTTCACAGAAGAACAATAATCATGTTATAAATAATTCGCTTACAAATCTGAGGTGAGAAACCCGGGAATTGAACCCGCTTCACTTGACATCCCAAACGAGCGCGTCAATTAGGCTGCCACTGCCTATTTTAATATTAATAATGTTATACCCAAATGCTTAAAATATTGTCACTCTACCTGAAAGTTTCCTAGAAGTAACAAACTCAATATATCTTCGTATTGACATGTGTCGTAGGATATTCCGTCAATCTAATATAGGTACTATAGATAAGTGTATTTGTTATAAGAGTATTATACATAAAATTTAAGACGCTGGAAAAAGGGGAAATGTGTAGGGAACTAATCAAAATAAATGTCACCGTACAATTTTCAATACAGCTAGATTATAATTTCGAGAGAGATTGTAAACTGTCGAAAGATTATGAACCGCATATCATGCAGTATGTTAATACTGCATGATATTTCACAATTTGACGGTTTCACTTCGATAGATTATAATCTACCGAAAAATAATGCAAATATTTGTTCTTCTGTCTGTGGCTACATAACGAGAAAACCATTGAACAGATTTTGATGAAATTTGGTATGGTGATAGATGAATGATATTCGGTTCATATATAAATGCTTTTTACTTTTGCAGAAGAATATTACATCTTTAAGAAATCTGTATTAACGTACCTAGAAACGAGTGGAGCGAGAGTGTCGCTAGTAGCTTATAAGGTTGTTATCATTAAGTAAGATACATCCATATTCCATATTATATCTACACTTCTATACTAATATTAATATTATAAAGAGGAAAGGTTTGTATGTAAGTATGTTTATAACGAATTGGCTCAAAAAGTACTGGAACGATTTTAAAATTCTTTCACCATTTCAATGTTACATTATCACTGATTAATATAGGCTATTTTAATTGAAAGAACAAAATAAGGATCCCGACTAAAACTACAATAACAGGAGAGGAAGAAAAGTGCACGCCGCACATAATATAATTAATAAGTAGCCGCGTGGCTCAGGAGTAGGTATATTAAAACTGGAGTAATTTTGGAGAATCTTCAACCCAGCGAGTGATTGAATGAAGTTTAGTAGCGATTAAAAAATGAACGCGGGCGAAGCGCTAGTAAATAAATAAAGACAAAGCAGTCCAGTACCTCTTCCTCAGTTCGTTAACAGGCGTTCGTTACCAAACTTCATCCAAATCCTTCCGTAATAAATTGGGTCTTATGAAACACTTGCGCGAGGGAAACCGCGAGTTCCGCTAGTTATACATATAAACCCTCCTCTTGAATCACTCTATCTAATTAAAAACCGCATCAAAATCCGTTGCGTAGTTTTAAAGATCTAAGCATAAATAGGGACAGACAGACAGCGGGAAGCGACTTTGTTTTATACTATGTAGTGATATCGCTATATAAGAAACATGATAAAGTCATAAAAATCCGTTAACAATATAGGAGGATATTGCGTAACATATGTATATAATGTACACGACTTAAGTACCTCTTAATTTTAAAGTCGGTAAAAGTAATAAAGATAAAAAATGAAAAATAAACTCTCTCAATTTTAATTATTTCATTTCCCTTAAGAAGAATCGAGTAATAACAATTTGTATGAGCATTAGATAGGAGAAACCGGAAATTGTTTCTAGCTTGTTTATTTTACGGGGGCGGGTAAAGGTGCGTTATATGGGGACGGGGTGGGTACGACACGACATTGATGGATTGGGCAACTTACTTAGTATTATTTCTTTTTTTAGAAAGCTTGTGTGTCTGTGTGTTCGTTACTCCTTTACGGTGAAATGGAAAAGTACATATTAGACAGTTTTTAGGGTTCCGTACCATAAAATGAAAATTGGAACCTTTATAAGTTCACTTTGTTGTCTGTTTTAAAAAAGAAAGAGGTTCTCATATCGTCGGTATATTTTTATATATATATTCACCTATTTCTCGAAAATGCCTAAACCAATTTGGAAAATTCTTTTTTTTTTGTGTCAAAGCGTATATATTCCAAGCAGTACTATTTAACATTTATCATCATTAAAATACACTTTTGTAGTGATAAGTGAATTTTAATTATATCCTTAGCCTTAAAGTGCCAAATATTAATGAGATCACTAAATCTGAAAAAAAATCTGAAGAATCCGAAAAATCTTGAGTTTGGCACTTCTAATATTTTCAACTGAGTATCACTTCTAACGAGATTACCACTTGTCTTACGGTGAGAGAAATCATCGTGAGGAAACCTGCACGTCTGAGAGAACCTAGTATGATTTCGGAAGACATGTCAAGTCCACCAACCTGCATTTGACCTGAACCTGATGCTACTCGTATTAAGAGGGACGGCAAATAGGGCTGAATACAATATAAAGATACCAAGCTTCACTCGAGCTTTATCGTACGATAAAGAAAATCAAATCGAATCAAAATATTTTATTCAGCATAAAAATTGTAACACTTTCTTACTGAACGTCATGAGTACCACCAGTTCGGAAAGAAGAAACCTCTCAAAACTTTACTAAACCAAATCATTAAAACCGTGGCACACACAATATAAATTTATAATATTTCCTTAGAAGTATTCCTCATTTAATCTATACATCTATATATATAAATAAAATTAGAGTGTCTGTTTTTAATTTCAATTTAACAGCTTTTCACTAAATGCATATAAAATTACATACGATACTAGCAACAAAAGTACAATTTTTAAAATGTTTGTTTGTTCCGGGTAATCTCTGAAACGTTTGACCGATTTTAATGGGACTTTCAATCACAGATAGCTAATTTTATAAGGCGTAACTTAGGCTAATTTTTAACCAACTTCAAAAAAGGAGAAGGTAGAAATATTATTCATTTTAACTAGCGGAACCCGTGGCTTCAATTACGCTTACTATAGACGACCCGAGCGAAGCGAGGGTAGTCGCTATTATTATATAAAGCGAAGCGAGGCTAAGTAGTAGAGTAGCTAGATTTATATAATTTTGCAAAATCTATACAATTGTAAGTCGCAAGTTTAAATACGTCATTATGCCCACGCCTTATACCATGCGCATTGAGAGCCCTGGTATGGATCTTAGTTGGAACCCACAGTCAGTTGCGAGCGGACGGCGCATAGGTAAGCTCCTACCCTTAGTTATTATATATAGACATATACTTAACACTGTTTGTTTGTCACTTAGAAATTTAGTTAAACTTTCGCGGTTCTATAGCTTTTTTAAAGGCTCTTGATTCGGAGTAGTTTGTTCTTAATTTTTATTGAATAAAGGGTTGATTATGAATTTTCCGTGTAGGGTTTGTAATAAATTAGGCTTATAGCGCAGTCAATAATTTAGGTTTAGGGTTCTTTACCTTATTAGTCGAGGCCCTTGTCTCAAGAGCTTAATTTTTGAATTGATAAATATATTATTGCTCTTTCACACGGTTTCGCTTGCATATCTTGTATTCATTTTACGCTAGAACCGCCGAGCAGATTTCGATAAAATTTGATAAGGTTAGGGACATAAATAGCATCATGGGGATTGATATAGGCTATCTTAGATCCCCGCCCTACATACCACGCGAGTGAAGCCGCGGGTAAAAACTAGTGGGTAACATTTGAAAAAAAAATTGAAGCAGACTCTTACTCGCCCTTCGCTCAAAAAAATTAAGAACATAAAAACAATTGAAAACAAATTATTTTCTCCATTTCTAAATATTTCTAAGATCTTCGCAATAATTTAACCGACTATTTTTAATTAATGATTTTCCTTTACGGATTTTGACGCGGTTTTTTTTTGATTTTTGTCCCTGACGTTTGTGTTACTTCATTTTTTTAATACTCAAAAATGACTGGCCTGATTTGAATAGTACTTTTTTGTTTGGTTGGGGGTTTGTCAAGCGTGGTCTAACTATAAAAAAAAAACAAAAAAATAACAGCTACATTTTTATTATATTATTAATTAAATTATTATTAAAAAAAATATTTAATAATAATTTATTTTGTTTAAAAAAATATAACTTTGTTTTTAGAATGAGAAATTATTTCTTTTAATTCGGTTTATCGAAAAATTCAGAACTTCCTATTCACTATCCGTTAAAATGTAACCACTACGTAGAGGCAAAACCGAGCGAAGCGAGGGCGAGTCACTAGTGTTGTATATAATTTAAATCATCGTATAAATAGGTAGATGCCATAATATACGCCATAGGTAACAACTATCGATTAACCTTTGTGACGTATAAGACCCCTGTCACTCCCGCGGCGGCCATAATTGGTGTAAAGCACTTTAAATATCGGGAACCAAAAGCTTAATTCGCAAAATAATAGCAAATTGCGAAAAGTTTCATTTAAAATTTTCGCTTTTTCGCGTTTTCATTCAAATTCGCGTAAATGTATGAAAATCTTATTTTCCAATTGACTAAAAGGAGAAAGGTTTTTTCCTTGTAATTTTGCTTCTGAAAGATTTTATAAAATAATAATTAATTTGAAGTCTACTTACAAATACTTTATTTAGTTTTAAACACATTTATAAATTTAAAGTGGTGGGCGATGGTCCTCAAATGTATTTGCGATAATTTTTGTTTTGTCTGTTTGTTCCGGCTAATCACGGAAACGGCTGGATCGAATTTGACGGGACTTTCACTCGCAGATAGTTAATATTATAAGAAGTAACTTCATCATCAGCCCTTATTAACGTCCCACTGCTGGGGGTGGGCCTCCCTCTGTACGAGGGGGATCAGGCCATAATCCACCGCGCTGACCTAGTGCGAGTTGGCGGACTTCACATGTCTCTCGAAAACTTGTTAGGTTTTCTCAGACATGCAGTTTTCCTCACGATGTTTTCCTTCACCGTAAGACAAGTGGTAATCATGATATAAATGATTCGCACATGAAAATATCAGAGGTGCGAGACCCGGATTCGAACCCGCATCACTCGGATATCCAAGCGACCGCGTTACCGCCGGGCTACCACTGTCTCAAGAATTAACTTGGCTGCTTTTATTTTATTACAACATTATAAAAACCGTTTAATTTATTTGAACTTTCGCCCAGCGAAGCGAAAAATATATACGAGAAAAGCCGCGACTCGCAGTCTAGTATCCAAAACGTTTGTATAGAAACGTTTTCACTGATATTTTTGTTACCTTCGTTTTCATAATAGGTTTTTTACTCCAGTGTATTTTTTGAATAACATATTTTAATAAAGAATTCCTTTTTCACACAAAGCCTTTACAAAATACAAAGGTTTTATAAAGAACTAATAATGTATCGCTAGCACTCTTTTTGAACTGATGATGCCCAAAGGAGGGTTATATGTTTGACGGGTATATATTAATTTACATTGCCTCGATGTAGTTGCTAGTGGGCTGCCCAGTGCCCATCCGAGTTCCTGGGCTCGAGTCCCGGGTCGGACAAAGTTTAGTTATTGAGTCTTACTACTTATTTAGCCTCTGTAACAGTCCGGAGTTGAGAATTCGGCGATGTGCCACTCCCGTGCCTCAGAGAGCCCGGCATACCGTCATTCCTGCGTAACCTAACCTAACCTAACTCTCACTGGTCGTGTCGAGTAGTCGTCCCACCGGAGTATGAGAGGAACAGGAATAGAGAATGGACTTGTCTCCGCGTTCATTTAGGCACTATAATATCTCCTGCGCAGTTGGCTAGTCCTTTGATTCCAGATGATGCTGCCGATTTAGGCCGTAACACAAGCCTCGTAGCTTACCACGGAACTATGTAGATGGCGCTGTTGTAATAATGTCCGAACATATCCTTTTACCGTCTAACAAAAGGTGCTAACGGCTAAATGGATTTCTTGATATGTAGAGAATACTACTATCGATTACTAAATTATAAACAAACAAAAACTATATCGGTTCATTATTTTAGAAACCCCGATGCCTCAAGTCACAGACAGATATATTTTGTTTTTTGGAACATTATTTTAACGTTATGGGCTAAAAAATAAAAAAAATAAATATACACCCAAATGCATTCTTTTATTCGTAGCTGGTTAAAAATATAATATAGTTATCACAATTGTAATTTGTACAGCAAAATGAAAAAGGGAATTGCTTTTAGAAAAAACGAATTGCTCAAAGCAATTGATGTTTCAAAGAGAACTCTTAGAAAGCAAATACGTACAAGTTTATGTAGATTCTTTCGAATTTACGTCGAGTTCTTCAAATAGATTCAACTTAATTAGATTTTTATTTAACAATCTTATTTGAACTTATTACTTTGGAGAATAATCATTCAATTTGAAGCTTTTCTGGATAATAAAAATAAATCGTGATTTATTCTTCTTCAAATCAAATCAAAATATACTTTACTAGCGATTCGCCTTCGCTTCGCTCATGTTCATCTCCAGAGGCTTCCTGTCACATTTAAAGTTTGTAGCCAATTATGAAGGACTTTCATACAAACTTTCGAGGGCTCTTAGACCTCCTGAATCCTGCCCTGTCACAAAACCACTTCGCGAGAGCCCTTAGACCTCCTTAATCCGGCCCTGTCGTAAAATACGTTATTAGCGGATTTCTACTAACTGTACTAAATATTACATCTTGAAAATTTAAACCAAACATCAATATGTAGGTACATATACGAAATCTACTACTGGTTTAAAACGATAAATGTTACGTTAAAGAAAATTTTATAACTTCGGGACTGCGCAAGACTTTCGAAAACTTGCCAAGATTCTCAAGTAGTAAATAGTAGTCTAGAGTAACGAATATAATTACACATCAATAATAATAAATCGAACCATATAATGTATAAGACTTTATTTGAATATTTTTTTTTCTGGCGAGACCTAATAATAGTGATTTTTTGTCCAGATCGAAATGGCGACTCACGCTTTACTTCTCATCGCTTGCCTGAGCTCTGCCCATGCGTGGGGAGGACTGTTCAACCGCTTCAGCTCCGACATGTTGACTAACCTGGGCTACGGGAGATCCCCGTACCGCCACTATCCGTATGGACAGGTATGTATTATAAGGGTTCATGCTTTTAAGATTTCCAGATTTGCAGATCGCCGATTTTATTAGAGTTAAGAAAAACTAGAACTAAATACGGGATTAAAAAGATACTTTTTGAAGGAGTACAGCTATACAATTCGTTACCTAAAGATTAAGAAAAAATTAAAGAAGCATATACTGTCCTAAAGATCTGTTTTAGTAGCACTATTGTATGATTAGTTACATAAGTTTTTTTTTATTATATAATTGGAAAAATAAATGTCTTTAAACCTTATTCGAGTTTAGTTGAACTCCATTGAGGTATAGCCTATTTCACAAGTAGTTCCATGAGGGCTTCTATTAATACTTCTCTGAAGACCATAGCATATTATAATATTAACATGCATTTTCGACGTTTAAAAAATGCATTTTCGAAAAAAATATTAAAAATCGGATAACTATTTGCCTGAAAAAGTCAATCGATAATGTAACTAAATATTTTTTTTAATTAATACAACTCAAAGACAACTACGGCTAAAAGTTCAAATGTAAAATTTTGAACAGTTCAATTTTATACATTCCTTTTAAAATGCCACAAAAAATTTTTTTTTGACGTAGAAATTTTAATGTTTTTATAAGTACTTTTCTGCAAAGAAGTGTTATTGGTTGTTTTGAAGAATATACGAATAATTACTTTTTAGGTAAAAAGTAAGTAAGTTAGTAAGTAAAAACTCAGAGTTCGAAAATTGTAATTTTGCTCTTTTAATAAGTTATCTCAAAACCGAATTCCAAAAGATATTATATTCTTAACAAAAAAATATTAATAAATATTTCCAAGCGATTACGTTAGACAAGTGGCTAAACTGTCGTCGAGATAAAGGTCATGTATGGTCCATTTGTTCATTGCAAAGTGACATTTCGATGTGACCTTTAAAATATCAAAGGAGAGATCTCTCATAAATCGAGCACAAGTTTTATTTAAAAAGATAATTAAGTTATATTTCCAGTGATTTGAACACCAAGCAATCTACATAAAACTAGCATTTTCCGCGGCTCTGCTCGCGTTTTATAGATCGGAAACTAAATTCTCAGATTTTAAATACCGTGTGATGTTTTACAGCCGGAGATATTTTCCAGTAGTATTTTCCTGAACCAGATAACCAGCTATTATCATTTCAAATTTAATCAAAATTTGTCTAGTGATTTTTGGTTTTTGGTCACAGACAGACAAAAACTCTAAAAACTATAGATTCGGCCTCTGTATCGATAATAATGACTATTTCAATAATAATATCCAAAAAATATTCAATTTATCCTTAACTAGCATTTCCCGCGGCTCCGCTTGCGTTCTAAAGGCTGAATCAAAAGAAAATCAAAAGAAATATTTTTCTCCCGTTTTCGCGGTTTCCTATCCTTCCTCAATAAACGGACTATTCATCACAAAAATAATTCAATTTGGACCAGTAGTTCCTGAGATTAGCGCGTTCAGTTCAAGCAAACAAACAACCAAACTCTTCAGCTTTATAATATTAGTATAGATTA
This sequence comes from Boloria selene, assembly GCA_905231865.2. Classification (NCBI taxonomy): domain Eukaryota; kingdom Metazoa; phylum Arthropoda; class Insecta; order Lepidoptera; family Nymphalidae; genus Boloria; species Boloria selene. Next base: position 6,889,061 of record HG993158.1, on the reverse strand, counting down.
TTGTTAAAGTATTTGATTTACGAGAGATAGAGATTTACTCGTATAACAAAGTATTATTTTTTCGGAATTTTTAATTTATTTCCGCAAAGAAATCCGAAGAGACAGTTTTATTTAACGACGGAAAAAAACAGTGTTTTATTCTATTCTACACAGGGAATAAGTACATTTTCTTTTTCTTATATTCTTGAAGAAAAAAACTAAAAATCGAGCGAAATTATAATATTTTTTGTAAAACTCCACTACGAATGACGCAAAAAGGTCGCGCTCAAAATGTAATGGGCTGCGAATATTAAGTGTACTTGGTCGGAACCACTCCACGGTAATGAAATTTCTCCGCTCCAAATGGTTTTAAATTTCAGTCGAGTTAAACTTTTCGTATAACCATGCCACCTTTAATTGCTCCACTTCTGAGACACTCAATTAGGCTAAACTTTTAAATTGATGAGAAAAATTCTTTCTAGAATTAGTAATTATCTTTATCTTTATCTTTTTTTAACGAATTACTGGTTAGTGGTCTACTGGCTAGCATGTACGGGGTTGGTATTAGGTTCAAATCCCGAGTAGAGCTAAGCTTAAATACTGAGATCTTGTCATTTTAATAAAACCCCTTCTTTCTAAATAAATAAATATGTTGGGACAATATTACAACAGCACCGTCTAGTTCCGTGGTAAGCTACGAAGTTTGTGTTACGGAAACCAGATAGTTAATATACTACATATTATATAGAAATTTTGAATATATACAGAAATACAAAACAAACAAAAAACTTTTTTTTTTTTTTTATGGTAAAAAGGGGGCAAACGGGCAGGAGGCTCACCTGATGGGAAGTGATCACCTCCGCCCATGGACATCTGTAAGCCAGACTTGCAGATGTGTTGCCGGCCTTTCAGGAAAGGGAGGGATGGAGGAGGGAGGGAAGTCGGAGGGAAGTGGGAGGGAGGGGGGAACGAAGGTGGAGGATGAAGGGAAGAGGGAGGGGGGAAGGAGAGTGGGCCTCCCGGACTCTCACTCACCGGATGAAACGCGACAGCATAGCTGCCACTTCACGCCGGTCTTCTGTGAGAGAGTGGTACTAATGAACTATACGGGGCGTGCCGGCCCATTCGGTTGCTACCCGAAGGTAACAAGCATGGCACTACCACTTGGCAAACTGGTGGTAGACTCATGACGTTCAGTAAGAAATTGTAACAATTTTTATGCTGAATAAAATATTTTGATTTAATTTGATTTGAAACATCCATGACTGGAGTACAAACATTCTTACTCAACTAATGAATGCCTCCAGCGGGATTCGAACCTGCGACCGCTGGCGCAGAAAGTAGGGTCACTACCAACTGAGTTAAACGTATCGTATATATTGAATGTGCACATAATACTACTCATTTAGAATTTTACTAAACCAAGCCCCGCAATCTGCTTCAAAGGCACATCAAAATCAAAAGAAGTAATAAATTCCTGGCAGATTGTACAAAGAATGGCTTAATTAAACTCGCTTCAACTTAAATTCGAAATGAGGAACTGTAAGAAACGTAAAAACGCAATTCTCTGAAGCAATAACTATTTTAATTATAACTTCGCTAAAATATATGTACTTTTCCCAACAATTTTCTTTGAAACGAGCTTCCCCTTCTTGAAAAAGCTCTTTGATGAAGACGATTACTTTTAAAGGACATTATAACTCGCAATAGGAAATGAAGTACTCAATTTGGATACACTCAAGATGTTGACATTAAGAAAAATATTTTTTCAAGATTTCATATTTTACGAAAAATTTTGGCGCCGTGACCAATTTGTACAGAACTAGCGGCCCGCTCCGGCTTCGCACGGGTATAAAATATATAGCCTATTCACTGAAAAAATGATTAAAATTGATTAGTGTCCGACCGAAACTGGTTTTTACGACCGAAACCGAAATCGAAACCGAATTTCGGCGACGGTCTCAGTTTCGGCCGAAACCGAAACCGAAACCGAAACTTTCTTATAAGGATCATGTTTTCAGAGAAAAATGAAGAAAATGTATTATAATCAGCAGTTTTAATTAGTAAAATAAATATAAGTGTTAATATTATACGGATAACCAGGTAGGTTTTTATAATAATTATAAGTGTTAATTTGTAAAAATAAAACAATTATTATATTGGTACCTACTTTATAATTATTAAATTGAACGCGAAACTCTAAATCCTTAATATTATCACCACTAATGCACTAAATACCATGTACCTAAATAATGTTTGTTTACATATCGAGGGTTTACTACGAAAACCTGCTAAACTACATTTTTTGAAAAAATGAGTTAAATACGTGAAAATTCTTATCTTTTCAAACTCTATAAACTGGTAGAATCGGCTTAGTGCTACGTTAAATACTTTAGAGTTAGTTGTATACAACAAATCGTTCAATACTCTACTGCTAAAATATCATAAACGACATTACTAATAATTTACCTAAATAAATGTTTCCTGTAAATAATTGAAATAGACATTTTTACCCGACTGCGCCAGAAGGAGGGTTATTTTTTCGAGAGTATGTATGTTTTATCGATATAGAGGCCAAATATATTGTTTTTATAATTTTTGTCTGTCTGTCTACCTGTCTGTCCGCATCCGAATCACGAGAAACCCACTGGACGGTATTGCATGAAATTTGGTATGATGATAGCTGTTTACCCGGGCTAATACATAGGATACTTTTTACCATTGAAAAATATCTCATTTCTGATAAATCTCGAGTAACTCTTAAAGACCTACTGTAAAACGTCACGCGGTATGTGAAATCTGAAAAATTAGATTAGGGTCTTTAAAACGCGGGTGGAGCCGCGGGAAATGCTAGTAATGTGATTAAAATAAGTCATTAGCATACAGATTGTGCATTTACTCTTTCTACTTTTTGTTAATATTTCTTGAAAATCAATAAATATTCACAGGTAAAACCAGCTAACTTTTTTTTTCTTTGTCAGACCAAACCATAAGTTCCAAGTTTTAGCATTATTTATTTAATCTATAATACAGTATAATATCAAAGCTACCTAATTTTCAATATAAATGAGATTTTTAATTTTTTATGGTAAACTTGATTCTGCTATAATCTAGGTACTCCTTTGTTATATTAAATTACTTTTCGAGGTACTCTCATATTATATGCACTGCAACATGACATGATTACACACGTGGACGCGGCCAATTGTCATCGTCGCTTGGATGTCATTTACCGCGCCGAACACACCCGAGCACAGCGCGGAAACTCCCGAATGCAGTTTCGGTTTCGGTCGTAGTTTCGGCAGGTTTGCTGCCGAAACCGAAACATAACCGAAACTCGTTTTTTTGCCGAAACTCGACCGAAACCGAAACCGAAACCGAATATTCGGTCGGACACTAAAATTGATCCTGTAGTTTTGATTCATTTATTACTTACAGGCCGTGGCCCGCACGCGTTAAATTTTCAAAAATAACAGTATTTCTCCACTATTTAATGGATATTATTATACATATAAACCTTCCTCTTCAATCACTCTATCTATTAAAAAAACCGCATCAAAATCCGTTGCGTTGTGTTAAAGATTTAAGCATACATAGGGATATAGGGAAAGAGAAAGCGACTTTGTTTTATACTATGTAGTGATAGTGATGATGATATACATTTGTAAGAAATGTATGTATTCAGTTCTTTTTAACGTCCCACTGCTGGGTGTGGATTTGCCTTCAATACTAGGGGGATCAGGCCATAGTCCACTGCGCTGGCCTAGTGCAGGTTGGCGGACTTCACATGTCGCACGAAAACTTGCTAGGTTCTCTTAGACATGTAGGTTTCCTCACGATGTTTTTCTTCACTGTAAGACAAGTGGTAATAATTTTAGAAATGAAAATATTTGAGCTGCGACTGCGAGACCCGGATTTAAACCCGCATCACTCAGATATCCAAAGCAAGTTACCACTAGGCTACCACTGTTTTACATATATTATATATCCATGCGAAATTACAACTGTCCAGTACTAAGAGCCTCTGAGCTAAGCAGACAGACGGACGAACACGGCGAAACTTTAAGGTGCCTTGTTGACTACAGAACCCTAAAAATATTAGCGAGCATTAAATTAGAATAATGTAAATGAAATATACCTTTTTTTCTGAACAGAACAGGCAAAAGAAAACAGGTTATTTTATCTTCGTTTTAATATAATCATAAAATACAAAATTCCTAACATCGTAATAACCTGGAGGCTACTACGTCTTTTTTCTAAAAAGAATATTTCTAACAAGCTTACCTTTTAAAAGTACTTTGATTTATTATTAAATTAACAAAATTGTAAATAAGAAAAGTAACTCGCTTTTATGAATTTGTGTTATACTTTGATAGCAAAAAGTCCTTTGATCTCATTTCTAATTTTCATTACTTGGTAAAAATAAATATAAGTTGGGAATGCTTAGATCTGTTAAGTTAATTATTTAATGGATATATCATATTATATTAAATACAAAATTAGGTAGCGGTAACCAAGTGGTACACGCTCGATTGGAAAACCGAGTGAAACGGGTTCAAATCCTGGGTCTCGCACTTCTGATTTTCATGTGCGAACCATTTACCTCATGATTACCACTTGTCTTATGGTGAAGAAAATATTATGAGGAAGTTTGCATGATGAATGATGAATAATGAATTTTTATTGATGAATCATGAAGTGGTGGATTATGCCTTGATTCCTATCGTATTTAACGGACGATGAACGGGCACAGGTAACTTATAATACTTACTGACGCTGGTAGCAGTCGATAAAACGTTATCTAAGACATTTTGTGACATATAGACATTAAGGTGGTAAATATAAATCTATGCTAATAGGTATTATAAAGCTGAAGAGTTTGTTTGTTTGTTTGGTTGAACGCGCTAATCTCAGGAACTACTGGTCCGAACTGAAAAAATATTTTTTTGTTGGATAGTCCGTATATCGAGGAAGGCTATATATTAGTATAGTTGATATACTACATATAACTTTAAATAAATACATGATATAAATATAAACAGCCATGACTGGAGTACAAACATTAGTGCTCAACAAATGTAGATATGTCCCCAGCGGGACTCGAACCCGCGACCGCTGGCGCAGCAAGTAGGGTCACTACAAACTGAGTATAAATTATAGTTGTACATATAATATATAGTTTAAGTTATACATTGATTACAATCATACTTATTTACCCATTAGGTGGAGCCTGAAGAAATTTACGCCGAGGCTCTTGAAGGCAACCGGATTGAAGATGCTGAGGACACTCATTGTTATAGTGCTCCCTGTATCACCAACGGCGACTGTTGTCGTGGGCTTATGTGTTTGGAGACAGGTAAGTGAGAGAATAGGAGAAGGAAAAGGAGAGATGGATGGAAAGGTGGACAGAGATGGATGAATAGGTGGAGGGAGATGGATGAAAAGGTGGAGAAAGATGGAAAGGGAACATGTGAGCTAAATTCGCATGGCGGATACCGTAGCTTGAAATATTTGATATGATTTTACATGTAATGTTTTAAGTCTAAAGTCAAGATATTTGCTCATTTACAATAGATACCTAATGTTTTGTTTTAATGGTGACATATATCTTTATCTTTATCTTTATTTATAATAAATCTGTAGAGAGGTCAATTCTGTACATGAAATATATTTCCAAAATAACTATCAGGGGGTGATTAGGGATCGATACTGATGCCAAAAATGCAATCAGTAAAATGTTTGTCCGTCTGTCTGTCTGTCTGTCTGTATAACCGTTATAGAAACAAAAACTACTCGACGGATTTTAACGAAACTTGGTATAATTATTTTTCATACTCCTGAGCTGGTTATAATATACTTTTCATCACGCTACAATCAATAGGAGCAGAGCAGTGAAGGGAAATGGTGGGAAAACGGGAGAAGTTACTCCATTTTTTAAGCTTTCGTCGCGTGTGCAACCTTAATGGCAAACTTAAAAGCTATACAGAAATCATGTATGACGGAATTGTTCTCCTTAAAATTATATAAAAAATATCCCACGACAGCATATGTCTAACTTTTATGGTTGGCTCACAATAACACGTGTAACTCCCGATAGCTTGGCAGTTCGAAGCTTTCTGATTATATTTGTTTACTCGTACGTTTATATAACACTCTCAGTCACCCCTAATTAAAAAAGTTAACATTATTATCTATATAATATTGTGCGGTTCCGTATTGCGATATTTTTCAACAGTATTGTAGATTGACATATTTAATTACATTTCCCTACTAAAATACGAAAGTTAATCTGTCTGTTACATCAAAACCACTGAACCGTGAGGGAGGACATAGGTTACTTTTATTTACGAAAAACGACGGAAATGCGGACGAAGTGGTGGGCAACAGCTAGTATGAAATAAAAATAATGTATTTAATAGCCTTTCTATGAGAAAAAACTTAATTTTAAGATCGAACGCGTCGTACCGAAAATGTTTATAAGTCATTTATTTCATTTTCTAAGTGTTTATGCCAATTTCTTAATTAAATATTGACTTCCCAATGGGGAAAGAAATATCTTATAAGTGTTGGTTTCTGAGAACTTAGAAGGTTATTAAGAATAACTTGGCCTTTTAACCTTTATTATACTTTCTTCAGTAAAAATAATTTAATTTGTGAGCCATAAATTTCCAAGTAATCATAATAATTTATTCAAAAATGCGAAAAATAGTTTGAAATATGCTAATTCTCAGCCCTTGACATTTGCTTTAAATAGAAGTACTTTCTTAGCGATGTCAATCATAAAGCATGCAATATTTTAGAGCGATATGTTCCGATTTCCCTTTACTTTTTTACTTTTTTTTATTAATATTATGCGAACGACTTAACTTCGCTTTACTCGCCTTTTTCAGACAGAGACGAATTCAGGGGTGGTTCCATTACGTTTTAGCAGGTGATATTTATCCCACCTGAGTTGATGATACCTTTGGTTCAGTTTATACTGATCCTACTATCTAACAATGGTCGTGGGTTCAAGTCCGCTTGGGGTATTAATTTGTGTGATCAATACATACATTTATATAAGGATTATGTATCAACTATATGGTATCCATAACACAAGCCTCGTAGCTTACCATTAAACTAGATGGTGCTGTGTTGACTCTATTTTCCCATGGAATTACTCAACTTTTGCCGTTTAAGTTATATAAATAATTAAACGGCATTAAAAATGCTTCTTGGTAATTCATAGTATTCATGGGTTTCATTTAAATGAATGAAGAAGTTAAATAAAGATATTATGAATAATATTTGGTAAGAAAAGGCTGAAAAGTATTAAGACACGAAGTAGCGTGACATGCCAAGGATAAGCCGAAGGAACTGACGCAGCTGCTCTATTATATTACACGAACCATTAAGAACCACTTTAGACAAGAAAATAAACAGATACGTAAAATGTATAACATTTATGAAATCCTTTTAGATTATTTAGAACCCCAAATTTTAAGTGACAGCTCAAACGTTTATTGAATTACTAGCCATTCCCGCGGCTCCGCTTATTTTTCCACTTTTTTCTCCCGTTTTTGCAACACTTTTCATTAACGCTACGCTCCTATTGGTCGTAGCGTGATGTAATATAGCCTATAGCCTTCCTCAATAAACGGACTTTCCAACACAAAAATAATTTTTCAATTTGAACTAGTAGTTCCTGAGATTAGCGCGTTTAACCAAAAAAACAAACTCTTCAGCTTTATAATATTAGTATAGATTTAATGTACAGTACAATCGTTATATTTTCTCATGGCCTGAAATGCTAAAGTTTGCAATCCAGTTAAACAATTCCTCAAAATAAGAAATAAAATAATTTTTTTTCAGATTTTTCCGATACATTTTTCAAACAATACTTTTTTATTAACTAACTAGCGCCTTTCAAAATTATGATAGCAAAGTGCCTGAGGATAAATGTAATCTCAAGGATTGACCAAATTTTAAATGAGTTAACATGTTGATGTTACTCATACAGTAAAATACAGTTAAGAAGATTTATGTTTATTTAATAAACTAGCATTTCCTGTGGCTCTGCCCGCGTTCTAAAGACTTAAAACAAAATAGATTTCACATACCGTATGATGTTTTATAGTCGGTTTGTAACGGTTCGTTGAGATTTTTCAGAAATGACATATTTTCTCACAGTAAAAAGTATCCTATGTATTGAACCGGGAAACCAGCTATCATCATAGTAAATTTCATACAAATTCGTCCAGTGGTTTTCTCGTGATGCGGTCACAGACAGACAGACAAAATTTTTAAAAACAATGGCTTTGGTCTCTATATCGATAATAATGTCTATTGCAATTAGATTTTCTCATTTTGTCGCGGGTTCCGCTAGTAAATGTTCGTTCTCGCTAATACCTTCCTCTTGAATCACTCTATCTATTAAAAAAACCGCATCAAAATCCGTTGCGTTTTTTTTATGGTAAAAAGGGGGCAAACGGGCAGGAGGCTCACCTGATGGGAAGTGATCACCTCCGCCCATGGACATCTGCAAGTCAGGCTTGGGGCGTGCCGGCCCATTTGGTTGCTACTCGAAGGTAACAAGCATGGCACTACCACTTTAAACCACTTTAAACGTAGTTTTAAAGATCTAAGCATACATAGGGACAGACAGACAGCAGGAAGCGACTTTGTTTTATACTATGTAGTGATAATATAATTCACTATATTATGTAGCCTTTTATAATTTCCCTGAAACTTATAAAAGAAAAAAAACTCAACACAAATTGTGACTGCCATGACTAAAATCTCTTCACATGACGTCAATTGCTTTGAAGTATACTTCACAAGAAAGCAAAATCGTTTTGAACCTTACTTACCTTCTTTTACCTTTTTAAACTACTAACTCATCCTTTTTCGGCTCAAGGCTTAGCTATGTTGTAACATTTTATTTTCCAACAGTAGAAAGTATCTTATATCTATACTAATATTATAAATCTGAAGAGTTTGTTTGTTTGGTTGAACGCGCCAATCTCAGGAAATTCTGGTCCGAATTGAAAAATTATTTTTTGTTAGATAGTCCGTTGATCGAGGAAGACTATAGACTATATTACATCAAGCTACGACTAATAGAAGCGGAGTATCAATGAAGAATGTTGCAAAAACGGGAAGGGCGGGTGTTAGTTCTGTGAAGTATCATACCGCGTTTTCGATCTTTAGAACGCGTGCGAAGCCGCGGGAAATGCTAATATTAACATATAACTGACTACCATCATGAGTGTTTTTTCATTATGCAGTCACAGGCAGATAGACCAACAGACACACAAAAAATCTACTAACTATTATCCATCATTCGATCGATAACAATCGAGTTACAAAGTTGTTTCAAAAGTTTCCAAAAGTATTCTACAGATTCAATTTAGAATAGGGTATTATATCAATTTTTAAAATGTAAAAAGTCTAATAAACCAATACCAAATTTTTATTCAATCGATAAGTGTCATAAAAATGCATTTAAATTTTTATATTTTTAAATTTTGCGTTTCGTTGGTCGCAAACGCTGAATGCAGTGGACGCCATTATTACTCTGTGGTTTGACGTCAGATTGCTTTGTAAACAAATGCGCTAATAATTTACATGTGACTAGCAATACGCGCGGCTGTACATTCTTTCACAGTCGGTCAAAAATGGATAGTGGTTCTCGAGAAAGATTATAGTATATAATTTTTCAAGTTTTATATATATTTTCTAGCAGAACTCACGACATTGCTAGCGCTAAATCTAGAGAGGAACTCGAGCGAAGCGAGGTTGAGTCGCTAGTGTATAATTTCCTTGACCTTTTGAATTTGCAAAAGTAAGTTAAAAAGTAATATCGTTCTTCAAAGGGCTTTCATTTCTTGAAATAAACGAACAGATCTCTTGGAAAAGTTATAATTAAAATAGTTTTTGCATTACAAAATTGCGTTTCGGCGCAGAAAATTCTTCGCCTTCTCAAGTATTGAGTTTATTTTGATCAAGTAAAAAAAGGTTTTTTACTTGATCTAAGATTTTGATACGACTAAGTTACTTACTTTGTAGAAGACGTCCACTTCTTTTCAATCTCAGAAAAGTGTGGGTAGTTTAAAAAAATCTTTCATTATGTTTTGGATTTTTTTAATTTTCTATCTATCGATCTATTTTATACTTAGCAATATTACAACGATGATTAATTTTTAAGAACTTTCTTATACCTTGTTTGTTAGAGATTTTTGCTATTTATTAATATACAACGAATAACTTAGAAAAGATACTGCTCTTAAACACCTTTTATTTATATTGTCTTAATTTATAACCTTCCTGCATATTATCAATACAAAAGTTTGTATTGGTGTACGTTAGTCAGCCTTTCGTGGCCAGATTTATGTGTTTGGTAGACACAGAATAAAGTAGAGGAACTCGATTTCACAAATAAATTATTTTTAATAATTTTTATTTATTAACCATGATCATTTTTTATGGCAACCCTATTGGTATATGTTTAGAAAGTAATAAACGATAACTTCCGTCCGGTACGCAGTTGAGGGAAGGTCGTTCCTACTTGGAATCTTAGACTATCCTATAAAACATAGCTCGCTGTTAACAAGAAAAATTGTTTTTTTTTTTATTGAATTGATAAATATTTTGTTACAGCCTTTATAAAAATTAAATTACAAAAATTACTCACACTAGTAGAGTGTTAGTCGGTAGTATATACTCCCTCAAGATACAATCTTATTTTACTTTCAAGATGGCGCTTTTATGAAACTTTTTTATAGCACTTCTTACTTTACTACACGTATTCTGCCTCTCGTACACTTTTGTTTCTTCTAGAGACATTAGCAAAGTGTTTATTTTACATCCCTTACGTACTTTTAAGGGTGGCCGAGCTCTTAGCACACTTCACATTTTAACTCTGACATACCCTTAAAGCTTGCGTTCCACAGGGTGGCGTTTTGTCTCCGCTTTTATTTTATTTTTTTATTAGTAATATATGGCAATACATTATATTGTCTTTCTACTAACTCTATTAGTTATCATCTGGCTGTCTATCAATAGAAAATTTTAGGCCAGTAAAAATAGAATTTAGCCCAATTCAATTTTTTTTATTTATAAGGTTTAGGATCATTTACTGAGTATAAAAAATGGCAAAATGCTGACAGATCCAGGTAGAGCTTCAAGCGCCATCTTGAAAAACTGTTTTGGCCTATATCTCGGACACTATGTACTTTAGCGCAAAAGTTACTGAAACCATTATTGTAGAAACCATTAAACTTGTGATCAAATATGTAATGTACTTATAGAATGTTTAAAATATAGAATAGATTAGTAGGCTTGAAGTGACGTTTATTATGGATTTCTAATAGTTATTTAAAGGTTAAAGCGAAAAGGTAGGGTCGATGAAACTATAACCGTACCGCTGACCTTTGCTGACGCTCATAATAACTTCGTAGATTTTTATATAGCATACCTTCTAAATTAAGGAAATAAGAAAGCATTTACCAAGTACAATAACCTAGTTATTATAGACATTTCAATCTTATGATTTATACTTTCTAAACATATTATAAATAAAATTGAAGTGTTTAATCTATCGTAATTTCAAATTAGCAGCTTTTCACTAAATGCATACAAAGTATATACGATACTAGCAACACAACAACAATTTTTTTAATTTTTGTCTGTCTGTCCGTCTGTTTGTTCTGGCTAATTTCTGAAACGGCTGGGCCGATTTTAACGGGATTTTCACTCACAGATAGCTAATGCTATATAAGGTGTAACTTATATCACCTGTTTTGCCTTACCTCTGAAATACCTTAACTATTAAACATAGCAAGTTATTTTTTGGGAAAAGGACAAAATTGAATTGACGACATGTTTGACGCAGTTTGTAATGAGCCTACTTTTTTGCGCCAGCGGTCGCGGGTACGAGTCCCGCTGGGGGCATTCATTTGTTAAACAGATAATACAGATGTTTGAAACTGCAGTCAAGGGTTTATAAATGAAACTATCTTTTCGGATTTTGATATATTGGATATTCAAAATATTTTTGAATATTTGTAAAAAATTGTGGGTAGGCACTGTTTGTAACAAGTATATAACCCCCTGAGACGTCTAATACCTTAGTCTCTCCCGTGACCATGTGCGCTGTGAAGCATTCAAAACGTCGGTAACCAAAAATCATAATAAATCCGCGACAAAATCCGAAAAGATAGTTTCATTTATAATGTCAAACATTCGCGTAAACCTAAGAAAGTATTATGCAGTCAAGGGTGTTTACTGTTTATATTTATAATATGTACCTGATATCCGTAACACAAGCCTCGTAGCTTACCACGGAACTAGATGGCGCTGTGTGTTATAATGTCCAATATATTTATAAAATTTCTTTAAGGGATAGAAGATAAACGAAGCTTTTAAATGGGGTGTAGTGCAAGGAGATAGGGTGTAGTGAGTACAATTAGGGTAATGGATGTAGCAATCAAGATGACACTCCTGTCCATATAAATGAAGTGTCAAGAGCCTAACTGACATCAAAACGTAATGGAAAATGGAACACAATTTGTTAAAAGCTTTCAAGGTGTTATTAGTTATATTATGTTTTTATTAAACTATTAAATTACGGCTTTGTCTATGTGAAGTAATATATATTAAAATTAAATTTAATCGACGTGATTTTTCTTCACACGTTGGGCTTAGTTTGTAGTGACACTACTTGCGGTCGCGGGTTCAAACACCGCAGGATGCACGCTGCTGGGCTGGGGCTTCCACTCAATACGAGTACATGTTAAATAAGGGCTAATTACTACATACTGTTATTTTACGTTGCTTTTTTCGCGTTTTCCGAAGCTATAAAAAGGGAGTTATAGGTTCACAAAAAAAACATTAGAAAATAATAATTGAAGCCAAGAGATTATATATAAAATTCAAAGTAATTTAAATCCTTTTTTTTTTACTTTTTTTTAATATGTTGGGACATTATTACAACAGCACCATCTAGTTCTGTGGAAAGCAACGAGGCTTGTGTTACGGATACCAGACAGTTGATATACTACACATATATAAATTATAAATACATACTCGTACATATTGTTACGTACTACGGGTTCGGGATCGGAAATTGAAAGCGTTCTTGCACAAAGATGTTTTTATTTATACTGTATATACACGCGCAGTCTGTACACAACACTAGTTTATTTTGAGTCACTAAGCACTATATTCCATCACTTTTAATATTTCACTATACTCTTCTTCACTTTTCCACTATTTCGTATCTCTTCGTAATCTTCACTCAACGTCGAACTTCAACTGATCTCTCGACACACTGCCGGCCTTTTTAATTATATGCGTAAATATAGAACATTCTAGTATCGAAAATTCAAAATGTTTCTAGTAACTTCCAAATCTTTCCTGAAAATGCTTCCTCTCTCTCTGACACATTAAAATTTGCAATAAACTGTTCTTGTTATCTAATAGTCAAAAGTTATAAATTGACATTCGCTGTTGTAAAGCATGGTACAAGCGTGCTATTATGACGGGTTCGCACTCTATTCCGCGACAATATTATAAATACAAATACCCATGACTGGAGTACAAACATTCGTGTTTAACAAATGAATGCCCCCAGCGACACTTGAACCCGCGACCGCTTGCGCAGAAAGTAGGGTCACTACCAACTGAGCCAAATGTGTCGTCGTTTTTGAAAATTAAATATGTTTAATGCTATGTTACGGATTTTAATAATAAATATTGTTTCAGACGACGGAGGGAGATGTCTCCCCGCATTTGCTGGTCGGAAACTAGGCGAGATATGTAACCGTGAAAACCAATGTGATGCTGGACTGGTCTGTGAAGAAGTTGTCCCAGGTTTGTACTTATATATAACTACATATTATAAAACAAAGTACATTACGTCTGTCTGTTATAGGGCGGATCTTAATATTCTTTCTTATCATGGGACGGAGTAATTTCTTTAGTTAGTTACTACCTATAGAACTAAAATTGAGTTGAATCTATATATTAAAATATTATTTGAAAAATCTGAAAGTTGAAATAGTCATGATTATTATCGTTACAGTATCCAAATTTATAGATTTTGAATTTTTATCTGTCTGTCTATCTGTGGCCGCATCACCAAAAAATCACTGTACATTTTTTGATGAGATTTGGTATGATGATAACTGATTATCTAAGTCATTATATAGAATACTTTTTACTGTAGAAAAATATTCAATTTTTGAAAATCTATATTAAGACTTAAAAGTTGTATCCTTATTATGTTAGACACATTATATAATCCCAAAAGGAAATATTTGTTAAATTTACTTACAAACCCTTTTAGTACTAACTGAAGCAAATGGAGATAAGTATTCACTAGCGGGAGTAGACTCGATCATTAATCTTCGTTTACTGACGTTTTGTATTGAAAAGTTTTCCATAGGTACCTGATCTTTAGTTGAAAAATATTTTTAGATCATTCACACCAATGATTGATTACTTATAAAGCCTAAAGGTACTAGGATTTCGCGCGTCTCCGCCCGCGTTCTAATCACTATTACAAAATAGGGATAGGTGGTAGAAGGATAAAAATGTAGGGTTATAAGAATTTTTTGATGCCATGTCATAAAAATTTGGTCTAAAAATAAAAAATAAATATCTGGATAGGGCAACCCTAAGGAAAAAAAACAGACTACGACCTATTTTCAGAGCCTAGCAAATATACAAAAAAAATCATAAAAATCGATCAAGTCGTTTTGGAGGAGTTCAATAACGAACACTGTAAGATTGTGAGAGAACACGAGATTTTTATATCATCATCAGCCCTTTTTAACGTCCCACTGCTGGGCACGGGCCTCCCTCTGTACGAGGGGGATCAGTCCATAATCCACCGCGCTGGCCTAGTGCGAGTTGGCGGACTTCACATGCCTTTCGAAAAATAGGTTTTCTTAGACATGCAGGTTTCCTCACGATGTTTTCCTTCACCGTAAGACAAGTGGTAATCATGATATAAATGATTCGCACATGAAAATATCAGAGGTGCGAGACCCGGATTTGAACCCGCATCACTCGGTTTTCCGAGCGACGCGTTACCGCTGGGCTACCATTAGATTTTTATATATTTAAATAAAATAAATAATAAATAAATATGTTGGGACATTATTACACACAGCGCCATCTAGTTTCGTGGTAAGCTATGAAGCTTGTGTTACGGATAGCAGATAGTTGATATACTACATATTATATAACTTTAAATAAATACATATTATAAATATAAACACCCATGTCTGGAGTACAAACATCCGAATTTAACAAATGAATGCCCCCAGCGGGACTCGAACCCGCGACCGCTGGCGCAAGAAAGTAGGGTCACTACAAACTGCACCAAACGTGTAGTCAAATACACAACAATATATAGACGGAAAATTATCCCATCTCGTTATATTAGTTTGTAAATAGGTATTTTGGTGGTTCTCTAATGGGGAATATCTATAGGTGAGATGCACGTATGCCGCCCTCCCTCTGCCGGTCGCAAGCAGTACAATGAAGATTGCTCCTCATCCAGCGAATGTGACATCACCCGTGGACTCTGCTGCATCATGCAACGCCGACACCGCCAGAAGGCACGAAAGGTGATTTGGAAAATTTATTTTTAGGATCACGTAAAATCTATATTAAACGTCTGTTCAACATGATCAAATCAAATGAAATCAAAATAAAAAAGCTAAAGTTCACTAACTTACTCGTTCCTCTCACTCACTCACTCACACACTCACTCACTCATTCACTTACTCACTCACTCACTCACTCACTCACTCACTCACTCAATCACTCACTTACTCACTCACTCACTCACTCATCACGAAATATGACAAACCACCGTATAATATAAGGCGGCGAGGTATAGCCTATAGGTAGTTAGTAAACTTTGATATCTTTACATGAAAGCAATCATTATGAAATAATTAGGCAAATCCAAAGCAAAACACTTGTAAAGCGAAAATATTAAGTTATTTCAGCTCCTTTGAAGTCATCCAATGAATACAAAATGAATAGAGTCGTTATAAGGCTAATTTGGTTACTTTTCATTTCGACAAAATCTTAAATGTAACAGTATTTTTAAGGAGATCTTTTTTTTTAGTGTGTAGGCGATTTATTAATAGGTAACCTTTCGAAATAAGTTCGGAATTACAAATTGTATAAATTATAATATAATTTTTGGGTCTTGAAAAAAATCCGCTTTGCATAATAAAAAGTTTGATTATTATATTTAAATATAAAATTTCGCTACATTTTCTGCTATAATTAACAATTTACATAAAACTTGTTCACTTTCTAAAAATCTTCGTAAAAATTTAGAAGTATATTTTTTTCTTTCTCGTAAGAGTTTGGTCTCTTTCTCACTCACGAATAAAAATATACTTGCTTCAAGTAGACTCAATTCAATTCTGTTGTTGATGGCTTCAATTCAAGTAGACTTTTACGTTGTCTATTAAATGACAACTGTCACAATTTTGTTTGATTGTTTGTTGTTTTTTAAATTTATCCACAATAGGGAAAGGCAAAGGACTATAGTCCATACAGCCTCAATTTTGTTTGAGTTAATTTGGTTGTTGTTTGTTTTTAAAATTTATCCCCAATGGGGAAAGGCAAAGGACTATAGTCCATACAGCCTGTTTTTAATTTGGTTTATCAACTAGCACGCTTTGAAGCCAATGATATTGTTATATAGTAACCTCATTGCTTTGAAGCCATTAACAAGATAATTGAATTGAACTAATTCAATTAATTAATTTAATTTCAAATAGTAACTGATTTTTAACAAATTTCATTATTATTTTTTAACTATTATCTACAATGAACGCTATATGGACTTGTAGATATAGTACTAGTTTAGGTCATATAATTCTAATAAGATTATCTCACATTTTTTAATCTACATTATATTATTGAAGTGCGTGTTAAAATTAGTGTTTTATTTATCTTTTAATAAGAACTTTTTTGACAGCGACATTTCCTTCAAAATCTCAAACGTTTATTTATTATGCATTTTTAAGATGTGGTTCTGCCTTATTTTGACATAAAGCCTTTTTACACTATCAACTACGTGACAATAATATGCAAAAATTTTTCAGAGCTGCGGATACTTCAAGGAGCCTCTCGTTTGCATTGGACCTGTTGCTACCGATCAGATCCGCGAGATTGTGCAACACACCGCCGGCGAGAAGAGGATCGGCGTGTACAGAATGCATTAAATATGAAAAGATTTTTTTATTTAGAAACACATTTTTTTGCATTTATTAGTTTTTGTGAGAAGAAATATGAAAAAATTGCGGGTTTACGTTTATTTTTGGAAAGTTAAATTTAGGAAAGTACTGCCTTTGACAAATTAAAAAAATAATGGCAGTTGTTTTTTTTTATATTGAACATCAAGGCAGATACTTTCACCGACGACGACATAATCGCTTTGAAAACGGTTTCCGATTTGCCCCTTACTTTCTATAATCTACAAAAAAAAATAAAAAAATGTGTAGAGGAAAGTGAACTTTAGTTTTAATGAATTTGTGTGTAGTTTTAGTGTTAAGAATATCTTATTGAGTGTTACTTAGACGGTTTAAAATGTTTAATCTTTAACTACTAGATGTAATTCTTTATTATCGTAACTAAAACATATCATTGGCTGAGGCATTTATATAGCTAATAATATAAATGGTGTTAAAATGAGGCTTAGGATAAGATTTTTGCTTAATTTTACTCTTAAAAAATAGTTAAGGTGCCTAGAAGACATATCATAATATTATAACCTTTTTAATATATACTTCTAGTATTAAAAAAATATGCATATCATCGTTTTTTCCTAAGATCTAGCATAAGTCTGATGGTGTCTAAATATTTTCCTATATATTTAAAAAAAAACATATTTTCTGCCAAAACTTTAACCACTGTTGAAGATATTAAATATCTTTTTTTTTTATTTTCAGATTCGTCTGAAAATGGCCTAAAAGCTTCTTAGTAATAGATTTCCGGTTGAAAGTTTAAAGTTTAAAATACATGTTGTTAAGCTAAGCTCTGAAGTTATAATTATTAATTACTTAATATAATACGTGTTATAATATACAAATCATGTCAGCAATGTCGTTTTCATTTCAAAATCCTATCTTTCACACTTTCATTGCATAGTTTTAAACACTTTTTTTTTAATTCGTAACATACAGAGAACCCTTTAATTAGTTAATGTATTTTATTAATTATTGTAATGTAAGGAACCGTATTTAATTTCATGACTAATCAAGCCTGAAATCCCAAAAAAGTCGAAAAATGAAATTCAATAGAAAATAAAAACTTTATTTCTTATAATATATCACATAAACTATCACTTGTGCTAAGTTCGTAAAAATGGATGTTACAAAAATATTTGATTAGACAATTCCAGTAGGTCCAAAGAATTTTTTTTAATAAATGAAATTCTTATTTTTTATTTTCTTAATATTATTATCTTAAATGTTCTTTGATCTACACTATGTATACTATTAAAAATAATAATATTATAAAGAGGAAAGAGTTGTATTTTTGTATGTAAAGAATAAACTCAAAAGCTATTGGACCAATTGCAAATATTCTTTTGCCATTAAAAACCTACATTATCACTGAGTAACATAGATCATATTTATTACTAGCGGAACCCGCGGCTTCGCTTGCACTAGATCTAGGGACGAACAGGATCAGTGAGTCGCTAGTCCTTAATATGAATGTCATATTTAGATATTTATCCGTAGAAAAATGGAGGGGGTGGTGGGGGTGGAAATAGTCCTCGTCTATAAAATCCCCCGTATCCTCCGAAGCCTCGGCCATATCCGTATCCCCCATATCCTCCAAACCCACCTATTACTATAGGAGCGGGATAAGGATAACCATATCTCCCATACCAGTGGCTGGATACAATCTGGAAAAAGAGGATGGAAGGATAAATTGACTCGTTTGATATCTACACCTACCTAGTTATATTATGAACTACTAGGTTTAGCGGCTAGGCTAGTTAAAATAAATAGAATTTCCAAAATACAACCTCTACCTTTTTTGAAGTCGGTTAAAAAGTAGCCTAAGTTACGCCTTATAACATTAGTTATCTGCTAGTGAAAATCAGTCCAGTCTATTCAAAGATTAGCCGGAAAAAACAGAAAGACAAAAGTTTTTGAAATTGGTTTTTTGTTGCTAGTATCGTATATACATACATACTTTCATATGCATTTAGTGAATAGCTGTTAATTTGAAATTAAAAACAAACGCTTCAATTTTTTTTATATGTATGTTCCTATAGATGTATAGATAAATAAGTTTATAGGTTTAGGGTTTTGTTACTCGTGAGGAGAGAACACAAATAAATAATAAATATAAATATGTTGGGACATATTACACAGAGCTATCTAGTTCCATGGTAAGCTACGAGGCTTGTGTTACGGATACCAGATAGTTGATATACTACATATAAAACATTAAATAAATACATATTATAAATATAAACACTCATGACTGGACAAGCATTCGTGCTCAACTTTATGCTCCCAGCGGGACTCGAACCAGCGACGACTGGCGCAGCACGTAAGGTCAAACGTGTCGTCATAAAAATAAAAGTCTTAGTCACGTCACTTAATAAATTATATTGAAATAGTCAACACACGAAAATATTCACAATAATATACCTACATGTTAGATTTCCAAACAAAAAGTCCACTTACAATAACAAGCGAAATCGTTTAGGGCCGCCAGACTTGACTTATTTTCTCACTAGCATTTCCCGCGGCTTCGCTCGCGTTCTAAAGACCGGGAACCAAATTCTTTCTGAGTCGCGCAGTATGGTACCTCGCAGAAATAACGCGCGCCCTTCCCGTAGATATTGATATGTTCTTTAATATTGTGGAAAATTTTTTTGTTCTATCATCAATAGTTTTCGCAGCGCATGCGATGAAAGATATTTTATAGGCATTTTTTTACACCTTAGGTAACATTATTGTATTTTTAGTTGGGATCCTTATTTTTTTCTTGCAATTAAAATAGCCTATATTAATCAGTGATAATGTAGCATTCAAATGGTGAAAGAATTTTTAAAATCGGTCCAGTACTTTTTGAGCCAATTCGTTACAAGCATGCTTACATACAAATCTTTCCTCTTTATAATATTAATAAAATAAAGTATAGATTAACCAAATTCCCTTACATTATTAAGTAGGTAGTTTATTTATTGTAACTTGTTTTTGCGTTGAAGACTATTCGCGTTTATATAATGAACGATTGCTTAAATAAAATTAACTACCTGGATTAACGAGATGCCTCTGATAGTAAAAAAATGCCCAAAAAGTATCTTACAATTGTAGTTATAGGGACGAAGTGTAGTTAGGGTGAGACACTAGTGTATAAATCAGTACATATAATTGAAATTGAAGTGTCTGTTTTTGGTATTAGCATCAAAAAATCTATTTTTAAATATTTTAGCTATCTGTCTGTCTGTTTGTTCCGGCTAACCTCTGAAACGGTTGGACTGATTTTGACGGCACTTGCACTGGCAGTTAGCTAATGTTATAAGGCTTTTTAACCGACTTCAAAGAAGGAGGAGGTTACATTTTAAAAATTTTATTTATTTTAACTAGCGGAACCCCTGAATTCCCTTGGCCCTAAGCCCTAAGTAGTAAAAAATAAATACCTGCATCAACAAAACAAATGTGAGCAACACTAACAAAGTAGATGAACCCATTTTGATTATAACTTCACTACTCCATATATTCAAGTTCACTGATATAACTAAATATTTAATAACTTCCCACATCTATATATAGGGCAAGAAAACAAAATTAAATTTCTTTATTTCATTTGACTTAGCCTTATCTTCGAGAAATAAGGTTAAAATTTGTATGGCCACTTGTATAAATGTTGGTAAAACTTGTGATACATCGGTTTTTCTGTATGTTTTAGATATTATATGATAATTAGAATAACCAGTGGTAGTATAGTAGTAACGCGCTCGCTTGGATAGCCGAGTGATACGGGTTCGAATCCGGGTCTTGCACTTATGATATTTTCTAGTATATTTACGTCTTGTCTTACGGTAAAGGAAAACGTCGTGAAGCCTGCATGTCTGAGAAAACGTAGCAAGTTTTTGTGCGACATGTGAAGTCCGCCAACACGCACTAGGGCCAGCGCGATGGACTATAGCCTGATATGATAATATGGGGTATTGAATTTTACGGTAAAATCTATACTAATATTATAAAGCTAATACTAATATTATAAAGCTAAAGAGTTTGTTTCTTTGTTTGGTTGAACGCACTAATCTCAGGAACTACTGGTCCAAATTGAAAAAAATCTGTTTGTGTTGGATAGTTCGTTTATCGAGGAAGGCTATAGGCTATATTACATCACGGTACGACCAAAAGGAGCGGAGCATCAATTAAAAATGTTGCAAAAACGGGAAGGGTGGGCATTAGTTCTGAGAGGTACCATACCCCGCGACTCAGAAAGAATTTAGCTACCTATCTTTAGAACGCGTGCGAAGCCGCGGGAAATACTAGTATATTTTTATAATGTTTGATTTCGTCGAAATAGAGCTGATCTTAGCATGGCACCAGGATGTAGGCTCTGGAAAACTGCGATAGCTAGACGACCTTTAAAGTTTATCTTTTTAATATAATAATGTATTAGAACATTAAGACGCAGCACCTGCTAGTTCCTAGGTAAGCTACGAGGCTTGTGTTACGGATACCAGATAGTTGATGCACTATACATACATGTCATAAAATAAACACCCATAACTGGAGTACAAACATTTGTGCTTATCACACAAATCCCCAGCGGATCTCGAACCCGCGTTCGCTAGCATATTAGGGTAGGGTCACTACAAGCGAGTGTGTGACGAACGAAAACAAGCTTTGTTTAATGGGAATTTAAAAAGAAATAAATAGAAAAATGGCTATGTAAGCTCCATTTTTGTTCGAAACACGTAAATTCAATATTGCAACATTGTTTCGAGAGAAATGTTAGAGAACTCATTACTGATGTATTCTGAATACGGAAATTCTATTTAGAGTAGCAACACTAGTTTGTTGAAGATTTAAGTTTTAGGGTTCTCTACCATGAAACAAGTGAAATTAAGCTTTAATAGATTACAAAATGCGAAAGTTTAAATACTTACGTATAGAGTTATATAACTTAATAGCGACGTAATTATATTGTTATATTTGTTAATGTCTAAAATATGGCGATAAGTGTCAAATAAGTAGTAAAAAATCTACCATCTGCGAGCTATTCTGGCGTGCGCTGCCAAAACCTGCCTAGAGTTTCACATATGTAATGTATGATGGAAATGTTTATCTTAAACAAGCGACTCACACTCACTTTGCTCTGGTTTATCCCTAGATTTAGCGCGAGCGAAGCCGCGGGTTCCACTAGTTGTTAAATAATATAATATTTTTAGCACCGCTTACGGTTTTTTTATCTAAAACGAGCGTATGTCGTGAAAAAAGTAATTTACTAACAATGAAAATAACAGTACCTAATATAAAAACTTTCATAAATATCGCATTAACTTGACATTAGGCACTCCTACTATTTTATGAAACCTTCATGAAATTCTATAATATATAGAGGCGTTAGTATCAAAATTCATACTAGCAATTCACCTCGACTTCGAGTAGGTTCTTCCTTGGTGAAAAGCTATACTAAAGAGTATACACTATTCAGTACTAAGACAGTCTTACTAAGATTTAGTGTACCTCTGGATCTGCAGACGTTAATGCTAGCTACCAAACCAAAATGTAGATTTTAGACATATTTTATTCATATACTTCTACGACTACACCTCGCTTCGCTCGAGTTCGTCCCTAGATTTAGCGCGAGCGAAGCCGCGGGTTCCGCTTGTTATATACTAAAACCCTCCTCAAAAACCACTATATTTATTGGTGAAAACAGCATGAAAATTGGTGCAGTAGTTTTTGAGCTCATCGCGAACAGACAGACGCGGCGGAGGACTTTGTTTCATAATATGTAGTGATACGCAGTATGTGTTAGACAATTTCACTGGTAAATACGTAATATATATTATTTTTCAAATAGAACAAATATTCAATGTTGAGAGCTAAGGTACTTTACCGCGATCCAAATATTTAGCACTCCTTCGCTAATAAATTGTCAGTACACCGCATATCTTAGAAGACTCTAATTGCTGATCTAATAATGGAATAAAGTAGATTCATTGTAGAAAATGTGACAAATACAATGTTTTTTGATATTTTAAATAGAAAAAAAAAACGGATATTTTAAGGGTTTTTATTCGTGTATATTGTTCGTGGCATATTTTAATTCCTTCTAGTTAAATACCATGACATGAAAGCAGGTAAAAATACTACGTACATTTCTTAAAATTCTTCAAATTTCACGATTATTCCTGATTTTCTCAAAAACGCTTTGCTCTATGACAAAGAAAATTTATGGAAATACCATTTAAAATAGCAAAATCCGTCAAAACTTCTAGAAATCGTTGAACATACATACATGCGAACATAGAACCTCCTCTTTTTTGGAAGTCGGTTAAAAAACAATATGGCGTCCAATTTCCTTGCATCGCGTGTCTAGTCAGATACTTCTATTAGTCTTACGACGTCATATATTTATGCTATGCTCATGACACCTTTTTTGTAAATCGGTTAAACATAACAAGTTCTTCAAACACATGTCAGATGTTATTATTTGAAACAATCCTTCAACCGTTCACTTTTTGACCGATGGAATGACCCAAGAGACCAATATAAAGGACACATAGAACAAATACAATGCTAAAAGTACTAGTTCATCCATAGATATTTTTTAAAATATAGATTACTAGCTGACCCGTGCCCACTTCGTTGGGCATAATGTTAATAATCCTTTTTTAGTACAGAGTGTTTAAATAATTTAAATTATTTTATTAATATTAAAAATTAAAAATTAAATTATCTAAACTAATATTAAAAAAACTACTTTTTGTAACTTAAATATAAAAGTTAGACATATGCTGTCGTTGACTTTTTTGTAGGCATTTTCAAGCTCCACAACTTTTCTCTAGAACTCAAAAATATATCTTTCATAGTTAAGGCAGCGTTCGTAAGAAACGCTTTCATTCGACCGTTTTTTTTCTCCGATTCACTTTGCAAAACGGACTACCACGTAAAAGCCTTTTTAATTTTCGGTTTTTTATATAGCCTATGACACTCTACAATAATGTGGCTTTCTAATGGTGAAAGAATTTTTAAAATCGGTTCAGTAGATCCCGAGATTACTCCTTACAATTTAACAAACACACAAACTTTACTTCTTTAAAATATTAAGTATTAAGTATAAGTATAGATGTATTTATCACTACTATTCCTCCGCTGCGTCTGTCTGTCTGTTCGCGATAAACTCATAAACTACTGCAACGATTTTTATTCTGTTTTCATCAATGGATAGTGTGGTTCTCGATGAAGGTTTCTGTATATAATTTGTCAAGTTTTTACAAGTTTTTGTATAATTTTACTAACGAAACTCGCGGCTTCGCTCGCGCTAAAGCGAGGATGATTTGCTAGTTGACAGTCATTGACAGACATGAGATATTTTCTGACAGTAAAATGTACCCTGTATGTTGGCCTGGATTCATTATACGTATGATTTCATTATACGAAATTTTATCCAAATTCTTTTTCAGACAGGCGGACAGATTGAAAAAAATTCTAAAAATTAAACTTCAACTTCTGTATCGAATATTATTAAAAATCCTACTGCGTAAAAAGCTAAATAAAAAGATAAAAACATGTTGACGAAAACATTCGATATTAAGATGTAGTCGTAGTTTGTTATTTACACTGTTTTTTTTTTAATTAAATATTTTGATGCTTTTAAGTTCTATTCGTTTCGTTCCCGAAAATTCAATATTTGCATGGACGGAAAAAATATTTTAATAAATAACTTTAAAGTAAGACAACTACCAATTTTGGTTGTGCACCCAGAATAGGACAGCGGAATTTAGCCTGATCCACCTTGTAATGAAGAAAGGCTCGTGCCCAGCAGTGAGACTTTAAAAAGGACTGAAACGAAAAAAAAATTTAAATAATATAATAAATCTAATGCCATTTCTATATTTTTAACAAACTCTATGTTAAAAAGATATCAACGTCAAACATCAAACGTTACTGGACCCTTCTGAATTCTTTATGACTCTTGACGATGATAAAACTGTAAATAAATTGGAGAACAAAAGGGAGTTCGTGATATTTTTTCATATAAGTAATGTAACATTTTGTACGACACAAATGTCTATGATGATATTCATGACACGTTTGGCTCAGTTTGTAGTGACCCTACTTGCTATGTCAGCGGTTGCGGGTTCGAGTCCCGCGGGGGGTATGCATTTGTTGAGCACCAATCATTATATTTATTATTTAGTTTATATTTAATTAAATAATAAATAAATATGTTGGTACATTTTTTACAACAGCGCCATCTAGTTCCGTGGTAAGCTACGAGGCTTGTATTACGGATACCAGATAGTTGATATATTACACATATAGGTATATTTCAAATACATACATAATAATATGAATATTAAAACATCAAGTCAATTCATGGGTGTTTATATTTAAAAAATGTATGTATTTGAATTTATGTAATATGAAGTGTATCAACTATCTGGTACCTATAACATAAGAATCGTAACTAACCATGGAACTAGATGGTGCAGTGTTTCTACTGCTGAGAGTCAAAGATACACTTCTTTCGTAGACCCCACGCTGGCCAAGTCCATCCGAAATGGCTGGCCAGATTTGAACGAAACCTATATTACGGATAGATTAAGAACTTGGAACAAATAGAGCAGTATAAAGCATGGACCGGAGTGAAACTATGTTATAACGCTAGTTATCTAATTAATACTAGACCCTTATAAAGTTTCCCTACGCCTCGAAACGTGGGTTGATTCGTGTACGTGTAACTTTCAATAACTAGTTCCCTCTAACATGTAGGTTTCCAAACGATGTTTTCCTTCACCGTAAAGTTTGCGATAATCACGTCTTAAATTATTCGTATATTACAAAATTCGAAGTGGCTTAGTATATTTTGAAACCAGTATCTATTGTTGTAAGAAATCTATGAACTGAAATTTTGTTCATTTAAGCTTAATTAGTAACTCGTAGCTTAATTAAAAGGTTATTTATAAAATATATATAAAAGACAGTGGTAGCCAGTGGTAACGCTCGCTTGGATCGAGTGATGCGGGTTCGAATCCGGGTCCCGCACCTCTGATATTTTAGTATGCGAATCTTTTCTATTTTGATTACCACTTGTCTTACGGTGAAGGTGAGAAAACCCAAATTTTCTAGTTTCGAAAAAATCGCAATTTACTAATTTTTTCTCAATTTTTATTAACCCCTAGAGCGTCGGCCTCCGTTTTACGAAAAGGCTCGAAGCGTCGGCGTAATTTCAAGGACGTTTGATAGATAGGGTTAGACCTTCGGAAAAACGATGAATTCGTTGATATGTATATATTAAAATGGTATAAATTATACCTTCCCGGCTTCGTTATGAGTTTATCTAACCATTTATATAATTTAATAAGCAAATAAAACTGACCTTATCTCGCAGTGATGTAATATATATTTTTTATTTTTAAATTATTTTTAAATTAGGATGCATATGCGGAGCCGTCGACGCCTCGAGCCTTTTCTCTTATGATCTTACGGTGTATCGTGAAACGCTCGAGGGGTTAAGTAACATTGAATTAAAAAAAATAACAACTTGTTTTATTAAAATTATTTAACTCTTAACTAATCACAAACCATAGTTATTAATCTATTAATTAAGGTGATAATTTTTCTTTCATATTTTTGTATTATTTGGGGTACAAAAATGGCTATATTTCTAAAACGGGACAAGATGTGAAAAAGCTTATTGAACTAAATTATGCGGCATTTTCTGCGTGTTACGAAAATGATTAAACGTTAATTTGTCCAAAATAGCTGTTAAGTTTTCCGCCTAGGGCTATATCTAAATATATATAAAAGCGAAAGGTCTCTCTCACTCACTCACGAAATATCGAAATCTGCTTGACGTATAAAAATGAAGTTTGGCAGAGACATAATAGTTTATAGTTATTAGACGTCCGCTAAGAACGGATTTTGCAACAGGGCCGCATTAAGGTGACCTAATATACCTAGCTAGCTATAGTTTGTATTGTTCTTCATTTTTTGTGCTACTTTATTTGTTTAACTTTAAATTTGGTAGGGAGGAGCTAGTTACTAATAAACTGAATATTTTGATTTAATTTGATTTGGAAGAACGAAGTATTATATTATACTATTATATCACTACATAGTATAAAACAAAGTCGCTTTCTCTGTCCCTATATCCCTTTGTACGCTTAAGTCTTTAAAACTACGCAACGGATTTTGATGCGGTTTTTTTAACTAGATAGAGTGATTCAAGAGGAAGGTTTATATGCGTAACTAGCAGATCCCGCGGCTTTGCCTGTGCTAAATCTAGGAAAAAGCCCAAGCGAAGCGAGGGCGAGTCGCTAGTTATAATATATTTTCTCTACTTTCATGATTTTCCTTTTCATGGCATGGGATAGGGTGAATATTTCATTTGGTGCATATTACAGTTCTGGCCATAAAGAATGTATAAAACGTTAAAATATTTTAAAGATGATAATATTTATTTTTAATAAGCTACGGGTTCTAATGGACGCAACTCGTTGAATATGTATATTATTATTAGGTATGTGTAAAAAAAATTAACAAAGTCGTAAAATCTAATTACCATTTGTGTCCTTTTTCCAGATTTGACCTAATCAAAATATTTTACTAAAAAACTGTCCTTAAAGAATAAGTTATCATATATATTTATGATAAAAGACTAAATAATCTATGTTTTATTATTTTATTATTCATGAAAGAACAGTTTTAAACAACTTTTTACTACTTTAAAAAATGTCCTTACACTTCTTCATAATTACCATTCAACGACATGTTTGTGTCGATATTTTAATACTTTCGCATCACTATGTACCTTCATTCTCACAAAACGTTCGGCATCAGTCGACACTCTGCAATAGAGCAGGATACACGCATGAAAGACTGTTACCGGCAAAGTGAAATAAGTTTCTCCGGTTAAAATTTGGTGTGGTTTGGAATATTTCTACATACCGTTTCGATTATAAAAGGTAATATATTGGTTATTTTTTATTTAATTTTAGCTAGATGTAACCAACAATAGGATATCTTTTAAACAATAGACTGCAGAAATCCATGACTCTTTAAAAAAACTGTATTTAACCGCATATATTGATGAATCTAATTACCAAACTTCTAATTACCATTATTTACCATTCGTTTATAGTCGAATGGTGATTAGAAGAAAGTAACGGTAATGAGTTTAATGTTAAGATTTGATGAAACCTTAACCATATAAATTAACAATTATACTTACAATTAATGTTAAGTGACGCATTTTCGGAAATTAGATTAGTAAGCTTTTATTTTGGTTCTATTTGTCTGTTTGACCCCCACATACTTTAATTGTTTTTAAAAAAAAAAACAAAAAAAACCAGATTAAGGGCTAAAGTAACACACAGAAAAAGATATTAAATTGAACCCAGTCTTACATGCTCTAGAAAAAAAAAGGAGGCCAAAAATATATGTATAAGATGAAAGGCGTTCCTTTCTGTCAATTGGTGATATGACTCCAAGAAGCAAAAGACAGCAAAGGAAAAGTGGTGATAGACCATTTTTTTTAACAGTAAGGGGAAAACGAGTTAAAAATCCGCGTTAGCTGGTGATGGTAAGTTTGTTGCCCCTAGACACCTGCAACATAACAGGAGTTGAGAGTGCCCCACATAAAAGCGCTTAGAGAAAACCCCAGGAGGAAGATCATTGCACATTTTGCATGTGCGGGCAGAAAGGAGCGAGATGCATGTTCATTTTTGGGATGCCAGGCATGTAATATATAAGGATGACATCAACCCGACGGGGAAGAGAGCGGTGACAGAAACGCGACGGTGGCACCACATCAAAAAGTTCGTCAGAACATTCCATTATACAGACGAAAGAATACACATAGAGAGCAACATCTATCCGAAAGCTTAAGGGTTCTAAGTCGTATGTTAGTATGGGATCATCGACAATATGAACGGCTTGTCACATGGAAGAAGTTGGTATTGAGGAGTGCCAGCCCAGAGATCATAACAGTATTCCATGAGAGGGTGAACCTGTGATTTATAAAGAACAGGAACTGAAATACTATTTCGCTCCGTTAAGCACTACTAATGTTTTGGAAGCCAATTTGGCTTTCTGTAAACTGGACATGGCATTAAATCTCCGAGGATCACAACTTCCACGCAGGGATATAGCTGGAATAGGAAATCTGACCCTTCTTGGATGTCCGAAGGGTCGGTCTATTTCGGCGTTTCCAATATGAGATACACGTCTATATTGGAGTATGTCCCCCATATTTTATACGTGACCATAAAATTGACCTGACCTGTCGTCAGGACGGGGTGGCGACAACAGAGTGATATCTTCCCTGACGAACGTACAAATCCCAACTTTTGGCAGAAAGACATGTTCCAAGCTGTAACTAGGATATTTTAAGCAAGATGTATCGGCAGGACAATATCTGTCTCCATTAAAAAAAGTAAGACCGGCTTATCTGTTTCAAGATAGTGATGGACAGCATTGAGGTTGGAATGGAGTGCCTTTTTGTTGCAAAAGTCCACATTAAACGCGGAAGGGGTGGCCGCTGTGCAAATTTTTCTTACGTTTGTTGCAACCATAGTGTGTCAAAAAGGGGAAAATAGGAATTCTGAGATTTCGGCGGACTCGGGTTAAATAAAAATATTCAGTATGTGTATATCTGCACCATTCAAACTGTGTATTTTGCAGGCATGGGGGATAGATCTGGGTACAAACAAACGAGCGGCCAGCGGTAGAGCGTTTCATCAGGTCTCCATGGACTCCATGCCAACACGACACACTTAAACAGAAGCGATGGACTTCACTTAAATACCGATCCCGAGGTCGCCGAGATCATCGGAATTTAGGAAAGGGGCTGGCTTTGAACAGATCTGCGACTGGGACATTTAGCGATCAAGTTCGATATGAAACTGGTCGCGAGCCAGTAGAGAGCAATACTGGCAAGTTTTAGTGGTAGAGGGCATTGGTGAGTTACTCACATTTTAAGAGCAGCTTTCACAGTGGTAGGGGAGAAATGTATTCTAAACATGTCACAGGAACAGTAATGAATATTACCAAAGAAAACTTTTGCTCTGTCTTGACGTAACGGTGAGTAAAAGTGCTAACACACCAAGTTGCAGTGGTACATGAAAATTATACATCGATTAGTGTTTATTGTTACAAATAAAAATTGACAATTTCTATTATTTACTTTGAGTTGACTCCTTAAATTCCTTTTTTATGATTGTTTATATTATACGCGTTTGATTATTTATACTAATTATGTTTCCTCTTTGTTACTTATTACAAATCATATTTGATTGTTAACGAATAAAATGCTGATTAAAGTACTCTGATGTTATACTTTTTAATATATTTCTAATCACCATTTGAATAAATCTCATTACCATCCAATTACCGTTCGTGCTAATGTCATTACCGTTTATTAAAAAACACAAAGCCTATATCTTCAATACTAAACGTCACATTACTGTACCTCCTTCATATTTAGTTTATTTTATTATGTCAAAAAAAATGTAAAATATGCATGAAATGAAATATTCACCCGATAGCCTATGTCATGACAAAGGAAACTAGCCGCCGGCTATTGAGCTTTCTGTGAAAATTTTCATAGTGAAATATTTTCGTATGACTTAATGAAATTCTTAAAGTATCCAATTCTAAGCGACTTTGTCCATATCAATGTCAACGTTTCTAGATAATTTCTGACTTTTCTGACAAAATGATCCTATCAAAAATTCATGTAAATTGTTGCCAAGACGAGACCATATGACCCGAAATGTCAAAAAGTTATCAGGTGTCATGTAGAGCAAAGCTTCTAACTCTTCACGTCTAACCCTTTATACCCGACAACGAATAAGAGGGATTTTAACAAAACTAATAAAATTCATTCCGCAAAAATCTAAATTTTCTAATTTTTAACTTAACGTAGGTACGTATCGGTCCTTGTTCTTGGGAAATGCATTGACGCATACCACCTGTAGGAAACGGGTGGTTATGTGGAATCACCAGCAAGCAAGTACTACCCACTCAAACCCGACACGTCTTCGCTTTTGATTTGAATCGAGATGTGAAAATTTGTATTGAAAATTTATTTTATACTTTTCCAGAATCCAGACCCATTCTTTCTATGTGTTACATAGAAAGGATTCTTAATAATTTTACTATATTCTTGCTACTTTTATCGCTACATAGTATAAAACAAAGTCGTTACCCGCGTCTGTACGCATAGATCTTTTAAACTACGCCACGGATTTTACGGTTTTCATCAATAGATAGAGTGATTCAAGAGAAAGGTTTATATGTATAATACATGCATATTATTGTAGAAAAAAGCCGATAAAGTATCTTATTTCAGTCAAATCTATACTTATCGTTAAAACATATCTAAGACAAACCCAAGCAAGACCAGGGCGAGTCGCTAGTATATATTACTACTATATTATATAGTTAAAATAGATTCAGCTGATCAAATTTCAGATCCCCAGGCATTGCTAGTGTATATAAATGTAAGCTCGATCGACCTAGTGCAGTTGCAGTTGCGCTGTTCCTGCCATAGGGATAGCGTACAGGTAATTTAATATATCGATAAAAAAATTGCGAAGGAACGTTTGTGTACTAAAGGATATTATTCGATTGATGATTTTTAGAAGAGAGTATGTCTTGGGAATGACGTGATCGCCAGGCTATTTCAACATATAGAATTATTGATTATTTTTAATTTAATTTAAAAAAACAGATTGAGACAAAAAATCAATATTAGTCTCGCTGAGTTTCTTTCGCCAGTTTTTCTCAGGGCCTCAAGTCTGCTATTTTACATACAATTGTCGTTGTGAAACAATCCAATTTTAATTCAATTACCATTGGTCCAAAATTTGGTAGTCTACTAAATTTACAATGGTCGATCAATGGTCTTGTCATTGGATTGTAATTGGATTGTATTTGAATTGTAGTAACAGGAATTGGTATTGCCATTAGCTAAAAAAGCGATCACCGAAATGAGTTTTAGGCTAGTTTCGATTATATATGTTATCAATTTATGTTTTAAAGACTAAGCATTATGTAAAATGATCATAAAAAGCCATAAATATAAATTTTAAATGCCATATAAATAATAAATCCTCAAAAATAAGTAAGTTTCATCTGTAACTGTCAAATTGACATTAAATATCAATGTCATTTTACATTTGATAGGTCAATTATTTATTCGCGGACGGTCGTGGTATAAATTACCTACTGTACTAACATACATAATAATGGTGATAGTTATAGTTAATAGTTAACAGTTATAGATCAGTGGTCATTAGAACTGTCAAAATATTAACAGACTACGCAATTCATCTGATCATTGCCTTGTCATTACGTACGGGACTACCAATTATTTGCAAAGTGTCATTGAAGTGTAAGTGACACACCATCGGAAGACCATTGAATTAGTAGACTACCAAAATTGCAAAAAGTAGCAATTACGATGTCATTGATAGACAATTGTAACACCATTGCAATAGCAGACTTGAGGCCCAGGTCAGAAGCTACTTCTTTCCGAACTTTGATTTGATTTGATAATAGAAAAATATTTATTTATTTATTTATTTATTTATTTATTTTTAATAAGAGTCTCCAACAAAGAATACACACGTTACTTTAAAAATATACAAAGTTATTATAAAATACAATAATAATGTGTGCTCCTTCAATTATAGGAGACTACAGCTTGCTTATTTTTATATTGTGACTAAGTAAACAAAAATTAAAATTTAAACAAAAATAACTAAAGTAAACTAATAAACGAAAGAGAAAAAAAAAAATAGGCAGAACAAATTAATAATTATACTAAAGTTGACAATTAATAAATTTTGTAATACTTCTTTTAAATAGAAAAAAGTTAGTAGAAAATATATCCAGTTCTTCGTATTCTTTATGATCGATGTTATATTAATTTAAGTTCGAACTTAAAGGTTAGTTGCTGGATAGAAGACGATGGATTTTTTAATAATTTTATTTAAGAAAACGACGGTCATAATCCCATTTTTAAGGCACAGATATATTACCGTAGTGGATTTGAAGTACTAAAAATTCAATTTATAAAATAAACCAAAAAAGTTGATTAAATAAATATATTCATTAAGTGATTTTTATTCACGCGGGAATTATTGAGAAAACGTCCTTTGCTCCATCTTCCGTTCCTCTAGAAAATTATTCTCACATGAAAATATCAAAAGTGCCTCCCCAGGGATTGACCCCGACTTTTATCTATCGACACTTTTTATGTCACATCCCTAAAGCATCCTGATCTCTATTTACGTCACTACCGTACTTGACCCGGTGATATCTAAGCTCAGTAAAACGGGTCACTCATATGAAACCCAACCCTCTTGATATACAAAAAAGGTTCAATTTCAAATAACTAAAGCTTAACCTCTGAAAAAGGCATGTGGAAATTGTACTTTACATACAAGGTAATAAAGTTCGATTTAGAATAATTGAAGCATTTTGTTAAATTAAACGCTTTGATGCTACCGTTTACACATAATTTTCGTTTGAAGAAATTGGATTTTGTTGTTACATGAAATATATGACTGGAATGCTTTGGTATATGCTGATAGGTTTCAACCCTTTATACCCGACATCGAATAAGAGGGATTTTAACAAAACTAATAAAATTCATTCCGCAAAAATCTAAATTTTCTATTTTTTAACTTAACGTTCTTTCTTTCATCATATCGATGCTTTTTTTTTTGTTCTTGGGAAATACATTGACGCATACCACCTGTAGGAAACAGGTGGTAATGTGGGACTCACCGGCAAGTCAGTACTACCCACTAAAACCCAACCCATCACGTCTTAATGGGGCGTCGCAGGATCGCTTGCGCATTCTATTACGATGCCCCGACGGCCCGCCAGGTCTGCCGAAGCAGACCTCACAACCAAGAGTCCAGCTCCACAGTTCATTCTGATATCCAGAGAAGTACCAGGAGCAACAGGAGCAAAGGAGAAGTACCGCGAGACATATCGCCCACCGAAGTGGACCCTCCCTGGCTTTCTTGGCTTCGCGCCCGGCTTGCTGGACGCTACATGCAATCACCAATTTAAAAAAATAAGTATTGAAGTAGTATTGTTATCGGTACAAAGGCCGATATAGTTTTTTGGAATTTTTGTCTATCTGTCTGTGACTTCGTCACGCGGAAACCACTGGATGGATTAGGTATGAAAGAAAAGAAAAATGAAATTTGATGGTAGGGGCACTCAGGGCCTAAATAAAGGGCCTTTTGCTCGGAACATCATCTCGTATTTCATTTTTGTATTTTGGGAAATGTATATTAACGTACGTATGTTATGGACGAACCAGAGCCGAACCCGTGAGTTAGTATAATGTGAATTTCATACGATTTTTCCAGATCGAAATCGAACCGAGAACTAACGTGTGTGTAGACTGTAGTGAACAATGTGTTCTGTGCGGACTCTAGTCGAAACAAGAGAGCGAAACCAAATGTAACAACAAGTCTAGAATTCCTTGATTTGTACTCGCCTTAATATTTTAAGTAAATACGTATATATTAAGTTGAAACACGGTTGTATTTCACGAGGGAATGAATACAATATGAATAATGAATATTGTTTAACAACGCCTGATATAATACTTAAAGCAATCAGTTACATCTGGGAAATTGCATTTGTTATGCATACGAAGTAAATTATTAAACCGTTTCATTATTTTAATGTGTTTAATATACTTTGGTATAATATAATCGATTTGAAGCAATGGCCTAGTGGTAGCGCATTGGCTTTGGAAGCCGGCCGAAGCGGGTACAGATCCCGGGAGTAGCACCTTTGAAATTTTCGAGGGTGAACAATTTCCAAGATGCTTCAGCATGTATAAGAGGCTAACTTTCGAAAGATGTGAAGTCCACCATCTTTCACTAAGCCAGCGTGCTGGATTATGACCTGATTCTACCGCTCAAAGTTGTAGTAACCCAGCTTTTCCAGGCCAGGTCAGCTTTTAGGCCAGATATATAAAAATGAGCTTTTATTTACACTTTTAAACCATTTATTACATCAAGCAAACATAATATGCTAAGTTTCTTTCGCCAGTTCTTTTTAGGTATGAGGTTTCTGTACTGGTAGTAGACTCATGAAGTTCAGTAAAAAAGTTTTTGCCTTTGAACGCATCACGAGAAAACTACTGTACAGACTTTGATGCAATTTGCTATAGTGACAGTTAATTATCCGAGCCAACTTACAGGATACTTTTACTGTGAGAAAATATGTTTTTTCTGAGAAATTTCTACTTATCGTTATAACTAATAACATACCTAGAACGAACTCGAGCGGTGCGAGGTTTAATCTCCCGTTTAAAATAATATATTAATTTGTAAATTGCTATTCATTTGGTTTTGATACTATTTATTTTTATTAATTTAATGAAATTTTTTAGGAGTAATGATTTATTTTCATAATAACAAGTTTTAATTTCTAACTTAATAAAATATGTTATAAAAAAATACACTTCATTACATACTGGTACACGTTTAAGGTAAAGAGCTTTACTTCTGTAGTTGACTTTAAATCTAGTTTCATGGTAAGCTTCGAGACTTGTGTTTCGGATACCAGATATAAGTTGATACACTATACATCTATACTAACATTATAAAGCTGAAGAGTTTGTTTGTTTGTTTATTTGCTTGTTTGGTTGAACGCGCTAATCTCAGATATTACTGGTTGGATATGAACAATTCTTTTTGTGTTGGATAGTCCGTTTATCGAGGAAGGCTATATAAGATTACACTACTACCAATAGGAGCGGAGCATCAATTAAAAATGTTGCAAAAACGGGAAGGGCGGACGTTAGTTCTGCGAGATACCATACCGCGCGACTCAGTAAGAATTTGGTTTCCGGTCTTTAGAACGCATGTGAAGCCGCAGGAAATGCTAGTACCTAATATATAACTTTAAATACATACGTATCACAACATATTATAAAACAACGTTCTCCGCCACCTCTATCTGTCTGTTTGTCTGTTCGCGATAAACTCAAAAACTGTTTTCACTAATGAATAGAGTGATTATCGAGATCAACCTATCTAGTATATAATTTGTCACGTTATATATATTTACTAGCGGAACCCGCGGCTTAGCTCGCGCAAAAACTAGTTATCTATACTATAATATTATAAAGCTGAAGAGTTTGTTTGTTTATTTGGTTGAGCGCGCTAATCTCACGAACTACCGGTCTGAATTGAAAAATACTTTTTGTGTTGGATAGTTAGTTTATCGAGGACGGCTATAAGCTATTCCATTACGCTACAACCAATAAGTGCGGAGCATCAATGAAAAATGTTGCAAAAACGGGAGAAAAAAGTATTTCCTTTTATTTGCAGCCTTTAGAACGCGAGCGGAGCCGCGGGAAAGGCTAGTAAATAATAAACACCTATGACTGGTATACAATTAATTGGAGTAGTTCAGTAACCCTAGTCACTACAAACTGAGCTACGTGTCGTCAAATATAAGCAATATTATATCATACAAAAATTAAACTATAAACACCAGTAGTAGTGCTTATTACCCTACAATCGAAGAGGTCCATCCTAAAAACCAGTCCCGGTCAATGCACTGGCCAAAAGTGGTTCTGATGTGAAGACGGAAAGACATGAATACATTACCGTTACATTAATCCTGTTTTAAAGCTCCATGTCTTCAGTTTTCAATGCGTTTGAAGTGACTTGATCTTCTCAGAATGATCTTGATCTTCGCTTTAATCGTTAGTTCTATCTATATCTAAACATGTATATACATATAGGTTAAAATCCAGCAACATTAACGAGCGACTCACTCTCGCTTCGCTTGGGTTCGTCCCTTCGCTTGGGTTAGCCCGAGCGAAGCCGCGGGTTCCGCTAGTTATACATATAAACCTTCCTCTTGAATCACTCTATCTATTAAAAAAAACCGCATCAAAATCCGTTGCGTAGTTTTAAAGATCTAAGCGTACATAGCGACTGACAGACAGCGGGAAGCGACTGTTTTATACTATGTAGTCATAACTTATCAAATTAAGTCCAGTGGTTTCTTCATAATGTGGTCGCAGATGGACTGACTGATAGATAAAAATTTTTGAAATTGGTCCAGTAGTTTTTCAGTTTTGTCGTTACATACAAAAATACAAATCTTTCCTCTTTATAATCTATACTATCTTACTAATCTTATCTTACTAATACTAATACTAATATACTAATAATATTATAAAGAAGTAAAGTTTGTGTGTTTGTTAAATTGTAAGGGGTAATCTCGGGATCTACTAAACCGATTTTAAAAATTCTTTCACCAATAGAAAGCCACATTATTGCTGAGTGTCATAGGTTATATAAAAAACCGAAAAATAAAAAGTCTTTTACGTGGTAGTCCGTTTTGCAAAGTGAATCGGAGAGAAAACGGTCGAATGAAAGCGTTTCTTGCGAACGCTGCCTTAACTATGAAAGATATATTTTTGAGTTCTAGAGAAAAGATGTGAAGCTTGAAAATGCCTACAAAAAAGTCAACAACAGCATATGTCTATCTTTTATATTTAAGTTACAAAAAGTAGTTTTTTTTTAATATTAGTTTAGATAATTTAATTTTTAATTTTTAATATTAATAAAATAATTTAAATTATTTAAACACTCTGTACTAAAAAAGGATTATTAACATTATGCCCAACGAAGTGGGCACGGGTCAGCTAGTATTAGTATAGATGTACTTACATATTGGATTCAGAATTTTATTATACGTATAGATAAACTATATAATTGACCTAATTGATGAGAAGTAAATTTAATTTAAAGTATTTTATGTATTATAGAAAAGTATGTACGAGTAATGAGAACATAAAAGATGCGGGACCCGGGGATTGCACTCGCTAGTCACTTCTTAGTTTTCCAAGCAACCTCGTTACTACTGATCTGTACTGTCTTAGTCATGCCTCGATACTTTTACGTAAGTAGTAATCAATTTGTAACTTCGTAACACAACTTTCATGAAAACTAAGTTAATGTTTAATGCGAAACTTAGAATATTACTTACTAAGTTGAGAGAGCTATCCCGGGATACTTGGGAAGTTCGAAACTGAAGCATAGTACATAATATATTACATGTAGTAGCTTCCGTTGTGTTAACAGTAATTCTGTTACATTTACAGACTCAAAAATAATATCAGTACATATAAATAAAATTGAATTGTCTGTTTTTAATTTTAAATTAACAGCTTTTCGCTAAATGCGAATATGTATGTATTACAGATGGTACAAACATCAAAAAATCTAATTGATCCGGGTTATCTCTGAAACGGTTGGACCGATTTTGACGGGACTTTCCCTCACAGATAGCTAATGTTATAAGGAGTAACTTAGGCTATTTTTATTTTAGAAAACGATTTTCTGTGTTATTACCCGACCAGTCCAATTGTTCTTTCGCTCTCCATTGATATGGCATAGTGTGTCCTTTTCTACGCGACTGAAGTTTGCTGTGAATGACGCCGTGATTAATTACTATATTCTGTGCTATTGTTGTTTTGTCAGTTGCTACGTTACCTTGACAATAATAATTGCAACACATTGCCCGTACACATATTGCTCGACCATTGTTGCAATATTTTTGTGATGGCCCTGCAATTAGTTGCCAATATTGCAGCCACAAATTGCAGAAAAATTTTGCCCGTTTAGAGTAAAGTAATATATAAGCTTCCTAAAACTATTCAAGACAGTCCCTCTATTGCATCGTTTAAACACCAAGTAAAAGATTATTTTCTATCTCAAGTTACTAATTAATCATCAACTCTATATTATCAAGTATTTATATGTATAGTATATATGTAGTATGTATATAACATGTATGTATGTATGTATGTATGTATGTATGTATGTATGTATGTATGTATGTATGTATGTGTGTATGTATGCATGTATAATATATTAAAGAATATAATATATAAGATATACTCGTATATACATAAACATTTATATATTTTATATGAATATTTTGTCTTTTATGAATACCTTTTTTTTTTGTATGATCTTGCACTTTTGTATGATCTTGTTTGCTAATTAACAATCTCTCCACCTTTGCCCTCAACTTCTCTGTTATATTTATGTTTGTTTTTTTTTTTCATGTGCAATAAAGAATATATATAAGAAACTCCAAGCGGGACTCGAACCCGCGACTCCCAATAAAAAAGGGTCTCTGCAAACTGCTTTCTTCATAGCAAATAAATTTAAATATATTCAATAGGTATAAATAATAATATGTTGTACAATCAGAGCTAATGAGACAGGAAATTACGTTCAGACGCAAAGGGAATGAAAAAGGGATATGACGTCTGTTTAAATGAAAAAATCTATAAAGCTACATATGAAATGACGATATAAGTTTAGTTTCTTGCACGCTTGTATGAGCTTCGCTTTTATATTAATACTAACGAACCCATCCCTAATAATAAATTAAATGGTTTTTATAATTCTACACTAATGCCATCATAGCTGAAGAGCTTGTTTGTTTGGCGCTAATCTCAGAAACTACTAGTCTGAATTGAAAAAATATTTTTGTGTTGGATAGTCCGTTTATCGAGTAAGGCTATAGACTATATTACATCACGCTACGAATAATAGGAGCGGAGCATCAATGAAAAGTGTTGCAAAAACGGCAAGGACTCAAAAAAATTGGTTTCTGGTCTTTAGAACGCGTGTAAAGCCGCGGGAAATTATGCTTGTTACTAATAAAATAAAAGTAGCCTCAGTTACTCCTTATAACATTAGCTGCGAATGAAAGTCCCGTCAAAATCACTCCAGCCGTTTCAGAGATTAATTGGAACGAACAGACAGAAAAACAAAAAAAAATAAAATGGTTATTTTGATGTAAATCCCGTATGCATTTAGTGAAAAGCTGTTAATTTGAAATTAAAAACAGACACTTTAATTTATTTATACTTACATAATGATGTACTGATATCCATTTACATATAATAAAAATATAACTTATGCGAATCTGTACATTAAATTTGTTGGAAAATAAAATAAAAAAAATGTATTTGTGACCGAGATATGAGTAAAATCACTGCACTGGATATATTTTGATGAAAGGTACTAAAATGAACTTTGAAACATATAAAATTAGATTATTTACATTCTTTTATTAGTATAAGAACAGTTTTTATTAAAAATACGTTTGACTAAATTTGCAGGATTACTTGCTGTGCCAGTGGTTGCGGGTTCGAGTCCCCACCGTACTAAATCAAATCAAATCAAAATATTTTATTCACCATAAAAATTGTTACAATTTCTTACTGAACGTCATGAGTCTACCACCAGTTCGGAAAGAAGAAACCTCTGACCTGAGAAGAATTGGCGAAAGAAACTCAGGAAAGGACTAATAAGTATTTCCCATACATTTATTTTTAAAATATCCTGTCTAACTTCTCTCTCATAGTCACTCTAGTCACTCGAGAAACAATCGTCTACCTTCAATCTACATAACATATAAACGATAAGTTACGATAAGTTGGGCGTGCAACGTGTAAGGGTTGCTGCATACTGTATAATTTTATTATAATTTCTTTAAAATTCCTCTTATACATCCACTTTAAAGTGAAACCATTTTCGTTAGACATTCGTTTGTACTAGTATTCGCCAAATAAAATTATCCGTCTATTGATTTGTTCTCACTAATATCTGAAATTGCTAAATCATTGCTAAATCAATTATGATAAGGATCAACACACTTAATAATTATGAGTTACAGACTGTACCATGAATATAGGTCCAGGGCCTCAAGTCTGCTATTTTACATACAATTGTCATTGTGAAACAATGCAATTTTAATTCAATTACCATTGGTCCAAAATTTGGTAGTCTACTAAATTTACAATGGTCGATCAATGGTCTTGTCATTGGATTGTAATTGGATTGTAGTTGAATTGTAGTAGAACAGGAATTGGTATTGCCATTAGCTAAAAAAGCGATCACCGAAATGAGTTTTAGGCTAGTTTCGATTATATATGTTATCAATTTATGTTTTAAAGACTAAGCATTATGTAAAATGATCATAAAAAGCCATAAATATAAATTTTAAATGCAATATAAATAATAAATCCTCAAAAATAAATAAGTTTCATCTGTAACTGTCAAATTGACATTAAATATCAATGTCATTTCACATTTGATAGGTCAATTATTTATTCGCGGACGGTCGTGGTATAAATTACCTACTGTACTAGCATACATAATAATGGTGAATTAGAACTGTCAAAATATTAACAGACTACGCAATTCATCCGATCATTGCCTTGTCATTACGTACGGGACTACCAATTATTTGCAAAGTGTCATTGAAGTGTAAGTGACACACCATCGGAAGACCATTGAATTAGTAGACTACCAAAATTGCAAAAAGTAGCAATTACGATGTCATAGATAGACAATTGTAACACCATTGCAATAGCAGACTTGAGGCCCTGGTTGTTACAGTCTACTTCGAAAGACCAGTGCATTAGTGATCCTGCGATGCATCATGCATCATTAAGCCAGAGACGGTTTCGTCGAGCTTTAGTGGGTAAGACTGCCTTTTCAAGCGGATGAGTCTATAAATAACCTGCTCAGATGTTATTCATGTACATTGGATCATTAGGTAGAGTGAAAAAAGTAACAAACACCCTCAATTTCTATGGTACCTATGGTTGGATTTAAGACCAGTCTCTTCCATCACCATGATTGCTGTAAAGATGGTTTTATTTTAAAACAAAGTTACGCAAAATAAATTTTATTCTATTATCAGCATGGTGAAGGTCAATTTAAGTTAGAATCTTCTACTAACTCAACTTGCTATGTCAGCGGTCGCAAGTTCGAGTCCCGCTGGGCACATTCAATTGTGTGATGTGCAGGAATGTTTGTTCTCCAGCTCTCGGTGTTTTTATTTATAATATTATGTACGTATTTAAAGTTATATATGTATAATGTATCAATTGTCTGGTATTCGTAACACAAGCCTCATAGTTTACCATGGAACTAGACGGTGCTTTGTGCTAATGTATTGAGGCATTATTCATTTTTTATAAGTAGCATTTCCCGCGGCTTCGCACGCGTTCTAAAGACCGGAAACCAAAT
The DNA here is from genome assembly GCA_905231865.2 of Boloria selene. Lineage (NCBI taxonomy): Eukaryota > Metazoa > Arthropoda > Insecta > Lepidoptera > Nymphalidae > Boloria > Boloria selene. Next base: position 6,846,733 of record HG993158.1, on the reverse strand, counting down.
TCTTTCTGAGTCGCGCAATATGATCCTCGCAGAACTAACGCCCGCCCTTCCTCTTTTTGCAATATTATTCATTGATGTTCCGCTCCTATTGATGATATATAGCCTATAGCCTTCCTCGATAAACGGACTATCCAACCAGTAATTCCTAAGATTAGCGCGTTCAACCAAACAAACAAACAAACTCTTCAGCTTTATAATATTAGTATAGATGAATAAAATACAGCAACACTGTAATATTTATAGAATATAAAACGGTAAAAAATGAACTTTCGCATACCAATTTGTCCAATAATTTATGGGCCATCATGGTGACCCTAACACAAGGTGTTACTCACACCAGGCTTCAAATCTACGACCTCGATAGTATTGACTTATCTCCGCGATAACTCAACGATAGCAGAGAATTTGCCGTGATTTATTCCATACGAGTTTACCACCGGTTTTCCTTTTGAAAGAAAACAATTAGTAAAGTTTGCTTTTATATTTGCACTAGCAAACCCGCTAGGTAAGTAAGTTCAAATAAATTAAACGGTTTTTATTATTTTTTAATAAAATAAAAATAACCTAAGTTACGCCTTATAACATTAGCTATCTGCGAGTGAAAGTCTCGTCAAAATCGGTCCAGCCATTTCAGATATTAGCCGGAACAAACAGACAGACAAAAATTTTAGAAATTGATTTTTTGATGTAAGTACCGTATCTTAAACTTTGATAAACATTTAGTGAAAAGCTGTTAATTTGAAATTAAAAACGGACACTTTTTGACACATGAATTTAAAATTCAAATTAATTTATTAAATTTTGTTATCTATACAGATAAATAAAATGGAAGTGTCTGTAACATCAACATAACAGCTTTTTTACTAAAAGCATATTTAATTATATTCGGGATTTCTACGAAAAACCAAAATTTTGAAATTTTTTACCATTTTTGTAAATACGGTCTGTCTGTCTATTTGTTAGCTAATCTCTTTACGGCCGGATGGTTTTTGATAAGAGCTTCACTGGCAGATAGCTAATGTTATGAAAACACAAAAAATAACCGTTAAGGAGTTTTACCTTCCATCATCAGTTCACCCACATGAGAGTTTTCAGATGCAATATGCTTGATCACTTTTAGAAAATATATCAAAAACATAACTGGTGCCTATAAATTTTGAGAGTTGCCCTCGATTTCCCCAGGATCCCATCATCAGATCCTGACTTGGTGACAATGGGACCCCCTTGGAACCCTACCAAACAAAAGAAAAGTTTTTGAAATCGGCCCATAGTTGGCGGAGAAATCGGCGAACATACATAAAAGAATATATACAGTGGAACATAATATAACCTTCTCCTTTTTTGAAGTCCGTTAATAAGGAGTAACTTTCGCTTCTTTAAAAAATCATAAATTACGCGCATACACAAATGTACTATCTATCTGTCATTTTGGTAGTCCAATCAAACAACTACTTGACACGACTAGAGAGAGATCAAACGCAAGATTGACAATTTTACATGCTCTCCGAGGCACGAGTGTGGCTCACCATAAACTTCTGGATCTGGATTGTTAGGTAGGCTTATGAAACAGAAAGACTCAAGCTAAATTTGGCCTGAAAGGGGACTCGATCCCAGGACCTATGGATGTGCAGTACATGCTACCCACTCCACAACCGAGGCTTAAAACCTGTTATTCGCGAGTAATATGCTTTTAAAGAAGTAATCACTGTGTCTTCGGTAGCTTTTAAAGCGTAGTATGAAAAATTATGATGTTGAAAATTAAAACTAAAATAACAACTCAAAGTACTTTCAAGTAATCTATACACGTATATAGTACATCTATACATATAAATAAAATTGAAGTGTCTGTTTTTAATTTAAAATTAACAGCTTTTCACTAAAAGCATATTATGAAAGTATATACGGAAGTGACATCAAAAAATAATTTTTATTTTCTGTCTGTCAGTCTGTATGTCTGTCTGTTTGTTCTGAAACGGCTGGACCAATTATGACGGGACTTTCATCATCATCAATGTTATAAGGAGTAAATTAGGCTACTTTTATTATAGAAATTTTATATATTTTAACAACCGGAACCTGCGACTTCGCTCGCGCTAAACCTAGGGATGAACCCGAGCGAAGCGAGAGTGAGTCTCTAGCATGCTTTAAAGTAGATAATATCTGCTTTTCTTTTTAATATAATAAATTAATTATGCATGTAACATAACATGTATTTAATGCACTTGTCTCTATTAATTTATGAATAAAATTTACTGTTTGTATTTTCGTCCTCTATGGATAACGTATTCTTGACTACAAACTATCATCCCGATCCATTTAGCCGTTCTGGCGTTATTGAGTAACAAACATCCACACCAACTTTCACTTTTATAATATTAGTTCGATAATTTAACGTTTTGTAGACAAAAGTGTCAATGACAATAATACTAAATATAGAATTCTTAAAAATCCTTAAAAATTCGTACCTGGATTTAGTTCATTAATCAAATATAAACAAACAGAAGCAAAAACATCCTTATGCTAATGTGTTACGGTTTACTTTTGAACGGTAGTAACGGTTGTTAGGACGTTTTGTTTTTAATGAGTCGCGTAACGCAGCCTTCTGGCTTTTTCAATACTGCCTTGTAATATAAAGGCAATTTTACATTGTTATTAAAAAATACAAATAAAATTATTGAAGTGTCTGTTTTTAATTTCGAATTGACAGCTTTTCACTAAATGAATTTGAAAATATATACGGTACTTACATTTACGGATTTTACTTACGGACCGATTTTGAAGGACTTTTACTCGCAGATAGCTAATGTTATTAGAAGTAATAATTAAAAAAAATTAATTAAAATAATTTTATTTTATCAGAAAATGATAAAAACCGTTTAATTTATTTTAATTAACGCAGAGCCAAGCGTGCCGGGTTTCCTAGTGTTACATATATATGTCACGACCAGACCATGGAATTGAGCTACAGTACTATTTATGCTAATTTTCATGACTAATATGTAGATTGTAGAGAAGGAATCTGTATAATATATTTTAGTCCTTCGCACTGAAACGGCTGCTGGCTGGACTATTTTTCGATCACAGACACTCCCCCCCCCCTTAATTGTGATTGCTCCTGATACTTCGGTGGATGGTAGAGTGGACTGTGGAGTAATCCCTTGGCTGTTGTTTACTTCGATAGTACCAGACGGCAGTCTGAGTGTTGTGGCTGAATTCGTAAGGAATCCTACAATGAAATAGCACATATGTAGGTTACTCTTTTCCCTAAAAAGTGTACGAATCCCGTGTGATAGTTTGGTTTTTTTTTATTAGGGAAAAACTCAAAGCGAAAATTGTAAGTTTTATTTTTAAAGGCATACAGAAACATTTGTAATAGCATACTCGCAATAATTCTATCTTTAACATGTACAATGATCACAAATATATTTAAAAGTAGTCACCCCCCCCCCCCCCTTTAGGAAAGGATTAGGAGGAGATACATATTGTACCATAATAGATCTATCGAAAACAAAGGTATTTTTAAATTTTGTTTTACGACCCAAAGTAATACATACGTATATTAGACATCAACGCGCTTCTATGTTTAGCTTGATCTTTTTTCTCTTGTTCTTATAACTTTGTTTATTATTTATTTATTATCATACATTTAATTAAAAATTATTAAAATGCCGACTCTACACAATAAATCTGAATTATCAAAGTATTTATTAATTATAGGTACATACTTTACTATGCTAGTATGCTAGTTCACAGCTTTCACGCCTTAACCAATGACATTGACACGATAATAATCATTTACTTAATAATATTATTAGTACTAAAACAATATCCTGTCAAAATTTTTACGTTTTTGTGTTTTTCCTATTTCAATGTTCGAAAATTATGAATAATAACCGGTTATTACGAACAATTTCTTTTGAAACACATTAACCGTAACTTTAAACTTTTAAGCGACAGATGACATGGTTTTGAAATAAAATAACTTAACACCTTATATGTATACACCTTTACCCAATCATGTATTCAAGGCGATTGCGTTAGTCGCTCGACGCACGCGCATGCGACGCGCGTCTCTTACTACGACCCGCCATTTTGTTTATACAGCTGTCAAAGTAAGTTTTTTTATATATAATCTGTGCTGTGTTACGTCAGTGTTGTGAAAAAGGATAAGGTTTTATATAATTAATTTCTTATTGGAATACTGTAAGTAAATACTGGTCTTTACATCGGTGTTTGATTTCGGGACTATATAATGTATATTAAGATGATGAATCTTATTTAATGTTATTTGTGTTATTAGTAATTGTTTGAAGGTTAAAGGTTCATCTCACAGATGTTAAAAATTATGTAATAATAATAATAATTTTAATACTTATTTTAATTTAATATATTGAATATCACGGCTTAGTTCTTGTATGTAGAGTTATTTATTTACAAATTTAGGTGTACGAATAATAATAATAAGTCACTTGAAAATTGTATGAGTCATACAACCTATATTAACACTAGTGACTTACCCTCGCTTTACTCAGGTTCATTTCCTAGAGTACGTTTTATTGGTTAGTATACATTTTTTCAGAGGTTTGATATTTTCCTGCAGTAAAAAAATCTATATATATAAAATTGGAGTGTCTGTTTATTATTTCAAATTAACATATATTACGATACTAGCAACAAAAAAAAACAATTTTTAAAATTTTTGTCTGTCTGTCTGTTTGTTCCGGGTAATCTCTGGAACGGCTGAACCGATTTTGACAAAACTTTCACTAGTAGATAGCTAGTGTTATAAGGCGTAACTTAAGCTACTTTTTAACCCACTGCAAGAAAGGAGAACTTAGAAATTTTATTTATTTTAAGTAGAGAGACCCGTGGATTCGCTGATGCTAATCCTAGGGGCGAATCCGAGCGAAGCCAGGGTGAGTTGCTAGTATTATCTAGTATTATTAACTATGCTCATACCAAATTCCATCAAAATCAGTCCAGTGGTTTTTCTCGTGATGCGATAGACATAAATTCTAAAAACTATAGATTTGATCTATGTATCGATAATAATGACTATATTAATAAGATTTTTCCCAAAAAACATTAACGTACACGAAAATGTTAGAAAACGGACTCAGTGGAATTTTATAATTGTGTTTAAATAGAATGAAGTCATTTCGTTGATTTGATATCCTATTATGTATAATTATTTTTAAATATCCTGTTACACAATAATTAAAAACAGAAAGCCTTGTTTTTAAAATTTCAAGGACAGATGAGTCAGTCTTTCGATTTGGCTCTATCTAACATCTCTCATGTATAGAAGACATGAGCGAGACTTTAATAAATATATGTTGGGACGTTATTACACACAGCGCCATCTAGTTCCGTGGTAAGCTACAAAGCTTGTGTTACGGGTACGAGATAGTTGATATACTACACATATATAACTTTTAAATACTTGCATATTATAAATATAAACACCCATGACTGGAGTACAAACATTCGTGCTTAACAAATATAATATGTCCCCAGCGTACTCGAACTGACGCAGAAAATAGAGTCACTACAAACTGATCCAAAACTTTACATTATAGTTAGGTACTTAAATAGCTTTCAAAGTGACTACAAAAGTTAAATACAACTTTTCTTAGAAATAGATTTTTCCTGAACTATTTCTATTTCTACTTAACCTTATTCAATTTAGGATTCTCTCAGATACTAGTAATATACAAAAATACCTTCTCCTTTTGAAGTCGGTCAAAACATCCTTTAGAATAATGATAATTTGCTAAAACAAGTTCGTAAAATAACAATAAATCAGGGTTTTTATAGCACAATTGAGTAGGTGTAATTATTTTATATGTAGGTACTAGGATTTTTCTGCTTGAGTAGTTTATATAAGCTGGTGAACTCATAAGGTTAATCCTTCCCTATTTAACGCCACAGCTGATGTATGCCTACATATTTAAATACGCCTAAATATTTGAGTTAAAATAGTCGTTTTTTTAATAGATAGAGCGCTAGTTTATTAATAAAACAATTTATTTGGCTTAATGTTTAGTTCCATCACATTATATTGTTATTCCTAATAGTTTAGAAAATCGTATACTATGAAGTACACTACAATTACCAAAAGTTACTGTTACGTGTTTTGCATTTGAAAATTAAATTCCGTATAAACTGAGAGCAATAATTAAAATTCAATTAGAATATGGTAATTTTTAAATGCTCTGTTTTTGCTTGAATTTAAACGAGCGTTTTTACACCACTTCAAATACGTTTTCAATTTGGGTTTCGTTTTATTCGACTTCGAAAAGAGGAGGTACATCTAGTTAAAAAAAAACAATTTTAAAACATAATATTTAAGAACTAGCGACTCGCCCTCGCTTCACTCGGGCTCTTCCCTAGATTTAGCACAGGCAAAGCCGCGGGATCCGCTAGTTATGCATATAAACCTTCCTCTTGAATCACTCTATCTATTAAAAAAACCGCATCAAATTCCGTTGCGTAGTTTTAAAGATTTAAGCATACAAAGGGATATAAGGACAGAGAAAGCGACTTTGTTTTATACTATGTAGTGACTAACGACTCGTCCTCGTTTCGCTCAAGCACATCCCTAGACTTAGCGCGAGCGAAGCCGGTTCCGCTAGTAAATCTATATCTATACTAATGTTATAAAGCAGAAGAGTTTATTTGTTTGTTTGTTCGGTTAAACGCGCTAATCTCAGGAACTACTGTCCCTAATTAAAAAATCTTATTGTGTTGGATAGTCCGTTGCAAAAACGTTGCAAAAACGTAAAGGTGCCGAACCACGCGACTCAGAAAGAATTTGGCTTCCGGTCTTTAAAACGCGTGCGAAGCCGCGGGAAATGCTAGTGTATACATAAACTTGACAAATTATATACTAAAATCTTCCTCTTGAATCACTCTATCTATTAAAAAACTACATCAAATTTCATAGTTTTAAATATATAGGCATACATAGGGACAGACAGGTAGCGGGAAGCGACTTTGCATTAACTTCTCCTTAAAATAGAGATTTTGATGAAATATACACACTATAATTTGCAAAATTTGAACAACTTGTTAAAGATTTCGGTTAAAAGCTTGTTATACGCTTTATGCTTCTTAAAAGATCTTCTAATATCAGCGCAAGAAGAGAAAAAGGAAGCGAGGGTATGCCACTAGTTAATAATAATATTAAATACTTAGTACAACTATTCTTTATGAAAACAACTTTACTCCATTACCAATTTAAAGTGAAATTATTCACGGTTATCCTGCGGGTGTACAGTGGCGGCAATGTCCTTTGATGTCGAGGCGGCTTTTTTTGACAGCGGCACGTGTCATTCTGTGTTTGTCAAACGCGACACTTATTCGAAGAACGGAGTGTACTTAAATGAGCATACATGAAGAAGTATTTAAAAAAATTAAGCTTTATTTACAAAAGTACAGTAAAATTTTTAGTTTATAATATGAATATTGACTAGAATAAAAGTGAACTTTGCGTGGACTCGCGTAGTTTTTCTAATGAGTAATAATTTTTAAGTTACTTGTTAATGTTCATTTTTAATGGTTATAACTTTTTAAAGATAACACATCTAGATCTAAAGTTAAATTACTATGTTAAAGCACAAATCTATAGGCGTGATAGTTTTTCAGTAAAGTGTACCACAAAAAGCTCAGGTTATGGGATAGTGGTAGGGCTAGTTTTACAACTTATAATGTACGATATATAATTTAAATTTTAAATATGAAGTTTTATGATGAAGGTTTAATAGAGGTTCGGACCTTTTTGGCCGTTTTTAATAACTTTATCTGTACATCTGCCACATTAAATTCATATTACGATCAGGTATATATATTACAAATGATTACAACTTGCTCTCTAGAAAATTAAGTAAATAAATAAATATATCAGGATATTATTACTCAGCACCATCTAGTTCCGTGGTAAGCTACGAGGCTTGTGTTACGGATTGTGTGAGATAGTTTATACGCAACACGTTCGTAATTTTAAATGTATAGGTACATATTATAAATATGAATACCCATGGCTTAAAAACAAACATCCGTGCTAATCAATGTCCTCAGCGGGACTAAAACTCGCGACCCTTGGGTTTGGACAGCAAGTTCGGTTAACCAATTAACCATTCATAGGAATTACAGGAAAGAAATTCATATGGAAGTTAACTACTTACCGATTAATAGGATTTTGTAAAATAAAGTGCTCTAACATATCTCCTGCTGTCCCAGTACGATTGGCCACCGTAAGCGAAAACGATCACAAGGATATTATTATTTACAAGCGACCCACTCTCGCTTCGCTTTGGTTCATCTAGGGCTTAGCGCTTAATATAGATTTCTAAGAAAAAATATATTAATCCAGATAATCAGTTATCGTCAAACAAAATTTCATCAATATCGGTTCTCTCGGTTCTCATAATTCGGTCACAGACAGACAGACAAACATTTAAACAAAAAGTGCGTGTGCACAAAGTACACATGTCAGAAGTAAAACTTGAATTTAAAATAAGGCTAACTCTTCCCCGTCTCTGAGCGCTAGGTACTATGGACTTATTTTTTCGTTTCATCGAGTTTGAAATCACATCGATTCTAAAGAAAATTCACTTCAAAACTATTCATTAGACATTTTTATGGATAACAATAACCATTTCGATTAATGTTTTTCTACAAAAATTTTATGTACAGATTTGATTCAAAATTTTATTATATGTATAGATGTTTACGAACCAAGAAGAAACTAACCGAAGACAGCAGGTTTATATACAATAAGAACAATAAAAGCAATTTTGATCGACTTCAAAATAGTTCGGGTATCGTCTGTTTGGTTTTTTTTTCCTTTTTGTCATTGCGCAAAAAGAAGCTGATTTTAATAGTTTGCCATATAAAGTCTAGAATACGCCCACGGCGGCCAATTGAGACTAGCTAACTGCGCAGGAGATATTATAGTTCATAAATGTTCACGCAGACACAAGCGCACTCTCTATTCCTGTCAGTCTGTCGAGTGTTGCCCCACCGGAGTATGAGACTCGACACGACAAGTGAGAGCTAAGGCGCAGGACCGATAGCTTTACGTGCTCTCCGTAGTACGGGAGTGAACAAAAAGACTCAATAATTAACTATTACAAATTATCAATAGTTCACTATTTATACAAATATTAAAGTTACTACTAAACTCAAGATAAGAAAACATTTTATGTGTTGGAGTGAACTCCTTAAACCCACTAGCAAGCTGCATGATTTTGCAATTTTATTTTGATTTAACAATACTACATTTTTAACAATTTTTGTTTTTGTACGAGTATATTTGTAAAACACTACAACTACAACACACTACACTTTTATTGTACTACTTGATTGAACTTTTATATTCTTTAATTCTAGAAATACAGCAACAATGTCCTAAATATATGATTTTGCTGTATAATGCATAAAAAATGTTTCTTTTTTAAAGTGTAGGGTTTAATAATGCGTTTTAAAAGCTTAAAGATTAAATAGCCATTTTTAAACCTTCTTAAATGTACAAACAGGTCCTATAAGGGCCGGCGTTAGGGGAGTGCGCAGTATACGCACCCAGGGTACCGTAGACGAAAGGGCCCCGGAGACTTAAAGGACAAAGGGCGCTCACTAAATTTTCTAAATATAGTGAACAGAAATAATTGCGTTTACAGAAACAGTCAATTTCTCAAAAACAGTTGTCAGAGTTGACATTTTTTTCGAAGTCCGAGTTTAGCGGTACAAGAACGCCGTAGAAGAGACCCTCCTTGACCAGGGCGCAGTCCTAACGCCGGCTCTCATACTACCTTAATAAAATAGACATTTCAATCAAATTTTATATGTTTTAAATTTAATTTCACTATTTAAGTTATAACAATTCAATATAGAGCTTTTAACACAAGCTTTTACAAATCATTACCCATTTATAAATATTCACTACGTATAAATTACCGTCTATCTGTTTATAAGTCATTTTACATCTCATAAACTTCACTTCCTACTTCTGACAGTAATTATCTTAATTAGTTATGACTCGGATATCGAACTGCAACGCTTCGTGAACACCCACCTGACCGTATCCGCACTAGTGCTAATGTTTTAAATGAAAATAACGTATCTGTCTTCTGGCTCAGTTTTTATCTTACTTATTAATTTTGTGGGAATTTTGTAAGAGGACAGTCTAAGCTTTTAGATAGATTCTAGGTTTTTATGCAAATTTAAAGTACTTTAATTGATTTAATTGATGGTTTATTCAATTGATATTTTATATATTATCAGAAATTAGATATATTTCCGTAATAAAAAGGACACCACACGTTTGGCTCAGTTTTGAGTGACCCTACTTTCTGCGCCAGCGGTCGCGGGTTCGAGTCCCGCTGGGGGCATTTATTTGTTAATTGGATGTTTGTACTCCAGTCATGGGTGTTTATATTTATAATATGCATGTATTTTAAAGTTATATATGTGTAGTATATCACATATCTGGTATCCGTAACTCAAGGCTCGTAGCTTACCACGAAGCTAAATGTCGCTGTGTGTAATAATGTCCCAACATATTTTTTCATTTTATTATTATATTTTTTTATTATATTTTGACCTGTCATCATACCGAATTTATTGTAATGCGGTCACATACAGACAGACATTCACAAAACTTTTATGTATAGATTTTATGAACAAGTAGATAAAAACTTAGTTAGTTTGGAAGAAAAGATAATAATGGTATCAGGCAAAAAGCCAAATAAAAACACACTCACTTGGTTAAATAATAATTAGAAAAAAAAAATAAGAAGTTGATAAAAACACTTGTTAAAATATTTTCCATTGGGTAACTAATTTAGGCAATGTAAATGTGTTAAAGAGAAATTAGGTGCGAGAATTGTTTCGATTATTTATTTAAAAGTTATTTACTAATTTCAGCAGTAGTAGCCCAGTGGTAACATGATCGGTTGAGAAACCGAGTGATGGGTTCGAATCCCGGGTCTAGTACCTTTGATATGTTCATGTGCAAATAATTTCTTACATGATTACCACTTGTCTTACGATGAAGGAAGACATCGTGAGGAAACCTGCATGTCTGATAAAATCTAGCAAGTTTTCGTAAGACATAATATGAAATATCTTTAGCAATAAGCGCTAAATTGTATGTCTTAAAAATATCACACGACACGTGTAAGTCCCGGGAATTGAACTCACTTCACTTTGTTTCTATGTAAGTCCATTACTACAGGATTGCTTAGTTCTTTGACAAGCTTATTAAAATTTATTTTTCTTTTGTTTCAGATACAAGAAGATCGAGTGAAAGCAAGATGGCGGTTTTGAAATACCTACTGTGTCTAAGTTTAGTGCATATAGTCACCGGCAAAGGTAAGTTTAAATCTCTATATATACAAATATTTGATACTAGTAACTTACCCTTACTTTGCTTGGGTACGACCCAGAGCTTCAATGATTTAGAAATGCATAAAGGAAAGTTCAAAGAAAAAATATTTTTTTATTCGCTAGGAATCGAATCAACGATATCGACTGCTAAAATGAATTTGTGTTTTATAGTATTTATTTTTAAAACAAAGTTATTTTTGTAGCCAAATATAGGTTCCTTTTGCCTTTGGTATACGAATTCCTAAACTTTAATGAATATGGGTATTTTTCAGAGCATATTGACGAAGCCTACCTCAATGGCAGCTAAAACGATTTACAATTTTAGGTTTAATAAATAGGATTGTATGATATTGTAGTTATATAAGTTGATGTGGGATTTATATTTTTAGGGAACGATGGGGCTGACATTTTAGCATTATGCTTTAAAAGTCCCTTAATAGAATAAGAATAAAAAAAAAAAGAATTCCTAAACTTACAAATAGTGTTGAGTACATTTGATGGTTGCTAAGTGAATGCACTAAAAGTCTGTAATAATGTATGGAAACTGATTTTCTAAACCGTAACAAAAATAATTGAATTTCACGGCCGTAATACACATACTGACACACTGACTTAGATATTATTGTTTTTGTTAGTTAGCTAGTAGTTTTCACACGGTTTTGCCTCTGTAAGTATATAATGACCTCTGAGACGTCAAATACCTAAGTCTCTCCTGTGACCATGATTGTTGTAAAGCATTCGACATGACGGGAACCAAAAATCACAATAAATCCGCGGCCAAAATCCGAAAAGATAGTTTTTTTAAATGTCAAATATTCAATCTTAGCATATTTCAGGTTTCATTTGAATTGTAATATATTTAATGAGTTTTCAATTTTTAGGATCGATCTGGCTATTACAATTTGAAATTGTATACCATAAAGATAGACCTCGAAGTGAACCTTGTAAAACTTATAGGATGTAGAGCATTTAAGGTAGAAAAATTGTACCTACTAGGAACATACTCTGAAATTTTCTTTATTACTTTCAAGTGGCTGGACTGATTTTCATGGTGTTTAGAGCAAATATAGAGTAGGAACTGGTCTTCAAAATGGCACTAAGTGCTAGGCAAAAGATGAGTACAAAGTACTTACATGTTTTATCAAACCTTTTGTTTTGTATTTACTCTTAGGAAGACCCGAGGAGAGACGAAGCTGATAGAATCGAGGGTACATCACTAGTGTAATTATAAATGCTATTTGGTTTTAAAACTTCAATCTTATGCGTATTTTTGTAAAGATGATCATATAAAACACATTATTCTCAGTGAAGCTTCCAATGACCCGTAAAAGTCCAGTTAGAGTGAATCATCAGCAAAAAACTTATACCAATTTAATTGTTGTAGGCGATGAGGTGAATAACCTATAGGATATCTAAATTTCACGACATACGTTCTGTCTGTCTGAATTTAGGATCTATGGAAGAGAAAAATAGAATTACTTACTGTAATATTGTGACTAACTACGTCACTATGTCAATTTTAACGATTAGTATAGATTTTCTCAGAGAATATATATTTTCCCGGATAGCCAGCTATCATTATGCCTAATTTTACTAAAACCTGTCTAATTTTCTCGGGGCAATGTAAAAACTAAAGATACGGCCTCTTTATCGATAATAATAAATATTTCAATGAAAGCTTCCAAATAATATATAATGCACGGACTGGAATAGGTTACAATTTTATTGTAACTTATTCAGTTTATAGATTTTTACTTACTTATGATACTATTTATATATTTTTTACATTTAGTAGGTATACAAATTTTAATTTTAATATTAATTTAAAATTTGTTTAGTTTCATGTTTAGTTTAATGTCACAAGGGCCCCTGTATCATCATGGGGGGCCCGAAAGTCCGTTTTTTTCTATTTTTGGTAAAAATAATACGACAAAAAAGTTTTTACAGTAAAAACCAGTGAATATATAATATATATGTATATATTACACACTTTTTTTACTTCCCAACACTAATTCTTGGGCTCCCTAAGGCCCTGGTATGTCACTCTCTTTTTATTTCTCAGATTGAGATTTAGACATAACACAGTTGAGATTACAAATTGCAAAAGTATTGAAACTGCGCGTGGGATCGAAGGCTGACAAAATCAAAAAGTACCATCAAACAATTTTATTCCTTATTCCTTTATCAATAAGAGCTAATATCATTTGTACTTTTAACATAATGACATTGTCTTGAAATGCATAAGTTTTTTGCAATTTGAACCATATTAATGTGGAGTACGGTTAGTTTTTTAATGATAATGAAAGTTGTTTTTTTAAACTACCTTTTTAAGCGTAAGGTCGCTCCCACACATGTTATGAATCACATAGGATTGTGTTAAAATCAATTAAATATATTTAAGTAACTAACAGCAATAGACAGTGGTAGCCCAGCGGTAACGCGCTTGGATAACCGAGTGATGCGGGTTCAAATCCGGGTCTCGCACCTCTGATATTTTCATGTGCGAATCATTTATATCATGATTACCACTTGTCTTACGGTGAAGGAAAACATCATGAGGAAACCTGCATGTCTGAGAAAACCTAACAAGTTTTCGAAAGGCATGTGAAGTCCGCCAACTCGCACTAGGATAGCGCGGTGGACTATGGCCTGATCCCCTTCGTACTAAGGGAAGCCCGTGCCCAGCAGTGGGTAATTAAAAAGGGCTGATGATGAACTAACAGCAGGTTTAGCGTCAGCGAAGCCACGGGTTCCGCTAGTTAAAATAAATAAAAATTTTAAAAATCAAATCGCGTTCAACGATTCCGTTACAAACATACAATTGAAAGTAATAAAAGCGTATGAAAAAAGATATCGTTTGATGAAAATTGGAAAAAATGTACCGAACTGTTTCGCCATAATAGATCTAACTAGCATTTCCCGCGGCTTCGCACACGGTCTATAGACCGGAAACCAAATTCTTTCGTTCGTCGTGTGGCCTGCTTTTCCCGATTTTGCAACATTTTTCATTGATTGATCCGCTCCTAATCGTATCGCGCTATTAATCGTAGCGTGATATGATATAGCCTATAGCCTTTCTCGATAAATGGACTATCCAACACAAATATAATTTTTCAATTCGGACCAGTAGATCCTGAGATTAGCACGTTTAACCAAACAAACAAACAAACAAACAAACTATTCAGCTTTATAATATTAGTATAGCTATATAGTATATAATAGGTGTATGAATTAATTTAAAGTTATTTATGTATAGTCAACTATAACTATACTACACTAACTGAACCGTTCGTCTTTGTCTATTTATAGTATTTTTAGTCATTTGTAAACCATAGATAAATTATTCCCCATACAAAAGTCGTGCGCATGCAAATGTAATCAATATTAACTAGAGACGTGTCTCGCAAATTAATTATTTTATGCTCTGTTTTGAATACGTGGAATAAATTGGAATTTTAAAAAAAGTTGCCGACAAAAGTGTCGGCGTTTTTTGATTTCAAAAATATCTCTGTAACGGACGTTAGTGTGAGATAATAATTATTTTAAATATAAACTATTTATTCATTTTTTTGCATTTGAAGTTGTAGAGTTCCGTACCATCTATAAAAACGGCAAAAAAATCAGGGCTGTTGTATGGGAGCCAACTTAAATATTTATTTTATTCTGTTTTTAGTATTTGTTGTCTAACTATTATCGTTCATGGGTGACAAACAGACGGATAGACAGTGGAGTTCTAGTAATAAGGTCTCATTTTAACCTTTGGGTACGGAACCCTAAAAATACAATAATTTTAAAATGAAAGAATTGACGTCATTTGACGTTTTCCCGTAATTTTGGCAAGAAAACGGTAAAGTTGATCTTACCATTTACCTTGTCATCTTGTCTTGACTAATTTACAAAATATTTCTTGAAAATAAGAACAACTGTTAAATTTTTCACCGGATCTTCTCAGCTAAGTTACTGCACCAGCCAGTGATAATGTGATTTATATTAGTGCCAACCTATACATGATTGCTGAGACTGAATAATAATCATACTAATATTAACTACTGAACCAATTTAAAAATGTCTTTATATATTTTCAAAAAAAATAGGGATCCTTACTAAAACTTCTATAATGTAACCCAAGGTAGCTAAATCTAGGGATGACTCCGAGCGAAGCGAGTGTGAGTCCCTGGTATTGTATATAATTGTTCCTAAGCTTATGATACTATTCTCAATTTTGGCATACAGATCGTTTCATTTGTTGTATTTTAAATATATCCCATTCTTACTTTATGGTTTATATAGCTTACAATAAAACGGGCAGCCATTTTCATTCTATTTACAGATATAAATTACAAAGAATAATTAAATACATTGTCGTCGTTCAATCTAACTGTACACAGTATAGCCCATATGTCTACAGGACGCAGGTAGGCGGGAAAAAAGTAAAATTGACACCGGTTTAAAAATAGAACACGTTGCCGCCAGTTCACTTTTATTTTTAAAAGACATTAATATTTCTTCAACCTGCCAGTACTTTTTTTAACTTTATAAAGGTTTTATAAAGTAATGAACAGCCGGTACAGAGTATAAATTGTTGTTTTTTTTTAATTATAAAAAGCTCGGAGAAGGTAATAAATTACTTAGAACTGACTTCAACTTTATTGCATGTGGGGAAAAGTCTAACAGTTTTTTTTTCAGTTTTTATTATATCATTGTACTAGCTTTAATAACCTAGTGCCATGTTACAACTGAAGAACGGAAAGTCCTGGGTTCAAGTCTTCGGGATAACTATATTAATAGAAAATTCTCAGCAAGTGCCACAAGTTAAAGATATCATAACAAGTTATCGATTTGCGCCGTATTTCTCGCTGGTCAGCAGTAATAGTTATCGCATTAGCGTTAGAAAAAGAAAAAAACAAGTTTATGCTCTGTTTATGGACACACGCTATATACTTATCTAGTCGTGGCACAAATCGGTCAGAAGCATATTATCTACAGTTTCTACTTTCTAGTGTCTAATCGTAAACCAAAGCAAAGCATGCCCAAAGTTTTTCTTTTTGCAGAACACGAAGTTTTTATTAGTACCCATTAACTAACTAGTTCAGAAGATCCAATGTATAGAAACCCACTCTCTGGTTCCTTGAGATTAGGTCGATAACATCATCATCTTCATCACCATCATCAGCCCTTTTTATCGTTCCACTGCTGGGCACGGGCCTCTCTCAGTACGAAGGGGATCAGGCCATAGTCCACCGCGCTAGCCTAGTGCGTGTTGTCGGACTTCACATGTCTTTCGAAAACTTGCTAGGTTTTCTCAGACATGCAAGTTTCGACACGATGTTTTCCTTCACCGTAAGGCAAGTGGTAATCATGATAAAAATGATTCGCACATGAAAATATCAGAGGTGCGAGACCCGGATTTGAACCCGCATCACTCGGTTATCCGAGCGAGCGCGTTACCGCTGGGCTACCACTGTCGATAACGTTATCACGAAAATATACTTATAACATTTGGAATTAATATGACAGTTATAAGTAATATGTCAGATGCATCTGAAGACGTGTAGAGCAGGCAATAGACGAGTGACATCAACACTTAATAATGAAGTGTAGTCTTTTAAACCGCTTCTTTGACACTGAAGTTAAAAAAGCTCGACCAATTTAGATGAAATTTAGTACACAAATAGACCATAATCTGTAACATATAGGCTTCTACTATTAATCATTTTAAATTGGTGCTGCCTATATTCATAAAAACAAAATACACCTTAGAATCACCCAAACGTTAATAAGCTTATTTATAATAATTACAAGTAAAATTTATAAAACCGTATCTGTATACAGAGAATACTCTCGAGAACTAACCTTTTGAAGGATAAAAACGTGATAAAAATCACAATTTAATAATACTTTCTTAGGTTTACGCAAATATTTGACATTATAAATGAAACTAACTTTTCGGTTTTTGTCGCGGATTTGTTTTGATTTTTGGTTCTCTCGTCTCCCCATTCTTCCCTCTCGTGATCATGATTGCTGTAAAGCATTCAAAATTTCGGGAACCAAAAATCAAAAAAAAACCGCGACAAAATCCGAAAAGATGGTTTCATTTATAATGTCAAATATTTGCGTAAACCTAAGAAAGTATTATTAAGTTGTGATTGAAGACAACTTAGTAAAATCAGTAAACGCACAGCTATAGAGAAGCGTGCCCACGATAATTGTTTTCATTCTAAGTACGAACTCAACGTAATATTAAGTATAATTTATTGTATTATAACTAGTGACTCATCCTCACTCCGCTCGGGTTCGTTCCCTATGTGCGTTTTAAAATAAGCATAAAATAATTATAAATTAGACATTTCTTGAAGTAAAAAGTATCCTTTATGTTGTACCTGATAACCAGTTATCCATTCATTCTTTCATTCATTCATTCAGTCATTTTTTCTAATGTCCATAATTCATTAGAAATAAATTAAAACCTCTCTTTAACTTTCTATAACGTCTAACTACGTTCGTAATCCAGCCGGGCGTAAAGCCAAAAAAACACTAGCAGCAGGCTACAATGATCATAGCAACCCTGTAAATGAAATATGCCATAGCGTCGTAGTTGAGTGCGTACGCAACGCCTCATTAAAGCGGGAAAGGTTCCGTTGGATTTTAGTGGATAGTGCTGACTTTTCTTGCCATATAAATTAATAGGCTTTTCCGCGACCTCGTACGCGTTATAAGGACCGGAAACCAAATTCTTACTGAGTGGTGCGGTATGGTATCTCGCAGAACTAACACCTGCCCGTTTTTTCATTGATGCTCCGCTGATGCAATATAGCCTATAGCCTTCATCGATAAACGGACTATCCAACACAAAAAGAATTTTTCAAATCAAACCAGTAGTTCCTGAAATTAGCGCGTTCAACCAACCAAACAAACAAACAAACTCTTCAGCTTTATAATATTAGTATAGATATATACGCAGATAAAAGGCACTAGTTACCCAGTGGTAACGCATTCGCTTGGATAAACAAGTGATACGGGTTCGAATCCAGGTCTCGCACCTCTAATATTTTCTAGGCAAATCTTTTCTATTATGATTACCACTTGTCTTACGGCGAAGGAAACATCATGAAGAAACCTGCATGTCTGAGATAACCTAGCAAGATGTCGAAAGGCATGTGAATTCCGCTAACCCGCGCTTAGCCAGCTTGGTGGACTATGGCCTGATCCTTCTCGTCTTGAAGGAGGCGAAATCCAGCAGTAGGACGTTAAAATGGCTGAATACAATACAGTAAAAGTAGATGATATACATAATTTCACTTTCCAACGTTAAAAAAGGTAATACTCTTTTTTAATTTTGTCTTTTTTTGTGCTTCTATACAAATTGAAGGTCAGATGGTATAGACAGAATGCACCCAAAGCAGTATGCATTAATGACCTCCGATTGATTCCGAACATGGCAGCAAATTTCATTGAGACTAGTCAACTGCGCAGGAGATATTATAGTGCACAAGTGACTCTCTATTCCTGTCACTCTCATACTCCGATGGGACGACTACTCGTCACGACCAGTGAGAGTTAAGGCGCAGAACTGACGACTTTACGTGTTCTCCGAGACATGTGGGTGAAAACCGCCAACTTCCCAACTCCGGGCTGTTACTGAGGCTTACTTAACAGAAAGACTCAATAATTAAACTTGGCCCTACCCGGTACTCGAACCCAGGACCTTTGGATGTGCCGTACATGTAAGCCATCACACCACCAAGGCAGTGTATACAGTGTATACATTAACTAGTTACTTAAAACTATGTAGATATTTCCCAAGGATGTATAAATATTAAATAGTAAAACAAAGCTAAAGCACTCCTTGCTACGTTCTTTATTATGTACAAAACAAACAATGGTTTTCTGAGAAACTTAAATACCAAGACATATAATAAATTTATCTGATGTCAAACCCTATAAATGCTATTAAAATTTTCTGGCGTAGTAAAAACTTCTTGCTACGAGTAGCTAACGGTCTTGTGTTTTTATGTAATTATTTTTTAACAAAAATGAAAACCGACTTCAAAACGTTACAAATCGAAACTAAAAAGAAAAAAAATAATTTTAATTACTTAGTTATTGTTGGAGTCGGTGCCAGCCAAGAAGGACAGTTTTGTCCTGCATTTGCAATGAACTTTCGAACGGATATTTTGATTATATTTACAAATTGATACATTAATTAAATTGTATTAAGATTATTTTGCTTTGGCTGGCACCGACTTTCGCTTTCGCGACTAACAGTCGCTTTCCGCTGTCTGTCTGTCCCTATGCATGCTTAAATCTTTAAAACTACGGCAACGGATTTTGATGCGGTTTTTTTTCTAATAGATAGAGTGAACATGCGGCTATGGTCGCGCTAAACACAAAGTTCAAATAGAAGTAAAAGATTGAACGGTTTTGAGACTTAAATTAATTTTAGTACTAAAATAAAGGGATATAAAGTTTTATAGAGGATAGAGGAATTTTAGTATACATTGTGGTTTTAAACAGCCACATTCATTCACTATGATAGGAGATGAAGGAGCTAGTTTATGCCTGCCTATTTTTGCTACTCTTGGCTTTGAATTTATGCAATTGTTTGTTAAATTTTGTTTAAACTTATTTCATATCTATAAACGAAAACAAACGTAATATCATCAAAATACGACCAGCCGTTTTAGCATAGTTACAGGTGAGTGTAACTAGTTATTGTATTTTTTGTTTTTGGTGGAAACTAGTACAATATATGATTCACCCTCGCTTCGCTCGTATTCATCCCTAGGCTTAGAAAGAACGAAGCCGCAGGTTCCGCTAGTTAAAATTAATTAATTTTCTTAAATAAAAATAGCCTAAGTTACTCCTTATAACATTAACTATCTGCTAGTGAAAGTTCCGACAAAATCGGTCTAGCCGTTTCAAAGATTATCCGGAACAAACAGACGGAAAGACAAAATTTTTAAAAAAATGTACATATTTTAAACTTTCATATGCATTTAGTGAAAAGCTGTTTATTTGAAATTAAATAGACACTTTAATTTTATTTATATGTATACGAGTTAGATGTAATATAGAGCTAGTAATTAAGGTACCAAACAAAAAAATAAGGTAAAAAGATTAAAATATTGAAGGGTTTTGTTTCTACCTATTCATATATAGAATATAGATTTTATTTAAACATTAACTTCAGAAGGATCATTTCGCATTCACAGACCGACACTTCGATTTTTATGTAAAGGCTACATTGTATGCTACATCAGACTCTACCAGTTCTGAATAAAACATTCTTCCCGTGGGAACTTAATGTATTCGATCAGGGTTATTTCTGAGGGAATGAACTATAAATACTAATAACCTATTTATTTTAAAGGCTTTGTTATATTCTACTAATACTAAGCTTGTAGTAAACATTGTACATCAATACTAATATTATAAAGCTGAAGAGTTTGTTTGTTTGTTTGGTTGAACAGGCTTATCTCAGGAACTACTGGTTTGATTTGAAAAATTATTTTTGTGTTGGATAGTCCGTTTATCGATGAAGGCTATAGGCTATATTACATCACGCTATGACCAATAGGAGCGGAGCTTCAATGCAAAATTTTGCAAAAACGGGAAGGACGGGCGTTAGTTCTGCGAGTAACCACATCGCACGACTCAGAGTGAATTCGGTTTCCGGTCTTTAGAACGCGTGTGAAGCCGCAGGAAATGCTAGTTAAATATATTTTGGAAAAAAATATTGAAATAGTAATTATTATTGATACAGAGGCCGAATATGTAGTTTATTGAATTTTTGTTTGTCTCTCTATCACCGCATCAAATGAAAACTACTGGACAGATTTCGACAAAACTTTGTACGATTATAGCCGGTTATCCGGGTTAACAGGAGGAGGAGTGCACGCCGCACATAATATATATAATAGGAATGTCATAGGAATGCAGTGTTGCTTTTAATAAGGGCATCATTTAGTCTAGTATTTT
This sequence comes from Boloria selene, assembly GCA_905231865.2. Classification (NCBI taxonomy): domain Eukaryota; kingdom Metazoa; phylum Arthropoda; class Insecta; order Lepidoptera; family Nymphalidae; genus Boloria; species Boloria selene. The sequence goes on along the minus strand of HG993158.1, from coordinate 6,825,367 downwards.
TTGTCTTTTTTGTTGTATATCACCTACTTTTGTATGAATGTATGCTCTGTTAGCAACCTATGTAATAAATAAATAAATAGGTAATGGTAGAATTTTCAATCCAGCGAGTGATCGAATAAATTTTCGGGCAAAGCCGCGCGTATTGCTAGTTTACTATAAAACTTATACCTGTATTAAGTGAAAATTCTTAATAACAGGCTTTTAGCTTGGACCTATATAATTTTATTATGTGTATTTTACTACATAGAAATACAAAGTAATCTGCAATTAAATACCTTACAAACTGTCCATCCCACATCGCTGGAGGTCTTATAAAATACTGTACACTGTGATAACACTTGTATAAGTGCTAACTTTTTTTTCTGTTTAAGATTTACCTTTAATTTTTTAGATATAATATTAATAATCCATTATTGCGTACCCGAAAAAGAGTAAAAATAGGAGAAAGTATAAGAGAAAGCCTTATCACTAAGAGCATGTTATTCCTACCTCTTGGTACTAACAAAGAAGGGACGCTAATAGTTTTAATAAAGAAACAGTAAAAAATAATACAGTTGTAATTAAGACAAATGAGATATTCATAATGATCAGACAGATCCTACTTTTCGCTCTCCTTCTATCGCTCTCTCTCTCTCCTTCTCCCCCTCTCTCCTTCTCCCCCTCTCTCCTTTTCCCCCTCTCTCCTTCTCCCTCTTTCTCCCGCCCTCTCTCCCCTTCGCCCTCTCTCCCCTTCGCCCTCTCTCCCCTTCTCCCTCTCTCTCTCTTTCTCTTTATATCTATCTCACTCTCTTACCACCTCCCTCTCTAGCACCGTTTATAGAGTCACTACAAATAGAACCAAGCAAGTCGTCTTAATCTAAGCAACTTCAGCCCCATATTTTAATAAGTTAAAGTTTCAACGAATCTAGGTTAGGTTAGTTTGAGATACAAATCTTTCTCACATTGACAGACAAAATGTGTTATTATAGTTCATAATTTTTAATTGCTCGATCGTTTCATACATCTCTGATCAGATTTTCCCAAGAAAGTGGTGTAAGGTCTGTTACTTATTAAAGCTTCATTAGTTTATGCAGATGTAAAATAATAATTAATAAATAAACATGTTGGGACATTATTACACACAGCGCCATCTAGTTCCGTGGTAAGCTACGATGGAAGCTTGTGTTACGGGTAACAAATAGTTGATATACTACGCATATAAAACTTATGTATGTATATTATAAATATAAGCACCATGACTGGAGTACAAACATTCATGCTTACAAATGAATGCCCCCAGCGGGACTCGAACCCGCGATCGCTGTCGCAGAAAGTAGAGACACTACAAACTGAGCTAAAACATGTCATCAAAATGGAAGAATAACTTATCACTGTATAGTATAAAACAAAGTTGCTTCCCGCTATTTGTCTGTCCCTATGTATGCTTAGGTCTTTAAAACTACGCAACGGATTTTGATGCGGTTTTTTTAATAGATAGAGTGACTCAAGAGGAAGGTTTATATGTACAACTAGCGGAACCCGCGGCTACGCTTGTGCTTAATCTAGTTTTTAACTTAAATTTGCCCTAACTCGCTAGTTTTTAACATAAATATGCACTAACTTTTACTTTAAAACTAATTCAAACGACCTTATTGAAAGTACCAACCATACGTATTTATTTAGATGTAGTTAATCGAATATTTGACATAATTTATGAATAGTCATTATAAAACGATTATGAAATTATGGGTGAAACCCAGTGGTCTAATTGCAACTATAATCATTATAATCTACACTTACAGATAAATAAAATTGAAGTGTCTCTTAGTAACATCAACAAAATAACGAAAATTATATACGGTACTTATTACAATTTTTAAAACTTTTGTTTGTCCGTCTGTTTATCTTCGCTTATATCGAATACGGTTGAACAGATTTTTACGGGACTTTCATGGATAGATAGCAGATGTTATAAGGATATTTATTACTTTGCTACTGACTTTCATGTAAGGAAAATTAAGTTAGGGTTCCGATTAACTAGAGACGACCCCGAAAGAAGTGAAGTTGAGTATAAAAACGAAGGAAAATCGATTGATAAATGAGATAAGAAAAAGCACTGAAATATTTCGTGTTAATGACACATAGAAAAACATAATCTATACTAATATTATGAACGAGAAAGTTCGTAAGTATGGATGGATGGATGTTTGTTGCTCTTTCACGTAAAAATTACTGTATGGATTTTAAAGAAACTTTACAATAATATAGCTTATACATCAGAATAACAGATAGCTTATAATTTATAAAGATATTGTATGAATTGTCCAAAATATGACGATAAGTGTCAAGTACCTAAGTATTAAAAAATCCACCATCTGCGAGCTATTCTGGTGTGCGCTGTCAAAACCGCTAGAGTTACACATATGTAATGTATGATGGAAAGGTTTATCTTAAACAAGCGACTCACCCTCACTTCGCTCGGGTTCGTCCCTAGATTTAGCGCGAGCGAAGTCACGGGTTCCACTAGTACTTAAATAGGACCTTGTCCTCCAAAAATAGCATTAATTTAAAATAGGAAATCGATATTGCCGTTATTAATATGTAGGTAATCACTATGACTCATCTACACTAATATTATAAAGCTGAAGAGTTTGTTTGTTTGTACATGCTAATCTCAAGAACTACTGGTTCGAGTTGAAAATTTATTTTTGTGTTAAATAGTCCATTCGAGGAAGGCGTACAAAATCACACTAGTAGTAATGGAGCGGAGTATCAGTTAAAAATGTTGCAAAACCGGTAAAAAATACTCCTTTTGGGATACTTCATTGCATGCGCTGCGTAAACGGTTAAAGTTATACAAAAAATATGTATTAAGAATTTTTTTCCTCTTTAAAAGTTCTAAAACAAAGTCCGCTATGCATATAATATTTTAAGATTTACTAAAAATAACTCTTTTTCTTGTAAAAAAAATTGTTTTAAGTAGTGCTTTATTTGCGAAGGTATTTTAAAGGACATTGTTTTAATCTATAATCAAATAAATATATACTCGTACCTTAAATCTAAGAATTTAGCTTTCAGCTCTTAGAAAGTAGACGAAGCCGCGGGAGTAGCTAGTGCAATAATGTAACACTGTACTATGACAATATTCCACTTATTATACAGCTTTTTGTGTCAAATTATAAGATAAAATCAACGGACAGATGGCAAAAAGAGATAAGTCAATCGTGGGACTCCGAGATTAATGCCGATTGTCCACGAACTGATAAAATCATATAGCGTTATTCGCTTTATATCCTCTGCTATATCTTCTTCGTGACTTCGCCTACACAAAAATTCTTCCCTTTCGAAGATAAAAAGTTAGTTTTACTTTTAATATAGGTATTTTACTTATATTATTCTTCAATAATACTTAGTTAATTGTATAAAACGACAACACGATTGGCTCAGTTTGTAGTGACCATACTTTCTACGCCAGCGGTCGCAGGCTCGAGTCCCACTGGGGGCATGTATTATACGAGCGAATGTTTGTACTCCAGGCGTGGGTGTTTATATTTATAACTAGCCGTTTCCCGCCCGCTTCGCTGGGCGAATTGAAAAAGGAAATAAATTACATTTTATGTTTCATTTTTTTTATTTTCCTTTTTTTTACTCCTTTTTTTTATTTTTGTATGAACATAAATAGGCCCCGCGGATAGAACTGTAAGCATCGATATTGTTTAGACTTACTCAAATTCCAAATTCCATCGATTTAGCCTGTATCTTTCATCCAGGTGATTTTTCTCACTAATATTCATTGTAACTTTCAATGTACAATCATTATAACATTTCCGTGCCTTTCTTCCAAAAATTAATAATAATTGACATGAAGAAAAAAATTTGAAATGAGCATTGAAAGTTTTAGTTAAAGTCATTGCAAGTCTCATATGTGAAGTTGAAATCTGTCTAGGTTCAAGTGCGACGAATTTTCTGTTAACTAAAATTTTCTCCGTGACATCAATTTTTTATAGAAAATTAATTGTTCATGTTTTTTATGAATTCTATTGGAATAAGTAACTAAATTTCTTTTCCACATCTCAAGTGCTTAGAAAATGCATTCATTATAATCTGTTACATTTCCGCGATCCCGCAATAAAAGAATTCGTCGGATATGTAGTCTGCAAAAGTAAAATGAATGTAAAATTCTTAGTCCGTTATTGGATAGCTACATGTAAAGTTAAGTTTTGGAAGCCTCTCAATGACTTTTTCTCCGCTGCCAAAAAGACGATTGTTGTAAGGAAATACACGAATATCCCTACATACACGATGATCCCCACCAAATTTGGAGTCTGTAGAAGTTACAGGTTGGAAATTAAAATTTTAGATTTTAACACCCACCCCCGCAATTCCTGTCGGAAGTAGACTATATTGAAACCCATTTTGAGATGATCTTTATGTGAATAATAAAAGATTCCTACCATATTTAGAATTTTTAGAAGCTATATTTCGAAATTGAAATTTTTTATTGTTAACACCCACCCCCGCGAACCTTATTGGAGGTGATTCATTGTAAAATCCGCTCTAAGATCATTTTTATATTACATATAGAACACTCTCACTAAATTTGGAGTCTATAGGAGCTATCGCTTCGAAATTAAAAATTTTCATTGTTAACGCCCCCGCAATCTTCTTTGGGGTGGGATATCGTAAAATTTGTTCATGAATCATTTTTACATCGTTTATAGAAAATTCCTACAAAATTTGGAGCTTGTAGGAGCTTTAGCTGGAAAATTAAAAATATTAATTGTTAATACCCACCCCCGCAACCCCCTGCGGGGTGATCTATCGTAAAATTCGTTCATAGCCTATTTTTACACCTCTTACAGAAGATTCCTACCAAATTTGAAGTCTATAGGAGCTATAGTTTAAAAACAGGAATTGTTCATTGTTAACGCCCCCGCAATCCCCTTTGGGGGATGGATTTCTTAAAATCTATTCACAGCTGACCTCTACATAGCAAAAGTAATATTCCTACCAAGTTTCACGTTTCTAAGTCTTATGGTTCCCGAGATTTCGTGGTGAGTGACTATATAGATGTGAATTCTTCGATTATCATCGAAATTTTTAAATTTTTATCGGACTTTTTTAAAATTTTCTTACATACAAAACTTTCTCCTGACAATTCTGACTATAAAAAAAAAGCTTAATTGGTCCAGCCGTTCTCCACTACCGTGAGTAGATTCTTAGCTGAATGTAAAAAACCATAATCCGTTTAATATACTCTGTTGAAATCCATGAAAACAAAAGAATCAAGAGAAAATGCTTATCTTTTGTTTTTATTAGCGGGATAAATGTTCATAAAAGTAAAACAGCAATAAAAAATGAAGGAATGTTGGAATTCAAAAAATAGATAGCCATAAACCATCTAGGAAAAATTTCGCATCGAATGGTGTTAGTTTCATGTCGATACGATCAGTGGTTTAGGCGAGATTGAGCCTCAAACGAAGACCATTTTCATTATATATATATAGATTTGGATATTAAAAATAATAAAACACTGTTGGTAACGCGATTTTTGTTTGACTGATGTAATGACGTGGAAACTGATGCATTTTATTTCGCGTGCCGAAACTAATACAAAAGAAAAGCGAGTTTCGGAACGCGACATTAAACTCCTCCAACTATGTATTCTGTGCTCCAACGCACACACGCACATTGTTTTGATAAATATGATCTTTGACGTTAGGAACACACCTACATTGCTTAGACAATAGTGAGTGCTTGTAATTTAATATGAACTTTATACCATAGCAATAAAGCTCAAATTGACTACGTTTTAGTTACAAATCATTTTTATGGGAAAAAGAAGGGCTATTTTTAGGGTTTTTCCAGCAATAATTCTAATTTTTCTCGCCGTAAAAACCATCCTTGAACTTCAACGAACATTTTAAAAAAAGATTTGGCCAAATTGGTCCAGGCGTTGTTGAGTTATGCGCTTACCAACACATTTTGCGATTCATTTTTATATTATAGATATGTATTTAAAGTTATATATGTAGTATATCGACTATCTGGTATCCGTAACACAAGCCTCGTAGCTTAACGCAGAACTAGATAGGGCTGTGTGTAATAATGTCTCAACATATTTATAACATATTGACAGGATTCGGGTAGAACTTTTACATGATTATTGCATAACATTGTAAAGTATTTTTTTGAAGTTATACTTCTTTTTGCGCGTTAAGGAAAAATGAAGTAAATTTTTTCGATGCGCGCGCACACCGTCACAAAAAACCGACATCCTGAAGTTAGCTATAGTTTAGTTTCATTTTAGAGTTGTGTTCATTTTAGTTTTTCAAAAAAGTTACCACCAAAGTTAAAGTAAGGACATCTACGTATGTTTGCGTGAGAACTGACAACTGTATTCACGATATTTATTTATTCAAGTGTTTCTGAACCTAACACACGTGTTTTATATCAGTCCGAATAAAATATATATAAATATGCATAAATATATATTTTCTGAATTAATATTATAACAATATACTTTGATTATAATAATAATTGTTTAACTAATTAATAAAACTTTCAATGTATTAAATACCTTTTTTATATTATTAGTGTCGTTTTTTCTACAAACGTAGAATATGGCGACAGATAAATTTTTTAAAAAGTTTTTTATCTTGTTACGCCAAATAAGTATTTCTTCTAACGCAAGCGCAACCGTTGAGTTTTTCGTCTCTTCTCAGCAAAACTGCATTTCAAAGCTACCTTTCCAACTAGCTCATGTATTAGCATTAAAAAAATCGATTTTTCAAACAAAAACAAAATAATACTTATAAAAATAAATCAATTGAAAAACAAATATATTTAAATAAAGTAAATATTGATTGACTTCTTTTAGCGAAACTTGGAGATTGGAGCAGGTTCAGGTTCCGGGTCTTACACCTTTGAAAACCTGCATGTTTGAGAGAACCTAGAAAGTTTTCGAAACACATTCCCAACCCGCACTAGACTAGATTAGTGGACTATGGTTTGATCTCTTTTGTATTGAAAGCGTCCATACTTTTAGCAGAAAATCTATATTACGACTGTATATTGAAAAGGGAGCATTTCGTGATGCTGATCTTAATTTTTAACTTTTTATATATAACTAGCCTTTCCCGCGGCTTCGCACGCGTTCTTAAGACCGGAACCCAAATTTCAGAATCGCGCGGTGTGTTACCTCGCAGAACTAACGCCCGCCCCACCACGTTTTTGCACCAGTTCCTGAGATTGGCGCGTACAACCAACCAAGCTAACAAACAAACAAACAAACAAACTCTTCACTTTAATAATACATATTAGTACCTATACATTTTAACTAGAGACCTTGCTCCGCTTTTCGTCTGTAGATATAAACGTATCATAGATACGTCTTAAACATTTTATCAATGTGATATTTTCCCGCAATCCTTATATTATGTTGACCCGGACCCGACAACCTATCATCATATTAAATTTCATCGTGATGAGGACAGACATTTTAATTCTAAAAACAATTCCTAGATTTGGCCTTTGTTTTTCCTGGATTTCCCAAAAAACTGACTCAGATAGAATTTTATTATACTATGTGTAGATGTTAAGTTATTAAACCACAAAGTTATCTGTTAAATTTTAACTAATTAAAGCGAACCGCAATAAATAACATTGCATGCAAAGTAAATTCCTACTGGGAATCGAAAAGATACTATCTCTGGTATTCTGATTAACTAAAAGACCGTCCAAAAGGTCATTGTTCACTTAACAATGTTTAGTTATAAATAAAATTTAAACTGCTTCTTTAGTGTAGTGGCTATGTACAAAAGTGGCTATTTTGGCATTAGATTCAGAGGTTCTGAGTTCGATGCAATTTAAATCTAAGATTAAAAATACGCTACTGAATAAGCCTTATTACACCATCACGGAATACCTAGTAGATGTAAATGTGTGGGATTAGTGACTGGTTGTGTCTCACGTAGGATAAATAGATAAATTGTAATACAATAATGTTACCAAATATTTTTTGAATAGAGCAACTGTTGAGTTTCTCGCAGGTTCTTCTCAGCAGAACAGCTTTCCGAGCCGGTGGTAGTTTACTCACAGACTTACAGACTGACTTTTAATTTTGATAATGTAAAAATGACGATTCAAAAGAGCTTGTAAAAGTCTATTTGAATAAAGAATATTTTGATTTGATTTGATGTGCGTGTCAAGCCGTGTTTAGTATTTTGAGGATGTATAATTCTCAGTTGAATTAGAAAGCTTTCCGTATGTCACCTTTGTAGCTTAGTTCTGTGCCTTAACTTCTGATCATCTCAAGCCCCATTCAACTAGTAATGTAATTTTACCGGACATCGTTTTTTTGGACAATCATGCCAAAAATCGCCCAATTACGGGTTCGTGGATTCCACATGTCTTTTGATAATTATAGTGAATTTCGCTCAGACATGTCATTTTTTAAGTTTGAAGAGTGAGTGTTCTGTTGTTTCTTCGATGTATTAGCACATTTTTTATCAGTTTTCATAAGTTTTTATTCCAGTAAAGGAATATGGTGAGAAAATCGAAAGGCATGTGAAGTCGATCAACAGGTACTGGGCTTCGCTCTCGTGGTGTCTTAGCCAGATCCCCTTGTATAGGTTAGTGCCCCGCAGTGGGTCATTAGAAATGGCTGAATACAAAGTTTCTAATATTCATCTTGCATTCTTCTTCTTCTTCTTCAGCCCTTCGTAACGTTCCACTGCTGGGCACGGGCCTCCCTCAGTACTAGGGGATCAGCCCATAGTCCACCGCGCTAGTCTAGTGCGTGATGGGAGACTTCACATATCTTTCAAAAAATTTTTAGGTTTTTCTCAGACATGCAGGTTTCCTCACAATGTTTTCCTTCACCGTAAGACAAGTGGTAATCATGATAGAAAATGATTCGCATGAAAATATCAGAGGTGCGAGGCCCGGATTTGAACCCGCATCACTCGGTTATACAAACAAGCGCGTTACCGCTGGCCTACCACTGCCTAATGTATAATATGTATAATCATTATAGAGAGGAACACATCACTACATATTGTAAAAGAAAGTCCTCTGCCGCGTCTGACTGTTCTCGATAAACTCAAATACTACTGCACTGATTTGCATGCTCTTTTTATCAATGGATAGAGTGGTTTTCGAAGAAGATTTTAGTATAATTTGTCAAGTTTTTGCATATATTTACTAGCGGAACCCGTGGCTTCGCCCGCGCTTAATCTAGAGACGAGTCCAAGCGAAGCGAAGTGAATACTATCTACACGAAATAAATTTATTATTCCAATTCACTCCAGTCTGTGAACAGCCATTAAATGAAGCCGGTAATCATTATGAAATGCTAAAGCAATTTTTCTGTCACGTTACGTCGCGGTGTACTGTTGACATGTAAATGAGTTCATTGAAGTTTTTTTCTCACTGGCTACTGTTATGCTATTAAGTGAAGTAATTTATTTCTTTTAATACCTTTTATAAGCTACAGCGACTTATCCTCGCTTTGATCAGGTTTGTCCCTAAATCTGGCGCGACCGAAGCCGCGGGTTCCGCTAGTTATACATATAAACCTTCCTCTTGAATCACTCTATCTATTAAAAAAACCGCATCAAAATCCGTTGCGTAGTTTTAAAGATCTATGCATACCTACATACGGACAGACAGCGGGAAGCCACTTTGTTTTATACTATGTAGTAATTGATCTTTATAATAAGCTAATTCTGTTCTTAATTGAACTGCACAAGATTCGTTTGGCTCAGTTGGTAGTGACCCTGCCTTCTGCGCCAGCGGTCGCGGGTTCGAGTCCCGCTGGGGGCATTCATTTATTGAGCACGAATGTTTGATCTCCAGTCATGGGTGTTAATATTTATATTATGTATGTATTTAAACTTATATATGTAGTATATCAACTATCTGGTATCTGTAATACAAGCCTCGTAGCTTACCACGGAACTAGATGGCGCTGTTGTAAAAATTGTCCCAACATATTATTATTATTATAATGTAATAATTGGAAATGTGAGAAAAACACATGTAGGCTATAATATAAATGAAAAATTGTTTTGACCCTAATTGCTGTGCTAGCGGTCGCGGGTTCGAGTCCATTCATTTGTGTCATGAGTGCATATTTGTACCTACTCTAATCATGGGTGATTACTGTTTATATTTATAATATGTATTTAAAGTTATATAATTGTGTATTGTATCAACTATATGGTATCCGTAACACAAGCCTCGTAGCTTACCACGGAACTAGATGGCGCTGTGTGTAATAATGTACCAACATATTTATTTATTATTTATTTATATAAAGAATGCGAAAGTGCAGGATTTTAAAAAATGTTTATTCAAAATACGAGCAAAACAACGGTCAAAGATTAGTTTAAAATGAAGAAAATCTCATATGCCGAAGCGACTTCGTGGAAAAGGATCGTTTAAGCAAGCGTCAGTCGTGTATTAACAAACGTGCCTGTGGTCAGATGTTGAGAAATACCGTTCGCAAAAAAAATTAATAACACAAAAATAACTTTAAAAATATTTTTTTTCTTTTTTTTTAATTAAATCATACAATACATTAATTTTTAAACATACATAAATTGAAAGAATATAGATAAAAAATTGCCTTTTACAATCTTAATATACATCGTTGGCTGTAACTAATATGAACGGCAGTAAGTCCTGGGTTCGAGTTCAATGAAGCCAAGTAAAATTATTTTCTTTTACTATAAAGAAATTGTTATTTACAGTTTAAAGTGGGAGATGACGGTCTTATGTCCTCGTACCACCAAGAGCATTTAAAGCCATCGATCTTGCATCTAATCTATTACTGGTCGTGTCAAATTGACATCCCACCAGAGTATAAGTGACAGGAGTATGGAGTGCACTCAATGAGATTGACAGCTGTCAGTAAGGTATTATTAATAATTATTATAATTCATACTGAAAACTGTTATTTAGCATTTTTATCGGTACGATAAATAGTAGTTTTATTATAAATAAAATCATATAATTAATGTAAACAATTATTGACCACACGGTCGCTTGTTTGAGTCCCATTGGGGGCATTCATCTGTTAAGCACAAATGTTTGTACTCTAGTCATGGGTTCTTATATTTGTAATATTATGTATTTAAAGTTGTATATGTGGTATCCGTAACACAAACCTCGTACCACGGAACCAGATGGCGCTGTGTGCAATAATGTCCCAATATATTTTATTATAATATTATAAATTTTTATTTTTTTGCACACACTACCATTAGATGTTGTTTGGCAATACGCACGTTTCACCGCAGGGCATAACTAATGTTCTATTACCTATTACCTAAAGTGGGACACACAGGTGGGTCAAAAGTAACTTTGCTTACCTCTATACTATACTTTAATATGACGATGAACGTATTGTATTTAAAAACGTCAAGTAAATATTGTGACTGCCACACTCCTTGTGCCAACAATCGCGGGTTCGAGTCCCGCTGGGGGCATTTAATTGTATCATGAGCACAAATATTTGTACTGTAGCCATGGGTGTTTATATTTATAACTAGCATTTCCCGCGGCTTCTCACGCTTTCTAAGGACCGTAGACCAAATTCTTTCTGAATCGCACGGTAATATGGTACCATGCAAAACTAACGCCCGCCCTTCCCGTTTTTGTAACATTTTTAATTGATGCTCCGCTTCTATTGGTCACAGCATGATGTAATATAGCCTATAGCCTTCCTCGATAAACGGACTATTCAACACAGAAAAAATTTTTCAATTCGGTCTAGTAGTTACTGAGATTAGCGCGTTCAACCAAACAAACAAACAAACAAACAAACAAACAAACAAACAAACAAACAAACAAACAAACAAACAAGCTTCTTCTTCGTCGTTATCGTTTTCTCTTCTTCAGCATTATAATATTAGTATAGATATGTATGTATTTTTAAGTTATATCCATATATTGTGTAGTGTAACTATATTTTGATAACATAACTAAAACCTACCTCCTATCGGTCTTAAAAAAATGGTACTGTGTCTTAATGTGAAAACATATTTATTATAAATTGATCTTAATTCATATTTAATGTTAATTTAATTTTATTAGCCGACAACTGTGATTAACCTCGTTCGCAAGACGGATTTGAACCTATATACCCTAAAGGGCGTATGTATCTCAGGATATGTGCTAATACGAATAAAATTGCAAGTAAAAACCAGTACTTTATATATGTCATGAGAGCGGATGGAGGCGAGACGTAAACAAAGTGCGAACCCTATTTGCCTACTCTAGAAAATAAAGAGGTTATTCATTTGCCAGTGGCTTAAATGAAAAGTTTAAAATTAAATTTCATATTATTTTCAACCCCTGTTTCAACCCTTAAGGGGTAACGCCAAATATACGATTTAACACACATGTAATTGGATAAGTGGGGGTTGGCGGACTTGATAAGTCCTAGCCTGTATTTTTTTACGATTTTTTCAATTAATTTCATACTTTTTAATAACATTATTAAAGTTGTAGTAGACAATTATTTTCCAGATTTTACAATGTAACTTGTTTTCATAGTTTCAATAGACCTAAAGATACTGTTGAAGCTCAGTGGGGAGCTTTCTCCAATAAAGTGTATGTCACATTAGTCGAAAATTAATTAAAAGTGGTATATCGAATTTTTGAATTTTCGCTGTTTTATGCATAGATATCGGTGTTATTTATATATAAATAGATTTAAATATTAAAACAGCCATATTTATGACTACGGCCATTCTATACATGCACTCATACATTACACAAACTGAACTTAATTATCTCGAAATTAAAACTTAGCGATATAACTTCATCCATTCATGTCTTAATCAAAACCCAAACTAAATGTCAAAATAAAGAAAAAGTACCAAAAAGTAACTTACACTCTTCAGATATCAGAGAAAAAAAAGACAACCATTTTTTATTAATTAATTCAATAAGGACGTGACATGTAAACATATAGCCGATTTTTTTTAATTCATTTATATTGGCTAGTACCATAGTATAAACTCATCCTAAGATAATTTCCGGATCTTGGCACTAGGTAAATGTGCCTCGAGGCAGTCCCTACACTCAAGCATTATACTGGAATTTCATGTTACTACTTTGTAAAATACTATTTGAAAATTAGTCCTTGTTAGAAAATTAAGCTATATTTTGTAACTTGACAGGCATTGGATGATACCAGTCACGAGTTTGATGCCTATGTGAAAATATTTTTTTTTTTTTATAAATAGTAGTGACCCTACTGTCTTGCGCCAGCGGTCGCGGGTTCGAGTCCCGCTGGGGACACTCCTCCTGTACCTCCTCCACTCCTGTTTGTACTCCAGTCATGGATATTTATATTTATAGTATGTATATATGTATTTAAGCTTATATGTATATGTAGTATATCAACTATCTGGTATCCGTAACACAAGCTTTCTTCGTAGCTTACCACGGAACTAGTGGCGCTGTGTGCAATAACGTCCCAAAATATTTTAAGGATAAGATAAGATTGGAAAACGCTTGTATTTCAATTATGCAGAAGTACTATCCTATAGACCTATTTGTGATTATAAAAATAGATATTACTGAAAATATACGACTTGGTTGTAAGATTGATGCCTTTTTATCGTTTGACCAATCAAATAAAGTAGAGTTAAGAAACAAAAATAATCATGATATAAAAAAACGCATAACTAGGTAGGTATATTTTTTTTAAATATGTTTGGACATTTTACAACTGCGCCATCTAGTTCCATCTTAAGCTACACGGCTTGTGTTACGGATACCAGATAGTTGATACACTACACATATAAATTTTAAATACAAACATGTTATAAATATTAACACCCATGACTGAAGAACAAACATATTTTGTACTCAACAAATGGAACTCGAACCCGCGACCGCTGGCGCAGCAAGCACTACCAATTTAGCCAAAGTCTTAGTTATAGAATTTTGAAAATTCGATCAACTGTTATCACAACTTATATATTTAAGGCTACCCTATAGTCCTAGTATTAGGAATTACACCGTTTCATAAAAAACAATTAAAAAGATATTACTATGAAAAAGAAAAAGCTAATTTAGTGCTTCAAATCAAATCATATCAAAATATTTTACTCAGCATAAAAATTGTTACAATTTCTTACTGAACGTCATGAGTCTACCACCAGTCCGGAAAGACTTCTTTTTTGAAATCGGTCAAAGCCGATACCACTTACACAATATCGAATGCATTCCTTTCTATCGTCCTCTACGTATTGAGGGTAAAGCATACAAGTACTGACTAGTAACCAACCGGACTTGCGCCTATTCACCTATAACCTGCCAGTGATTTATATTTAAGGCTGTTTACACACTAGAGATTTACTATCAGAAATTTGATTCTTACTAGTTATTACTCGCTTTATGTACAAGGTTTGTCAACATTAAAAATAATATATGCAATTTGAATAAGCTTTAACTTTTTTCGCATTTTGTTACCTTTTTTGGTTTAGACACGTCGAATAATTTACAGAAAACACTCGTTATTCGTTCAAAACACATATAACACATTTATAGAGACCTTTTTAACTACGCAACGGAGTTTAATACGGTTTTCATAAATAGATAGAGTGATTCATGGGAAAAGTTTAATATATGTAAAAAATGCATATTACTTTTAATTACTTCAAGTAAATCCTTTTAACTAGTTTTAACTAGATTAAATAGTTTTAACCATGTATACTAATCGTCAAAATGCATAGACGAGTCCGAGCGAAGCGAGTGTGAGTCACTAGTTATTAAAAACAAAGCTATTTTAAACCAAGTTTATCCATAAAATTATCTATTTGTCGTCAAAACGATCTCAAAAGAGGCCAAGAGGAGTTTAAAAATAAACGCACAGTAAAAGTAATTAAAGGGCTTCGCTTCATAAATAATCGTATAAAAATAGACAACAAGTATCGACTTGCTAAGGAGTTAAGTTACGAAGGATTAGGGATGTTCTATCGATTACCGATACGATACTTTTAGCAATCTCTAACTATTATATTGCTTTCTGTAACTAAACTCACATTTAATAATGTAAATAATTGCTAGTGATGTATCATGTAACATTTGAAAAGAAAAAAAACAACCAATTTTAAAAAAAGAGGACGAAGCTTGGGCATACTTATCACAAGTGAACCAATGAATAGATGCGGATGCCAAATGACTGGCCTCCTTCAATACGAGGGGATCAGGCCATAGGCCACAAGGCTGGCCTAGTGCTTATTTCTCTCAGATATGCTGGTTTCCTCACGATGTTTTCCTTCACCGTAAGACAAGTGGTAATCATGATAGAAAAGATTCGCACATTAAAATATCAGAGGTGCGAGACCCGGATTTGAACCCGTATCACTCGGTTATCCATGCTACTATGGCCTATAATTCTTGTAAAAACTAACCTTGTTCTAAAAGAATCCCATCCCTATCAGTACTCGTAACACTTACCTCGTGCACCACTTTTTACGCGTCATAAAAACTTTGCTTATAAATAAGTAACAGTGAACAGGCTCTAAACTATTCATCTTAGCGTTTTAATATCTTTAAGAATATTGTAAAAGGACGCTTTAAATACTTACAAAACTTGTTCACTATGATAATTCATTGTAAACTATTAAATATTGTAGTAAACCTACTTATTTTTAAGAAAAAAACGGGTGAATGTGAGTCAGAATAGCAAGCTGCGGGATCCGTTGCATACAATATTAAAATTTTAAACTGTCAGTAGAGTGGTTGTAGTACCCTAATTTGTTATTTCGAAATATGACTGGAGATAGCAAGCGACTTATCTCCAGTCAGTCAGTCAGTTCACATAATATGTATTGTATCTACGAAATTTTAGGCATATAGCTTAAATAGAACTCAAGTTATAGCTTATAATTCCAACTCGCGCTTGGCCAACATTG
The DNA here is from genome assembly GCA_905231865.2 of Boloria selene. NCBI lineage: Eukaryota > Metazoa > Arthropoda > Insecta > Lepidoptera > Nymphalidae > Boloria > Boloria selene. The sequence continues at coordinate 6,809,450 of HG993158.1, read as the reverse complement.
TGGACCTTCCCCTCGTATTAAAAGGAACCCCACCCCCAGCAGTGAGACGTTAAAAAGGGTTGAATATTTATTACATACATACATACTTATAAATTGAAAAATATTTTCGAATTCAGAATTACTTTTTTTTGAAATCGGTTAGTAAAATAATCATCACTACATAGTATAAAACAAAGTCGCTTTCTCTGTCCCTATATCCCTATGTATGCTTAAATCTTTAAAACTACGCAACGGATTTTGATGCGGTTTTTTTTAATAGATAGAGTGATTCAAGAGGAAGGTTTATAGGCATAACTAGCTGATCCCGCGGCTTTGCCTGTGCTAAATCTAGGTAAGAGCCCGAGCGAAGCGAGGACGAGTCGCTAGTTTATAATATAAGCATCTTTAAAATTCTCACAAAACATGTTTACGAGAGTGGTTTAGTAGACTGTTATAGCATATGTTATTATTCAAGAGATATTAACTTAATTGGGCTATTTTATATGTATATTGAATCATTATTAAATCATTAATTTTATGGTACACTTAAAACTTGCTCGGGTGTCGACCAATGTTTTTTATGATCGCTGTCTCTACGAAGCTTAGTATAAAATTCTCAGATATGAAATACTTTCCCGCAGTAAAGAGTATCCTATATAGTAAGTAGACCTGGATAACTAGCTATCATCATACCAAATTTCATCAAAATTTTCGTTCGACGTTCAGTAGATGACTGTGAGACAAATCGAACCCGCAACCAAATTAACTAACATCTGTACAATAAATATTTCTTGGAAAACCTAACTAATATATGGGTGATTCTACTCGCAAGGGAATTTTCCGTGGCTCACCTTATTTTGTATCGTTTTTGTAGGCAAATTATTATTGATCTACGTCGAAACTGTACAACTAAATGGTTTCTAGTATGACACCAAAAATTAGTTTACTTTTAAATATATATCTTTAAGAAATTGTACTTTAAAGTGCCAAATTCTAAGTCTCCTGGCATGTCTCTCCGATGAAGTGAAAGCTTAAAGGCTGCATCATAACTTTATTTTGAGTATGTACGTAATATCTGCACTAAAATAGAAATGTATAATATATATAGTTTTGATGTGTTTATTTAATTTTACCTTACATGCGAAAATAATTTAAAAAAAAGACCATTATACTTTGTCTCTCGGTTTTTACCTCAGTCTCCTGCTACATTAAAACACGTTAATATCTGTTTGAATTTATGGCATCTAGCGTCTTGTGTTCGGTCTGAGTGAAAGATCGAAGTAAAGTTAGCTTGCAACCACTCGCATCCGTCTCGACTCGCGGTTTGATTAGTCGTTACGGCGAGTCGTGTGAGTGCGTTTGTGCTGCGGCCAGTCAGCTTAACAGTATCCTGGTACGTATTTATTTAAAATCCATTGTTTTATATATACTTTTTTTGCATTCATAGGCAGTAAATTCGTTACATTAGAGTACAGAATTGCATAATTTCAATATTAAACGTTGCACTGACGCAGTTATTGCCTAAAAACTTAAAATAATCTCAGTATCCTGTCCTCAGTCTCCTGGAAACATAATATCCAGGAGACTGAGGAAGAATCAGGAGACTGAGAGTCATCAAGGTTCCGCACGATAAGTAATCCAGTTAGCTTTGATGATATATTAATTATTGGTACATTTATGTATTATTTGATTCGTTACATATTATTTATCATAGTTATCATAAATTAATAAGCTAGGAATTTTCAGAAGCAGGTTGTGTGCAGTCTAGCAGATCAGAATTAGATAATCAAAGCACTACGACTAATCTCTCTCTCAATTTGGAGAATCTGGAAATATTAGCCGGTATGCCAGACTTAGAAATTGACCCTAGTGATCTTTTCTCAAATGAAACCATTGCTAGTCCAGCCCAAAATTTTAAAATTTTTATGGATTCCTTAGATGAATCAAACAAGGGTACTCGAAAAATGAAAAGAAATATAGCTAAAGACTCTTCAGAAGTTAATAAGATAAATAAAACAAAGAAACTTACAATTAAGAAAAAACCCAAAAACAAACCAAAAAAAAATAGTAGAAAAAAACAAGAAACAACATTCAAAAGCTGGAAAATCAAAGGGAACAAGTGACAGAGAATCGGATGATTATTTTTGCCTTATCTGTGGTGCTTTATATAGTGAAGATACCACGGGGAACGATTGGATCCAGTGTATTTTATGTCGTCAGTGGGCACAAAGTGGTTGCATCAAAAGTGACTCTACATTATTTACATGTCCCGATTGCTCGTCGGACTGTGACTACAAATAATACTTACTGTCTATTAACTGGAAAGTAAAATGGTTTTCTTTTAATAGGATTGATGTTTATTTGATTTTGTTTACTTAAATATTAAAAATTTGATATTAATGTTACCATTTTGTAGTTGTTTAGAAAACTTGTTATTTTTCATATTTTATGCAAAGTTCCTTATCTTATAATGATGAGACTGATTAGGTACTTTTAAGTTAATTTTTTTTTTGAGTTTTGAACTCTGTAAGTAATTGATGTTACTAATAAATAGTGAGATTACTGTTAAGTTACAAATAATGAAGCTATTGAAGACTGATGAAACCTTAAAGGTTTTGTATTAAATAAATGTAAATTGATTTAATTTTCAATAATTATTTTGAAAAAATTGACAATGTTTGTTGTGTAGAGAATACTAAAAAAAATATTTCATTTGATTTTTTTTTCAATTTTCCTTATTTTGCAATAAGTAATAATATGTGACATTTTGTGATTATTTTTAAGTCAAGGTCTTACAATAGAAGTATTCCATACTCGTAGAAGACACTATTTCTATGCCATTGAACTATTTTTATTAATAAAACAATTTTATTTAGATAATTACAATAGTTTTTGAGTTTTTTATGTATCAATACTCAGTATCCTGTTCATAGCCTCAGTCTCCTGGGCCCATATTTTTTTTAAATGGTCGTAAATTTGGTATATTTTATTTTTTTGACTGGCCCGTTTGAGATCAATAAAAGAACGACCTAAGCTGGCCAAGCTACTTTTCTGACCTTAGATGCAAAAAAAATGTTGTGCCAAAAATCACTTCATTTTCGTCCCTCCTGAGTAGAACCACCCATATACATTATCTATACTTATACTTATACTTATACTTATTACTTATTACTTATTTACTTATTTACTTATAATATTATATTATAAAGAAGTAAAGTTTGTGTGTTTGTTAAATTGTAAGGGGTAATCTCGGGATCTACTGAACCGATTTTAAAAATTCTTTCACCAATAGAAAGCCACATTATTGCTGAGTGCCATAGGTTATATAAAAAACCGAAAAATAAAAAGGCTTTTACGTGGTAGTCCGTTTTGCAAAGTGAATCGGAGAAAAAACGGTCGAATGAAAGCGTTTCTTACGAACGCTGCCTTAACTATGAAAGATATATTTTTGAGTTCTAGAGAAAGTGGTGCTAGTGGAGCTTGAAGTGCCTACCAAAAAGTTAATGACAGCATAATATGTCTAACTTTTATATTTAAAAAATTTAAAAAAATGTTTACTAAAAAAGGATTATTAACATTATACCCAACGAAGTGGGCACGGGTCATTTCGGGCATTGTAAAATAAAAATATAAAATAAATAAATTGAAATTTTTAAAATGAAAAAAAAAATGTTTTTAAATTATTTGTCTGTCTGTGACCGCATAAAAACACTGGATGGATTTGGATGAAATTCGGTATGATGATAGCTGGTTACCCGGGTCAATACGTAGGATACTTTTTACTGCGGGAAAATATCTTATTTCTGAAAAATTTCAAGTAACTGTTACAAACCGGGTATAAAACATCACATGGCATGTAAAATTTACTATGTTTCCGGTCTTTAGAACGCGGGCGGAGCCGCGGGAAATGCTACTAGCATTATATACTATGATAAAAATCTTTGTCGTATCTATAGATTCTCATCGGAAAATAGGTGAATCAATAGTTTATAGATATTTTCTGTCTGACCATCTAGAATCGCATCAGGAGAAAATCACTAGACCGATTTTCATGAAATTTGTTATCATGATCACAATTTTACTACGGAAATCTATAGATATAATAAAATTTAACATACTTAAATCTGTACATTTAATAATTTTTGGAATTTCCAATTGAAATAGTCCTTTTTAACGGCACAGAGGCCGAATCTATCATTTTTAGAATTTTTGTCTATCTGTATGTCTGTCAGTCTGTCTCTCTGTCTATCTGTCTGTCTATCTGTCTCTCTGTCTATCTGTCTCTCTGTCTATCTGTCTCTCTGTCCATCTGTCTCTCTGTCTATCTGTTTATCTGTCTATCTGTCTGTCTATCTGTCTCTCTGTCTATCTGTCTATCTGTCTATCTGTCTCTCTGGCTCTCTGTCTATCTGTCTCTCTGTCTATCTGTTTATCTGTCTGTCTATCTGTCTGTCTATCTGCCTGTCTGTCTGTCTGTCTGTGACCGCATCACGATAAAATCACTGGACCGATTTTGATGAAATTTGGTATAACAATAGCTTATCATCCGGTTCAACATGCAGGATACTTTTTACTGCGAGAAATACCTCATTTTGGAGATATTTATACTAACAGTTACAACGTAGACCTAAACTATCAAGCGGAGCGAGGGCACATCACTAGTAGTGACAGTGACGTCATATATTATAGTCGAGTCACGCGCCGGACGCTTGCCCCATTTCTATGTGCATAATTATTAATATGTAACCGTTCCTTGAAAACTATATTTTTTCTTATAACGGTTGTACTTTACTTGCGAATACAGCTATCTGTTACACAAATAATACTAATGTGAAATTAACTCTATCGGTCTAAAGTGTAAATGGCTAGCTCTATTTTAATGAGATTTTGGTAATAGTAGAGGAGACCGTGGAAGATCGACCTTCACCGATCTGATAACCAGATGAGACATATTTTTTATCGTATATAATTTATAAACAAATATGCCTATAATTACTTGCCTATCTGAAAGTGCTCATGGCTATTTTTAGCTGGGCAACAGTGCTTTAAGTATGATTTTTTGCAGGCAAGTCTATATGACTGATTTTGTAATAAAATAATCTAAAATTTGATATAACTTTCGATAAGTTAACAGAACGATGGAGTCACCTATATTGACTTACCTGTTCACATCGGCTTTGGTAGCTATACATAAAAATGAGTAGGTTAGCCTACTGAGGCATATTCTGTGTGTTGAAAACTAACAGTGAAATAAAATTCATTTGGTTATTAAAAGAATGAAAGTGATGAAAAACAAAAATCGATTAAAGTTAATTTAATTAAAAATAGCCATGAGCACTTTCAGTAAGGCAAGTAATTGTAGGCATATTTGTTTATAAATTATATTTAATAAAAAATATGTCTCATCTGGTTATCAGGTCGGTGAAGGTCGATCTTCCACCGGCTCTTAGACCATAAAGTCACTGTCATTTATATCAACATATAGTATTAAGCAAAGTCGCTTCCCACTGTCTGTCAGTCCCTATGTATGCTTAGATTAGTGATTCAAGAGGAAGGTTTATTATGTATGACTAGCGGAGCCCGCGGATTCGCTCGCGCTAAATATAGTATGTTGTTAATTATTTTCTATTTATCTTTTAAGTTGAACGTTGTTAAGATATAAAATCTAAATGTTAGTACAATCGACGAAGGAGAGGATGAAGAATACAAATAACTAATCTCGTACATAGGATCAAGATTTAATTGGTTTTTTGGGTTCTGTAGCTAAAAGTAAAATTAATAAAAGTGTCTGCCGGTCTACTTTTCTCACAGTCTTTTGGGGTTAAATCACTGAAATTATAAACTTTGTCGAATCCCTTCTCTTTGTCGAATCCGAAAACATTATAGTTAATGAAGAGCCTGATTTTTTTTTTAATCTATTTTTACAATTCCCGGGATGAATTCAACAATCCCGTGGGATAAAAAAAGAAAAAAAGAAATGTCATCGTTAGCAAAGATAATAAAATACACACTGAATGCTTATTTAATTAGAGAATTTAATTGATTATAGCGATGGCGATAACATTCTTGGTTCAATCGTTTGTTTGTGACATTCCCGTACTAAGTTAGTGAAATTCTTAGAAGGGTATGCGTCTTAGTTATGTACTGGTTAATGCTCGTGAATATGCCTATTATTAAATACTAAGAATACCCTCACTTTGTTCATTTTAGTACTTACTAGCGACTCTAGCGAAGCCGTGGGTTACACTAGTGTATAATACATATGCCCAGCAGTGGGACGTTAAAAAGTGCTGATGATGATGATGATTATACATATAAACCTACTTCTTGAACCACTCTATCTATTAAAAACCGCATCTCAGACGACTGCTCGAAATGACCGAGTGAGAGCGCAGGACTTGAGAAACCGCCAACTTCCCAACTCCGGGCTGTTAATGAGGCTTACTAAACAGAAAGACTAAATAACTAAATTTGGCCCTATCCGGGACTCGAACCTAGGACCTCTAGTTGTGTGGCCGTACTAGCCACTATACCACCGAGACAGTTAACTTTAAATACATACATATTATAAATATAGTACATATATTCATAAATAACTTGCTCTTACACATAAATAATCAGTACTCACCTAACTAAGTAACAAGAAACTATTTTTCAAAGCAATTTACGCCCTTTCATACGACGCCCATACAGAGACGACTTGAGTAATCTTTTATTAGAATCTGATTGCTTTCATTTTATGTACATAGAATTAATATTGTAAGCATGTATATTTGTAACGCCTGAATTTGCTAGATGAATTTGGATGAAACTTCGTATATACAGATTACTGGCCTTTCCCGCGGCTTCACCCGCGTTCTAAAGGCTGGAAACCAAATACTTCGTGTTTTTGCAACATTTTTCATTGATGTTCCGCTGGTCGTAGAGTAATGTTATATAGCATTCCCCGATAAACGGACTATCCGACACAAAAATAATTTTTCAATTCGGACCGGTCGTTCCTGAGATTAGCGCGTTCAACAAAACATACAAAGACACAAACAAACAAACAAACAAACAAACTCTTCAGCTTTGTAATATTAGTATTACTCAGCTGATGTATCTCAATTCTCATAGGAAATAAATTATTGTTAGACCTAGAATGCTCATAAACAAAGCGATAGATAGTAAAAGGTATCCTCTATATTGACCCGGATAACTAGCTGTCATCACACTAAATTTTATCAAAATCTGTCGGTTGGTTAGACAGACAGACAGACAAAAATTATAAAAACTATAGGTCTCTATATTAATAATAATGTTCTTTAGCTTAATTACCCTTAAGATTACATATTTATCAAATATTGAATCATGAATCAAACAAACAATCAACTACTACTACTACGTATTATATACTAGCGACTCGCCCTCGCTTCGCTTGGGCTTTTTCCTAGATTTAGCACAGGCAAAGCCGCGGGTTCCGCTAGTTATGCATATAAACCCTCCTCTTGAATCACTCTATCTATTAAAAAAAACCGCATCAAAATACGTTGCGTAGTTTTAAAGCATAAATAGGGATATAGGGACAGAGAAAGCGACTTTGTTTTATACTATGTTGTGATTTTTTGTAATCGGTCAAAATATGGCGGGCATTGCATTTCTTCACCGTGTAACTCAAATCTAAGTTAATTAATTTAAATTATACCTCGATGCTTTGAATTTACTAAACGCTTTGTTTGGTAGCGCGATACCATCGTGTTCCGAACGCTATTTTATCAGATCGTACGCAGACGCACTATATACAGAGTGTTCGAATTTGAAGAATAATTAATTTTACTCGTAACTACTAAACAGCTTTACCGATTTTGATGGTCTAATCGACGTTTGGTTTTATGTAATTTAAAATCAAAATGGCGGGACTAAGACATAACTCAGTCACATTTATAACTGGAAAAAAATCATCCGAACCAAAACACAGGTTTAAAAATACGTTTTTGAAAAAGTTATAAAATATTATAAATAGCTTATATATTTTAAAGTAATTTAGGACTTGTTAAATAAAAGCCAAAAATGTCTAATTGGTCAAAACTAAAAAGCTATAAGTAAAGTTTACGCGAATATTTGACATTATAAATGAAACTATCTTTTCGGATTTTTTTGCAGATTTATTTTGATTTCTGGTTCCCGACGTTTCTCCCCTAAAGATAGTTTAATTTATAATTGTTAATATTTCTTAAATTTTAAAATGAAATATTTCAGTAAAGCTTAATGTGTAAATGGCTCTTTGGATGAGATTTTGGCGAATTCCCAACTTGGCAGCTTCACCAGTAAATTGTTTTAAAAGAGATTTTAGGAAAATCTACTTTTTCTGGCTTAACTTCAGTGTTTTCAGTATTTGCTATCTAATTTACTGTGGTTATACATTTTTATTTTTTATTAAAGATCAGAACGTACAGCGAAATTAACTATTAACTAGCAATAAGCTGAGCTTTGTGAGGGCTCGCGTAGTTTTTCTAACGAATAAAATTTTTTAATTATTTTAATTGTTAAAAATTATAGTTTTTTGACAGATCAACACATCTAGATATGAAGTTAAATGACTAATAAAAAAATGTTAATATTTTCTTAAATCAAACTCAAAATACAAACTCCTATTTATATTTCACTAGCCTTTCCCGCGGCTCCGCTCGCGTTCTAAAGGCTAAAAATCAAATCATCTCGCAATAATCGTAGCTTAATGTAATATAGCCTTAGCCTTCCTCGATAAACGGACTATCCAACACAAAAAGAATTTTTCAATTCGGACCAGTAGTTCCTGAGATTAGCGCGTTCATTTGATAAATTATTGTTTCTCTAAAGATTAGTAGGTATATTTTAATATTAAGACTGATTTTTTTTAAAAACACCATGTATAAGCAATACACCTACACAATATCTCTAACGCAAAGGTTTTTGTACTCGTCACAGTTCAAGAGTTTTACTAGAAATTGTGCAGCTTTGTTACCTTGTATAACTTTTGTCAGCCTTCCCTTTCTGCCTTGGTACCTAAAGGCTAGCTAGGCCGTAGATGGAACTCGTGGATTCGATTCCTAGTTTTGACTATATATCAATTAAAATAAATAAATAAATATGTTGGGGCATTTTTACAACAGCACCATCTAGTTCCGTGGTAAGCTACGAGGCTTGTGTTACGGATACCAGATAGTTCATATACTACACATATAAATTTTTAAATACATACATAATATTAATATTAACACCCATGACTGGAGAACAAATATTCGTGCTCAACAAATGAATGCCCCCAGCGGGACTCGAACCCGCGACCGCTGGCGCAGAATACAGAATTAATTTTATTAAAAAATACCTTTACTAGCATTAAATTTGCTAATTATACTTTTAAATTTAACTTTTAAATTTAATATTAAATGTTATTACCTATTAGTAAGAGAAACAAATAAAGCTCGATACTTTATTAGATTTACGTGAATATTTGAAGTTTTATATAAATTCTTCACCACTTTTTCGTACATTCTGAATTAGATCCGGTTCGAATGAACCAAGAGACCAAAAAAAAGGAGATATTTTAATTAATGTTAATTAATGATTTATACAAAATGTGTTCTTTTTTAATTTAAATTATGCTTACAAAAAATGGCGGAATAATAATGTAAAAACGTAGTCCTGATTTTGGCTGCAACTGCAAATCTATCTAAGACTATCCAGCTATTGACGACTATACTAGTAGGTATTAGAATATACTACATAAGTTCACTCTATTCCTTTCACTCTCAAATGGCGTGATAAATTGAAAAGAACTGTTATATTTCTTGAAGAAATCTTATTAGCCTTACACGGGAGTCAAACCCAGAACTGTAGTCGTACATACCAATTCAACGGCGAGACGATGAATTCCTATAGTTACTATATGTAATCAGCCAAACAAACAAACAATCAAACAAACAAACTTTTCAGCTTTATAATCTTATATATAAAATTCTCGTGTCACGGGGTTCGAACTTGAACTCCTCCGAAACGGCTTGACCGATTCTCATGAAATTTTGTGAGCATATTGAGTAGGTCTGAGAATCGGCCAACATCTATTTTTCATCCTCCTAAATGTTAAGGGTAGTCCACCCCTAAATTTTTATTTTTTATTTTTTAGACAATTTTTTTTTCCTACAGATCAACCCAATGAGGTTGATTAGCAATTAAAAAAATGAACGCGAGCGAAGCCGCGCGTACAGCTAGTATTAGTATAAATAATTATCATTATTTTATTCTTGTAATCTACTAATTACCATATTTCACATGTTTAAATTAATCACAATAAATTAAATTGCTTTTAGCAACAGCATACATTACGAGTATTGTTACTTACGAGTTGAATTTTGCAACCTTTTTATAGATTTTTTTTATCTTAGGTTTCTCGTAGTTTTAGTAGGCTTAAGCTTAGTCCAACTGATGTGTTTTAAAAAACCAAATCCGTCCATCCGTTACAGCGTGAAGGAGTGATAAACTAAAACTAGCTAACGAACTCTATTATATACAGGAAACTATAACTTTTAAGAGGATCTACTTTTTTAAAATATAAACTAATAATTAGTATTGATTTCCCAGACATGAGGTACTTTCCCGCAGTAAAAGTATCCTATTTATATTTTATTATATTTTGACCCATATAACCTATCATCAAATCAAATTTCATCCAAATTGGTCCAGTTGTCTAGTCATTATAATGCGTTCCCAGAGAGATAGAAAAAATATATAGATTCGATTTCTGTATTGATTATAATCACTATTTCATTAAGATTTTATTAAATAACTTATTAAATAATAATCTTTTTTTAGTAGAAAGTGTTTAAATAATTTAAATTGTTTTATTAATATTAAAAATTAAATTATCTATACTTATATTAAACAAAACTACTTTTTGTAACTTAAATATATAAAAGTTAGACATATGCTGTCGTTGACTTTTTTGTAGGCATTTTCAAGCTCCACATCTTTTCTCTAGAACTCAAAAATATATCTTTCATAGTTAAGGCAGCGTTCGTAAGAAACGCTTTCATTCGACCGTTTTTTCTCCGATTCACTTTGCAAAACGGAGTACCACGTAAAAACCTTTTTATTTTTCGGTTTTTTATATAACCTACTAGCGACTCGCCCTCGCTTCGCTCGGGCTCTTCCCTAGATTTAGCACAGGCAAAGCCGCGGGATCCGCTAGCTATGCATATAAACCTTCCTCTTGAATCACTCTATCTATTGGAAAAAACCGCATCAAAATCCGTTGCGTAGGTAGTTTTAAAGATTTAAGCGCACATAGGGATATAGGGATATAGGGACAGAAAAGGCGACTTTGTTTTATACTATGTAGTGATGACACTCAGCAATAATGTGGCTTTCTATTGGTGAAATGAATTTTTAAAATCGGTTCAGTAGATCCCGAGATTACCCCTTACAATTTAACAAATATACAAACACACAAACTTTACTTCTTTATAATATTAGTATAGATTAATTTACTTACATATTAGATGTAATTAGAATTTTATTATATGTATACACGATTATACTACACATAAAAGGTTTGAACAGAACAAAAGCGTCCCGAAATAAATCCACATTCACACGCCATCTACCAACAGACCGGAACGAGCATCGAACCTGCTACCGGCCTTAAGGTATAATTAAAAAGAAATTATAAAAATCCTTCCCTCATGTTACATAGAAAAAGTGATTAATAGTTTGTTAAAAGTAGTGTTTTTACAACAGAATATTTTTATATTGTTTCATAGTTTAAGCTTCAAAGTTATTTTTTCTATATATGACGACACGTTTGGCTCAGTTGGCAGTGACCCTACTTTCTGGGCCAGCGGTCGCGGGTTCGAGTCCTGCCGGGGGCATTCATTTGTTGAGCACAAATGTTTGTTCTCCAGCCATGGGTGTTAATATTTATATTATGTATGTATTTAAAATTTATATATGTAGTATATCAACTATCTGTTATCCGTAAATAAGCCTCGTAGCTTACCACGGAACTAGATGGCGCTGTTGTAAAAAGTGTCTCAACATATTTATTTTATATTCTATTGATTTTTTAGACGTTTTGATGAATGGTTAGACGTACAGAATACTTTTTTGTCAAAGAAAATATCTAAGGAAAACTAACTAACTAACTAATAAATTTTACTAACCGTTAAAATGTACCTTAGAACTAGAGAAAAACTTATAAATAAATTTATTAAAAATTCAAAGTATGACCTTTAGAATTAGTCACGATTACATCATATTTTTCCTCCTATTATTATAATCGGGTTTCGTGCACAAAAACAGAATACTCGATTTGGCTGTGGATAGGTTACTAAAAATGTGATATTATATTAAAAACATAACAGGTGCCTATAAAATTTAAGAGTTGCCCTCGATTTTCCTGGGATCCCATCATCAGATCCTGGCTTGGTGACCATGGGACCCCCTCGGAGCTATACCCTACCGAACAAAACAAAAATTTTTGAAATCGGCCGTTGACGGAGAAATCGGTGAACATACATAAATATATATAGTGGAGCATATTATAACCTCCTCCTTTTTTGAAGTCGGTCAATTATCATCCCAAGGAGTCCATTTTTTACATTTTTAGTTTAAATGTATATTAATATACTATTTAGTGATTATTTCGTAATATCCACAATATTTAATTAAGAAGGCAAAATGTTGAAACATCGCCAACTTTCCACTTTCCCTTCTCCGGTACAACAGTAGATTAAATAACTAAACTTGAGCTGGGAATCGAACTCAGGAATTCCGAAAAACTATTTCTGTGTCAATTATCTTATAACTTAATTTTTTGTTCTAGGTTCAGAAGCACAAATAGAATGTACGCCAGAGTACATGAGGGTGGTGGTTCCTCTGGATGGAGACAGGAAGACATCATATTTGGACCAGCTGAAAGGTCAGTTTAATTTTTGTTGTTGTTTTTATTTAGCCCTTTTTAATTTCCCACTACTGAGCCCTTCAACACGGGGGAATCAGGTTATAGTCCACGCTGGCCTAGTGCGTGTTGGCAGACTTCACATGTATTTCGAAAACTTGATAGGTTCTCTACGACATGCAGGTTTCCTCACGATGTTTTCCTTCACCGTAAGACAAGTGAGACATGATTCGCACATGAAAATTTTAGAAGTGCGAGAGCCGGATTTGAACCACATTCAAGCGAGCGGGTTACCACTGGGCCTCCACTATAGATTGATATTTAAGCGACTTCAAATAAAAAAATATTTTGGGAAATTAACATGCAGCGCCATTTAGTTCTATTGTAACTTGTGAGCTACGAGGCTTGTGTTACGCATACGAAGATAGTTGATATATTACACATATTATATAAAAAATTTAAATACATACATATTATAAATATAAACATCCATGACTGGAGTACAAACACAGCGGGACTAGAACCCGCGACCGCTGGCGCAGAATCAGAGTCAATACCAACTGAGCCAAACGTGTCATCCATAGAATCGTCTAAAGTTATAAAATTTAATATTCATACATTTGGATACAGATCAGTGAAAGTATGACCAATATATAAATTCGCACGATTTCAAAGGCTTTTGTTAGATTTTTCCCTTAATTGTTTCATTGTAATTAATTTCGTGGGATAATTTTTGTAAGGACGTAAATACTACTTTAAAGGCATATAGCTCGTTAATTATTATGTATACATCTATACATATAAATAAAATTGAAGTGTCTGTTTTTAATTTAAAATAAACAGCTTTTCAGCATATGAAAATATTGTCGCGGAATAGAGTGCGAACCCGTCATAATAGCACGCTTGTACCATGCCTTACAACAGCGAATGTCAATTTATAACTTTTGACAATTAGATAACAAGAACAGTTTATTGCAAATTTTAATGTGTCAGAGAGAGAGAGAGCATTTTCAAGAAAGATTTGGAAGTTACTAGAAACATTTTGAACTTTCGATACTAGAATGTTCTATATTTACGCATATAAAAAGGCCGGCAGTGTGTCGAGAGATCAGTTGATGTTCGGAGCTAAGTGAAGATTGCGAAGAGATACGAAATAGTGAAAAAGTGAAGAAGAGTATAGTGAATTATTAAAAGTGGTGGATTATAGTGCTCAGAGACTAAATTAAACTAGTGCTGCGTACAGACTGCGCGTGTATATAAGGTGTAAATAAAACATCTTTAGTGCGAGAACGTTTTTAATTTCCGATCCCGAACCCGTAGTACGTAACAATTGGTGTCAGAAGTGGGATCGGAAATGCCGTTAGTACCGAGGCACGAGAAGGAAGGAGTCACTACACGCGCAATGGCAGAACAGCAAAGGGAAGACTCTGGCCCTAGTACTTCGAGTGGAGAGTCCGTGGCTCAACAGGGCACCTCGCCAGATATGAACGCCCTTTTGCAACAAATGGCGTTCATGATGCAAGAACAAACGCGCCGCCAAGAAGAGCAGGCTCGCCGCCAAGAGGAACAGCTGCGCGCACTCCAAGAAGAGCAGGCTCGCCGCGAGGAAGATCGTGCACGCCGCCAGGAGGAACAGCTGCGCGCACTACAAGATGAACAGGCTCGCCGCGAAGAAGAACAGGCTCGCCGTGAGGAAGAACGTGCGCGTCGCCAGGAGGAACAGATGCGTGCACTCCAAGATGAACAGGCTCGCCGCGAAGAAGAACAGGCTCGCCGTGAGGAAGAACGTGCGCGTCGCCAGGAGGAACAGATGCGTGCACTCCAAGACGGCATACACAAGGATGTAGTAGTCGCACTCCAACAAAATAAAGAACGGGTTGAAGCCGTTGAAAGGGAAGTCGAGGGAATTAAGACGACACTCGGTGAGGCCATAGAGGAGTATGACGCAAAACTATCTAAAATAGAGAAAAGGGTCGATTACATGGAAACTCACAGATTACCGCGTAGTGTTGACCTCAGTTCATCAACGGCAAAGATCTTTAAAGTCCCTTACTTCGACGGCAAATCTTCTTGGGCTGCATTTAAGATCCAGTTTGAGACTATCAAGGAGACAAGTGGATGGACAGATGACGAAGCCCGATCTGCCCTTACCGTCGCACTTCGAGAGGAGGCCCTAAATGTGTTGGAGGCGCTTTGTGCTAGCGACCCTGGCAGGAAGACCACATACAGTGAACTACTTAACGCTTTAGAGTCGCGGTATGGTGATAGTCATCTAGAGCACGTGTACAGGGCCCAAATCAAAGACCGTACACAACGACCTAATGAAACCCTGCAGCAGTGGTCCATAGAGATTGAAAGGCTCGTACGGAAGGCATATCAATCCTCGCCATCCACCATAGAAACTATTCTGCTGCAGGCATTTGTAGACGGGATTCGCGACTCGGAGGTACGCGCTGCTGTACGCCTAAGACACCATACAAGTCTCAGGGAAGCTGTCGCTCATGCTCTAGAGATTGAAGCTGTGCGTCATGACTCTAGACCTTGGAGGGTGCAGGAAGCTACCACGGGAGGATTAACCACCCGGAGACGTCTTTTCAACCCAAGGTGCTACGAGTGTGGTGAGCGGGGCCATCTTCGAAGTAACTGCCCTAAAAGGAAGAATGGTCGACTATACTCAGATTTTGGTGTACCAACCTGCGATCAAGTAAGAGGAGAATTGGTCTCAGCCAGAGCTAGGAGGTGGGCGCTGGCCGGGGGATCTACAACCCCACCCATAGAAGTAAAACAGGCAATAGATGGAAACACTTTGGTTATACATGGCGCTATTAATGGAGTGACATGTAAACTGACACTGGATACCGGAGCTTCGCGAACTGTCATTAATAACCGAAAGCTGAAACATATTGCGGACAATAATTTGCAAGATAGGAGGCACATCAACCTTATGACAGCCACTGGTCAGCACATACCTGTTTGGGGGGAAAGAAAAATTGCTATAAAAATTGGGGACAACGTCTATTGGCATAACGCAATAGTTGCAGATATCGTGGATGATTGCATCATTGGATTGGACTTTCTTCAAAATTATCAGTGTACGATAGACATGAAATATGGAGTTTTAAAGTGCAGAAATAGAGAAGTACCGATAAGTGGTGGAGTTCAGGGGAAAGTTTGTTGCTTAAGAGACACCGCTCTTCCACCAAGATCACAGACTCTAGTACCTGTCGCTTTACCTCAGAACAAGTCAGGTAGTCAATGGTGCTGCGCTATCATAGAGAAGTATGAAGATGAGAGCTCGTGGATTCCAGCAAGAGTTGTAGTAGGTAAAACTTCGACATCCATGGTTCCAGTGCTGAACACCAGTGACGCTACGCAAACTATTCAGAGAGGGGAAGTTGTGGGGACTTGCGAAGAGATAGCCTGGTTAAGTAGATGCCAACAGAATGAGAAGGTGCTTAACAAGGATAAAGAGCAAGCAATGAAACTTTTAGAAGACTGCAAAGAGCATCTCACAAGGTCACAGAAGACGAAAGCTGAAAATTTACTTTATGAATATTCAGATTTGTTCTCGAAACATGATGGCGATATTGGAAGAACCGGTTTGGTGAAGCACAAAATTAATACTGGTGACATAGCGCCTATTCGACAACGACCAAGACGAATTCCATGGGCTAAGGAGAAAGAAGCTGACGACATGATCCAAGACATGAGAAAGAATAACATCATCGAACAATCTACTAGTCCTTGGTGTTCTCCAGTAGTACTTGTAAGGAAGAAGGATGGATCTACAAGGTTTTGCATCGATTACCGCAGACTCAACGATGTAACCAAAAAGGATAGTTATCCCCTGCCTCGAATCGACGACACCTTAGACACTCTCAGTGGTATGAAATGGTTTTCAACTCTCGATTTGAAGAGTGGCTATTGGCAAGTAGACATGGACCCCGTGGATAAGGAGAAAACTGCGTTTTCAACTGGAAAAGGGTTGTGGCAGTTTAAGGTTATGCCGTTCGGGTTATGCAACGCACCAGCAACATTCGAGAGGTTGATGGAACGTGTACTCGCTGGATTACTAGGAGCAGCCTGTCTTGTTTACCTAGATGACATAATTATTGTGGGACGTGACTTCGAAGACCATCTTAAGAAACTCGAAGCAGTATTTGGTAAACTAAGGGAAGCAAATTTAAAGTTAAGTCCAAAGAAGTGCTCATTCTTTAGGAGACAGGTCAATTACCTTGGACATGTAGTCTCGGAAAACGGCGTGGGAACGGACCCTAGCAAAGTCACCGCTGTGAAAGATTGGCCGACCCCTAAGGACAAAACGCAAGTGAGAGCATTTCTGGGATTATGCTCTTACTATAGAAGATTTGTAAAAGGCTTCTCTGACATCGCCAAACCACTTCATAGACTGACCGAAGAGAAGAGACCTTTCGTATGGGACAATAATTGTGAATCAGCCTTTCAAGAACTGAAGAAACATCTTTGCCAAACACCGATCCTTGGGTATCCAGACACAAAGGGAGAGTTCATTGTCGACACAGATGCCAGCAATATCGGTATTGGAGGTGTATTGTCCCAGCGGAAGGGTGATCAGGAGGTGGTTATCGCATATTTCAGTAAGTCACTATCTAAACCGGAAAAGAATTATTGCGTTACTCGAAGAGAGCTACTTGCTGTAGTAAAAACCTTACAGCATTTTAAGAAATACTTGCTAGGACGCAAATTTTTGGTAAGAACCGATCACGCTGCCTTGAAATGGTTATTGGAATTCAAGGACCCCGAAGGACAGGTAGCGCGATGGATTGAACAGCTTCAAGAGTTTCAGTTTGAAATTGAACACCGTGGGGGTAAAACACACAATAACGCCGAT
Source organism: Boloria selene (assembly GCA_905231865.2). Taxonomy (NCBI): domain Eukaryota; kingdom Metazoa; phylum Arthropoda; class Insecta; order Lepidoptera; family Nymphalidae; genus Boloria; species Boloria selene. The sequence goes on along the minus strand of HG993158.1, from coordinate 6,791,688 downwards.
GCCCTATCTAGAAGACCATGCGAGGAAGACTGCAAGCACTGTCACAGACAAGAAGTAAAGGAACTAGAATCTATTAAAATTATAAGAACAGATTCGATAGATGAACGAAGCGATGATGCCATGAAGAAAGCACAAGAAGAAGATCGAGACATACGACCGATCATGGAATGGTTAAGTAGTGGTAGACCAAAACCTAAGTGGATTGACATAGCACAGTACAGTACTGCTACGAAAAGCTTGTGGGCACAATGGGACAGTTTGTTGTTACACAATGGAGTATTGTGCCGCAAATGGGAGAAGACGCGTGGGAATGATAGCCATCTCCAACTAGTGGTACCTAAAATAAAAGTATCCGAGGTACTTCGGGCCTACCATGATGGTTCTTCTGGTGGACATCTAGGGGTAAAAAGAACGTTAACCAAGATCAAGGAGCGATTTTACTGGTTGCATTGTCGAGATGATGTCGAGGACTGGTGTCGGAAATGTGTACAATGTGCCTCTGTCAAAGGCCCGCAAACCAGAAGCCGGGGAGCAATGAAATTATACAACGTTGGGGCACCTTGGGAGAGAATCGCCTTAGACGTAGCAGGACCATTTCCGATTACTAACTCTGGGAACCGATATATTCTAGTTGTGATGGACTATTTCACAAAATGGCCTGAAGCATTCGCCATACCAAATCAAGAAGCTGTTACTGTTGCAAATAAATTGGTTAAAGATGTATTTTGCAGATTTGGTATCCCATTAGAAATACACAGTGATCAAGGAAGAAACTTCGAATCACAGGTGTTTCAAGAACTTTGTAAGATCATGGGGGTGCACAAAACTAGAACTACGCCTGGTCACCCACAGTCCGATGGAATGGTGGAGAGATTTAATCAAACTTTAGAACGACATCTAGCCAAGGTTGTAGATAAACATCAAAAGGATTGGGACGAGTATTTATCATTGTTCCTGCTATCTTACCGGACTGCTGTACACGAAAGCATTGCAATGACACCTGCCTTTGCCAATTTCGGAAGGGAATTACGGTTACCAGCGGATCTGTTAAGTGGTTGCCCGCCGGATACTCCAAGTTGCATCACCGAATATGCCAGTGAACTAAGAGTGAAGATGATTGGTATTCATGAGCAGATACGAGATGTAGGGCTACAAGCAAGTGAACGCATGAAGACTCGTTATGACCGGAAGGCGACAGGAACGAACTTCGAGGAAGGCTCATTGGTATGGCTGCATAACCCGGTCAGACGAAAGGGTAAATCGCCAAAGCTACAACCCAGTTGGGAGGGGCCTTATAAGGTAATAACGAAAATTAACGACGTCACTTTTCGAATTCAACGTACATCCAGAAGCCCGGCTAAAATCGTGCATGTGGACCGATTGGCCAAGTATCACGGCAACAATGATGCTCGAGACGAGCATGTCTTAGGAGGGGGTAGTGTCGCGGAATAGAGTGCGAACCCGTCATAATAGCACGCTTGTACCATGCCTTACAACAGCGAATGTCAATTTATAACTTTTGACAATTAGATAACAAGAACAGTTTATTGCAAATTTTAATGTGTCAGAGAGAGAGAGAGCATTTTCAAGAAAGATTTGGAAGTTACTAGAAACATTTTGAACTTTCGATACTAGAATGTTCTATATTTACGCATATAAAAAGGCCGGCAGTGTGTCGAGAGATCAGTTGATGTTCGGAGCTAAGTGAAGATTGCGAAGAGATACGAAATAGTGAAAAAGTGAAGAAGAGTATAGTGAATTATTAAAAGTGGTGGATTATAGTGCTCAGAGACTAAATTAAACTAGTGCTGCGTACAGACTGCGCGTGTATATAAGGTGTAAATAAAACATCTTTAGTGCGAGAACGTTTTTAATTTCCGATCCCGAACCCGTAGTACGTAACAATATATACGATACTAACAACAAAAAAACAATTTTTAAATTTTTTGCCTTTGTCTGTCTGTTTGTTCAGGATAATCTCTGAAACGGCTGGACCGATTTTGACGGGACTTTCGCTTGCAGATAGCTAATGTTTTAAGGCGTAACTTAGGCTACTTTTAACCGACTTTAAAAAAGGAGGAGTTTATATTTTAGAAACTTAATTTATTTTGACTAGCGGAACCCGTGGCTTCGCTGACGCTAAACCTAGGGACGAATCCGAGCAAAGCTATCATAAGATTAAAGTTTTATAACATTTTGTTACTAACAGTAATCTATATCTTCCACCAATTAATAAACTATCTTTGTACTAAGCTTCATCCAAATCAGTCCAGCCATTTTAACGCGAAGAAGTGACAAACATACACACACACACACACATTTACAATAGTAATGTCATTTAAAAGCTTATTCACCATTAAAATATACAATTCTTTATAGTAAAAAATAATGTTTTCATGTGAAAATTACATTACGTACAATACATATATGTATATGGATAGAAATAACAGAGTATTGACTATATTAGGAGGGCCCGTCGTAATGCAGCTACCACACCTGCGATTCAATTAATAGTGTAATTAAATTTTATGCGTCTTTAAAGTCGAAATCGAAGTCACGAAGAGAAAAAGGCGAGTTTAAAACACTGCGTTTAACTTTTACCTTTTTGTTGCTTATTTCGATGGCTTGTGTGCGTAAAAATGGTGTAAAATTATATATTCCTTTGGAGTTCAAGAATACTTTTTTAAATATAGGAATGAAATATAATATACTAATAAAACGCATAGTATCCTACTAATAATTTGAATTACAACCCTTTCATGCAAAGATTACTGGATTATGATGGATTTTTACATACAATTTATAGAGATATGCATATGCTATATGCTTAAAAGATTTTTTTTGCTTACGAACTACATATATATGCATAATAAACCTAAACACTACATACCTATTAAGTTTAGTCAATATCACTATTATTTCACTATAAGAATGGATTTTTTTAATACTTTCTACAGCATTAAGTAAAAAAATAGCTTTTGCTACTCTCATTAGAACCATCTATGTGACAGTGAAAGTAATATTAAAATTATTTTAGCCGGGATACGAATTTTTATAACAGGGCGATTATCGTACATTTGGTAAAGCCTCGGACAAAAAGTCATAAGCGATCAATTAACAAAAGTGATTTTGAAAAACTTTTTTTAAAATAATATATAGTTTAGTCTGTTCCAACTGTCATTTATTTTGAGTAAACAGGGTAAAAATACAAAAATTCGCGAACAAAACTACATGAATTATGAAGTTTTATATTTTTATAACATTTCAGCAATAATATTTAATATATAAAACACGCATGTGTGGTAACAACATTAAGTGTTATCTTATAGTACTTCCGCAATAACTTTCTTCTAGACCTTTTTTACTATTATTATCTCTTTCCAAATACGTACGTAGTAAGTAAACTATACACAAGATATGAGAAAGAACACAGAGTTTGTAATCTTACTGTGCCAGCGGTCGCGGGTTCGAGTCCTGATGGGGATATTCAATTGTGGGATGAACAGAAATGTTTATATTCCATTTATAGGTGTTTATTATTGTGTTTATTCATCATATGTAGGTATTTGTAATAATGACGACATGTTTGGCTCAGTTGGTAGTGGCCCTACATTCTACGCTAGCGGTCGCGGTTCGAGTCTCGTTGGGGGCACTCATTTGTTGAGCACCAATGTTTGTACTCCAGTCATGGATGTTTATATTTATAATATGTATGTATTAAAAACTTATATATGTATATCAACTATCTGGTTTCCGTAACACAAGCTTCCTTCGTAGCTTACCACGGAACTAGATGGCGCTGTGTGTAATTATGTCCAACATATTTATTTAAAGTTATACATGTGTAGTATATCAACTATCTGGTATCCATGACAGTTGATCCATAGGAACATGATAGCGCTGTCTGTCAATGGTTCATATTCGACTCAGAAATTTTGGAATAGGTATGTAAAATTGACAAATCTTTTGTGAGATTAGTTTTGAGTTTGAAGTGAAAGCATATAAATTGTTTGAAAATGTATAAGTAATGTGTCTGTTTGTACGTAAGTTATTTGGTAAACCTAATAAAGAAAAAAAAAGTGCGTGTGTACAAAGTACACATGTCAGAAGTAAAACTTGAATTTAAATTAAGGCTAACTCTTCCCCGTCTCTGAGCGCCTGGTACTATGGACTTATTTTTTCGTTTCATCGAGTTTGAAATCACTACGATTCTAAAGAAGTTTCACTTCAAAAAAAGTTTTCGAGTGTCGACTGACTCGGTGGTCTAGTGACTAGCTGGTAAGGTTGCAAATCTAAAGGTCCTAGATTGTGTCCCGAGTCTTACGTAATATAGTTATTGGGGTTTTAAGTTATTTCCAATGAAATCTCAGTAAATCTTTTCTTATTATAAAATAACGTATGACGAGAGTGCAAGATATTTTAAATTGTAATAAATTTTATTTTTGAGATAAAGAAATAAGTTTTAGATGAAGTTTTGTAGATTCAAAGCTAAGCTAACAGTTAGGCTTTTCCCACGCTCCCGTATAAAGCGGGATCTTTAGATCATAATGGACTAAATTCCAAATAGACAATATACAGTTAGTAACTATGGGGTCTCATGGGACAAGAAAATTCAATTAGTGGTTAATAGATGGTGTTATATTATATTCTGAATCAAAAATCCCATAAGTAATAAAATTTTTATTCATTACTATCTTTACCCGCGGCTTCGCCCGCGTTCCTTTTTTAATTGCTAATCAACCTCATTGGGTTGATCTGTAAGATGCCTGAAAGTTTCTTCAAAATTACTCTAGCTATTTCAGAACCCATTGTTAAAACAAACAATTTTTTAATTTTTCGTAATAAATCTTTTTTTAATAAAATATAGTCTATGTTACTTCTAATACGTCCAAGAATATGTGTACAAAGTTTCATGATGATCGGTTGAGTAGTTTTCGCGTGAACGCGTAACAAGCAAACTTACATTCACATTTATAATATTAGTAGGGATTATCGGTACAGAGGCCGAGATTTTACTTTTTAATTATTTTGTCAATGGCCGCATCACGAGAAAACCACTGGACAGATTTTGTTGGAATTTGGTACGAAGATATCCGGGTCAACATATTATAGGATACTCTTTAGAGCAGGATACTATTTAATTTCTAAGAAATCTATAAAAGTTGTTGAAATTTTCCTATATAAATCATAGTTAAATTATATACTAGCGACTCACCCTCGATTTAGCGTAAGCGAAGCCGCGGGTTCCGCTAGTTAGATACTACTAAAATCTTTCTCGAGAACCACTCTATCCATTGGTGAAAACAGCATGAAAATCGGTGCAGTAGTTTTTAAGTTTTTTGTAGACAGACAGATGTGGCGGAGGACTTTATTTTATAATATGTAGTGTTTTAACTAGTATATTCCTAAGATGTTATCTATTCTAATATTATAAATCTGAAAAGTTTGTTTGCTTGTTTGGTTGAATGCGCTAATCTCAGGAACTACAGGTCCGAATTGAAAAATTATTTTTGTGTTGGAGGGTCCGTTTATTGAAGAAGGCTATAGGCTATATTACATCACGCTACGACCAATATGAGCGGAGCATCAATGAAAAATGTTGCAAAAACGGGCGTTAGTTCTGCGAGGTACTGTACCACGCGACTCAGAAAGAATTTGGTTTCCGGACTACATCACGTACGACCGACAAAAGCGGACCATCAATGAAAAATGTTGCAAAAACGGGAGAAAAATATTTCTTTTGATTTTCTAGCCTTTAGAACGCGAGCGGAGCCGCGGGAAATGCTAGTCTTTTATAAAATTATTTGTTGTATAATATTCTCCTACTATCAACAGAACCAGTATGTAAATATAGCTTCCTCATTAAGATTAGATGATAATTTTAAAATTTACACTTGACACACAAACATACATAAGATATTTTATTGTTATAGCGTTCTATTATTAGTCATTCTTATTTTTATAATATGTTTGAGCGAAATATTTTTTAATTTAATCAAAATAACGCATTGACTCATAACATATTTATTTATTTAGTAGAAAACCCCTTGATAATAAAGAAATTAAATTTTCTAATAAAATTAAACAAAAGTAGCCTAAGTTACTCTTTATAACATTAGCTATCTAAGAGTGAAAGTCCAGTCAAAATCGTTCCAGCCGTTTCAGATTAGCCTGAACAAACAGAAAAGAATTATAAAAACGAAGTATGTTTCTAAATATATAGACGACACGTTTGGCGAGGTCGCGGGTTCGAGTTCCGCTGGGGGATTCATTTGTTTGTAGTCGTCTTTTTTTTCTGAATTTCGAGTGCTGTTGGCCCTACTGGCCTTGACAGCGTCACCGGGCGGGGAGGCGGACAGAAGGTCCTGCCTTAAAGGGAGCATGAAGCTCGAAACGGGTGTAGTTTCGTAAGGGCACCTCCTGCGAGGGTCGGACAACGGCTTACGAAACTGTCATGGGTGTTTATAGATTTATGATCTAATTTGAATGTATTTAAACTGATATATATATAGTATATCAACTGTCTGGTATCCGTAACACAAGCTTACTTCGTAGCTTACCACGGAACTAGATGGCGCTGTGTGTAACTGAGCTGTGTCTCAACATATATATTTTAATTTTAAATAGACCCTACCATTTATATCACCAACGCTTTATTCAAACGTCCCTCATTGTCACCTCGACTTGAAATAATAATCTTATTGTATTCTTATCGTATTTGATTGTTATCACTGCTATGAAAATGAAAGCCTCGGTGGTGTAGTGGGTAGCATGTACGTCAGTAGATCTGGAAGTCCTGGGTTCGAGTTCTGAGTCGGTCTAAATTTCGAGCTTCGCAGTTCGATGAAAAGGAGAAAGAGCATCGCTTTGCTAATTAAATGAGATTATTTATTTATTTACTTTAGTTTTTAGTGTCTTGAATTATTCAATTTTTAAGTATTGAAAGTAGTTTTTAAACTTTATTTCAGGCCCTCAAACTGATATTTTGCTAATATAAGCAGCGCACAGACACGCGGATAATTTATTATTATTGAAGACTAGTTGACCGCCCTCGCTCCACACAGCTTTATTCCCTAGATACGTTTTAACGATCAGCATACATTTTTAAGAGATTTTCAATATCTCGCTTCGCTCGATTCCGTCAAAAGGTGCTTCCTGCCAAATTTAAATTTTGTAACACAAAAATCTGTCCCATAATTAAATTACATAAATATTTTAAAATAAAAGTTGCCTAAACTACTCCTTATAACATTAGCTATCTGCGATTAAAAGTCCCATCTAAATCGGTTTAGCCGTTTCAGAGATTAGCCTGAACAGACAGACAAAAAAACAAAATGTGTTTTAGTTGCTAGTATCGTATATACTTTCATATGCATTTAGTGAAAGGCTGTCAATTTGAAATTAAAAACGGACACACAAATTTTATTTATATTTATACTTAGAAGTATATTATAATTAGTATATATATTACAATTAAATTGTTTCAGACTACACTCCCTGCGAGCCGACGATAGAAGGCAACCTCGCTACGTACATGCTTGATCTACTCGACTACCAGAAGTGCGCGGTTATGCGAATCCTCAACACATACACAGTAAGAAACAGATTACTACTAATCTATACTAATATTATAAAGCTGAAGAGTTTGTTTATTTTTTTGTGTGTTTGTTTGTTTGGTTGAACGTGCTAATTTCAGGAACTATTGGTCCAAATTAAAAAATTCTTTGTGTGTTGGATAGTCCGTTTATCGAGGAAGGCTATAGGCTATTATCACGCTACGACCAATAAGAGCGGAGCATCTAAGAAAAATATTCCAAGAACGGGAAGGGCGAGCGTTAGTTCTGCGAGATACCACGCGACTCAGTAAGAATCCCGTTTCCGGTCTTTAGAACTCGTGCTAAGCCGCGGGAAATGTTAGTTATATACAAAAAAGTTTTATGTGTAAACGTTTGTCACTCCTTCAGTCTTAAACGGCTGGACGGATTTTGATAAAATTTTGTTTACAGATAGAGGGAGGACGTAGGTTACGATCCTGCGACGACCTATTATGATGGGGTAGGTGTTTTGGGTTGTAATGTGAGTGGTAGGTTAGGAGTTCGAATCTCGCACCTCTGATATTTTCATGTGCGAATTATTTCTAACATCATTACCACTTGTCTTATGGTAAAGGAATGTCTGAGAGAACCTAGCAAGTTTTCGACAGCTGTGAAATCCGCCAACATGTACTTAACCAGCGTGGTGGACTATGGCCTGAACCTCCTCATGATGAAGAGGGGTCTGTACCGGTCACCGGGACGTAAAAAAGGTCTAAATACTTCGGTATTTGTAAGGAAACTTGCATATCACTTGCTACTTCATGTTACTTTGACGTTAGGACTTGAAAAACCTAGTCTCTATGAAGGGTACTACTGTTTATGCTAGATCCGGTTTTAAAGTTCCTCTTCCGCATACTATCGATGTAATTTTTTTAAATGAGTTTGAACTCACGTACACTCTCATGTCTATACTATATTATAAATCTGAAGAGATTGTTTGTTTGTTTGGTTGAACGCGCTAATCTCAATAACTACTGGTCTGAATTGAAAAATTCTTTTTGTGTTGGATAGTCCGTTTATTGAGGAAGGCTATAGGCTATATTACATCACGCTACGATCAATAGGGGCGGTGCATCTATGAAAATTATTGAAAGAAAACGGGAAAGAAATATTTCTTTCGAGTTTCAGCCTTTAGAACGCGAGTAGAGTATATACGTAAACATTTACAATACACAATACATAATACATATACATAATACATATACATCATACATGTATATAATATACAATATAATATAAGCTTTTGGAAACAAACAAAATAAACAGTAAGAGTTATTGAAGTAGATAGTCAATATTTCTTACACTTTGAGCATCTCTAAGGAAGTTTGTTAAGATACGTGTTTGAGAACAAAGATATACTAAAAGTTGGGTTTTAGACCATATTGTATGGTAATAAAGATCAAAGTTATTTGTTCAAAGTATATAGAAACGGCAATTTTATGTTACATATAAGGAGTTGAAGATCCTGGATGACAGTTTTTGCGCACTTCCCGTTACTTTTTTTTGACGCCAACGAAATATATTATACTGGACGTATACAATAGTTACATACAAGCGTTTACCTGCGATTTTACATGCGAATATTTTTATTTATTTATTTAATGGATATGCCAACAATATATTGTAAATACATTAAAAAATATTATTTCTAAAAGTGACACAGACAGTGGTAGCCCAGCGGTTACGCGTCGCTTGGATAACCGAGTGATGCGGGTTCAAATCCGGGTCTCGCACCTCTGATATTTTTATGTGCGAATCATTTATATCGTGATTACCACTTGTCTTACGGTGAAGGAAAACATCGTGAGGAAACCTGCATGTCTGAGAAAACTTAACAAGTTTTCGTGCGACATGTGAAGTCCGCCAACACGCACTAGGCCAGCGCGGTGGACTATGGCCTGATCCCCCTCGTACTGATGGAGGCCCGTGCCCAGCAGTGGGACGTTAATAAGGGCTGATGATGATGATGTATTTAAAATTCATATATATGTAGTATATCAACTATCTGGTATCCGTAACACGAGCCTCGTAGCTTAGTACGGTACTAGATGGTGCTGTTGTAATATTGTCCCAACATATTTATTTATATGTATGTTTTACATAAATAAATTATTTTCAGGGCAGACGTACTTTCTACCATAAAATCGTGATAGAAGATTCGTCTGGTGGGAGGGAGGTAGTGCCTGTGCGATGCATGGTGACAGGCAAGATGCGGGCCATCGCCAGGCGGGCTGTGGAACCCTTCCCCTTGGACTTCAACGAACCTGAGTAAGTTTAGACTATTCAAAACGACTCAAAACTAAATTAAAGTAAATATTTTAATATATTCACGCAAATATTTGATACTACACTTTAAGATAAAAAATTTTCAAACTTTGAATGTCGTATTTATTTATATCAAAAGTCTAAAAAATTTGTTTCAGGATTTTAGCTATAAAAATAATAGTTTAAAAAAACAAAAAAACACGCGTGGGGTGCTTTTTAAGATATTATCGAAATGATAATGACACCATGCACCCCACGCTTTTTTTAAAATAAAATTTTATTTTCTATTTTTTAGTTCGGTTTTCTATAAAAAGCGTGTTTTTTAGTTTTTTTAAACTATTATTTATTTTCTACTTTTTCTAGCAAAAATCATATTTTGCAAATTGAAAAATGGAATAATTTTATCAAATTAGTGTATTGTCATCGGTCCTCAATAAATCTACAAAGTTTGAACGAAATCTGGCCGTTTAAAGTGGGTCAAAATCGCGCCCAAAGAAGTCGGTTACAAACAAACATACAAACATACAGGTGAAGCTAATAAAAAGCGTGTAAAAATGACGTAATTTCCATACAAACTTTCATCTCCTATTTCAATCCCTTACAGCCTTTTTTGCGCCTTGAGTAGCCTATGTACTTTCTCAGGCTCTAGACTATCTGTGTACTAAATTTCATTCAAATAAGTTCAATAGTTTTGGCGTGAAAGCGCGATAGACAAACAGACAGACAGATAGAGTTACTTTCGCACTTATGATATTAATAAGGATTTCCAATGAGAATATCTCTTAGAACTGATATAACACAAGCTTTTGTAAGGATCTCTGGAGCCATTTTCATCCTAGTGGATAGACTTTGACACTGCCTAAGACTTTGCGTCAAAACTTTAAGCCTTTGACAAAAATCTAAGAAAAACCATAAAAAAATTAAAATTATAGTTTTATTTCATTTCTAAGACTTAAAAATGTTTTTTTTTTCCAGTGTTTTGAACATCACAAGGTACATGGAAGGGCACGCTGCTGATCCCATCTTAGGTGCGGCCGTCAAGCAGAACGGAAAGCAGTAAGTACTGTTTACATTATAATTCTATTCTAAATCTATACTAATATTATAAAGCTGAGTTTGTTTGTTTGTTTTGTTGAACGCACTAATCTCAGGACTACTGGTCCGAATTGAAAAATTCTTTGTGTTTAGCCTAAGCCACGGAAAGGTATTCGATATAATCGAATTATATTATATCTACTAGTTAGTAAGGCTTATAGCGAGTAAAGCCACGGGTTCCGCTGGTAAAAAAAAAATTCTAAAATATAACCTTCTTCTTTTTTGAAGTCGGTAAAAAGTTGCCAAAGTTACGCCTAATAACATTAGCTATCTGCCAGTGAAAGTTCCGTCAAAATCGGTCCAGCCGTTTCAGAGATTAGCCGAAACAAACAGACAAACAGACAGACAGACTAACAGTCAAACATTTTAAAAATTGATTTTTTGTTGCTAATTTCGTATATACTTTGGTATGCATTTAGTGAAAAATCTGTTAATTTGAAATTAAAAACAAACATCTAATTTTATTTATATGTATAGATGTATAGATTACTACTAGCTGACCTGTCAAACCTTGTGCAATATAAACTGTGTAGTAGGATGATGAGAAACGAACTTTGCTACCAATCCTACCAAATATACAAAAAAATCATTAAAATCGATCAAGCCGTTTTGGCAAATTACGACAAGCACCGTGACACAAACAAAGATATTTAGATACATTAGAGATATTTCTTGAATATTTCACCTTGAATTTAACTTATGCTTAATTTTACATAATATAATAACGTTATATAATATGGCAGAGGTCAACTCCGCTTAAAAGGCAGACTAAAACGCCGGAAACGTCAGAAAGAATTATAAAATTATGTGTATTTAGTCCATTTTAATGGCCCACAGCTGGGGTGGGCCATTAAAAAGGCTTTCTTCAATATGAGGGAATCAGGCCATAGTACGGGTTGGCGGACTATGTACTATGTCTTTCGACAACTAGCTAAGTTCTTTTATATAAGCAGGTTTCCTTACGATATTTTTCTTCACCATAAGACAATTAGTGGTAATCATGTTTTGCGTTTGGCGCAGTTTGTAGTGACCCTACTTTCTTGCACCAGCAGTCGCGGGTTCGAGTCCTGCTGGGGGCATTCATTTGTTAAACTCAGATGTGTGTACTTCAGTCATTGGTGTTTATATTTATAATATGTAGTATATCAACTATCTGGTATCCGTAACACAAGCCTCGTAGCTTACCACGGAACTAGATGGCGCTGTGTATATCAATGTCCCAACGTAAACGATTCGCTCTTAAAACCTTTAAACGATTTGCCTACAGGGTCTCAGGTGAAATATCAGTGAGTCCAGGCACTCCATTGTCAATGGAAATATTTCTGGATGAGTCATCGAAGTCCGTATACGGCCTGCTCGTGAACTACATGCGTGTTACTGATACCGGGAAGCAACAAGAGACTATTATTTTCAATGGGTAAGTACTAAGTAGTAATATATAAAGCATAGTAATTGACTGCCTCAGTGGTGTAGTGGCTAGCATGTACGGTCATACATCCTGAGAGGTCCTGGGTTCGAGTCCCGGGTCGGGTCAAGTTTAATTATTGAGTCTTTCTGTTTAGTAAGCCTCAGTAATAGCCCGGAGTTGGGAAGTTGGGGTGAGTCACCCCCGTGAGAGCACGTAAAGCCGTCGGTCCTGCGCCTTAGCTCTCACTGGTCGTGTCTAATGTCGTCCCACCGGAGTATGAGAGTGATAGGAACAGAGAGTGCACTTGTGTCTGCGCGAACACTTGTGCACTATAATATCTCCTACGCAGTTGGCCAGTCTCAATGAGATTGACCGCCATGGCCGGAATCGGTCGGAGAACATTATTATTAAAGCATAGCATAAGCATATATAAAAATACTATTATTTTCAATGGGTATTGTACATATATGAAGAAGAAGAAGAGAATTTGTGTATTGATATCTTCACTACATAATATTTAACTGCCTCGGTGGTGTAGTGGCTAACATGTACGGTCGCACAGCGGGAGGTCCTGGGTTCAAGTCCCGGGACGGGCCAATTAAAAAAAAAGGCTGTGTTTTACCCTCGTGCCTCGGAGAGATATAAAATGTTGATCTTAAACAAGCGACTCACCCTCACTTCGCTTGGGTTCGTCCCTAGATTTAGCGCGAGCGAAGCCGCGGGTTCCACTAGTAATGTAAATGTGTGTGTAATGACTAATAGTGTAATATTGTGTATTTTTTGTTTTCATTTTTATACATAACTAGATATATACTATTTAAATAACTATTTAATTTAAAATAATTTCAGATGCTCAGTAGATCCGTACCTGTTCGACAACTTCCTGACATCAGACGGAAAGAACTTAACAGCGAAGTTCAGAGCTTTCAAGTTTCCAGACACTACGTACGTGCAATTCAAAGGCACTGTCACCGTCTGCTTGGATAAATGTCAGGGGGTAAGTTTTTCATCCCCTAATGTAAAAATAGTATTGTTATAAACTGAACTTAAAGTTAAGTTAAACGGTTAAACCAACTTTTTATATATTAGGCTTTGTTTGCAGTTATTAGTTTTTTCAGACGGCAAAAGAATAAAGCTAAGTAACTTCTTTTTGTGGTGAAAAATTCTTTTTGTGTTGGATAGTTCGTTCTTCGTTTATTGAGGAAGGCTATAGGCTATATTTCAACACGCTACGACCAATAGGAGCTGAAAATATTTAAAAAATGCAGCAAAAACGGAAAGGGCGGGCGTTAGTTCTGCGAAGTACCGTACCGTGACTCAAAAATAATTTGGTTTCCGGTCTTTAGAACGCGTGCGAAGCAGTGGGAAATGCTAGTTATCGATATAGAAACTAAAGCTATAGTCTTTAGAACTTTTGTCCGTCTGTCTGTGACCGCGTTACAAGAAAATCACTGGATTTAAAAATTTTAATTAAATTAGGCATAAAGATAGCTGGTTGTCCGGTTTTACATATAGAATACATGTTACTGCGTGAAAATATTTCATTTCTAAGATATCTATACTAACCCTTTTAAGTTTATCTAATAAATTGTCTAAAATATGCCAAAATTATATTCTACCTTTGACATTTAACCATTTTCTGACATTTAAAGCTAAAGTAAATACGCCCCCGTTTACCGCCTTCTCTGTTCCTTTGCCTAGCAACATATATTTTAACGAGCACAGATAATATTATTAAGGTCAAAAGGTTATTGTTTTCAATACATATAAATAAAATTGGAGTTTCTGTTTGTAATTTCAAATTAACAGCTTTTCACTAAATGCATATGAAAATATACATATTATCCTACTCCTACGGTAGGTACCTACTTACATCAAAAATATTTTTATTTAAATTTTCGTCTGTCTGTCTGGTAGTTCCATCTAAACTCAGAACTCGGCTGGGCCGATTTTGACGGGAATTTTACTCGCAGATAGCTAATGTTATAAGGAAAAACTTAGGCTACCTTTATGTTATTAGAAAATTATAACAACCATTTAATTTATTATGAATTATGTCGGGTTTGCTAGTTTAGTATATACTATATTTAGATATTTTGTTAACGACAGAATTCGTTTACCAGAGTGATAGACGTTATGAATAATGCTGATGATGTTTGTAAGCACGTTTTTAAAGACTAATTATAAAGATTACTCTATACTTCAAAACTAGCATTTCCCGCGGCCCGCGTTCTAAAGACCGGAAACCAAATTTTTTGTGAGTCGCGCGGTATGATACCTCTCGCCATGCACGTATTACCTAAGGACCAGTCATAAAATACAAATGCATGAAAACACTTTCAACCATTTGAAGTATAACGCACACAAAGAATTGACACAATACATCAAAATTCACTCTAATGCTAGTGCTTGAACGTAGTCGATAAAATACATACATCAATGACATTTTAAATATTAATAATAAATATTGTTTGATTTTTCGCCGACAATCAAACCCAGAACGTTCGAATGGGAAAGAAAAGGCGTATCATAAATAAGCTGTAAGGCAAAGAAAATAAAGGGAGAATAAAGGTGGGGTAAGCTTCCGGTATTTATATTTTAATTATACTAAAATAAGCAGGACATTGTTATGAACTTTTTACTCAATTATAGTTATTATAGACTTCAAATTTTTTGTTAAGAATTTCTTTTCTCTTTCGAGAAGGATCCCTAGGAAATCTAAAATTTTGTGTAATTTATGTGTTAAAATAAAATAAAAATTAAGTACACATACTAATTATAATTTTTGCATTTATAATGTTTTTATTTAATTATAAAAATATTATTATAAATTTATTGTCATCAGATTGTAGGATACTGCGATAAAAGTATTTTATGTTATTGTACTGTACAAATTACATCCATTATTCGCTTAGTTATTTCGTCAAATATCGATATATTTTTCGACATTGTCAAGCACTAGTCGATGTCAAATGGACTTACTCGACGGTTCTGTCATTTGTTTTGAACGGTATAATCCAGCCATTTTATGATGGTTGTCAGATGTCAACAATACATAGATATATCGACTATATTTAACATAGTTGAATAATACGAAATTTTATTTTACATTTACTTAAATTTTGTGATAAATAACATTAAATGTAATAAAATATATTACTTACAAGTGAAAAGAAATAGTGCTGCTTCCGCTGCTTTAGTTTTTACACCATCTAATAGAACATTTAGTCATTTTTGGGAGATGTTTTGTTGACAAGTAAGTGCTTGAGACTGACGTAAAATCAAACGGCCAGGCCTAAAATATCCTGATTACTGTCAAGGCCGGTAAAGGTACGTCAGCTTATGTGTCTCGTCCTTAGTTAATACGTCTATGCCTCTCGCATTTAGTGAACACTATATCATAATATATCGTATAACAGCACTTAACGCGTGTATTAGTTAAAGGTAGCTTATTCCCGACGTTTCGGCCGGGTTGCACCAGCTGTCACCTCGGAGACTGCGAGATCAATGTTTTTGTTTAGTGAACACAGCCTATTAAAATTTAAATTGTTATTACAATAATTATTCTTCGTTTTCATAACAGGTACAGTGCAGTAATGGCGTAACAGCGTACGGTCGAAGACGTCGCTCACTGCCCTCTACCGCGGACGCCAACAGAGTGTACGAGGTGTCTCTCACTACCATCATCAAGGTGGACTGGCTCGATGAAGAAAGAAAGGAAGGTGAGTGTAGAAACCCTTGGGCCATGGAGTCAAAGTGCTAAGCATTTTTTAAAAGACATAACACCTCGTCTTATCACCTCGTCTTATCACCTCTACTGGTGACAGGAGAGCTGGCTCATTTTTCGCCCAAAGAATCGGCATTGCCATTCAGCGGGGGAATGCGGCCAGCATTCTTGCCACTATTCCGCGCGGACACTTGTACAGTAATAATTAAGTGTATATTTCCTTTGTACAAATAGTTAAGTTTACTTGTAATTTCCTTTATTGTAAATAGGTGAGTTAATAAAGAGTAATATCAAATATTATGTTTAGATGACACCCTTGAAAATTCTTTAACTTCTCTTAGACATGCTGTTTTTTTTTCACTTGGACCGAATCCGACACGAAGCGAACTAATAAATACTAATTAGTATTTTTTTTAATATTGTTATTATTATTCATATTCAATTTTCAAAAATTTAAAATTAAGTAGGTACTACTAATATTCAAATAAAGTAAACTGCATAACTATATCGAGAACAGTAGCATAAATAGAAAAATCACGCTGCTACGAGTATATTTGGCTTCGAAAATGATTTTACCGTCTCTTTTTAGAGTTATATTTTTTTAGTTTTTAACAAATTAGTATTGTTGGCTTCAGTCACATATTCTGAATTTGCTTAATTATTCAACGTACTTGTATATAGATACTAAAACGAATTTCTCTTTACAGAATACGTTTTAACCGTTCCAAAACATTTAAAAGTGGCAAATCAACTGCTGGGAGACACAGACGGTACACCCGCAACAGTGGAGCAAACCCAGGATAGTAAACTAGTATATTACGTTAATAGAAACTTCGCCAACGTACATACATACAGTTGCCTGCTTCTTATTAGCTGTTTACTAATTTTGTTTAAATAATCACAATGGGATCAAAAAAAACATATAATCTAAGGTTAACCATAGGTACTTTCAAAAATTTCAATACTCAAAATTTACTTTTTCCATGTTTTCGGAGATTTTCCTCGGTTTAAATACTTATTTGTGAACTTTGAATAAAGTAATCCATTTTAAAAGTTACGTTTTGTAGTGGTTAAGTGAAAGTGATGAATAATCTAATTTTAAGTGCCTTCCTAACTTAGAATTTGCCGAAAAAGTTAAATAATAATGGCGTAAACAATAAAAATAAAATACAAATAACATTAAAACAAGAAAATATATTAATTATTAAAAAAGCAATGAAAAAAGTTTCGCTCGCAATATTGAATTTCTGACAGGTGTCGCCATTTTGAATATTTTTCTTTTTTGGCGCAAATAATGCGCTAACGCATTTAAGTTTACTAGTCTTTAATAATATGTTGTGTAAGAAATAGACAGTGTTAATAACTCTACCATTTTTATATTTTTGCTCCGCTATTTTTACCAATAACTATAAGATTATAATATAAAATATTAACACAAAAAAAAACTTTTATAAAAGAAACAGTTTGTGTACTTAAAAATCGCTGTTTTTGACAATATGTATATCAAAATTTGTTTCGATTTTTTTAAAGCAGTAAACAGCTCTAACTCTGTGGTGCTTCAATAATAATCACTTTTGTGAAAATAACAATACGTAATAGTTTTAAGAATATTAAAAAATTAAACCTCTATTTCATTGAAGTTTTATTAATTATTTTTAACAGTAAGGAATTATTTAGAACATGAAATAAGTACCGATATTTTTTAATTACGATCATTAAAGCCATGATCATCGAGATTATTTTAAAAGCGTTCCAGTTTAACACAGATTATTCTACTAATGTCACTTAAAATTTAAAATTTACGAAGGAATTTGGTTTAATTGAGGAAAAGAAAGAAGCAATGTCTTATAATATAAGTAAGAATCAAAAATCTGAAAAACATTTAAGTAAAAACACAAAAAATCTTGCTATTATAAACTTATTTTTAATAACTCCTGAGTGCTAGTCAGAATCACTCCCCGTTTTCCAATTACAGCACTAAAGCGAATTATGCGATATAATGCTCAACGTTGAATGTTCCAACTACAGCAACGTTTTGACAATCGAGCACTCTCAAAAGGTACACACACAGCTTTCGTGTGATGCGTGCATTTTTATTCTATTAATATTTTTTATGAGTAGGAAAATCTGACTGTATAACATAAGGTCTCTAATAAAACCCTACATTTTCACCATTAGTTATATTTACATCTAATTCGTGAAATAAAAAAAACTAATTGAAGATTTCAGTCTTTTAATAGAACCATTACTAATCAAAAACTAACACAGAAACATTACAAAGAAAAAATACAATAAAAAACTTTAATCTCAATTCCTAAATATAAAATTGGACAGACGTGTTTAGTTTAAAATGCATTTTAGATAATTTATCATTTTTTTAAAAGCATTCTATTTATTTATTTGTAAGGAATATTTATACTGGCAACATTTTATTTAATTATTAATTTTACTCTTCTATACTTTAAATATTGTATACACTGTTGAGTTAAATGATAAATTGTCTAAAATGTACTGTTCAAAATACTATAAACCTTATTTATAAAGTAATTACAAAAATCTTTCTAATATAGGTACAATGCAGAAATATGGACAGTAAAATTAACTGCGTTAAAATTCAAGTTACAGAACAACAAACAATTTTTACTTATTAATAAATAAGAAACAATTATTTGCTTCGTTTTAAACTATATTTCATGTTTATTGCATAAAAATGTACAAAACCTTTATGCGAATACAATTTTCTTCATTTTTACATTAATTACGGTATTATTAATACGGTATCTGTAAATAACTCAATATGATATTATGTCAGTCAAGATGTCAAAAGTTACCAATAAACAAAGTCGTGAAGGCAGCTTTAATCAATTTTATTTGGATTTACTTGTTATAAACGTTTTATCAATTGTTTTATAGTCTTTCTTTTCTTATAAAAATAGAAAAAAAATCAAGAAATAAGCTTTTTGCGAAATAATAAAAAAACAATTCTACTCAAACTTTAAAATTACAATAAAATTCATACCTATTTATTCATTAGAAAATTTAGAATTGTGCGTAAAAGAAGGAACTTTTATTTTGAAATTTTAAATAGTAACATTTTAGAAACATAATACTTTCTTACATTTACGCGAATATTTAACATTTTAAATAAAACTTTTTTTATTTATTCACGGTTTTATTTTGCAATAAAAAATTCGAATAAATAGTTTTATTTAAAATTTTAACACTTTAAAAGAATTATGAATATATATCTAATAACAAATTTATTGATTAAAATAACTACTGAAGTAAACGAGTAAAAATTTTCCAATGAAATTACGTCGTCGGACAGACGGACATTTTATTGGAACATTCTTCTTATATAATACGTATAGTAGATACATTAGAACTGATACTAAATACACAACTAACGAACCGCTAAAAGCTTAAAAATAGTATTATTTACAAAATATATTGCTTTAATGGAAGAATTTCGATTAAATTTGGGCAATATACAATATAAAAATCGAGCATGAAAATCGAATACGACGAATCGATATCTCATTCGATGAAATAATACATCGATTACACAAATTTTATATGATGAATCGATTATTTATTGGCTCGAAAGAATATCGATAAGGAACTAAATATAATAATTTGTCTTTATTCAATTTAGTTCTCATAACACGACTCTCTAACAAACTACTTGGCACACGATTCTATACAACTATAAGAAAATTTTCATCAACAACGTTTTAACTCTGAAACAATCAAAAATATAAGATTTTCATACAAATTGATGCATAATATTTTATTACACAGTATAATTTTAAAAGTTGTTGAATAATCTACATTAAATATATAGTTACATCAAAATCGACAGAAAAATAGTTACTACAAATAAAAATCGATAAAATTGAAAGCGTAGTGAACTAAAAGACAGTCTTGTAAATATTTTAATTGAATTTTAATCTTAGAGCCACAAGAATCAAAATTGACACAAAAATATTAAAACAATCGTGAAGATGTAACTAATTTAAATTATAATGCACAATCGTTAATTATTATTGTAAAAAATATGCAGTACAAATGTTATTTTAAACATCCATAGAAGTTAGTACTTTACCGTAAATTCTAATAATCAATTTAAAAAAAGTATTTAAAAATATTGTCATAAATATACTTAAGTAGATGCTTTTTACAGCCCTGTAATACTTTGTGTCAGTATCACGATCGTGTCGTCTCTTTCGCACCTATCAAAAATATACGCTGTTTCTCTCACACTTGGGCGTATAATTTGTTTTTCCTTAGAAATACCCACTACGCCAATAAACAACGAACTAATAAAATATTTAGTAAATGTTAGAATTATTGAGTATTTTAGAATGTCAATTCCTTTGTTTCATTTTAGAGAGCAATAGTTATTCTAGAAAAGGAGTATAAGTCAAAATATGTCGTTTCTACTTTCATTCCGAACAATTCAATCGATTACGTTTCAAAAATCTTTTCGTTATGTCTAAAACTACGATCATTAAAAACTATTTACACTGACATTTCGAAGACCAAGTTTATTTAGAAATTTTTAACTTTATTTAAACACGATCAACAAAAAACAACCTAATATTTATTTTGTTTATTTTGCTGGCCGTACTAATTTCCATAGTATAATTGAAAAATACCACAGTATTAAAAGCTCGCTAATTCGAATTATAGAAAAAAGAAGTTAATCAACTTTATATATTTTTTTTAATTTAATTTTAATGAATATTTAAATTCAAGTTCTTAACAAGTGATTGATACTTCATCTAATTATAGAAAAAATAACTTTTTTTATTACCTAATATTCCAAGAAAAATAAAAATTATGTAATCAATATAATACTAATTTTACTTTAAATTTTTATTGCCAGTGAAAAAAAATAGATTTTAATATTTGAGGAAATTATTTTCTGTAAATCATCTCAATGCTGAGATATAATGTTGTTCTTTACTGGAGTACTTCTCTTTTATATCACATGCGTCAAGGTAATTTATATATCTCTATGATATACAGGAGAGAAAGAGATAGAAATAAATACATTCTATCTCACTCTCACACTCCCTCTTACAGAAGTTAACATATTATATACATAATATGTATAAAAAAATCGTACATGTTATATAACTTAATCACTAGTCTAAGACATAATCACGAAATCATCCCTCTCTCCTAACGTAATAAGGAAAGAGATAGAAACAATACCTTTGTCTCACTCTAACAGACTAGCAATATAGCGCTTACGAATGAACATTTTCAATCTGTTACCTGTTTCTCCGAACCACTTTGCCAACCGGAATCCATGGTGTTCGTATCACTATAACAATGATGGTGATTTGTTTTCAATACCTCATCCTTTTTCACAGTTTCGTATTGCAAATCGGGAGGTAAGCATTTTGAAACCTCAGGTTCGTTCGAATACACTGTTTCTGGCTTTATATTCCTATCATCGTCTGATAGAAGGGACTCTTCTGTGTTGGGGGAGAGAGGGGATAAGTTGGTGGGAGGGGGGAAAAAGTCCACCTTTGAGTCCGAACTTGACTGCCTCGGGTTTTCTTTATTTAAATTCTTAGGACTCGTTCTAGGCATCCTCAAAGGGCTTATGTGAGATCGCATTTTCGGACTACCCTCAATTCTCATACTGGAATTCAATTCTGACATCCGTCTATCCTCGAATCTGTCTGATATACGCTCTACTCTAGAATCATTTAGTCGATCGATCCTATCGTTTGTTCGATCGGTCATCCGATCGATCCTGGGATCGTTCAGGCGATCGTTCAATCGATCTCTAGAATCGTTAATTCGATCTGAATCATTCAAGCGTTCCCTCTCACTGATTCTATCGACTCTTGAATCATTCAGGCGTTCCCTCTCACTGATCCTATCTACTCTAGAATCATTTAATCTATCGCGAGAATCATTGATTCGTGATTCACGCGATTCATTCATCCGATCACATCTAGAATCATTGATTCTATCACTCATTCTGACATCAGTCATTCTTTCCATTCTCATAGAATTATTTAATTGTTCTATTTGCTGTTCAGTCAATCTGACAGAATTGTTGAAATCTCTTATTTTTTCTGTTTTTGTGTGTTTTTCTGTGTGTTTTGGACGTCTTTTTGAGCCGACTTGCGGTTGAGGACGTTGTTGGCGTGTTAATGTGAATGACGTATCTGATTCTGATGTAGATTCTGGATGGTTCTCGATTGTTCCGACTAGTGCTGACACATTGGCGTTTATGCAACAATCGGCCTGAAAATAATATTGATTTTGTTATTTTACTAATTTTATATGCAAGATATTCATTAATCATCTTAAAAATAGTTCTTTAAACTAAAACATGTCTGTTATGTACTTGTGTTTTATACTGTATTTATTTGCTTTGTTACATAATTAATCTCGATAGAGTTATTAAAAAAAATATACCGATATAAATATATATTTTTCTTGTAATGATATATAATAAAAAAATCTTATGACAAAATTCTAACTTAATCGAATCTGTACAATAAATATGTTTTGTTAAATCTCGGGAATATAATATGAATTAGTCATTATTATCACAACAGAGACTAAATACTATAGATAACTATAGATTTTTTTAATTTTTGTCTGTCTGTCACAAATGTCGAGAAACCACGGTACAGATTGTTATGAAATTTAGTATGATGACAGCTGGATATCTGGGTCAATTAGAATGTTTAATTGAAAAAAAATTCTCATCTTTCAGAAATCTATACTAATCGTTAAAACCAACTAAAGACGTACTCGAGCAGAGCACGGTTGATTCGATAGTGATTTATAATAATATTAGAGACAGTAGTAGCCTAGCGGTAACGCGCTCGCTTGGATAACCGAGTGATGCGGGTTCAAATCCGGGTCTCGCATCTCTGATATTTTCATGTGCGAATCATTGCTTTATGATTATCACTTCTTTTACGCTGAAGGAAAACATCGTGAGGAAACCTGTATGTCTGAGAAAACCTAGCAAGTTTTCGTGCGACATGTGAAGTCCCCCAATACGCACTAGGCCAGCGCGGTGGACTATATCCTGATCCCCTCGTTTTGAGGGAGGCCCACTCCCAGCAGTGGGACTTTAAAAAGGGCTGATGATGATGATGATGATGATGATGATGGTGATGATACCTATTTTACATGGGACGAGAGATAATAGAAATACCTGAACACTCACGTTACAGCAGCTGGATACGTCTGCGAAGTACACTTCCGACTCTGCGTTTTGGTTTGACCGTTGACACTCTTGCATGGATGATCTATACAAACAATCATTGTTTTATAATTAAATTTAAATAATTTAAACTAGAGAAAAGTAGTGTAAATTCAATTCTTATTTAATAGATTTAATGTGTTAATTGAGAACAAATTATTTCACCAAAATCAAGTTTAATGGAGCCACGGTAAGGTGCAGGACCGATATGACACTCTCCTAGGCACGAGGGTGATACACAAATTTCTCAGCTTTTATTGAGTACACAGAAAGACTGACCCGGGACTCGAACCTAGGATCTCTGAATGTACTGTCGTACAAGCTAGCCATTACATCACCGAGGCATTTCAAGACCATTAAAAAACGAAAGTATTAAATAGATGAATTTTATTGGACTTCCTCCAAATATTCATTTATTTCTTAGATTTACGCGATTTTTTTATTTTTTAGGTGAAACTATCATTTCGGTTTGCTCAATCAGCAGAAAGGACTGACCTTACGGGCGAATGCTTATCATTCTGGAAACCCAAATTTTCTTTACCCAACTTTTGACAGGAATCGCTGCTTTGGTCGGAAACTGAAAGAGAAATTATAAAAGCTATTCAAACTTATCATAGTACAGTAAAAATCCGTAAGTTTATATGTGTGTATTTATGTGACGAAATTACGAATGTGGATGAAAATCATATATAGTTAGTTTTTTTTAATTTATTAAGTTGACAAAAGAATACTTTAAACATATTAGAGTTACTAAAAAAGAATTTATAACGATGTTCAAACGAGTATCAAAAAAATCAACTATCAAAAGACAGCTTTTTCTACATATTTACATAAACTATCTGTATGTACAAGAAAAAATAGGTTAAAAAACTAACCTTTACTGGCAGACTTTTGATGCAAACATTCTATTGTAATATCCTCCCTACAATCTCTATGGACGTTTCCAGAACTCATTCCTAACCTCTGACAACCTCTATACGGCACTAAATGACCTCTTAAAGTGTTAAATCTCTCTAAATTGACCTCTTGAATGGGATCACTCGGATACATGTGGTTTAAATCCGGATTCATCCGAGCTATTTCCGGATTCATCCGAGCTATTTCTGGATTCATCCGAGCCATTTCCGGATTCATCCGAACTATATCTAGATTTATCCGAGCCATTTCTGTGTTCATCCCACTCGTTTCCGGATTCATCCGATTCATTTCCGGGATGTTCTGCATGTGGAAGTTTCTGGAACACGCGTGTGGCATTGTCTCGTGTTGTATGGGATTTCGATGATCGATGTGATGATGATGAAGTAATGTGGCTGCGGCCGGGTCTTGATGAAGATGATGACTAAAATAAAATAAAATATAATATTTTTATTTTATTAGATTACATCAAATTTATGGTCTTAAAAATTATGATACTGAGATAAAATAAGAAGTATGATTAATACATACACAAATGTAAAGAAATTATTATGTAGTAATTACTTTCACTTAATTTTTTGAGGTTGAAATGGATTCGATTCCATTTTTTTTAATGGCCAATATAATTTAACGTTTTTTTTCTATACTTTGAAATCAATGATAAAAAAAACCTAATTTAAAGTTTTACACAAAAGTTTTTTTTAACACAATTTCAAACACAAAGTTTTTTTAAGTATTACATACCGACTGCCATTTCTTCCTTGAGGACTGTATGGTGGTGGAGGACCCCACACTCCTGTCTGTGCATCAAAACTTCCACTAGCTTCCCCATACCCTTCTTGAAAACCTGGACCAAAACTGGTTCCTTGGCCAAAATTAGCAGGATATGGCCCTTGGTTAAAATTCCCCACATTTTGGGGAAAATTGGCGGTATTTGGTGGGAAATTTGTCGGATTTTGAGGGAAATTTGGGGAGGTTTGGAAGTTTTGTGGGTTTTGACGTTGGAATTGGTTAAAATTGGTTGGGTATGAGCGATCTTCGTAAGTTTGGTTTGGGTTTGGGTTCTGGTCAGTTTCGCAAAATCCGTACGCGCTATCACCAGATTGTGGCACCCCACCCATTCTGCATCGGGAACTGGAAAAATTGGATATTTATAATATATGTATGTATGTATTTGAAGTTGTTATTTTGTAGTATCAAAATTAAATTAAACATTTTATTTTTAATACACTAATGATATTAAGGTTATGCCTTATATAATAGCTTCTAAAGAAAAGCTTTGTTATACGGTCGGTATCCGGCCGGATAAAAAAATTAGGCCGGATGGGCCGGATACCGGAAGTTGCTGGATATCCGTTACAGTTTTAGTACAAGTTACTCACTTCTGGCTATTTCCCCGCGGCCAGGGGAACCAACTCCAGGGAGACGTCTTCCTGCTCGTGCCGGGGTTGGGAGAGTACAGGTTTCCTATACGACCTGAGAATAATTGTTTTAAGCAATTAAATGTAATTACTTTATATTAAATCAAATTATTTTATTCAGTATAAAAATTGTTACAATTTCTTACTGAACGTCTGTGAGAGTCTACCACCAGTTCGGAAAGAAGAAACCTCTGACCTGAGAAGAACTGGCGAAAGAAGTTCAGCGGGATTGACTAGGTAGTTAAGTAAAAATTTTGCGCACTATAAATACAGTTTTTTTAGGGTTTTTATTGTAACAAAAAATCACTAGTCACTGCAAACAAGAAAAAGCGTTTATTGTTAATATTCCAAAAAATAAAGAAGAAAAAGAAAATCATAGTTCAGAAGATTCTCCGAGCCCATACTTCAAATAGTCCAAAAGCCTTTGCGAGCATCACTATTCACTTCCTAGGTGCAATTCCTAATTCCTCTATCATCTCTCATCACAGATAATATGTATTTAAAATTATTAAAAAAAAAGTGGTATATCAACTATCTGGTATCCGTAACGCGTAACACAAGCCTCGTAGCTTACCACGGAACTAGATGGCGCTGTGTGTAATAATGTACCAACATATTTATTTATTTATTATTATATAACTGCCCATCACTCACCAGGAGCCCAAAACCGATGTTGCAGACTAAAGTCCCAAGCCGGCTGCGTAGTGTGACACTGTGCGCAACAACTGCAACTGTTCTGAAATAGAGGAATGATACTTTCTTAGGTTATTTTTCGGATCTTTCTTTTCGGATTTTGTCGCGGATTTATTATGATTTTTGGTTCCCGACGTTTCGAATGCTTTACAGCAATCATGGTCACGGGAGAGACTAAGGTATTAGACGTCTCAGGGGGTTATATACTTGTTACAGACAGTGCCAACGCACAATCTACAAAAATTTTCAAGATGGCATCAAAGTAGCTTATAAAATTATACATTTTAATACTAAACATTTAAAATTTTTAAATAATATTATATAAATTATAAATGTAATAACCCCCGAACAAATTGAACCCAAGCGAGGTAAATCGCTTGTTTAAAAGTTTATGAAATTGAATGAATTTAAAAATGCTCGGCATTTTTAAAGTTTTACAGTATTACCAGTATTGAGTTAATTATTTTAAAACTAGCGACTCGCCCTCGCTTCGCTTGGGCTTTTTCCTAGATTTAGCACAGGCACAGCCGCGGGATCCGCTAGTTATGCATATAAACCTTCCTCTTGAATCACTCTATCTATTAAAAAACCGCATCAAAATCCGTTGCGTAGTTTTAAAGATTTAAGCATACATAGGGATATAGGGACAGAGAAAGCGACTTTGTTTTATACTATGTAGTGATGAATTTATTTCTTCATTTCAAAAATATTTTTCTATTAGTTTCAGCATGTATACCTGTACTGGTCTGCCGGTGGTAGCCGCCGGTTGTCCGCTCGGAGGCCGGTAAAGAGACCTACATCGCAGTTCTAATTGCTCCCAATACATCTTCTTACGTTCATGGCTGGAAATAAATTTTCTAAAATTTAGAAATTATATTGCATTAACTTAATACGTCACGTTTAGATCAGTTTGTGGTGCTACTTGTAGTTCCAGCGGTCGTGGGTTCGAATCCCGCTGAGGGCATTCATTTTTGTGATGAGCACGAATGTTTTTACTACAGTTATGGTTGTTTTTATCTATAACATGTATGTTTTTGAAGTCGTATAAGTTATACATGTAGTGTGTAAGGTGTATAGTATCCATTACACAAGCCTCGTACCTTACCAGTTACCATGGAACTAGATGGTGCTATGCTAATTTCCTAATATTTATTTATTTATAATTGCTTATTGAACGTCATGAGTCTAATTTTAGTTCGAATGAAAGTTTCTTTTTAGAAGAGGCAGTGAATGAAAAATGTTTAATAAAGAAGAATGTTTGCTTTTTAACCCGATAATGTTTGGGGTATAAAGCTTTAGGACTTAGGAGTGAAGTAACATTATTATTCATAAATAAACAACACATGAAATAACTAGTTTCAATAAAATCAAAATAATATAAAATTGTATATTACTAAGTCATTTTATGTATAAATTGAGTAAAAATAAACATTGTCCTAAACATTTTGTGCTACTCTAAAGGCGAAAATTTCCTCATTAATGAGGTTACGAGGTCAAGCTATTTTTAACTATCCACAGTGGCATTGACACGAATCTATTTCTAGGTTGCTATGGCAACCAAATTGTTAATAGAGCTTACTATCATAGAAAACATTTGCCGAAATGAACCTTATTACAGGATACATAAAGGCCATATGTGAGATTCAATGCATATTGGCAAAATGTAAGCGATAGACAGTTGTCAGTGCAGGAAGAACGTTTTAGAAAATTTACTTATATTACAGTATATATTTAGAAATGTCGCAAACTCAGAGGAGCAACGCAAGTCAACATTCACGATCTTCTTGCCATTTCACAAGTGATTTGGAAGAGCTATCTGATGAAGAACTTGTAAAACAAATAGACGATTTGAAACAACAAATTCGTGTATTGTCTCTTGAAAACGAGATTTTTGAGCGAACTATTATGAGACTGGAACCGTCTTTAATGCATGGGATTCAACAGGCCTTAGAATACGCTATAAGGCTTCAAAGTTCTTCATCACTGAATGTTGGTAGCTTCGTTAAATCTCAAACATCCAAGTTTGCAATGGAATCTCTTGTAAGTCCATCGAGGGTATTGACAAGTCCTTCAAAGGTATCATCAAGACGTCTTGATTCATCAGCTAAAGTTAGTGGAACTATCATTTTTGGATCCGGACGAAGAATAAACGTGCTAGAGCGTTCTGAATTAGTGTCAATTGAAATGGAAGCTCTAATCAGTAGTTTGGAGAAGAATCGAAAGAA
The DNA here is from genome assembly GCA_905231865.2 of Boloria selene. NCBI lineage: Eukaryota > Metazoa > Arthropoda > Insecta > Lepidoptera > Nymphalidae > Boloria > Boloria selene. Next base: position 6,763,098 of record HG993158.1, on the reverse strand, counting down.
AGCAGCGAAAAAACATGCACTTCTCAAGGCTCAGCTAGAGGAAATTGGCTTAAGAGAAGTTGACATAAAAAAGGCAAGCGAGTATTTTGAACAAGAAGTAATAGTAGAAGGTTGGGACAAAATAGCCCAAAGGATTCCAGCAGAAATCTGGATACGTTTCATGACTGAGTGGATCAAAATCTGCGATAGTCAGATAGGCAAATTGCGACTTAGAACAAGTACTTTAAACACTCAATACAGCAAACTAAAAGGCCAAATAAAAGTGAAGGCAGAGTTGAGTGAGAGTCTACGAACAGTGGATTTTGAGAAGCTAAAAATCGAAAATAAGGAATGTTTAGAGATAATCGATAATAAACTACAGCAGTTAGGCGAACTGAAAAAGATGACAGGAGATGCCAATCTAAATCTAACAATACACAAAAAGGCTATGATGGAACAAAACACGTATTTAAATAACATAATCAAATCTATCAAAGACAAGAAAAAGCACACGAAAGAGATAGAAAAAGAGAGAGAAGTCATACAGATTCAAGCTGATAATTTAGCTCAGAAGGTAGATGGTGTGAAGAAAGTGAGAATGGCATTTGAAGTACCAGATGTAATGGATTATGTTTACGTAAAATCTGAAGTGGCGGATTTGAAGAATAGTGTAAAGTTGTTGGAAAATAGACTCCACATACAACAAATTGCTTTGACTTCGCTTAATAAAAAATTAAAATCGATATTTATGAAACAATAGTTCGTTTGTATATGTTTTTGTTTGATTATATATAAATAAAAAGTTGTGTGTGTCTTTTTGTTCACTTAAAACATAAGTTACTTTACATATATAATTATAAGTAAATCCATATTATTCTTGAAAACACGAAGTTTATTTTTGATAATTTACACGCTTTTATTAGCTTCTCTTATAACTTACTAACTGACTAACCAATCAAATCTTGAAATAAATATTCGAAATAATTTAAATTGTCGTATCAAAATGAAATTTGCAATGTACAATGATATCTTAGAGCTGATCTGATGATGCAGCCAGGAGTTCTTCAGCGGCTATCAGTAAACCTCCACCTCTTCAAGAGTCCCAAACATTAAAATTCATCAAAACCGTTTTTTAGGTCTTTAATCTACATAAATTGATAAAATAGAGAATTTCTTAATAATCAGGTCGTAAATAGTATACCAACCTCAAGAGCTGATAAGCCAGCATACAGCTACAGATGCAAACTAGCACTGCACTAACTGACAGCGCAAATACTCCTCTCAGACACCAGTAGAGGGCGCCGTGTACCACTCCGCAGTCCGTCACGTCTTCAAATACACAGCGAACTGCTTGACAAAGATATGTAATTAAATTAAAATATATTTTTCTTCTGTAAAGGGCCACGGCGGTCAACGCCATTGAGACAATCCAACTATTGAAGGTTATAGTGTACAAATGAATGCACTACCACCAAAATTTAATAACTATACTATAATAGTGTTATTATCTCGCTGCAGACTCGGCCATAAATCATAATCGGACTAGGGAAGTGCGCTAGTTGCGCGCACGCAAGGCCGTTATCGATAACGGAATGGTAAAAATGTGTAGAACATGCAGAATTACTTCAAGATTTGAGAAAAGCACATTTATGCGAAGAGTTCATCATTCATGTGGGTGATAATGACGATTACGATGAGTCAGACATAGAATTTTAATTTTGTATTGGAACGAAGTTCCTTATCGCGCGTTGTGAAAGGGGGCTAGACGGAAAAAATTCTTACGAAAAGTTGTCACGACACTTTTTGCTATAGTAAGAAAATAACCTAACACATTTTAGTTTTTTTTTTCAACAATGAAATGGGTGTCAATTTCGAGGTTTCTCGGGGTGCTGATTGCGAAAATGAGGTCTATTTTCAAATCGAAGATGGCGGATATCCGGTTTTTTTTCAATAATTACATGGGTGTCATTTTCGAGGGTTCTCGGGGTGCTGATTGCGAAAATGAGGTCCATTTTCAAATCCAAGATGGCGGACATCCGGTTTTTTTTCAATAATGACATGGGTGTCATTTTCGAGATTTCTCGGGGTGCTGATTGCGAAAATAAGGTCCATTTTTAAATCCAAGATGACGGACATCCGGTTATTAAAAAATAATTATAATTCCTTCACTTATTAATCGAAAGGAACTTCGTTTTTTTAGCCTTATATATACATTCTTTTGTTTATATATTATCACTCATCTACTATCGATAACTTAATTAACTATCGATATCACACATCGACTACAGTAATGCACAGGAGCCGTGCCATAGGGCCCGTGAGTGGGAAAGAGTGCAAACACTCGAATGATTTATGGCCGATAATAATGGCGAGATAATAACACTACTATAGCTAGAACCCAAAATCTGCGTATTTACAACAAGTTGGCTACTGCACCACAAAGATAGTTCGAACTAGTACTACTTGACAAACTCACAATTACTTGACAATTGAACAAACTCTTCAGCTTTTTAATATTAGTATAGGTATGTATATAGTATATAGATGTATATTACCATCATCATCCGAACCGTTGTGTTGCAAGTCGGGTGGTAGAGAGTAGCAAGTACAAGTCCTGGTCAGCTTCGTGTACTCACAAAACTTTAGAGTCTGCAATCTGAAAATGAAAGGTTTATATCTTAATACTTAACTTTACATAAACATCTGAAATGGTCTATCCTCCCCCCGTTTTAACTTCATATCATCAGCTCTTTTTTTTTAACGTCCCACGGCTGGGGGTGGGCGTCCTACAGTACGAAGGGGTTAAAGAGCCATAGTCCACCGTGCTGGCCTAGTGCGTGTTAGCGGACTTCACATGTCTTTCGAAAACTTGTTAGGTTCTCTCAGACATGCAGGTTTCCTTACGATGTTTTCCTTCACCGTAAGACAAGTGGTAATCATGATAGAAATGGTTCACACATGAAAATATCAGAGGTGCGAGACCCGGATTTGAACCCGCATCACTCGGTGGGCACTTCATAGTGCAAACATAAGTAGCGTACAGTGAAAATGAAGGTTGTTGTTGGAACTTCTCTAATAGAAAAGTGTCTGTTTTTAATTTCAAATTAACATATTTTCACTAAATGCATATGAAAATAAAAAAAACAATTTTTAAAAATTTTGTCTGTCTGTCTGTTTGTTCCGGGTCATCTCTGAAACGGCTGGACCGATTTTGAGAGGACTTTCACTCACAGATAGCTAATTTTATAAGGCGTAACTTAGGCTACTTTATAACCGACTTCAAATAAGGAGATAGAAGTTTTATTTATTTTATCTAGCGCAACCCGCGGCTTCGCTCGTGCTATATCTAGGGACAAATACTGAATTGCCAGTATGTAAATAAAAATATACTCACTTGTTCATATGTATAACAGTCGTGGTTATTGTAACCAATACGCAAGTTAAAGCGCAAACAAGACAAAAGGCGCCTACAACTTTTATCTGAAATAGAGTAGAATGTTTTCATTACTTTTTAATTAATATTAAATATAGTTCTTACTCGTAGTTTACGATATTTTTTTAATTTTCAAAACAGTGTTGCTATATCATCAATTTGGCGCACAACGACACGTTTGGCGCAGTTTGTAGTGACCCTACTTTCTTGCGCTAGCGGTCGCGGGTTCGAGTCCCGCTGGGGCCATTCATTTGTTAAACTCGAATGTTTGTACTCCAATCATGGATGTTTATATTTATATTTATGAAAATATATATTTAAACTTATATATGCAGTATATCAACTGTCTGGTATCCGTAACAGAAGATTCGTAGCTTACCACGGAACTAGATGGCGCTGTGTGTAATAATGTCCCAACATATTTATTATTTATTATTATCATCAATTTTATAATCACAAAAAAAATATTTGTTCATGGCATGCCTAATACAAGTTTTGAGACATACTTTTCTTACCATATAGCTGTATCTGTTGCGTCTTCGAGCCAGACTCATAATGCAGAAGCCTGTAAGCACCAACTGTAAAATATAAAAAGTTGTTCAAATCAATGTTTTTAAATCAAACTTTCTTATATTGACGCGAATATTTGACATTTTCACGGATTTATCTTGATTTTTTCCTAGACTATCTTACAGCAATCATAAACTCAGGAGAGACTGTCTTTTCCATAATTATGATTGTTGTAAAGCAGCAAATATCATAAAGAGTTTTATTTGAGACGTAAAAAATATGCTTCAAAAATTTATAAAAAACACTTTAAGTTATGTATCACAAGAAATATTTAAATAAGTAATACAATTATATTATATTTTTTCAAAGCCGAAGTAGATAATGCATCTATTTGAATTTGATTGTGAAAAAGTAAAAAAAAAACAATAATGTAAAAAGGGAACTGAAAGGATGAGAACAAATATAAGGAAGTATCTATACTAATATTATAAAACTGAAGAGTTTGTTTGTTTGATTGTTTGGTTAAAAGCGCTAATCTCGGGAACTACTGGACCGAATTGAAAAATTATTTTTGTGTTGGATAGTCCGTTTATCGAGTAAGGGAGACCACTGAAAAATATAGCAAAACCGGTAGAAAATATTTCTTTCTATTTTCAGCCTTTAGAACGCGAGCGAAGCCGCGAGAAAGGCTAGTCCGTAATATGCAGACATATTGTATAAACCGGTAGCAAGACTTGCAGTTAGGATAAACATTAAACTTGTACGTCTTGGACTGTATGGACTCATTATTCATCGTATTTTTCCTTTAAAATTGATTTATAAATGAAACTATCTTTTCAGATTTTGTCGCGGATTTATTATGATTTTTGGTTCCCGACGTTTCGAATGCTTTACATCAATCATGGTCACGGGAGAGACAAACATGTTTTGACCGGAAAATCGGAAAAGATAGTTTCATTTATAATGTCAAGTATTCGCGTAAACGTAAATTGATTGTTAGTCACCATAGCAGCTGGCACAGCAGCCGGAACAGTCTCCAGATGATGAGGAGAGGCAGTGTACGAGCGCAGAAGAATATGCTGGGCTGCCAGAAGACCACCTAACGCGGCTGCCAACGCGCCACAACCACAGCACCACCATGCGTACTTCCGCCGGCGACATGTTGTATTGTTATTGCAGCCGACTGACGCTGTAAATAAAAAATATGATTATGATACATATTAAGACAGTGGTAGCCCAGCGGTAGCGCGTCGCTTGGATAACCGAGTGATGCAGGTTCAAATCCGGGTCTTGCACCTCTGATATTTTCATGTGCGAATCACGGTAGTGCCATGCTTATTACCTTCGGGTAGCAGCCGAATGGGCCGGCACGCCCCGTATAGTTCATTAGTACCACTCTCTCGCAGAAGACCGGCGTGAAGTCGCAGCTATGCTGTCGCGTTTCGTCCGGTGAGTGAGAGTCCGGGAGGCCCACTCTCCTTCCCCCCTCCCTCTTCCCTTCATCCTCCGCCTTCGTTCCCCCCTCCCTCCCACCTCCATCCCCCCTTTCCTGAAAGGCCGGCAACGCATCTGCAAGCCTGGCTTGCAGATGTCCATGGGCGGAGGTGATCACTTCCCATCAGGTGAGCCTCCTGCCCGTTTGCCCCCTTTTTACCATAAAAAAAAATTTATATCATGATTACCACTTGTCTTACGGTGAAGGAAAACATCGTGAGGAAACCTGAGAAAACCTAACAAGTTTTCGAAAGGCATGTGAAGTCCGCCAACTCGCACTAGGCCAGCGCGGTGGACTATGGCCTGATCCCCCTCGTACTGAGGGAGGCCCGTGCCCAGCAGTGAGAGGTTAAAAACGGCTGATGATGATGATGATGATTATGAGACTGGATAAAACAAATACCGATCGAATTGATAACCTCCTCTTTTTCGAAGTCGGTTTAAAATAGAAGTAACTATAGACGCTCTGACATAATCGTAATATATAAGTCGACTAGCTGACCCCATCACACAGTGCCCACATCGTTGGGCATAATGTTAATAATCCTTTTTTAGTACAGAGTGTTTAAATAATTTAAATTATTTTATTAATATTAAAAATTAAAATATCTATACTAATATTAAAAAAACTACTTTTTGTAACTTAAATATAAAAAATAGACATATGCTGTCGTTGACTTTTTTGTAGGCATTTTCAAGCTGCACACCTTTTCTCTAGAACTCAAAAATATTCATAGTTAAGGCAGCGTTCGTAAGAAACGCTTTCATTTCTTTCATGCCGTATTTTCTCCGATTCATTTTGCAAAACGGACTACCACGTAAAAGCCTTTTTATTTTTCGGGTTTTTATATAGCCTATGACACTCGGCAATAATGTGGCTTTCTATTGGTGAAAGAATTTTTAAAATCGGTTCAGTAGATCCCGAGATTACCCCTTACAATTTAACAAATAAACAAACTTTACTTCTTTATAATATTAGTATAGATAATGAACGTGTTTGGTTCATTTGTAGTGACTAGTGACTTGCCAGCGGTCACGGGTTTGAGTCCTGCTGGGTTCATTCATTTGTATAATAACTAATAAGTTAGTACTCCAGTCATTGGTGTTTTTGTTTATATCTATAATATGTATGTATTTAAAGTTATATATGTGTAGTGTATCAACTATCTGGTATCCGTAACACAAGCCTCGGAGCTTACCACGGAACTAGATGGCGCTGTGTGTAATAATGTCCAAAACATGTTTATTTTCTTTTTTATTCTTATCTCTTCTAGTGTATAGCATTTGCTCATCTATGATGCATAATAAAAGTTATTACCAAAATACGGTGGTGGAGGCACATAGTGCTGAGGAACGTCCGAAGCAAGCGGTTGAGGCGCCACTTGGTATTGAAGCACTTGTAACATTTCACATGACTGTACGTTCATTTTAATTTTAAACAACACACAATTTTTTATGATTTCTGTCTCATATTTTATCTGTTTTGCTTACATGAATCACACTTTGGTTATAAAAAATATTATTATTATTAAATGTACGTAATATTTTTGATATAATCCATAATACATTAATAAGCTATGTTTTGTATGCTCAAAAAAAATATTTTAATATTTACTTTATTTTCGCTCATACTTATAATAAACGTTATTCACTACTAATTATTGGCATCCGGTTCTTAAGTTTTAAAAGAAATACATAGTTTTATATTTAAAAAAAATAAAATAATTTTCAAAATATCCATTTATTCACAACTTTGCCTATGTATACATTTAATTTTAAAAAAACTTCATTTTATAATTAAAAAAATAATAATAATTTTCAAAATATTCATTTACTATAGTAATAAAATAAAAATAATAAATTACGAACCCTCCAATATATTTTAATAATAATACTTTTAAAAAACAATTCAAATTTTAAAACAGATTATACAAGAAAACAAAACTTCAAAATACGCGCCATTTCTACAAATCGATACCAACACACGCAAACACTGAGAACAATGACCTTTTACAACAACACTATATTATTACGTTTTGCAAACTTTAAACGCATTTATTGTTTAAAAAACAATAATTAGTATTATAATTTATTATTTTCAATCATCTTTAATTTAAAACACAGTATTAATATATGTTTTTATTCAATTTCACGATCACTTCACTAATTTTATTCACTTTTTTGGTTTTGTAAAACATTTCGGTAGGAATTTAATGATGTTTTTAAATTAAATTATATTATTTTGTTTTTATTTAACTAAAATATGAAGACAGTACATATTTGATGCGATACTAACAGTGAACTAGGTTATAATTTACGGAGTCGTTTCGCGCAGTCGCAGAACAAATACTTATAACAGGTAAGCAGAAATGATTTGTTTATTCGATGTAAGTAGATATACTAACAGAACAACGCTTATTGTCTATATAAATATAATAACTTAACCAGTTATTTGTATGTTGGTTTGTCATGGATATACTAAAATTTGCTGGACGAATTTTGATGTGGTATAAAAGTGTAAAGACTTTGGGAAGGATATAGGATAGTTTTTATCCCGATAACAAAAGATAAATTACGTAGAAGTACCTACAGTAAATTAACACTAATGCTATAAATGTGAATGTTTGTTTGTATGACTGTCACGTCACGATGAAACGCATGGACAAATTTCGATGAAATTTAGTACATTGTATACACATGGACTTTAAAAAATAATATTAAAAATTTCCATTTTTTGTATTACCAAAACGCGCCTAGGATTGCACTTGCCTGAGAGCAACGAAGATATTTAATTGCTTTTTTAATGACGCGGGTAAATCAACTATGGGGTTCACATAGCATCCCGACCGCCTCGATGACGTGCAAGTGCTTGATGATTACATCAAGAGACCCTCCGCCATAACTCCTCTAGGGTGGCGGGAGAAGGCCCCTCGGTCCCTCTCACCTAGCCGAGACAAAGAGGGCCCGAAGCGTTAGCCTCGCGTTCCTTCTCGTCTCCTTCATTGAGATAACAGTATTGCTGAAGGAGATCATCCCCGATACCACACTATGCGTAATTTAATTGTAAAAAGCTTAGAATTTTTGTCTGTATGTATCTGTGATTGCATCATGATTTCACGACTACAGATTTTATAACGAACCCGAGCGGATCGACAATGAATAATTGCTAGTCTATACAGCTATACTAATATTATAAAGAGGAAAGATTTGTATGTAAGTATGTGTGTAACGAATTGGCTCAAAAAGTACTGAACCGATTTTAAAAATTCTTTCACCATTTGAATGCTACATTATCACTGATTAATATAGACTATTTTAATTGCAAGAAAAATATAAGGATCCCTGCTAAAACTACAATAACAGGAGAGGAGGAGGAGTGCACGCCACACATAATAATATATGAAATAGGCCGCGCGGCTCAGGAGTATATTAAAGCTGGAGTAATTTTGGAGAATTTTCAACCCAGCGAGTGATCTAATGAAGTTTACTAGCGATTAAAAAAATGAACGCGGGCGAAGCCGCGCGTATTGCTAGTCTCTCATAAATCACACTACTAAAAAGGCGTAACAAAACCAATTTATCCTAGAAAGTATTAAACTTCAAAATAAATCAAGTGCATAAAATAAATTCTTCATTCAAAGAAACACAATTCAATGCTTCAAACATCGCAAAGTCGATAACAATAAGACATTCTTCCCGAACAAAGTATGATGAAAAAAATCGATTCACTCGAAAAATCAGGTAAAATCATTCGAGACAGGTAGTTTTTGGTATTATTCGTTAGGGATGTTACATTTTTTTTATATCGATATTATCTTATTTATATTTCGTGGGAATATTTTCGGACACCTGCTTATTTTCAAAGGAAAATTTCGTTTGCAAAGTTAACTTTCCTAATAATAGATGACCGGAAAGTATTTATCAACTCATCATTGTTAATTTCTATAACGCAAAATGCACAATATCTCTTTATATTAATTATGTTCGAATATTAGCACAAAGCACCTTATAGTTTCTATTGTGGTTTCGAGGCTTGTGTTACGGATACCAGATAGTTGGTGCACTACATATACTTATATAAGTTACTATAAGCACCTATGATTAGACAAACATTCGTCACCACACTCATGCATGCCTCCAGTAGGCTCGAACCTGCGACCGCTTGCACAGCAAGTATGATCACTATTCACTACGAACTGAGCCAAACTGGCGTCCAATTACACTTATTAAATTATATAATAACTTTTCAGTTTAAAAATAACTTCAAAATACAATGTTTAGTCTGTCGCCAGTGGGTATTTAGTTACAAATATGGAATGCCACACTTGTTTCTTTTCTTTCTGCACAATTTGTATAATAAATAGCAAGATAAACTAAGGTTCCGTACAAAATCACACAATTGAAAAGTATAGCTTAAGAAACAAAAAAAATTGAATACGTCTTTTTAAAGTCGGTCAATGAAAACAATTCCCCCCCTTCTGAAATTGATTTTCAACATGGCGATTACCACTTGCTAAAAACATAGGAAGTATTCTTGTCTTAGAGAATCAAAGTAGTATCTAAGACATTTGAAATGATTATTTCGCACTTAGTCAGCGTGAAAAACTGATAATTAACACCCTTTTAAAATAAGGGTGACAATGCTAAGTCAAAGGGTGTCAGGAAGCCCAGTCCCAACTCCCTTATTAAAAGGAGACCTACCCTTAGCAGTTGGACTTTAAAAAGAGCTAAATTATATACAGACGGACAAATCCACAAACACTTAGTAGTATATAGATAAAATATACAATCAAAACAATAATCCTGTATTCCCACTTCTCGCAATCAGTCAACGAAAGCCATAAAAATTCATTTTCGAACTTATTTGTATGTGGTTAAAGCCTATATATTTATAACAACTTAGTTGTCAAGTGTTATTGGAGGCTCTTGATGTCATGCGAGGGGTCTGAGTAATGCAGTCTAGACCTATCCAGAGAATCTCAACTATTGAATGAATCATTATCATAACAATGTTTTTTTAACTGCCCGACTTCAAAAAGAAGGTATGTATGGAGTATTGTGTGTGTTTTAATGATTTTACTAGACTAAAACTGAAAACTAATTAGGTTCGTTATTTTCTAAGTCATTATTGAACACTCAGGAGTTAGTTTTAGTTTTAAGTTATCTATACTAATATTATAAAGCTGAAGAGTTTTTTTATTTGTTTGTTTATATCAGGATTTTTGATTTTCAGCCTTTAGAACGCGAGCGGAGCCGCGGGAAAGACTAGTAATTAATAATGATAATAGTTCCATGGTGAAGTACGAGCATTGTGTTATGGATATCAATTATCAGATAGTTGATACACTACACATGTATGACTTTAAATATATACATTATATATAAATATGGGTGTTTCACCTATCACTGGAGTACCCCCCATCCCCATCGGGACTCGAACCCGCATCGGCTGGCACAGCAACTATGCCAAACGTCTCATAATATCTTTAATATTTAAAGCATTTTTTAATTAAATATATAGAAATAACTAATATTCTTACCATTATTCCGTCTGTTGGTAGCAGCGAGTACACTCGTGGGAGGTCGCGGGGGTAGAGCGGGGGGTGTGTCGGTCTTGACCGGCGCGGGGGGTCCGGGGTCGTCAGCACATGCATATTGCGCGGAAGCAGGCTTACATGTGCATGCTACTTGGTACTGGAAAAAAAAATTAAAATTCTTCATTAGGTATATAAATCACTAGCAATACGCGCGGCTTCGCCCGCGTTTTTTTAATCGCTACTAAACTTCATTCGATCACTCGCTGGGTTTAAAATTCTCTAAAATTACTCCAGCTTTAATATACTCCTCTACTGTTATTGTAGTTTTAGTAGGGATCCTTATTTTTTTGCAATTAAAATATTAATCAGTGGTAATGTAGCATTCAAATGGTGAAAGTACTTTTTGAGCCAATTCGTTACAAATATACTTACATACAAACCTTTCCTCTTTATAATATTAGTATAGAAGTATAGATTAAATAAATTGGTTTTTTTTCCAATGAAATTTCGTTCTTTGATTTAGTCGAATTTTCTTAACAAATCTGAAGTGAAGCCAATAACCAAAAAATCGCTTAGGCATATTTTCAAGTTGTAATTATTTTTAGTTAGGTCAAGAAAGAAATCGTAGTACACCAGCATGTCTAACATGTCTAATCAAGCATGTAATCATGCACACACATACATACATGCACGCACGCATATTCAGAAAACAATTTTCTCCATATGGTCTGACTAGTAGTACCATAGTATAAAGAATGACAAAGTAGGGCAACTTCATACAAACGCACCGCGCGCGGCTTGTATGTGTGCGTCATAGTATCTTTACGTTGCCGCACGCACACTCAAACAACATCTCGAACCGTTTATCAGTGCGCCAGTCAAGGCTGACGCCGCACAAGTTTCGCGCGTCACGGCTTTTCACTATATGAATAATGTGTGATATTCGTAGAAGAACTTATTGCTGTGTGTTTGGGTGTCTAAATTCTTCATCGATTCCAGAGTTGTCTTTGTTCAGATTACGTACTGAACAGGAAAGGTAAACAAATCACTTATTCTAGCATATAATTTATACTTGATGATGAAATACTTATGTAGGTACTTTTATTTTTGTTGTATTAGTTTATTATTTTAATAAGATGTGATATAATTTTATTAATATACATATTATACTTTTCATTTTTTTTAATTGTTACTAATAGCATATTTATGTTTTTGTAAACGCAAGAAATTAAAGGATTTATTTTCTAACAACCAAACATTTTTAATACTATTTTCTACTGATATATCAGTTAAGCAAATAACCACAGGCCTAATAAAAATAATCATAAACATGTAGAAACAAAGTGTTTTACATTCTTAAATATATATAAATAATAAATATTTTTTAATAACACACTTCCCGGCCCAATGCCAATTTCTGAGCACTGAATTAAAATTTAGCTACAGTGACAACCCTGTGACAGGTAACTATGGTAACTATGACAGGTAATTATATCGCGGATTGGGCCGAAGTTGCCCTACTTTGTCATTCTTTATACTATGGTAGTACTAGAAACGACAACAGCAGAGTAATCTGTGCAATTTGTGCATTACTTTGCAAATTAGCGTTTTGTATAAGCTATTGCGTTGGGCAAAGCACATGTTTGTGCAAACTGGTAATTGTGCAAGTACGATCAAATCAATTAAAAATTTATTCAGCAAAAAATTGTTACAATTTCATACTGAACGTCATGAGTCTACCACCAGTTCGGAAAGAAGAAACCTCTGACCTGAGAAGAACTGGCGAAAGAAACTCAGCGGGACTAATACGATTGAGTCTCAAGTTGGAGTCACAAACCTTGTGCAAGTCAGAAGTGACGGACGCGCCGGTGTCACAGTCCGGGCAAGTGTCCGGTACAGGCGAACTGCGCGCAGACCGCACCTCCGACATTGACATCTTGTAACCGCTACTAAAAACATAAGAAAATATTAATCTATACTAATATTATAAAGCTGAAAAGTTTGTTTGTTTAAACGCGCTAATCTCAGGAATTACTGGTCGGAATTGAAAAATTCTTTTAGTGTTGAATAGTCCGTTTATCGAGGAAGGCTATAGGCTATATTACATCGTGCATCGTGTATAGCATCAATGAAAAATGTTGCAAAAACGGGAGAAAAATATTTATTTTGATTTTCAGCCTTTAGAACGCGAGCGAAGCGGGTAAGGCTAGTTAAATATAAAAAAACATACTTTATAAATATAGGGTTTAAAAGAATTAAAAATATTCATATATTTAATTTTAGTACCGCCTCCCAATACGACCAACGAATCACCACTATGAACCCTAATCATGCATGCCTTTTAAAAACTTACTAGGTTCTCTCAGACATGTAGGTTTCCTCACGATGTTTTCCTTCACCGTAAGACAAGTGGTAATCATGTCAGAAATTATTCGCACATGACAAAATTAGAGGTGCGTGACCCGGATTTGAACCCGCATCACTTGTTAATTTAAATCACCCAAATCATCTATCTATGTACTTATCATCCAAGTCCATCCAGCCAGTTTAGATACGAATAATTGGGACATTTTAATATGTTGGGACATTTTTTACAACAGCGCCATCTAGTTCCGTGGTAAGCTACGAGGCTTGTGTTACGGAATTCAGATAGTTCATATACTACACATATAAATGTTTAAAAACATACATAATATAAATTTTAAACCCATGACTGGAGAACAAACATTCGTGCTCAACAAATGAATGCCCCCAGCGGGACTCGAACCTGCGACCGCTGGCACAGATGGTAGGGTCACTACCAACTGAGCCAAACGTGTCATCAATAATAATAATAACAAACAAACATACATGTCACATTAATACAAACTTTCTCGTATAAAACGGTGTAATTTATTTAAATTTCCATATAACAATGTTTCCTACAAACAATAAACAAGACGTAACCTTGCATTCTAAATTGAACACCTTTTAATAATTCTAGACGCATCGGAAACAATGCAGTTGTATGAAATTACAAACCCATGGATAAATTTCTAATTAGTTAGTATTATAGAATATGAAATTTTACCTATTCTTAACTTATAGTTTATGGCTTTACTCGAGTGATTTTTTTAGGGTTTTCCGGAAAGCGAGTTCTATCATTCTATGTGTTAGATTTGTCTATTACCTACTAGCGAGCGAAGCCGCGGATGCCGCTAGTCTTTACATCTATACATATAAATAAAATTAGAGTGGCTGTTTTTAATTTCAAATTAACAGTATATGATGGTAAAGAAATACTAGCAACAAAAAACCAATTTTTAAAATTTTTGTCCGTCTGTCTGTTTGTTCCGGCTAATCTCTGAAACGGCTGGATCGATTTTGACGGGACTCTCACTCGAAGATAGCTAATGTTATAAGGCGTAACTTAGGCTACTTTTTAACCGACTTCAAAACAAGAGGAGGTAGAATTTTTATTTATTTTAACTAGTGGAACCAGTGGCTTCGCTGACGCTAAACCTAGGCAAGAACCCGAGCGAAGCGAGGGTGAATCGCTAGTGTATAATACATATAAAAATTCCTCTTGAATCACTCTATCTATTAAAAAAATCGCATCAAAATTTTCATGTTCGAATTATTTTCAACATGATTACCACTTATCACATAGTCAGAGTAACCAAACATGTTTTCTTAAGGAATCCTTACTAATAAGTATTATAAATGCGAAAGTAACTCTGTCTGGTTGTCTGTCTATCGCGCTTTATCGCAAAAACTACTGTACCGATTTAAATTAAATTTGGTACATAGATATTCTAAAGCCTGAGAAAGGACATAAGCTACTTTTTAATGCGAAAAAGGGTTAAATGGGGGGGAAAAGTTTTATAGAAGTATCATCATTTTAAGAGTTCGAAGCTTGAAACTTAGTAGTGAAAACTTGAAACCTAGTATAGAAATAGGTCGTAACGTATTTTCCACCCTTCTACCCGCACCCATTTTTGGCATCATATGGCAGTATAACATTTGTCAGATCAGTTAGTTTTCATTATAAAAACATTATTTGAACTCGCATATAAATTAATCAATTCAACGAAAACTGGTTTAAAAGCGGCCATAAAGCTTAGCGAAACATTACTCTAAAAGGATTTCATAATTTTAGATATACAAGAGATAACAGCTTTTAAATTACTAGTACTTTTTAGGGGTTCCGTATACAAAACAAAAACCCACATTATATTATCAAAAGTAAATAAGATATGAGTTGTATGTATTTATTTATTTTTTCTTAACTCGACCGGGGCAAAGCCCAAGAGGCTAAACGTCTGTTGTATGTTTGACTCGACCATTTTGCTCCTCGACTTTAAAATAGCCTTTATAATTTAACCAACTTCAAAAACGATTATTTGCTATAAAATTATAATTTTTTTAAAACTATTTTGATTCCCTTTTTAAATAAATAGGTGTGATCTTAACTACAATTCCAAAAACGCTAGAGTTCTGATGTTGTCTTTTTTATAAAAAAAAAAGTAAAAGGATAAATTTTCAAGTTTAGAAATATTTTCTCAAAATTAAAAGAACAGCTATCCTTCTTAGGCAAGCAAAATAAATGCCGATTAGATTTTTATATTTAATTTTTTTGCGTTTTGATAATTTCCGTTTTTTTTTAAATTATAATTAAGACAGACGGCTAACGCATGCAATTTTGACAGATGTTCTTATAAAAGTAATGCACGATCAAACGTCAGTCGCCAGATGCCGGCTCACAGCTGACCGGACGCGCGAGGTCCGACTTGACGAATAAATGCGTATTGTTTTCTTAAACTATAACGGATTTACGTCTTAGTTTTTACTAAAACTTAAACTTAGCTTACTAGCTATAAACAAATCACAAAAGAGGTATGTCAAAGTGAAGTTTAAAATCAACAAATCTTAAAGTGAAGTTTAGAATCAACATACTTAATTTTTTCAACACATACTAGCGACTTAGCCTGACTTCGTCCGCGTTCGTTTCAGGTCATAGGTGCTCCCTGCCAAATTCAAAGTTTGTAGCACAAAAAAGAAGGACTTTTTAGAAGGACAGTTATCCGTTTCAGAGATTAACCGGAACAAACGTACAGACAGACAGCCAAAAATTTTAAAAATTGATTGACATATTATGCTACATTTTCAAAGATGTGGACACATAACTGAAATACGCAAGCGGAGCCGCGGGAAAACGTTATTATTTTTCACAATAATTGCTAAATAAAATCTTAAACTACGAAAAATATCACGCTTAGTTTATACACGAAAAATACCGTGATTTTAATGCATCGCTACATAAATAGAGGCAACATTTTTCTTTCAAAGCGATGCAATCTACTTCTGACATCTATGATCTGATGAATAATCACTTTTAAGATGATTAAATGAGATACGACTTATGTATAATGGGACTTTCTGGATAACTTAATATATTAAGAGTCCCGCTTAAGCTTAAAGCGGTTATATGTAGGTTAGTTCAACAATAAAGTAGTGAACGTTATAAATGAAACTATGTTTTCGGATTTTGTCGCGGATTTACTATGATTTTTGGTTCCCGACGTTTCGAATGCTTTAAAGCAATCATGGTCACGTGACCAAAATCACACAAATCACAAAATCCAAAAAAATAGTTTTATTTATAATGTCAAGTATTCGCGTAAACCTAAGGAAGTTTTATAGTAGTGAACGTGCATTTTACTGTATTTATAGTGGGTTCGATTACTTATTCAGTGATCAGATTAATTTTTAAAAAATACAGCATTTATTACTTTTTTAAAGTAAATTTATGTTAAACAAAATATTTACACACAGCACCATCTAGTTCCGTAGTAAGCTACGAGGCTTGTGTTACGGATACCAGATAGTTGATACACTACACAAACACATATATAACTTCAAATACATACATATTATAAATATAAACATCCGTTCATCACACAAATGATTACCCCAGCGGGACTCGAACTCGCGACCGCTAGCTCAGCAAGTAGAACTACAAACCGAGCTAAACGTGTCGTCAATACGGCCAGGGTTACAAAGCAATCCATACAATGCCTTCGTAATTCGTATTTACCAACGAATGTGGAAAACCAAAGATCTGTATCAAAATTCTCACGACATAGTGTACATGTGACAAAATATCACTAATTAAAGAAGAATGTTGATGAAATTATTCTTATTTATTCATATTATATATTATTAGCATAAAAGAACAATACTAAAAACTGTCACACATAAATCTAACAATTAATAAAGAATTCTTAAACTTATATTAGTTTCAGTTATCCATTAATTCAATGAATCGTATATCGCGTTCGCGCCATTACGATAAAAGTATAGTTGTTCTTGTTGTTTTTAAAATATATCCCCTATAAGGAAAGGCAAAGGACTATGGTCCATACAGCCTACTAAAAAGCATAGTCAACTTGACAGTTCGGTCACAGATTATTAAATATAAAAATAATGAGTTTATCCTTATTATATAATAAAAATTATGGTAATTTAAAAAAATGTTGACCATCTATGTCTGTTCGTGATAAAATCAAAAACTACTCAACGTATTTTGACGCGGCTTTCACAAATAGATGGCGTGATTCATAAGAAAAATGATAAGGTGTATAATAACCTAGGTTTTGTGTTAATTTTCGTTTGTTATTTCTCTTAAAAAAATATTTTCAAATTGTAGCAACGCTAAATGCACGTAGATACAGTGATTTAAGGATAAGTTACTAGTACGTAAATGAAACATTCTTCTCGGATTTTGTCACTGATTTATTTAGATTTTTGGTTTCCGACGTTTCGAATGCTTTAGAGCAATCATGGTCATGGGAGATAGTTTCAGTTATTATGTCAAATATTCGCGTAAACCAAGGAAAGTACTAGTACGTCATTTTTTTTAATTATTCGTTTTAACGGACCATAAAATCCCTTTCATACGAAATTGAACTAAAAATATGAGAACAAGTAAAGGGTTTTCATACTAAAAATGGTGATCAAATTATTTTAACTTGTGTGTAAAGCTCAAGCACCTTTTTAAATCTCCCAACTTTCTTTTCCGGCGTGGATAAGCTCGACTGATTCCAATACATTTTGATTGTCTTAAAACAGAGGGTCTACAAACTTGTATCCGTAACACAAGCCTTGTAGCTTACCACGGAACTACAAGGTTGACGACACGTTTGGCTCAGTTGTAAGTGACCCTACTTTCTGCGCCAGCGGTCGCGGGTTCGAGTCCCGCTGGAGGCATTCATTTGTTGAGCACGAATGTTGTACTCCAGTCATGGGTGTTTAAATTTATAATATGTATGTATTTAAAATTTATATATGTGTAATATATCAAGTATCTGGTATTCGTAACACAAGCCTCGTAGCTTACTACGGAACTAGATAGTGCTTTTGTAATAATGTACCAACAAAAAAAAGTTCTGTGTCTCTATGTCCCCACGTCCACCATTATATTATATTAAAAAATGTATTCTTAAACGCCTTAATAATAACAGGATGCATCAAAAAGATTGCAAAAGATATTCTATTCAAAGTCGGCATCCAAATAATCCTGGAATACAACACATTTATCTTTCAATGCACCTATTTATAAAGTTTAGAAAGCGATGTTTCGCAAGCAGGTAGACTTGCCAGTGACATAATGCACGCGTTTGGGTTTAGGTTTGACATACTACTTGTTGCGCCCTACCTACTCTTTTACCCGACTGCGCCAAATGGAGTTATGTTTTTCGAGTGTGTGTATGTATGTATGTATGTATCTATGTATGTATTTATATCATTAGTTAATGTATTTCTTTGGCACGGTCTTTAGCTTAAACGACTTGATGGATTTTTTGTCTCGAAATGTGTCGTTAGATTTAATAATAGGCTTATTTCCTACTCACATACACAATTTAGTACCATCTTCTTTTTGAAGTTGGTAAAAAATACACTTTATATGAATAAAAAAAATATTAGGACAGATTCCGTTCCAGTTCCGTGGAAAGCTATACACTACATCTACATCTTTACTAATATAGCTAGCTGAAGAGTTTGTTTGTTTGTTTGGTTGAACGCGCCAATCTCAGAAACTATGGTGCGAAATGAAAAAAAATTTCTGTGTTGGATAGTCCGTTTATCGAGGAAGGCTATTGGCAATACGTCATTCGTGCTCAACAAATGAATGCCCCCAGTGGGAATCGAACCCGGACCGGTCACTACAAACTGAACCACTTTACTTCTACAAGACGCACTACACGCATCGTTAGATTACTTGCTCTCATCATAAGCTATCAACAGATACTGGATCCAAACGATCATATACACTCCATTGTAAATTCGTTCTAGTTCATAAAGGCATTTGTTTTCTAAATATTTTTGTCGATAAAGTTTTATGATAGATTAACTTTTGCATACGATTTCGCTCGCTTTCGCTTACTTTACCTATAAATGTAAAATCTATAAGACATGAACAATGAACATATTTTGTTTTTACAACACAATATAAACTGTAATCTATACATATAAATAAAATTGGAGTGTCTGTTTTTAATTTCAAATGAACAGCTTTTCACTAAATGTCACTCACACATTTGAAAGAATTACTAAAAACTAAAAAATATTTATTTTTCTATCTGTCTGTCTGTTTGTTTCGGCTAATCTCTGAAACGGGTGTACCGAATTTGACGCGACTTTCACTCGCAGATAGGTATTATTATAAGGCGTAACTTAGGCTACTTTTTAACCGACTTCAAAACAGGAGGAGGTAGACATTTTATTTATTTTAACTGGCGGAACTCGTTGACGCTAAACCTAATTTGACGGGTGAGTCGCTAGTAAAACATTAAATTACACTTGCTACCAACTTTAGCTGAATAAAAACTTAATTAAATTAGTTTTTGTATATTATGTATTTTATTCAGCCCGTTTTAACGTCTCACTGCTGGGTGCGGGTTTCTTTCAATACGAGGGGATCAGGCCATAGTCCACTGCGCTGGCCTAGTGCGTGTTGGCGGACTTTACATGTCTTTCGAAAATATGCTAGGTTCTCTCAGACATGCAGGTTTCCTCACGATGTTTTCCTTCATCGTAAGACAAGTGGTAATAAATAATAATGTTAGAAATAATTCACACATGAAAGTATCAGAGGTGCGAGATTCGGATATCTCGCTTATAGATTTGTGCTTTAACATGGTAATTTTACTTCATATCTAGATGCGTTATGCGTCAAAAAATATATAATAAGTATTACCAAGTGTCTTAAAAATTATTACCCGTTAGAAAACTACGCGAGCCCTCACAAAGCTCAGCCTTTTTGCTAGTATGTTATATACTTCAGACTTTCACCATCGCGACCTTTAGAAGGCTGTGAAGTTCATAAACTATTCAGATCTCATAGTAAAACAATAATTAACTTTCTCTCTCACATTTAAGTCACGTTACGCCGATTTTTGCCAACATTCTATATAATTAATGTTATTACTATTTATGAACATCATAGCCATATGCCAATATGTTCGCTTAGAATTCCAAGAAGCGTTCCTTAGCTGCGCGCTAGAATGGCTTGCTGGACGCTATTGAAAACAAAGTTTGAGTAACCTCAAAGTGTATTTTTATACTTGTAACAGACAGACAACCCACAAATTTTCATAATGATATAAGTTCAAATGACACCAAAGGACATACATAATTGTAAACATTTTTTTATAAATGTTGTAACTGAGTATGGCAACACCTAAGAAAGTATTAATTTTGTGAAAGACTCATAAGTAAATAATCTTTACGAGAAACAAGCAATTCCACGGGCTAAAATATGATAACTTCTAGTGGTTAGTGATGTATCTTTTAGAGCTAGTGATGTATCATGGAGTCAACGACCAAAGCACCATTGATTATTCATAGCATTATCGATTCACTATTTACATACAAACGAACACCTCATTAAAACATCTCTATCGATAGATTAGCTCCCACGGGATTGCAATTTATTTATTTTAATTAAGAAACAATACAAATGCTTATAATTTTGTTTAATTTCAAACATAAGTAGTATATCAGAACTGGGTGTAAGTTTTTTGAAGAAAACTTTGCTAAAATGAATGTCGAAAAATGAATCTCCTTTGATTCAAATTAATTATATATAATTAATTGATAAAAAATATTAACATACATATTTTTATAATAACTATAAATTATTTTAAAATTATTAGTTAGGCGATTAACTCAGTACCATCTAGTTCCATTGTAAGCTAACTTGCCTTTTGCATACCAGTTAGCAATATATCCATAATACATATATAACTTATATATAAATATATAAAACAAAACCAACTTCCAAACTCTGGGCTTACTAAACAGAAAGACTCAATAACTAAACTTGGCTAGACCTGGAACTCAAACCTAGGACTTCTCGATGTCTAGCCGTACATGCTAGCCACTACACCACCGAGGCAGTTACTTCAAAAAGTAATGACAATGCTATTGTATCAATTTTTGATCACAAAGCGATTATTTTAATCGGTATTTCTTAATCGATATACGATATGGATAATATCGATTACTTTATAATTTACGAATTCAATTCGTAAATTGCAAAAGCAATTGATTTTTATTCGCGTATTTAATTTTAATTGGCTTATGTATATTGTGAAATTATTATCTTTTATGCAAATACATAAAATTGTAGTGTCTGTTTGTAATATTATTACGGAATAAGAGCTTTATTTTAAAGTTACATAAAAATATACGGTACTTATAAGACAAATATTTTTTTGTCTGTCCATCTATTGTTTTGGCTAATCCCTTAAAAACACTGTGCCGATTTTGGAGGGGTTTTCACTAGCAGATAGCTTTACATCCCGCTGTCTGTCTCTCCCAATGTATGATTAGATTTTTAAAACTACGCAACGGATTTTGATGAGGTTTTTTTTAAATAGGTAGTGATTCAAGAGGAAGGTTTATATGTATAACTCGCGGAACCTGCGGCTTCGGTCGCGCTAAGTCTAGGGACTTAGCGCGAATCTTGTTATAAATTTTGACTAGGGCTACTTTTATTTTAGAAAAAGGACGAGGGTAACTGAATAGGCCGATAAGGGTGACGACTTAAAAAGATATACCTACATATTTAAATATAAGGGTTTCTTGGAATTCAGTATGTACTAAATACCTATCTACATTAATATTATAAAGCTGAAGAGTTCGTTTGTTTGTTTGTTTTTTTGGTCGAACGCGCTAATCTCAGAAATTACTGGTCCGAATTGAAAAAATCTTTTTGTGTTGGACAGTTCGTTTGTCGAGGAAGGCTATATTATATCACACTAAACGGGAACACTGTTGCAAAAACGGGAGAAAAACATTTCTTTTGATTTTCAGCCTTTAGCCGCTAGCGCTAGTTAATCATAATACTTGGTATGCGTAAACGTTTTTTTTTTTTCAAAAAATGTGAAAATTAGTCATTAGTTTTTATACTACATTGATATCTTTGCCACAGATAAAGGTCCTAGAGACTTATGCGCATACGCAGCTGTCAACATCTGAAACTTGATTGGTTGGCATTTCGCTCAGTTTAATAACCTCTTGAGCCGGGTCAATTAAACAACGGCGGCTATTAGAGATTACGTCACGCCTATACAGTCGTTTGGAAGACTAACCTCGTTAGATATGATTTGTTGAATCTTCTTTTAAGTACTTGCAATAAAAAACGGTCAAGTGCGAGTTGGATTCATCAGCTGAGCGTCTGTTTGGCTCATCTTTTAAGATGGACTCGTTATAACATTTTTATGGTAATTAAATTAGTTTTATGATAATGCATTATTTTCGAAGGTGTTTTATAAACATGGTATTAATTCTTACCTAAATAAATAAGTTACTCATCACAAGTATTTAATTTTCAGAATGCGAGCGAAGCCGCGGGAAAGGCAAGTTGCACTATAAAGTACAACATCGAGAGGTCCTGGATTCGAGTCCCGGGTCGGGCCAAGTTTAGTTATTAAGTCTTTCTGTTTAGTAAGCCTCAGTAACCACCCGGAATTGGGAAGTTGGCGGTGTGTGACCCCCGTGCATCGGAGAGCACGTAAAGCCGTCGGTCCTGCGCCTTAGCTCTCACTGGTCGTAACGAACAGTCGTCCCACCGGAGTATGAGAGTGATAGAAATAGAGAGTGCACTTGTGTGTGCGCGTACACTTGTGCACTATAATATCTTCTGCGCAGTTGGCCAGTCTCAATGAGATTGGCGGCCGTGGCTGGAATCGGTCGGAGAACATTATTATAATAACAATAAATTCTCTCCAAACGCTTACGTGTTCCATTTGTTCCCTAAACCTATAAGTACTTATACACTAACTTTGTATAGAATTAACTTCACAACCTTTGCTTAGTTACGCCAAAGTGATATAAATTGCAAATTTCTTTCAACAATGGCAAGTGAAACTATCAAATTTCCACACACGAACTAAACGACAGTAAACGCATTTCTAATACAAATTCTTCATGTGAATAAACCCAGTTTTTAGAAAATTTGCTTTAACTAATATATTAGATTAATGAAGTCTTATTTTGGTAGAGGCAAAAAATCTGTCAGATTTTTAAATTTGTTGGCACATTATTACACATGTGGTACGAGGCTTGTGTTACGGATACCAGATAGTTGATACACTACACATATGACATACATAACTTTAAATACATACACTATACATAATATAAATATATCCCATGACTGAATTCAAACAGAACTGAACTCAACAAATGAATGCCCCCAGCGGTACTCGAACCCGCGACCACTGGCACAATAAGTAGGGTCACTACATACTCAGCCAAACGTGTCGTCATATGCCTTAATCGCCTTGTAGGCTTATTAAAATTAAAATATTTATAATAATGTTAAATAATTCTATTTCTTTTATATTATTTATATCAATATTCTAATATTATGTACTAAATCAATTCAATTTTTAAATCTTTTCATCCCTCAATTTAAAAATATTATGCATGCTGTGATCATCATCACTACATAGTATAAAACAAAGTCGCCTTTTCTGTCCCTATATCCCTATGTGCGCTTAAATCTTTAAAACTACGCAACGGATTTTGATGCGGTTTTTTCCAATAGATAGAGTGATTCAAGAGGAAGGTTTATATGTATAACTAGCGGATCCCGCGGCTTTGCCTGTGCTAAATCTAGGGAAGAGCCCGAGCGAAGCGAGGGCGAGTCGATAGTCTTATACCTATATAAAATTCTCGTGTCACGGGGTTCGAACTTGAACTCCTCCGAAACGGCTTGACCGATTCTCATGAAATTTTGTGAGCATATTGAGTAGGTCTGAGAATCGGCCAACATCTATTTTTCATCCCCCTAAATGTTAAGGGTAGTCCACCCCTAAATTTTTATTTTTTTATTTTTTACACAATTTTTTTTCCTACAGATCAACCCAATGAGGATGATTAGCAATTAAAAAAATGAACGCGGGCGAAGCCGCGGGTACAGCTAGTTACCTATAAAAAGAAATACAATTATACTCATAATTTATTATGTAAATTATTATCATTAAAATTATTGTAATTTCTGATGGTAATCTAAATAAATAAATAAATAAATTTCTTTTGTCACGAGTATTTTTCCTACAGGATTCCGTAGCTTTAATGGCATTGCCATGATTTAATACCTTGGCCTGAAACCTTTAGTAAAAAGTGTAGAATGTAGATATATCGTGTTTAGGCTCAATGAAATGGAGTCAATGAATAGGTTATTCTCTATGGTATACATCTATACTTAAATTTTTGTCTGTCTGTCTGTTTGTTCCGGCTAATCTATGAAACGGCTGGACCGATTTTGAGGGGACTTTCACTCGCAGATAGCTAATGATATAGGCGTAATTAAGGCTACTTTTTTAATCGACTTCAAAAAAGGAAGAGGTCATATTTTACTTTTAGAAATTTTAAACCTTAAAGAGAAGTTTTTTTTATAAAAAAAAACTGCATTTAAGATTGAAATAATAGTATAAGCATCTAAGACTAAGTTACGAAACCCGCTGCGTCACGACCGTAAAAATTTAATTTTACACGAAAAAATAAAACAAAATAATAGAAATGTGACGAAAACATCGACAATCTGTTGCAAATCGTTACTCACGTAAATAGATGCCATTGACCAGAGAATTGTTTACTACTATCATGTGGTCTAATCGGGAACTAAGGAATTATACCTATCCAAAAAATATTGTACCCCTAATAAATACACTAAAGGCTCATACTTTTTAATATATATGACTTATATATATACACACACACACACACATACACGCGCGCACACACACACACACACACACACACACACACACGTGTACTACTATAGCCCTTATCGTACATAATTTTTATTTTGCAAAAAAACGTTTCAAAGGAGGAGGAGGTAGAAATTTTATTTATTTTAACTAGCGGAACCCGTGGCTTCACGCTAAACCTAGGGACGAACCAAAGCGAAGCGAGGATGAGTCGTAAATAAATAAAAGTCATTTATTGCCATAAATAATGCAGTAAAAAAAATTACATATTCGACGAGGCTAAAATAAATCAATGGCGAAAGGTAATAACTTAGCTAGTGCTACTGAGACCGAACCGACCGGCTCAGAAAACATACAATTTATTATTTTTTATAACATTTCAAGAACATTTCTAACAGTTATTATAAATGCCAATACATTAGTTCCATTCGAAGTAACAGCATACTATATCTGTGGGAGAAATTCTCTTAATCGCCCTGCGTATGAGTTCGCGTGACTCACGTGTGTGCTCATGTGGTAAAGCTAGCCCTGATTAATTTAGCGGAAAACTTATGTGAAAACTAGCGAAGCCCGCGACATCACCTGTATTCTTAGTTCTTAAGAATATAACGACACGTTTGGCGCAGTTTGTAGTGACCCTACTTGCTGCGTCAGAGGTCGCGGGTTCGAGTCCCGCTGGGGGCATTCATTTGTTAAAAAAACTCTGATGTTTGTACTCCAGGCATGGGTGTTTGTATTTATAATATGTATGCATTTAAACCTATATATATGTAGTATATCAACTATCAGGTATCCGTAACACAAGCTTCGTAGCTTACAACGGAACTAGATGGCGCTGTGTGTAATATGTCCCAACATATTTATTTATTTATTTATTTATGTATTACTGATGCAGCGTATATTTTAGAGGAATTAGCTGTGTCTGATTGCGCAAAAATAAAATTTTTATCAAAATCAAACCAGCAAAATTATATGTAATCAATAATAATGTTCTCCGACCGATTCCGGCCTATTCCTATCATTCTCATACTCCGGTGGGACGACATGAGACACGACTTTTGAGGACCGACGACTTTACTTTAGAGATAGTTTTATTTAAAAAAAAAACTGATTAAAATTGTTTGGGTTGTCGAAACCCGATCATTTTTGTGCATTACATTACACTAGCTAATAAATATATTACACTGTTAAAAGACACTGAACTGTAAACACTCAAAAATATGTTATCACTAAATCACTCACAAAATTAATATACTTAGTCAGTAATAATAAAAAAAGTTTTAATACAGATACGGACGCAACAAAACGTGGACAAGCAAACAGTCAAACTAATTTTTTTAGTCCAAAACCTTGTATAGTTCGCAGAAGAAAACGTAATGGCTAACCCAATTAAAATAACAGTAGTTGAAGCCACACCAGATCTTTATCACGAGCATTCATTGTTTGAGATCATTTTTTCCCATAACATTTTAAAACAACTTTCAAGTTGCTGGGTTTTTTAAAGCATAAATTGAAAATTGACACGTCTAATATACTATGAATACGTGAAGCAAAAATGTTGTACCCCTTATTGCGAAAATTGCGCGGACGGAGGAGTATGAAATTTTCTCATACTAGTATAACTTTAGTCCTCCAATAGTTTGTAGCACAAAAATTAAGGACTTTCATACAAATGTGCGTGAACCTAAGACCTCCTTAATCCGGCCCTGTCGCGAAATTCTCAGCGTACTTCTAGCTACTATAAAGCCAAACATCTTTATACATTAAGCGATGTTCGATATTTCCTGATAAGTGAGTGAGTGACCTTTTTATTTATTTAGATAAGTCATATATCCTTCACGCCGGTCTTCTGTGAGAGAGTGGTACTAATGAACTATACGGGGCGTGCCGGCCCATTCGGTTGCTACCCGAAGGTAACAAGCATGGCACTACCACTTGTAAAAATCAAACCAATTTACCCATTTATCCCACTGCTGGGCACTGGTTCCCTACGCTGGTGGGTCAATGACCTTCACTTTTCATTGAAAACTTGCTAGGTTCTATAAGACCAACAATTTTTCTTAAATGACCTAACCCAGGATTTGAACCCACTCCACTTTACACATGCCACTGCCTACTAATAAGTGATACGGCTTAAAAATGTAAGGATTCAACTTCAGAATTTCCGTTCGTGAATCTTTTATGATCGCCATACTTAACATATGGCCTTAACTAACTGGTTTATTGCACTTTTTGCTAGCACTTGTGTGGGAAAATGACAAAATAAGATATTCTTAAAAGATATTAGGGTATGCGATAAAATTAATTATAGTTTTATTTAAAGTGCTTAATTTATGCTTGCAAAAAATGTGTTAAGTGTGAGTCGGAATTCTAAAGTTTATAATTTTATATGAATACTAGGTTTAGCGCGAGTAAAGCCACGGATTCCGGTAGTTAAAGAAAAAAAATATAACCTTCTCCTTTTTTGAAGTCGGTTAAAAAGTAGCTCAAGTAACGTCTTATAACTTTATATATCTGCAAGTGAAAGTTCCGTTGAAATTGGTCCAGCCGTTTCGGAGGTTAGCTGGACAGACAGACAGACAGACAAAAATTTTAAGTATCGAATATATTCTCTTGTGCATTTAGTGAATAGCAGTTATTTTGAAATTAAGCACTTCAATTAGACACTTCAATTTTATTTATATGTATAGATAATTATAAATAGGAAAACATGTATGGATGTTTGTTTTTACTATTTTTTGCTACAACTACTGAATGAACTTAACAAACTAAGCTTTATTTAAATAGGCATAGGCAAAAAAATCTGTTAACCGATTTTATGTTTTGTTTAGTTCTATTATTATTGTACCTATTTACCAATAATAAAATGCTTGTATTCGAAAGTGGGCAACAACACTATAATTATTTCACTTTTAAAAGTGGAAATTACAGTATATATAAAAAAAAAAACGGTCGGTAGTATCTGTAGGGAGGTATAAAAAAATAAATTTAAATCTCGAATTCGGTTAAATCAAAGAATAATTTTGATCGCGATGTCCACTCAAACAAGTGTTTTGGGGTCAAAAGTCACTGTACTCTTAACTATTGGTTATAATATGAAGCTACTTTGTTTAACAAGACCTCTTTAAATTGTTACACTATATACTTGCCCCTTGCTTTGCGTGTGTATGGACATACTACAATAGTATATATATGTTACTGTAAAAGCCCGAACGACGGTAAATCCTAAGATTTTCAAGTAAATCCTAAGATGTACCACCCCTTAATGGTAAAAGTCCGAACCGTTCTATGATCAACGTTTATTTCGGAATTTTACCACTATTCACATAGTAAATCTTAAGATTTACCTCAAAGACACGGTAAATGTTGAGATAAACAATACGTGTTCTGCGTATGGCCTTGTACTCGTGGCATTCTGCAGCCCTTCGATACTCGTTCCATCTCCCTCTACCGTCTACGCTCGCCTTAGTCAATCATTTGACACGTTAAAACTTTAATTCAATTCCTGTTTGTGTTTTCAAAGTCTAAAAGTAATTTATAAACAAAAAGCGAGTTTGAATTGTTTTATGTTTGCGTTTTTAGTGTCTGGAAGTAATTTTTAATGAAAATGAGTGTAAACCATAGATTTTATGAATTAATTGACGAAATCGTGGCAAAGAATTAAGAAGTATGCATTGTTTTATTTCCAAAACCAACATTTACCAACCGCTACTGGTAAAACCTAGCATGTACTAAATTATAATGGTAAAAGTCCGATCAAATCGTTTCTTTTTTACATATTCTTACATTTACCGACTCGTGTTGGTAAACCTTAAGATTTACTGGTAGAACCTAAGTTTTACCAATATTCGGGCTTTTACAGTAACATATATATAAAATAATAAAAAGTGTCTGTTTATAATTTTAAATTAACAGCTTTTCACTAAATGCATATACTTTTCACTAAATGTATTTATACGGTAATTACATATACGTAAATCTTTAAGTAAATCTTTATTTATATAGTACTACTTCTATAATCTCTGGAACTAAACCGACTCTTTCAGTAAATAAAATCTCGTGCATTGATGACTTAAAAATGTTAACGAACGTAGCGTTAATGTAACGTAACCATGCAGGCAAAGTCACGTGCTAAAGGTATACTAAAGGAATTTCAGATAATAATGAGTCATCGAAGAAACTTAAAGGTCTTACATACTAATTGTTAAAGAGATTACAGTTCTTTCAACTTTACTAAGAAAGATTGAATTATGTTAAAAATTGTTGCTATACGGAAGACCTGGGTTCGATTCTTGAGGCAGATTTGGGCTTTTTTATGGAGAAATCACAACAGCCCGTAGTTAGGCATTTGGCAGAGTTACACAATCGTGTCGAGGCAAACTTGGCGGCCAATCTCATTGAGACTACCCTAGATGGGCAGGAGACATTGTAGTACACAAGTATTAAACTTAACTCTTAAAGCAGACACTAAATATTCAGACACTATTGCCTCTAAATATTCCTTTACTTTTAAATGATTCTTCGATACGCATAGAACCAATAGCTTTACATGCTCTCTGATGAGGCAAGTTGTAAAATACAGTAAACTTCCCAACTCCAGGCTGATAGAATAATCTAACAGAAAACCTATTTATTTACTTCATATACCCGGGATTCAACCTACGGATTTTCAGCCGTATATGTTAGACACTAGACCATCGAAGTAGTTGTTAAGCCTGATCTCTTACCTCTGTGACATAGAAAGGTGAGTTCACTTATCTTTAAACTTATATAATAGCTACTCTCAGACATTGGCGGTTACCGAAATCGGTCAGGGGTTCATTATTGTTATTATTCATAAATAGGGTTCTAAGGCCGAGATATCAATTTGCCGAGATACGATTCCGTTCGCGTTCTCACAACACTTTAACGTATAAACAAGATGATGACTCACTGTCCCCTATTCCAGATCTCTACATACATTATCTACACTTCTAGATATATTTTATGGATAATGAATATGGACTGGTATTGACTATTTTTATTCTATTATCAATTTACTTTATTGGGAGTTGTATTGACTACCTGAGGGCGCTGTAAAATGGGTGGGATAAGGTTTTATAAGTTCTGTTTAATCGGTGAGTGACACATTTCGATTGATTACTTCGGAGACTATAGATTGTATAATATAATTGCTGTTGAAAGTATTGCTGGTAATATTTGCTGTGGGATATATAATTATAATAAGAATAGACGAATACATATTATTTAATGTGTAATAACGTGTAATTGGAAGACCATCCTGTCGCAGAGTTTACATATATTAGATATTATATATGTATAATAGTGTAGAACCCACAGACGCATCTGTACATTTCATATTCTTTGGAAAATCCTATTAAAATAGTCATTATTATTGATGGAGAGGCAGAAACTGACATATTTTGGGTGAAATTTGGTATGATAATAATGGTTTCCAGGCATACTTTTTAATACGGGAAAATCTTTTCTTAAATTTGGTAAAACGGCCGGCAAGATTTGGATGAAAGTTTCAACGCTGATAGACTATACATAGACTACGTGACGCATCTATGGATGCAAGCAACGCGGGATAAATAGATATCTAAACTAATATTATAAAGCTGAAGAGTTTGTTTGTTTGTTTGCTTGAACGTTGGATAGTCCGTTTATCGAGGAAGGCTATAGTTTTTTTTATCACGCTGTGACCAATAGGATGCGACTCAGAAAGAATTTGGTTTCCGGCCTTTAAAACGGGTGCAAAGCCGCGGGAAATGCTAGTGGAATATAAAACCAAAGCAAGTAGGTATCCGGTATACTTATAAGCTTATATCGTAGGTAGCCTTAGTTACTCCTGATAACCTCATCTATCTTCCAGTCAAGTCCTTTCAAAATTGATCCAACCGTTACGAAGATAAGCCGGAACAAACTGACGGACAAAAGTTTGCATACTTTCAAGTAATATTGCATACATATATGTAGGAAGAATGGTAGATTTTTTTCATAGTACTTATAAGTAATCTGAAAAAATCTACCATTTCTTTATACAATTCTTAAAAATCGGTTAATCGTTTAAAATTATCGAACAAATTTCATAACAACCGAAGCCCATCCCTATTTTTTGCCGCCGACGCAAACTTTTGTCTTAATTATGCGTCTTGAAGCTAACAAGCTTTGTTCTATAACTATTAACCAATAATATAAACTATACTAAACTTGATAACTAATTCCTTTTCTTCAATTTACTTAACTCATTTTGATTCAATTTCAACAAAATTTTATTACTAATAATAATAAACAATCATAATATAGTTTATGTATTTTTGTCATTCCATTACTCTGTAACGGCTGGACCGATTTGAATGAAATTTCGTATACAGATAGATTATAACATGAAATAACATAACTGTTAAGCACTTAAAGACGCAAACCCGAGTAAAGAAAGGGTAAATTACTAGTGGACATTTACATATAATTAACTTAGTTCCTTACTTTTTTTTCTTACTTACTTTGTTCTTCCAAAAATTAGATTATCAACAACTTATTCAAAAAGTTAAACGTTTTTATATATATTAGTGCTAGTTAAGCTATAGTTCACATGAAGCGAACATCAAACGAGTTTAAAACCATGTTAAAGTTTATTTTAAGACATAAACATACCATAAACGTATTCTATTCCAATAATATACTTCACTTCACATTCACTGCACTAAATACACTCATTTTGATAATGTTTCGATAATTTTAAACAATTTTAAAGTGCGTTTAACAGACGCGTCGCGTTTTGACTGCGAACTGAAGGCAGGCATATTTTTACCTGCGAGTAAAAAGTTTTGTACAGCTTTCATTGCTGTTAGATATAAAGAATCTTGTTCAAAGGTAATAAGGTTGAAAATCGATTGCTTTATTAAATTGCATTAGTGTAGCCATATTTAAAAATCGTTTTAAGGGAAATTAGATCTTATTATGTATGTGTTAAGGTTGAATTTTCGTTGTTAATGAATATAAAAGCTTAATCTACTTGTATGTATGTGGTGGGCAGTTGTTCGAAGTCAAAGCTTCTCAAACTTATTTGACCTATTTTTACTTTGATTTATTGTTTTGTTTTATGTGACAGAGATGGATTAATCAGATTCTGAATGTTAAATGGTTTTTTTGGTACTAAAATAACATTCTGTTTAAAAAATTAATTTATCATTTTGTTATTGAATATTTATATTTCATAAATAATGGAATTCATCACTTTAGATTTTTGCCATTTATTATTAGAAGCAACTGAACCTTGCATCGCTGGGGGTTGTCGCTGGTTATATTTTATTTCTTTAGTAGAGTTACCCTTTTTCTAAAATCAAATAGCCTAAATTAATCCTTATAACAACTATCTGTCAGTAAAAGTCCCATCAAAATCGCTCCTGCAATTTCGGTGATTAGTCAGGATAAACAGACAGGAAAACAAAAATTTATAAATTGTCTTTTTTCGTTTAAGTAAATAATTTCATATGTATTTAGTTTATTACTGTAAAGGCTGCTATTTTAACATTACAGACACTTGTATTTTATTTTATCCGCGGATATATTTCAATTTTCACAGCAATCATGTCACATGAAGGTCTACCAAGTTGCTTTTTCCATACGTACGTTAGTACATAGTAGATACATTTCTTAAAGAAGAGATATTTTTCCTAAATAAAAAATATCCTATATTATGTTGACTCGGATAATCAATACCAAATTACATCGAAATCTGTTCAGCGTTCTCTTGATGCGTTTATAGAGAGCTAGATTCGGCCATAAACTTTTTACAGCAACTTGTAAAATATGTAATTTCTGAGAAATCAATACTGAACGTTCAATACGAACCGCTACCCTGAATATAAAGACGAATAAATAGACAAACTAAATTATTCTCTAAAGCGTCCCCTACTGCTTATATAATAAAAAAATGCAGACAAAGCCACAAACTATAACTAGTATTACTTAAAATTAGAAAGTTAACCTATAAAATAATTATTCAACAGTACCTCACAGTTATGTAATACCGTAATACAGTTTGACAAGCGCTTGCCAGGACCCGTAGTCCCAAACCAGTTTGCAGAGAAATAAAACTGGCCCCAATTTGATATGAATTAACTTATTTCGATTGTTATCTAGTTTTAGGATTCTTGTAGCTTACACATATCGTACCTTCTGTAGTACAAGGGCACAATTGTCAAAATTGGCCAAAACGACTTTGTACCCCCTGCTTGAAAACTATATTAATTAAAAAAAAACTAAACGTTTTTAATTCTTGCTAACATGATGCCAAGAACACCTATAATATGTACTTTATTTTATAAAAAAGATAATAACTTTAGAGCAATATAAAACAGAGTAAAACCATTTTGAATGCAAAAAAATCTAATTGGCACAAAAATACATATAATAAAGTTCTAAGTGAAATCTGAACATTAAATACTTTTTGCACATCTTATTGAAATAGTCATTATACATATCAAGAGATATAGAGTTCATGCGAAATGTATAGTTATTCAATTTTTTTGTCTGTCTGTCTGGAACTTACATAATGATATTATTAAATATTTAGTGAATTATAAAAACTGACAATTCAAAAGTGCTTGTAAAAGTCTATTTGAATAAAGTATTTTGAAGCTGAGCCAAAATTAAATTTTCAAACAAAATGCACATGGATTTTTTATTGCATAGATATTAATAAGCAATCATTTAGATTGTTTTACAAACCTTGTAAAAAATGCTTTGGGTTTAAAAAAAGTACAGACAAAGCAAAAAAACAGAGCAATTTTATCAACCATCAACATAACATATTTTCTTTACTGTATAGTCTTCTAAAATCTAATAAATAATAAATAATAAGAAAAAACAATAATATAAATGATATTATTTTAATTTATTTAAATAAAACAATAAATTATGCTAACAGTTTTATTCCATTTTCTACTTACAGCTAGCTATTAACACAAAAATTAAATAAACCAATTTCCAAAAATGGCAACACTGTTATGCCACAGATATTATTATTCTTTATTTTTTTTTTAATTAAGCACTGCTTTTAGGCTTTGGCATCCATGCTTCAACTTTTGGTGTGGTGGTGCTGTATGGGACGTACTGGCCAGTAGTTCCGGACATATTTTCTGTAAATTCTGCCATCCATTTATATTTAGGTCTGCTGGGGTCCTTGAAATAAAATAAAAACATAGTTAAATTTATTGTGGTTAGTAAATAATTCAATGTAGTCATTTTGTTATTTTTAAACTAAATAATTTTTTATCTAAAATTCCTATAACCTATCTACCAACAACGGCTTGCCAGTTGCCTCACACCCCAATCAATTGGCAGTCCAACTATAAAGGTAAAAACATCTTAGACGCCTAAAGAGGCATGATGTTTTTCAACTGTACGAGAGGGTGTAGTAAACACAGAAAAAAATCTAAAAAACAATAGTAGGAAATATGATGGCTATTAAGATGGCCGATGACATATTTGTTGTAGTCGTACTTGCTGTGACAGTAGTCACAGGTTCGAGTTCCATGGGAGGCATTAATTTGTGTAATGATCATGAGGATTTATTCTTCATTCACAGGTTATGTGTAGTGTATCAACTATCTGGTAGCCATAACACAAGCCCATGGCTTTCCATGGAACTAGATAGTGGTATGGATAATATTTTTTTTGATGATGCTGGGGACTATTTCATGAGGTCCTACCGGTCTATCAGCCAGCAGGGTCTGAAACTCCTACTCAGTAAAACCCACAGCATTAACCTTCACCGCAGTGCAATAGGGTGTTGTGGGATAACACAGCCCCATTATGGATAATTACCTGATGAGGTGGAAGATCAGTTTTGTAATGCAGCCATCCAAACCACTCAGCGGGAACCTGCAATTGTATGTCTTACATAAACACTTAATGTATAAAGAAAAGCAATTATATATATGTGGGAATGATAGTGAGTGAAACGTTTTAAATTAAGTGATATTTCTTTAATAAATTCGGAACAAAAATATACACGTCTTACATCGTTACTTTCTATGACCGCTGTCTACTCTTACATTTCTTAAAAAAACAAATCATTTAGTAATGAGTTCGAATACAAAAAAAAATAAAAGAATAAAATAAACTGAACTATCTTATTATACCACATATATTCTTTTTTAATTTAGTAATAAAGCATATTTAATTAATAAAAAACATTTATATAGAGAAATGGTGACAATGTTTGTTTATATTTCTTCTTACAAACTATGGTTAAAAACTTATCTTTCTGATAATAAAATTTTTGGTAATGTTATACAATTTTTCAATATTATTCATAATTAAAATATATACTACAGACTTAATTTAATTAATATAACAACCTTTCTATTACATAATTCTTAAAGTCTTAAAGATATTTAAGTTAATCCAATTCCACTGGTAATGGCTTTAATGCCAGTACAATTCATTACTACAGCCCTAAGTTCCATGACGGAATAATAGAAACATCAATGCCAGTTAAGCACAGGTTGCTTTGCCAATGTCAAGTAGAATGGAGAAGACACAAAGGAGATAGTAGTTAACTTAAAAGTTAAACATACCCCAACTTACCACAGGGAGTACCCCACCTTACAACTACTGTGGCGTAAGATGGGGTGAATTTTGTTTTTGTTGTTTTTTTTTTTTAAATATATAAGAAATAGCTCAGAATATCACGAAATATTTGAAGAATATTAAATACTTCTTCATTTAAAAATAAATATGATTATGTTTATATGTAGGTTTTGCTTTTTTTATTGATCTTAAAACTTAAGTACCCTATCTTAGATTATAACATACCTGACTACCATCATAGTTCATGTGATATTTATCAGAATACTCCACCCAACGATTTCTACCATAGAAGTAGCGGGGGTTCTGATAGTATTTATTGCCAAATTGGTCTTCACCCACAAGTGTACCATCTTTCAACTCATCTTGCCTGGAAAGTTGTTGGAAAAAAATATGTTAAAAGAAACTTTAATATCAGAATAGTATTGGTATTTTATCTTCTGCTCCTACTATTGCGGAGAAATTATTTTTTATTAAAATCTTTGCATTTACTTGTAAGTAGTTTATGGACATTCAATTAGCCATAATAACAAAATCAAATCTAAAAGTATTGTATTGACAGCCATCTATACAATTACTTGTTATAGACTGCAGAAGTTTATATTGTACTACATAATTATAGTTACTTAATTAAAAATAAATTTTAGCTTGAAAGCACTAAATGAAAGCAATTTTAAATAGATCTAAATTTTAACCAAAAAAATTACATAATAATACATGTATTGATTTACCTGTAAAGCTTCCACAAGGACCCACGAATACCCCCATTTTGCTTTATAATATTAAAAAACGAAGCAACTTTATCCAGAGCCAAAAATTTGCCGATGGAACTCGACATATTTGTTGAAAAATTCACTTTCGTTTCTCGAAAATATCAAAATAATAATTTAATAATTTGACTTTGACAACTCAATGACAAGTTCATCACAGATGTCAATGTCAATTGTCACTTGTCAGGTGAGCGGCTAGCAAAAACAAATCAGTATTCAGCCTAGACTCAGAACTAAATATTTATATTCATTTTTGTGACCTCCATTTATTATGTAATTAACTATTCTATGTGACATGCTATAATTAAATAGAAAACTAACTAAATTATATTTTTTTTATATTTAAATTCGTAATTTTATGGCGATTATCAACAAAAAAGCCAAAAATCTAATCGCTATAAAATCCATTTAGCTTTAGCCCTACAAAAAATAGAGAACCAGATAAACATTCTAAACACTGTATTGGTATAAAAAACATTAATGTAAGTAAAAAAAATCTTTTTTGTATTTAATATCATTTATTACATAATAAACAATAATATACAATAAATATTTTATTCTGATGATTTCAGTTTCTTTTTTATTTTTTTACATACTTTTTCTGATATTTGATCTATTTCTACAGTAACTTTCAATTCATTTTGCAAATTATTACTTTTTTTCCGCTTCTTTATACTAATATCATTTTGAATATTATCCTCTATTAATTTTTCATTTTCCATACATGGCTGTAATGAATCTTCCATTTGCATTTCATTATTTTTATATTTCTTTTTCTTTTTATGCTTTTTAATATTATTCGAATCAACTTCATTATTATCAACACTTTCGTTCTTATCATCACTAGCATTTGCTACATCTTTAATTTTCTCTTTTTTTCTCTTTTTAGATTTTTCATTTGTGACTTCTTTTATATCACAAGTATTACTGTCATTATTATTATTATTTTCAGAATCTGCATTCAAACTACTACAACGTTTTTTCTTTTTCTTTTTTTGTTTTAAGGTGGTTTGCTCTAGATCACTGTTTAATAAAGTATCTTCTACCACTTGTGATTCACTTGTGTTGTTTTTATTTTTCTTAAATTGAGAATAGCCTTTGAATCTTGATTCATGCAAAAGTAACTTTTCTTGCTGCTCTATTCTTGCTAGTTTACCTAAAGCTCTCAGTCCATGTCGCGCCCCTCTGAGAAAAAGACAGTAAAATTTTAGTACAATTTTCTGAATCAAAAATCTGGTTCTAACATTATAAACAATTTTTTTTTAGCCATTATTTTCCCACTGTTGGGCAAAAGCCTCTCTCTTCTCCTTTCACTCTGTCCTATCTTGTCAAATGGAACCTAATGATTTTTATTTAAACTCTCCTTTTTTGTTGTCATTATAAATAATTGTATGTTTGGGGATACAATGTTATATTACGAAGCGTGAGTTCAGTTTGAGAAACTAGATGGCACTCTGTGTTAATGTGCCAATATATTTAAAAAAATTTATTAAAAATATTGTAACTATACACCACAAATTTAAAACCAATTTTGTAAAGGAGGTGTTTTAATATTATCTATGGGATTAAACTAAACATTTAAAAGGTCTCGAAAAAAAAGTACCTCCTACTTTTAAGAGTCAATCAACAAAAGCATCAAAAGCAAGCCAACAATTTTCTCATTTATCATATATAATCATTACTCATATATAAATTACTTATCAATTTTAAAATATTAAACATACTTATGTGCAGTGCGGCCTCCACAAGCAGTGAATAACTGCTCATCAGTCAGTCTCAATCTACCATCACTCTCATCACTTGACTCAGAAACTTGATTTTTTACAATCTTTGCACCATCATTATCTAAAACTTCTGTTTTTACAAAAAAATCTACATATTCCTCTTCTGCGTTGGCATTTTTTTTATTTCTCATGTGCCATGTACTGTTGGTTATTTCAAAGCTGTCATCCTTTTGCTTGATCTTTTTAGTTTTTCCCTCTTCCTCTTCTA
This sequence comes from Boloria selene, assembly GCA_905231865.2. Lineage (NCBI taxonomy): Eukaryota > Metazoa > Arthropoda > Insecta > Lepidoptera > Nymphalidae > Boloria > Boloria selene. The sequence continues at coordinate 6,724,520 of HG993158.1, read as the reverse complement.
CCTGTAAAATAAATGTTAGTATAAGACATTATTACACACAATGCTATCTAGTTCCGTAGTAAGCGACGAGGCTTGTGTTACAGATACCAGATAGTTGTTATACTACACATATATAACCTTAAATTCCCACATATTATAAATTTAAGAACCCATGACTGGAGTACATACATTAATGCAACAAATGAATTATCTCAGTGAGACTCAAAGCCGCAACCTCTAGCACAGCAAGTGTCATGAAATCAAAAATATAAATATTGAATTAAATTGTAAAAAATTTATTAAGTGTTTTTATTGTCAGATATTATGGTTTAAATAGATAAAAAAATTTACTCTACACATCTCCAAATTTACACTGCCTCTAGGAACAGACATTACTCTCTTGTGGACTTTCTTATATTTTTAGCTATCACTTAAATGTATGAAAATATTAAAAATGGTCTACAAGAAAAAAGAAACAAGTGATAGTTAAGGTGGAACATTTGTACTATTAAAATTAAATTCAAATAACCAACCTGTACATTACTGGCAGCTTTATTATAGAGTTCACTCCACCAGTGTTCTGTAAAGTCTTTTGCTGGATCATAACCCATACCAGTCACACTTCTTTTTAATTTTGGTTTCAGCGCTTCTGATATGCCAGTCTCATTTTTTCCTAATCCTTTACCTGGAAATAATAAAAAATGAAAGAATTAATTTAATATTCAATATATTATAACTGTAAACATTTTGCTTGGGTTTATTTTAAAGGCTTGCATAAATATATTTAGTTACTATATAATAAAATAAGTTTATAATTAGCAATATGTTACTTCATATATTTGATATTTATGTAAGTCAAAAATGATAGAACAAACGTTTAAAATATTTATTCCATAAAATTAAAGATCCTTATTAAAGATAAGGTCCTAAGTGTTCACTTACCATCAGTCCAACCATATTTTTCCAACTGTTTTCTTGCGAAGTCCATATTAATGTTTTAAACAATTACAATTCAAACTAATTGTTGGCTTATTAAAAATAAAATATCGTTAAAATTAATAACCTAAACACCTTAAGAGCATGTTGATCATAGATGATGTTGATTTCTGTACATAATATTACTTTTCTCTATGTTTCTGTATGATTTCTGTGATATTGATTTGATATTGATTGTGTTGTCAACACCATAGATTATACACTGTCAACACCTTGACAAATGACAATCGACTCAATCGAGTAAAAACTAGCAACAATGTTTACATTGAACAAGCTCAATTTTAGTATTACTAAGAGAATTATACGATTTGTGTGACAACTTCTAGCTTCGCGTCAACGCCGCTGTACAGCGTTGCTATCGACTAGAGCTGCGCAGTGCACACTACGCGCGCCGTCTATAGTTTGTCCATTTTGTTAATGGTTTTTTGACAGCTCGCCGACTGACAAGCTATAGTGATGACAAAAGGACGTAATAATCGATTTCTCTTATTTTTTTATGTATACAATAATATCTATTTTTATATTTATTAATATGAAAATAAATATTATTATCGTAAAAATCAAGTGTGATGGAAAGAACTAAGAGAATCATAATGCCTTATACTAAGAATAAAGTAAAACTTTACTATTAACTTTAATATTTTAATTTATTGGTTTAAATCTTAAAATTTTTTGTCTTCCTTATTAAATAACATTACACCTTATTTACATATTAGCATTGATTTCTATCGATTATTTGTAATCTGTGGCACAATCGTAGTAATCGTTATGTGTGGCACAGCAATAAGAGGGAGGTGCCCGTCCATGAAGTACAATATTAATGAGTATGACATTTTAACTTTAATGGCTAACCATTAAATACGAAACTTCGTGGACGTGAGCTGTCAAAAAACCATTAACAAAATGGACAAAGTATAAGTGATAATTAAATGGTATTCATAAAATGCGAAATAAATTTGAGTAATGTGATGGGGGTTTAGTACGCTTGCATTACGAGGGATAAAAAAGTGACAAAATAATATTCTTACTCCATCTTTATAGTTTCACAGCACTCCAGTTCTTACTCCATCTTTATAGTTTCACAGCACTCCAGTCTATCGTCACGCCACGGCTGTAAATGGAAACTATTGTCACGATAAGCCGACATACCCCAACTACTGTTGATGCTAGACCTTCTTCGTGATTTTGTCATGCCTTGAAAGAATAGTTTTTAGAATAGAAAGAAAACTAGAAAACCACTGGACAGATTTTGATGAAATTTCGTATGACGATAGCTATTTATTCGGGTTAATATATAAGATCCTTTTTACTGCGGGAAATTCTCTCATTGCTGAGAATTCATACTAACTTTCACAACACATCTATGTTCGCGCGGCTGAAGAAAAATAAGTCACTCTAGAATTAAATAAAACAATTTAAATAACAATGGAATGTTTATTGGACTATAAAATTTTGATAACAATTATATAATTGACTAATTTTCTATAAAATAAATAATTTTTATAATAATTTATTAGAATCAAAAATCTTCTAGATCTTCTACAGTGGACTCATTGTTACTGTAATAAAAAAAGTTATAAATTAAAAAAAAATAGACACAAGCAAGAGAGAAAAATAGAAACAAGCAAGATGTATTATTATAATGCTGTGATGTAAAATGAATGTGTAATAAAATAATTTTCATGAAAACATCTTGAGAATAAATTAAATTAATTAAACATATCACAGATAATTAACAATTATGATTGTTTATTTTTTTATTATTTTAAAGTATATAGATTATTTAGTAAATATTTAGTATCTCTTGTCCTCATGAAATATTAAGAGTAAAAGAGACAATATGTATGTGCGCTCTCCCTCACATCCTCACTAAGATTATCAAGAAATTATCAAAATTTTACTTTTAAATTTGTGTTTAAGTACAACAATTTCAGTTCAAAAGGTGAATATTTGATGCATTTAAAAAAAGGGTTCAAAACTAGCTACAAAACTAGCCTACAAGTTAATACCTATCAACATTTCTCTCTTACCAACTTAATGTATTCTCAAAATTAAGTTTATGATTTAACTTCAGGATAATAGTTATCATTAGGATCTCTTTTGGACCTCTCTAAATATGGCAGCCCATGGTCTCCTGATGAGGAGTAGCTTTCTAGGTGTGGCTTTGAAAGTATCTCCGGACGAAAATTCTTGAGAAAGTAGACCCAGCACTTGACAGTTTCTGGTTCGCAACCCCTATTTAGCATACATTAATATGGATTAAATTAACTCAAAGCCGTGCTTTTAACTAATTTTAATAGAAATTTATCAAAATGAATGAAATGAGACCAAATTCTAAAGTTTAGCTAGTAGCTTTTATTATAAACTAGTGACTCGCCCTCGCTTCGCTCGGGATTTTCCCTGGATTTAGCACAGGCAAAACCGCGGGATCCGCTAGTTATGCATATAAACCTTCCTCTTGAATCACTCTATCTATTAAAAAAACCGCATCAAAATCCGCTGCGTAGTTTTAAAGACTTAAGCATGCAAAGGGATATAGGGACAGAGAAAGCGACTTTGTTTTATACTATGTAGTGATGGTGATTGTAAAAGTATGATAAGGGTTATTAAAATAGAACAAACAGATATTAGATTTTGCGCGAGCGAAGCCGCAGGATCCGCTAATTTAAAAAAATAAAATTTCTAAAATAAAAGCAACTTAGTTTTAGTTAGTTACTCCTTATAACTTTATCCAGTGAAGTCCCATCGAAATCAGTCACACCATTTCTGAGATTACCCGGATCGAACAAACAGACAATCAAAAATTTAAAAAAATATTTTTACTGTATTTATATTATACTTTCATATGCATTTAGTGAAAACCTGTTAATTTGAAATTAAAAACAGACAGTCCAATTTTATTAATATTTTAAACAAACCCTTTCTCTACAATAACTTCATCTATTTCTCTAATATAAAAATTAGGATGATCCTCCAATATATCCAACTTAGTGAGCATTGTCTCATCAACTTCATAAACTTCACCTGAAATTAAAGAAATAAACGGATGTAAGTCAAAATGAAATTCGTAGACAAAATTGAGTTTAAAGTATGTGTAACAGAAGAGAATAAGTGTTTTTTTAACTTATTTTCAACCATCTTTTATTCATTGAACTTAGTTTTAAATATCAAATATGTAAAAGAATTTTATATGTAAAAGATTCATAAGATAACATTATATTATAATTTATTACTTTAATGTAACACACTATTCTAGTTGTAGTGATATACTTCTGTTTTGATTAGTTATCTTTCTTTGATGTTTTCTCCAAACTATGATACATAGACAAAATTCTCTATATCAAACTGGCACACTTTTAAAAGTATTGGATTGAGTTAGGAACTTTCTATGTATATAAAATGTTTTAAGAACAGTCACTTCTAAGTAACAGGAATAATAGTATGACATTTTATGAAGATATCCCAATAATAATATAAGATTTTGTGTAGAAAATAATAATATTCTTTCAATTTACTTTAAATTAATTAATTTAAAATATTTTTACCCTTGACATTAAATCCAGTACCAGGCTTATATAACAAAAATGGTATATTATATTTTGTTCCTATAACCAATGGATATTTAGCTTTAGTTCTTCCTTCACTTAAGAAAGTTCCGATTCCGTTATCTGTATTGGTCAGCCAATTGTAGTTTGGTTCATTCCGTTTTAGTGTACCATACACAAATACTTTGTGAGTCATCTACAAAGAAAAGAAAGTGAGTTTCTTCAAATTTTTTAATATAAATATTTAAACTACTTCTCATCTATGTATAGTTTTCATCCACATATATTTGTAATTAAATTGCACAAATAATTTAAACAGTATGTAAGCCGAGTTCAGAAGACACTTATATAAAACTAACTTAAAAAAGTTACAAATATTTCAATTATATTATTCCAATGAATACCTTTATATTTTTTATTATAAGAATAAAAAATCTTTTTAATAATTCTTTTTTTATGTTCTAAAAATATTGCAAAATTTTACGTTAGGTTCAATTTATTTTTCTAAAATTATTTTCAAATTTAAATTACCTACTATTTATGTTATCTAATAACTAATAAGACTAGTAGGCTATGCGTATACTTAAATAAAATATATGCTTACGGCTTTACAAAATTGGCTAAATTTGCCTTTTGCTTTTAAAAACGCAAATTGAGATAAATATCTCATTTATGCATTCGTATTTGTATAAAACATAGTTAATATTATTTGTAAACAAATTAAATAAAAGTAGGAATTGTTCAATGAAGAAAATTATATTTATGAGTTATGAGTTATGACAGTTAAACCTTAGTTCCGAATTTCAGATTGCTGTAAAAGTTTTGAAATTAAAAAATATATTATTGATAACAAAGTTCCATTATCACATAATTCATTATTAATTATTAATTATTAATACTTAATAAATCAATTAAATATAATGTGTAAATATACAATAATTAGATATAAAAAATCTTTAAATATTTTTAAACTGATCACAGAATAACATTGCCAGGATACAGCATACTATTTCCTCATTTAAAAAAATATATATATACAAAGGATATACATCGAAAAAAACATGCTTTTGTTAATTTCTTTTGGCTATAAAGCGATTCTTAACGGGCAAGATGCTGAAGTATCTCTGTAATGTTGATAATGTTACATAAACATTGAAAAATACGCGAAAATGTTTAACTATTGTCCTAATAGATACAATATAGACAGATTTATATGTTTGTTTTAAATAAAGGTTTTAGAATTTTATTATCATTAAACAAGATTTAACTAAGTAAATATTTCTTTTTACTTTTGTTTACATTTTTATCATACAGATGGAATGTAAACAATATGGTATCACTGAAGCGAGCAGGTGTCAACACTCAACTGTCATCAGCGTTCGGAACCGTACGATAATTATCGTACATATACGATAACGGTGTGCCTACGTACGATGTACGATAGCATTATTTTTTCATTATTATCGTACGCAGGTCTGTATATCACGTGTAAAACATTTGGGTTTCAGTGTTCTGTTGATTTGACAGCGGTCGTTTAAAAAAGATAAACTATAGAGTACTTGCATGCATATCAATATTACAATTTACATATATGATTTATTTATCTATAATAGACATTATCCTAAAAAATACGATAATTTCGATCCATATACGATAATTTTACGCCCCTGGTACGATAGTTAGTCCACTTCAAGTTGCTAACGCTGACTGTCATCCAGTCATTGACTGCGAATTGTGTTCGAGACTTGGCCTTCGTTGTTCGTTCCTAATAAAGTAGAACGAATCCGTAGATTAGTTTATTTTACATCCCGATGGAAGGTTCGCGTCTTATGAAAAATATCCGCAACTTTTTTATTATTGTGCTTAATTTTAATAATGTGTCTATTTAATATCCAGTGATTTTATTTAACTTTATTCGAGTTCTAAAGTTTTTCTTGTGCTACATTATTATTAAAAAAAAATAAAAATGAGATTGGCGGGCACGATTTTCAATAATGTTACAAAAATGTTGGACTTTTATTCACAATTCAACCCATCACCGCTTTCTATAAAGCAGTTCATTGATTTCGGTAAGTGCTTTATGTTTTCTTTACAAACGCCTAATTTAATACCTAATCGATTACAGTTAAAGATTTTGGCTGCACAAGGCTTCAAAGAGCTTTTTTCCTACTTACATATATAATTTTACGACATTTCAATCTCTTATTATCTCAGAAATGCGCTATTTAAAAGCTACGTAACTCATTTAACCTATGTTATATTTATGCCAAGGTCAGAGAGGTTGTTTATATTTTTTTTGCGTAAAGTTATGACACAAACAAAGTTTATACACGAAAGAAAACTTTACCATATCCCCATTAATAGAAATTTTTAATAATTTTTGATCGAATATTTCTTTTCTTAGTATTTGTTTCATATTTATAAACAAGATACGTAATGCGATAAAAAAATTAAATGACGTATTATATGTTGTTTATTTATATGTATAAGAAAGATATTGAAAAGCTTTGGTTTTGTTTAATGTTTTTGGAGATAATTTTGTGTAAACAATAAATATGAAGTCAAAAAACTTTATCAAATTTTTATATAATGAAATAAATGGAAAAAAATTGGCGTTCTAATTAAATTAATAATATTCTCAATTTATTTAATCAAATGTTCATTTTAATTGGACTTAGCTATTGTTTTAGTTTTTGTATATATTTTTTGATTAGGAAATTTGGCAAAAATGAGATAATATATTATGACTAATTGTTATACAGTAATTAATTTCAAAGTCTTTTGAACAATTTAGGTTTTATACTTTGTTTACCACAATGTTAACATATGAAGTAAAAACTCTTATCTTCATAAAAGTTTTACATTTGAAAGCATAATATTTTTAGTTTTAGACATTCAATTGCATTAGATCACATATTTAAGTAAATAATTAGACTTCAAAAAGTGATAAACTTTTAAGTTTGTACGCAAATATACTTACATAGAGAATAAGAATACCTAAGCACAATGTATACTAACAAATAATCAGTCTAAGTTACTTGAAATATAATAAATTATTATTATAAATACATATTTGGCATTATTTGGAGAGAGTTTCTTGTGTGAGCATGATTTCTGTAAGGAATTCTGAAAAGAGAGTTTCATCTATAATTTTCAAAAATGAGCTTTTCTACCAAAGGTGATATAGTATCTTGAACAATATCAAAATTTCCCTCAAGATAGAGGAGTTTATAATACATACTTTTTACAATGAAAACGTTAACTCATATAGGTAATTTTGATAAAAAACACTAATGTTCACCATAATATGGGAGCCAAAAACAAATAAATCTGAGAAAAAAACTACAAATATAGTTTAATTTTATGCCAAATAATAGCTTAATCTAAAGAAGTATTACCAATTAGTAATTTTCAAGTTTAATATTTTCATACACAGTAACAAATTAATTATTTTAATGTTTATGTGTAAAAGTGAGAAATAACGACATTGATGATTTCTTGATATGTAGTAATTTAAAAGTAATATATATAATGTTATGTAATTAACTAACAATGATAAGACCAAAGTTGTTTTTCCATAGATATGTGCAAGAGGTTATATGTCAATATTCATTCATTTTATCATTTACTATAGCTATGTTGTATGAAGCAAAACTTGGCAACACTATTTGTCAACATACTTTAGTGACATAAGTTCCAATATCTCTAAACGTTTCTCAATAAGAGGTTTTAATATTTCTTGTAAACTGTAAATTTATAATCTGATTCATCATTTAATGTTTTTTGGAAAATCATTATACAGGTTACAGAGGCTGAATTAATTTAATTTTTAGAATTTTTGTCTGACTGTTTGTATGGTAGCGAGTCAAGAAAATCTCTAAATAGATTTTTATGAAATTTTGAATGATTTTAGCTGGTCTCGATTTTAGGTATATCGATCTTATATATATACTTCGTAAGAGTGACTTGCTAGTAAGGAATATGAAATTAATAATATATAAGCTATTGTTGAATGCAAAATATATCACGTTACTTATTCGTTGAACAATAGTTGAGACTAGTGTAAGTATATTATTTACTACTGAAATTGGGACAAAAATAAACTGTATTGGCCATAATCTATACTAATATTATAAAGCTAAACTGAACGCACTAATCTCAGCTAACTACTGGTCCGAATTGAAAAAATATTTTTGTGTTGGATAGTCCGTTTATCGAGTAAGACTATAGGCTATATAACATCTCATGGTATAAAATGTAAGAAATAAGAGTTTAGTTTCCGGTCTTTAGTTTCTGAAGTTATTATTACAAGCGCGACTCAAAATTCCGTAACTTTTCCATTTGTTGACATATTTCAATAATTCTTAATTTACTTAAATTCTTACATAAAAAGTGGGAAAATTCTCCATCGATTAAATATTGTATCGTATCAATCCTTTTTTTGTTGCCAATTCTGGGCACGGGCCTCCCTCAATACGAGAGGATCAGGCAATAGTCCACCGCGCTGGCCTATTGCGTGTTGGCGGACTTCACATATTTTTCGAGAACTTGAGGTTCTCTCAGACATGCAGATTTTCTCACGATATTTTCCTTCACCATAAGACAAGCAGTAATCATGTTAGAAATGATTCGCACATGAAAATATCAGAGGTGAGAGACCAGTATTTGAACTCGCTTCACTCAGTTATCCAAGCGCGTTACCACTGGACTACCACTGTCATATACGTTTAAATATACATAAATGATTTCTATAATTGAGTCAGTCTGATCATTTTATGTATGAAATATTTCATCCCGTGTTTAGTTTTTGCCTGGTCACCCTAGCTCTGACCTATATTGATAATAATTGTACATTTGTTTAGTTGAATATGATATTAATTTAAATGAATCAACAACATGTGTTATTCTATGTGCGTCTTCCTTTGTTCAGAGTACCTCTACATACAAAGTACAAACACATTTGCTAATTATTCCATTCATTTAATAAACCGGTTTTTCTGTCTCAGGCGACAACTGTAAAAAATGGATTAATCAATAAAATGCATGTTCAATAAATCGTGAACGGTAAGTTTTACAAAAACAATTATAGGAAATATAAGATGCGAAATTTTACTCTACAATAATGGTTTCAATAACTTTTGCGCTAAAGTGCAAGATGTAGGCCAAAAGTTTTGTTTCCAAATTGCACTTGAAGCTCCACCTGGATCTGTTAGCATTTTGTGATTTTATGCTTAGTAAGTGACCCTAAACCTTATAAAAAAATTGGATCAGAAATTTGTGCGAGGTTGACCAAAAAACGGCTATTTTTATTTTTTACTGTAATATAGCCGGAACAGGCAGACAGACAAAAATTTTAAAAATTGAATTTTTGATGTAAAGTACCGTATATACTCGGGTTCGTCCCAAGGTTTAGCGACAGCGAAGCCACGGGTTCCGCTAGTTAAAATAAATAAAATTTCTACCTCCTCCTTTTTTAAAGTCGGTTAAAAAAGGAGGAGTTACCTAAATTATGCCTTATAACATAGCTATTTGCGAGTGAAAGTTCCGTCAAAATCGGTCCAGCCGCTTCAGATATTACCTGGAACAAACAGATATACAGACAGACAAAAATTTTAAAAATTGTTTTTTGTTTTTATTAGTAGGTACTAGGTACTTTCATGTTATATATTTAGTGAAAATTTGAAATTCATAATAGACACTAATTTTATTTATTATGTATGTATTAGATTACAGCCAAAAAGTTAATATTATGTATCTACGTACATACGTACATTATTACCGATGCAAATAAAATTCTAATGAATTCAAACGAGCGCATCAATGTGCGTATTATGTATCTAATGTAAATGAACATAATTATGATTAAAAATGTGTTATTTTTTACTTATATAATAAAACTAGCATTTCCCGCGGCTTCGCATGCGTTTTAAGGCCCGGAAACCAAATTCTTTCTGAGTCGCACGGTATAGTACCTCGCAGAACTAACGCCCGCCCTTCCCGTTTTTGTAACATTTTTCATTAATGCTCCGCTCCTATTAGTCGTGATGAAATATAGCCTATAGCCTTCCTCGATAAACGGACTATCCAACACAAAAAGAATTTTTAAATTCGGACCAGTAGTTCTTGAGATAGCGCGTTCAACCAAACAAAAAAACTTGTCAGCTTTATAATATTAGTATAGATTCTAACTAAGTCGAATCTGTTGACATTGAATATTTTTGGAAATAGAAATAATCTATAGCTTTTATAATTACTGTCTGTCTGTCTGTGACCACATTACGAGCAAACGAATGGACAGATTTTAATGTGTCATGATGGCGAGCTGATTATCCTTGTCAACATAAAGGGTATGTTTTACTCTATAGTAAATAATAAATAAATAATTAATAAATATGTTGAGACATTTTTTACAAAACCGTCATCTAGTTCCGTGGTAAGCTACGAGGCTTGTGTTACGGATACCAGATAGTTGATATACTACACATATAAATGATTAAATGCATACATAATATAAATATTAACACCCATGACTGGAGAACAAACATTCGTACTCAACAAATGAATGCCCCCAACGGGACTCGAACTCGCGACCGCTGGCGCAGAAAGTAGGGTCACTGCCAACTGAGCCAAACGTTTTCCTATGAAAATTTCTCATTTATTAGACCTACCCAGATAACTAGCTATCATTATAGCGAATTTCAATATAATCTGTCCAGTCATATTATTCTCGTAATAGCGTCACACACCGACAAAAAAGACAAAAATTATAATAATTGTAAAATTGGCCTTCGTATCGATAATAATAACTAATTCAATAAGACTCAAAAAATATTTCATGTACACATTCTATATGAAAATAGATGGCAAACAGAAGTTTTATTTTTGCCTATATTTTAGACTGTAGAATACAAAAAATATAACTATACAATTTGTTTAATAATAGCAAATTGTATTGAGTTCTTTGTAACGCAATTTCATATTATTAGCTGTTTTTGCTGTTTTGTGGTGATTTCCATTCCATAAATGGTTATTTCAATTCAAAATCATATAATGTTTATAATTTTTATAAAACTACTAGCTTTTCCCGCTCTCGCACGCATTCTAAAGGCTGAAAATCAAAAGAAATATTTTACTCCCGTTTTTGCAGCATTTTTCATTGGTCGTAGTGTGATGTAATATAGCCTATAGCCTTCCTCGATAAACGGATTATCCAACACAAAAATAATTTTTCAATTCGGACCAGTAGTTCCTGAGATTAGCGCGTTCAACCAAACACAAACTCTTCAGCTTTATAATATTAGTATAGACTAGAAACAAGATACGTTTTAACTTTTAGTATAGAATAACCAGCTGTCCTCATACTAAATTTTTTCGTGATGCGGTCATAGACAGACAGACATAAATTCTAAAACTTATAGATTCGGCTTCTGTATCGTTAATAATGAGGAGGGTTTCTGACGGTTTCGATAATATATTCTAAAGAATAATACAGATTCCACTAACTTAGAGTTTTACTATGTTCTAATATATATAAAAATCTCGTGTCACAGCGTTTGTTATCGAACTCTTCCGAAACAGCCGATTTTGACAGATTTTTATAATTTTTTTTGTGTATATTTGGTAGGCCCTCTCCAGATTCTTTATTTTTTATTTTAAGACAAAAAAATATTTTTAATTCCTTTATGATTTGGCATCAATAAATACGTATAAACGTAATTTTTCATCCTTCTACCACCAATCCTTATTTTTTAAATAGTGATTAGAACGCAGACGGAGCCGCGGGAATTGCTAGTATTCTTGTAGATTCAATTTTCACCTCTAAAACGATATATAAATAATACCTAACAAAGTTAATTGAACATGTATCTAATGTTAATTATACTCACCTGTTTCTAATCTTATGAATAGAAAGAATTAATTTATGCAAATAAATATTAATTGTAGGACATTGAACTTTTGATACTACATGGCACAGGTGTAAATATGTGATAAAAAATTGGTTAAGTGTGAGTTGATCTCGTTTAGTCAAAGTTTTTTAGCTTTAAATCATGATTTCACTAAGTGGTTAGTTAGGCAGTGGTAGCCCAGTGATGTGCTTGCTTCGGTAACCGAGTGAAGCGGGCTGAATTCCGGGTCTCGCACCTCTGATATTTTTACGTGCGAATCATTTCTGACATGATTGTCAATCGTCTTACAGCAAAGGAAAACATCGTGAGGAAACCTGTATGTCTGAGAGAACCTAGCAAGTTTTCGAATGACATATGAAGTTCGTCCACACTTCTCCAGCGTGGGGGACTATAGCTTAATCCCCTTATTGAAGGGAGAACCTTGCCCAGCTGTGGGACGCTTATCTCCAGAACCAATGAATGAATTTGAAAATTTTTATGCTTATCTGCTATCTTTCCAAACAGATTTTAAGTGTATTTAAAAAAAATCTAGAAGTAATTGTCAGTATTAGTGGGTCAATTCGACGGAAAAAGTGCTACGCGCTTTGTCGACGTGTCGACTTGTCGACCTAAAATTCAATAAAAATTGGCACTTTTCTATATATTATATACTATATACCTTTAATATATACCTACTATACTATCTAAGATTCTAGACTTGTCTGTATGTCTCGCATCACGAGAAAACCACTGGACAGACTGATTTTGGTATATTTACGGCTGGTTCCCCTGGTCAACATATCAGGATAATTTTTACTACGAGAAAATATATCATCTCTGAATCAATACCCAGGGTTTTCCCTAGGTTCCTTTAGCATCCTAGTTCCGCTTTTACCCGAGCAGAACTAGGATACGTCGCTAGTATTCAAAATATATAATAAACCGTTATGCGCGTCATATTAAAGTGCACAAGTGTATATGTACACAGACATAAGTGCACTTTCTATTCTATTGACTCTCGTAGTTTGATAGGGCGACAACTCTACACGACCGCTGAAAGATAAGGCACAAAGATGATAGTTTAACGTTCTCTCTAATGCATACTGATGCGAAAACTGCCAACATCCCGGTTGGTTACACAGTAACAATTTAGACCCGATCCGGGACTAGAACCCAGGACAACCATTCATACGAGCTTCTAGACCAAGTCTTCATTGCAGTACTTTATGTCAGATTTGCATTTGCTTGATGCAGCCAAATGATATTTTTGGCTGGTCGCCATACACGCTCTAGGTCAATGTCGACTTCATTACCTAGCCTAAATAAAAGCACTGTGTTTGATGTTTCAAACGATTACCATCCAAACAAAGGCTTCTATACTAATATTATTAAGCTGAAATGTTTGTTTGTTTGTTTGTTTGTTTGGTTCAACGCGCTAATTTCTGGAACTACTGGTCTGAATTAAATTATTCTTTTTGTGTTAGATAGTCCGTCTATCGAGGATGGCTTAGGCTATATTACATAACGCTACGACTAATAGAAGCGGAGCATCGATGAAAAAGGTTGTAAAAACGGGAAGGGCGGACGTTAGTTCTGCGAAGTATCATACCGCGCGACTCAAAAAGAATTTGGTTTCCGGTCTTTCAAACGCGTGCGAAGTCGCGGGAAATGCTAGTACTGTTACAAATAGGAATCGGTAAAAATCTACCTACCTCTTTCTAACGTTCCACAACTGGGCAAGGACCTTTCTTCAATGCCAAAAGTATCAAATCACCAGGTGCCAGGCTACAGTAGATCATGTGCGGGTTCATGTTATATGTCTACTACAATTATAAAGATAAAAAAATGGTATTTGTGCATGTTTGTTTCTAAGATGAACTAAAAATCTCCTAAACCTATTAAATGATTTTTTCCCAGAAAACAGTTTTTATTCCGAAAATCATTCTTTAAGGGGGTGAAAAAGGGGATGAAAGGTTGTATGGGGAATCAATAATACACGTATAGTCTCTACTTCCTACTACATAATATTATAAACACAAGTTTGTAAATAGTGTATGGATGTATGTTTGTTACTCTTTCATGCTAAAATTGCTGAATGGATTTTAATGAAACTTTACAATAATATAGCTTACACATTAGAATATCACATGGGCTATAATTTATAAAGATATACTACCGGAACCCGTGGCTTCGATCACGCTAAATCGCGCTAATTCTATTAAATATAATGTTAAATAGTACATAGGTACGAACAAGAGCGAAACGAGGGTATATAACTAGTCAACTGCCAAACGTACTACATTTTGAACTCAAATATAAATTGCGTTAAGGAATTTTCCCAAGGATTTCGTGATACAAAACATTCCATCATTCATTACATCGTATCCTGAGTCAGTCTATTAGCTGACGATGCGCGTGGAGTAGGTTTGCCAGATGGCCTGGAAATCCGGGATTGTCCCGGAATTTTGCGTCTTGTCCCGTGTCCAGTAATTAGACCATATTGTCCCGGATTTCGAAAACCTACTAGTTTAGTAACAAAATAAACTAACAACGAATAACACGTCACACCGCTAGCCTGCCTATGATAAAATTTATTGATAAGCTAAAGTGCTCAATTTTATTCAGATTTGACGATTTGTTGATTTACTCCCAAAGTTTTAAGTCTAAGCTAAGTACGTACATACCTATTTAATTAAAGTATGTATTTGAAAATAAATGGCATTTTCTTTTTCAAATAAAAATTACAACTATAAAACCTTTAAAAATAAAAAAAAACAAGATATTTTTACTATGATCTCGACCCGACACTGTTGTCCTAGAATTGTCCCGGATTTGATAAGTTCTGATATAAAACCTCAAATTATTATTTTTATTTGTATAATCAGACTTTCTTAATCAGCTCTTCTATATGTATGTATGTATGTATGTATGTATGTATATATGTATGTATGTATGTATGTATGTATGTATGTATGTATGTATGTATGTATGTATGTATGAATGTATGTGTGTATTGTATATCTATCGAAGTCTTCGCGTACTTACAAAAACTTACTCCTCTACCTAAAGGGTTGCCTAAAAGAGATCGCTTTAAGCTATAAGGCCGCTTTCTGTACATCTTTTCTTTTTGTGTTTTTATGTCTATTCTTTGTGTTGTATTAATTATTGGTGTACAATAAAGAGTTAAATATAATATAAAGAGTTCAAGAGTTTCTATCGGGCAACCCTAGCGTGGAGTGGTGCGGACTACGGACGTCAGCTGTGATGCGCTAGCTTCCTTCTGCTATTTTTGCGTAGGAAGTATTTATCCACGTGTACATAGAAGTTATTTTCCTTTAGGGCCGAGGTCGAATAAGTTTAAAATTTATACATAGGTACCTACTTAAATTATATAGTATATCTAAATATTTCATACATATTATGACGACACGTTTGGCTTGGTTGGTAGTGACCCTACTTTCTGCGCCAGCGGTCGCGGGCTTGAATCCCGCTGGGAGCATTCATTTGTTGAGCACGAATATGTGTACTCCAATCCTGAGTGTTTATATTGTTTATATTTATAATATGTATGTATTTATAATTTATAAAATATTTGTAGTATATCAACTGTTTAGTACCCGTAACACAAGCCTCGTAGCTTACCACGGAACTAGATGGTGCTGTTGTAATAATGTCGCATCATATTTGTTTATTTATTTTATCTATATTGAGTCGAATATCTGACAAAATTTTTTTTCGAAAATGTTATTGAAATAGTCATTATTAGGTACATATGGGCCTTTCTCTACTAACAGGAAAATCACGGTCCAACCATTTTTTTTTACTTTGGCTATATTAATGCATAGTTTTATTTATAAAAATACATAATATATAACCTGTTCTTTAAAGCGCCAAGCTTAATAAATAGTTAGAATCATTATCATTTCATAAATTCGGCTTAAAAGCCACTAAAAACAGTCCTCTGTTATGTCCTAATTCCGGATCGAGTATGATTCGGTACGGTTTTTATTAGTTGAATTTAAAAATGTAAAATCTTATAACTCTATGAACATAAAGAATATTGAATGCATGTGAACAAAAAACAATTATAATTTTAGATAATTTTTTAGTACTAAAAACTAGTGTTCGAATTTTGTCCATACATTTTTGAACAGGTCCTCTGTCTAATTTTGAATATGGCGCCACGAAAATATTAAACACTATTGTGGTTACATTTCGCGTGACACGGAACGTTAACAGTGTTAAGTTTGCTCGTTCGCCATGCTAAACAAGTCGCCGGCGTTTTACGCAGTGACAACACCGCGTCTGTGTGGGAGCCACGTCTCTGTAGTGTTGAGTGAACATTCCTCTGGTAAGTCTATTTTACGATGTTTTATATGTTATAATTATATTTATTTAACTATAAAATTGCTTAGTGTGATAATTTAAAGCTGTTTCTGTGTTATGAAGTAATATTTAAAATGATACGTGGTATGACATTTTTACGTAAAAATAACATTCCTCTGTGCAACATTCCTCTGGATTAATAGGAACAAATTTATAACACAGAGGTCTGTTCAATGTGACAGAGGGCTGTTTTATTTGACGTCCGTGTATTTTATTAATATTCTTTATAGTGTACACTAACCTACTCCTTGCCGATAACCTCTTTCTTTCTTAGACTGGCCTGTCACGCTAGTTCAGATCTTTTGTTTTCTGTTATTATGGATTTTGGAATATGAAATAATACGTACCTAGTAACTACCAGTTTTTAAGCCCTTACGGTTTTTTTTAAGTATTGATAGTATGTTTTTTTTGTTTTAGTATTGCCGCAATGCCACCAAAGAAGAAATAAAAGAGCAGAAACGAATTGCAGAAAGATTAAGATATCAACGGCTAAAACATGACCCTGTAAAAAGAGAGCAATTGAAGGAAAAAGAACGACGAAACTACCAAAGAAAGAAGGAAAAAGGTACAAGAAAGTCAGTTAAAGATATGAGTCGACGTGAACACAAAGCTGTGACTGAGGAATGGAGAAATCAATGTGCTACTTATCGCGCAAAAAAAAGCTTTGAAAGAAATAACAAACAATTTTGTACGACAAAATACGCCCGAATCCGAGGCCTTGACCTTCTCTACAACGATCTGTCTCTCCATCAATACTGTCTATGACCACTCCACGAAGTGATGCAAGTAATGCGAGAAAGCGTAATGCTAGAAATAAACGTGACAAAATTACATAGACACGGAAAAAGGCGAGCCAACAGTTACCTTCTTAAAAATTTGTGATGACAAAGGACAGACATTCTGAGTCGATGAAAATGATGTTTCTGATGTGTCCTTTGAAGTATTAAAGAAGTTGCCAAACCCAGATATTGCCCTAAAAGGGAAACGAATATTTTATTATTTTAATATACCTGTACCTGTTTTTGAGAAATAAGTCTGCATTGATAAGTAAACAAGGCTGATTCTTAGTACTTAAGCTTAATTTTGATTATAATTATTTTAATTCGTTACTTAGAGAGCTAAGCTCGCAATTTGTTCCTGATAAATATAAGTAGGTATTTAAATTCTGTATGTGATACAGTATTCAATAAAGAAGAGAATTTATTTGATTACAATACCTAATTAATATTGTGTTTTTCTTCATATACACATTGACATAAACTGTTCTCTGGGTGGAAAAAACAGTCCTCTGGGTGGCAAAACAGTCCTCTGTCGCATTTTTTTACAAAGTTGTCTATAATTCGAAAAATAAGGGAAAATTTCAATGGTTTCTTGTTTATATGTATTTATATTATAACTATCTATCGACTTAACATACAATATTTTTAATTTTCTAGAAAAATAGGGTTAGGACAACTATCAATAGACAAGTTTCCAGTTAGTAGAGAAAGGCCCATATATAGATAAAGGGGGCGAATCTATAGTTTCTAGAATGTTTGTCTGTTTGTCTTTCTAGTAACGCTTCATGAAACCTTTGGACAGATTTTAATGAAATTTGCTATGACGATAGTTGGTTATCCTCATTATTGGATAGTTTTTACTGCGAAAAATATCTATACTAACCGTTTAAAGTTTTAAACTTATGTAGGGATCAAACGAGTGGAGTCAGGGTTAGTCATTATTATACATATATAACGCAATTAGGGAATGCAAATCTCGCGAGATTAGGGCTCAAGCGAGATCTCGCGAGTTTATGAATCCAATCTCGCGAGATCTCGCCAATTTCGAGATCTCGCGAGATTGGCAGTTTTGTGTGTTTTTTTTGCAAATTATTACTTTTAATTTACAAAATTTAAATTGATTAGAAAAAAAATAAAAAATTGTGAGTATTATAAGGTAACATTTATTTTCACGAATTTTTTCAATAGACTTTTATGCAACAAACATTGTTTGACGTATCTGTCTATAATTTTTTAATAAACTTCTACCTAGTAAACTTGGACGTACGTATCTATCAAATAACAAATGAAAAAAACAACTAGTCTTCTATTCTAATATCAAAAAACAAAAATCTTTTAGTAATAAAACAGTTCTTTATTAACAAACAAAACATTGACTATTAAACTGAGATATTATTATCAATTAAATAAAATAGGACGTTCAAATAGGGCGTTTTTATGCTCGAGCGCAATCTCGTTAATCTCGCGAGATCTCGTCGTTTTTTCGTTCGAGATCAATCTCGCTAAAAAAGGCCGAGATCTCGCAAGAACGAGATCTCGCGAGATCGAGATTGCATTCCCTAAACGCAATGAACTTTAGTATCTTTAGTCTTTACACTTTATATTCTCTGTTTGTCAAACGATTTACTTTGTTTTTGCTTAGTAGCTATTGACAAAGTGTTATCAATGCAATTTTTTGTAAATAGTTATTTTTATATAGATAAGACAATTCTGTTTTTATATAGACTAGCCTTTCCCGCGGCTTCGCTTGCGTTCTATGGACTGGAAACCAAATACCTCGCAGAGCTACCGGCGTTTTATTAGAACTTTTAAAGGGGAACAATTCTTTCATACATGATTTTTGCACACCTTTAACCGTTTACCGACCAAGCATTCAGCGACCAATATGTTCATTAAATAATAATAATTACTTACTAGCAAACTCGTAAGTTAAAATAAATTATACAGTTTTTATAATTTTCTAATAAAAAGGTAGCTTAAGTTACTCCTTATAACATTAGCTATCTGTGAGTGAAAGTCCCATCAAAATCGTTCCAGCCGTTTTTAGGCCGTTTTTTGCCGTGCTAGCCGAGATTAGCCGAAACGAACAGACAGACAGACAAAAAATTCTAAAACTTGTTTTTTTCTTTCATATGTATTTAGTGTAAAGGTGGTAATTTTAAATTAAAAACAGACACTTCAATTTTATATGTAGGCACTGATGTAGCTTATGACGATGCTTATAGATTATTATGGTCCAGTCTAGGTTAATGTAAACATTTTTTTTGTACATACTTATTCGCCATGACGATAAACGCGCTAAATAATATTATGACGGAGATCAGTTAATTTTATCGCAATCATGTGTTCTTTATATATACTCTCACACGTCACATTGGACTGTGAACCCGAGATACTTAAAGTAGTTTGTCCGATATCAATATTTACGCCAATTGTATTTATTGTTGCACACGCGTTATCATTGGGATTTATCTGCGTTATTAACCGATTGCGAAGCTCAAAGGACTGTGTGTTTGACTTGTATGTATATATGCTCGAATTTATGTTCCTTTATAATTAAATGGCTACCGTTTTTGATGATTGATACGATGCTGTCGCTTGATTGCGTTATCAAGCCACATCTAATAATCTTACTGTAACTGCTTCGGTGGTGTAGTGGCTAGCTAGCATATTATGTAAAGATGAAACTATCTTTTCGGATTTTGGCGTGGATTTATTTTTATGTTTTGGTTCCCGACGTTTCGAATGCTTTACAGCGCACATGGTCACGGGAGAGACTAAAGTATTTGACGTCTCAGAGGTTTATATATACTTGTTAAAGGTTTATAATGATATTGAGACTAGCTAACACAAGTGTACGCGCAGACACAAGTGCACTCTCTGTTCCTATCACTCTCATACTCCGGCGGGACGACTGTTCGACAAGACCAGTGAGAGCTACGGCGCAGGACCGACGGGCTTTACGTGCTCTTCGAGGCACGGGGGGACACACCGCTAAGTTCCCAACTCTAGGCTGTTACTGAGGTTTACTAAATAGAAAGACTCAATAACTAAACTTGGCCCGACCCGCCCTCGAACCCAGGAACTCTCAATGTATGACGGTACATGCTAGCCACTAAACCACCGAGGTGATTATAGTAGGTTATATACCAACAATAACCAAAGCATATTTAATACACACCAACCCGTAAATAAATCTGTGGGCGTAGTCACGTCTAGAAATAGGTCGTCAATATATTCTGTGTTTCCGGAAACACTGAGTCCTAGACCTTCGTATCGACGAGGAAAATTGCAAGCTAAGGTCAAATGAGTATAATACTGTGAGGTTGTTGTCAAGGGAAGTAGAACAAACAAGATATCATGTTTTGTGGCTTTGTTAGTCATTATTATCCGACTTCGCCTGAATGAGGGTAGTGGTTTTGTATGTGTGTATGTAGGTATGTCTTGTAAGTTCTGTAGTTATTTTTTTTGTCTATGAACAGATCTATTGGCAAATGGAAGGATTGAATTATGACTATGATGTCCATAAATATAAAAAAATCAATAGCCGTTCGCTAGAACTCTAAAACGGTTTGGAATTTAATGTTTTCTTTTGTTTCGGGTGTGTCATGGGTGGCTTAAGTAACAAGAAATAAGGAGAACTCAAAAAGCACAGCGGGAAAATCGAAAGTTATGAATTCTTTACATCTTTTGTAATAGAATGAGAAAACCAATAGGCAGAGTTTGTAGAAATTTGGTATGATAGGTACAACGTATAGGATAATTTTTAATAGGATAATTTGGAGAGGAAAATTACTTTTCCTCTCCAAAATATTTTTAAATAGAAATGTATATAAACCGTTAACATGTTTCTAGTAAGTACACATTAATATTTTAAATGTTGGGACATGTTTTTACGCACCATCTAGTTCTGTGGTAAGCTATATGATAAAATATAAACATGACTGGAGTACAAATATTCGTGCTTAACTAATAATTCCCCAGCGGGACTTGAACCCACGACCGCTGGCACCGCAAAAAGGGTCACTACGAACTGAGCCAAACGTTTCGTCGTATTATGATAATGTATGTACATTGTACAGACATAATCTAAGCAATTATTTACCCATCAATCACAAGTGAAGTGGGGTGGTGGATGAAGTGTCAGAACCACTTATATAGAGTAATAAATAGCTTGTATATTTATTGCTAGACAATAAAGACCATGAGCTGACGTCATGATTATCATATTGTAGGTATGTGATCTTTATAATGCTTCGGAGGTCTAGTGGATAGTATCTACGGACGCAGATCCGGAGATCCTGGGTTCGATTACCTGGTCGGACTAAGTGAAATTATTGAGTACTAGCGACTCGCCCTCGCTTCGCTTGGGCTTTTTCCTAGATTTAGCACAGGCAAAGCCGCGGGATCCGCTAGTTATGCATATAAACCTTCCTCTTGAATCACTCTATAAACCTGTTAAGAGGGAAAGGGCTGGCGTTAGTTCTACGAAGTATCATACCGCGCGACTCGGAAAGAATTTTGGTTTCCGGTTTTTAGAACGCGTGCGAAGCCGTGGGAAATGTTAGTCAAATTATATTTTGTACGATGATTGACATTTCTGAAATGTATTGCGAAGGAGGAAAATTATGATATGATATTGATTTTGATAATAATATCTAATCTTGCATCGCAAGGTCTTACAATTACGTATCAATTTTCGCAAGATACTGTGATAAAAATAAGTATACTTATAGTGACGTGAGTAATAAAATTTCAGTTCAAGTGTGAGTTGGATTTGAATAAATGATAAATTGTGGGGTTTTAATAATTTTTATCACTCCTTTTTATGGCATTTAATTCAACAAAGAATATAGACTACTTAGAAGCCATTTTTAAAAATAGGAAAATAATTTTTCCATATAAAAATTTTGCCTAATTATTTTAAACTAAAGTTTAGTTAGTAAAAGTTAAACAGCTGATCGGATCTAGATGAAATTTGGGATAGAGATAGATTAAAGTCTGGAATAACACATAAGTTATTTTTCATTCCGGAAAATATACTATTTCCATAGAATAGATTTTTTGTTTTTACTAAGAATAACTGAGTGATGCCAGTTCAAATCCAGCTTATATTTACATGTGCGAATCATTTTTTAACCGATTTCAAAAAAGGAGGAGGTTATATGTTCCGTTGTATGTATTTTTTTTTTATGTATGTTCACCGATTACTCCGCCGTCTGTGGGCCGATTTCAAAAATTTTTCTTTTGATTGGTAGGGTATAGTTCCGAGGTGGTCCCATTGTCACCAAGTCAGGATCTGATGATGGGATCCCAGGGAAATCGAAGGCAACTCTCAAAATTTACAGGCACCTATTATGTTTTTGATATATTTTCTAAACCCGATAAAGCTTTTACGTATGAAAATCATCATCTCATGTGGATGAGCTGATGATGGAAGGTAAAACTCCTCAACAGTTGTTTTTTATGTGTTTTCACCGATTTCTCCGTGAATTGTGGGCGATTTTAAAAATTTCTTTTTTGTTCGGTACAACATTCTAGCAAAATTCAAAGCAAAATAATCTTAATACAATTTAATTAATGTATCAATTTGTAAATATAATCAAAATATCCGTTCGAAAGTTCATTGCAAAGGCAGGATAAAACTGTCCTTCTTGGCTGGCACCGACTCCAACAATAACTAAGTAATTAAAATCATTTTTTTTTCTTTTTAGTTTCGATTTGTAGCGTTTTGAAGTCGGTTTTTATTATGATTACCACTTGTCTTACGGTGAAGGAAAACATCGTGAGGAAACCTGCATGCATGAGAGAACCTAGCACGTTTTCTAAAGATATGTATGATGTGTAGATTCCGCTAACCCGCAGTAGGCCAGCGTGATGGACTATGACCTGGTACCCCTCGCACAGAAAGGGAGGGAGGCCCGTGCCCAGCAGTGGGATCTTAAAAAGGGCTGATTACATACAATATTAGGGATTAACCCCAAACGAAGCCAGTGTGAATCGGTAGTAAGCTATAAAGTAACGAGTTTAAGTCGCTAGCAATCAAAAAGTGAAAATACTACTCAAATATGACAGGTGGAAGCTGCAGAGATTATCGCGTTCAAACAACAACACAATCATCATATTTATATATTGCTATGGAAATAAAGAAAGATAACAAATGATTTCTTAAGTCAAGGTATTTGATAAGCAAAAGATATAAAGATCTAAGATAATACGCATAGGCCTCCCGTGAAGTACTGATAAAAACATCGCATCTCTACATAATATAAAAAAGTCGCTACCCGCCGTCTGTACGCTTAGATCTAGTACGCAACGGATTTTAATGTGGTTTTCATCAATAGTTAGTGATTTATGTATAATGCATGCATATTACTGCTTCGGTAGTCTAGTGGCTAGCATGTACGGTATTGATTTTTATTACGGTATTCATTATTGAGTCTTTCTATTTAGTAAGCCTCAGTAATAGCCCGGAGTTGGGAAGTTAGCGGTGATTCCACCCACGTGCCTCGGAGAGCACGTAAAGCCGTCGCTCCTACGCCTTAGCTCTCACTGGTCGTGTCGAACAGTCGTCCCACCGGAGTATGAGAACGATAGGAATAGAGAGTGCACTTGTGTCTGCACTATAAATTATAATATCTCCTGCGCCGTTAATCTCAATGAGATTGGCCGCCATGGCCGAAATCGGTCGGAGAACATTATTATTATAGTAGAAAAAAGCCAAAAAATGACTTTTTTTGAGAAATCTATACTAATCTTATCTATCGTACCTATATGTAAGGGCAAACCCGAGCGGAGTAAGGGGAAGCTAGTTGTCCATAAACGACAAACGTGTTTTGGTTGTTCTAAGTAAATATATTATTAAGTATTTTTAACAACATGTTTTTACTTACAAATGTTATTGTAATACCTATTGCCTATTTAAGTTAGAGACGTTCTTGAGTTAAAAAGTAGTATTCTCATATATTTATTAACTAGCGACTCACCCTCGCTTCGTTCGGGTTAAGCGTCAGCAAAGCCACGGGTTCCGCTAGTTAAAATAAATAAAATTTCTACCTCCTTCTTTTTTCAAGTCGGTTAAAAGAAACCTAAGTTACGCCTTATAACATTAGCTATCTGCGAGTGAAAGTCCCGTCAAAATCGGTCCAGCCGTTTCTGAGATTAGCCGGAACAATCAGACAGACAGAAAATGGTTCTTTGTTCCTAGTATCGCATATACTTTCATATGCATTTAGTGTAAAGCTTTTAATTTGGATTTAAAAGCAGACACTACAATTTTATTTATATGTAGTAGGTACTTATAGATCTTAGAAAGAATGTAAAGCAAACTATCATATCTTGAATAATAACATAATTACGCACAAAGTAACAGATGTACTAAAACTTAACTATTACGTTTTTTACATAACCTTCTAAGTCCAACTTTTAGGAACTCTTCACACTTTTCACTAAACCGTTCACATGGTTACTTCTGTATTTTAAACACAAATCGGTCCAGAATTTTTAACGTCCCATCGCTCTCAAGGGCGTCCCATCAGTACGAGGGACTATTAATTCATAGTCCAATACGCTGTCAAATGCGAGTTGGCGGACATATGTCTTCCGATAACTCAGAAATGCAGGTTTCCTCACGATGTTTCTTCTTCACCGAAAGACAAGTGGTAATCATGTTAAAATATTTTTAATTATATTCTCAAATGAAAATATCAAAAGTGCGAGACCCGTATTAGAACCCGCTTCATTCAGTTAATACAGCGAGTGCGCTGTGCGCTACATACACAAATACAAAGAATCACGTCATTAATAACAGTAAGTTATAAGGCCGCGATACAATCATGCGAATTGAACCTAATTTGAAATTCTGATAAACAATGTGAGTCAACTGGCAAGCCTGACACCCGTCACGTGGACGCGGTATACGACATAGTAATCACGTATGTAGCAGACGTCTCCTTTCTACCTTGAATGCCATACTAACGACTTGCCCCGGCTTCGGTCCAATCTTGTTTTTAAAGGTTTTTTTTTGTATTTTTAGATTTTTAAAAATATATTATATAGATATTCCTAATTCTTATTAAATAGGTAATCAATATTTCATACACCTTTTTTGACATTCATCTTCGAATAGTACTAGAGATTTTTTTTATTAGTTGTTACGAACAGATCATAGTTTCATAAGTTTGATATTGCTCTTAATTTTAGACCTACTTTAAAAAATAACGAGGTTACAATTTGCATGGGTTTTTGCGTTCGCCCATTTTTTTTTTTGATTATTGCAAATTTCTTTTCAATGTTTTAAAATTTATTATGCGTATTTTCGTCTGTTTATTATTGGTGCCGACTTTTGTACTAAACTTATTATTAAAGGTTGTGTTTAGTCCTTTTGAGAAGTATACGTAGTATGTATTACATATATCACACACACAAACACTTTATCGTCATATTTTGGATAACTCACACAATATCTTTATAAATTGTAGCCTGTGTGTTATTCTGATGTATAAGTTATATTATTGTAAAGTTTCATTAAAATCCATTCCGTATTTTTTACGTGAAAGAGTAACAAACATCCATCCATCCACCCATCCATCCATCCATCCATACTTACAAACTTTCGCAATTATAATATTAGTATAGATATAGATTTCGACCACAGGGCGACCACTAGTAAACGTTACGAGGCGCATTATACTGACGACGCGTTTGGCGCAGTTTGTAGTGATCCTACTTTCTTGCGCCAGCGGTCGCGGGTTTGAGTCCCGCTGGGGGCAGTCATTTGTCAAACTCGGATGTTTGTACTCCAGTCATGGGTGTCTATATTTATAATATGTATGTATTTAAACTTCTATATGTACTATATCAACTATCTGGTATCCGTAACACATGCTTTGTAGCTTTCTACGGAACTGGATTATTATTATGTTAAAACGTATCTAAGGATAATCCCAAAAGATATGAGCGTGAGTATCAAATTAATACGCAATTATCAACGCAACGATAATAAAAAATAACCATGAACTGTTTTATCATAATACGGAGTCACTAATAAAATTTGTTAACACCGTTTTTACGTAACCTAACTGTTACGTAAATGTCAAGCGAAAATATTATAGCATATTATGCTTTTGGTGGATTTCATTATGACGACACGTTTGACGTAGTTTGTAGTGACCCTACTTGCTGCGTCAGAGGTCGCGGGTTCGAGTCCCGCTGTAGCCTTGAGGCATTCATTTGTTAAACACTGATGTTTGTACTCCAGTCATGGGTTTTTATATTTTTAATATGTATGTATTTAAACTTATATATGTAGTATATCAACTATCAGGTATCCGTAACACAAGCTTCTTCCGTAGCTTACCACGGAACTAGATGGCGCTGTGTGTTATAATGTTCCAACAAATTAAATTCATATAAAATAGAAGGCTACTCAATTCTTTTGTATAATATCGATATCTGTTTTTTTTATATATTTATTAATAAGTGTTATAACAAACACTTCAATTTTATTAACCTGTTTAGATGATAACACATAGTGCAGATTTAACTTAACCTCGATTATCAAAATTGTCATTGAATGATAAGAGATGATAAGAATTTCGATTGTTTTGTTTTCATCTATTTGTAAGTACCTATAGTAAAAATATTACAAGGTCAAAAGTATTCCTTATAAATGAGTTTTGTATTTAAAAGTAGGTTATATGTGTATTTAGCCCTTTTTTGATTCCCACTGCTGGGCATAGTCCTCCTTCAATACGAGAGGCATCAGGCAATAGTCCACCACGCTGGGTAAGTGCGGGTTGGCGGATTTCACATGCCTTTCGACAATTTGCTAGGTTCTCTCAGACATGCAGGTTTCCTCACGATGTTTTCTTTCACCGTAAGACTAGTGGTGATTATCTTGGAAAAGGTTCCCACCTGAAAATAGCAGAGGTGCGAGACCCGGATTTGAACCCGCTTCAATCAGTTTCAGACTGGGCTACTATTGCTGTTTATTACTAAAGGTTATTTAAAATATAGGTATTAACACATATATAATTATTATTATTAGTCGTAACGAGCACATCCTGTCGTTTGAAATGAAAACTTCCGGTTGTATTGTTTTGTTTAAATTACTACTTGTCATTAAATATGTTAATGTTTAGACTTTAACCACTCAAATTGATTAAAAAATATTTAAAATAGTGAGGGTAAAATAAATATGTTGGGACATTATTACACACAGCGCCATCTAGTTCCGTGGTAAGCTACGATGGAGGCTTGTGTTACGGATACCAGATAGCTAATGCATTTATAAGTTTAAATAAATATAATATGTATTATAAATTTAAACGCCCGTGACTGGAGTACAAACATCCGAGTATAACAAATGAATGCCCCCAACGGGATTCGATCCCGCGACCGCTAGCGCAAGAAAGTAGGGACACTTTCTGTGCCAAACGTGTCATCAATATTTAGTGTTTAGTGAGTAAGTCAAACCAAGTCTAGACTGTTTGTAGACAGGACTTTAGAAGGACGTATATTAGCTAGAATTAGTAAGTACCTACTGCTCTACCATTATTATAAAATGCATGCAAACCGTGTTACAATTTGATTTAACGTACGTAGTCATACTATGTATAACGAATTGCTTTCGATTTCATTTTAACAATGTTTAAAGTATACTTCTTTTGTATAATTTACTTAATAATTTATTTCTCGGATCGACTAAGTTTTTTCTTTTCTTTGTCTCACTAAATTTCTTCCGAGACCAATTTCGTTGTAAAGAAACGTTGAAAATTTTAATTAAAATGACACCGCAATAAAAATAGTTTTTTAAACTATTGACACATACCCACTTCGCTCGGGTTTGTTCCTTAAATTTCGTATTAATAGTGAGTATTGAGCAGAGATAGATGTTCCGGCAGTAATAAGTATCCTATAAGCTGAACCCTAATAAACAATTGTTTTCATACAAAATTCAATTCAAAATTTCCGAGTTTTATTGTGATTATGTGAAAGACAGACAGACAGACAGTTCTGTAGGCAGACGGACAACAATTAAAAAAAAATTAATGTATAGATTTGATTCTGTTAGAATTTCATTACTTGGCTTGGCTTGAGTCTTAAGCCTTCCTCGAGAAATAGGCTATCCAATCATAATTCAAACCACTAGTTCATGAGATCAGCGCGTTGAAACAAACAAACAAATTCTCCAGCTTTATATTGTAGATGTTAAATATTCGCGAAAATAAAAGTAAATAATGTACCGACTCTCACTTGGTACTTTACCCAGAAAAATCTTGTAATTGCTGGTTACATTTTTATATGTATTTTGATGTTAATTTTAATATGTTACATTTGGCTTGGTGTCAACTTGCTAATACTTTACATACTATTAGTATTTTTAAATTTCTATTTCTTTGATTGAATTTTCAAATATATACCTACTCTTGATAATCTACTCTTGGATGAATATCAAAACAGATGGTACCTAATTATTCTATACCAGATTTAGCACGAACGAAGCCGCGGGTTCCGCTAGTAAATGTATATATAAATTTGACAAAGTACTAGGTTCATACTAAAACTTTCCTCGAGAACCAGTCTATCTATTGGTGAAAACATCATGCGAGGAACTACTGGTTCGAATTGAAAAAATATTTGAATATTGGATACCTCATTTTAACAAGGAAGGCTACAGGCTATATTACTTATAACATTACATGGTATAATAATTATGTAAAACCTGAGTATAATATAAATATTAAAAATTGGTAGAGCCGTAGGAAATGCTATTTTAAATTAAGTTACATTGCATTTAAGATTTTTTCGCAGATTTTATGTTTGCTTAAGAGCAATCACGGCCAACGGGAGAGACTCTGAAAGAAAAGAAATTTAATATTTTTGCGCAAATACAAGAAAGTTAAGAATATTTTTAAGGGGTTTTAATGTTTGGCTTGAGACGAGTTTGAAAGAAAATTCGTCCAACACACTAATAAAATATCTCTATATTTTGGAATCGGTTCAAAATTAAAGTTATGCAAGTTAAATATGCTCTCAACTACGTAACTAATAAATTAATTCAATAATGAAAATTTTCTCATATAAAAACGCTTGTTTGTCACCAACTGTTCCGGAAAGTCTCGTAAAAATAGAGCACATATCATCAGTTGTCAAGGACGAATTTGTTTGTAAACTTTAGTATGGACGAACAAAATGGGGCCAAAGTCCAATTTTTCAGTACGTAAAGTCCATTTATGTATACGTTACGTAGAATCTATAATACGCCAGTAAATAAAGCATTTAACCTCGCACTAAATTTCTGATCCAATTTAAAAAAAAAAAATTAAATTAAGGGTCACTTACTGACCATAAAAACACAAAATGCTGACAGATCCAGGTGGAGCTTTGATCGCAATCTTGAAGAAAAATTTTTGGCCGATATCTCGGAAACTATGCACTTCAAGGCAAAAGTTATTTGAACCAGTATTGTAGAGAATAAAATGGCCCATTTAATGAACCGGTTTTTCTGTCTCGGTAGACAACTCTCAAAATATTGGAGTAATCAACAAAAAGCATGTTCAATAAATCGTAAACGGTAATTTTTACAAAAAAGTTTACAAGAAATAAAAGATGCGAAATTTTATTCTCTACAATAATGGTTCGAATAAATTTTGCCTTGAAGTGCATACTTGAAAATTTAATTAAAATATAATATGCGAATAGTAAAGCAAGAAATGAAAGGTGGTACTAACGGTAACCAAGTGATATCGCGCTTTTTTAAAAACCCAAGTGAAGCGGGTTCAAATCCTGGCTCTGGCACAACGGGAATCATTAGCTACATGATTACCACTTGTCTTACGGTGAAGGAAAACTTCGTGAGGAAACCTGTATGTACGACTATAAGAGTACCTAGTAAGTTTTCGAAAGGCATATGAAATATGTCGCCTGCCTGTCGGTCTATCAGTCTGTCTGTCTGTTTGTTCCAGCTAATCTCTGAGACGGCTGGACCAATTTTGACGGGACTTTTAGTCACAGATAGCTAATGTTATAAGGCGTAACTTAGGCTTAACCGAAACTTAAAAAACAAAAGAGGGGGTAGAAATTTTATTTATTTTAAGTAGCGGGACCCGTGGCTTCGTATATAATAAATCTTTTTATCGTTAAAGCCTTATGGCGTGTAATTGATTAAACAGACCGCAGAAGAGGCCCTCGATAAGTAATAAATTTTCACGTCAATACTACACCATGCACAGATAGTTATTTTCTAAGTCAGTGATTTGGAAAATCGCCCATAAAACTTATGTCGATTGAATACTCTACTTCGGGAAATGATTATCTCTTAAATTAAGTATCCTGTTGATATTTAAGCGCTTTAATGTTTATTAAATTCACACCATCTCTTAGATCAAAGCACCATCTATAGACTATAATATTGTAATCAGTACATTACCTACTCGTATAAATAAAATTGAAGTGTCTGTTTTTAATTTCAAATTAAAAGCTTTTCACTAAATGCATAATATGCATTGCATATGAAAGTTTAAACGGTATTTACATCGAAAAATAAATTAATCAAAATTGTTGTGTGTCTATCTGTTTGTCCCGGCTCATCTATGAAACGGCTGAAACGATATTGACGGCACTTTCACTCGCAGATAGCTAATGTCATTAGAATTAACTTAGGCTACTTTTTAACCGACTTCAAAAAAAAGGAGTTTCAGTAAAGTGTACCACAAAATGCTAAAGTTATTGGATAGTATTAGTCCTAATAACTCAAAATCAAAATCGGTCCAACCGCTTAGGAAGAAATCAATTACATACACACGCACAGAAGTGTTTTATATATAACAAACGTTTTGCCCTCGCTTCGCTCGGGCTCGTCACTGGATTTAGCGCAAGCGAAGCCGCGGGTTCCGCTAGTTATACATATAAACCTTCCTCTTGAATCACTCTTTCTATTAAAAAAAACATAAAAATCCGATGCGTAGTTTTATAGATCTAAGCATGCTCGTACATAGGGACAGACAGACAGCGAGGCGACTTTATTTTATACTATGTATAATAAGACTATGAAGACTAGTTTAGGAAAATGGTATTCCTTGATATTATAATCGTTCTAATAACACTACGAGATAAATTTTAACAGCCAATATCGTGAACAAGTTAACAGCTTGAAAGTATTCCAATTGCCGTAGACTCGATCGATTTAATTGATTTAACTGCGTTGGTTTGGCATAGCGCATTGCTAAAGCAACTTTGTTGTATAGCTAGATCTTTTTATGTAGGTTACTTACTTTAGTTACGGTACTTTAGTCTTTAATAATTATATTGTCGACTTCAAAATAAAAACCCAGCGTTATAATTCAAGTTACATATATGAGCATTTAGCAGAAACAAGTTTAACAATTTAGTGGTAATCACTTTGTTAATTACTTTGTACAACATAATTTTTACATCCACTTATCTCTTGTTGAACACAATCTGTCAACACTCAAATCCCTCCTTTTTTTCCCGCCTTTTGTCTCTTTTCTTAGTTTGACCATAGACTTCTCAAGTCTATGGTCAAACTAAAATCCACATTTGTTATGAAGAAACAATTAAAATATTTAGACGAAATAGTTCTATGACTAATTAAAACATTGCATTTTTCTTTATTAAATACTATTAACAATTTCTAAAGTTGGTAACACTGAAATTATATATTTTCTACTAATATTCATGTATGAGTACATATAAATAAAAATGTTTATAATTTCAAATTAACAGCTTTTAACTAAATCCATATGAAAGTGTATACGGTACTCACATCAAAGAATTGATTTTTAAATTTTTGCCTGTCTGTTTGTTTCGGCTAATCTCTAAAACAGCTTGACCTATTTTGAAGGGAAAAACGGGGCGCAAACCATAAATAAAACTAGTATAGAGTAGTTCTCGGAAGACAGAGTTGTGGCTGCACTTATCATATGATATGTCATTGTATCTAGTACATATTGACAATGGTGTCCCATTACCTATTGTATAATGCTAGCTGAACAAGCTGTTCCGACCAAAGTGGCCTTGGGGAGTCTATTCAAAGCTTTAATGATTAAACAAACAGTTTAATCGCTACATAGTATAAACCAAAGTCGCTTTCTCTGTCCCTATATCCCTTTGTACGCTTAAATCTTTAAAACTACGCAACGGATTTTGATGCGGTTTTTTTAATAGATAGAGTGATTCAAGAGGAAGGTTTATATGCATAACTAGCGGAACTAGCGGCTTTGCCTGTGCTAAATCTAGGAAAACGTCCAAGCGAAGCGAGGGCGAGTCGCTAGTTTCACATAAAATTAAAAAAAAGATAAATATACACATTTACCAATTAAGTTTCCAAAAACAAACAAACATTTTGGCTAAAAATAAGAAAATTAAGTAAAAAGGTACGTGTATATACCATAATAAAAATGAATGGTCCCTGAAATCAGGGAATTATTAGACTATGCCATTCATTAATCTCTTAAAAAACAGAAGTCCTCATTATATCGTAGTGTACCTATTTACGTAATGTTATAACTGAAAAACTAATTTGTCTGAACGTTTCACTACTAAATGTTTACTAGACCTACACTATAACTAATTTTGTTGATGGATAAAGAGCGGTCTCGCGTGTTTTCTAATTTTTCTAAGGAGTGAAGCCATAATCGTCAAAATCAAATGAATGGGTGTATGCAACGGAAAAATTCGTTGCAAAGTATTTAACTACTGACTTACCCTTGCCTAAAAATAGTTTTAGCCCCTGCTGCTAGTATGATAGCCGGAGAGAGAGGAGAGTTGACCCGGATAACCAGCTATCATCTTACCAAATTCCATCAAAATCTGTCGAGTGGTCTCATGTTATTATGTTAGTACATACGAATTTAATACACCTTTCACTCTCTCAAACGTCTCAAATTTTTTGTCTTTTTCCAAATCAATATCATGCTTGCGTAATATCTACTTTTGCCTTTCATCGATTATGCTGACATCTGCTATTTCGATGTGACTTTTCAGTTACTCAATATGTATCATGTCATTTTCTCGTAATGTGGTCATAGACAGACAGACAGACAAAAGTAAACAGCCATACTAGTAATAAAATAATTGTACCTATTAAGTTATTGTAGATTATTATGATTGACAATAATTCCTTCTTGCAGTATTCCTAGTACTCGCTTATTGGTCAGATAGGTTCGATTCATTAACACAAATTGGATATTATAGTAAAAAATCAAATCGACGGGAACCTGAAAAATAATTGTTTTTTAACATAATATATGTCATCTTCTTCAGCCCTTTTTAACGTCCCACTGCTGGGCACGGGCGTCCCTCAGTACGAGAGGGATCAGGACATAGTCCACCGCGTTGGCCTAGTGCATGTTGGCGAACTTCACATGTCTTTCGAAAACTTCCTAAGTTTTCTCAGACATGCAGGTTTCCTCACGATGTTTTCCTTCACCGTAAGACAAGTGGTAATCATGATAGAAAATGATTCGCACATGAAAATATCATAGGTGTGAGACCCGGATTTGAACCCGCATCAGTAATCACTCGGTTATCCGAGGGAGCGTGTTACCGCTGGACTATCACTGCCACCACATAATTTATAGGATAACTAAATTCAAATCTCAACTGAGCTACTTTGTACACATTCCTTCAATATAACTCCTTATTCTGAAAGTATTTATATAAGTTTCTTTTGTTTCAGGGTTGAATGCGTGCGAAAGGAAATCCTATCTCTTTTTAAGAAAGGAGCTGCCAGTGAGGTATGTAATCAAAACTTACTCGACTTCAAAAAGTTTAATCTAAGTATACATATAAGCAAAATTGGAGTGTCTGTTTTTAATTTAAAAATACAGCTTGAATAAATGCATATGAAAGTATATAGCAATAAAAAACAATATTTAAAACTTTTGTCTGTCTGTCTTTGTGTATGTTAATTCCGGGTAATCTCAGAAACGACTAAACCGATTTCGACGGAACTTTCACTCGCATATAGTTAATGCTTTAAGACATAACTTAGGCTACTTTTTAACCGACTTCAAAGAAGGAGGAGATAAAAATTTTATTTATTTTAACAAGCGGAACCCGTTGCTGACGCTAAACTTAAAAATAAATATCAAAATAGAATTAATAAGGCAATTTTGTTAAATTGTTGTTATATTTTTACAGTCATGGAAAGTTTCACTTCTATGTGTAATGTTTGTTGTTCTCGTATTTGTCATGAATACATATTTTTTTTTGTAATATTAATTTAATTTTTCCAAGTAAGGCAATTGATTTGTTTTCTCCGAATACGAATAATAATTTTGTTATTCAGTTTCTATTACGCACATACCTACCATGTAGGTACGTAGATCGTGTGAGCTTAATTCGTAGGTAAGGTTCTGTTTATCTTAATATAAAAGCGAATGATGACTCAATCGTTACGAAATATCGAAAACAGCTTGACGTATAAAAATTAAATTAGGCAGGGAGGTAGTTTATAGTTAGTAGACCGCTCAGACCGGGATTTGCGACAGGTTTAAAGAGGTCTAAGGGCTCAAGTTTGTATTATCATCATCAGCCCTTTTTAACGTCCCACTACTGGGCACGGGCCTCCCTCAGTACGAGGGCGATCAGACCATAGTCCACCGCGATGGCCTAGTGCGTGTTGGCCGACTTCACATGCTTTTCGAAAACTTGCTAGGTTTTCTCAGACATGCAAGTTTCCTCACGATGTTTTTCTTCACCGGAAGACAAATGGTAATCATGATATAATTAATTCGCATATGAAATATCAGAGGTGGGAGACCCGGATTTGAACCCGCATCACTCGGTTATACAAGCGACCGCGTTTCCACTGGGCTTTTATGTCAAGTTTGTATGAAAGTACTTAATTTTTTATGCTAAAAACTTTCAAGTCTTTAACCTGAGCGAAGCTAGGGTCAGTTGCTAGTTATATTATAAACGAATTAGGGGTATGTTTATTAACTATGAAAATGTTTCTTTTTTTACACGACTGCGTCGGAGCCCAAAGCAAGGTTATGTGTTTGACTTGTACATTGCGTATATTATGTAGGTCCGATTCTATATTCTTTCGGAATTACTAAATGGCTTAACCGATTCAAATCAAATCAAAATATTTTATTCAGAATAAAATTGTTACAATTTCTTACTGAACGTCATGAGTCTACCAGTTCGGAAAGAAGAAACCACTGACCTGAGATTTCGATGATTCATACGTATAAATTCACCATTGTGACTCGAATGTCATAGGAAATCTAGACTAATATTATAAAGCTGAAGAGTATTTTTTTTGTTTGGTTGAACACGCTAATCTCTGGAACGACTGGTCCGAATTGAATTTTTTTTGTCTACAATACTATCCAACGATAGTCCATTTATCGAGGAGGGCTATAGGCTATATCACATCACGCTACGACCGATAGGAGTGGAGCATCAATGAAAAATGTTGCAAAAACGGGAGTTATTTGGTTTCCAGCTTTATGAACGCGCGCGAAGCCGCGGGAAAGACTAGTGCATTATACAGGCTAAATAATACAATAATTTTATAAGTAGGTTACAAACACGTGACACTCATGCTAATTTGTTCCTGCAAATGTTGCGAACTCTAACCTTGAAGAATATATTTTCTAGACATTATACGCACTTCTGACGTATCAAAGTTTACACAACAATATTAATTATGTAGGTACGATTTGCAAATGCACTACTCGTATTAACATTTTAGTCGTTATTTTTTATTAGTTACACGGTTCAATAGTTTTGTTGGCTTAGATATAAATTTAATCAAAACTAAATGTAAATTTGTCTGTTTCAACCTTTTTACGCTTTAACTGCTGAACGGATTTCGATAAAATTTGCCAAGGGCATTATTGATTGGGGATAGATATAATCTACCATTGCTCCCCGACCTACACATCCTTAAAAAAGAAAATATATTCTACTAGCGACTCGCCCTCGCTTCGCTCGGACTCTTCCCTAGATTTAGCACAGGCAAAGCCGCGGGATCCGCTAGTTATGCATATATAAACTTTCCTCTTGAATCACTCTATCTATTAAAATAAACCGCATCAAAATCCGTTGCGTAGTTTTAAAGATTTAAGCATACATAGGGATATAGGGACAGAGAAAGCGACTTTGTTTTCTTTTGTATCATAATAATGGTCACAGTGAGATATTTTCCAAAAAGTATCCCTATATGTTAACCCGGACTAGCTATCATCATACCAAATTTCATCAAAATCTATCTAATTGGTTTTCTCATTATACGGTCACTGACAGACTGACAAAAAATCTAAAAAATGATAACCTCGCCCTCTCTATAGATAATAATGGCTTTTTCAAGAAGATTTAATGTACAGTTAGAAAATTATACAAGTATGTATAGATTATTTCATAAGCCATGTCTATTAACTATTCTTTTAAGAAGTGTTTAGTGAATAAATAAATATATTATTGTAGACTATCGACTCACTCTCGCTTCGCTCGGATTCGTCCCTTGAATCACTCTATCTATTAAAAAAATCGCATCAAAATCCGTTGCGTAGTTTTTAAAATCTAAGTATACATAGGGACAGACAGACAGCGGGAAGTTACTTTGTTTTATACTATGCAGTGACAGCATATAGCAGTATAAGCATAAAATGCAAAATACATCAGAAATAATACACTTAGCCAATAAAGTTTCAACTTACATAAACAGTTAAATACATAAATACAGATATAAATAATAAAATGTAAGAGGCTACAAAATAAAAAGAATAATAAATAAATAAATAATTTATCAGACTCTAGTGTTTTTTTTAAGTTCAGCTATAAATTTCTTTAAATTATATCCAAATATGTCAAGATAAATCTATATATATATATAATGAAAATGGTGTTCGTTTGAGGCTCAATCACGCCTAAACCACTGATCGTATCGACATGAAACTACCACCATTCGATGCGAAATTTTTCCTAGATGGTTTATGGCTATTTATTTTTCGAATTCTAACGTTCCTTCATTTTTTTATTGCTGTTTTACTTTTATGAACATTTATCCCGCTAATAAAAACAAAAGACAAGCGTTTTCTCTTGATTCTTTTGTTTTCATGGATTTCAACGGAGTTTACTAAACGGATAATGTTCTTTTACATTCAGCTAAGAATCTACTTACAAACTTCCACGCATCCACCCACCAACTCCCACGCACCCCTGCACACCCACTCTAATTTTTTGATAAAATTAAAATGCCGTATCTATGATCGAGTATCACTTGAGAACGGCTGGACCGATTGGGTTAATTTTTTTTGTTGTCTTCAGAATTGTCAGGAGAATGGTTATATGTAAGAAAATTTTAAAAAAGTCTGCTAAAACGTTAAAAATTTCGATGATAATCGAAGTATTCCAATTTCTATAGTTAC
Source organism: Boloria selene (assembly GCA_905231865.2). NCBI lineage: Eukaryota > Metazoa > Arthropoda > Insecta > Lepidoptera > Nymphalidae > Boloria > Boloria selene. The sequence goes on along the minus strand of HG993158.1, from coordinate 6,686,544 downwards.
TCATCACGAAATCTCGGGAACTATAGGACTTAGAAATGTGAAACTTGGTAGGAATATTACTTTCGTTATGTAGAGGTCAACTAAAAACGGATTTTAAGAAATTCATCCTCCAAAGGGGATTGCGGGGGCGTTAACAATGAACAATTCCCGTTTTTAAACTATAGCTCCTATAAATTCCAAATTTGGTAGGAATCTTCTGTAAGAGATGTAGAAATAGTCTATGAACGAATTTTACGGTAGCTCACCCCACAGGGAGTTGCGGGGGTGGTTTAACAATGAAAATTTTTATTTTTTAAGCCGTAGCTCCTACAGACTCCAAATTTAGCTAGAGTCGTCTATATGTGATGCAGAAATGATTTAAGAGCGGATTTTACAACAACCCACCGCCGAAAAAGATTGCGGTAGTGGGTGTTAAAATGTGAAATTTCTATTTCCAAACTGTAACCTCTATAATAGACTTTAAATTTGGTAGTAATCTTTTATTTGTCATGCAGAAATCATCTCAAATAGGATTTTACGAAATTCTATTTCCAATAGGGATTGCGGGGGTGGGTGTGAGAATGTTAAATTTATGTTTCCAAACTGTAACTTCTACAGACTCCAAATGATTATTTTTTTACTGTTTAAATAGAAAAGGTTAAAGTCAATTGTTTGTTTTTTTTTATTTAATTAATTTCATTTGTTTTTATATAACCTAATAATCTATATAAATAAAATGATAGAGGTCTGCAGTTGTGCGCGCATCACGGAAAAAGTACTGGATAGATTTAAATGAAACTTTCTAAGTTTTATTTCTTAGACACTTGGCCCTTATATAAAAAAAGATTGCGATATCTTCATTTAATAAAAAATTATTAAAGTTTCAAGAAAAAACGATTTGTATATGTACTGCGTGTTCAGTGATGCAGTATGTATGTTTCCTTCTCGCGGAGTAGTGCGACAAGCGGCGTAGCGCCATGCGGAAAACTTTGTTAATATTTCAAGCAACGCGGACGAAGTCGCGGGTATCAGCTAGTAATTATTATAAATGTTACAGACTCTAGTCAGGAAACAATTCTTGGCACATTTGGTTCTTTGAAAGGGAACAGAAAAGGTATCTCTAGATCGGCTGTTAGTTCGAGGGCATTTAAAGAAAATATTAGACAAAATGTTTGTCCTCTATGCCTATGATCCTAACCTAGTTCTAGATGTATATTTGTTGTCTCTTTTTCGCATTACAGGTTAGCCAACATAATGAAAGAGATAGCGCTACTCCCACAGAACCTTCTAGAGATGCCGTCGGTGGGTCTCGTGAACCAGTGGTACGAGAGGTCCTTCGAAGAGATCATTGAGTTTGAGAAGAGAGAACCTGAACCGCCAGTATTGTCACAGTAAGTATATAGTACCTACATTGACTCGTTTTGGTTAGTTTGTAAAGACCCTACTTGCTGTGCCAGCGGTCGCAGGTTCGAGTCCCGCTGGGGGCAATCGTTTGTTGAATCAGGCTGCCATTGCATTATACATAACGGGGTTACTTAATATTTTTTTAGAAATATTTGTCTTTATAAATAAAATTTTATTTTCTAATTTTTAGATGTCTCAAAACCTTATTCTCTCCCGTGACCATGATTACTGTGAAGCATTAGAAACGTCGGGAACCAAAAATCAATATAAATACGCTAAAATATCCGAAAAGATAGTGTTATTTACAATAGGTTTACTGTCAATAATGAAATCATTTTTATCAAAATCAGAAAAAATTGCCAAAAAATGGTCCTAGAGAGAAGCAAGAAGGCTTTAGTGAAGTGTACAACTTTGTCTTTGACAATTGATTTGCAATTATAAATGAAACTATCTTTTCGGATTGCTGCGGATTTTATCTTTGGTTCACGACCTTTCGAATGCTTTACAGTAATCATCGTTACGGTAGAGATTAAATCCGCGATAAAATTCGAAAAGATAGTTTCATTTATAATGTCAAATATTCGCGTAAACCTAAGAAAGTATTATTGCTTTGCAGATTTTGTGAACGTCTCGTCCATATCAGAAATCGTCACGCAGACGTGGTACAGACGATGGCACAAGGAGTTCTAGAACTGAAGGAGTCCCACAAAGTGGATCCTGGGATAGAAAATTCGATCCAATACTTTCTGGATAGGTTCTATATGAGCAGAATATCTATACGGATGCTTATTAACCAACATAGTGAGTTTTAAATGTTTATTATTTGATTTTAGTATTTTCTTATTTAAAATGTTTTATTTTAGTATTAAACAAGCGAATCACCCTCGTTTCGCTCGGGTTCGTCTATAAATTTAGCGCGAGCGAAGCCACCCAGAAAGAAAACAGTCTTCAGTTGTTACCGCAATTCGTACGACTAAAAATAAATAATAGTTTAAAAAAACTAAAAAACACGCTTTTTACAGAAAACCGAACTAAAAAAATAGAAAATAAAATTTTATTTTAAAAAAAGCGTGGGGTGCATGGTGTCATTATCATTTCGATAATATCTTAAAAAGCACCCCACGCTTTTTTTAAAATAAAATTTTATTTTCTATTTTTTAGTTCGGTTTTCTATAAAAAGCGTGTTTTTTAGTTTTTTTTAACTATTCTTTATTTTCTACTTTTTCTAGCAAAAATCATATTTTGCAAATTGAAAAATGGAATAATTTTATCAAATTAATGTATTGTCATCGGTCCTCAATAAATCTACAAAGTTTGAACGAAATCTGGCCGTTTAAAGTGGGTCAAAATCGCGCCCAAAGAAGTCGGTTACAAACAAACATTCATACAGGTGAAGCTAATAAAAAGCGTGTAATTACAGTGTTTCTCTACTATATTATGCATATATTATACTTATAAATCTTCTTCTTGACTCACAAGTCAAACTATCTATTAAAAAACCGCATCAAAATCCGTTGCGTAGTTTTAAAGATCTAAGCATACATAGGGACAGTCAGACAGCGGGAAGCGACTTTGTTTTATACTATATAGTGATTATTAAATTATTACTATTTTTTGGTGAACATCATGAGTTAACCACTATATAATATTGTAGCTTTATGAAATGTATGTTTGTTATTCTTTCACGTACTGTACAGTTCTCGAGGTGTAAGCTCAGCTGTGCATTTGTGTGAGTGATAGCTAATAGCCAATAGCCGCGCATCAAAAACCAGTTAAAACAGGTTTAAACCAACTCGCAACGCGCTGCACCTTCGGTCTTGCCTATCCGTACACTGCACTCACACAAATGCAAAGCTGAGCTTATGCCTCGAGAACTGTACTGATTCTGATGAATCTTTTCAGTAAAGCGACAGAATACGACATAGGTTGTATTCTAGGGATGGACATAATAGTAGACATATTATGGTTTTATTTCCGTCATCGTTACTCAATTACGCGAGCAAAATCGCGCGCAAGAACTAGTCAGATATAAATAAATCTTACACAGTAATGTTAGGATGTAATTCTTTTGCCTAATATACATACTCGTATCACGTTGCTTACAATCTGTTTTAAAACAGAGTAGTCGTTATTTATATTTTATCGTATCGTTCAAAGTAAATTTTGCAAAAATAGCACGTTTGAATGCCATTTAAAGAAAAATAATGTTAAAAAAATATTATAAATATGTAACTTTGTAAGGATTTATGTATGTTTGTCACTCAGCGAAACAGAAAAGCTAACTATGCTATTAGGCACAGAGATAATTATCACCCGTATAGTAACCTCCTCACTGGTGGCTTCGCGTCCGGCTGGATTGCCAGACGCTAATGATCGATGACCGATGTAATACTTTCTTAGGTTTACGCGAATATTTGTCATTATAAAGGAAACTATCTTTTCGGATTTTGTCGCGGATTTATTTGAATTTTTGGTTTCCGACGATTCGAATGATTTACAGCTTCACTCACTACAGATTTATTCGAATCGGGAACCAAAAATCATAATAAATCCGCGACAAAATCCGAAAAGATAGTTACATTTATAATGTCAAGTATTCGCGTAAACCTAAGAAAGTATTATAGTTTCATTTATAATTTACTATGTAATACTGTTAACCCCCCAGCGATACTATTCGGGGAGCAGCTAGGGGCTAGACAGGCCTCCGTCAACGGTATGGGCAATGGCGGTCGACACATAGGCTCAATAGACCCCGCGTGTGACGTCACCGCAGTAGTGCGTGATGCGTACGAAAACGCGCGTTTTCTTTGCGATAGGTACTATCTCGCGTCGCCGGAGCTACAGCTGATGCAGGATGGACGTGAGTATTACTGTACACTACACTATATACTAATACACTATGTATACTAATATTATAAAGGTGAACAGTTTGTTTGTTTTTCTGCGACCAATAGGATTGGATCAACAATGAAAAGTATTGCAAAAACGGGATAGGCGGGCGTTAGTTCTGCGAGGTACCATACCGCGCGACTCGGAAAGAATTTGGTTTCCGGTCATTAGAACGCGTGCGTAGCCGCGGGAAATGCTAGTACTATATAAATATGTTGGGACAATATTACAACAGCACCCTACCAAATTACATCCAAATCCGCGCAGTGGTTTTCACGTGATGCGGTCACAGACAGACACTGCCAACTTCCCAACTCCGGGCTGTAATACTGAGGCTAACGAAACAGAAAGATTCAATAACTAAACTTAGGCCGACCCGGGACTCGAACCCAGGACCTCTCGGCGTGCGACCATATATACTACCCACTACACCACAGAGGCAGTTAATCTAGCTTTAGTATATATACACATTAGGGTGGCGCAAAAAAAACCGACTACTTTTTTTTTGAGTCTCGAGTGCAAAAATGTTTGTTTTTGATGTTTTAACAGCCCTCTCCAAGGGACAGCTCAAAAAAAAATTTTAAGAGGTCGCTCCAATTTTTTTTCTCGTTACAGTATAATTTTATAGACCAAAAAAAAATTTTTTTCACACGAGACTCAAAAGAAAAGTATGTAGTCGGTTTTTTTTTGCGCCACCCTAATACACATAATGACCACTTTATCTATCCCCTCAGTGCCGAGTTCTCAACCGCTACCGATAGTGTACGTGCCATCTCATCTCTACCACATGCTGTTCGAGCTGTTCAAGAACGCGATGCGCGCTGTAATGGAGTGCCACGAGAGCTGTCCGCCGCCCGTCTGCGTCAATATCGTGCGCGGGAAGGAGGACTTGTCTGTTAAGGTGGGAGAGGGAGTGTAGGGAATGTGGGAGAGGGAGTGTTGGGAATGTGAGAGGGAGTGTTGGGAATGTGGGAGCGGGATGGAATTTAAGATGCAGAAGAAGAGTGGGTGGGGGCATCTGGGAAGGAGTTAAGAGTTTGGGATGTGGAGGTACAGTGGGTGGGGGAATATGGGAAATTGTTAGAGTTTCGAGCTTGGAGACTTTTTCAACAACTTATATAATATTTTATCTGAGAAGCAATAACTGGCTGTTGCTTTTTCATGATATAAAGTAACAAACAAAATTCAAAAACTATAGTTCTATAATGACCGATACTTCAATAAAATTTTCCAAAAACCAATCAATCTACAGATTAGAATTTTATTATATCTATACTCATATTATAAAGCTGAAGAATTTGTTTGTTTTTTTGTTTGGTAGAACGCGCTAATCTCAGGAACTACTGGTCCGAATTTGAAATGAAATGAAAAATTATTTTTACATCGGATAGTCCGTTTATCGAGAAAGGCTAAAAAATGAAACGGGCTAAAACGGGAGAAAAAATTTTGTTTTAATTTTCAGCCCTTAGAGATAATAATATGTAGATATATATTTTTTTCTTTATTTGTTCTCTAATTTAGTGTATATAAATGAAAATATTTATATTAATGTTAAATAATTCTATTTCTTTTTAATTATTAATATTAATTTTCTAATATTATGTAAAATAATTAAATTCAATTTTTAAATCTTTTTATCCCTCAATTTTTTTAAATAATAATGCATGCTGTGATTACCTATAAAAAGAAATACAATTATACTTATAATTTATTATGTAAATTATTGTCATGAAAATTGTTGTAATTTCTGTTGGTACTCCAAATAAATAAATAAATAAATAATTATACATGCCTGTCCGTTTGCAGATGTCTGACCGCGGCGGCGGCATCCCGCGCAGCGTGTCGGACCTTCTCTTCAAGTACATGTACAGCACCGCACCGCAGCCCTCTAAGTCCGACCACACCGTCCCACTCGCTGGTACGTGCTCACATACGTACATACATACATATATACATACATACTTACATACATACATACATACATCATCATCATCATCATCATCATCAGCCCACAATGTAACGTCCCATTGCTGGGCACGGGCCTCCCTCAGTACGAGGGGGATTAGGCCATAGTCCACCGCGCTGGCCTAGTGCGAGTTGGCGGACTTCACATGCCTTTCGAAAACTTATTAGGTTTTCTCAGACATGCAGGTTTCCTCACGATGTTTTCCTTCACCGTAAGACAAGTGGTAATCATGATATTAAATGATTCGCACATGAAAAAATCAGAGGTGCGAGACCCGGATTTGAACCCGCATCACTCGGTTATCCAAGCGACGCGTTACCGCTGGGCTACCACTGTCTACTACATACATACATACATACAAACAAACAAACATATATACATACATACATACATGCATACATACATACATACATACATACATACATACATACATACATACATACATACATACATACATACATACATACATACATACATACATACATACATACATACATACATACATATCATCATCAGCCCATTTTCAACGTCCCACTGCTGGGCACGAGTCTCCCTTCAAGAAGAGGGTATCTGATCGGACTGCACAGGTCTTTCGAGAACTTGCTAAGCTCTCAGTCATGCAGGATTTTTCCAAACGAAAACATCAGAAATGCGATGAACCCGGATTTGAGCCCGTTTCACTTGGTTACTCAAACCTCTGCTTTTTACTTAATCTATGTGTATCCCATAATAAATATCATTTACTAGCAGATCCGGCCACGCGTTGCTATGGCTTATTACATTGTAGTAAACTATTTGAGAGGAACGGTAGAAGAACATCACTCACGGGGACCACCATGCTTTTTTACATAGATGCCATTTGTAAAAAAATATGGCGACCTTCATGACAGATTTTCTACTACCGTAACCCAGTCAACAGATATCGCCATCTGTTAAAATCGTTTGGAGTTAACAGATAATTGTGAACGTCAAACAATAGACAAATAATTTGCAATAAAATAATATTGCGACTATAAATTAAGATGTAAGCTATCCTATCTTTCAAGTTGGATCAAACTGCACTCGGTGTGCAAATTTGATTAAAATCGGTTAAGTAGTTTAGGAGTCCATCGTGAACGTGACACGTAATTTATATATATTAAGAAGATTTTTATTTCGTACCAGGTTATGGATACGGGTTGCCCATATCGCGGCTGTACGCGCGGTACTTCCACGGTGACCTCGTGCTGATGTCCTGCGAGGGGTACGGCACAGATGCCGTCATATACCTCAAGGTGCGAGTCCATCATCATCATCATCATCATTATTATTATAATCATCATCACTACCATCTTGTAACATCACTACCATCTATTATCCAATTATTTTCAAATTATGTTGTGTAAATCTTAATCAAAACCTAATATTCGATTCCTTTTGCTTTATTTAAATATTTTTTCAATAAATTTATTTTAAATAAATGTATATTTCCCGCCATTACGATAAAAAGTAAAGTCAACTTGACAGCTCGGTCACAGATTAACAATTATAAAAATAATGACACTATCCTTATTATATTATATATTTATATACCCTTATTTACCCGCCAGGCGCTGTCCAACGAAGCAAACGAACTTCTCCCTATCTTCAACCGAACATCGTCTAAGTTTTACCGCACTACCCCCGCCCCTGCGGACTGGTCTGCTCCGGCAGCCTGTAAACGTGACAAGAGTTCCCCATCCTAGTGCTAGTGATAAAGTGTTGGGGAAGTGTTAAAAGTGTTGGCTAAAGTGTTAAAAGTGTTGGCTGAAGTGTAAATGTTGGGAGTTGAAGTGTAATTGTTGGGAGTTGTTGGTATAGTTCTCACCAAGCCTTGAAGTTGTGTGACAATTGAAAGAATGATATATATTATTATTTTAAAACAAATATATAGCAGATGTTCAAAATATTGTAAGATATGAATATTATACTGCTCGAAAGGGTGGATTTTTTGTTTCAACTTTGAATGGGACCACCCTTGAGGTATAGGAAGGAAGGAAGGAGATAAGTACACTATTTATAAAGTTATTGATTTAACTAACAAATAATAATTTTATTGGCAAATTATGATGAATTTTAAATAATTTTAATAAAAAAATAATAATTTTTTACTGATTTTCAAACAAACATACATATCTCCCTATTATATTTATATTAATAATAATTTATAGACAATATATATTGTTTTATATAATTTTCAAAAGTATTAAACTAAATAAAGCCAAAATATAAATTTCTAAATAAAATATTTAATATTGAATCATTTAATCAAATAAGTTATTTTTCTTACAGAATCTATGAATTTGTATGGAACACATAATTTTTATTTATTATATCTGTCAATATGAAAAGTATTAAACATAAGAGAAGCTTAATCAAATAAATAAATTTTTTTTACAAAATTTATGAATTTGTATGGAACGTTTAATTTTTACTGTAGGTTTACGCGAATATTTGTGACATTATAAATGAAACTATCTTTTTGGATTTTGTCGCGGATTTATTATGATTTTTGGTTCCCGACGTTTAGAATGCTTTTTCGTTTGTGTTTTTGATTTCTTTCGTCGGCAACCGAAAATCAAAATAAATCCTCGACAAAATCCGAAAAGATAGTTTCATATATAATTTACACTTTTGTAACTAAAAGCAAATAAATAATGGTTGTCTTTTGCTATGTAAATAGTTTTTTTTTAATTTGTATATTTTTTAAATCATGTGATAATCTGTAGAATATGGCTTGATAGACTGAATATAGAGGCGGAAAGTTTATTTCCTATAGCACCATATTTTTTACTTACGACGTTTGGCTTAGTTTGTAGTGTGCTACTTGCTGTGCTAGTGGTCGCGGGTTCGAATCCCGCTGGGGACATCTGTTACTCATATGTCCCGACATATTTATTTTTTAATTTTATTTAATTTGTGGTCTCATTTATGAAAGTAATTGCTAAAAGTGATTTCAATAAAAAATAAGGTGTTATTCGAAAAGTGTGATACAGGTCAGATAAACTATGTTACTACTCCATGATAAGGCATAGACAATTTATCATAGATGTAAGTTTATTAGTTTTTGTATAGATATATATATTTTCTTAGACAATTCTGATAATGTAACGTTTTTAAAAGATAATGCAAGGTAAAAAGAAAATGTTGCCAGATATATTTTTAAATGTCAGCTGGTTTGACATTTAAAAATTGACAGTGACAGTTCTTGAGAAACAGATTATAAAATAATTTTGTTTGAAATGGCTTATGTATTAAAGATAAGTGTCAAAATATGAAATTAATAATTATGTATGAAATACTAGTGTCTTATGATCGGACATAAATTATGTATAGGAAAAAAAATAACTAGATATTTTTTTTCACCAGTGATTATAATTTAAAGTTACCAGCACTTTGACAGTATAGATTTTCACAAGTGCCTAATATATTAGGCTATTAAAAACTTTTTAATAAATTTCTTTTTGAATTTTTCAATAAGTAAATTTCGTGTCTTTTTTCTCGATAAAAAGGAAATAGATAAATTTTGTATCAATTTTTTGTATGTACCTAACATAGTGTAAGTTTTAAAGTACAACTTATTTTTTTTAAAGGCACAAAACAAAGTTATTTAATTCTTTATCAAAATAATATAGTTGTTGGAAATAAATAAAAATAATGTGTACCTGACGGTATATAATTAATTTCTGAATGTATCGCATTTTCTATTATTTTGTTTAGTTTTAAGCGTTATTCCAAATTATTTATGTAATTTAACTGTAAGGGTAGTGTGTTTTAGGAGATGTTTAATTTTCATTAATAAAATTTAAAAAATAATGTATTTCGTTATTTCTTGCCATATTTGTGCCAAATTAATCTATAGAGTATTTAAGTCACACTCATTTTAAAAAATGCACAAAATCATCGAATTTGTATAGACTTAAAAATTAAATAGCGAAAATGGTTTTGTACTTTCTTTAATATCCTTTGTCGCTGTTAAGCACTTTAAAGCGAGATAAAGAAGGTAGGTTTTGTTTGAAAATCTCGTGTTTTTCAAGTTACGAGTAGCCAAAATTGCAAAAATGCTATTTGATTTTTTTAGATTTTGATTTTCATTATACTTCAATAACAAGTAATATAATACAAAGTTAGGCAAGATATTTTATTATAGGGATGAAAATGGGGGATAATATGAAATTAGAGCGCAGAAATTTTACATAAATAAACACTAACCGCTCACGTTAATATGAAGATTATTCATAGTATATTATAATAGTATTTTTACTTGAATGGCTACTTCAATAATAATTTAGAACAAACCATCAGCTGATTAATTTCTTTCATTTAAATCATAATATATAATGCAAAACTAAGTTGCCGTATGATTCTGTCTGTGTCTCCCTTTATTTTTCGATTTATTTTCGGTTTGATACACTTTTTATACATTTTTTATTAATTTTGCATAAAAAAATTGAAATGCAAAATAAAATATGTAAGCTAAAAATAAGAAAAATAATAATCATTAATTTATTTTATATCTGGCAACATTTTATCATCTGTGGAGTGTGGACTGTCACTGTCATGTCATCGTGTATCAACTAATAACTATCAACTAGCAAAGTGCCAACTCCAAATCCAATTGGAATCGGCATAATTATAGGTTATGTATTATAATAGTATTTTAAAAAAGAATAATAGAAAGTGAAAATGAAGATATATACTAACGAAAACAACACTGCCACATTAAAATTGCTCATTGCGGCGAACTTAGGTAGCATAAAGATCGAGCTACACAAAGCATCACTCGAAGGTATTCAAAAATTCATTATAAATTCAGCTTTATAAATCAAATTAAAACTTTATTTGGTAGATTTTATAGAATTTTAAATAAATAGATTGTGTTAACTTACAATCTATATAAGTACATGCCATGTGAGTATTTGCTAAAGCGTTTCATCATTTTAGTATCGTTTACTCATCGATTTTTAATGACAGTCGGGGTTTTTTTGGTTTTCCCTTCCTCATTTGCATGTAATTTTATTGTACGAGAAATAAGAATACATATATGTATATTAAATAATTACAAAATGATAAACTTTTAAAAATATTATGCATGAATTACTCGTGTTCATAATAATTATTTTTAATTTGTTACAATAAATTCTATAAAATCAGTGAATAATTTATATATTTTTATTTATTTTTAAGTAAGAAGGCTGTATATTATATTATGCAATAGCTAATTTATTTTTATTACAACTTATAATGTAAACAAAGATAAGCTCAATATTGCATGTATTTACTTATTTATTCATACAAGTGCTTAAAATACCTTTGAATACAGTAGCTGCTTTTTAGGATACTGGTTATTTTGCATATTGTAAGGCCATAGGTCCAGATTATATCTCTACTTTAAAATATAATATAGCATGCTCTCATTCACTCTCATTATTTGAGCGCATTAAACACCAATTGCTTAATTTATTTAATTTTTCTTCAATATTTTCTTATATTTACACAAACATTTGTCATTTTAAATAAAACTATCTTTAATAATTTTGTGGCAGGTATATTTTGAATTTTGGTTCCCACCATTTTTTTGTTTTACCAACATTTAAAATACTTTACGGCAATCTTGGTCACAAGAGAGACTACAGTTCATTATATAATTGAAAAAATCTGAAAAGATAGTTTTATTTAAAATTAATTTCGCCTTTTTTAAATTCTTCCATTATATATACTATTTATTAAATACTATATTTACCATATTTGTAACCAAACAATATATTAAACTATTATATATAATATTCTTTACACCTTATTGTTAATGCATGCGCATACTGGTTGTGGGTATTGAGTTGCCGTCTGCATGGCAGACCTGTTCTCAGGACCAAAGGTGCTTCCACTCCTGGAGGTGGATGATCAGCTCAGTTTCTTCAGCAGCAATGCCGCCGCTCAGTACCTGTTTCCAGTATTGGATCTATCTGTTAATGGACAATGGTAAATATGAGTATATAATAAGAAAAACTATCTTTTTTTAAGTTGAGAAATATTATATAAAATATGGCTAATATTATATATAATATGATTATTTTTCTGGATTCCTTGAGGTCTTTTAAAGATCCCTAAGATCCCTCGTTAATTTCAAGTCCCTAAGTCGACGGGGGCCAAAGATATTGAGTATAAGGTTCGAATTCAAATACGAAGTAATCTTTTTTTAAAGTTGAGAAATAAAAATGAGTGGTGAAAATAAGTAATAGGTACGGTCTGCAAAAAAAAATTATTGCTTTTATAAGTGAAATGCTAGTTATGTTGGTTAGTTTTAGCGACGTGTAAATATAATATTTAATTGTGACAAAGTCATAATATACACATGTTTTTAAAAGTAATACAAATAAATATGTGGAGACATAATAACACTAAACGCCTACAATCATTAATTATACTAATAATTGCAATCTTATAATATATAAAATTCTCGTGTCACGGGGTTCGAACTTGAACTCCTCCGAAACGGCTTGACCGATTCTCATGAAATTTTGTGAGCACATTGAGTAGTTCTGAGAATCGGCCAACATCTATTTTTCATCCCCCTAAATGTTAAGGGTAGTCCACCCCTAATTTTTTTTTTTTTAGCCAAAATTTTTTGTTTTTATTTTTTTATGACACAGCATACAAAAATACATACAACCCTAAATTTTCACCCCTCTACGATCAACCCTTATATTTTATTTGTTAATTAAAATGTCACGGGGTTCGAACTTGAACTCCTCCGAAACGGCTCGACCGATTTTTGTGATCCTTAGCGTGATTGTCGGCCAGGGTGGAGAATCGGCCAACATCTATTTTTCATCCACCTAAATGTTAAGGGTAGTCCACCCCTAAATTTATATTTTTTATTTTTTAGACAATTTTTTTCCTACAGATCAACCCAATGAGGTTGACTAGCAATTAAAAAAATGAACGCGGGCGAAGCCGCGGGTACAGCTAGTAATAAGATAATATGGGCATTTATGCTGCATAATTTGTCCCTTTAACCCTTCCCTTTAACCTTGAATGGCAAAATGTATTAATTATAGCACACTAGACGGTGCGGTAGGAGCGCTGCGGTCGCGACCGTAATTTTTTTTTGCGATCAATATTTACAATACTGTAGTACATTAGTTTGATATATCTAGGGTTCATCCGGCGTTTTCAATAGAAACGCAAAAAATGTGTTTATTTACAACATAACATTAGAAACCTCTAAAATTATTATTGACAGTGTTTCTCTACTATATTATGCTACTAATAGTAGCCTACTATATAAACCTTCTTCTTGAATCACTCTATCTATTAAAAACTGCATCAAAATCCGTTGCGTAGTTTTAAAAAGCTAAGCATACATAGGGACAGACAGACAGACAGCGGGAAGCGACTTTGTTTTATAATCCCAATCCCAATCTCCTTCCCTCCTCCTTCCCTCCCTCCTCCCTCCCTCTCTTTCCTGTAAGGCCGGCAACGCTTGCAGATGTCCATGGGCGGAGGTGATCACTTCCCATCAGGTGAGCCTCCTGCCCGTTTGCCCCGTTTTTGCCATAAAAAAAATTCATATACATACTATGTAGTGAAGGTTAAATCACAAAAAGACGTACTTTTTTTACAGTTTATTACTAATCTCTTTCATTCACACTCAGTAAATTTCTTCTCTATACTAATAAATGGTGAGACCTTTTTTTCGCTCTAACTGCAATAACTATAAAACGGATAGACGTGGAACTTATTTCATAAGATACAGTATGTGTAAAATATGAGAACTTGATTTCCGGTCGTTAAAATACGAATGAAATTCTAGAAATATCCTAAATTATCTATACTCATTACTAATATTATAAAGAGGAAAGATTTGTATTATTGTATGTAACGAATAAACAAAAACAAGTGGACCGATTTTAAAAATTCTTTGCCATTAGAAACCTACATTATCACTGATTAACATAGGCTAATTTATTACTAGTAAAACTCGCTACTTCGCTCGCATTGACAAGAAATCAAAATAATCTGAAGTGGTAGTGCCATGCTTGTTACCTTCGGGTAGCAGTCGAATGGGCCGGCACGCCCCGTATAGTTCATTAGTACCACTCTCTCACAGAAGACCCGGCGTGAAGTGGCAGCTATGCTGTCGCGTTTCGTCCGGTGGGTGAGTGTCCGGGAGGCCCACTCTCCTTTCCTTCTCTCTCCCCCTTCCCTCTTTCCTCCCCCTTCCCTCCCTTTCCTGAAAAGGCTTGCAGATGTCCATGGACGGAGGTGATCACTTCCCATCAGGTTTGCCCCCTTTTTACCATAAAAAAAAATCCGCGACAAAATCCGAAAAGATCGTTTCATTTATAATGTCAAATATTCGCGTAAACCTAAGAAAGTATTATTTTTAACAGTCAACAAATGCAAGAGTGGGAGGCAACTCGTCTCCAGCCGATAGTGACATCAGTATTAACCAGTAAAACGGTACCGTCTGACCTCAAGCAGGCATTGAACTCGGCACTACTTATGGTTGATGGTGTTTTGGCCAAACATAAGTTTATACTTGGGGTAAGTTTTTAACTACTACTACACTTTTTATTACTATACTAGGTTCGCTGTTAGTTTATCCCAGTGGAGACGCGCTTGGGAAACCGAGTCGAGTGGGTTCAAATACTGGGTTTCATATATCCTTACACATATATCTATACTAATATTATAAAGCTGAAGAGTTTGTTTGTTTGTTTGTTTGTTTGTTTGTTTGTTTGTTTGTTTGTTTGTTTGTTTGTTTAGTTGAACGCGCTAATCTCAGGAACTACTGGTCCGAATTGAAAAATTCTTTTTGTGTTGGACAGTCCGTTTATCGACAAAGTCTATAGGTAATATTACATCACGTTACGAGGTAGTTCTGTGAGGTACGATACCGTTCGACTCAGAAAGAATTTGTTTTCCGGTCCTTAGAACGCGTGCGAAGCCGCGGGAAATGCTAGTTAATTTATTAATCCTTTATTACACCAAAATAATAAAAAACAAAAGATACAATACAAAAATATTTAATAAAAAAAACGTTTTGATGTAAAGGCGGTTATCACTCCAGAGTTATTAATAATGTATACATAAAATACATATAAATAAAATTGAAGTGTCTGTTTTTAATTTTAAAATAACAGCTTTTACTAAATCCATATGAAAATATATACGGTAGTCACATCAAAAATCAATTTTTAAAATTTTTGTCTGTCTGATTGTTCCAACTTAACTCTAAAACAGCTGGACCTATTTGTTTTGATTTTTTGACCTATTTTGGACTTTCACTAACTTAGGCTATTTTTATTTTATTAGAAAGTTATAAAAAATATTTAATTTATTTTAACTTACACATAGTATTATGTGATCTGTGCTAACGCCTAGCGAAGTTTTTTTTTTTATGGTAAAAAGCGGGCAAACGGGCAGGAGGCTCACCTGATGGAAAGTGATCACCTCCGCCCATGGACATCTGCAAGCCAGGCTTGCAGATGCGTTGCCGGCCTTTCAGGAAAGGGAGGGAGGAGGGAGGGGAGTGGGAGGGATGGGGGAACGAAGGCGGAGGATGAAGGGAAGAGGGAGGGGGGAAGGAGAGTGGGCCTCCCGGACTCTCACTCACCGGACGAAACGCGACAGCATAGCTGCCACTTCACGCCGGTCTTCTGTGAGAGAGTGGTACAAATGAACGCTCGGGCTCTTTCCTAGCTTTAGCACAGGCAAAGCCGCGGGATCCGCTAGTTATACATATAAACCTTCCTCTTGAATCACTCTATCTATTAAAAAAACCGCATCAAAATCCGTTGCGTAGTTTTAAAGATTTAAGCATACACAGGGATATAGGGACAGAGAAAGCGACTTTGTTTTATACTATGTAGTGATATCTTTTCAGGACAAAATTTCAGCAGCAGATATTTCTATATGGAGTACGTTATATCCTCTAAATTTCAATAAACAACTGAAGTCACAGTATTTGGAGCAATGTACGAATATAACGAGATGGGCCGATGAAATAAACGCTGCGAAAGCTGTACAGGTAACAAATTTTTGTACTATAAACAATGCTTTATCAACGACCAGTTGCTTTAGTTTGTTTTGACTCTACTTGCTGCGCCAACGGTCGCGGGTTCAAGTCCCGCTGGGGGCATTCATTTGTTGAGCATGAATGTTTGTTCAGTCATGGTATTTTATATGTATTTAAATTTTGAAGTTATATATATGTTTTCCATAAAATATTCAATGTTTTTATTCAATTCAATTATTAGTCAATTATTCAACTATGTTAGAATTTTCTTTATTTATTTATATGAAGAGCGAAGCCGCGGGTTCACTAGTAAATATATAAAAACCTTGCCAAATTACATATACTAAATACTTAATTGGTGAAAACACCAAGAAAATCGGTGTAGCAGTTTTTGAGTTTATCGCAAACAGACAGACAGACAGACAGACAGATGACTTTGTTTTATAATACAGTGAAACCTGGTTAAGTGAGACATCAAGGGACCTGCAATGTCGTTTCACTTAAAGAGGTATTCCACTTACCCAGTGTCTCAGATATCCAGGTATAAATAAATATCTGTCTCATTAAAGAGGGTTCCATTGATTGAGGTTATTGACAGGTTATTTCAGTTATAAAGGTGCGATCAAACAAAACAATGTTATCTCAGTTACAGAGGTTTATGCATATAAAATTTACTCCCTGTCTCAGTTATAGAGGTAACTATTATGATAAATCGAAAGAACAAATCCCAGATATAGAGGATTAGCTCGTCCCACTAACAGGGGTAATTCAGTGCCAAAGTGTTGGGACCTCAGCATGAGTTCCAGTTATGGAGGTTTCTCACTTCTCCAGGTCCCACTTAACCAAGTTTGACTATATAGTGATTTATTTCTAGGAAGCAGTAAAGCAGTGGGGTGGTTCCGCCGAGGGTCCTCCCGCGCCTCAGTTCGCGCTGGGTGTTCCACAACTTGTAAGCCTCGTGTCGCCTGTTGGGTGGGTATCGACTGACTGACTGATTGGCTGGCTGACTGACTAACTGGCTGGCTGGCTGGCTGACTGACTGACTGACTGACTGACTGACTGAATTTTCTCAAAAATTTTCATTTTCAATGTACCATTTTTACTGTTTAAATATTATTATATGTACATATAATATGTATATTACAGATCTCCAGACGAATCTCCCGAAGACACAGTGACAGCAGAAGAAATAGAATTAGCAAAAGAAAACTGGTTAAATGGCCGCAACTGTCTCCAAGAACCACTTGTACAAGAAAAGGTTATGTGAGTATTGAAAGTACAAACTATAATATACTAGCAGAATCCACGGCTTTGCTCGCGGTAAAGCTATTTCTTTACTATAGTTAATAACAGAAAAATATGTGAAGCCAAACTGTTCGTAATATATTTAAATTTTAAAGTCAAACGCGCCATTAATAACTTCGAAATAGAAATATGGTGCCATAAACCGGATATCTGTGCAACTTAGATGCCAAACCGCTATCTATTAAGATTTTATAGAACTAACCGATAAATACTCACTAAAGTCGTATATTAAACATTTATTTTGCAATAGCAAATATTGAGATCATTAATTGAGATAAGAACTACCCTATCTCCCAAGTTGGACCAAATTACAGATGCTTACAAAATTTGATAAAAATTGGTTCAGTAGTTTCGGAGTTTATCGCGAACATACATCGTGACACGAAATTTTTATATATATAAAGGTTTTTATATATAAAGACTAGCCGTTTCCCGCCCGCTTCGCTGGGCGAATTGAAATAGGAAATAAATTACATTTTATGTTTCATTTTTATTATATTTTTTTTTCATATTTTTATTATTCTCCTTTTTTTTTATTTTTGTATGAACATAAATAGGCCCCGCGGATAGAACTGTAAGCATCGATATTGTTTAGACTTACACAAATTCCAAATTCCAAATTCCATCGATTTAGCCTGTATCTTTCATCCAGGTGATTTTTCTCACTAATATTCATTGTAACTTTCAATGTGCAATCATTATAACATTTCCGTGCCTTTCTTCCAAAAAATAATAATAATTGACATGAAGAAAAAATTTGAAATGAGCATTGAAAGTTTAAGTTAAAGTCATTGCAAGTCTCATATGTGAAGTTGAAATCTGTCTAGGTTCAAGTGCGACGAATTTTCTGTTAACTAACATTTTCTCCGTGACATCAATTTTTTGTAGAAAATTAATTGTTCATTTTTTTTATGAATTCTATTGGAATAAGTAACTAAATTTCTTTTCCACATCTCAAGTGCTTGGAAAATGCATTCATTTTAATCTGTTACATTTCCGCGATCCCGCAATAAAAGAATTCGTCGGATATGTAGTCTGCAAAAGTAAAATGAATGTAAAATTCTTAGATTGGATAGCTACATGTAAAGTTAAGTTTTGGAAGCCTCTCAATGACTTTTTCTCCGCTGCCAAAAATACGATTGTTGTAAGGAAATACACGAATATCCCTACATACACGAAGATCCCCCAAATTTGGAGTCTGTAGAAGTTACAGGTTGGAAATTAAAATTTTAGATTTTAACACCCACCCTCGCAATTCCTGTCGGAAGTAGACTTTATTGAAATCCATTTTGAGATGATCTTTATGTGAATAATAAAAGATTCCATACTATACACATACTATACTTACCATATTTAGAATTTTTAGAAGCTATATTTCGAAATAGAAATTTTTTATTGTTAACACCCACCCCCGCGAACCTTATTGGAGGTGATTCATTGTAAAATCCGCTCTAAGATCATTTTTATATTACATATAGAACACTCACTAAATTTGGAATCTATAGAAGCTATCGCTTGGAAATTGAAAATTTTCATTGTTAACGCCCCCGCAATTTTCTTTGGGGTGGGATATCGTAAAATTTGTTCATAAATCATTTTTACATCACTTATAGAAAATTCCTACAAAATTTGGAGCTTGTAGGAGCTTTAGCTGGAAAATTAAAAATATTAATTGTTAATACCCACCCCCGCAACCCCCTGCGGGGTGAGCTATCGTAAAATTCGTTCATAGCCTATTTCTACACCTCTTACAGAAGATTCCTACCAAATTTGAAGTCTATAGGAGCTATAGTTTAAAAACGGGAACTGTTCATTGTTAACGCCCCCGCAATCCCCTTTGGGGGATGAATTTCTTAAAATCTATTCATAGCTGACCTCTACATAGCAAAAGTAATATTCCTATCAAGTTTCACGTTTCTAAGTCTTATAGTTCCCGAGATTTCGTGGTGAGTGACTATATAGATGGGAATTCTTCGATTATCATCGAAATTTTTAACTTTTTATCGGACTTTTTTAAAATTTTCTTACATACAAAACTTTCTCCTGACAATTCTGAAGATAAAAAAAAAGCCCAATTGGTCCAGCCGTTCTCCACTACCGTGAGTAGATTCTTAGCTGAATGTAAAAAACCATAATCCGTTTAATATACTCTGTTGAAATCCATGAAAACAAAAGAATCAAGAGAAAATGCTTATCATTTGTTTTTATTAGGGGGATAAATGTTCATAAAAGTAAAACAGCAATAAAAAAATGAAGGAATGTTGTAATTCAAAAAATAGATAGCCATAAACCATCTAGGAAAAATTTCGCATCGAATGGTGGTGGTTTCATGTCGATACGATTAGTGGTTTAGGCGTGATTGAGCCTCAAACGAAGACCATTTTCATTATATATATATAGACTAGCCGTCCCCGCCCGCTTCGCTGGGCGAATTTTCAAAGGAAATAAATTAAATTTTATTCATCATTTTTATTTATTTTTATTCATATTTTTTTTTGCTTTTTTTGTTAATTTTTTTTATTTATATTTTTTTTTGCTTTTTTTGTTAATTTTTATTTTTTTTTATTTATATATTTTTTTGCTTTTTTTGTTAATTTTTATTTTTTTTTTCTGAAATTTAAAATATTTTTCAAAGAAGAGTCAAATTCACTTAAAATAAAATTTATTGATATAATAAATTATTATTATTATTATTATTATTTTATTTTTATGCGCATTCACCTCTCTAATCTCTGCAAAGGAAAATTCACTTATATTATCGTATTCTTCAAAGCAACCAATCCCTTCATGGAATCTTCTGTCACTTAAAGTGATTCGGACCGTTGTGAAACATCCAATATAAGACTTTCTTGATTCTTTTGATAGTTAATGTCGAATTATTAATAAAAATTTGTAATTTACAATTTAATTATATATCAATATATTTTACTAATCATTACTTACCTAAAGTTTGAGCTTTTATCTCATGAGACCAGTTTTTAGAACCAAACACATAGTCAGCACACAAACATAAACTTTCAATACTTTCTCTGTCTGACATTTTTATTTCACTTCTCAACCGCTTATGAACTGACGTTTTATCATAAAATTAATTAGGTTATATAAAAACAAATGAAATTAATTAAATAAAAAAAAAACAATTGACTTTAACCTTTTCTATTTAAACAGTAAAAAAATAATCATTTGGAGTCTGTAGAAGTTACAGTTTGGAAACATAAATTTAACATTCTCACACCCACCCCCGCAATCCCTATTGGAAATAGAATTTCGTAAAATCCTATTTGAGATGATTTCTGCATGACAAATAAAAGATTACTACCAAATTTAAAGTTACAGTTTGGAAATAGAAACTTCACATTTTAACACCCACTACCGCAATATTTTTCGGCGGTGGATTGTTGTAAAATCCGCTCTTAAATCATTTCTGCATCACATATAGACGACTCTAGCTAAATTTGGAGTCTGTAGGAGCTACGGTTTAAAAAATGAAAATTTTCATTGTTAAACCACCCCAGCAACCCCCTGTGGGGTGAGCTACCGTAAAATTCGTTCATAGACTATTTCTACATCTCTTACAGAAGATTCCTACCAAATTTGGAATTTATAGGAGCTATAGTTTAAAAACGGGAATTGTTCATTGTTAACGCCCCCGCAATCCCCTTTGGGGGATGAATTTCTTAAAATCCGTTTTTAGTTGACCTCTACATAACGAAAGTAATATTCCTACCAAGTTTCACATTTCTAAGTCCTATAGTTCCCGAGATTTCGTGATGAGTAACTAAAGAAGTAGAAATTGGGATACTTCGATTATCATCGAAATTTTTAACGTTTTAGCAGACTTTTTAAAAATTTTCTTACATATAAACATTCTCACAATTCTGAAGACAACAAAAAAAAATTAACCCAATCGGTCCAGCCGTTCTCAAGTGATACTCGATCATAGATACGGCATTTTATTTTTATCAAAAAATGAGAGTGGGTGTGCAGGGGTGCGTGGGAGTTGGTGGGTGGATGCGTGGAAGTTTGTAAGTAGATTCTTAGCTGAATGTAAAAGAACATTATCCGTTTAGTAAACTCCGTTGAAATCCATGAAAACAAAAGAATCAAGAGAAAACGCTTGTCTTTTGTTTTTATTAGCGGGATAAATGTTCATAAAAGTAAAACAGCAATAAAAAGGTAGTTTCATGTCGATACGATCAGTGGTTTAGGCGTGATTGTGCCTCAAACGAACACCATTTTCATTATATATATATAGATACTAGCCGTCCCCGCCCGCTTCGCTGGGCGAATTTTCATAGGAAATAAATTAAATTTTATTCATAATTTTTTTTTTATTCATTTTTTTTGCTTTTTTTGTTAATTTTTATTTTTTTTATTTATATTTTTTTTGTTAATTTTTATTTATATTTTTTTTTGTTAATTTTTTTTTCTGAAATTTAAAATATTTTTCAAAGAAGAGTCAAATTCACTTAAAATAAAATTATTATTATTTAAACAGTAAAAAAATAATCATTTGGAGTCTGTAGAAGTTACAGTTTGGAAACATAAATTTAACATTCTTTCCACCCCCGCAATCCCTATTGGAAATAGAATTTCGTAAAATCCTATTTGAGATGATTTCTGCATGACAAATAAAAGATTACTACCAAATTTAAAGTCTATAGAGGTTACAGTTTAGAAATAGAAATTTCACATTTTAACACCCACTACCGCAATCTTTTTCGGCGGTGGGTTGTTGTAAAATCCGCTCTTAAATCATTTCTGCATCACATATAGACGACTCTAGCTAAATTTGGAGTCTGTAGGAGCTACGGCTTAAAAAATAAAAATTTTCATTGTTAAACCACCCCCGCAACCCCCTGTGGGGTGAGCTACCGTAAAATTCGTTCATAGACTATTTCTACATCTCTTACAGAAGATTCCTACCAAATTTGGAATCTATAGTTTAAAAACGGGAATTGTTCATTGTTTACGCCCCCGCAATCCCCTTTGGGGGATGAATTTCTTAAAATCCGTTTTTAGTTGACCTCTACATAACGAAAGTAATATTCCTACCAAGTTTCACATTTCTAAGTCCTATAGTTCCCGAGATTTCGTGATGAGTAACTATAGAAATTGGAATACTTCGATTATTATCAACGAAATTTTTACCGTTTTAGCAGACTTTTTTAAAATTTTCTTACATATAAACATTCTCCTGACAATTCTGAAGATAACAAAAAAAAAATTAACCCAATCGGTCCAGCCGTTCTCAAGTGATACTCGATCATAGATACGGCATTTTATTTTTATCAAAAAATGAGAGTGGGTGTGCAGGGGTGCGTGGGAGTTGGTGGGTGGATGCGTGGAAGTTTGTAAGTAGATTCTTAGCTGAATGTAAAAGAACATTATCCGTTTAGTAAACTCCGTTGAAATCCATGAAAACAAAAGAATCAAGAGAAAACGCTTGTCTTTTGTTTTTATTAGCGGGATAAATGTTCATAAAAGTAAAACAGCAATAAAAAAATGAAGGAACGTTAGAATTCGAAAAATAAATAGCCATAAACCATCTAGGAAAAATTTCGCATCGAATGGTGGTAGTTTTATGTCGATACGATCAGTGGTTTAGGCGTGATTGAGCCTCAAACGAACACCATTTTCATTATATATATATAACTAGCCGTTTCCCGCCCGCTTCGCTGGGCGAATTGAAAAAGGAAATAAATTACATTTTATGTTTCATTTTTATTTTTTTTTCCATATTTTTATTATTCTCCTTTTTTTTGTATGAACATAAATAGGCCCCGCGGATAGAACTGTAAGCATCGATGTTTAGACTTACACAAATTCCAAATTCCATCGATTTAGCCTGTATCTTCCATCCAGGTGATTTTTCTCACTAATATTCATTGTAACTTTCAATGTGCAATCATTTAAGTTAAAGTTAAAGTCGTTAAAATCGTTTAAGTTAAAGTCATTGCAAGTCTCATATGTGAAGTTGAAATTTGTCTAGGTTCAAGTACGACGAATTTTCTGTTAACTAAAATTTTCTCCGTGACATCAATTTTTTATAGAAAATTAATTGTTCATGTTTTTTATGAATTCTATTGGAATAAGTAACTAAATTTCTTTTCCACATCTCAAGTGCTTAGAAAATGCATTCATTATAATCTGGTACATTTCCGCGATCACGCAATAAAAGAATTCGTCGGATATGTATTCTGCAAAAGTAAAATGAATGTAAAATTCTTAGTCCGTTGATTGGCTACATGTAAAGTTAAGTTTTGGAAACCTCTCAATGACTTTTTCTCCGCTGCCAAAAAGACGATTGTTGTAAGGAAATACACAAATATCCCTACATACACGAAGATCCCTACCAAATTTGGAGTCTGTAGAAGTTACAGGTTGGAAATTAAAATTTTATATTTTAACACCCACCCCCGCAAATTCTGTCGGAAGTAGACTATATTGAAATCCATTTTGAGATGATCTTTATGTGAATAATAAAAGATTCCTACCATATTTAGAATTTTTAGAAGCTATATTTCGCTTTTAGAAAATTACTACAAAATTTGGAGCTTGTAGGAGCTTTAGCTGGAAAATTAAAAATATTAAAATATTAAATTTTCAGTTGTCAGTTAAGATTGTGTTAGAGTAGACGTACTAGTTGTCGCTCCGCTTTTGTGTTGTCAAATTTCATTGTTATTTTTAACTATGGATTGATTAATTTTACCTCTCTACGCTTAATTTGTCTCGGCGGACTTTTTAAACATTAAAATAATCGTGTGAAACGATGTTACTGTGTTAATTGTGAATATAAATATATCAGTGCAGTGATAAATTATACTAGGGTATTTTAATAATTAACATTACATGCAACTTAGGGTATTCCTAAATAATTACCGACGTATATCACAACCTGACCGCTTATTTCATTGGATGTATAACAAGTGTCATAGCTCAGCTGTGAAGCCGCTGCTTTAAGACGCTGTATAATCGAATAGACGTTGGTTCGAATCTCACATAGTTACGGAAATTTTTAGTTATTTCACAAGTTTCTTATTTAATTTCTTAAAATGACGAAATATTCGTGTTGTAAAACATCTACCCTAGATGGCGCCTCCGATAGTATTAATTGTATGAGATGTGGTTGCAATTATCACTACATGTGTCTTTACCCGTCGGCCAAAAAAGTCGACGTTAAGAAAAATTGGATATGTCCAGAGTGTTCAATATCGCAACCGCGTCAAGTTAATAAGGACAACACGCCGGTTCGAAGTCGAAATGTTGGCAATAAACAGAGCACAGAAGATAACGTAAATACACGTAGAGGTGCATCTAATACTGATCCCTATTCTCCGGACACTAAATATGATTCACTTCCTTCGGCCTCAATTCTGGAACAAGTCAGAAGTATAATATCCTCTGAAATAAATAACTTAAAATTGGACCTTAAGAATTCTATTACACCCATCCAAAATGAGTTGAAGGCTATCAAGGACGAATTTCTTAGTGTTAAGCAGTCATTAGAATTTATAAATCATAATTTAGACGATTTTAACAAACGAATAGGTGACTGTGAGGTGCACGTTAAAGAATTTTCTACTAAAATTTTGGAAATCGGGAACCTGAAAACATCTATTGAGGCTATTGAATCCAATAATAATAGCCGGGAACAGTGGGCCAGAAGGTCTAATGTGGAAATATATGGAATTCCGGAACAGAAGAACGAAAATGTGTTCTCTATAATTGAAAATATTGTAAGCAAGACAGATTTTAAACTTAATGTCAATACAGATATTGACTTTGTAACTCGGGTTGCCGCGAAAAATAATGAACATAAAAGGAGCAAGCCGATAATTGTACGTTTCTTAGCACGTTGGAAAAAGGATGAATTTTTAGCAAAAGTCAGAAAACTTAAATTGAAGTGTAGTGATATAGGCTTTGCTACAAAAAATAATTTTATTTACTTTAACGACCATTTGACGAGCTTTAATAAGGGCCTTTTATTATCCGCAAAAAAATTAGCCCGAGAGAAAAATTTTAAATATGTGTGGGTTAAAAATTGTTCAATTATGGCTCGTCGTAATGATACAAGTCCAGTGATACATATTGTTAGCAATAGTGATTTAAAAAAAATAGCTTAAGTGTTACTGTATATTCTTTAGTCACTGTCCTTCGTATATTCCCTTGTATTTTTAGAGTTTTGTGTTTAGGCTTGGACATCTTCCGTGTAGCTAATAATATTTATAATGACAGATGCAATGTTTACATAACTTTTTTATTATTATTTTATATTTTATGTGGAGTCTCCTTTATGAATTTATTTTTTAATGAATATTATACTACCTTTTACAATGAATAATGATCTGAGACTTTATTATCAAAATGTTCGAGGCTTGCGAACTAAGACAAATATGTTCTTTAGAAGTTTAATGCAAGTAGATTACGATGTTATCTGTTTAACGGAGACATGGTTGCATGATGGGATATATAGTGAGGAACTTTTTGATTCGCGGTATACTGTTTACAGATGTGACCGTAGTTATAGTAACTATGGACTGACTATGGGCGGAGGGGTGTTAATAGCAGTTAAATCAAGTTTATCGGTTTGTGGTTCTTCTATAATTCCTATGGATAATTATGGAGGTGAAATATTAAAAGTTACTCTTGCCCTTAGGTCGTCCATAAATATAAGATATCTATATATTTACTGTTCTTATTTTCCTCATAGTCGTTTTCATCGAGAAGCTCTTTGTGATTTTTTTGAATCTGTATCTAATGAGTTTACCTTTAAGCCGAATGATATTTTTTTCCTTGTTGGTGATTTTAACGTATCAGCAGCAGCTTGGTCAAATATTGGTCACCACATGGAGATAGTTAATTCTTATGAAGAGGAGGGCCTCATTGGTGTTCTTTATAATTTTCTTAATTTCACAGATTTCAAGCAATTCAATTATATTTTAAACTCCAATAATAGGCTTCTTGATTTGGTTATAGGAAACTGCCAATGCTTAGTTAATCGCAGCTGCTTGCCTCTTACGCCTGAAGACGCACATCATCCCGCGTTGGAATTACATATGTCCAGTATTTCATTATGTAAGTCCGTTTCTGTACCACGGACTATACGCCTATTTCACATAGCCGATTATGATGCAATAAACGATGTATTGGCGTCTATTGACTGGTTTGAGTTATTAGATGATCATGATATACATACGGCAGTAGATATATTTTATGACAAAATAAATACTCTTATTAACGAATTAATTCCGGTAAAAAAAGTAAAGTCTTCAAATAGATTCCCCTGTTGGTATTCCCGCTCTCTCATAAAAACTATTTCCGATAAGCTCAGATATCACAAGAAATGGAAAATCTATAATCGTACTTATGATTATGATTTATTTAGCTTACTTCGTGAACGTCAAAAGACTAAACAAACATACTGTTATAACGTATATATTTATAATTCAGAATTAAAAATTAAATCTAATAGTAAATATTTTTGGACCTTCGTCAAGTCTAAAAATTCTTCCTCGGGTATTCCCGATACAGTGGTTTTTGGAAATCGATCGGCTAATGACCCACAAAATGCCTGTAATCTGTTCAGTGACTATTTCAAATCAACTTTTGAGGCTTCAATCTCCAATTTTAATTCTCATCAAAATTTTGAAACCAATATGCATCAAACAGTAATCAATTCAATTTACGTTACACCAGAGCTGGTAGAGAAATATCTTAAATCCCTTGATATTAAAAAAGGAATGGGACCTGACGGGATACCTTCTATTTTTCTCAAGTCATGTTGTTACCACTTAGCATATCCAATTTACCTACTTTTTTACAAATCACTTACATCTGGGGAAATGCCTAGTATTTGGAAGAAATCTTTTGTGGCTCCTATATTGAAATCTGGTGACAAACACGAGGTTCAAAATTATAGACCTATCTCTAAATTATGTATAATAGGTAAAGTTTTTGAAAAAATTGTGTACGATAGCATATTCCCTAAATTAAGACCCTTTCTAATTAATGAACAACATGGATTTGTTAATAAAAAATCAACAGAAGGAAATCTCGTGGAATTAGTTCATCGCATTACCACTAACATGGACCAGGGCCACCAGGTTGATGTAGTGTACACCGACTTCGCGAAAGCGTTCGACAAGGTCGCCCATCATCTTCTTATCCAAAAACTTGCAGGAATAGGTATTCATGGTGATCTGTTGCGCTGGTTAACTTCTTATCTTCAGAATAGAAGTCAGGCTGTAACTATTAAAGGCTATACGTCATCCTTTGTGCCCGTTTCGTCTGGCGTTCCTCAGGGTTCTCATCTGGGACCATTACTTTTCAATATATTCCTAAACGACATAAAGGTTATCTTCAGGAATAGTTCATTCCTCCTGTATGCTGATGACTTGAAAATTATCAAAAAAATAACATGCGTTTCAGATAGTGCTCTATTACAGGAAGACTTAGACAGGCTTTACTTGTATTGTTCTGATAGTTGTTTACATATAAACGTTTCTAAATGTTCTGTCATTTCTTTCTCTAGGAAGCATTCTACCATCAATTTCCCATATACACTTGGTAGAGAAAGATTAAATCGAGTTACTGAAGTGCGTGACTTGGGAGTACTCCTGGATAGTAAATTATTGTTCAAGTTCCACGTTAATCAAATTACTGCTAAAGCTTATAAAATGCTGGGTTTTATACTCAGAGTAAGCAGGGACTTTAGAAATGTTTCTACTATTCTTTTATTGTATAATACCTTAGTTCGTTCAATTTTGGAATATTGTTCAATTGTCTGGAACCCCTGTCATAAAACTTATATCGAGGAAATCGAGAGAGTCCAATCTAAATTTTTTAAGCACTTGAAATTTAGGTGCCACTCTGTTGGCCAATGCTGTCCTGCTGTGCCTTCTCTTGCAAGCCGTCGTAGATTTAAAGATCAAATATTTTTATATAAAATTATTAATAATTTTGTTGACTCCCCTTATCTGTTAAATAATATACAATTTAGATGTCCTAGCTTTAACACTCGTCGTAGAGAGCTATTTCATATACCTGTTACCAGGACAAAATATGCTCAAAATGAATTTATTTATAGGTCTTGTCGTGAAAACAATGCTTTTTTTAAGGATGTAGATATTTTGCATTACTCGTTACCAAATTTTAAAACTAAAATAAAAAATGTACTTTTACAAATAGATATGTAATTTGGCTAAATTTTTTATGTGTTATATATGTTTATTTTAGTATTAGTTAATACTTGCATGAAAATTAAATGTCTTTTCCATAGTTTTATCTAGTGTCTACTCTTTTACTATATGAATTGCCTGTTTGTAGAAACTTTATTGGTGTATGTATTATTTTATTGTTTAATTGTCTGTTTTATATCACTGTTTGTTTCTCTAATAAATAAATAAATAAATAAATAAATAAATTAATTGTTAATACCCACCCCCGCAACCCCCTGCGGGGTGAGCTATCGTAAAATTCGTTCATAGCCTATTTCTACACCTTTTACAGAAGATTCCTACCAAATTTGAAGTCTATAGGAGCTACAGTTTAAAAACAGGAATTGTTCATTGTTAACGCCCCCGCAATCCCCTTTGGGGGATGGATTTCTTAAAATCTATTCATAGCTGACCTCTACATAGCAAAAGTAATATTCCTACCAAGTTTCACGTTTCTAAGTCTTATGGTTCCCGAGATTTCGTAGTGAGTGACTATATAGATGGGAATTCTTCGATTATCATCGCAATTTTTAACTTTTTATCTGTCTTTATTAAAATTTTCTTACATACAAAACTTTCTCTTGACAATTCTGACTATAAAAAAATAGCCTAATTGGTCCAGCCGTTCTCCACTACCGTGAGTAGATTCTTAGCTGAATGTAAAAAACCATAATCCGTTTAATATACTCTGTTGAAATCCATGAAAACAAAAGAATCAAGAGAAAATGCTTATCTTTTGTTTTTATTAGCGGAATAAATGTTCATAAAAGTAAAACAGCAATAAAAAAATGAAGGAATGTTGGAATTCAAAAAATAGATAGCCATAAACCATCTAGGAAAAATTTCGCATCGAATGGTGGTAGTTTCATGTCGATACGATCAGTGGTTTAGGCGTGATTGTGCCTCAAACGAAGACCATTTTCATTATATATATATAGATAGATTATGTTGGGACATACTAGTTCAGTGTAATGCCCGGAACTCGAACACGCGATCGCACACTAAGTAAGGTCACTAAAGTTACACATATGCACTAATACATATTATAAAGAGCATAGATTTGTATTTTTGTATGTAACGAATAAATTCAAGAACTACTGAACCGATTTTAAAAATTCTTTTGCCATTAGAAACCTACATTGTTACTGAGTAACATAGGCTATATTAAATTTAGTTGAACCCGAGCGAAGTGAGGGTAAGTCACTAGTGTTTATATATATCTTATTTATTGAAGTATGTATAATTTCTCTAAATAAGAGTATTTCAAGTGTTTCACATTTTGTCTCTTAATGCATATATGCGATAGATAAATTGGCCCAGATCGGTTCTAATATAAATAAATACGTTTGGACATTAACACACAGCGCCATCTTGTTCCGTGGTAAGCTACGAGGCTTGTGTTACGCATACCAGATAGTTGATACACTACATATATATATACTGTACATATATACATGCATATTATAGTTTAGTCTTTCCCGCGGCTCCACTCGCGTTCTAAAGCCTAAAAATCAAAAAAAAATATTTTTCTCCCGTTTGTGCTACATTTTTCATTGATGCTCCGCTCCTGTTGGTCGTAGCGTGATGTAATATAGACTATAAGCCTTCCTCGATAAACGGACTATCCAACACAAAAAGAATTTTTCAATTCGGACCAGTAGTTTTGAGATTAGCGCGTTCAACCAAACAAACAAACTCTTCAGCTATATAATATTAGTATAGATATAAAACACCCATGACTGAGCAAACATTCGTGCTCAACAAATGTACCTCAGCTGGACTCGAACCTGCGACCGCTTTCACACTTAACCAAACATGTTTTTAACTAAAGTTATTTTGTACCACAGATTACCAATCAAAGGCAAGAAGAATGTCCTAATAACCTCTGCCCTGCCATATGTTAATAATGTGCCTCATTTAGGCAATATTATTGGATGTGTGCTGTCTGCTGATATATTTGCTAGGTAAGTTAGTATAGTATATAGTCTACCTCTGGAAGTCTCGGGTTCGAATCCGGGGTCAGGCTAAGTTTAATTACCTAGTTTTTCATTATATTCATAGTTATAGTCTGGAATAACACATTGACACTTTTTATACCAGAAATATGTATTCCCGCGGGTTGAATTTGTTTTTGCTTTCCACTAAATTAATAAAAATAAATTTAAGACAGTAGTAGCCCAGTGGTAACGCGCTTGCTTGGATAACTGAGTGACTCCCTCAGTACGAGGGGGATCAGGCCATAGTCCACCGCGCTGGCCTAGTGCGTGTTGGCGGACTGAGCATGTCGCACGAAAACTTGTTAGGTTTTCTCAGACATGCAGGTTTCCTCACGATGTTTTACTTCACCGTAAGACAAGTGGTAATCATGATAGAAATGATTCGCACATGAAAATATCAGAGGTGCGACACTCGGATTCGAACCCGCATCACTCGGATATCCAAGTGACCGCGTTACCGCTGGGCTACCACTGTGTCTTATAAATAAATACTAAATTCTAATAAAAAAAATGTTTCACAGGTACTGTCGAATGTGCGACTACAACACGCTATTTATATGTGGAACGGACGAATATGGTACTGCCACAGAGACCAAGGTGAGTGAAGTTATCACTGAACTAACTGACTAACTCACTTCAAAAATGCAAGAGATACCTTATTTGATTGTGTACTTGATGGAAAAAACATCTTTGCCTATGGTTTTGCGGAAATCTCATATAGTTGCTAGAAATAATATCTCTACATGTTATAAAACAAAGTCGTTCGCCGTGTCTGTCTGTCTGTTCGCGATAAACTCAGAAACGAATGCACCGATTTTCATGCTGTTTTCACCAATGGATAGAGTGGTTCTCGAGGAAGGTTTTAGTATATAATTTGTCTAGTTTTTATATACATTTACTAGCGAAACCCGCGGTTCCACTCGCACTAAATCTAGGGACGAACCCGAGCAAAGTAAGGGCGAGTAACTAGTGCTAAATAAAATATTTTAAATTTGAATTATTGTAACTAACGAATTTCCCAAGAATTGCGACATGCATAGCATTAATAAAAGGAGCAAACATAAACTTGTAATGCCTGTGACTCGCTTACGCCGAGTCAGTAACTCTTTTTATGGACAATGTATACGTCTATACAACAGGATCCAAGAAAACGTTTATAAAGCTTCTATTGCCAAATTTAAAAAAAATGTGAAGGAACATTTGTGTACTAAAGGCTATTATACATTGACGTAATAATACTTGGACCTCGGGTGTAATGCAAAATTAACGAAAAAAGTGTCCCGAGAAAACCTATATATACGAGTATACATGTGTATTTTTATAAACAAACTAAAACATTGTAATTTATGTCTTAGACCATTATTATACAGCCTAATTTTGCTTGCAATAAGTTATCCGCTTATGAAGCTCCGACTGACGGTCGCCCATTTTTTATCATATGTAGCTTCTAGCTAGTTTTTACAATTAATTGAAATTTGGATGGAATACTGTGTTTCTAAGCGAAATAATACTTTTATATCGTTAATAAATGTTTAGTTACTGAAAATATGATACACCATCTTCTTTTCTCACCTTACTCGGGTAGTTTTTGCAAGATTTTATAACACAGTGCGGCATTATTGACGCGTGTTCTCTCTGATGACAAACACGAGACTGAAGTGCGATTGGAAACCTTTTTCGCGTTTTGGATCTCTTTCGGTTCGGACACTTTTGAGCGCTGACCCGAAGTCCAAGTATTATTACGTCAATGCTATTATACGATTAACAATTTTATAGAAGACAGTACGCCTTGAGAATGATGTGATCGCCGCCAGGCTATTTCAACATATAGAGCTATTGTTAATTTACAATTTAATTTTAAAAAGAGTGAGATTAAGATAAAAAAATATTAGTCCCGCTGAGTTTCTTTCCCCAGTTCCTCTCAGGTCAGAGGTTTCTTCTTTCCGAACAGGTGGTAGACTCATGACGTTCAGTAAGAAATTGTAACAGTTTTTATGTTGAATAAAATATTTTGATTTGATTTGATTTGATTTGACTATTCCAGGCGTTAGAAGAAGGCGTGACGCCAAGACAGATCTGCGACAAATACTTCGAGATACACAACGCGGTGTATCGCTGGTTCGATATCGGCTTCGACCATTTTGGACGTACCAGTACCAAGGAGCAGACTGAGTGAGATATTTGATAGCTCATATATTCCCTATAATGTGAATAGTACTCTCTTAGGTTTACGCGAATATTTGACATTATAAATGAAACTATCTTTTCGGATTTTGTCGCGGATAAGTCTATAGTACCAGGCGCTCAGAGACGGGGAAGAGTTAGCCTTAGTTAGATCTCGCCCACCGCGAGTCAGTGACATTTCTAACTCTGTCTAACTCGTGGGTGTGACCGTAGCGCCATCTCCCTCTCTCAACGAGCTTAGACGGGGTTATTTAGTATAAATATAAACGAGATTTAAAAATTAGTTTGCCAAAGAAGTTTTACTTCTGACATGTGTACTTTGGACACACGCACTTTTATTTTATTTAATTTTTTAACACTATTCACATTATAAATGAAACTGTAAAGCATTCGAAACGTCGGAAACCAAAAATCAAAATAATTCCGCGACAAAATAGCATTATTTATATTATCAAATATGAGAAAGATATTATAATATATTCAATTTATTTCAGAATAGCGCAGAAAATGTTTTTGAAGTTGTACGACAACGGCTTCGTGAGTGAACAGTCTGTGGAGCAACTGTACTGCGAGAAGTGCGAGAGGTTCCTCGCTGATAGGTTGGTGTTGCTATTATAATATTTTTTTTTTATTGAAATTGATGACACGTTTGGCTCAGTTTGTAGTGACCCTACTTGCTGCGCCAGTGGTCGCGGGTTCGAGTCCCGCTGGGGACATTTATTTATTTATTTATTTTGGGACAGAAACAGATTACAAATTATAAAAAAATATAATTTTAAGAAACAGCGGTGGTTTATAAAAAAAAATGATTAAGAACAATTTTAATGTAACCAGCAAAATATTTAATAATTAGAATACACGAATAATAATTATCAAATTATACGACACAGCTGAGACGTGTGAACTCTTCGACGTTTGACAATCAAAAGGCCCTGTCATCGGTTTGACACTTCCTTTTATAGACGCGACGCAACTTGCTACTGTCCCTTTCTATTCATTTCCAACAATAAAATAATGCTAATAACTGAAAATAACATTTTAAATTTGCTATCCAATTACATCTGTACACAACGCTCAAAAAACATAAAAAAAACATATTATAGTTAATTAGTTAACACAAACTTAATTAAGAAGAAGAAAAGAAAAAATTTGTTGTGCACGAATGTTTGTACTCCAGTCATGGGTGTTTATATTTATATTATGTATTTGTTTAAAGTTATATATGTAGTATATCAACTATCTGGTATCCGTAACACAAGCCTCGTAGCTTAACACGGAAATAGATAGCGCTATTTGTAATATTGTACCAACATACTTATTTATTTATAATTTTAACTGCCTCGGTGGTGTAGTGGCTAGCATGTACGGTCATACATCGAGAGGTCTTGGGTTCGAGTCCCGGGTCGGGCCAAGTTTAGTTATTGAGTCTTTCTGTTTAGTAAGCCTCAGTAAAAGCCCGGAGTTGGGAAGTTGGCGGGGAGTCACCCCCGTGCCTCGGAGAGCACGTAAAGCCATCAGTCCTGCCTTAGCTCTGACTGGTCGTGTCGAACAGTCGTCCCACTGGAGTATGAGTGATAGGAACAAAGAGTGCACTTGTGTCTGCACTATAATATCTCCTGCGCAATTGGCTAGTCTCAATGAGATTGGCCGCCGTGGCCGGAATCGGTCGGAGAACATTATTATTATTGTTTTATTTTTTCCCTCTCTTTCTGTCTCTCTTTGTCTCAATATTCTCTCATGCATCTCTAAGAGAATATAGCAAGTTTTCAAAAAAACATGCTCAGTCACAGTGGACTGTGGCCTAATGCCCCGAGTATTGATGGGAGGCCCACCCCCAGCAGTAAATGTTAGGACTTTAATACACACAGCGCTATCTAGTTCAGTGGTAAGCTACGAAGGAAGATTGTGTTACGAATACCAGATAGTTGATATACTACATATAATATATATAAATTTTTAAATATACACATATCATAAATATAAACATTCATGACTGGAGGATGCAATTGAAGGCGTGAATGGATGAAGGTGATAAGTCGCATTTTCGAAATTTCGCTGTTTAATGCAAATAAATCTACCAGCCATACAAACTTTGAACTCGATTTTCTCGAAATTAGTATTTTGCAACATATCACCTTCTTGCATTCACGTCTTCAATTCAAAAAAAATGTATAGAAAGACATGTGAAGTCCGCCAACTCGCATTAGGCCAGCGCGGTGGACTATGGCCTGATCCCCCTCGTACTGAGAGAGGCCCACCCCCAGCAAAATGGGACGTAAAAAATGGGCTGATGATGATGATTTTATATGTTAAGACATTCTTACAACAGCGCCATCCAGTTCCGTGGTAAGCTATGATGCTTGTGTTACGAATACCAGATAGTTGATATACTACATAATAACCTTTAAATACATACATATTATAAATATAAACACCCATGACTGGAGAACAAACATTCGTTCTAACAAATGAACACCGCCTACCCTTATCATGTGAACTTACTCCTCTACCTCAAGGTTGCCTGGAAGAGATCGCTTCTAGCGATAAGGCCACCTGTTGTGCATCTCTTCTTTGTTTTTTGTATGTATGTATTTCTATGTTTCTCTTGTGGTGTACAATAAAGTATATTATTATTATTATTAATGCCCCCAGCGGGACTCGAACTCGCAACCACTCCACCACACTCCACCACACCACTGGCGCAAAAAGCAGGGTCACTACTAA
Organism: Boloria selene; assembly: GCA_905231865.2. Lineage (NCBI taxonomy): Eukaryota > Metazoa > Arthropoda > Insecta > Lepidoptera > Nymphalidae > Boloria > Boloria selene. The sequence goes on along the minus strand of HG993158.1, from coordinate 6,650,838 downwards.
CTGAGCCAAACGAGTCATCAACGATGATGATATAGAAATAGATATTAAATTATTATCATTCGCAGGTTCGTAGAAGGCACATGTCCTCAACCCGGCTGTTTATACGACAGTGCTAGAGGCGATCAGTGCGACAAGTGCGGCAAGTTGGTGAACGCCATAGAACTAATCCAGCCGAAATGTAAAGTGTGCACGCATACGCCCTCTGTGCGACCCAGTGTGCAACTGTTCATTGAGTTGGGACAGGTTAGTATACTAGGGTTGTAGTAGTAGATAGGTCTTCTGAAAAGACCGTCTTTTGGAAAGATAGTATCTGAAAGACCGTATTTTTAAAAGACCATGATTCGAGGTAAATCTTTTTGACTATATGAATGCGTTCCTTCGCTTCAATATTGACGTGTAATCCGACGTCAGTGACGTTTCGCTAGAGTGGCCAATATGGCGACTCGATTTGTCTTTCAGCATCATTAGAATTAAACAAAATACTCGATAATCCGAATTTTGCGGATATATGTTGTCGACTCAAAATCTTTATTTTTTATGTTTTATTGTCTTATTATTCAGGTAAGGTTTCGATCGAAATTATTAATTTTTTTTAGTCACGCGTACCTCACAGAACTAACGTCCGCCCTTCCCATTTTATCCAACACAAAAAGAATTTTTCAATCCGGACCAGTAGATCCTGAGATTAGCGCGTTCAACCAAACAAACAAACAAAGAAACAAACTCTTCTGCTTTATAATATTAGTATAGATTATATAGATAATATAGGCCAGGAGTTGTTGAATTGTTGAGATATGTATTTAAAATTATATATAATATGTAGTAGGTATATCAACTATCTGGTATCCGTAACACAAGTCTCGTAGCTTACCGCGGAACTAGATGGCGCTGTGTGTTAATGTCTCAACATATTTATTTGTCATCCACAGCTAGAGCCGTCTCTCCGTACATGGGCTAATGCCGCTTCCGGCGGATGGTCTGCGCCGGCGCGTGCTGTTTCCCGCGCGTGGCTTCGTGACACGCTGCGACCTCGTGCCGTTACACGTGACCTGCGATGGGGCGTGCCTGTACCTATACCCCGCTTTCAGAACAAGGTGAGGGATAGGGGGAGATGGGGGTTAGAGGGGGGCCTAATGGGGGGATAGGCGGGGCATGGGGATATGATGGAGGGATGGACGGTGAATGGGGGATAGGGTGGGGGAATGTTGTAAGAATGTCCTAACATACTATTTATTTATTTTAATTTATAAAATTTATTTATTTTTTATTTTATTTATTTATTTTTTATTTTATTTTATTTATTTATTTATATTTTTTATTATTTTATTTCATTTATTTATTTATATTATTTATTTATTTATTTTATTTATTTAATTAATTTATTTATTTTATTTATATTATTGATTTATTTTATTGATTTATTTATTTATTTATCGTTAATAATCGCTATTTCAATTAGACTTGACGACACGTTACGACCCTACCTTCTGCGCCGGCGGTTACGGGTTTGAGTCCCGCTGGGGGCATTAATTTGTTGAGTACGAATGTTTGTTCTCTATTCATGGGTGTTAATATTTATATTATGTATGTATTTAAAATTTATTGTGTAGTATATCAACTATCTGGTATCCGTAATACAAGCCTCGTAGCTTACAACGAAACTAGGTGGCGCTGTTGTAAAAATGTCCGAAATATTACATATAGTCCGGGAGGTAGTGTCAAATTTTTACGGTGATTTTGGCATGGACTCTATGAACTTATTTTGATGGTTAGTACTTGTATGAGAACTAAAATATATGTCAGCTGGCGCGACTCCGGGGCTTTTGGGCTAGAGAAAATGTTAACGTAGATGAAAAAAAAAATATTCTTGGACTATTTTGGCAATGATGAGATCAGCTAACATATTTTGTCACGTACATGATACAGCTGACACTTTTTTTTAAGATCTACAATTCATTAACTAATTATTTATACGTTTTCATCTTTGCCAAAATAGTCCAAAAAAATTTTTTTTACTATCAAGTTTCCTGGCATTTTCTCATCTTATGCCCCGGTTTTGGGCCAACTGACACTTCATTTATTAATAAGCGTTGGAACAATTGACTCTACAAAAAAACAAAAGCCATGCCAAAACGATCTGATATTATACTTCATAACCAAACTTTGAAAGTCAAACTAACAGGTTGTGCCTCGTTAAAATTCCAGCTGACATAAATTATTATGATTATTGAATTATAATCTTTAATATATACAATTTTCAGCTTTGCCAAAATGCTACAAGTTTTTCTGATTTTTTGACATGTTCACATGATCAGCTAACATATTTTGTCACGTACATAATGCAGCTGACACTTTTTTTTAAGATCTACAATTCATTAACTAATTATTTATACTTTTTCATCTTTGCCAAAATAGTCCAAAAAAAATTTTTTTACTATCAAGTTTCCTGGCATTTTCTCATCTTATGCCCCGGTTTTGGGCCAACTGATACCTCATTTATTAATTAGCGTTGGAACAACTGACTAAACAAAAAACAAAAGCCATGCCAAAATGCTCCGATCAAACTTGACACTACCTTCCGGACTAATATATTTTAAAAATATTCAACGAACAAATTTAACTTAAAATATTATTATAATTATATTATTATTATATGTATGCTATTTCGTAGGTATTCTACGTTTGGTTCGATGCGCCTATCGGCTATTGTAGTATCACTCAGGCCGCCACGAACGATTACGAGAAATGGTGGAAGAAGAACAAAGAATATGATGTAAGTATACCCTGCATTATACTTGCTTAGTTAACCGAAAGTAACAGCTTCAAATCCCGGGTCTTACAGCCATTTTGAATCATTTTCATGGTTAACGGTGAAGGAAAATGTTGTGAGGAAACCTGCATGTCTGAGAGAACCTAGCAAGTTTTCGAAAGGCATGTGAAGTCCGCCCGCACTTTTACAGCGTGGTGGACTATAGGACTATAGGCTATACCCCTTTCAATATTCAATACATAGTCGTGCCGCAGGAGTTGGACTAAATTTTTTTTTTTTTATGGTAAAAAGGGGGCAAACGGGCAGGAGGCTCACCTGATGGAAAGTGATCACCTCCGCCCATGGACATCTGCAAGCCAGGATTGCAGATGCGTTGCCGGCCTTTCAGGAAAGGGAGGGAGGGAAGTGGGAGGGAGGGGGGAACGAAGGCGGAGGATGAAGGGAAGAGGGAGGGGGAAGGAGAGTGGGCCTCCCGGACTCTCACTCACTGGACGAAACGCGACAGCATAGCTGCCACTTCACGCCGGTCTTCTGTGAGAAAGTGGTACTAATGAACTATACGGGGCGTGCCGGCCCATTCAGTTGCTACCCGAAGGTAACAAGCATGGCACTACCACTAATAAAAAACTAACACTAATGGGCTGAAAGAGTATTCGCTGTGACCATAATTGCTACAAATCATTCGAAACGAATTATTTGATCTTAACAAAGTAGATGGGTTTATTTATTTATTTATTTATTTATTCATTCATTTATTTATAAGAAAAATAAACAATATTTAGTTACATTCAAAACAAAAAAAATATATAAACATCAATTAAGTCTTCACAATTTCCCATTAATAATATAGGTTTAAGTGTTAGATTATCAAAGTACAGTTCGCGTCACGTAAAAAGAACTCGGGAAGAAAGTGGTGGGGGGTGTGTTTGCGCATCGGTACATTCCACACGAAATTACTAAGCCTATTCTTTTATTTTTGAACTAGCCTTTCGCTCGCGACGTATATTTGGTTATTGGTAGGTACATTGAAAAATATATTAGATAGAATGTCATTAACTAGAATTCTATGCATTAATAAAATACGTTTGATTCAGTCTAGAATGCTTAATCTACTTAAAAAACATTAAATTAATTCGTTTAATATATTTTTTTCAAATTATTAACTGCATTATTATCAGACTCTCTTTATAAAACAATATACGTCAAAAATAATAATAATAAATATTCGTAATTAAAAACTTTTGTGTGCGCGATGGTATTTTGAACTGACGTACCAATAGCTGGAAAGTATGATCCCCCCCCCCCCCCCCCCTCTCTTACCACCAAATTGTCGGATAAATCGCCTCTGGGCAACTTGACATCCAGCGTTCTTTTTACATGACGCGAATTATACATGATATATGAAAAGAAAAAAAACATAAAAAGTGCGTGTGTACAAAGTACACATGTCAGAAGTAAAACTTCTTTGGCAAACAAATTTTTATATCTTGTTTATATTTATATTAAAATACCCCGTCTAAGCTCGTCGAGAGAGGGAGATGGCGCGAAGGTCACACCCCTGAGGTAGACAGAGTTAGAAATGTCACTGACTCGCGGTGGGCGAGATCTAACTAAGGCGAACTCTTCCCCGTCTCTGAGCGCCTGGTACTATGGACTTATTTTTTCGTTTCATCGAGTTTGAAATCACAACGATTCTAAAGAAGATTCACTTCAAAATTTTCAACTCGTTTCCCATCAACAGGTCAAACTATACCAATTCATGGCAAAAGACAACGTTCCCTTCCACGTAGTGATGTTCCCGGCGACCGTCATCGGCGTGAATGAGGGACATATTCTTGTAGACCACGTGTATGCTACTGGTAGGTTATTAGTTATTACTAGGATTATTACTAGAGATGTATATAAATAGTTCAAATTACACAAAAAGTTATATTAATCTATACTTATATTATAAAGCAGAAGAGTTTGTTTCTTTGTTTGTTTGTTTGGTTAAACGTGGTAATCTCAGGATCTATTGGTCCGAATTGAAAAATTCTTTTTGTGTTGGATAGTCCGTTTATCGAGGAAGGCTATAGGCTATATTACATCACGCTACAATTAATGGAAGCGGAGCATCAAAGAAAAATGTTGCAAAAATGGGAAGGGCGGGAGTTAGTACTGCGAGGTACGTGTCCTACAGAAAAATTAATAATTTCGTCAAGTACGGTAGACTCGTTCAAAACCTTACCTGAATAATAAAACATAAAATAATAAAGATTTCGATTCGACAAGATTTATCCGCAAAATTCGGATTGTCTTTTTTTTATGGTAAAAAGGGGGCAAACGGGCAGGAGGCTCACCTGATGGGAAGTGATCACCTGCGCCCATGGACATCTGCAAGCGGGAAGGGGGAACGAAGACGGAGGATGAAGGGAAGAGGGAGGGAGGGGATGGAAGAGGGAGGGAGGGGATGGAAGAGGGAGGGGGGAACGAAGAGCTTGTGTTACGGATACCAGATAGTTTGTTTTTTAATATTGAAAGGAGAAAGCTCATTGAATCATTTATTTTTCCAGAATACTTAAATTACGAAGATGGCAAGTTCTCCAAGTCGAGAGGCGTGGGCGTGTTCGGTACAGACGCACAGGTAATACTTAAATATTATATATATTGAAATTAAAGTATATTTCACCAACTTTGAAAAGTAGAAGGTTCACAATCTATGTTTTTTAACATATCTTAGAATATAGAATGATTTTTGATAGTTCTTTTTAATTATAAAATTTAATAATTCTAATTAATATTAGGTATGTTTAGGCAAATTATAAGAAAAATACCATTATTAATAAATATACATAGCTTGAGCCAAAGAAGAGATTTGTTGGATTTAATGTTTCTATATAAAAGTCTTAACAATATTTATGATAATTTTTTTTATTTAAAGATTTTGTATCTAAGATTAAGTTTAATGTTCCCTCTCGATATCCACGCAAAACAATTACTCCTCTTACAAGACCTCTTCGGAAAACTGTTTTGGGCAATAACTCACCAATTTCCAGGATGTCTAAATTACTTATGATAGTTACAAATATTTAGACCCTTTTGGGGACTCACTCAAAACTTTTCGTAATAAATTTTTTTCAGGGATAAATTACAACAAACAAACAAACAAACAAACAAACAAACAAACAAACAAACAAACAAACAAACAAACAAACAAACAAACAAACAAACAAACAAACAAACAAACAAACAAACAAACAAACAAACAAACAAACAAACAAACAAACAAACAAACAAACAAACAAACAAACAAACAAACAAACAAACAAACAAACAAACAAACAAACAAACAAACAAACAAACAAACAAACAAACAAACAAACAAACAAACAAACAAACAAACAAACAAACAAACAAACAAACAAACAAACAAACAAACAAACAAACAAACAAACAAACAAACAAACAAACAAACAAACAAACAAACAAACAAACAAACAAACAAACAAACAAACAAACAAACAAACAAACAAACAAACAAACAAACAAACAAACAAACAAACAAACAAACAAACAAACAAACAAACAAACAAACAAACAAACAAACAAACAAACAAACAAACAAACAAACAAACAAACAAACAAACAAACAAACAAACAAACAAACAAACAAACAAACAAACAAACAAACAAACAAACAAACAAACAAACAAACAAACAAACAAACAAACAAACAAACAAACAAACAAACAAACAAACAAACAAACAAACAAACAAACAAACAAACAAACAAACAAACAAACAAACAAACAAACAAACAAACAAACAAACAAACAAACAAACAAACAAACAAACAAACAAACAAACAAACAAACAAACAAACAAACAAACAAACAAACAAACAAACAAACAAACAAACAAACAAACAAACAAACAAACAAACAAACAAACAAACAAACAAACAAACAAACAAACAAACAAACAAACAAACAAACAAACAAACAAACAAACAAACAAACAAACAAACAAACAAACAAACAAACAAACAAACAAACAAACAAACAAACAAACAAACAAACAAACAAACAAACAAACAAACAAACAAACAAACAAACAAACAAACAAACAAACAAACAAACAAACAAACAAACAAACAAACAAACAAACAAACAAACAAACAAACAAACAAACAAACAAACAAACAAACAAACAAACAAACAAACAAACAAACAAACAAACAAACAAACAAACAAACAAACAAACAAACAAACAAACAAACAAACAAACAAACAAACAAACAAACAAACAAACAAACAAACAAACAAACAAACAAACAAACAAACAAACAAACAAACAAACAAACAAACAAACAAACAAACAAACAAACAAACAAACAAACAAACAAACAAACAAACAAACAAACAAACAAACAAACAAACAAACAAACAAACAAACAAACAAACAAACAAACAAACAAACAAACAAACAAACAAACAAACAAACAAACAAACAAACAAACAAACAAACAAACAAACAAACAAACAAACAAACAAACAAACAAACAAACAAACAAACAAACAAACAAACAAACAAACAAACAAACAAACAAACAAACAAACAAACAAACAAACAAACAAACAAACAAACAAACAAACAAACAAACAAACAAACAAACAAACAAACAAACAAACAAACAAACAAACAAACAAACAAACAAACAAACAAACAAACAAACAAACAAACAAACAAACAAACAAACAAACAAACAAACAAACAAACAAACAAACAAACAAACAAACAAACAAACAAACAAACAAACAAACAAACAAACAAACAAACAAACAAACAAACAAACAAACAAACAAACAAACAAACAAACAAACAAACAAACAAACAAACAAACAAACAAACAAACAAACAAACAAACAAACAAACAAACAAACAAACAAACAAACAAACAAACAAACAAACAAACAAACAAACAAACAAACAAACAAACAAACAAACAAACAAACAAACAAACAAACAAACAAACAAACAAACAAACAAACAAACAAACAAACAAACAAACAAACAAACAAACAAACAAACAAACAAACAAACAAACAAACAAACAAACAAACAAACAAACAAACAAACAAACAAACAAACAAACAAACAAACAAACAAACAAACAAACAAACAAACAAACAAACAAACAAACAAACAAACAAACAAACAAACAAACAAACAAACAAACAAACAAACAAACAAACAAACAAACAAACAAACAAACAAACAAACAAACAAACAAACAAACAAACAAACAAACAAACAAACAAACAAACAAACAAACAAACAAACAAACAAACAAACAAACAAACAAACAAACAAACAAACAAACAAACAAACAAACAAACAAACAAACAAACAAACAAACAAACAAACAAACAAACAAACAAACAAACAAACAAACAAACAAACAAACAAACAAACAAACAAACAAACAAACAAACAAACAAACAAACAAACAAACAAACAAACAAACAAACAAACAAACAAACAAACAAACAAACAAACAAACAAACAAACAAACAAACAAACAAACAAACAAACAAACAAACAAACAAACAAACAAACAAACAAACAAACAAACAAACAAACAAACAAACAAACAAACAAACAAACAAACAAACAAACAAACAAACAAACAAACAAACAAACAAACAAACAAACAAACAAACAAACAAACAAACAAACAAACAAACAAACAAACAAACAAACAAACAAACAAACAAACAAACAAACAAACAAACAAACAAACAAACAAACAAACAAACAAACAAACAAACAAACAAACAAACAAACAAACAAACAAACAAACAAACAAACAAACAAACAAACAAACAAACAAACAAACAAACAAACAAACAAACAAACAAACAAACAAACAAACAAACAAACAAACAAACAAACAAACAAACAAACAAACAAACAAACAAACAAAGTACTATTCCAATCAGATGTTCCAAAAAATATTCAAATTTTTATTTCTCAATCAGAAATAATAAAATATTCATATAAAATATTTCAGGAGACAGGTATCCCATCAGACGTGTGGCGGTTCTACCTAGCCAGCATCAGGCCGGAGACTTCAGACTCAAGCTTCAGCTGGGCCGAACTGGGCACCAGGTGAGGGTTTCTTTACTTTATATTTTGTTTTTAAATAGAAGTTGTACATAATGTTTTTATTTTATCCTCTTATTCTTTTTCATGAACTATAAAATTATTATGTTATTTAATAAGCTAACATAGATTATACCTACCTTTAGAAATTGTAAATTGTGAAGACTTAATTGGTGTATGTTAATTTTTGAAGTGAAACTTCTTTAGAATCGTTGTGATTTCACTCGATGAAACGAAAAAATAAGTCCATAGTACCAGGCGCTCAGACACGGGGAAGAGTTAGCCTTAGTTAGATCTCGCCCACCGCGAGTCAGTGACATTTCTAGCTCTGTCAAATCGTGGGTGTGACCGTAGCGCCATCTCCCTCTCTCGACGAGCTTAGACGGGGTTATTTAGTATAAATATAAACGAGATTTAAAAATTAGTTTGCCAAAGAAGTTTTACTTCTGACATGTGTACTTTGTACACACGCACTTTTAATATATTTTCTCTTTTTATATGTAACTAAATACTGTTTGTCTTCCGAATAATAAATATATAAATAAATTCAGCCTATTTAGGGTTCCCTACCCAAAGAGTAATAGGGTAATCTATTACTAAGACTCAGCTGTCTGTCAGCCTGTCCGTCTGTCACCAGGCTGTATATCATGAACTGTGATAGTCAGTTTAAATTTTGACAGATGATGTATTTCTGTTGTTGCTAGAACAACAAGTACTACAAAATAGAATAAATTTAATATTTACTGGGGCTTCCATACAAGAAACGTGATTTTTTTAACACTAGATGCACAGGTAGACGCTTTGAAATATTTACAGAATATTTAGTTATAATATGTATATTCACTTTAATAATAAATAATTAAATTAAAATAAAACAAATATTTAAGTGGGACAGATAGGCATAAGTATCAAAAATAAGGACTTTTCAATAAGATTTTCCAAAAAATATATGAATTACAAATCAGACTCGCACTTGACCATTTTCTATTTATATTTAACTTTATATTTTACAGAAATAATTCAGAACTTCTAAACAATTTGGGCAACTTCTGTCATAGAAGTTTAAGTTTCTGCGCGAACACTTTCAAGGGGATTGTGCCAGAGATGGATTTGACTGCAAGCGATTTTGAACTTATTGCCCTAGTTAATAGGGAGGTTGTTGGTATGTACTTTTCCACATGTATTACATATAGACTAGGGTGGCGCAAAAAAACCGACTACTTTTTTTTGAGTCTCGCGTGCAAAAATGTTAGTTTTTGATGTTTTAAGAGCCCTCTCTAAAAGACAGCTAGAACTAGGAACGGAACTAGATGGCGCTGTGTGTAATCATGTGATGCGGTCACAGACAGAAAAGAATTTCTAAAAACTATAGATTTAGTCTTTCTCGATAATAATGACTATAACAAAAACATTTTCCAAAAAATATTCAATATACAGATTTGACTCAGTAAAAATTTTATTATATGTATATTCTAAATTGCAAAGGTGTCACAGTTGTCTATCAATGATGTCGTAATAGGGTATTCTACTATGTTGGAAAAAGTACTTTAAAATGTTGATTTTCCTAATAAAAAGCCACAATAAAATATATTTCGGCAAGATAAACACGCTTTTTTGCCATAAAATTAAATTTAATTTTAAACATTTTTTATTCCCGCAAAAACGCTGACAGCCATTTGGTGACGTAATACTGGTAATAAACAACAGTCTTGTATGTAGTACCCATAGAGTATATTACCACAGAACACTTACTCAGGAGAACTAACAGTTTATAATAATATGTAGCAACTAGCAATATGCTCTATGCTGACAGTGGTCTGTGGCTAGTTGCCTGACTGACGTCACATCCATAGCAGCTCGTGTTTTAGGTCACGTGATATACAGGTTAAAATTTACGACTTTTAATTTTAATATAATAAATCAATAATGAGCTTTTATGACTCAAAATCAGAATATTTAAGTATATTTCTACATAATCTTTTATTTTCATCAAATTTCATAATTTATTTTTCACCACCGAAAGTACCCTATTGCTACTTCTTGCAATTTTGGTAGTTACTAATTAATGGTTTTCCGATATGTGTCACTGACACTCCAATGACACATTTGCAAATAATTGGTAGTCCCGTACATAATGACAAGTCAATGTCAATTTGACAGTTACAGATGAAACTTATTTATTTTTGACGTTTAATTTTTTAGATTGCACTTAAAATTTATCTTTTTGGCTTTTTATGATCATTTTACATAATGCTTAGTCTTGAAAACATAAATAAATAAATAAAATAAATAAATAGTAATGGCAATACCGATTCCCTTTCAAATAACAAGTGACCAGTCAGTGAAATGAAATAACAAGACATTGTAAATTTAGTAGACTACGAAATTTTGGACCAAAGGTAATTGAAATAAAATTGCATTGTTCCATATTGACAATAATGTAAAATAGCAGACTTGAGGCCCTGATATCCGTAACACAAGCCTCATAGCTGACCACGGAACTAGATGGCGTTGTATGTACCAACATATTTATTATTTATTCAAATTCTTCTTCTTTGTCCAACCCTCTTCCCAGTTTAGCTGGGGTCGGGTCTCCTTGTACGGTTGCGCCAAATAATTCTATTCTGGCTTGTCTCTGCACTCAGGTTCTCTCTCTGGATCTCTTTTTGCATATTTGACCACCAGGTGGCGCGTGGTCGTCCTCTTCCTCGCGATCGGTCAGGGATATTTAGAACTTTGTGAATCGGATGGTCGTCGTTCCGTCTAAGAATATAGCCATACCAGCGCATTCGGCTTTCTTTTAGCTTTTCAGTTATAGGTGCTACCTTAAATGATCCTCTGACATATTCATTTCGTACTTTATCAATTCGAGTTACACCCCCCGCCCATCTGAGCATTCTCATTTCATTAGTATGCAGTTGTAGTTCGTGTGCCTTTTTTATGGTCCAGCATTCAGCTCCGTAGGTCATGGCTGGTCGTACAACTGTTTTGTATACTCTTCCTTTCACTCTGATAGGCATGTTGCGGTCGCACAAAATTCCCGATAGAGATCTCCATTTAAGCCAAGCTGTATTAATACGGTGGTCTATGTCTTTGTCTATGTTAGCGTCTGGTGTGAGCATAGAACCTAGATATTTAAAGCTGTCCACTTTGGGAAGTGCCCGGTTGTCTATGTGAATCTCGCAACCCGTTTCTGCTGTCCCTCCGTAGTCGCATTCTAAATATTCGGTTTTGTTCCGGCTAATGCGCAGGCCATGACTCTCTATTTGTGTTACCCATTGATTGAGTGATTCCTGCAAGTTTGTTGCATTATTTGATACAAGGACTATATCGTCTGCGTAAAGTATACATTCCGGGATAGGTTTTTGAATATCTCGCGTGATGTAATCTAAGCAAAGGTTGAATAATAGGGGGCTCAAGGCTGATCCTTGATGCACTCCTACCTCTACGCAGAAGAAGTCACTCAAACCAGCGGGGCTTTTAACGCGCGTTTTGGTGTTCTTATACATGTCTTGGACTATTGCTAGGTAGTTTTCGGGGATATTTTGTGCTCTCATGGATTGCCAGACAAGGCTTCTGGGTACTCTATCAAAGGCCTTTTCTAGGTCGATAAATAGGAGGTACAGATTTTCTTTGTTTGAACGGTGCTTTTCCATCACAATTCTAATAGTTTGAATGGCATCGATGGTTGATTTGCCAGGTGTAAACCCGAACTGATTTTCACTTATTCGGGAGTAATGCCTTATTCGGATGGCAATAATTCTTTCGAACAGTTTTAGAGTATGTGATGTGAGCTTTATCCCTCTGTAGTTACCGCAGTGAGCAACATCCCCTTTTTGTTTATATATAGGGCATAAGGGCCTATAACGCCAGGATTCTGGGATTTTTCCTTCTTTAATAATGCAGTTGAAGAGCTTGGTCAGCCAGGGTAGTGCGGCTTTCTTCAACTTCTTCCATAAATCTGCTGGTATCTGGGTATTATTATTTATTCAAATTATAATATAAAAAACTCCATTTTTCAGCATATGTCCAACACATGGAAAAAGGTCGTCTTCGAGAAGCCCTCCGCCACGTACTAAGTATATCCCGGCACGGGAACCAGCATATGCAAGCAACACAACCTTGGGTACTGCTTAAAGGAGGGGACGAGGAAAGGTGGGTTTTTTAATATATTTTTAATATAGAACTCCTTTAGACAAGAGAGTGAGAGTGAGAAAGAAAGTGAGAGTCAAATTTGTCCCACTAGGGTCGGGCCTTCCTTCAATACGAGGGGGATCAGGCTGCTTAAAGGAGGGGAGGAGGAAAGGTGGGCGTGGGCACTATCAGGTGTCCCACTCTGATTGGCTTTTTAATATATTTCATCATCATGATCATCATCAGTCCATCAACGTCCCCCTTGTGGGGGTGGGCCTCCCTTAGTACGAGGGGGATCAGGCCATAGTCCACCGCGCTGGCCTTGTGCAAGTTGGTGGACTTCACATGTCGCACGAAAACTTGCTAGGTTTTCTCAGAGATGCAGGTTTCCTCACGATGTTTTCCTTCACCGTAAGACTAGTGGTAGTAATCATGATATAAATGATTCGCACATGAAAATATCAGAGGTGCGAGACCCGGATTCGAACCCGCATCACTCGGTTACTTAAAAAGCCCGTTTCCAGTGGGTTACAACTGTTTACTGTACACTGATTTATGTATTTTTGCAATAGAACTTCTTTAGACGTGAATATAAAAGAGAGAACGAAAGTGAGAGTTTTTATAAATTATATATTATAAATTAAAAGAATATTATTTTTATATTCTTTTAATAATTAATATTTATAAAATTAATATTTATAAATACTTATTTTATATTTTTTTTTAAATGTTACATTAACATCTTAATTTATACTTTCTTAGGTTTACGCGAATATTTGACATTATAAATGAAACTATCTTTTCGGATTTTGTCGCGGATTTATTGTGATTTTTTGTTTCCGACTCATGGTCAAATAAATTCGCGACAAAATCCGAAAAGTTAGTTTCATTTATAATCTTAATTTATTTTTATTTCATTAAATTGTCTATCACAGCGCAAAAAAAAAATACTTGAAATAATTGTAAAGTTATTCACGTTAATTAGTTTTTTAATTTTTAGGGTAAAAGGAGCAACAGCAATAGGGCTGTGCTGCCAACTGGTAGGGCTCCTCTGTGCCCTACTCGCGCCCTACATCCCTAGCGCGGCGCGGAGACTTAGGGAACAGTTAAATGTGAAAGAAGTTGATATGAGGATAAACCCTAAGTGAGTAAATTATTGCCTTGAATAGGGTTGAAAATTAAAAGAACATTTTTTTTCACTGTTTTTGTGTTTTAAATCTCTATTTATTATCATATATTATTGAACGTTTGGCTCAGTTTGTAGTGATCTAGCTGTGCCAGCGGTCGCGGGTTCGAGTCCCGCTGGGGGCATTCTCAGAAAATTAGTTGATGATCAACCAAATTTTCCGACCACTCTTATATATATAAAATATGCTAAGATTTTTACAATATTTTGAACGGATTGGCACTGTGTTTGCATTGCGACCTAAAAAGGTACGCCATCTTGTACTAAAATTAGTAAGTGGATAAATATCCAAAAGATTAATTTACCAATAAATCTTTTAATACATAATTAATTATATACCATCTCTCCCCAAAAGCAACCCCACCCTCATCCAGTACCTACCCCCCGGCCACCGCGTGGGCAAGCCAGAACCGCTGTTCAACAAACTGGAACCCTCGCTCCTGGAAACCCTACGCGCCCGGTACGCCGGCAGCCAGAAGGATAGAGAGAGACGGGTGAGTGCACTAGCTTATTCGTTCATTCACTCATTTATACTCTCATTCACTAATTCTTTTAATACTTTCTTAGGTTTACGCGAATACTTGACAATATAAATGAAACTATAAACGTCGGGAACCAAAAATCATAATAAATTCGCGACAAAATCCGAAAAGATAGTTTCATTTGTACTCATTCTTCTATTTAAATATTTATTCACTCAATCAGTTTTTCATTCATTCGTTTACTCATTAATTCTCGAGATAAGTACGCCGGCAGCAAGTAAGGCAGGAAGAGACGGATGAGTGCACTTGCTTACTCATTTATTAATTATCTCTTTTACATTCATTCATTTACTCATTCATTCACAAATTTATTCGTTCATTCTCTCACGCCAAGTATGCTGATTGCCAGAAGAAGGGATGCACTCGCTCATTCTTGCATTTAATCATTCATACATAGACTCATTTATTTATTCACTCTTGCACTTACACTGTTTCCGTTACTTGCCATTTTATCAATTTATTTACTTACTATTGCTCTTACAGTCATTTGCTCATTCTCTCGTTCGTTCACTCTCTGAACGGATAGAATGTTATTAACTCTTTTTTACACATTTTTTCATCCATTCATTCATTTATCACACTTTATTATAGTCTATTTTTCCTTACGTGTCTTAATTGGTAAACAAACACTACCTTGAACGAAAATCACTTGTTTTCTGACAAACACGTATTTTAGGTTTGGTTTCATCATTTATAACTACTTTAGAAACACACACTAATAAACGCTGTTGATTAAAGATTTGAACACATTATTTTTGCTAAAGTTGAAATATTAACAGAACCAACTTCTACAGATAAAATATGACATTTTGACGTTTCGATACGCTACTTTGTCTTTGAATCATAGAGAAATGACATGTTAAATTAATTAAGTTCAGTCGTTGCAATTCGTCATTGCCATCTCTATGAATTATCTCTTGTTACCTGTACCGTGTACGCCATATTTGTTTACTATTTAAAAGAAGTAAGAAAAAATAGACTATACTAATATTTATTACGCTATCTTTTTTGGTTTTTAAAATAAAAAACAAAGAGCAATAAAGTATTGAGTACTAGACTCTATTCGAATTACTTTTTTTAATCATTTTTTTTTTTACTTTAAAAGGCAAACGGTGAAGTGAAACCGTCAACTTCCAATGTATCAGAAATAGAAGCAGCCATCACAGCTCAGGTAATATTATAAAGTTTTATTTATTTACTAGTAATTAACCCCCGCTTCTCTCGAGTGTTCCTTTAGATTAGTTTTAAAAACTCATAAATATAGAAAAATATGGTACAAATTAAAAAAGGTATGGTAAATTATAAATTATAGTCTGAAATAGCCACAGGATAATTTTTACCCCGGAAAATGTATGGTTCCCGTGGAATAATATAATTTATATTATTAGTGAAAATGTAATAAATTCTTTACCTGGTATTATAAATGTGAAAGTTTAGGTGGATGTTTGTTTTTTAAACATTCTGGATGAAATTTGGCTCAGATATAGTTTCTCTATATCCCGGATAAATGTGTGGTTCCCCTGGAATAGAATTGTTTTTGGTTTGCAAAGTTTTATAAATGAGTTTTTATGGATGTGTGTCATTCAATTACACCTAAACTACTGAACGGATTTAGATGAAATTTGGCACAAAGATAGATCATTGTCTGAATTGGCACATAGGTTACTCTCTATCCCGATTCAATGTGTGGTTCCCGTGGGATAGATTTTTTTTAATATAAATGCGAAAGTTTGGGTTGATTTTTGTTACTTAATAACTGCTAATCGGATGTGGACTCTAGGTACAGAGATACATTACTGTCTTTCCCGGGAAAATGTATGATTCCCATACGATAGAAGACAAACTCAATCCGAGGGTAGTTATTACATAATTACGTTTCAGGGTGAAAAAGTACGACAATTGAAAGCGACAACGAAAGACAAAACAATATGGCAGCCGGAAGTAGATAAATTATTGGCATTGAAGAAACAACTCGCAGAAGCCCAAACAAAGAATACTAGCAACACCAGTAGTAATGATGTTGCCACCTTAGAAAAAGCGATTGCTGAACAGGTATTATTTTGAGCTTATATTTAAGCCTTTTTAATTTCCCACTGCTGGGCGTGGGCTACCCGTTAATATGAAAGAGATAGGCAAGTTGGTGGACTGAGCAATGAGTATGTCTTACGAAAACTTGCTAGGTTCTCTCAGACATGCAGGTTTCCTCACGATGTTTTCCTTCACCGTAAGACAAGTGAAATGATTCGCACATGAAAATATCAGAGGTCCTGTGTTCGATTCCAAAGTCGGAATAAATGTGTTAAGATTTCAAAGAAAAATAAATACTTTCCAACATTCAGGGCGACAAAGTACGACAACTTAAAGCATCGACAAAAGACAAATCCGTGTGGCAACCGGAAGTGGATAAACTGCTAGCGCTAAAGAAACGGTTGGCCAGTGTTGAAAGTTCCGCCGGCTCTACGTCAGGCGACAGTGTTGCCAGTTTGGAAAAAGCGATAGCTGAACAGGTAATTATTATTTTATATATTATACTAGCATTTCCAGCGGCTTCGCACGCGTTCTAAAGACCGGAAACCAAATTCTTTCTGAGTCGCGCAGTACGGTACGTCGCAGAACTAACGCCCGCCCTTCTCATTTTTATTTATGCTCCGCTCCTATTGGTCGTAGCGTGATAAATATAGGCGATAAACGGACTATCCAACACAAAAAGAATTTTTCAATGCGGACCAGTAGTTTCTGAGATTAGCGCGTTCAACTAAACAAACAAATAAACTCTTCAGCTTTATAATATTAGTATAGATGACTATTTCAATAAGAATTTCCAAAACATAATCAATGTACAGATTTAATTAAATAAAAATTTGCTCGTTTGGCGCAGTTTGTAGTGATTCTACTTTCTTGCGCCAGCGGTCGCGGATTCGAGTCCCGCTGGGGACATTCATTTGTTAAACTCGGATGTTTGTACTCCAGTCATGGGTGTTTTTATTTATATATATGTATTTAAACATATATATGTAGTATATCAACTATCTGTCATCCGTAACACAAGCTTCCTTCGTAGCTTACCACGAAACTAGATGGCGCTGTGTGTAATAATGTCCAAACATATTTATTTATTATTATATGTATAAATTTTGTTTATTTCCAGGGCGATAAAGTAAGGAAACTAAAAGCATCAACAAAAGACAAGGCGGTGTGGACGCCAGAAGTGAACATACTGCTTGATCTCAAGAAGCGACTCGCCGCGTTACAGACTAAGAAATAATTTATTTGTTTATATTTAAATATTTTGTATTGGAATAAAGTATGAAAGTATTGTTTTCTTTTTATTTGTTTTAATCGTTCTTAATTTTCACTTTTTTATAGTCCAAAATAACAGCCATATTATAGTCCAAAGTAACATAAGTCATATCTATAATGTATAGTCTATAGTCCATACTATAATCTATATCAGCTAACTTTCTACAACTAATTACTTTAAACTATAAATGGACTATAGATATTTAAGACTATTTCAATAAGATTTTTCTGAAAATATTCGACAGATTAGACTCAATTATTAAAATTTTATTATATGTATAGATTTTAAATATTCGAGTAAAATTAGAAAGAAAAATATTATAAGGGCCCATTAGTATTAAAATTGAGATAAAAATAAAACTATACTTCCAATCACATATATTTATTAAAAAATAAAATGAATTTTATCTAGATTCGTTGTATGTATAAAGCACACTCAAAAATCACATAAATTATAAAAATAAACTGAAAATCAAGTTTAAAAATGAAATCTGACTTCAAAAATTTTCTGCACTCGCGCTTAACTATCTTATTCCTTCACTAATACTACAGTAAAAATAGCGGTTTTTTGGTCAACCTCGCACTAAATTTCCAAACCATTTTTATTATTAATAAGGTTTAGGTTTTTGGGTCACTGAATATAAAAAAATTTTTTGATTGGTATCTTTGAAACTATGCATTTTAGAGTAAAAGTTATTGAAACCATTATTGTAGAGAATAAAATTTCACATCTTTTATTTCCTGTAAACTTTTTTGAAAAACATACAGTATATGTTCTATGGGTTATTTAATGAACCGGTTTTTCTCTCAGCCGACCACTCTCAAAAAATTGAATTCATCAATAAAATGTTCAATAAATCTAGAAATTTAATACGAGGTTAAATTCTATTTTAATTGACCTATAAATTACATAAAAATACATTCCATGTACAATCACAACAATGGACATTCACTTTCAAAATTTTTGAAGTCAGATTTTCAAAATTATTCCTATAAAGCTTTAATTTTTATTGAATAAATAAAATTGCTAAAACTAAAAATCTCAATCCAATGTCTTTTGTCAATTATTATTAAACATTTGCTCTTATTTTTTTAATTAAATAGAAAATAAATATCAAAAATGCACACCTAAACAATAAAAATAACAGTGGTTGCCATGGCAACCTAAGCAAACGTCACGGCCATGACGTTTTTGAGGCGACCTTGAAATTTTGGCCAATCAGAAATCAAGTTCAAATCAAATACAGTTTAAAAACTGGTACAAAACCCGAAGTAATTAAAAAAATGAGTAATTTTTTTAGATTCTGATAATTTCGACGATACGTTGGCTCAGTTTTTAGTAACCGTACTTGCTGTGCCAGTGCAGTCGCGGGTTCGAGTCCCGCTGGGTACATTCATTTGTTGAGACCTAAATATTCTATATACTCAAGTTATGGGTGTTTATATTAATAATATGTATATATCTAAAGTTATATATGTGTAGTATATCAACTATCTGGTATCCGTAACACAAGCCTCGTAGCTTATCACGGAAGATGACGCTCTTTATTAATGTACCAACATAATTATTTATATTTATTACATAACCATAGTATCTTTCCCATGAATTTTCAAATGAACCTTTAAAGCCGAAGCTTTTCTGAACCCTTGTCCACAATAAGTGCATATATATGGCCTCTCTCCGGTGTGACATCTGATATGAGAGACCAGATCATTACGTTGAATGAAGGCCTTCTCGCAGAGGGAACATTGGTAGGGTTTTTCCCCGGTATGGGTCCTTCGATGGTTCTTTAGGGTTCCTAGGGCAGCGAACCTCATGCTGCAGAGGTCACAGGCATAGGGACGTTCTCCGCTGTGAATCCGTCTGTGCTTGGTCAGGGAACTAGAAGTAGTAAAGCTATTTCCACATTCATCGCACACAAAGGGATGTGCCCCGCTGTGCTTTCTATTGTGGGCCTCCAATTCACCTTTTGATACGAATCTGTGGGATAATATTAATAAATCATTAGTAAATCTGAAAATTTACACTGTTTCGGTTTTATTTTAATATAATGATAACATTTTTTTAATTTTTTTATGTGGACTATAATGAATAAGGTCCGAATATGGACAGACTAAGCATGTCCATTGCAATTTTTATTGATTTTCTCACACATGCAGGTTTCCTTACAATGTTTTCTAGGATGACCTAGGATTCAAACCCACTTTATTAGGTTTCCCAATTGAGTGTTACCATTGGGTTGGGATTGATTGAAGGATGCTCACGCGCAAGGCCTGAATACAATTGGCTAAAGACCTGACCTCTGAGTCTGAGTCTACTAAAAACTTTTAAGTAGTCTCTTTTAAAGTCTCCTAATAAAAGCAGTGACATACAAACAAAAAGGGTTCCACTTACACCTGTTGAGTATCACTACATAGTATAAAACAAAGTCGCTTTCTCTGTCCCTATATCCCTTTGTACGCTTAAATCTTTAAAACTACGCAACGGATTTTGATGCGGTTTTTTAATAGATAGAGTGATTCAAGAGGAAGGTTTATATGCATAACTGGCGGATCCCGCGGCTTTGCCTGTGCTAAATCTAGGAAAAAGCCCAAGCGAAGCGAGGGCGAGTCGCTAGTAGAACCCTAAAGAGAACTATTACCTCCTTTCACAATGTTCACATTTGAACGGCTTCAATCCTTGATGCCTTCTCATATGTTGTGCGAGATTATTCTTCTGACTGAACCCTTTCCCGCAAATGGAACATAAGAAGGGCTTCTCCCCCGTGTGAATCCTCATATGCTCGGTCAATGTGGACAGCATGGTGAAGGTCTTGCTGCAGACAGTACACTGATGCTTCTTCGGCAGCTTGTGACCTTCTATGTGGTGGTCTAGACAGTCTTGTGTGGTGAAACTTATATTACATTTGTCACATGTATATCCTGTAATGTTAAAAATGAAGAAATACTATATAGCCTTACGGATCAGACCATTTTAACGGATCAGCCCATTTTAACGGACATCACTGCTTGGGATGGGCCAAATTTATATAAAGAAATTATAATATACTTAATATAATATACTTAATTCAAATATACTGTAAGAAGCTATTTTTGAATTTTCACTTCTTACATTATTAAAATACTAGCATTTCCCGCGGCTCCGCTCGCGTTTTAAAGGCTCTAAATGAAAAGAAATATTTTACTCCCATTTTTGCAATATTTTTCATTTATGCTCTTTATTTATGATGTTTAACCAAACAAACTCTTCAGCTTTATAATATTAGTACAGATATAGATACAATTTATATCAAATGTCAGTACGTAAGTCTGTGAGGAATCTACCACCGGCTTGGTAGGTAGTTCTGCGGAGAAGAGCTGGTGTCAAACTCAACAGTTGCGAGGGAGAACAGGCCACCACAGTCTACTGCACTGCACAAATACTGGTTAGAGAGTACGAAAACTTGCTAGGTTCTCTCAGACCTATCATTACAGTACCCTAACAAAAGATTAACTTCATAATAAAAAAGTTATTACCTTTATCTTTAGAATGCACTAACACAATATGATTATCCAAATGAGCTTGATGTTGAAATTCTCGTTTACAAGCTTTACAAGTGAATATTTTCCGAGCCCTATCTTCATGCGTTTTTAAATGGGCTATTAATGAAAATTTCCGACTAAATTGACGCATGCACATTGAACATTGATATTTTTTCATTTCTTCACAATCTCTATCAGTTTTGTGTTTGCTTAAATGTTTCTTTAAGGTATGCATGTCGGAATACTCCTTCTCACATTCAGGGCATGCTAGTGGAATTTTTAGAATATCCTTTTTATCCTGATTTCTTTTTATTTTTCTATCCTTAACTTTAACCTTTTTCTTATGTGTATTTAAATGTAGTGTATATAACATTTGATACTCAAATCTATCTCCACAAACTGGGCAATAGAATTCATTTTTTTCATCTATCATTTCGTTTCCTAATTTAGTAATACCATTTTTATCAGTCAAATCACATTTATTAACTAAGTGCTTACATTCTTTTATGTGTGTTTCTAATTCACACTGATCAGAACAAATAAACTCACAAACACATATTTTTGAAAGCGAACTATCTAGTTTAGTGGGTACATTTTTATTTTCTATAACTATATTTTCAGCTAAATCGTCCATTTCATCTTGAAGAAAATCGTCATGCTCTTCCTTTATTGCTCTCAAGCTTTCATACCTGTAGTTCCTATTACTCAGATTATCTGAATCTATCACAGGGACCTCTTCTTCTTTTGATTGATTACTTAAAAAATTCAATAAACCTTGGTCTTGGTTTTCTATAATCGATTTTGATTTTAAGGTGTCGAAGTTAGAACAAATAGGTTCATATTTGACCAAATCTTGGAAAGTAGAATGGAATAATTCAGTTTTTAACAAGTTTTCTGACTGAAGGCACCTCTTCTTGAACTCATCAGCCTTGCACATTGTTATAAAGCAGTCATTACACATTTGTTTTGGGTATTTATCGCTAATAGAAATATCTGTACTAGTTATAAAGGAAAGAACTTCGAAGAGAGTACGATCATCCGCGTCCATTTTGCTTAACAACGACTTATAATCGACAGCTTCATTAAGACACGTCCTGCAAATATTATTATTTTGTAATATTTTACTATCCATAGCGTATTTAATAATTTTAAATTTTCTTCTTTATTTTTGTTTATAAAAATATGTATACAACTTGTAAAGATGTCATTTTATTAAAAAAAATAATTGACAAGTGACATTTAATGGCAGGCTTGATGTGAGTTCAGAAATTGTTGTTTAAAATTATATTTTTTAAATAAAATTTAATAATTATGATATAACGTATATAAATATAAATATTTATTATTATATAAGTTTGATTTTGGCAATCGTTGTTTCTTCATGAATATGAATGTTTTTTCAGAAGAGATAAATCTTCCGTGGATGTTTGCGTGATACAAATTCATTGCGAGTATGTTTTAAAATATCTTCTATGAAATAAAGATGGAAAATTAAAATTCTTGTAATTATATAAATTATGAAAAGTCGAAGTTCGTATTTGTAGATGGCGCGGTTTCCATATAAATTTAAGTTATAAAACTAGCAACAGATCCCGCTCTACTCGAGCTTATACCTAGATGCGTTTTAACGGTAGTATAAATTTCTCAGAGATGCCTTATTTTCCTGCCACATTATACCTTTCATCAAAATACGTCCAGTAGTTTTCTCGTCATTTTCTGGGCGTCGTCGTGACGCCAGACAAATATTCTAACAAACCATTTGGCCACTGTATAAAAAAAAATATATTTCAATACGATTTTCCCAAAAATATTCAATGTACAGATTCGACTAAGTAAGAGTTTTGTTATTTATAGTTGGATTTTCAATGAACATTCTACGAAATTTTATTTCTGATACATTTTATAAGTGGGTCCACTATTTCTTGTAAACTTGTAAGCCTACTATTTAACTGTGACAGTTTTCCTTTTAACTTCATTATACTATGTGTATTCTTGACCACAAAGGCAGTAAAAAAAAATAAAAATCATCGGAACAGAAAATAAATTCTTTATTCAATATCAATAATATCCAATTTTATCAGATTAACTTAATTGAAAAATAAAAAATATGAATATTATACAATATTACACGTCGTTTTTAAACATCTGTATTGAGATCTTATAAATACATCACATTATAAAAATTACTGTTAAACACCAGTGTTGCCAACATATATATAATAAATATAATATAATAATAAAACATTATTGAGACTGGCAACTTTTTGCGAATAAAAACAAAGATTTAATACCATATTTATAAAAAAAGTTTTCTAAAACGTTATCACTAATATAGTATGTACAATACACTGTTAGACTGAGGTAATATTATTTTTCTAACAACACTTTTGTACTGATTTTATTATTCCACTCTTAGAATAATAACGCATAGAAAGTTATTTTCATTTCATACATAATTCCGCTTAATATTGAAGCAGAAATAACTACAATAACGCCATCTAGCTCCGTGATAAGCTAGAAAGCTTGTGTTACGGATACCAGATAATTGATACACATATATAAATTTAAAATACATAAATATAAATATGACTGGAGTACAAGCATTCGTGCTCAACAAATGTATGCCCCCAGCGGGACTCGAACCCGCGACCGCTGGCGCAGAAGGTAGGGTCACTACCAACTGAGCCAAACGTGTCGTCATTAGAATGAATGTGTGCGTAAATGTCGAAGGCACGCACACTATTACTTATCTAGTTGCGAACTATGAAATATATTTTTTTCTTATTTTTATATATATTTATTATGATACGCGTTGTGACACTCTTTCTTTATTTCTTTTTCTCTCTATGGCTTAAAATTGCGTTAACAGACGCAATACATTCTGTCAATGTCGCTTTTTGTCACGAAGACGAATGAAATTGAGCGGTAATTTAAGAAGAATTTAAGAGATTTAAGAAGAAATATGGAAATAGAGAATGAAAATAAAGAATTTCTAAATTACCCTTTTCACTAAATTTAAAAAGACTATCGCGACGGGAAACGTATTCAGCCTTGAGGCCAAATAGAAATGACTTCAATTCGCTTGAACCTACTGAACTTTTATGCGCTATTATTCTAAGATTCCATTCTACTTTATAAATTACTAAAATATTATTAATATCATTATACTGTCTCGAATTTCAATTTTACGTATTTTTCTTTTATTTTATCTATGTCTTATAAATGTAATAACTATATTATATAATAATTATATAACAATGGTTCTCGTTATTGGCACGAATCTGACTCGAAATAAAAGACTTTATAAAGTAGTTATTAAATTAAAAAAAAAGTAAAACAAATATGATATTAAAAACTGCATCAAAATCTACGATTCGCGTTAAGAATACTTATATCAATAGATATATAAATCAAACGCGTCTGACTAAACTTTTATTTTTTTTAATCACAAAACGGCAGTTTTTAATAATATTTTTAATCTGTGCGTTTGCGTTTAAAAAGGATTTGTAATAACTACTTTATATTGTCCAAAAAAAAATTACTAGACTAGTATTTTCACTTAAACGATTTTGCCAAAGGACTCGACACTATATGTCAAAAGTTGACCCCAAAAAGCGGGAACTCTAGCCTAATATATGAAAAAAAAACATAAAACGCTCTATCAAAGAGCACTAAGTACCTAGAATCTTTAAAAATATTAACAATAACGCAAAATCCTATACATTTGGCAGTTTTGTTACTTATTTGTTTGAAGCTGCCATCGAAAAATATAATACTATAAAAAATAAACCCGCCCACACGCGGCTAAAAAAATATTTTAAGCACATTATATGTACTAAAAACTAGAAAGAAGTACAAAATAAGCTACGCGAAATAATAATAATAAAGATTACAAAAATAACGTTTTTCCTAACATTAAACATCACATTTCGAAACCCATTTGGTACAAAAGAGTAAAAGAAAACTTTTATTCAATGTACCAAAAATGCCTTCAACTCTATCTTACAATTCCTTCAATAAAGCTGCTATGGAAGCGACGATTCGCCCAATCTCTTTAAAACTCAACAATTGGGCGGTAAAATAAGTAAAATAGCACGATTAAATCATATAAAATATAAAAATGATGGCACATTGGACTATGGCGGTTAGATGTGCAATCCCAACGTTAAAAACGAAATTAAAAAAAAAAATAAACTATACCTAAAAATCGTTCCAGTATTATTATTTGACGGCCATTTTGTTTTATCATAACAAAAAACAGGTCCGTTTTTTCGCACGAACATTGCATTCCTTGACTTCCATCCCTCTCTTATACAAGGGAAAGAAAGAGACGGCACACTTATGTGGTGCTCTCTCATTTGGCACTCGCCTTCTCTAGGAAGTCCATTTTGAGTCGTAGCTCGATTAGAAAAAGTTGTTTTTGGAGGGAAAATATTTCTTCTTTCTGCCTTAATTCCATGTTTAGGATTTTCATTTTCGCTTCATGTTCCCATATTGCGTGCTGTCTTTTCGTAGAGAAATACATTCTTTCTTCGTCTGTGGCTGAACTGCAGTCATGTTTCTGGTCGTCTGACCGTTCTTGTCTTTCGTGGCCATTTTTCCTTTTATCCTCATCTAGATGGCTTAAGTTTAATGGCGTGTTCGATAATTCGTTTAACTTTTGTAGGAAGTTTTGTTGGATCCTCGCTTGTTCTATTGCTAGGGGGTTGGGTATTATGGGGAGGTGGGAGGTGAGGGTTAGGGGGTTGATTTTGAGGGGTGGCGTGGGGGAGGATTGCGGTATTATTTGTACTTGGGGCTCGAGTACGTTTGGCATCGTGTCGTCACTGTCGTTCGTTGATAGACGTCCGTTGGACATCTGAGGAAAGAATATTGTTCATATTAAAAAAATCGCCTATTTTAACTGAGATAAAGTTGGGGAAGGTATTTTTGTCAGAAGTGAAGGACTTCTGAACGACTGGGAGGTTTTTGATGAAAATTTTCAAGACATTATAATTACATTGCACCCCTTTATCTTTTGTCTCTTTCTAACTCTAAGAAAAGAAGGAGACAGGCAACCTGACAGTAGATTCTATGACTAGCACAAATTTGTGCATATGTGTGTGTGTGTGTGTGTGTGTGTGTGTGTGTGTGTGTGTGTGTGTGTGTGTCTAATATCTCTAAGTTTGTGTGGCCCATACTAATTTCGACCATAATAAAGTACAATAGAGGCTTACATTGACGGGCATGCAGTCGTCATCTTTGACACTGTGGGTGCCCTCCGCGCTGGTCGTCGCTTCACCCTCTTCATCTGAAACAAATTAATTTACAAAATCACATTTATATAAGAAATCTATGTGAATAATATAATAAAATTCAACAAATTTATAACATTTATATATTAAATCTATACATAATCTATACTAATATTTGAAGAGTTTGTTTGTTTGTTTGGTTGAATGCGCTAATCTCAGGATCTATTGGTCCGAATTGAAAAATTCTTTTTGTGTTGGATAGTCCGTTTATCGAGGAAGGCTATAGGCTATATTACATCACGCTACGACCGATAGGAGCGGAGCATCAATGAAAAATGTTGCGATAACGGGAAGGGCGTTAGTTCTGCGAGGTACCATACCGCGCGACTCAGAAAGAATTTGGTTTCCGGTCTTTATAACGCGTGCGAAGCCGCGGGAAATGCTAGTTACATAATATATAGACTCACCTTTTACATCTAGAGGGTGTATGTTGTGCCACAGCATGCCGTCAAGTAGTCCGGGCGCGTCCGTCGGGGGTTGCTACAACCAAAACGAGCAAACTTTATTTATTTAAAAAAAAGAAAAAAATCGGAGTATGAAAGAGACCGTGAGAGAGAGAGAGAGAAAAAAATCAAAATTGATTACTTCTTTACAATTTTAGGGTTTTACATGTAATTAATTCATTCTAAGTCAATGGGAAGTACCTATAAATTTTGATTCAATTGAGAGTGTTGAAATATGCGACATATCCGGTCGTATCTTTGAATTCAATTGACTTACTTAGAAGTTATATTTTTTGTCAGCTTCAAGGCATTGCAAACAATTCAATATAATAATAATTTCAACTTGATAATTCCGACAAACTTACAGAAATAAATATAATTATTTTTTTTGGGACTTTATAACAGAGCGCCATCTAGTTCCGTGGTAACTATGCTACGATGCTTGTGTTACGAATACCAGATAGTTGATACACCTCACATGTATAACCTCAAATACATATATTATAAATATAAACACCCATGACTGGAGCACAAACATTCGTGCTCAAGAAATGAATGCTCACAGCGGTATTTGAACCCGCAACCGCTGGCACAGCAAGTAGGGACACTATTAACTGCGCCTAACGTGTCTGTATTTCCACTTGGAAGCTATATGTACATACAGTTCTCGAGACTTAAGCTCGGCTTTTCATTTGTGTGAGTGATAGCTAAAAGCCAATAGCTGCGCATCAAAAACCAGTTAAAACGGGTTTAAACCACTCGCAACGCGCTACGTCATCAGCCGTACCCATCCGTACACTGCACGCACACAAATGCAAAACTGAGCTTAAGTCTCGAGAACTGTGTATAGCACTAACCTGAGTATCGTGAGCACGCATCTTGCACTTCTTTTTATAATTCTCGTACCACATCTTGACCTGCGCGGGAGTGCGCGGTCGTTCGCCGCCACAACGCTTGTTCACCTCCTCGCAGATGGTCGACCAGACCAGCTGTGATTGTGAAATACATACTGATATTATACACTAGCAATTCGCGTTCATTTTTTAATCGCTACTAAACTTCATTCGATCACTCGCTGGGTTGAAAATTCTCCAAAATTACTCCAGCTTTAATATACTCCTGAGCCGCGCGGCTACCTATTTCATATATTATGTGTGGCGTGCACTCCTCCTCCTCTCCTGTTATTGTAGTTTTAGTAGGGATCCTTATTTTTTTCTAGCAATTAAAATAGCCTATATTAATCAGTGATAATGTAGCATTCAAATGGTGAAAGAATTTTTAAAATCGGTCCAGTACTTTTTGAGCCAATTCGTTACAAACATACTTACACACAAACCTTTCCTCTTTATAATATTAATATAGAAGTATAGATGTGAAAGTTTGTTTGTTGTCATTCTTCATGTCAAAACAGAGCGACGGATTGGCTTAATTTGTTTGGGGATAGTTCGAGGGCTGGAGAGTGACATAGGCTACTTAAGAAAATTATCTTTCTACCGGGAAAACACGTTCAAATACAATTCATAATAAGAGTAATTTATATGTATATTTCCTTACAAAATCTCTTAATTCGTATTTACAGCAATCTTACTTACTTAATCTTTACTACTGTAAAGAATCCGAAATTTCGGAAACCAAAACTCTAAAATCAATCCAAAATGATAGTACTTTTTATATAAAATATCGAATATTCGCGTAAATCTAAGTATCCGAAATACATAAGTATAACCGTGGGCTAATTTTCACGATTTCTCTACATAGTATAAAACAAAGTCACATCTCGCCGTCTGTACGCTTAGATCTTTTAAACTACGCAACGGATTTTAATGCGGTTTTCATCTATATATAGAGTGATTCAAGAGGAAGGTTTATATGTATAATACAATCTTGGGACAAACCCGAGCGAGTGAGGTTGCATCGCTAATATATACATATAATAAAACTATTAGTCGATTCTGTAAGTTAAATATTCTTTGAAAAATCTTACTGAAATAGTCTTTTGGATATATAGATAAGATTATTTGTCTGTATGTCTGTGACAACATCACGACAAATCTACTAGACAGATTTTGATGAAATTTATTATGATTATACCCGGTTATTCAGGTCAGCATGTATAATAAATTTTACTGTGGGAAAATATCTAATTTCTGAGAAATACATACTTATACTAATTGTTAAAGAGTACCTCAGAACAAAGTTGAGTGGAGCAAGGTTCACTCACTAGTTTTCATATAAATTACAAAGCGAAATGCTCTATGGATGTAAATTATTATTCATCATCATCATCATCAGCCGTTTTTTAATCACTGGGGGTATCAGGCCATTGTCCACCGCTGGCCTAGTGCCTGTTGGCGGACTTCACATGTCTTTCAAAAAAACTTCCTATATTTTTCTAAGACACGCAGGTTTCCTCACGATGTTTTCCTTCACCGTAAGACAAGTGGTAATCATGATAGAAAATGATTCGCACATGAAAATATCTGAGGTGTGAGACGCGGATTTGAACCTGTCTCACTCGGTTATTCAAGCGAGCGCGTTACCGCTGGCCTACCAGTGCCTTTTAATGTAAATTATTATTATTTTTCAATTGTAAACATAATTTAGAAGTCGGTGAACCTTGCTAAGTTAAAAATAAATTCGCGTATATTCGGCCACTACAACTTGTATGAGGTGACTAAGGTTAACTACCGTCCATTTATTTAGTTAACCTCTACTATTACCGTCACAGTTTTTATTGATGCTTCGTTTGGAACGTTACTACTGTAGATAAGTAATGCGATCTATTTATATCTGTTATAGTGGACTATTTAAGGGCAGAAATACGTAAAGTAATTATTTGTCAGAATCAGAAGGCGAAGAGTCTATTTCTAAATCCTTACTATAGTCCTCTCTTTCTAGTCTCTACTAGAAAAAAGGGACTCTTATAGGATCACATTGTTGTCCGTCTATCTGTCTTTATTGTTTGTCGTTTATTATTGTTAATTCGTAATTTAATTTGAAAAAGAGAGAAAAAAAATAGTCCCGCTGAGTTTCTTTCGCCAGTTCTTCTCAGGTCAGAGGTTTCTTCTTTTCGAACTGGTGGTAGACTCATGACGTTCAGTAAGAAATTGTAACAATTTTTATGTTGAATAAAATATTTTGATTTGATTTGTCTTATTGTCTGTCTGTCGAGACCCTTTATTTAAAGTTGGGGAAATGCATTTAGGACTGATAAACGCGTATATAGGCTAGTCGGCTAGAAAAGTTAGTAAAAAAAAGTAAATAATTTATTGACATATTTAATCAGTATATTCTATTGAAAGCTCTGAGCCCCTGCGCTAGTAAAAACTGTAATGCAGGAGTCAGTGACAACTACTAGCTAGCTACTAGCAAGTTCTACGGAACCCCCAAAACCCAACAGTACATCCCTCACTTAATGTGGTGTCGCAGTCAAATCTGCCGCAGCAGGCCACAACAATCTTGGAATTGTCCCAAAATCTATGGCTTACTACTGTGATACTTCAACTAGTTTTCATCTTTTCAGTTTACATTTTACGTAGTAGGCTTTTTATTTTTATTTTGGAACACAAATTCTTTAATTAAGAGCCGTTTAGGCAATTTGATATCTTTAACATACAAGTAATTTACATACAAGTAATTCGTACTTTTTACTTACAAAGTAAAAGTAAAAAGAACATGGGGACGGACATACACACATACATACTAAAAAGTCAAACACATAACCCTCCTTTTAACTTTGCCCTAGTCGGATAAAAATACATCAAGCTTGTCTATTTATATGATATATTTGAGACAATAGCATCTCAAGACATTGCAGTTTGAATATGTATTTTATTTCATCGAGTAGTAAAACTTGAATACGTTATAACAATCATTTAATGATATGACCGTTTTTATGTAAAGGTAAGCGCACACTAAACTATTTTAATAAATATCCTAATGTGATTTCTTTAACTAAATTTGAACTTTTACGTTTACTTTTATATACGTATACGTTTAAACTGTTTTATGTATTTTTCAGAAATGAGATATTTTCCTGTACTAAAAAGTATACTAAGAGATAGATGCTTCTAAAAAGTGGGTTGCTGGTTAAAAAAGAGGTTCAGGCATTCGAGCGAAGCCAGTGTAAAGCATTATAGCTAAACTTCTCAACTAGTATTCATCAAAGAAAAGATATAGTTTAGGGCAAGTATTCAGTTTCATTCGCCATTTCTTTTCAGGTCAGAGGCTTCTCTTTGAGAACTGGTAGAAGACTCATGACGTTCAGTAAAAAAATACATAATATAATTTATGATGAATAAAATAATATAAAATATGTATTTTGAAATTTGAATTAAAATATTGTAAAGGCAGAAATAGGTCCAAAATAATAATATACAGTGTGCGCTTAGCTTTACAGTGTAGAGTTCCACGAGGCAAATTACTTAGTAAACGAAACATTATATCCTATTACAACTATCAGCGATTCGCTTGTTTTAACGGAATGATGTAATAGATAGATCAAACTATTCTATTGGACGCCTCGTTTGGTGAAATAACCGACTTTAAAAGAAGAGAATCTATTATTATATATAGACAAATTAAATTGAAGCGTCTGTTTGTAATGTCAAAATAACCGCTTTTTCTATTTGTCTGTCGGTCTGTTTGTTCCGGCTAATCTACCAAACGGCTTGGCAGACTTTGTTGAGACTCTCACTGGTAGATAGCTGGTGTTGTAAGAAGTAACTTAGGCTACTTTTATGTTATTACTTTAGAAAATTATAAAAACTGTTTTTTTTTTTAATTTTGACTAACGCCTAGCGAAGTAGGCCGGGTTTGCTAGTAAATATATAAAATTCATCATAATATGCGTAGGTATATATTTTTATCTATCAATTTCGTACCAAAAGTTAGCAAATAAATAAGTCGAATCCGAACGAAGCGAGGTGATCTGTTAGTCTACACTAATAAAAATGGAATTTATTTGAAGTTTGTAAATATGTTGGAACATTATTACACACAGCACCATCTAGTTCCATTTTAAGCTACGAGGCTTGTGTTACGGATACCAGATATTTGATACACTACACATATAACTTTAAATACATATTACACCAAAATCGAGTATCATTTAATGACGCGAAGTAGGTCACGTTACATTACATTCGCTACTATTCAGAGACGCTATTATTAACCAAGAAATTTTTTTTAGATTACATCGAATATATTTTTAAATAACTATGACAAACATTATCTAGGTTTAGAACTTGTATCTAGATAGGTCATCATTAAGAGAGCGAGCTTTTAAAAAGCTCAACGAATTGTAGCCAACATTTTGTCGTCTAAAGTAATTGATGTTTATGTTATACTAGTTTGTCTCGCGGTTTCGTTCATTTGTAGGCATATTTGGATATTTTGTTCGTACTATAATTAAGATGTCCGGCCAATCCCATTGAGAGTAGCCATCTGCGCGAGAGATATTATAGTGCACAAGTGCACTCTCTATTTCTTATCACTCTCCTATTCCGGTGGGACGACTGCTCGACACGACCAGTGAGAGTTAAGGCGCAAGACCGACGGCTTTACTTGCTCTCCGAGGCACGGGGATGAAACACCTCCAACTTCGCAACTCCGGGCTATTACTGAGGCTTACGAAACAGAAAGACTCAATAACTAACCGACCCGGGACTCGAACCCAGGACTTCACCACCGAAGCAGTTACTATAAATATAATAAGAAATTGGTGATACATAAAAAAAGAATGTGACATTTGAGAAATTCCTTCTGATTTTAATGCCGGTTAAAAATGTAATTTGCTCGATTGGGCGTTGCCGGTAAAAATTCCCCGCGCAACCCCGCGCCTCCCGATAATAATTACGCTTGACCAGCGCGCTAGAATTCGCGCGTAGTACGGCACAGTGTAACAACTAACAGCTGTTGCTTTGTTAGGCATGGTTCTATTAGAGGTGTTCGCAACGGCAATATATTGATAAGGCGTTATAATGATAGCATTTTTTATCAACTTATGCAATTATAAAAACGACACTAATAATAATAGAAAAAAGAGTATTTAATACATTGAAAGTTTTATTATAAAGCATTATCTAGTTAAATAAAGTTTATTTAAATATCATAAAAAAATATTTTTTACATAATTAAAATAATTATTATTTATATCTATTATTAATTTATGTGTACAATATGTAGATACAATTTTTATCACTTATAATCACAGTAAATATATATAATTGAACACACCGATTCTCGTCCGATCATCGAAGTTAAGCAACGTCGGGCGCGGTCAGTACTTGGATGGGTGACCGGTGGGCCTGGGAACACCGCGTAACGTTGGCTTTTTGTTTTTAATTTTGTAAAAATTCATTTTATTTCAGTCCTCAAACAATATTGTCATATTAAATATGTTGTTTTATACTTATTGTTTTTATATATGATGTTAAACTTAAAAATATTATATAACGCTGTTAAGTCCTGAATCGCGCTATCGAAATATTCTAACTCGTTGAATATATATACAATGTTGTCGAACGTCCAAGTGTACTCGCTTCGGCAGTACATTTACTAAAATTGATGATCGATACACAAAAAGTGTTTGTAGGTTCACAACTTTCAGTTTCACCAGATAGGAACGAAGTTCTTTATTATAAAAATGTTATTAATTTTAAGTTCTATTAGCGGTATAAAGAAAAAATAAAAATATGTTGTGGCTTCCGGGAAGACGGTGCCTTTTGTGGTGGTGTAGGTTTTTGTGAGTCTGTAGATGTTTGTGTTTGTGAGGTTGATCTGAATTATTAACAAAGTTATGGCTATTTGAAATTTAGGGGGTAATTGGGGGTTTGTCTTATTAAAAAAAATCAGTAGGAACTAAAGTAAAAGTAAAAAAATCATAAAAAATAAATAAAACAGTTATTTGAAACAATAAGACGAAGTCATATTAGGTGTTGTCTTTGATTATATACATGTCTAGATTGAGCAATGCAAACAAACGATGCGCAGAAAACGTCCTCACTTTACGTGATATGTGTGAGTACAGCTCGTGTACTTATTGTAGTCAAACTGTCATGGTGTGTGTGTTTAGGGATACCTGCTCCAAATCTTTATCCAATTTTTTAATATGATGAAGGTTAAATAAAATAATTATTTTTAAAATTTAAATATATAATTTGTAACGATTAAAATATGATAATTACTCCTGAGGATATAAAAAATTACTAGTACTGCAATTTTACGGATTTCATTTCGTCATATGGATTTCATTTATTTTTAATATAGATAGTGGTGAGGGTGATCAAATAAATATTGTCACGAAGATTAGTCAACTACGCAGGATATTTACTATAGTGCACAAATGTACACTAAAACGTGAAATAAAAACTTAAAAAAACGTCTTGATAAAATAACACTAAAACGTAAAAAACACTTTATTGGTAGTTTTCATTGATAATAGATGCTTGGCATCATTAAATAATACATACTCATTTTTGCAATTAGCACCCCGATAAACCTCGAAAATGACACCCTGACCCATGTAATTGTTTAAAAAAAAACCGGATGTCCGCCATCTTGGATTTGAAAATGGACCTCATTTTCGTAATCAGCGCCCTGAGAAACCTCGAAAATGACACCCATGTTATTGTTGAAAAAATCCGGATATCCGCCATCTTGGATTTGAAAATGGATCTCATTTTCGCAATTAGCACCCCGAAAAACCTCGAATATGACACCCGTGTAATTGTTGAAAAAAAACCGGATGTCCGCCATCTTGGATTTAAAAATGGACCTCATTTTCGTAATCAGCACCCCGAGAAACCTCGAAAATGACACCCATGTCATTTTTGAAAAAAACCGGATGTCCGCCATCTTGGATTTGAAAATGGACCTAATTTTCGTAATCAACACCTCGAGAAACCTCGAAAATGACACCCATGTCATTGTTGAAAAAAAACCGGATGTCCGCCATCTTGGATTTGAAAATGGACCTCATTTTCGTAATCAGCACCTCGAGAAACCTCGAAAATGACACCCATGTCATTGTTGAAAAAAAACCGGATGTCCGCCATCTTGGATTTGAAAATGGACCTCATTTTCGTAATCAGCACCTCGAGAAACCTCGAAAATGAAACCCATGTCATTGTTGAAAAAAAACCGGATGTCCGCCATCTTGGATTTGAAAATGGACCTCATTTTCGCAATTAGCACCCCGAAAAACCTCGAAAATGACACCCATGTCATTGTTGAAAATAAATATCGTGAATATAGTTGCAAGTCCTCTAAACTTTTGACTGTTAGCTAACTTCTTCCGTGAGAATTTTGTGTCTCGCGCATCGTAAAATTTCACTCTCATAAATTTTTCATAACGCGCCTAAAGAAGTATAACTTCAACATGAAAGATAAACAGATTAAATTTTATGTTACCTATGGCTCAGTAGACGTAACTTCGTTACAGGTTCGATTTCCAGACTTAGTCCTTATAACTATACAAATAAAGTCTAAATTGAACTATACTAAAATTTTTAAGTAAAAAATTTACAAGTCAATAAGGTCCAAAATACGCCAATTATTTATTTCATTTCAATATAGTTTTAAATACAAATGTTTTAGAGCATAATTTAGCGCACACGACTCGTGACAATTCTGTTCACGAATTAAATAAATAAATTTCTAAATTGGTTCTGCGGTTGCGGAGCAAACAGTCACAGGTCCGTTCAGCACAACGCCTCGTCCCGCACTGATTTACTGGGCGACAGAGGGTGTTCTCTCGCGGCTTACGTGTATGAATTACGTAAAAAAATCATAAAAAATAAATAAAACAGTTATTTGAAAAAATAATCGGAGATCATATTAGGTGTTGTATTATTTAATATGCTGAACGCAATAAAAAAATCTTGTTTTTGATAGTTTACGAGAGAAATGGTATGAAAAATTGTAACAGAGGGTACTTAGCATATTTATTTATGATATTTATGTTGTTTTTTTTAACTTTTTAAGCGGAAGAGATAATGCTGTATATGCTGTAGAATAACATACATTTTTTAAAAATTTTTTCCTATTAAGATTACAGAGAATTCAAATACAAAGAAAGTCCAATTTACATATATCGCCGCCTTAACATTAATTTCTTTTATTACATCTATCGCCTAATACATACCTACCCTACATTTGTCGTTAGATCTTAGACTATTGCGAGCAGAAAGAGGAAAGCGGACAAAGGTTTTATGTTATAATTATCATAGTCCGACTGTTGCAAGAAGAACCGCGGACAAAGCTTTAATGTTATAATTATCATAGCCCGAATATTCCTAGCAGAACCACGGACGATGGTTTTATGTTATGATTATCATAGTCCGACTGTTGCGAGCAGAACCGCACGCAAAGGCTACGGAATCCTAACAAAGCCAAAGAAAAAATAGAACCCTTATAATTTTATAATCTACCTACATTTTTCATTAGAAGTTATTAGAAAACAAGTGTTATGGGATCCGCTTGAAAATTTCTACTATACCTTAAAAATTTCTCTGTTTTTTTACTGTCAGAAAACTACTTATTTCCAGCATGAAACCAATTAGTGTATCGCATTTTTTTTTTAATTTTCATCTTTTGCTGTAAAAAACTCGAACCAGTCTTTATTAATATCTTTTTCGTTTTTAATTTTTGTCACCATTTAAAATAATAAGGACGAAAATATATATATTATTAGGCAAAACTGCGGTAACGAGTATAGTTAAATACCAAATACCGTTAATCTGAACTACGTAACAGATGTAACGATATAACATAACTGAGCTATCTTCGATAAGGCGATTATTCAATGAAAACAAGGTCGTGTACGATAAATCGTTGCGATTGTCAAAATTATTGGTAAAACAATAACTTGTATGAGCTTAACTTCAAACAAAGATAAATACAATATGTATCGTTTCGAATTAAAATGACAAAATTCGATTCTGGATGAACCATGACATAACATGAAACGATATTTCTACCAATATCTATACTTAAAATTATAAATCTGAAGAGTTAGTTTGTTTGATTGTTTGTTTGGTTGAACGCGTTAATCTCAGGAACTACTGGTTCGATTTGAAAAATTCTTTCTGTGTTGGATAGTCCGCTTATCGAGGAAGGCTATAGGCTATATTACATCACGCTACGACCAATCTATACTAATATTATAAAGAAGTAAAGTTTGTGTGTTTGTTAAATTGTAAGGGGTAATCTCGGGATCTACTTAACCGATTTTAAAAATTCTTTCACCAATAGAAAGCCACATTATTGCTGAGTGTCATAGGTTATATACAAAACCGAAAAATAAAAAGACTTTTACGTGGTAGTCCGTTTTGCAAAGTGAATCGAAGAAAAAACGGTCTAATGAAAGCGTTTCTTACGAACGCTGCCTTAACTATGAAAGATATATTTTTGCGTTCTAGAGAAAAGATGTGGAGCTTGAAAATGTCTACAAATAGTTTAAAAAAACTAAAAAACACGCTTTTTATAGAAAACCGAACTAAAAAATAGAAAATAAAATTTTATTTTCAAAAAAGCGTGGGGTGCATGGTGTCATTATCATTTCGATAATATCTTAAAAAGCACCCCACGCTTTTTTTAAAATAAAATTTTATTTTCTATTTTTTAGTTCGGTTTTCTATAAAAAGCGTGTTTTTTAGTTTTTTTAAACTATTATTTATTTTTTACTTTTTCTAGCAAAAATCATATTTTGCAAATTGAAAAATGGAATAATTTTATCAAATTAGTGTATTGTCATCGGTCCTCAATAAATCTACAAAGTTTGAACGAAATCTGGCCGTTTAAAGTGGGTCAAAATCGCGCCCAAAGAAGTCGGTTACAAACAAACATACAAACATACAGGTGAAGCTAATAAAAAGCGTGTAAAAAGTCAACGACAGCATATGTCTAACTTTTATATTTAAATTACAAAAAGTAGTTTTTTTAATATTAGTATAGATAATTTAATTTTTAATATTAATAAAATAATTTAAATTATTTAAACACTCTGTACTAAAAAAGGATTATCAACATTATGCCCAACGAAGTGGGCACGGGTCAGCTAGTAGTAGTGTAAGAAGCGACTAGGGATGAACCCGAGCGAAGCGAGGATGAGTCGCTAGTCGGTGGTGTAGCGGCTAGCATGTACGGTCACACATCCGGAGGTCTTGGGTTCGAGTCCTCTTTCGGGCCAAGTTTAGTTATTGAGTGTTTCTATTTAGTAATCCTCAGTAGTAGCCCGGAAATGGGAAGTTAGCGTTGTATTACCCCCCTGCCTCAGAGAGCACGTTAAGCCGTCTGTTCTGTGCTTTTACTCTCAGTGGTCGTGTAGAGTAGTTGTCTCACCGGAATATGAGAGTGTTAGGAACAGAGAATGCACTTGTGTCTAGGGATTGCAATCCGGAAAACCGGATCCGGTAATCCGGCGGATCCGGCAACATTTCACGGTCACCGGATCCGGTACTAATATACCGGATCCGGCGACCGGATCCGGTGTTACTAATTTTTGGCAAAATAATAGAGCTTTTGCATGAGTTGGTACTTTAAATGCGTAGTGCGTGGTGTTCATGCGTGCGAGTTGGTATCTGACATAAATATAAGACTTGTTTGTTGAAATTCTCGAATACTATAATAATTATAATGGTCTCATCTCTGTAAAGTAAGGTAAATTATATCACATTTTATAAAGTTACTTTATAAATAAAAAGATATTGATCTATCTGTGAAAGTGACATCTAGGAACACTGAGCTACTCACTCGTTACAACGTTAAAATTTTACCTAGTTGCCTACACTAGCCACCGTTACATTTTAATTATTATTTGCTCGTTGTCCAATCTTAACATTGGGTTAGAAAATGCTCCATCCTGAATGACTGATGGATCAACGCACAGCCTAAACTGCTAATCGTAGAGACCTGAATCGTTTAGGGTTTGACCTTGTAGTTTATGACGTAGTTATCGGATTAGAAAGGATTTTCCGAGATTTTATGCCTAAGGGAGTAAAAGACGGGAGCAATGTCTGTATGGTGTGATTCCAATCTACTTCAAATTTTGCATAAAGATACTTTAACAGAATTGATGGAAAATGTGTTTCGTATTTTATTGAAACCCATTGCCTTACGGGGTTAAAAAGGGGTAAGCAGTAATTTGCGGGTAACTTACATCAAAGATGAAATCAATACTTCTTAGTGCTTTTGATTTAAATAACAGTTTATTTTTGCACATGTTTGAAAAACGTAATACTTTTCTCAACAAAGTCAACAAAAAGTTTTTAATAGTAGGCTTAGGTCTATCTACTACTACAACTACGCCAAGAAAACCGAATAACTGATTTAAAGAGTAGTCCTCATAACAAAAGGGATGAAATGGTAAATGGAGAATCAATTTTTGGTATATTATAAGTAAAAGCGTATAGACAAACATATTTTTTGTACTTTTAGTTAGCGAAGCCGCGAGTTCCGCTAGTTTTTTATAAACTACTTACCTATATTAAGTACAATGATACTTGAATAACTTAATAACAGTTCATTTTGAACCAAAAAGGCGAAAATTATATCGATCTGGTCGATGGAAATTCAGCCAGATCCGGCCGGATTGAAAATGACGCCGGATTGCAATCCCTACTTGTGTCTGAGCGTACACTTGTGCACTATAATATC
Organism: Boloria selene; assembly: GCA_905231865.2. Classification (NCBI taxonomy): domain Eukaryota; kingdom Metazoa; phylum Arthropoda; class Insecta; order Lepidoptera; family Nymphalidae; genus Boloria; species Boloria selene. Next base: position 6,610,846 of record HG993158.1, on the reverse strand, counting down.
TCCTGCAATTGGCTAGTCTCAATGAGATTGGCCGCCGGTCGGGAGGACATTATTATATACTAGCTGACACGGCGAACTCTTTTTCGCCAGAATACAAATTACTGATTATAATGATTTCTGACAAATTTTAAAATTATGAAATTTTCAAACATACTTAATAATAGACAAAAATATATAAAAATAGACAAAGTTACGTTTAGCTGTCATTTGAGTTTTGTTATTCCATGTCAGATGCGTTTTTGTTATAACACGTTTTATAGTGACTTGTATTGTCTTTGACGTTTTATGTTACGTCAAACGGGAACGCGGTCGAACGGGATAAAAAGTATCCTATGTCTGTCTCCTGGTTCTAAGCTACCTCCCCGTTCTTGAGTTATAAATAGTGTAACAACACGACTTTCTTTTATATATATAGATACCTGTTTACTGCGATTTGTAGCGTTGTTAGACCGCCCCTGTCGCAAGACGTCGCGGTGGCGGGCTATCAGCTCGAGTACGGTGCGCTTCTCCAGCTCGGTGAAGTTCTTTGAGCGTTCCTTGTGGCCGCGACGCGCACGTATCGCGGACGCACTGCTACGCGTCGACATATCACTCTGGAAATTGTCATTACTATCACTAAATATTATAAAACATAGTCCTCCACCGTGTCTGTCTGTTCGCAATAAATTCAATAACTACATTAATTTTTATGCTGTTTCTACCAATGGAAAGAGTAGTTCTTGAGGAAGGTTTTATTTTAATTATTTGTCAAGTTTTTTGTATACAGTTGACGGCCCATTTGGCGCAATTTGTAGTGCCCCTACTCTCTTACGCCAGCGGTCGCGGGTTCGAGTCTCCCTGGGGGCATTCATTTGTTAAAAACGAATTTTTGTACTCCAGTCATGGGTGTTTATATTTATAATATATATATATTATGTATTTAAAACTTATATACGTGTTGTATATCAACTATCTGGTATCCATAACACAAGCCTCTTAGCTTACCACGGAACTAGATGGCGCTGTGTGTGATAATGTCCCAACATATTTATATTTTATTTACATTCGCTTCGCTCGTGCATAATCTAGGGACGAACCCGAGCAAAGCGAGAGTGAGTCGTTAGTTATTGTTATAAATTAGACCTTATTTACTGTGCCAGCAGGTTGGAAGTTCAAGTACCGTTGGGGGCATTCATTTTACGACCACGAATGTTTGTACTCTTGTATATATTTTAATATGTAGTATGTACCTACTTATATTAAATGTTATATATGTATAGTGTATCAACTATCTACTATCCGAAACTTCGTAGCTTCCGTGACAAATAGTTTATAGTAATCATACTTACTAAACGAATGCCTCCAGCGGGACTCGAACCGCAGGCACATTATGTAGGGTCACAACAAACTGAGGCAATCGTGTCGTCAAATACGTTTCATATACGTTGGTTCGTTGAAGCTAAACTATTTCCGAAACATTACAACATTAAACTATTCAATCATGAAAATCTGTTAAAGTCAACACTGTTCACTTCACTCCACTTGTCGCACTTTGTAGATAACACCCTATAGCCCTCTTAGCAGGTCATCTGATTTACAGAGACCCTTTGTTAACACCGACATAAATAAATAAATATATTGGGACATTATTACAAACAGCGCCATGTATTTCCGTGGTAAGCTACGAGGCTTGTGTTACGGATACCAGATGGTTGATATACTACATATATAAGTTTAAATACATACATATTATAAATAATCACCACCAAACACCCATGACTGGAGTACAAACATCCGAGTTTAACAAATGAATGCCCCCAGCGGGCTCGAACACGCGACCGCTGGGCGCTGTCACAAGAAAGTAGATTCACTACGAACTGCGCCAAACGTGTCGAATTTTATACATTTAATAAAATTCTAAACCAAAATAAAATTCTACCTAAAAATTACTGAAATAAATTCATTATTATTTTATAGAGAGGAGACGAATCTATAGTTAATAGTATAACTAGCTGTTTAACTAGTTGTTTAATAACGATTCACGATAAAGTCACTGTACAGATTTAAATTAAATTTGGTATGTTTACAGCTGGTTATCCAGGTCATCATATAAGGTACATTTCACTGTAGGAAAATATTTCATTTCTGTGATATTTTCGTGCCACAGTGTTAACAAATAACAACGTACCGTTGTAGTCTGCATATTCTCGAATATTGTAAAATAATGCAAACTTATCAACTATTTGTTAATCAAATTATTTAAAATTATTATACAACGTAAAACTCTCCAAAACAAACCAAAATTAGCCAGATTTCTAGGAATTTATCTGTTTTTTTCTTATTTGATCTAAATAAGATCCTAGTCACTAATACGCCTAAACTTGAGAGATTTACTAGAAGAATTTTCTTACCCATGACTTCAACAATAGATCCACCAAATTTTAACTTATCACCGGTATTGCACACATTTACAAATATTTAACTACTATAATTATAAAATTAACGACCTTCCAAATTTATTTACAAAGATAACAAGTCAGTTAGTTAGTCAGTATAAAAAAGAGAGTTCAAACATCAAAATCAACTTACAACATTCGCGAAAACCAAACACTGTCGAAACATGTCACACCTCCTCCGTATACTAAAGTTATATCGCGAGATTAATTCCAACTGATAATAATTAATTATTAAACTATACATAAAAATGGCTGTTACAGCTTAATTAAACATTCATAGGCGTAGCAACATAGCGGCTTTTGCGACAGGCAAAAAATAAGAGATAAACAACTGGTGGTACTGAGCGTCTCAATCGTCCTGATTGGATGATATTTCTTAATTTCTTGACCGACTTTAAAAAATACTAGTACTAGTATTAATCTAATAAATATACTAGCAATTCCTGCGTTTCCGCCCGCGTTTATTACTATTAAAAATAGGGATTGGTGGTAGAAGGATGAAAATTTAGGGTTTTAAGTACTTTTTGTTGCCAAATCATAAAAAATACGTAGGTCTAAAAAATTAAAAATAAAATATCTGGAGAGTGCCATCCTTATCACCCAGGGGAATTCAAAAAAGCCTACGACCTATTCTCAGACCTACCAAATTATACTTTTAATTATACACAAAAAAATAAAAATCGGTCAAGCCGTTTCGGAGCAATTCGATAACAAATACTGTGACACGAGATTTTTATATATTAGAGATTATATCTACATCTTTCACGACATGTTTTACTTAGTTTGTAGTGACACTACTTGCTGCGCCATTTGCTTCGGGTTCGATTCCCGATTGGAGCACACATTTCAGCAGTAACTTCTATACGTAATAATTTAAATAAATAAAGTATTGTAATATAATAATATTTCGTATATATAAAAAAACCGTTATTTAGTCAGTAATCATTACTTATCTTTACGATTAATTAGCGACTCTTTCGCTTTGCTCGAGTTCGCGCCACGAGTTAATTATGACATTTTAATAGAAAATAAACAGTTTTGAACTTTTCAATTTTACAGATATTTTTTGAGGTTTTATTATTTTTTATAGCAAAATCACCCAAAACAAAAAAAAGTATTATTCAAATCGGTCCAGCCATTTTCTAGTTTTAGCGTCTCGCTAAACTAAACTTTAACTTCTATTTCAATCCACATTAATACCCAATTTTCTTACAATCTAGATACTAATAACATACAAAAGAAATCATTTGGAAGATATTTCAATTCACGGATAAAAAGTCTTTATTTTTACATAAAAAAATAAAAAAAAATATTATATTGCCAACATACAAACTTACAACTTGTAAGTTACAAGCGACTTTTTACCGATAAGGCCTCATTGTTACGAATTTGACCGACTTTAGAAAGGAGGGTTTATTTAATTAATTTGTATATTTTTAATTATTATATTTTAAAAAAAAGAGTTTAAGAAAAGCTACACCTAAGAGCAGATTTTATAAATAAACAAAAAAAGAATTAATTTCGAATCAAAGTACGAAGTTATTATTTTCACTAAATACATATAAAAATATATACGGTACTTACATCAAAAATCATTTTTTTTCTGTCTATCTGTTTGTTCCAACTTATCTCTGAAACGGCTGAACCAATTTTGACAGGACTTACACTCGCAGATAGCTAATGTTATAAGGAGTAACTTAGGCTACATTTAATTATTCAAAAATTATAAAAACCGTTAATTTATTTTAACTAACACGCAAATCGGGCCGGGTTTGCTAATTAGACTATACACATTACACTTATTACTTTCGAATGGAATGTGAGCGTCTAATCGTCAAATAAGAAAAATCTAATCTATGTCCGTTAAAACGGTTAGTGACATTAATTTACTAGAGCTCGATGAGAATATAAAACGTAAGTAGTTCGCACGACAAGTAAAATATTTGCATTAATATGTAATTAGGCAATGCTTAACTTGCCGTTGGTTCAAATCCCGCACGAAGCAAATTACTTTTTTTTTTATGGTAAAAAGGGGGCAAACGGGCAGGAGGCTCACCTGATGGGAAGTGATCACCTCCGCCCATGGACATCTGCAAGTCAGGTTAGCAGATGCGCTGCCGGCCTTACAGGAAAGGAAGGGATGGATGAGGGAGGGTAGTGGGAGAGAGGGGGGAACGAAGGCGGAGGATGAAGGGAAGAGGGAGGGGGGAAGGAGTGGGCCTCCCGGACTCTCACTCACCGGACGAAACGCGACAGCATAGCTGCCACTTCACGCCGGGCGGTCTTCTGTGAGAGAGTGGTACTAATGAACTATACGGGGCGTGCCGGCCCATTTGGTTGCTACCCGAAGGTAACAAGCATGGCACTACCACTTTAAACTTATTATATTGTTGCATTATAGACTAGTTATTGCTTATGTCTCCGTCTGCGTTTCTATTAGGCCCATAATCAGAGAGCAGAAAGCTTGTTATGTAGCTTATAGTTAACTAGTGTGCGTGTGTATTTATTCTGTGTAAAAAATAGAAGTATTCTGGGATTCTTAGGGTTATGATGGATAGTAACAATACTAAGGTTTCCGATACAAAAAAAAATCAAAAGGATTTGAAAAATTATGCTCATGGCAGTGACAAAGGTCTTAAGAGCTTAATTAAGGTCTTAATTGTCAATTTTTGATGAGGATGATTTTAAATTTATAATTACAAAAAAATAGTTTTTTTGTCGAGTTATTAGATATTATTCCGCAGTGAAAATTATCTTATATATGTTGACTCGAAAACCAGCTCTCATTAAACCAAATATCATCTGTCAAAATCAGTCCAGTTGTTTTAATCCAAAGACACATAGAAAATCTCAAACTTTTATTATACATAGAATACAACTAGCGATTCATCCTCGCTTCGCTCGGGTTCGGCCGTAGATTTACCGCGAGCTAAGCCGCGGGTTCCTCTAGTAAACATAAATAAAATAAATAAAATTTCTAAAATAAAAGTAGCCTAAGTTACTCCTTATAACATTAGCTATCTGCGAGTGAAAGTCCCGTCAAAATCGGTCCAGCCGTTTCAGAGGTTGGCCGGAACATACAGACAGACAGACGAATAGACACAAAATTTAAAAAAAAATAATTCTTTGATATTAGTACCGTTTAAACTTTCATATGCATTTAGTGAAAAGCTGTCAATTTGAAATGAAAAAACCGACACTCCAATTTTATTTATATATGTATAAATAAATATGAAATGAAAAAGATATTTATCACTTCATATACGAACCACTTAGAACTAGATCGTTAAGTCATCAAGTTTGTTATCAATATCAATCAACCTATAGCTGAGTAGTTTTCATACTATTTGGAGATTTCTATACGTTCCCAAATGATATAACCTGTTAACTGGTAGTACTAAACTCACAACTGGTTTCGTCAAGGATATTGTTAGACTAGATCTTATTTAAAGTTTAAAATGCAAAGTTTTTGAGACAGCGAGGATTTTTGATTCCAAATATGTATTCTAAATTAGTGTTCTATTTTCCTCTTTAAATGTTTAAGAAACAAAATACTACCTACTCCCAGATATCTTTAAGAAAAAAGATATAAATAAAATTTGTAAAATATAACATCCTCCTTTTTTGAAGTCGGTTAAAAAGTAGCCTAAGTTACGCCTTATAAGATTAGCTATCTGCGATTGAAAGTCCCGTCAAAATCGGTCAAGCCGTATCAGAGATTAGCCGGAACAAACAGACAGACAGACTAGAACTGTTCATTTGAAAAAAACAGACACTTTAATATTATTTATATGTATAAACTATAAATGTATAGACTAGCGACTCGCCCTCGCTTCGCTCTTCATCGTCCCTAGATTTAGCGAGAGCTAAGCCGCGGGTTCCGCTAGTATATTACATTATATAAACCTTCCTCTTGAATCACTTCATCTATTTAAAAAATCGCATCAAAATCCGTTGCGTAGTTTTAAAGATCTAATCATACATAGGGACAGACACACAACGGGAAGCGATTTTATTTTATACTATGTAATGATAACTTTAAATACAAACACCTATAACTTGAGTACAAGCATAAGTGTTAAACAAAGAAAATACTCCCAGTTGAACTCGAACCCGCGACCGCTAGTACAGCTAGTAAGGTCACTACAAACTGAGCCAATCGTGTCATCAAAATTTAATAAAAAGCGTGCAATGCTACGGGAAAACACTAGTATGTTATAAACGTAGCAGATGCCTTAAGAGGCAATAACCTATTCAAAAATTGATTTATGTGTGTGCTCTAGTTTTGACATTCTTTTATATTATATGGTAGAGGACGTAATCTATACTAATATTATAAAGAGGAAAGATTTGTATGTAAGTATGTTTGTAACGAATTGGCTTGAAAAGTACTGGACTGATTTTAAAAGTTCTTTCAGCATTTGAATGCTACATTATTACTGATTAATATAGGTTATTTTAATTGCAAGAAAAAGGAAATAAGGATCCCTACTAAAACTACAATAACAGGAGAGAAGGAGTGGAGGATCGAATAAAGCTTAGTAGCGATTAAAAAAATGAACGCGGGCGAAGCCGCGCGTATTGCTAGTATATTATATGGTAGAGGACGTAATAACTTATAAGGGAGTGGTACCCGTTGTTTAGATATTCATGAGATTTTTAGTATCTCGTATTACACTTGGAGCAAACCAAATGAAACCTAATCATGGATGACGATTTTAACCTACTACCAATCTAGATATATAAATAAAATTGAAGCGTATGTTTGAAACTTCAAATTGTTGAGACATTATTACACACAGCGCCATCTAGTTTCGTGGCAAGCTACTAAGGAAGCTTGTGTTACGGATACTAGGTAGTTGATATACTACATATATAACTTTTAAATACATATTATAAATATAAACACCAATGACTGGAGTACAAACATCAGAGTTTAACAAATGAATGACCCCAGCGGGACTCGAACCCGCGACCGCTGGCGCAATATAGTAAGGTCACTACAAACTGCGCCAATCGTGTCGTCATTAACAGCTTTTAACTAAATGCATATATATCTTTATATATAAAAATATACTTCTGTGCGTATGTAATGGAACTCCTTCTAAACGACTGGACCGATTTTGATAAAAAGTTTTGTGTGTGTTCGAGTGGATTCGAGAATGGTTTAGATTCACAATTCGGTCCACAACAAAATGTTTTTTTAAAATTAGTTATTTATACATTTAAACAATAGATGACACGCTTAATTATAAATAAGTCGTTGCTAAGCAACGTTGTTTTGCGCATGCGTACTAAAACATTTCACCGGGAGCAAAAGCTTATAAAAATTTTCTATGTGTACAGGACAACGTCTGTATCGGGTCCGCTAATGAGAATATAAATATTAAGTTCAAAATATTTTATTCAGCATAAAATGATTACAACTTTTTACTGAACGTCATAAGTCTTGTACCAGTTCGGAAAGAAGCTTCTGACTTGAGAACAACTTTACTAATACTATTTATCTGTATTTTGTTTACAAATTAAAATAAAATAAACATTATTATATAGGGTTGAAATAGCATAATATCCTTTAGCACACAAACGTTCTTTCACAATTATTTAAAATTGGCAATAGAAGCTTTTTGAACGTTTTCTGGGATCCTGTTGTAACAGCGCTCGTATTATAAAAAGAGAGTCCTTCGCAACGAATGTCTATCGGTCTGTTCGCGATAAACTCAAAAACTACTCCACCGATTTTCATAATGTTTTCACCAATGGATAGAGCGGTTCTTGAGGAAGATTTTAGTATATAATTTGTCAAGTTTTGCATACATTTACGCTAAATCGCGCTAGTTGTCCATAAAAGGAATTACTGACTCGGCGTAAGCGAGTCACAAGCATTACAAGTTCCAAAGGGATTAAGGAGGCCAAGTTGTGGCCTTGATGCCTCTCCTTGAAGTAGCTACATAGCGATGATAGCTGATTAATTATTCGAGTTACTTTTTACTACAGAAAAATACCTAATTTCTGAGTAATCTATACTAACAGTTAAAACGTATTCTCTAGTAATATATAAAATCTACCAATTAGGTTTCCAGTCTTTAGAATGCGAGCGGATCCGCGGGATATGCTAGTCTAACACATCACTTATACGGTTCTGCATTATGTATAACTTGACTAGTGGCATTTAGACGGCATTCCAATACAAAATGGCGAAAAAGAATGACAAAAAGCATCTACACCCACGGATTTTGCATATTGACAAAGTTAGCTCGCGAATTCTAATTATGTAACCGTCCCACTACAGTTTTATTAGAAAAAATATTATTAACTTGTCTTCATATTTTCGGACTTACGTACTAAGTGCGCTTGTATTGTGGATATTCTTAAAAGTGTTGAATAATATTTAAAGAAGAACTAAATAATTACAAATAAAACTATCTTTTCAGATTTTTTCGCGAGTCATTTTGATTTTTGGTTCCCGCCGTTTCAAGCAATCATGGCCACGGGAGAGTTTCTCCAGGATTCACGTCGGAAACCAAAAATCAAAATAAATCCGCGACAAAATCAGAAAAGATAGTTTCATTTATAATTTCAAATATTCGCGTAACCAAGAAAGTATTATGAGAATTAAATAATTTTTAGGATTGGTCGATACTTCCATAGATGTCAAAAGTAGTAGTACTATGCTGCTTACTTCGTAATGCTGAAATGACTCGACCGATTTTGATGAGTAGGTGCACTGATATACAGATTTCGACGACACGTTTGGCTGCTTTCTGAGCCAGCAGTCGCGAGTTCGAGTCCCGCTAGGGGCATTCATTTGTTGAGCACGATTGTTTCTTTTTTCTTTATTTGTCTATCTAAATCTAAATTTGTAGGTTTGTATGCAGAGAGTACTATATCTCTGAAACTCTTTAGGCAACCTTATTTACCATCGAGTGCTATAATCATTTTATACTTCGAAAGTGTGTATACATCAGGAAATCATAATAACTTTATTTGAAGTCGGATTACAACAATTTGAGTCATTCGCGCTGCGTTTTTTTGAGATAAATGCAAAAGCTGTGTTTTCAGAAAAGACAGTTATTTAAGCCTTCCTTAGAAACAAAGTTTGATACAAATCGTTAGAGCTGTTTTTGAGATATGCGAAATAAATGTATACAATATACATATAGAAATAAACAAATGTTGCTAATCTAATACTATAAGATAAATATGTTGGGACATTACACACATCGCCATTTAGCTTTATGGTAAGATACGAGGCTCGTGTTACGAATACCAGATAGTTGATATACTACATATATAAGTTTAAATACATACATATTATAAATATAAACACCCATGACTGGAGTACAAACATTCGTGCATAACAAATGACGCCCCAGCGGGAGTCGAACCCGCGACTGCTGGCACAGTAAATACATACAGTACAAACTGAGCCAAACGTGTCGTGAAAAAGATAAGATATAAAAATATCTTAAATTGTATTTTGCGAATACAAACAAAGAAACATGCATACAGAAAATTCTTTTATCGATTAGATATTATTACATATCAGTAGGATATAAATAAAATTGAAGCGTCTGGTTTGTTATTTCAAATTAACAGCTTTTCACTAAATGAATATCCCTACTAATAATAATAATAATGTTCTCCGACCGATTCCGGCCAAGGCGGTCAATCTCATTGAGACTGGCCAACTGCGCAGGAGATATTATAGTGCACAAGTGTATGCGCAGACACAAGTGCACTCTCTATTCCTATCACTCTCATACTCCGGTGGGACGACTGTTCGACACGACCAGTGAGAGCTAAGGCGCAGAGCCGACGGCTTTAGGTGCTCTCCGAGGCACGGGGGTGACTCACCGCCAACTTCCCTACTCCGGGCTATTACTGAGCTTACTAAACAGAAAGACTCAATAATTAAACTTGACCCGACCTGGGACTCGAACCCAGGACCTCTCGATGTATGACCGTACATGCTAGCCACTACACCACCGATGCTATCCCTACTAATATTATAAATGTGAATGTAAGTTTGTTTGTTACGCTTTCACGCGAAAACTACTCAACCGATCATCATGAAACTTTGTACACATATTCTTGGAGGTATTAGAAGTAACATAGGATACTTTTTATTAAAAAAATATTTTTTACGAAAAATTAAAAAAATAACAATGGGTTCTGAAATAGCTAGAGTAATTTTGAAGAAACTTTCAGGCATCCTACAGATCAACCCAATGAGGTTGATTAGCAATTAAATAATGAACGCGGGCGAAGCCGCGGGTAAAGCTAGTGAAAGTATAAGCGGTACTAACAAAAATGTTGTCTGTCTGTTTATTTCGGGTAATGATATATATAATATAATCTCAGAAACGGCTGGACCGATTCTGACTGAAATTAGTATGAATGCACACATATACTTGTTTCTTGATAATACCAAACCAGACTGAGATCGGATCGAGAACGAATTACTGTAAACGGCATTATAGTGAGGATCGGGCCTTATCGTGACCTAGTGGTAAAGTGACAAATCTATATTTATACTAATATTATAAAGTGGAAAGGTTTGTATGTAAGTATGTTTGTCACGAATTGGCTCAAAAAGTACTGGACCGATTTTAAAAATTCTTTCAGCATTTGAATGTTACATTATCACTGATTATTATAGGCTATTTTAATTGCAAGAAAAACATAAGGATCTCTACTAAAACTACAATAATGTTACCCAAGGTGTAAAAAAGCCTATAAAATATCTTTCATCGCATGCGCTGCGAAAACTATTGATAATAGAACAAATAAATGTTCCACAATATTAAAGAACATATCAATATCGATTTTGACGGAACTTTCTGTTTAACTTAGGCTACTTTTATGTTATTATAAAACTTAATTTATTTTAACTTACGCCTTAGTCGAGGAATATAGTAAATGATACAAATTATATTAACCTTTATATGCCAAATGCTTTATACATATTCATACTGCGTTTTATTTTGAACGAGAAACGATTTTTTTTGCTTAATATTTTCTAAGGTTTCCCGCAAACGAAGTTGATCAGTTAATGATTGTGAAAACTTCCGAGTTTTTGGACGTACTTAGAGTTGTAGGTATTCAGTTAGTGAAGAAGATAGTTCGTGAAAATAAAGTAAAAAAAATGTGTCATCAAAAATTGAAGAAGGTTATATAAAAATATTTTTTTTATTGGTAACATTAAAGCTTGTCAAAAAATAAATAGATAAACAAGTAATATAATAACAAAAAAAGCAAATGGGTAATTAATTATATAAGTATTATAGAAATGAACACGAAAAGAAAGCGTTTTTCATTTTTTTTTTGTTTTTAGTTACTTATAAAAATTAGTTTATTTATTAGTATATTAATTAGTTTAATTATAAAAATTAAAAACAATAAACAACAAAAATCCTTAAAAAAATCATCGTCTGTAGTAGGCTTTATTTTGTGAAGATTCTTCATAATATTATTATCATTCTTTTGTGTCTGAGCATATATTAAAGTTAACGAGCGCGCTTATAAATTTACGTCAAATATGTATATCTGCAGTAAAGTTCAATTATTTAAATATTTATATACATAACTAGCGACACACCCCCGCTTCGCTCGAATTCGTCGCTAGGTTTAGCGTCAGCGAAGCCACGCTAGTTCACACGCAAGATCTGCTAGTTAAAATAAATAAAATTTCTACCTCCTCCTTTGAAGTCGGTTAAAAAGTAGCCTAAATTACATCTTATAACATTAGCTATGTCTGATCGCAAGTCCCGTCAAAATCGGTCCAGCCGTTCCAGAGATTAGCTGGAATAAACAGACAACAGAGAAAACATTTAAAAATTGGTTTTTGTTGCTAGTATCGTATATATACTTTTAATTTGAAATTGAAAACAGACACTCCAATCTATACTAATATTATAAAGCTGAAGAGTTTGTTTGATTGAACGTGCTAATCTCAGGAACTACTGGTCCGAATTGAAAAATTGTTTTTGTGTTGGATAGTCTGTTTATCGAGGAAGGCTATAGCTTATATTACATCACGCTCGCGCTTCGACCAATAGGAGCATCAATAAAAAATGTTGCAAAAACGGGAGAAAAATATTTCTTTAGAACGCGAGCGGAGCCGCGGAAAAGGCTAGTATACTATATATAATTTTAATTTTTTTATAACTCTATTTACACACAGGTTACAATGAATTGAACTTTTTTTTTATGGTAAAAAGGGGGCAAACGGGCAGGAGGCTCACCTGATAGTAAGTGATCACCTCCGCCCATGGAACAACACTGCAGGGCTAGCAGATGCGTTGCCGGCCTTTCAGGAAAGGGAAGGAGGGAGCCCTCCTCCCTCCTTCCCAGGGAGGAGGGAGAGAAGAGGGAGGGGGACGAAGACGGAGGATGTAGGGAAGAGGGAGGGAGGGAGAGGGAGGAGGGAAGGAAAGTGGGCCTCCCGGACTCTCACTCACCGGACGAAACGCGACAACATAGCTGCCACTTCACGCCGGTCTTCTGTGAGAGAGTGGTCACCCACGCGTTAAAAAATACAATGGAAAGAAACTTATTATTTTGTTTACCAACCTATAAAAACGCTAAGTAGGCAGACACAGCGACAAGAAATGCCGTTACAACTATAGTAATCTATTCAAAGAAATTGATTCTATATCATAATATATATTCTATTTATAGATTCATCTACGGTAAAATAAGCTTATAAATTAGCGAAAAGGCGAGTTAAAGCGAGGGCGAGTCGGTAGGTATAAGTGAAGTTGCAGTTGCGTCTATACTAATATTATAAAGAGAAAAGATTTGTATGTAAGTATGTTTGTAACGTATTGGCTCAAAAAGTACTGGACCGATTTTAAAAATTCTTTCACCATTTGAATGCTACATTATCACTGATTAATTTAGGCTATTTTAATTGCAAGAAAAAATAAGGATCCCTACTAAAACTACAATAACAGGAGAGGAGGAGGAGTGCACGCCGCACATAATTATGAAATAGGTAGCCGCTCGGCTCAGGAGTATATTAAAGCTGGAGTAATTTTGGAGAATTTTCGACCCAGCGAGTGATCGAAAGAAGTTTAGTAGCAGGCGAAGCCGCGCGTATTGCTAGTTAATTATAAGTGAACTTGCAGTTGCTAACTAGTCTTTCAATTCAACCAAAGCTTTCGCGAATCATTCGAACTTGCTTTTTAACTTAAATAGAGCGTTATGTATAACACGTTCACAACACGTTAATTTTATAACGAATGTATCGAAACCAGTTATTTTAAATGTTAGCTTTAAAGGCCGTCCTGTTTGTTCTCACTGGCAAAAAATCTCATCTAGTTCTAATGTACTCGAAATAATATGTAACTTTCTATCCTTTATATTGTTTTAAATAAATAAATAATAAATGTGTTGGGGCATTATTACAACAGCGCCATCTAGTGGTAAGCTACGAGGCTTGTGTTACGGATACTAGATAGTTGATATACTACACATATATAAATTTTAAATAAATACATATTATAAATATAAACACCCATGACTAGAGTACAAAAACATTCTTGCTCAGCAAATGAATGCCCCCAGCGGGATTCGAACCCGCAACCGCCGGCGCAGAAAGTAGGGTCACTACGAACAGATCTCTAAACCGTCTTTTTTATTTTTATGTTGTTTAAAAACAGATTTAATTTGTAGTTAAAATATTTTAATAGTAGATAACAAATGAAAGCCATTAATATAGTATGCTTAGAATAATAACGTATAGAAGGTGAGTAGGCCCAAGCGAATTGAAGACATTTCAATTCAGCCTTTAGGCCGAATATTATTTAAAAATGACTTTTTGTGCAGTGAAATTGTATCACAACGGGTCTCATAATTAAAATAAAAAAAAAGATAATCACCTTTTACAGGTAAATACTATTTGGAAGACTTATTCATTCTAACGCTGCTTCAATATTGAGCGGAATTATGTATGAACCTAATATTGTTCTATTATGTTTTTTTTGTTCTGACTGGCAAAAAAACTGATTCACTTCAAGTTTACTGGAAATATCTAGCTTTCTATCTTATTTTTTGCTTTTAACAGTCTTTTTTATTATTATTTTTTAAATAGATCTGTTTTAAACAAAAAAAAATTAAACAGAAAAAAATCAGTTTTAATAATATTACTATAGTAGTTGAATTGAAAGGCGATAATTGCTGAATTTGCTGTGAAATTATTAGGTCTACTAACCAACTCCTGGCTCGATCACCAGAAAAGATCAATTCTATCACGTGAGCTTGGAACCGATAGATCAATTAGAAGTAGATTTATACCGACTTCTAAAAGATAAAATAAGTAAAATAAGAGCGAGCGAGTAAAACTTATTACGTATTTATGGAGCTATTAAAGAAAATAAAAAATACATAAAAACAGATTATTTAACTTATTTAATCAGAGTTTTAATTGTTTAACCTATATTTTTTGCTGCTTGCTCTAATATGATGTTAACCACAACAGTAAAAAAAATATTATAAGGAAGAGGTAACATTACATTACTTCTTTTTTTCGATGTTGGTTACAAATGATTAGATTGCATGAGAAAGAGTGTATCGAAACATAAACTTCGCGCATTTAGACAGAAGCTACTAGCTGGCGATCGTAAAACCTCGATTTTAAGCATATTAAGCGTATTAGGTGATAATATGGACATAGTCCGAGAGCCAACTGTTGAAAAGTCCTATTGATCATGCCTATATGAACCATTTTTAGATTTGGATAATTTTATTCACAAGTTTGTTTTTCTTCTTGTCATATCTTATCTGTGTACTAAATTTTATTAATATCAACCCAATTTTTTAAGTGAAGGAGTAAAAAACGCAGAAAAGTTTAGTCCCAATAGTATAAATTTCACCAAAATGTTTCAATGAATAAAATAAGCTACACTTACCTTTAATGCGTCAGTAAATATGTAAAGATATCAGTTCAGACCAACAATTGATTTTAACCAATATTTAAACTTTTAGGCCCAATTTCACCAATGATGTCGTTATCCAAGAATAACTATGCCAGGTATAAAATTATTCGCTGCATTTACTCTCAGAATAACTCGTAGTACGTTTCACTGCTTTGTAAAGACAAAATGTTAATCCTAGTATAACTATTCTTAGATTAATGTTTTTTTTTTACCTGTGGCACATTGAATGAGAATTGAATGTAAATGCAGTCAAATTAAATAGACTTGTCATTATCTCAGTACAGTATAGCATAACAGGACATTTTTAATTTAGTCGTCACTTTGAACTTATGTCAATGTGTCAGTGCTATTTTTCAAGTTAATTTCGTTTAGTTTGCTATGTGTTTTTTTTAAATTATAATAAATTAAATAATAATTAATAATTAATTTAATTAATAATTAATTTAATTTAATAATAAATTGTATGCTGCTGCTTTAGATAAACCACTTTTAACACCAACATTCTTTAAACCACCTTGGACGTCTCAAAATAAAATAGTTATCTTCACTATCGCTTTCGCTGTCCGATAAAATTCTTCTCAAACGCTGCATTTTAATAATATTTTCTCCTAATTACAATTCAATGTGCAAAAATATGAATCAACAGTTTACTGACATAAAATTTGACACCATTTTGATTTTATCTGAGGAATAAGCCGGTTATTCTTTCAAAATTGGCGGTATAAGAGTTACTCTCGTATAGCTTTGTTATACTCAGGATAAGTAGTTGGTGAAATGAAAGCATGGTTATCTTAGAGTTAATAACAGCTTTATCCTAGGAATAATAGTTATTCTACTTTGGTGAAATCGGGCCTTAGAATTATTAAAAAGTAACAAATTGACACTTATTATTTATTCAGATCCCGGCGTCTTTTGATCAGTCTGCTCTCGGACTAATCAATAACTGTTTTTTGCGCTTAACGATAGAAAATAAAATATTTGCAACGTATTTTTATCACTTAAACTAGTTTAAATATCATCGTAAAATTAACCGATATGGGAAATAAATCTAAGACATTCCCACGCGAAATGGCATGACTTGTTCATTTTTAATTTTATGTATACTAAAACTTAATAATATTAATGTTAAATTAAAATATTTAATAATTATTAATACTTTCTAAAGTTACCTAATAATTTTATAAATATCGTGAATATTTGACATCTATACATATAAATAAAATTGAAGTGTCTGTTTTTAATTTCAAATTAACAACTTTTTACTAAATGCATATGAAAGACGTATATTACAGTAACATCAATAACCAATTTTTTCAGTCTGTCTGTTTGTTTGTTCCGGTTAATATCTGAAACAGCCTTCGAATGGGACTTTCACTAGCTAATAGCTAATGTTATAAGGATTAAGGAGTAACTTATACTACTTTTATTTTCGAAATTTTATATATTTTTAATTACGGGCGGATTTTTGTGCTACAAACTTTAAATTTGGCAGGGAGCATTATAGACGAACCCAAGTGAAGCGAGGGTGAGTTGCCAGTCTATTTAATAAAAGTCTAAGTAGTATTAATTTTGTTTTTTTGAAAAATCTTTTTGAAATAGTAATTATTATCGATACAAAGGCCGAATCTACACTTTTTAGAATTTTTGTCCGTCTGTCTTTACAGATATTTACGCATCACAAGGACACCACTGGATAGATTCTGATCATATTCGTAAGTTATAATAATAGCTGGTTATTCTACTTGTAAGCCTATAAGATCATTTTTCTGCGGGAAAAATCTTACCCTGAGAACGTTTGTGTACTAAAGGCTCTTATTCGATAATGATTTTTTAGAATACATTACGCCTTGGGAATGATGTGATCGCCGTCAGGCTGTTTCAACATATAGAATTATTGTTAATTAGCAATTTAATTTGAAAAAGAGAGACAAAAAAAAATATTAGTCCCGCTGCGTTTCTTTCGCTAGATCTTCTCGGGTCAGAGGTTTCTTCTTTCCGAACTGGTGGTAGACTCGTCACGTTCAATAAGAAATTGTAACAATTTTTATGCTGAACAAAATATTTTTATTTGATTGAATGAATTCAATATTCTTACATTACATACGTATTACTGTACCGTACCGTTATAAAGTATGTAAGAGCGAACTCGAAGTAAGCGAGAAAACAATTTCGTTCCGATTTTTCGAGGTTTCTTATTTTAATTATCTTTTGGGATCTTTTGCAGTTTTATCTAAATTTTTAATTCCTGACGTTTTAACTTTTTAACAATAATCAATGTCACGGGAGAGACTAAGGTTTTATACAAATAAACAAAGAATTCCCCCTCCGCTTTTATATGTCTCAAATAGGTTATAATATTTAGTTGTTTTTTTTTCAATACCCAGAATGCTTTAACACAACTCACACTTGACATAATTTTCGCAAAATACTTAATGCATCTATTAATTTTTTTAGTAAGTATACACTAAAATATATACAAGAAGTTAGTGCATAAATAAATAAATAATAAATATGTTGGGACATTTTTACGCACAGAGCCATCTAATTCCGTGGTAAGTTACGAAGGAAGCTTGTGTTACGGATACCAGATAGACGATAGTTGATATACTACATATATAAGTTTAAATACATACATATTATAAATATAAACACCAATGACTTGACTACAAACATCCGAGTTTAACAAATGAATGCCCCCAGCGGGACTAAAATCCGCGACCGCTGGCGCAAGAAAGTAGGGTCACTACAAACTGCGCCAAACGTACCGTCAAGTTTTTATAACTAAAACTAATACTGAGACTGAACACGTGCAAAAATATTTCTGCATAGTTTTAAGGTAATGTCCAGAAATTAAGATAAGTGTTGATAACATCAATACACACCGAATTGATTTTTATTAACGCGCTTTTAATGTTTGGGCGTTTGGCGGTTTGCAGTTACTCTACTTGCTGTGTCAGTGGTAGCGGGTTCGTGTCACGTTGGGGCTTCATTAGTGTGACATATAACTGTGAAATATACCACAAGCCTCGTAGCTTCTGCTATATGCCGGTGAAATTCCCACCAAAATCAGTCCAGTGTTTGGAGTAAAACCGTAAAAATAGACAAAATCGTGTTTTTTTTACGATTAGTATCGTATGCAATTACGTAATTCAAAGCTGTCATTTTGACATTACAAATAGACATTTTTTATTTATCTGTATAAATGAAATTTTAAGTACAACAGTGTTTTGTACATCAAGCTTTAATTATATTATTCAAATGTTATTGTTAATTTATAAATAATTGTTAACATCATCGATAAATTTAAT
The DNA here is from genome assembly GCA_905231865.2 of Boloria selene. Classification (NCBI taxonomy): domain Eukaryota; kingdom Metazoa; phylum Arthropoda; class Insecta; order Lepidoptera; family Nymphalidae; genus Boloria; species Boloria selene. The sequence goes on along the minus strand of HG993158.1, from coordinate 6,592,162 downwards.
AAGTAATTAATATGTACCATGAATATTTTACGGAACCAGATCGATGATAGCCCGCCTTTTTTTCTCGAAAACATAGGTCTCTATTAATACCACATAAAACTAAATTAACTCATCTAGTTACTCCTTCGGTTTCCTTTGAGAACTGCTTTCATGCAAATTATAATATTTGATTAATCAAATATTTGCCATAGATACAGATATTAAAAAAACAAGTTCTATAAAATGCAGGATACCATAAATTAATGATGAATAGATAAAAAACACATCATTAGGAGGACAATTATATTGATTATCTGTTCAGTTAATGTAACAGATAAAATATTTGCAATTTATAAATTAGCTTTCACGTTTTTAAATTAACAGTTATTTATTTAATTACAATGAGGTGCTAATTAAAATAAAAAAAATGTTGTTTAACTAGATGTACCTATAGTAATACTAAGTTACTTGTTCCATGGAAAGAATTTACCGAATAAGATTCATTTTTTTGAGTGACATTTTCCCACTTGTAACAAATACAAGCTTGTAGATTGTTTTTGTATAATGAATGTTTTCTTGGAAATTCTTATTAAAATAGTAATTATTACCTAAACACAGCTACAGGTCTAATCTACAGTTTTTAGAATTTTTGTCTGTCTATCTGTCTGGCAATGAATCGCCAAATAACCACTGAACGGATATCGATAAAATTTGGTAAAATGATAGCTGGTTAATTGAGTCAACATAGAATACTTTTAGTGTTGTCAAGTTTCTTATATCAGAGAAATTTGAACTAAATAATTTACAAAACATACCTAGGCCCTAGGTCTTCCTAGATCTCAGAGAAATTAGAACTAACTAACTAACTAATTTATAAAATATACCTAGGCCCTAGGGAAGAACTTGAGTGAAGTCGTTTAAATTGCAATTTAATTTAAAACAATAAAAAACAAGACTTATACAAGGAGTGCATTTTAGTATTATGTATAACACCTACATATTGTTGAACAGAAATAAACTTTAATTGTATGTTTATGAAGAACTTTGAAACCACTATGGTGTTAGTAAAGATTGATTTACTTATAATTGTGATGTATTAGAGGAATGCTTGTGCCTACAAGTGGGACATTAAAAAGGTGTGAATTTGTTATGTCTGACAATTGTTATGTCTGAGCAAATTAGATTATTCTTATATAATATGGAAAACTAAAAATTGTTTAAAATTGAACAAATTTAAGAAAATATATATTATGTTTTCAAAATAAAGCTGAAGAAATATTAAAAAGAAAAGAATGTGCTACAAATAATCTTAAATTTAAATCTATAAAACAATTAAAAATGAAATTCTACTTTATCTTTTTCAGGATCTTACTAGTAGTTATCAACATTATGTAATTTCATGTCAATATCAATTTTTACAAAGATATGTGCTATAATAAAAATAAAAAAATAGTATACATTTTTTTATAATACAAGATAAATAAGCAGGCAAGTGTTCTTAGTTTTTGAAATAATTCTAGGTTGAATATATTATGGTTGTTATTATATTAATAAATATAAAAAAATAATAAAGTGTAGAAATAACTGGAAAAAAATTGACAATAATAAAAATAAAAGTTCAATGTTTTATGAAAAAAATAAGATTAATATTGATGAAGTGAAATTCTCTCGCTATCAGATAAAGTTGTCTGATTAAAATGAATGCCTTTTCTCTATTGATAAAAAAATTACACAAAAAGAAAATAATAACTAACCTTTTTTGTTTATTCCATATAAATACACCAAAATAACACTAACACTTGTCAATTATAAATTATTTCGGACCAGGAAAACATTTGTGGATAGTGTAATCACTGATTTCGAATAATATAAAGTCAGTTAAAGTACTTTATCATCCAGTTTAAAGGTAATCAAAGGTTTAAATATAAAATTTGTACTAATTGAGATAACAAAACAATTACGATAAGTAAACGATTAAAGTTTGGTTTATAATATCGGACGCCGATCGCCCGTTCGGTAGACAAATGTAAGCGACAAGGCGGTAATAAAATTATACACGGCATAGCGTCAAATTACTCGTCTCTCGCCTTTAGTTAAAAGGTTAACAGCCAATTGAGTACGGTTTTTTTTAATCAGTTAAAAATAAGGTAATAATAATCGGCAGAGCAACTCACCGATGCTAGCGGGCCGCATTCCACCTTCTCGAAGTGCGTGGGATAATATTTTCATCTTGTTCACGTAATACCAGACTACGAATTACTAATATTTTGTATCAAAATGCGAGATATAAAAAATAAGATGACCACTGTTACATTGAAACTGTCAAAGTTGAACTTCACTCAAGTGGTCGTGCCAAAAACCATAGACTAGATCAGGTTTTATAAATAGATTAGTGCGCGCTACTCGTTCATAGATGGCGGTATAAACTCAAAATTTAACTAGAATTCATTTCGGAAAATTATTATTATTATGAAATTAGTCGATTTCAATATTAAAAAAATTGAAAATCAATATTATTATTTAGTTTGTCCATTATAAAATAGCTTGTAATTATTACAGGACTATTTTCATCGATGTACCTGAACTCTGAAGGTATCGTGTGTGACGCGGAATCGCCAAAAGCAATTAGTATAGTATTTTTTTCATATTCTCTGCTTGTAAGATTGATTTATTATGCTTTGGTAATACAGGGGTTTTCGACATTTTGCGAATAGTTTAAAAAATTTGCTAGATTCAAGGGAAGGTTCACTTCCCTTCAAGGGACAAAACAACAGTAGAGACAAGTTAGTAGAGACAGTAAATAAATACTAATTATACCTATTTTAACATGCTGTATTTCAATTATTATTGTTTTATTATAATAATAGTAATTATTATATTAGATACTATCATTTCCTGCGGCTTCGCACGCGTTCTATAGACCGGAAACCAAATTCTTTCCGAGTCGCGCGGTATGATACCTCGCAGATCTAACGCCCGACCTTCAAACAAACAAACAAACAAACAAATAAACAAACAAACTCTTCAGCTTTATAATATTAGTATAGATTTGAACGTGTAATTTTTTTGGACTTGAAACTTTCTATTTAAAATACTTTTGACAATAATTAGACACCATTAGATGTGTATATCTAAACACTCTATGTGTCTGGGTAATAGAGGCAACTTAAATCTATAAGCAAATAAAACTAAAACGACTAACCTTGCTTCATTCGAGTGAATATCTAAATTTTTTATCATATTTGGTATAATATATTCGTATTAGTGAAGGAATTTTCAAAATCAGTTCAGTAGTTTCAGAAATTAATACTACTTAGTCTCTACATACAAACTTTAAATTTTTATAATTTATTTTTTTTATTTTTTTTGCACAGAAAATATTAAATTAAAATAATATTTTAAAAATTAAAACGTAATATTCCGTATGTTCATATGGTGGTTGGCGCGTGCCAACTTGAAATTAAATTACATAATATGCGCCAGCATAGTAATACGTAATTAAAACTTTTTTTTAACGTCCCGCACGTGGGAAATTATGCTATGGCCTATAATCCACCACGCCGGGCAAGTGCATCTGAAGTCTGTCTGTATGTACTTATTACGTGAAAGCTACTGGACAGATTTTGAAGAAATTTTGCATGATGACAGCTGGTTATTCGGATCAAGACATATCTTATTTTTACTGCAAGAAAATATCTTATTTCCGAGAAATATATATTAACAGTTGAACGTATCTAGAGAAGAAACCCAGTGGAACAAGGGTGAGTCACTAAATAGTCTTGGTATAGTACGGTATAGTACGTTTAAATGTATGGACGAATATAATAAAAAACTAAGCCGATGCAAAAACAAAATCTACATTAAACGAGAGGATGTGAAAACAATTATAGGATTTTGTAACTGAGACCTTAATCTATGGATGACTCGCGAGAAATAAGACAATGACCATAGACGACCTCCAAATTTCCAAACAAATGCGCTCTATGATACTATCTCACCAAAAACAAAGATCGATGAAATGTATAATAAAATAAAATTTTGGTAGGTACGTTTGTTTATATATATTTTGGTTTAGGTAATTTAATGATTTTGAAGTGGACAAATAAGAAATTAATGTAATAATAATGTCCTCGGTCACAGCGGCCAATCTCATTGAGATTAGCCAAATGCGTAGGAGATATTATAGTGCAGACACAAGTGTACTCTCTATTCCTAACACTCTCATATTCCGGTGGGAAAACTACTTGACATGACCAGTGAATTTTAAGGTGCAGGACCAACGGCTTTACGTGCTCTCCGAGGCACGGGGGTGAAACACTATTAACTAAGGCAGTGGTAGCGCAGTGGTAACGCGTTTTTTAAGGCTCGCTTGGATAGTTCCGAGTGAAGCGGGTTAAAATCCGGGTCTTGCACCTCTGATATTTTCACGCACAAACGTGATTACCACTTGTCTTACGGTGAAGGAAAACATCGTGAGGAAACATACATGTCTAAGAGAATCTACCAATTTTTTGAATAATATTAAATATATATATAAGAGATATAATAGATAAATAAGCACAATATTTAACAGACAAAGTAAGGTTTTCAACACGTATTTATTATCGTTGAAAGTGACAAAACAATATGTAAATAACATTATTTAGCTGTGCCGCGTCATCGAACCAATTTGTTCTGGCGCGCCATTGCATATTGGTTGTGGAACATAGATGTTGTAGAGTTGCATGTGTATAGATTTTGCCTTTTAAGATTTTCTTAGCTAAAAAAAATGAAACACATTTTTATAATTGTAGTATATAGTCAGATTTAGGAATAATATAGACTAGGATATAGGAAAGACAGTGGTAGCCCAGCGGTAACGCGGTCGCTTGGATAACCGAGTGATGCGGGTTCAAATCCAGGTCTCGCATCTCTGATATTTTCATGTGCGAATCATTTATATCATGATTACCACTTGTCTTACGGTGAAGGAAAACATCGTGAGGAAACCTGCATGTCTGAGAAAACCTAACAAGTTTTCGAAAGACATGTGAAGTCCGCCAACACGCACTAGGCCAGCGCGGTGGACTATGGCCTGATCCCCCTCGTACTGAGGGAGGCCCGTGCCCAGCAGTGGGACGTTAAAAAGGGCTGATGATGATGATGATGATGATGATAGACTAGGAGTCTTAGAACTAAAGTTGAAGCCAAATAATGTTTCGAAACAGTATACAAAAAGTATTAATAGAATATTTATTAATAATATATTTTGTATTTCATTTCCTGTATACAATAAAATTTTAATGGAGTCGAACCTATACATTACATAATATATATTTTTGAAAACCTTATTGAATCAAATATTCGACTTCCTACCCTGTACTACCTGTCGTCTAGGAACGAGGAAACCACAAGACAGATTTCAAAGAAATTTTGGGTTCCACTACTGTGTCACCTTAAAACTTAAAACATTAATTAAATATAAAAAAATGTATATTACAAACAAAAAATAAACATATTTAAGTGCACCAAGGAAAACACATAAAATATGACTCTACGCTTCTTTGTGATCGATCTGCATTTTGAAATTGGAACGCTAGTCATAGACAATAATGATGGTATCATGGCCGTTTAGCATAGAACAACGTTTGGCAATCATTGAAAGTAATGGAGACATTGTGTTTAAATCGCTGGACTATTATAAATAATTATATTATTTGTAATTACTAAAATATAAATAAATAAATAATAAATAAATTGCGACATTATTACAACAGCGGCATCTAGTTCCGTGGTAATAGCAGATTGATATACTACATATAGATATGTATATAATTTTTAATTACATACATGTAAATATAAACATCCATGACTGGAGTCCAAACATTTATGCTCAACAAATGAATGCCCCCCAGCGGGACTCGAATCCACGACCGACAAACCCGAAGAATTGACGGTAGCCTTCCGAAGGTCAGGGATTAAACACCACCGAAATCCCAACTCGCGTTTGATGCCGGGGTTTTCTTAAATGAATATCAACAAACATATAGAATACTAGCGACTCGCCCTCGCTTCGCTCGGGCTCTTCCCTAGATTTAGCACAGGTAAGGCCGCGGGATCTGCTAGTTATGCATATAAACCTTCCTCTTGAATCACTCTATCTATTAAAAAAAACCGCATCAAAATCCGTTGCGTAGTTTTAAAGATTTAAGCGCACATAGGGATATAGGGATATAGGGACAGAAAAGGCGACTTTGTTTTTAATATACTATGTAGTGATTATTATTTTGAATTTAAGTTATCATAGCAGCCAGCAGGCTTTGGGTTATTTTGAACAACTTTCATTAAAATTAATCTTTAATTTAAGTAACTACTGTAAATGTCAAGTGTGATTTTATTTTCAATGTTATGTCTATTAGCTCTCAATATTACTATACAGTTTTGGCTTAATTTTTAATCGTAGTGATGTGCCAGCGGTCGCGAGTTCGACTCCTGCTAGGTTTTCATTTATGTCTAGAACACGAATGTTTGTCTTTTCCAAAAACATGATATTCCTATAAAAATACCGTCGTAAGAAGCTACTTCGTCGTGGTACTTAGTAATAATTTTATAAACTACACGGTGCTTAGAATGTATAAATATTTATTATAGATATAAAATTTGACGATCCATCACGGACGGTAGCTAGAATTCTATCAATTTGGCCATTTTATGACTCATCGCGGTGAGGACATTTTAAACTAAATCTATATAATATAACTATAATAAAAATTAAATTGTCTGTTTGTATACGTTTTCCTTCTTTTGATAATCTCCTGACTCGCCAATTTGACTGAAAGTAGTCTCTATTCCCTTTATTCTCAAAGTCTGTTAAGATCTTAATATAAAGCTAGAAAAGCCTATATTTCCCGCGGCTTCGCACGCGTTTTAAAGACCGGAAACCAAATTCTTTTTGAGTCGCGCGGTATGATACTTCGTAGAACTAACACCCATTTTTGCAACATTTTTCATTGATGCTCCGCTCCTATTGCTCGTAGCGTGATGTAATATAGCCTATAGCCTTCCTCGATAAGCGGACTATCCAACACAAAAAGAATTTTTCAATACAGACCAGTAGTTTCTGAGATTAGCGCGTTTAACTAAACAGACAAATAAACAAACTCTTCAGCTTTATAATATTAGTATACATTAAAATTAAAAAGCAAAGTATAAACACCCGAAGCGGGGGTAGTTCGCTAGTGTAGTAATAAAAATCAATATAATAATTGTGGGTGACGTAACCAACGTGGGCAGTAAAATCGATCAGTGCTTCCGATCCGTCCGTCGTGTGAATGTTAATTGGGAATACACGGAAGACGGGCATATAAGTGACTAGCTGTGCTATTACATCTTTGCTTGTTACACTAGTGTTAGCACGTGGGTTTGCTTGCTTAAAGTGAACTCATGTGTCATGCCTTACCTCTAACTCCTCACATTTTTAAGATTAAATATTTTTCAAGAAAAATGGAATCATTTCTTTCGAAAGTATCCAATATGTCGACCCGAATAATCAGCTATTATAAACCGAATTTCATCGAAATATGTCCAGGTAGTATCTCATGATGCGATTACAGACAGACAAAAATTCTAAAAAAACTTAAACTGCAGATTCGACTTAGTGAAAATTTTATATTATGTAAGTATACACAACTTGTCGCAAGTTCGCTTTTCATAAGAAGAAAATATTTTGCTTACTATAAAATCTAGATATAGAATTATAATACGAGAAAATCTAAAAAAATAAATATAAGAAATATATGGTCCTTCGAGTCCGATAACAGATTAGGATTTACAGTTAGCAGAAACCTAAACGACAAGTCTAGAAATAGCCGAACTTTAAACAATCACAAGGTAAAATAAGACAATGAAGATGTCTGTATGTCAATTAGTCTACGTTGATTTATGGCCGATTCATTAGAAACGAGGCTCAGTACGTGATGTGAGGTCTAATTATTCAACGTGTAGGAAAATTTTAAGTAGTGGTATTGCAATTTTGAACTCCGAAACTTAATAACGTTAGGTTTTTAAATGATATACCAAAAGGCATTTTGTGCAAGATTATTTGATTTTTTGCTAGACGTTCCTACCCGCTTTTGTCGAAGTACAACGAGGCTCATTAGCTGAACGTACTTCTTCAAGAGCTGAAAGGATCGTTGGAGCAACAACGTGACCGTTGTGCTGCTTCGGCAGACCTGCCGTCGGGTCATCGCGTCGTGTATAATGTACCGCGACGCCTTATTCAGATCAGTGATGTTTTGGGTTAGAGTGTGCGGTACTGGCTTTTCTAGGAAAGAAGTAAGTACAAATTGTGGTATGCATAAATTCATTTCTCAACGTAAAAAAATATTACTTAAATTTAGTTTCTATGGAATCCGCTCACTACGTAAAGTACACAGATAAATGACAAAAATAAAACACACCGACTACGGAAAGAACAAACTAAAAAAATTAAAAACGCGTTCACGAAATAACATATACAAGTACATAGTATTATGTAAATTATTATGCTTTAAATAATATGTATAAGAGATATGGAAACAGCCGTATGAATCACATAATATTATAAGTAGCCTGACCATGTACTTACGGCGGTAGGCCGTGTACTATAGGGTCTGAGGCTCTGACTCATAGGAAAATAATAACTTGACATAAATAAACGCAATAAAAATATCCGTTAACAGTTACATTATTTCAAAGGAATATTGATTAATGAAAATGCAATTAGAATACTAAGACCTATCGCATATTAGCGACTTAATAAAGCTTTGACTTTCGAAATAAGTATTGCCTAGATTTAATTTGAGTAAGCTGTGTAAGTATAAATAAATAAATATGTTGGACATTTACACACAGCACTATCTAGTTCCACGGTAAGGTACGAGCCTTGTGTTATGATACTAGATGGTTGATATACTACACATATATAAGTTTAAATACATACATATTATAAATATAAACACCCATGACTGCAGTACAAACATTCGTGCTCAACAAATGTATGCCCCCAGCGGGACACGAACCCGCGACCGCTTGCGCAGCAAGTAGGGTCACTACAAACTGCGCCACGCGTGTCGTCAAATAAATAGAAATATTGATGTATGTATGTTTGCTATGGACTCAAAAACGGCTGGAGCGATTTTGATGAAATCAGGTAATCTTTAGATTAGCCCAGTGCAGGGGGTGAATCTGTGAAGTTTGGTAGCTACTAGCGATCAAAAGTTTGAACGTGGACAAAACAGAATGGCTAGTTGACCTTTTTTAATGTTATTTATTACTGTTGGGTGGTACGATTTGATTAGCTGCAGGTACCTTATACATAAGGCTATCAGTTTTGTTTATTTATATACCTACCTAAATTATGTTTAGGTATATAAATTATTAAAAATGTCTTAAATAGCGTTTAAATTTTATTTTTGTTGACATTTAAAGTCTTGTAGAGAAGTTGATATTTTTTATCTTAATAAAAAAAAACGATTTTATGATAATATTGAACTTTTGGCCGCTTTATATAGCTTTGTTTTGGAATTTCGACCGAGTTAAAAATAACAAATGAGCAGTCATTCTTACAAACGACGTCATTATCAATCGATGTATTTTTTATTTTGCATACAATCGAACGCTATACAGCCATAAATAAGTATTTTAAATATAATTGAAGACCAATTATGAAAGTTAATAAAATAAAATAAGAACAATTTTTCCGTATTAAAATAATTAAAATAAATCAACATTGCTGGCTGTATACGAATTTATGCATAACAGCCAGTGATAGATAATTGTCGGCCATTTTGAATTAATTTCGCGCCATACATGGCTGACATTGTTTCGTTTTAATTTGTCATAACAATGATGTGGATAGCTAATTGTCTTTAATTGTCATTCTATTATTGAAGTGAATTGTTTACTTATGGCGTGAACCGGACGGTTGCACAAATGGGGCACATTATTTGTAAGTTGTATTCAGCTCATTTTACTGCATGCGTCAACTTGCAGTAATAATTAAAAAATATGTAATAAAGTTCGTAGAGTTGGTCCAATCGAAACTAAACAAACATATATTATGTAGGTATTATTATATACAAGCGAATCACCCTCGCTCCGGTCGGTGTCGTCCCTATAGATGCGTTATGACAGTTAGTGTAGATTTTTCAGAAATTCGATATTTTCCCGCAATAAAAATTATTCTATACATTGATTCGGCAATTAAAGACAATTCGGAATCAGCTATCATCATGCTTAACTTCATTAAAATCTGTCGAGTGGTTTTCTTGTTCACAGAGAGACAGATAGAGAGACAAAAATTCTAAAAAGTAAACAATCGGCCTCTGCACTGTATCGATAATAATATTTAATGTATCGACTCAGTTATCTCGCTTCGCTCGGGTTCGTCCCTGGGCTTAACGTCAGCGAAACCACGAGTTCCGCTAGTTAAAATAAATAAAATTTCTACCTCCTCCTTTTTCGAAGTCGGTTCAAAAGTAGCCTAAGTTACGCCTTATAAAATTAGCTATCTGCGAGTGAAAGTCCCGTCAAAATCAGTTTCAGAGATTACCCGGAACAAACAGATAGACAAAAATAAAAAAAAAAAGTAGGATCGTATATAGGTGAATTTGGTGGTAAGACGCGGGGCGCGGGACGGCGAGGCACGCGACGCATGCTTTCCGGCTCGCTATTGGTGCGTCAGTTCAAAATACCATCGTGCACATAAAAGTTATTAATTACGAAATGTTTTTATATAAAAAGTAGAGAAAAATATTTTTGACGTATATTGTTTTATGAAGAGAGAGTCTGATAATAATGCAGTTAAAATATATATTAACCGAATTAATTTAATTTTTTGTAAGTAGATTAAACATTCTACATTGAATCTAACAAATTTTATGAATTAATAGAATTGTATTTAAGAACGTTCTATCTAATATATTTATCAATGTACCTAACAATAACCAATATACATCGCGAGCGAAAGGCTAGTTCGAAAATAAAAGAATAGGCATAGTAATTTCGTGTGCGAATATACCGATGCGCAAACACACCCCCCACCACTTTCCTCCAGCGTTCTTTTTACGTGACGCGAACTGTACTTTCATATGCATTTAGTGAAAAGCTGTTAATTTGAAATTAAAAACAGACACTTCAATGTTACATATTTATATGTGACTAACAGAGTCTACGCTGTTCATCCACCTGTTTTTAGCTATCGCTGTTTTTATAGCCGAAACAAAGCCATAGCGCCAGACCTGCACATTTTTGTAGCGTCTTTTGTTGTTGTACCTAACACTTGATCTATAGATCAAATTCTTATTCGTGTACGTGCATTAAATATTATTTATTTATATTATTTATAATATAATTTATATTATATAATATAATTTATATTATTTATAATAATTTATATTATTTATAGAAAATTTTATTTTCACCATCTTTCCAGTGCAGAGCCAACGATAGAAATAATTTAAAAAACAAATACAACATTTTTTATATTTTTTTTAATTTATATTACTTTTTGTATAATAATTAATAAGCAATCTAATAACCTTTGATTATATACATGTCTAGATACCACATTGAACCGTCCCGAACGGCTCAAAAAAAGTCTACTAAAATTGGTAGACTCGCTTCTCACGTACGTCAGTGTCATTTGAGCCACTAGTGGATAACAAGCTCGCGAAAAAAAAATAATTATGCCGGTTTGTGCTATCAAATTGTGTCGAAATTATGTGGAATAACCGTATAATAACACCAAGATCACTTTTCATCGGTAAGTTATGTTATTTAACTACTATTTTTTAAGAAAACATGGATTTTTAATTCGTTACGATTTAGGTAAATTTGACAAGCCTGTGTTGCCAGCTTATTAATAGGGAGACTTAGCGAAATTATTGGAGACAAATTATAAATATTATTATTAAATTTATGTATTTATTTATTTATTTATATAGGATTATAGACAGTATATTATATAAGTAACATTTAAAAAAAATAATAAAATAATGACATTTATATAATAATTTTTTTTAATTACTTTTTAATTTTTTAATTTTGTATGACATTGAACGTACATAATTAGGAGTATGCAGTTTATTAATTATTTAATTAGAATAAGTTTTTACAAAATAAAAATTAGTTATTAATTTCTTTTGTTTTTTTTTATATTCAATATATTTTTTTTATTCATTCTTAACTATTATAATTACTTTATTTACCCCTTTGGGTAAAAACCTTCTCCAAAGCAAACCACTTATTTTTATCTTTGGCGGCGTTTAAATAAACATCATTACATCCTCGTAAATCATAAAATGATGGAATAGTATATATTGTGTTATGTTTTTTACAAAACCGACTCTAATAACAAACACTAGAAATAACAACATAACTGATAGGTGTAAATTGTAATATAGTCGATGGTACGAAAATATATTATTAAGCATCTATATTCAATGAAAACTACCAATAAAGTATTTTTTACGTTTTAGTGTTTTTTATCGAGACGTTTTATTAAGTTTTTATTTCACGTTTTAGTGTTCATTTGTGCACTATAGTAAATATCCTGCGTAGTTGACTAATCTTCGTAACAATATTTATTTGATCACCCTCACCAACACCTATATAAAATAAATGAAATCCATATTATGAATAAATGAAAACCGTAATATAGTATATGAAGCAGTACTAGTACTTTTTTATATTCTCAGGAGTAATTATCATATTTTAATTATTACATTTTAAATATTTAAATTTTTAAAAATAATTATTTTATTTAACCTTCATCATATTAAATAATGGAAGAAAGATTTGGAGCGGGTATCCCTAAACACGCACACCTTGACAGTTGGACTTCAATAAGTACACAAGCTATACTCACACATGTCACGTAAAGTGAGGCCGTTTTCTGCGCATCGTTTGTTGGTATTGCTCAATCTAGACATGTATATAATCTAAGCTAATAACTGTGTTTATTTACAAATTGTTAACAGTACTTGTTAGTTAACCATAAATGAATTCTTAATGGCGTTGAAATGGATTTTTTAATATCCGAAATATTCAATTAATACATAATAATTTCCGTTCCACCATAGACAATGATCATTTACATAATAAAGAGATTTGTTCACGCTGCGGAGAGGGTACCGGACGCAGGCGCCCGAATGTACCGATACAAAAAAAATGCTACAAAACTTTTTTTTTCGTGATAAATGCAAGTTGTTTTAAAGATTCTCTTACTGTTTTATTTTTGTTTACCAAAACTTCTAAATTAATTATTGTTTTGAAGTCATCATGAATGATCAAAATTTATTGTGAATATTCGAAACGCTGTTAACAAAATTAATAAAAATATAACAAAAAAAGAAAGAATTTGTTAAAAAAAGGCTTTTTAAGTAGGTTACATAATAGGTATGATGAGTAACTTATTTGGAAAGTTGAAGTTGTTGTACTGTCGAAAATCGAAATCTTCGCATTTCCCGAGGCTTCGCGCGCTTGGTAAAGACCAGACCAACCAAACCAAATTCTTACTTAGTCGAGCGATATGGTATCTCGCAGAACTAACACCCTTCCCGTTTTCGCAACATTTTTCATTGATGCTCCGCTCTTATTAGTCGTAGTGTGATGAAATATAGGCTATATTTCATATAGCCTTCCTCCAACGGATTATGCTCCTCTTTAATAATATCAGGATAGATATCAGTAAAACAGTACAAGTCACGTACTGCACTGACCCTATACATGTCACTTTTACACGTAGCGCCATTTAGTAGTTATATCACACATATTATTTAACTTTAAATATATACAAAAATATAAAAATAAACACATGACTAGAGAACAAATGAATAATGCCCCCAGCGAGACCCAAACCTGCGACCGCTGGCACAGCAAGTCACTACAAGCTAAGTGAAACGTTTTGTTGAAATATATTAAACTAGCATTTCCCGCGGCTTCGCACGCGTTCTAAAGACCGGAAACCAAAATCTTACTAAGTCGAGGGATATGGTATCTCGCAGAACTAACGTCCGCCCTTCCCGTTTTTGCAATATTTTTCATTGATGCTCCGCTTCTATTTGTTGTAGCGTGATGTACCTAATGTAGCCTATAGCCTTCCTCGATAAACGGACTATCCAACCCAAAAAGAATTTTTCAATTCAGACCAGTACTTCCTGAGATTAGCGCGTTCAACCAAACAAACAAACTCGTCAGCTTTATAATATTAGTATATAGATATTATGTGATATTTTTTTATTGCTATCGCTACATGCCGTGATGGCACGCAGCGACCAAATCTATAAGGATTAGTGAAGTATCGGTGACTTATTTACGGCTTATAAATATACAATTATAAGGTTAATGGAAGGACACAGGAGGTTGTGAAGTGGGTACTAAGGTAGGTAAGGTATTTGAAAATATATTTTTGTATGTACTTATATGAAATTTCGAAGCATGTGTTTAGTTCTCCTGAACGGCTTGCACGATTTTGATGGTTTTTGTATGAAAGTATACACTTAGAATTTTATGTACTATGCTGTTGTCACAATTCAGAGAAGATTGTAAATTAGTTAAATATTTTTGGGTAAATTTTATAAAAAATTACCATATACCTATGTAACCTATGTTTTGTTAAGTGGTAGTGCCATGCTTGTTACCTTCGGGTAGCAACCAAATGGGCCGGCACGCCCCGTATAGTTCATTAGTACCACTCTCTCACAGAAGACCGGCGTGAAGTGGCAGCTATGCTGTCGCGTTTCGTCCGGTGAGTGAGAGTCCGGGAGGCCCACTCTCCTTCCCCCCTCCCACTTCCCTCCCTCCTCCATCCCTCACTTTCCTGAAACGCCGGCAACGCATCTGCAAGCCAGGCTTGCAGATGTCCATGGGCGGAGGTGATCACTTTCCATCAGGTGAGCCTGCCCGTTTGCCCCCTTTTTACCATAAAAAAAAAAGTTTACGACATAAAGTTCAATTCTATATTTTTTGGAATAATTGTCTGCTACGTCACAAAAAAAGTAAGACTGATGAAATTTGGTATAATGATAGTTGGTTAACCGAGTTATTACATAATATTATATACCTTTTACTGCGATAAAGTTTTTCATCTCCGAAAAAACAAAAGTAATAGCTAAAAGAGACAAACCGAGAGGAACGAGAGCGAGTCACTAGTCTAAAAAACTATATTTTTTTGAGATTTTCCGCTTTTACTCTCCCTGATACCAAAAAATTCTCTAAGGTTAGTGGATGTTATATAAATGATTTAGCAGGTTTAAATTTGGCATTCCATCAATGCGCGTTCACTTGCGTGGTGAGAGAACTCTGATAAGCGTCCGTCAGTCTAGCCGGGCGCGAAGCTAAGAAACGCACAAGAAGGTGGTCTGCTTCGGTGGACATAGTTGCCATTTACACGGATCTTTTTATAAGGTATATATACTTTTCGGCAGTGGCGTAACTATAGGGTGGTAGGGGAGGCAAAATGCCACGGCCCCCGACCCAATGAAGCCCCTACCCAAGAAACTCAGAAGTAACCTAACATTTTTAACAAAATTTTGTATTGAAGTACTTAATTTTTTTTCTGGGATGCCATAGGGCCCCATCCGAAGAATTTGCCACGGGCCTCAGATATTATAGTTACGCCACTGCTTTTCGGAATACATTAGTTATATCTGGGCTCGTGGCATTACAAAAATGTGTTAGTGTATCCATATTCATTAACTAGTGACTCACCTTTGCTCGAATCAGGCTTCCATCGGTACGTTTTAACGGTTAAGTATTATGAAGTATTGTAAGGTTCAGAAATTGACATGTTCGGTGCTATCAAAAGTATCCCATATGGTAGACCAGGATCCTATCATCATACCAAAATTTCATCAAAAACAGTCCAGTGTTTTTCTCGTGATGATAGGAGATAGGCAAATTCTAAAAAGTATAGGTTCGGCCTATGCATAGATAATAATGACTATTTCAATAAGATTCACCAAAAATATATTTAATGTACAGATTTAAAAATTTATTATAATACTAGCGACTGATCCTCGCTTCGCTCGGGTTCGTCCCTAGATTTAGTTACCTTGGTTTACATTATTAGAGTTTTAGTAAGGATCCCTAATTTTTTTGAAAATATAATATAGCCTATGTTGCCCGGAGATAGTGTAGCTTCCCAACATTGAAAGAATTTTTCAATTCGGTTCAGTCGTTTCGGAGCCTATTCAATGTAAACAAACAAAAAATCAAATCTTTCCTCTTAATATTAGTATAGAAGTATAGATGTAAAGACTAGCGACTGGCCCTGATTTAGCGCGAGCGAAGCCGTGGGTTCCGGTAGTATACAAAAACTTAACCACTCTATCCATTGGTGAAAACAGCATGAAAATCGTTGCAGTCGTTTTTGAATTTAGCGAACAGACAGAGAGACGCGACGGAAGACTGTGTTTTATATGTAGTGATAGACTAGTGAATGCAAGTTAGAGGTAAGTTCAATAGCGTAGTATGACGAAGGAGGACTTCGAACAATTAAGCACGCATGCATTATCATACGATGCACGGAACCTTTATGCTGCCGCCGGACGCGCGTCGCATAAAACGAGCCCGCAATTAAATATTATTGAATTATAATATACTAGCACAGCAATAATAATATGAATTATAATACTTAGCACAGGCAAAACCGCGGGATCTGCTAGTTACGCATATAAACCTTCCTCTTCAATCACTCTATCTATTAAAAAAACCGCATCAAAATCCGTTGCGTAGTTTTAAAGATTTAAGCATACATAGGGATATAGGGACAGAGAAAGCGACTTTGTTTTATAGTTTTTTGTGATTGACAAATCTACAGACAGACGGGATGAAAGATAGACGTACAATTAATTGTTATTTTGTAGAAAATATTACAGGAGTTGAGCTTAAAAGGTTTAACACGATGTTATTTTGACGACACGTCGCGTTGGCTCAGTTTGTAGTGATGCATGCATGCTGTTCCAGTGGTCGCAGGTTCGAGTCCTGCTGGGAAAATCATTTGTTTTTTTTATGGTACAAAGGGGGCAAACGGGCAGGAGGCTCACCTGATGGGAAGTGATCACCGCCGCCCATGGACATCTGCAACACTGCAGGGCTTGCAGATGCGTTGCCAGCCTTTTAGGAAAGGGTGGGAGGGAGGGAGGAGGGAGAGAGGAGGGATAGGGAGTGGGCTTCCCGGACTCTCACTCACCGGACGAAACGCGGCGAAAAGAAAATGGTATAACACAAGCCTCGTTGCTTACCACTGAACTAGATAGCGCTGTATGCAATAATGCCCTAACCTATTTATTTATCTATACTAATATTATAAAGAGGAAAACTTTGTTTGTTTGTTTGTTTGTTTGTTTGTTTGTTTGTTTGTTTGTTTGTTTGTTTGTTTGTAATGAATAGGCTCAAAAACTACTGGACCGATTTCAAAAATTCTTTCACCATTCGAAAGCTACATTATCCACGAGTAACATACGCTATATTTTATTTTGGAAAAAAATAGGGTTCCGTAAGATATTTGGGTTTTTCGGACACAAGGTGTAAAAAATCAACCAGAAAAGTTACTTATTTTGCTTACACTGCCTAAACTATAAAAGATAGGACCATAAAATGTTCTAATTAATTGTAGATCTTATAAATATCTACAAAAAAGTCCGCGACACACTATACCTATCTATGTCGAGTGAGGCACAACAACCATTTTTTTTATTTAAAAATCTTGAATTTTTTTGGACTACATTTAAACGCGTTTATTTTACTCATGCTATCAATCCTTATAAAAATAAATTATTTCATCACTAACTACAGTTTATATAGATAATAATATTTGGTCTTGGAATAATAAAAATTGGACGTGCTATAGCAATGTTTGTATGAAATTTCTTCTTTTTTTGTGCTACAAACCTTAAACTTGACAGGGAGATAGTTAATAGTTAGTAAATGCCCGCAAAGAACGAATTTTGTGACAGGGCCGAATTAAGGAGGTCTAAGGGCTCTCGCCAGTTTGTATGAAATGCCTTAATTTTTTGTGCTACAAACTTTAAATTTGATAGGGAGGTAATTTATAGTTTGTGATCGTTCGCTAAAAACATGTTTTGCATCAGGGCCTGATTAAGGAGGTCTAAGGGCTCTCACAAGTTTGTATGAAAATTCTTCAGTTTTTGTGCTACATACTTTAAATTTGACAGGGAGGAAGTTAATAGTTTGTAGACATCCATTAAAAATGTATTTTGGAACAGAGACGGATTTATGTGGTCTAAGGGCTCTTATTTGTTTGTATGAAAGTTTTTAATTTTTGTATGCCACAAACATAAAATTTAATACAAACTTAAAATTAAGCTGGGAGGTAGTTAATAATCAGTAGACATCCGCAAAGAACGATTTTGCGACAGGGCCGGAGTGAAAAGTGCAAGGGCTGTCGCAAGTTTGTATGAAAGTCCTTCACCTTATGTACTACAAACTTTAAATTTTGTGGAGAGGTAGTTATTGTAGAAGACCTCTAAGAATTTAGAAAGGGTTTTGAACAGGGCCGGATTAAGGTGGTTTAGGGAGTCTCGCAAGTTTGTATGATGTTCCTCTATCTTTTCTGCTACAAACTTTAAAATTGGCAGAGAGGTAGTTAATTGTTAGTAAACGTCCGCTAAGAACAAATTTGGCGACAGGGCCAGATTAAGAAGGTCCAAGGGCTTTCGCAAGTTTGTATGAAATTTCTTAATTTTTTTCGCTGCAGACTTTTTGGCAGGAAAGTAGTTTTAGTAGTTAAGCAGAAGTCCGCTAATAACGGATTTTGCTACAGGGCCGGATTAATGAGTTCTAAGGGCTGTAGCAAGTTTCTATGTAAGTCCTTTATCTTTTGTGCTACTTACTTGAAATCTGGCGGGAAGATAATGAGTGGTCAGTAGACATCCGGTAAGAACGAATTTTGCGACAGGCTCTCATTATTTTGTATAATAGTCCTTCATTTTTTGTGTTACAAACTTTAATTTTAGCATGGAGGTAGTTAATAGTTAGGTGACGTCCGCAAAGAACTAATTTTGCGACGGGTCGAATCGAGGAGGTCTTAGGGCCATAGCAAGTTTGTATGAAAGTCTTCACCCTTTGTGCTACGAACTTTATATTCGTTACGCAGGTGGTTAATTGTTGGTAAAAGTACGCTAAAAACGTTTTTTTTTCTATAGGGCCGGATTAAGATGGTGTTAAGGCTTCATAAGTTTTTGAGATACCTTCATTTTTTGTGCTACAAGTTTCAAATTTCGCACTGAGTTAGTAGATAACTTTTACGATATTACAAATCG
Source organism: Boloria selene (assembly GCA_905231865.2). Classification (NCBI taxonomy): domain Eukaryota; kingdom Metazoa; phylum Arthropoda; class Insecta; order Lepidoptera; family Nymphalidae; genus Boloria; species Boloria selene. Next base: position 6,572,879 of record HG993158.1, on the reverse strand, counting down.
GACACTCCATTCAAATGATATTACGAATTTAAAAATAATAATAATAAAATAACGCGTAGCACAGCGGGCAATGTGGAGAGGGACGGGGAGCCAAGAGCGGGAGAGGTAGCTGGAGTAATTATTGAGAATTTTCAGGCAATCTACAGATCATCTGATTGCGAGTGATCGAATAAAGATTAGTAGCGATTTAAAAATGCGGGCGAAGCCGCGGGTACTGCTAGTTTATTTATAAAAAAAGTAATCGTTAAAGCGCTACTAATGACAAAGATTGAAAATAAAAAAAATATACGAATTATACGAGTAATAACTAAATATTTATCTTAGCTTATTTTAACCGAAGACACAGTCACAGAAGCCGATTATATTTATAGTTTTTAGATTTTTTGTCTGTTGGTCTGTGACAACATAACGAGTAAACTGGAGAGATTTTGATTTGGTTATAACATATCTCTTCCTCTGACAAAACACTAACCGCTAAAAGTACCTATGGATGAATTAGGAGCGAAGGTAAGTAAAAAAAGTTTCTAAGCCTCTTCTTGCAAGTCTCGCACTTGACCATTGTTAAACTTAAATTAAAAAAAATATCAACATTTAATATTTAAGACAAACATAACTTTTGAAATTGAGGATGCAATAATTTTTTTATACACATGTTAAAGGCAACGGTAGCGAAATTTTACTGCCTTGTTAGTAATAAAATTTACAAAATTGTGTCGTTAAAGTTTTCTCTAATAGTTTTGGCACGTGACTTGTGTTTTTATGTAAAAGTATAGCTAATTTACATATTTATATAATATATTTTTATAACAGTATTTTTTAAAATTAGTAATTTTCTTTTAGTTCTTTTTTTTAGTCTATTTATGAAAAAAATTCTATTGCCAAATTTAAAAAAAAATGTGAAAGAACGTTTGTGTAGGTACTAAGGCTATTATTCGATTAACGATTTTTTAGAAGACAGTACGCCCTGGGAATTATGTGATCGCCGCCAGGCTATTTCAACATATACAATTATTGTTAATTTGCAATTTAATTTGAAAAAGAGAGATAAAAAAATATTAGTTCCGCTGAGTTTCTTTCGCCAGTTCTTCTCAGGTCAGAGGTTTCTTCTTTCCGAACTGGTGGTAGACTCATGACGTTCAGTAAGAAATTGTAACATTTTTTATGCTGAATAAAATATTTTGATTTGATTTGATACAAAATTGATTTCTTTAGTTTTTGTAGCAATTTTTTTGATATTTCCTTTGGGAACACTGCGTGCCCCTGCGTGCCCCCACAAAAAAAACCCCTGGTCATATCTAATATTGATCGGTTGCAAATTATGACTTCGTTTGAATACTACACACTCCTCCAGGGGCCGCATCTCATATTCTAAACTTGAGTTCTCATTTTTACCAGCCAAAACTATAATTTCGAATAGAATAGAAAAAAATTAATCTACCTATAAGCGATTGTCTACAATAATTAATGTCATTTGTCAGTCACAAACAAACACTATGCTTTTTTTTGCATGATATCTCCTGGAAGCCATTAACGAAATAATTGAATTGAATAATACTTTCTTAGGTTTATGCGAATATTTGACATTATAAATGAAACTATATTTTCGGATTTTGTTGCGGGAGAGACTCTCCCTCTCCCCTCTCTCCTCTTTATAATTGAATTGAATTGTCACACGATATTTCATAATTAGTATTCGTATCTAGGCCATCCAATTTCGAAATTCACCTTAGAAATATACGTTAAATACCAATGATCTATTTAAAATGATCAATATGTCCGTCCGTCCATGTTTTATGGTAATGCAATAATTGGAATCAGCCGGTGTCTCAAAGAGACAATCATACGTGCCTCTTGCTGATATGACGATATCGTTTCACAGAACTGTGGATTTCTATTGAATGTTATTTTGTTTATTAGTTAACTGACTTTCGAAATAGAGGTATTTTTATAATTTATATAGTCTTGTTTAGAGCTTTGTTTTTTTGAACTTCAGGTTTTGTAATAATTTAATTATTAAACCAAAGAACTGGTGCTATAACCAATATAATTAACTACTTTTGGATATTCTGGTAAGATTATCTTAGTGAATGAAAATTTTTAACTTTAATCAGAGGTGTCTAAATTTTAAAGAGTCTGGATAAAACATACATATAAATAAAAATGAATTGTCTGTTTGTAATTTCAAATTAACAGCTTTTAACTAAATACATATTATGGAAGTATATACGGTTCTTGCATAAAAAAATCTATTATCAAAATTTTTATATCTCTGTCAGTTTGTTCCGATTAATCTCTGAAACGGCTTGACCAGTTTTGACGGGACTTTACTGAAAGATAGCTAATGTTATAAGGCTACATATATACTTAGATATACTTAGGCTATAGATATACTTAGGCTACTTTTATTTTATTACAAAACTATTAAAGTTAATAAAGTCGATAGATTTGTAATATGCATTTCAAGTTTCTAATAAGTAATTGAATTTATATTTTGAGAACGCATAGGCACTGTCATTTGTCAAATAAAAAAAAGAATAAGTCCATTAATTATAAGCCATTATTACCATTTAATTTCATATTTTTATTAATATTCCTCTACGTTCTTTGACTTTTAAGGATGTGACGTAAACCAACAGAAAAGTGCATAGCTTATTGATTAAATCAATACAAAAGTAATTCTTCACATGATTTTTCCACGAAAACGTGAATGGCGGTTTGCGGCTAAAAGAAATAGGGGCATCGGTGCTTCAAACGACAACCGATGAACAGACGGAATATAAAATTAAAATGATAGCTTTATTAGCCGTGTCAGAGTTATTTAAATTGTTTTTGTTTATGTATGCATCGTCATGCATTGTAATGTAGCGTCAGTTAGTAGTTCTTGCGAAATGGGAAATTGTGATTAGTTACCTTGAATAGTTTTTTCATCTAAAAAAATCTCTCGAAATTTTTATGATTTTTTTTGCAAATATTTGGTAGGTCTGAGAATAAGTCGTAAGCTGTTTTATTCCTCTAGGTCTGATAGGTGATAAGGGTGGCCCTTTCCAGATTTTTTATTTTTCAATTATGGACCAAATTTTTAAAATTTTATTTTTTTATGATTAATATTTTTTTGATATCTATATTTTTAATAGTAACTAGAACGCGGGCGGAGCCACGGTAGTTGCTAGTATATTATAATAATTAAAAATTAATGATATATAAATTACTCGAACTTGGACCATAAAAGTAGATCTCCGTGAGAAAGTGGAGGCATTTAAAATGTGAGTGTATCGGCCTATTATACACCTAAATAATTGGAAATAAACCCTTACTTGTCAAAACCCTTATGCCTCCTCTACTCGTCTGCAGATGCATCTGTCAGCTTCGGATGGGTCCGCCAACGTATAGACTATAGAGAAGGTAATTTGTGCATATGCTGTAGGTATTCAACGTAAATGCGTCCAACTTAAATCGGATTGGTTTTGCACGAACGTCCGGTGTCTGTCCAGTGTCCACACGTCTGTACGTTGGCGGACGCATCCGAAGATGACGTCTGCAGATTAGACTTGCCAGATGGCCAAGAAATCCGGGATTGTCCCGGAATTTTGCGTCTTGTCCCGTGTCCAGTAATTAGACCATATCGTCCCGGATTCCGAAAACCTACTAGTTTTGTAACAAAATAAACTAACAACGAGTAACACGTCACACGGCTGAAACCTTTGAAAATAAAAAAGCAAAGATATTTTTACTATGATCTCGACCCGACACTGTCTGGTCTGCATCTGTAGACGTGTAGAGAAGGCATTAAACAGAAAAAGTTGCGTACCTAGGACACGTGCTAAGACATGATCGTTAAGAAGCTTCTGACTGCTAAGTGGGGGGTAAGAGAAGTGTAGGTATAAGAAAGATGTTCTGGCATCCAAACGTCCGGAAATGGACCAGCATAAAGAGGGTTAAAGATCTGTTTAGGACTGCCTTGAACAAAGAATAATTTAACAGGATGAGTGACCTTCAATAACAGAAAAGCTTATGTGCCTCGAAGAAGATTACTAGTTACTTCAAAAACTTGAATATCGTTTAATATTTTTAAGAAAAAATTTAAATCCATTGGAACTTGCAAACATTTTTTAAGCATCTATGATTCACTAGACTTAAACCAAGTCAGAAATGTATTATTATTCTACACACGTACCATTAGGCGCCACAGTTTAGAAAAATATCAAAGTAAAATAACCAAAAACCAAATCCGGCGGATTCAATGAAAAAATGTGAAACAATAATGTGTTTGGGTAAAAAATGTAGAGGCGCCAAGCCACAAAAAATATATTATAATAGATATTGACGTCACGACTTGTGAAACTGTTTATCATATTTTAATTTGTGAACGTTGATCCCTTACTAATGTTCTAAATTCATTCTTAGCGTCCGTCTACTAACTATAAACTACCTCCCTGCCAAATTTATTTTTTTTATGGTACAAAGGGGGCAAACGGACAGGAGGCTCACCTGATGGAAAATGATCACCTCCGCCCATGGACATCTGCAACACTGCAGGGCTTGCAGATGCGTTGCCGGCCTTTCAGGAAAGGGAGGGAGGGAGGGAGGGAGGAGGGAAGGGGAGTGGGTCTCCCGGACTCTTACTTATCGGGCGAAACGCGACAGCATAGCTGCCACTTCACGCCGGTCTATATATTTCATCTTTATACGTTAAGCTGAGAGTGAGTGAGTGAGTGAGTGCGTAGTTATACTTATGTGCAAAATATAAACGAATATAATATAAATATAAACGAAACGTTATATTTTGTTTTTGTTTTTCACTAAAGACAAACCCGAGCAAAGCTAGGGTGCATCGCTAGTTAACTGTCATATAACTCTTGTGTCTACGGAAATAATGTAAATTTGTATTAGACCCACCTACTATTGAGCTTTGGAATCAAATAAATATGTCAAAGACAAAGTTATTATACTTCGTTTTCAATCTATTGTGTCATCGTTTACGCGGTATGCATTTTATTATTAACGATGCATGAGAAATTTAAATTAAAATAAGATTAAATATGAAAGTTGTGCCTATTATCGACACGTTTGACTCAGTTGGTAGTGACCCTGCTTTCTGCGCCAGCGGTAGCGGGTTCGAGTCTCGCTGGGGGCATTCATTTGTTGTGCACGAATGTTTGTACTCCAGTCATGGGTGTTTATAATTATAATATGTATGTATTTAAAATTTATATGTGTAGTATATCAACTATCAGATATCTGTAACACAAGCCTCATATGTAGCTTACCACGGAACTAGATGGTGCTGTTGTAATAATGTCCCAACATATTATTATTTATATTATTTATTACTAGCGACTCACTCTCGCTTCGCTTGGGCTTTTTCCTAGATTTAGCACAGGCAAAGCCGCGGGATCCGCTAGTTATGCATATAAACCTTCCTCTTGAATCACTCTATCTATTAAAAAAACCGCATCAAAATCCGTTGCGTAGTTTTAAAGATTTAAGCGTACAAAGGGATATAGGGACAGAAAAAGCGACTTTATTTTATTCTATGTAGTGATACGAGTGCAGTAAATAATGCTGTTCATGATATTCGCCATGGATTTATAGGTATGTCACGTGGTACATAATTTCGGCCACGGCGGCCATCTCATTGAGACTAGCCAAATGCGCAGGAGATATTATAGTCACAAGTGTGATACAAGTACACTCTCTATTCTTATCATTCTCATACTACTGTGGAACGACACTCAACACGACTAGTGAGAGTTAAGTCGCGAAACATACGGCGTTACATGTTCTCCTAGACATATATCAAAAATATCCAACTCTGGGAGGGCTTACTTAACAGAAATATTCAATAATAAAATTGGCCTGAATCGGGACTCGAACCTAGGATCTGTACAGCCGTACATGCTAGCCACTAAACCGTCGAGGCAGTTACCGATATATGTACTCAGTACTACACAAGAAAAGCCGTGAGTGTGACCTAGTTCGGTATAAGAAAAAATTGACATTTATTATAAGATGTTCGAAGACAGTGGTAGCCCAGCGGTAACGCGGTCGCGTGGATAACCGAGCGATGCGGGTTTAAATCCGGGTCTCGCTCGCACCTCTGATATTTTCATGTGCGAATCATTATCTATCATGATTACCACTTGTCTTACGGTGAAAGAAAACATCGTGAGGAAACCTGCATGTCTGAGAAAAATCTTACAAGTTTTCGAAAGACATGTGAAGTCCGCCAACACGCACTAGGCCAGCGCGGTGGACTATGGCCTGATCCGCCTCGTGCTGAGGGAGGCCCATGCCCAGCAGTGGGACGTTAAAAAAGGCTGATGATGGTAATGATAAGATGTTCTACGCACCGTCACATTCAGTTTATAAGTAGTACAGATTTACTAAATATGAACAAATAAAAGTAATGTATACCTAACCGTCTGACAGGGGTGGATTTCCCAACGGCACGTTTGTCAGATTTGCGAGGGATGCCGACAGCGGTATGAATTTTATGCATCGGCTGCTCTCATTGTATGCTAGTGATGTATTAAAATCCAAATCTTTTGTATCGATAACCTTTTTTTGTCTCGATAACAGAAATTTTATGATATTTCCCTCGCTTGGTTTGGGTGCGTTCTTTCTCTCCTTATACCAATCAGATGATTATTTTAATAGAGATTATTAGAATTGTTTTTGTAACATAATTCAGATGTAATATAATAATTGATAGGTAAAACATAGCTTAAAACGTTCTTTGATATTCCCCTCTTCCTATCAGTAGAAGTTGTGTGAAAATCCGTTTGGTACTTATCACCAAAATAAACGTTCTTCTAAACTTTACCTTTAAAAAGATTGATCTCGTAGTTCTCTAAACGTGCTTACCAACTAATAGGTACCTACTATTATTAATGAAACTATCTTTTCGGATTTTGTCGCGGATTTATTTTAATTTTTGGTTCCCGACGTTTCGAATGCTTTACAGCAATCATGCTCTCGGGAGGAGGCTATAATCGCATAAATCTAAGATAGTATTAATTTTTTTTATTCAGAGTAAGTGGTTCAAAGGTTTAAAGTTTTGGAATAGACTACATTAATATTAAATTAAATCTTAAAAAAACATTAAATTTATCGACAATTCCACAGCACTATTCTCAAATGGCGTCGCGCATCGCTCGCCGAATTTAGCATTACAAATATGAACGAAAATAGATTTAGCGATACAGACTACAGTGTAGTGTATACGATTACTGCTTTGTTATGCCTGATGGCTTTTAACTGCGTCTTACGTCTCTTGCTAATATTCTAAACGCGAAATCTTATAACAATGTATGTATGTTTGATAGTTTTTAAAGCAAAAACTACTGAACAGATTTTGATGTAGCCTTACAGTAATATAGATTTGCTATACATAAGACTTAAGAGTAATATTATGTACAATATTGTATTCAACCCTTTTTAACCGACTTCAAAAAAGGAGGAGGTTATATGTTCCGTTGTATGTATTTTTTTTTATGTATGTTCACCGATTAGTCCGCCGTCTGTGGGCCGATTTCAAAAAATTTTCTTTTGATTGGTAGGGTATAGTTCCGAGGTGGTCCCATTGTCACCAAGTCAGGATCTGATGATGGGATCCCAGGGAAATCGAAGGCAACTCTCAAAATTTACAGGCACCTATTATGTTTTTGATATATTTTCTAAACCCGATAAAGCTTTTACGTATGAAAATCATCATCTCATGTGGATGAGCTGATGATGGAAGGTAAAATTCCTCAACAGTTGTTTTTTATGTGTTTTCACCGATTTCTCCGTGAATTGTGGGCCGATTTTAAAAATTTCTTTTTTGTTCGGTAGGGTATACATTCAAGATGTTCTCATTGTCACCAAGTCAGCATCTGATGATGGGATCCTAGAGAAATCCAGGGCAACCCTTAAATTTTATCGGCACTGATTACCTTTTTCATATATTTTCTAAAGCTGTTCAAGAATTTGTGATGATGTAAGGTATATATCCTCAACGGTTAGGAGTTGAAAGAAAATTCTTTTAATATTATACGTACTTATGAACTGATAGTCTTATTCCTTCAGGATATTAGGTGGATTGATAATAGAAGGTAAATCTTATTAACGTCTACGAGTTACGTGGAAAAAAAGACGTGGACAAATCTCGATTGACTATTGTCGTTCATTTCAAAACTTCGCTGACTTATTGGAGCAGTAGTTTAGTTAGCCATCCAATATTTTATTTAAACATAATAATTTCCACAAAAAAATTTAAAATAAATTATTTTTTAACAAAAATGAAAACCGACTTCAAAACGCTACAAATCGAAACTAAAAAAGGGCACCGACTCCAACAATAACTAAGTAATTAAAATTATTTTTTTTTCTTTTTAGTTTCTATTTGTAGCGTTTTTAACGACACACTGCTATGTCTTCAAGGAATAGTCCATTACGCTGGTCAAGTCCGGGTTGGCTTTTACACATGTCTTTCGAAAATATGCTACGTTCTCTCATCATCATCATCATCAGCCCTTTTTAACGTCCTACAGCTGGGCACGGGCCTCCCACAGTACGAGGGGGATCAGGCCATAGTCCACCGCGCTGGCCTAGTGCGAGTTGGCGGACTTCACATGCCTTTCGAAAACTTGTTAGGTTTTCTCAGACATGCAGGTTTCCTCACGATGTTTTCCTTTAGCGTAAGACAAGTGGTAATCATAATATAAATGATTCGCACATGAAAATATCAGAGGTGCAACTTGCAAGACCCGGATTTGAACCCGCATCACTCGGTTATCCAAGCGACCGCGTTACCGCTGGGCTACCACGGTCAGACAGGCGGAATACCTCACAATGTTTTCCTTCACCGGAAGTCTAGTGGTGATCATGTACGAAAAGATTGATCAGATAATGTCAAAGGTGCGAGATCTGGGAATCAAACACGTTTCAGTCGGTTTCTCAAGCAAGCGCGTTACCACTGAACTACCAATAGAACTGGTATCTTAGTGTACAGTGTAGTGTGGACTATTAATTTAGACACCTTAAAAATTTACTGTCTTTAATAATTAATAAACTATTAATAATTTTAAATTTTGCTATTTGTTATTTAGGTACCCTTTTTACTGCTTCGATAAATAGTACTGGATTCGAGTTAAGATTAGGCCATTATATATACATAGTTATGTATACATATATATGTTATACATATATATACATAGTTAATTTTAATCATCGAATCTCAACCTAATTTGAACCAATATGTTGCCACCATACAAAACAGTTATCAAAACTAAATTCTATTACCAAAATAATTTTCACATCCAAATAAGACAAGCGTTAACTGCAATTGACTAACAATAATAGATCATTGTATGGGGACAATTAAAAGGCCTATCGCGCCCTAAAAGTCGCATCGAAAAATGTCCAGACACGCCCCTAGGGATCGCGCCTTTGTTATGAGATTAGTAATTGTATCTGGTAACACCAAATTTAATTTATGAAAAAAAATATTAAATTTATTGTTATGTTGATATTATGAAGAGACATATCGAGATTTTTGGCGGTTCTTCTTAACAAAACTGCGTAATTTAGTCGCAGGCTTAGGTACTTAACTAAATATCTACCTTATAAAAAAAACTATTTGTGCAATTTAATTGAGATAGGTATATAGAACTAAGAGAATGTAAGTTACTAACGTACGTAATGTAGTACCTACCTATATTTTAATATGTACCTGTGCCTAAAATAAAAAAATAATCAAGTAGGTATATTAGCAATATGATTCGAAGTAGTCTAGTAATTATCTGGTATTCGTAACTCAAGCCTCGTAGCTTACCTCGGAACTAGATGGTGCTGTGTGTTGATATCCCTACAAAAAATTTGCATTTTAAGTCTTTGAACCTAAAAACTATATTAAGTTAAGTTATCAATCATTGTTAAAGTATTATATTTATAAGTAATAGCATAAAGCTAAACATATTTTTTGTACTTTTAGCGCTAGTCCTATAATAATTGTCGACGACACGTTTGGCGCAGTTTGAAGTGACCCTACTATCTTGCGCCAGTGGTCGCGGGTTCGAGTCCCGCTGGGGACATTCATTTGTTGAACTCGGATGTTTGTACTCCAGTCATGGGTGTTTCTATCTATAATATGTATGTATTTAAACATATATATGTAGTATATCAACTATCTGGTATCCGTAACACAAGCCTCGTAGCTAACCAAGGAACTAGATGGCGCTGTGTGTAATAATGTCCCAACATATTTTTTAATTGTCTAACATATTCACTCCACTTCTAAGTGGGCGGGACCGAAATCTATTTCAACTGACAACGCAAACAATCAAAATTATCACACGAATATAGCCTTTAATACTATGACGATAGAGATAGAAAAATTTGCAACGTTCTCGTCAATCTTAGAAACAAAACATTTTTAACTTTATTTCCATGATATTAAGTTTCTTTTACTTTAGCTTGGCTTTATTTGGCAATACAATGATGTTTTTGTTTGAATTTGAACGTTATTTTATCGGAATTGGGTTGATTTTTGAAGATGGCATATTAAAAACAACTATTGAGATTGCCCTTTGACATTCGATGAATGAAAATGAAAGATGGCCGGTGTATTGTTTGCGACTAAATGTAGGGTGGATATGGTTTTAATTTCTTTTTTATTTTATTTATAATTGTTATTTTTATTATCGCGTTTATTATATACTAGCCTTTCCCGCGGCTTCGGTCACGTTCTAAAGGCTGAAAAGAAATATTTTTCTCCAGTTTTTTTCATTTTTCATTGATGCTCCGCTCCTATTGGTCGTAGCGTGATTTAATATAGCCTATAGCCTTCCTCGATAAACGGACTATCCTGAGATTAACTCGTTCAACCAAGCAAACAAACAAACAAACAAAATATTAGTATAGATTAGGTCTTGTATGATTTTTGTCTGACTTGAAAGGAACTGGTTTTAAATCTGGATCTGATTTCTATACATTAATAATATTGGAAGATTTATCTGTGGATAATCATTAATATTTTATAGATAAAAACGATGATTTTGGCAAACGTGAAAGTAGAGAATATAGATGAAATTATTAGAATAGAACAAGAAATATTATAATAATTTCAGATGTGCGTACAAATACGAGTGCATTCTATTCCCACACAAACAGATCAAGAAAGACAGAAACGACGGTTTTATATGCTCACTAGCGACTCGCCCTCGCTTCGCTCGGGCTCTTCCCTAGATTTAGCATAGCCGCGGGATCCGCTTGTTATGCATATAAACCTTCCTCTTGAATCACTCTATCTATTAAAAAAAACGCATCAAAATCCGTTGCGTAGTTTTAAAGATTTAAGCATACATAGGGACATAGGGACAGAGAAAGCGACTTTGTTTTATACTATGTAGTGATAAAGGTATGACGAGAAACAGAAGGGGTTACATTACAGAAAGACTCTATAACTGAACTTGTTCGGGAATCGAACCCAGAACTTCTTAATCCAACGAGGAACCAACGAGGTGCTCGTAGCTACGAGTGCCTCCACTATCAAAATCACACAAAAAAAACATACATTTGGACAGTTATTAAAGTTGGCTTTACACCGTCATATTCTAAATCCATCCATTAATTTTTCCATATAAATAACATGGCTGTAAAAAACAATTAATTTTATTAAATCCAAGTAAATCCAGGGCGTAAACCATATATGTGAGCAGATGTGGATAATTGTTGCGATAATCGGTAGGCGTTTCTGGGTGTACGAATTGATGTATTTTGTACTGTACGCGCCTTTCTTTTGTCGTTGTATTAAAATTGTAATGTATCTGACTACAGATGTCCATTTTTTTGTATTTAAAGTTAGAGATTTTTAAATTTTGCTTTATTAACGTAAAAAAATAGGTAAACGTAGTAGGTGGTGTAAGTTTGAAAAAATATTTTTAATTCGGTTGAAAAAGCTTTTTTATTATTAAATTTACTGTCACGTCTATAGATTTGTGCTTTAACGACATTTAGCTTTATATCTAGATGTGTTAAAATTAATTAACATTAAAATAATTAACAACAACTGTCTTAAAAATTGTTACCCGTTAGAAATACTACGCAAGCCCTCAGAAAGCTCAGCTTTTTGGTATAGTAATAACTAATAAGTAATAATAAAAAATAAGTTAAAGCTTCTATCTACGTAAAAGTTATACTGTAAATTCTTGTAATGTAGTAGGTACGTAGTAGTGGAACAACATGATTTAGCTTGAAAATAAGTATATTTTTTAATAAGGTTGAAAAAGTTTTAAATCCTTACTAATATTATAAATGCAAAAGTAACTCTGTCTGTCTGTCTGTCGCGGTTTCACGATAAAACTACTGAACCGATTTAAATTAAATTTGGTACACAGATAGTCTAGAGCCTGAGAAAGGACATAGGCTACTTTTTAAGGCGAAAAAAAGCTGTAAGAGGTTAAAATAGGGGATGAAAGCTTCATTTTTAAAGCTAGAACTTTGAAACTTAATTTTTAGGCTTTTAATTAGATATAAATAAATAAGACATTCAAAGTTTGTAAAAATTTTATCCTAAAGTAGTACGAGTTGCTAGTTTTTTTAATAGGAAATAAAAAATAAGTTAAAGGTTAACCCATTTAAGTACATTTGGCAATTTAAAATTTTGTTTGGTCTGCCGTATCTAAATATTCTCTAAGATATGCATGTTATTGTTTTTATTATATCCTCTTATAACTCTTATATATTTACTCTTGAAACAAACAAATAAAATAAAAACATGTTTATGCGTTTCGTTGATTGATAAAAAAATTGATAGTTTTAAATGTACCTTATTCTGTTTTAGAAAAAAGACTTTTAAAGTTTAAAATAAACATCTAATTAGACATTAAAAAGTGAATTATTTTAAATTACCTTTACTGCAAAACATAATGTTGACTAGTATTGTTTTTTGTCTAGTTTTACCTACTTAAATGGAAATAAAAATCGGTATTTATATCACACAATCTTTAATAATAATAATATACAACTAAAATTAGGCATAATCTTATTATAATATAATTTACAAATTAACTGTGTCGGCCATTTTGATAGCGCGCCATTAGCCGCGCATCATAAATAGTGCTGCCCAACGATATCGATTCTTGTCGATTATCGATTTTCGATGCGGATAGAAAAGCTGATGTTTGCGATTGTAATAAACTACCCGATAAAGGTTGAGTTCGGTCTAATCGATATTGTAAATTTTGTTTTTCCATCTGATGATGTTGTGTTCGAACGGCGAATCGATTAACGTGTACGGGAATTGGCACTACGATTTTTGTTCCAGACGTTTTACTGCTATGGCTACCGGATGCTAGTCCTGCTTTTACTCGTTTCCATTTCGCACGACGATTTTGAAACCAGATTTTTACCTGAAAAATGATTTATTATTACCTAATATATTTTAATAATAATAATCTAAATTATTTAAAAACTGAAAATTAAAGTACACAACACGTAACAACAGTGCACACAGTTTTCGTAATTTACAGCATTTTACTACCAAATTCTTATCCTAAATTATTTCACATAAATTAATTGGTATATTTTTGTTTAAAAAACCTCCGTTTTAATTCCTGACTCAATAGGTTTAAAAGAAATTCGTTTCTTTCTTAGCCCACAAATCAGCGTCTGGAAACTGCTAAGTTATTATTAATACAAGTTAATAATTATATCTTTTTAGCCTATAACAATGGCTTTATTAAGACGTGAATTTATACTTAGACTAGGTTCTAGGTTTGTAAATTTTAATAGCTTTGCATGTTGAGATTTCTTTCCCGTCACAATTTTTGCTGTAAAGCAATATCGCTAAATCAAGCAAATTAATCCACAAAAAAATCCCACAACATATTATTTAATATTACCTGTACTTCACTCAATTTCAATGCAGATGCAATTTGCGATCTTTCAGTCAGACTCAGGTATTTTTTCGCGTGAAACTCCCTCTCTAGTTCTAGGAGCTGCTCCGATGTGAAAGCTGTTCTTCTCCTTCTCGCTTTGTTTTCTCTCGGCGTGTCATCTTCTTGATCTGCTTCTGATTCGTTACCTGTAGAAGAAAGATTTTGTTACTTTTTGTGGTAAATTTGAGGGCAAATTTTAAGAGTAGGTACATATTTAGCCTTTGCATAAATAAAGAGAAAGTGGCAGCCCAGCGGTAACGCGTCGCTTGGATAACCGAGTGATGCGGGTTCAAATCCAGGTCTCACACCGTTGATATTTTCATGTGCGAATCATTTATATCATGTTTACCACTTGTCTTACGGTGAAGGAAAACACCGTAAGGAAACCTGCATGTCTGAGGAAACCTAACAAGTTTTCGAAAGGCATGTGAAGTCCGCCAACTCGCACTAGGCCAGCGCGGTGGACTATGGCCTGATCCCCCTCGTACTCAGGGAGGCCCGTGCCCAGCAGTGGGACGTTAAAAAGGGCTGATGATGATGATGATGATGATAAATTAGTCACATGCTAATGTTACACAGCTCAAAAATTCCGTGAGGACGTACTTTATAATTAAAAAGTATCTAAGTGTCTATTTGAAACTATGTTTTTTATTTATTGGTTTAACCAATAAACGATTTTTTATATAAAAAAGACCTTAATAAGGTCATCTTATATTAAAAAAAATAGTTGTCTATAATACAAACTGTTTTTACATGACAGCAACCTACGCGATATTTTTTCCCTCAGAATACTTTCTTTCTATGCAAATCTACACTAATATTATAAAGCTGAAGAGTTTGTTTGTTTGGTTAAACGCGCTAATCTCAGGAACTTCTGGTTACAGCGGTTGCGGTTTCGAGTCGCTGAGGTCCTTCATTTGTCTAGCACGAATGTTTGTACCTCAGTCATGGGTGTTTATACTTATAATATGTGTGTATTTTAGGTTATACGTGTAGTTTGGTATTACCACGGAACTAGATGGTGCTGTGTGCCATAATGTCCCATAATATTATATTCTACGCGTACAAAAAACATAAGTCTCCGAAACCTCTTCAAAGATCAATAAATAAAAGCAATTTATTGCGCAGATAAGATCTTGCACCATTTTTTTAAAGTCTGCATCGTGCTTGTCCAAAATTTTAGACGTTTCGACATTGATGTATCCGGAAAACGTAGCTTTAGGATTTAAATTCAAAATGGCATACAAAGTAAGACACTTGTACATTTTCTCACTAACTACCACAAAAGTTAAGTAAAGTTCCTTAAGTATGTGTATGATTGTGTAATTCTTCCAAATCTTAACGATTTGTGTGCGACACAAAAATTATGAGGTAATTTGACTTAAAGAGAGTGAAATAGAAAATTCAGTCCGTAGTACCTTTTTGTTCCCTGTTTGTTAAAAGTTTTTTTTATTTAGTTGAATGTTCGAAGATTTATCACGAGACAACAGTAGGTAGATTAGTACACCAGCATTACGAAGCCACGGGTTCCGGTACTTAAAATAAATAAAATTTCAAAAATAAAAGTAGCTTAAGTTACTATTTATAACATTAGCTATCTGCGAGTGAGTGTCCCGTCAAAATCGGTCCAGCCGTTTCAGAGATTACTCAAAACAAACAGACAGACTGACAATTATTTTTTAACAAAAATGAAAACCGACTTCAAAACGTAACAAATCGAAACTAAAAAGAAAAAAAAATAATTTTAATTACTTAGTTATTGTTGGAGTCGGTACTTCATCAGTTTTAGAAAATATTTCAAAAACGAGAAAAAGAAAGAGTTTCGAGCCTTCAATTTCCCTGGGATCCCATCATCAGATCCTTACTTGGTGACAATGGGACCACCTCAGAACCCTACCAAACAAAAGAAAAATTTTTGAAACAGGCCCACAGACGGCGGAGAAATCGGTAAACATGCATAAAAAAAATACATTCAACGGAACATATAACCTCCTCCTTTTTTGAAGTCGGTTAAAAATTTTGAAAAATGGTTGTTGCTAGTATCGTATATACTTTCATATGCATTTAGAGAAAAGCTGTTAATTTAAAATTAAAACAAGCATTTCAATTTTATTTATATGTATTACCTACTGATGTACCTACTTATCAGAAACATAGAGCATTAAAACAATAAATGAGTATTAAAATAATATTAAATAAGTAAAGATCGACAAAACGTATATCCTAAATTTCGAACATGTCGAGACATCAAACGTCGCCAATGATGCCATCAAATAAACGATAAAAAACCTCGCGCTGAATCAGCGCCACGCCTTGGTAATGTTTCGGACGATTGGACGTCACTATACTGCTGAGTACTCATATTGTTCTGGCGATTGGTCTTTTTGCTCGTTTTATTACTTTCATTTATTACTATTGATGAAATATCACTACATATTATAAAATATATCCTCCGCGCGTCTATCTGTTTGTTCGCGATAAAGTTAAAAACAACTGCACCGATTTTCATGCTATTTTCACCAATGGGTAGAGTGGTTTTCAAGGAAGGTTTTAGTATATAAACTAGCGAAATCCGCGGCTTCGCTCGCACTAAATCCAGGGGCACTAACCCGAGGAAATCGAGGGCGCGACGCTAGTACAATACTATACCTACTAGTAGACAGTGGTAGTCCAGTAGTATCGTGCTCGCTTGACTAAACGAGTGAAGCGAATTCAAATCCCAAGTCTCGCAGCTCTGATATTTTCATAAACGAATCATTTCCAAAATGATTACCAATTATATTAGGGTGAAGGAATACATCTTGAGTAAATGCATGTTGGAGAGAACCTAGCAAGTTTTCGAAAGACATGCTCAGCTCGCACTTATCCAGCGTGGTGGACTATGGCCTGATCCCCTTCGTAATATAAGATTCATACAATAGTATAATATGGTAACTTGATAATTTCAGTATTTAAAACACTTTCTATACGTCCTGTGCTTTCTATACGTTTGTTCTAGGTATAATGTCAGAGTCAAAATGTAGAAATTGTAAAATTGCATGGTTTTTTCACTCTGTATACATTGTTTAATAGTTAAATAAGATAATTACTTATAAGTTATACATTACTTTTAACTACGAGTAAAGGCTATATCGTGTGGTACCGTGCTATTAAGGAAACTTAAAAAGTACCTACTAAGGTACAACTTTCATGCCTCAAGTAAAAAGTTAAGTAGTTAGTTAGCATAATTATTCAACAAATCTAAAATATATTTAAAAACTCACCACGTTTCGTCCAGACATAATATCCGTATTTCAAGAAATATGTTAAATTAAATCGCGGGTGATAAAAATGAGACGAGTTTCTTTGAATTTCAAGTGAATATAACGTTCGAGTGTCAACGCGTCGAAAATTTAACATTTCGAGTGCGATTTCCATGAACAAAATAAAATAATCCCTAACCAAATAAAAGCATTATTTCTTTGTTACAAACACTATTGACAGTTATCGTGTCAAATGAACTGTAAAAAATGTAACGGATGAAGTTTGAAAAATCAACTTTAAGCTAAAGAAATAAAGGCTATGTCAATAGCATACAATAAATTTGCAAACGAATAAAGCAAGTTCCCGCCATGTCTGCGATCAGAATTTAAAATTGAAATAAATAGTGTGTTCGAAAGCGGCGAAGTTAAATCGATTGGACCTTTAAATGTATGTGTCGATAAACGATAACATCACTAATGTCGGTCACGTTTTGTGTTCGTTTAAATTTTTCACACTGGCGGGAAAATGCGGTTGCTTAAAATATAAATGTTTTTTTTTTGGTAAAAAGAAATCATGACTTTGGTATTTTAATATAGGGTAATCTTATAATATAAAATTCTCGTGTCACAATTTTCGTTCCCATACTCCTCCGAAACGGCTTGACCGATTCTCATGAAATTTTGTGAGCATATTGAGTAGGTCTGAGAATCGGCCAACATCTATTTTTCATCCCCCTAAATGTTAAGGGTAGTCTACCCCTAAATTTTTATTTTTTATTATTTAGACAATTTTTTCCTACATATCAACCCAATGAGGTTGATTAGCAATTAAAAAAATGAACGCGAGCGAAGCCGCGGGTACAGCTAGTCTATAAATAAAAAAAAATAAAGTCGTATGTGTATAATAATACTAAATAAGTATTTTTGGAAAATTTGATTGAAATAGGCAATATTATCGATAAAAACGCAAAATCTATAGTTTTTAGAATACTGTTATGTCAGAGTTGTCTGTCTTTGACTACAATATGAGAAAAGCAGTGGACAAATTTTGGATAAATTTGGTATTATGAGAGCCATCCATAGATCGATGCCAATATAATATACTTAGAATAGGACACTTTTTATTGCGGAGAAATAACATATCCCTGAGAAAATTTTAATAACGGATAACCAGCTATGTTCAGTAGTTTTCTTGTGATGCGGTCGAAGAGAGACAAACATAACTATGGATTCGGTCGAATAATAACTATTTCAATAACATTTACAACAGATAAGACTCACTTAGAATTTGAATCTATAGTTTAAATCTAAGATTTCAATGAAAAAACCGAAGTAAATTGATCTTCTTTTTTTTCTTTTCCTTAGGTAATTAATTTATTCGTCTATGTTTAGTTAATTCGCGTATTCTTTATAAATCCCTCAATAATAGATATCTTATTTTATAAAATTAGAAATAATTTTTACGGTGTAAATATAAAAAAGCTTTAAATCGAGCTGCTCTATGGGGAATCGAATAATCCACGGAATTGATTATCTAAGATCTGCTCTGTGGAATAATCAACTCATTGTCCTACCGCCGCGCGACGGAAAATATTCGGATATCAGATAGGTATTAGAGAAGCCACAAATGCTGTGTGCATTTAGATTTGGCCTAATCATTTATATTTCTTCATTCACATCTGTTATTAAAACACTACATATTTTTAAATAGTAGTGTTTTATATTGTCATATTTCGTCACAGCACCAACGAGAGTGAGCCGGCAGATTTTTTTGCATCTGTTTCACAACTCTAAGCCATTAAAAAAAAAAAGAAAAAAAACAATATTAAATATTATTACTCATGTTAATCTTAATATATATATTTCTTGTGTGCGTGTGTATGTGACTGAACTCCTCCTAAACGACTGGACCGATTTTGATGAAATGTTTTGTGTGTGTTCGAGTGTATTCGAGAATGGTTTAGATTCACAATTCGGTCCACTAGATAATGTATTTTTTATATTATTTAGTTATTTATACATTTGCACAATAAATGACATATTCAATTATAAATAAGTCGTTGCTAGGCAACGCTGTTTTGCGCATGCATACTAAAACATTTCACCGGGAGCAAAAGTTTATAAAAATTTTCTATATGTACAGGACAACGTCTGTAGGGTCCGCTAGTGTATATATATACATTTATTTAGAAGAATATTAGACGTATTGTGACGATGATGATTCATCAGTACCTACTTACATATAAATAAAATTGAAGTGTCTGTTTGTAATTTCAAATAAACAGCTTTATTATTTATTTTTACAGCTTCACTAAATACATATGAAAGTAAGTAGGACTTACATTGAAAAAAGTATTTAAAATTTTTGTTGGTCTGTTTGTTTGTTCCACCTAATCTCTATACCAGCTGAACTGATTTTGACGGGACTTTCACTCTCAGTTCTAACTTCTGAGTAAGTATATTACTAGAGTTGGTATTACACATTACATATTTCTATCTAATTGGAATAAATAATAGTTTAAAAAAACTAAAAAACACTTTTTATAGAAAACCGAACTAAAAAATAGAAAATAAAATTTTATTTTAAAAAAAGCGTGGTGTGCATGGTGTCATTATCATTTCGATAATATCTTAAAAAGCACCCCACGCTTTTTTTAAAATAAAATTTTATTTTCTATTTTTTAGTTCGGTTTTCTATAAAAAGCGTGTTTTTTAGTTTTTTTAAACTATTATTTATTTTCTACTTTTTCTAGCAAAAATCATATTTTGCAAATTGAAAAATGGAATAATTTTATCAAATTAGTGTATTGTCATCGGTCCTCAATAAATCTACAAAGTTTGAACGAAATCTGGCCGTTTAAAGTGGGTCAAAATCGCGCCCAAAGAAGTCGGTTACAAACAAACATACAAACATACAGGTGAAGCTAATAAAAAGCGTGTAAAAATAGGAAAATTATCGTAGAGTTAACTGGCCAATTTACTACATATACTAATGTACTTATACTATAGTTATTTTTAGTAGTGCAAGAGTCCATATTATGTTGATTTGATGAACCAGTAAACATCATGCAAAATTTTCTGAAAATGTTTCTACTGGTTTTTTAGTGATGAAGCCAGACAGACAAAAATTCTTAAAACTATAGATTTTGGTCTATGATTTTTAAAAAAATATTAAATGCAGGTACAGATTTAAATTCTAATTTTAAGTAATCTAATTGTAACTTTAATTCTATTTTAATCATTTAAACTAATTAAATTGTGCACAACATAAAACTAAACTTTTTTCACCTTTTGACTTTTTGCCCTTTCCAATGACAGCTGTCACCTTGTTATACCATTTCGCGCCAGAATTATTGTACCTACGTTTAGAAATGACAATTTCACGCTACAGATGCGTTGTAGTGGCGTGACAATTTTATCTTTGCGTTACTAATTCCTATAATATGTGATTTAGAGATATAATTGCAATGAAATAGCTTATTGTGTTTTTGAGATTTGAAATAGGTGGGTATACTATGGGTATAGTGGAGATTTCTTAAGTAGTTAAGTGTCAAATGTCAGTTGGTTATTGACAGATTTTTTTTATTCCTTTTATTATGGTGTGAGTGTAAAGTATTTTTAGTCGCATTATTGTCCCTTATAATGCCTAACATTGATTTTTGACCTAAAATTTCCATTAAAGAAAAATCTACTAAGAAAAATTTTGACTACTTGAACGATTTTTAAGTAAAATTTCTCCTTAATTCTTGAATCAAAATTTGAGATAACTAGTTTTCCGAAATCACCAGAGTCCAGTTATAGTTCCCACGAAACGTAGGTACTAGGTATAAGTAGGTAGGTAGTTAGGTACGACTATACTAGATAAACAAACCTATATAAATCTAGAAGAATATTAGAAGTATTGTGACGATGATGATTCATCGAATCGAATTCCTGCAAGACAGCTTGACCGATTTTTATGAATTTTTTTGTGTATATTTGGTAGGTCTGAGAATAGGTCTTAGGCTATTTTTTATTACCCTAGGTAAAAAGGGTGGCCCTCTGCAGATATTTTATTATTTATTTTAGGCCAAACTTTCATCCTTCTACCACCAATCCCTATTTTGTAATAGTGATTAGAGACGCGGGAATTGCTAGTATTAAATAAGAAAGATAAATAAAATTGTAGTGTCCGTCATTGTGTCAAAATAAAAGCTGTTTACTAAAATATGCATATTTATTTAAATAAGTATCTACCTATATTTACGGTAAGATCTTTAAAAAAATGATTTTTTTCCCTATCTCTATCTCCTGAAACTCCTGGATAGATTCTGACAAGTCATGTTATGAGGAGAAACTAAGGCTACTTTTATTATAGAGAAATAAATATTTAGTTAACAAACTTAAAATTATAATGTAGGTAGGTACCTATCTAGGGAAAAAATTACCATATGACAGGAACTCAGCAAATTTTTTGTTTATTGAATCTTATTATTATAAAAGAGTGTTTCTATTTGGGTTTTAATTTAAAAATTATCTCATTAATTTCCTTTCCTAATTGTGGATCGTAGGAAAATTTTTCTTATATTTTCATTCTCAATATCTTGCGCTGGGGCGGCATATCAGACTATGCCTAAGGCGTCATCCGCTACTGGAGACAAACTCATTGTTATAATGTTTCAAGACTTATTCTTAAGAGACCATATTTAAAAAATTATAAAGGTAATTTTTAGTACACAATTATTTTTGGAAACTAGTTTTAGCAGTTCTCTAGATCCACAAAAAGAAAAAGGAACCCTTATAAGAACACTTCGTTGTCTGTTTGTTTGCCTTGCTGTGTTTAAAGACCCTTTTCTCAGGACCAAGAAGCTGATAATTATTATGTATAACTAGTTTGAATTATTACTGTACATTAATTTATAATGTTAGCTTTACTTTGATTTGAATAGGCTAGCCGCTATGCACCGACTTCAATCTAGTAAGGTATGTAAGTATAGTAGTTGAATAGTAAAAACTAATCTATTCCATTTTAGTGAAAACATACGTAATAGTAGCAAAATAAGAAGTTGAAAATTCGATCATCCCCAATTCCTTATACTAAAGGCTTTATTATAATGAAACTACTCGTATCTTTTCGAATCGGGTTAGACATTATGTCCCGTGACCATGATTACTTTAAAGCATTCGAAACGTCGGGAACCAAAAATCGAAATAAATCCGCGACAAAATCCGAAAAGATAGTTTCATTCATAATGTCAAATATTCGCTTAAATCTAAGATAGCATTAAAAGGTGTATTTTCTTTTAAATTAAAACGAGATCAACTTTGAGCTATTATCCAGTAAAAAAGAATCATCGAAATTGGTCTAGGTACTCTGTAAAAAATTTACGTGGAGGTCGAATAATTCAGTAGATGAAAAATCAAACACCCCTATTTCCTACACATTTTTTTATTGAATGAAACCAAATTTTCGAATTTAGGTACCTACATACATACCTACGAATTGGATATAGGTTATATAGATGTATATGTAAAAGAATGTCTAAATAGAAGAAGAATAAAAAATGACGGATTTCTGAGGTAACAACTAGCAAACATAAAACATAGAATTCCCCCCTGTTTTAAGAGTTAGTTAATACTATTTTTACCTACTAAAAGTAGGGCTTTAGCTAAGATTATGAGAGTACCTAATACTCTTTTTTATGTGATCTGTGGTAATACGTTAAAATCGAAAATCTTATTTTTTTTTTAATAAGTAGGTACAAGATAGTGACAAATGGAGGCTAAAAACAAAAAGGCTACATTGCCAGTGCAAAACTAATGTGCTCAATACATAGACAGAATTTATATGTAGTTTTAGATTTTTTTGTCTGTCTATCCATCAAAATCAAAAAATCAACATCAAAATATTTTATTCTGCAGCATAAAAATTGTTACGATTTCTTACTGAACGTCATGAGTCTACCACAGGTTCGGAAAGAATAAACCTCTGACCTGAGAATCTCAGCGGGACTAATACTTAGTATTTTTTTGTCTCACTTTTTCAAATTAAATTGCAAATCAACAATAACTCTACATGTTGAAATAGCCTGGCAGAGATCACATCGTTACCAAGGCGTATTGTCTTCTAAAAAATATTAATCTAATAATATTCTTTAGTACACAAACGTTCCTTCACATATTTTTTTAAATTTGGCAATAGAAGCTTTTTGAACTTTTTCTGGGATCCTGTTGTATAAGCGTATACATTGTCCATAAAAAGATCCGTAACTGCATCACGAGAAAAACAGGACAGATTTTGACGAAATTTAATATAATAATAGATTATGCTATCCGGGTCCAAGATTATCATATAATATAGTTTTTAGTGTCTCGTCTCTAAGCAATATACCTAAGCCTATACTAACTAACATGCGTACAGTACAGCGTAGGTGAACTAACGAACTACTAAACTAACGAACCCGTACAGAGCAAAGTTCAACCGTTAGTCTATAATAATCTATACTATGATTATAAAGAGGAAAGGTTTATATGTAAGTATGTTTGTAACGAATTGGCTCAAAAAGTACTGGACCTATTTTAAAAATTCTTTCACCATTTGTATGCTACATTATCACTGACTAATATAGGCTATTTTAATTGCAAAAAAAAAGGATCCCTACTAAAACTACAATAACAGGAGAGAAGGAGGAGTGCACGCCGCACGTAATATATGAAATAGGTAGCCGCGCGGCTCAGGAGTATAGGAGTATCTTAAAGCTGGAGTAATTTTGGTGAATTTTCAACCTAGCGAGTGATCAAATGAAGTTTGGTAGCGATTAAAAAAATGAACGCGGGCGAAGCCGCGCGTATTGCTAGTAGATAATAAAACAAAATACCTACAGCCCCTGTTAAATACCTACCTAATTTAAAAAAGTATTCAATAGTAAAAGATAAAAACTGTTGAAAATGCTTAATGGTTTCATTGTTCATTGATTACAATCAAACACACAAACAAATAAAATAATTAATTTACACGATGGAGATTTTAGACTAAGACGAATTAGACCAAACTCCAGTCAGCCATATTATGTATTTACCTTGTGTGGTATCTTCTCCTCCATCACTCTCCATCTCACTCCCAACACTAACTGGACTTTCTCTTTTTTCTTCGCTATTCGTCTGTACTGGAGGCTGTCCGAACATCCTCAAAAACGGTTCAGGATAACCCAATAAGAACGGAAAATTATTCTGTTGTAAGAAAGGCGTATTCAAATAGTACCTCATTCTATTCAACCCAACTCTCTCATTTTCTTCGTCTTCTGAATTTCTATTGTCTGTAATGCTATTTTCTATATCGATTTCCGGCGATTTCCTATCACCGATGAGAGATTCTATCGAAAATGGCTTAGGCGCCTTCTTTTTGATCTGTGATTCTAATTCCGACATTGCACTGATATCATTAAAATGTATAGTTTTTTTTAATTTTCACAGTTCACTACACACGCGTTTTATTATTTTTTGTTTAATATTTTTGTTATACGTCCGTCCTGTACGGACTGTAGTGATGTACTACGGCCGTGACACGCCCACATACGGGGTGTAGACATCGAGTAATTTTGTGTTATTAATGGTTTTGCTGGACGAAAATAAGCCTTATTACTTAAGAATTAACACCATCATTAAGAAATGTACAGTTTCTAAAAATCTTAAGTGTTTATTGCTGCTGTATTTTGCACTTTATTACTTGTTCGTAAATATCATTATACCCTGACCATTACACTAGTATAGTAAAAATTTCGTGATTGATAAAAATAGCTCTTATTTTAATGAGATATAGTTCAAAATCAATTGACAAGTTTCGTTAAGATGTAACGTTATAAAGCTAAATTATAAGTGATTGAGAACTGTTGACTTTATCGATAGAATGAGATAGATATATCTGTTTTATATATGTTAGAAAGGGATGCATATATTGATATTTGTGACCGCTGAGTACACGAGTAATTGGTGCTCAGTTGCCAAAGTCAGCACTTTGAATAAGTTCATCGCCTTGTGCCTCATTTAGTTATTTTTGTAAGTATTTTTTATTTTTTTTAATTATCTATGAATAACAAAAGAGGTTTTTGATAAAATATATATTTTATATGGGGCATATTATAGGTAAATATTAGTACAAAGAAACCAAATATAAATTAAGTGATAGGTCCCTACCTGATTTTTCACTTGCTAATTCAATATTTGTATCTTTTGATTGTTTTATACCACCAGTCATTGAATCAACAGTTTACTAGTACTAACTTTCAGTCTGTGCGTTTGTCTATCTGTCTGTGACCGCATTAAACGAGAAAACTACTGGACGGATTTTGATGAAATTTGGTGTGGTAATAGTCTCGTCTAGTTATCTGACTCAACTGCGGGAAAATTTACCATATCTGAGAAATCTATAAGTAGGTAAAATTACTCTTACTCTTAAAAAATATCTAACGACGAACCTCATTTAAGCGAGGTTGAGTAGCTAGCAAGTAATAGGTACTACCTAAATAAAATCTGACATCTATATAAATAAAAATGAATGTTGGTATTATGCGCATAACTTGAGAATGGCTCGACAAATTCGGCTAATATTTTTTCGTATGTTCCTTAAAGCCCACGGAATAATAAAAAAAAAATAAAAAAATGAAAGATTATAAAAACTTTTTATTGCATTAAGATTTACGTACTTTCATTTTTGGTTCCTAGACGTATCGAATGCTTCAGTATGCTTCATAGCAATCATGTTGCCGGGAGAAACTGATAGGTAGTGTAAAATATTTTTGAAGTGAAACTTCTTTAGAATCGATGTGATTTCAAACTCGATGACGAAAAAGTACATAGGCGCCTGGTAGCGCTTAGAGACGGGGAAGAGTTAGCCTTATTTTAAATTCAAGTTTTACTTCTGACATGTGTACTTTTTTATTGTAGTCGGCAATTAGGTACCTATAAAGCAAAGCCGCGTAGCCACAGATTACTTAATTGGCGTAGCGCTCTTTATCCCATACTATTTCATACAAAAAATTTTGCAGTGCAGTGCTGCGTCACTCCACTGCATTGCGTCATTCCACTTAGAGTGAATCTAAATAAGTTATGAATAAAATCTTCTTCCTAGTTAGTAATATTAAGTAGTTAGTTACAAATTATACGAATAAGAGCATGGTAACTTTTGTCAAAATTAGAAAAAATAATCAATTTACTCATAAATATTACTAACATTAAAAAGAAAATACTAAGTAGGTAAGTTGACTCGCCCGTCCAAACCTCACTATAATCATTAGACAGCAATTTACCCCCTAACACCCCACCAAATTGATTGTGGCCATCCCTCACGTTAGAGGGTCGTTAGATAAAATCTTATAATGTTAGGCGTAATAGCTTCTATATAAAAGGCTTTTTTCCTACGTATTACATATACATTAAAGTAGAGGTATAGTCTATAGAGCAATTTTGAGTAACTTAAAATTCTACCTCATCTTTTTTTGTAGTCGGTTAAAAAGTAGCCTTAGTTACGCCTTATAACATTAGCTATCCGCGAGTAAAAGTCCCTTCAAAGTCAGTCCAGCCGTTTCAGAGTTTAGCCGAAACAAATAGACAGACAGGCAAAAATAAAAAAAAAATGTTTTTGTTGCTAGTATCGTATATTATACTTTCATATGCATTTAGTGAAAAGCTATTAATTTGAAATTAAAAACAGACACTTTAATTTTATTTATGTGTACATATAGATTTACTGCACGTTTCTATAACCTATCTACCGATAGACCGGTGGATACTTTCATACGATTTTGACAGGTTGTAACTTTTAATGTGTCAAAATAGTATGAAAGTAACTACCGGTCTATCGGTAGATAGGTTATAGAAACTGGCCGTTAGATAGGTACCTACTGTAGGTACTATATGTTACACAAAGCATCACTGATTCTTAATTACATGTTATTACTCTAGCGGCCTAGCCTATTATTAATAAGTAGGTATTTAACCCATTTTAACGTTTCACTACTCGGAACTTCTCATAAGGCAATGTAATCAGTGATCACTGATCAGGTTATAGTCCACTGCGCTAGCTGAAGTTGGCGTTTCGAAAACTTGCTCAGCTCTCAGACAAAAGACTTCAATAAGTTCAATACCAACTAGAATTAACAACTACTGCCTTTTAGGACTTAGGATTAAGCCTATGACATGTGTAACTTTTGTTTCAGTAAAAGTTCACAAAACATGCTGATTTCTCCATTTATTTCTCCACTTAAGACAAGTGGTAATCATGTCAGAAATGATTCGCACATGAAAATATCAGAGGTGCGAGATCCGGATTTGAACCCGTTTCAACTAACCAAGCTACCACCGGGCTACCACTGCAATTTAGGGCTTAGGATTAAGCCTAAATTAAACATGTTTAGTTTTTATCAAGAAATTATTTGTTACAAATCTCAAATGCCTTCAACAAACATTCACATAGTAGCTTTAAGAATATTTAAGATTCTAATTCACTTCAATGGATAAATTGTTATTCAAAGTTAAACAAAGTTGAGACAATTTATGTGGATATCTAGACGTTAACGCGACATTTTAACACATCGTATGTCTTATGGGAACTTTGATGGGACAGGTGCTTTTCTCTGCCAGACTCGTGCCAATCAGAGGCATGCTCAGTAGATATATAGAAACTTTTTATGTCTATACTTTCTAGATCTACATTTAAAAGTAATGGCTTACTTTTTAACAACAGAAACAGTCAAACATTTAAAAAAATGTTTTTTTTTCTTATCAAAACTATAAATTATAAATATGATTTATATATATCTTAAACTTTAACTTTCAAAACAAAATAAAATACATAGTAAGATAATACCTTATACCATATTATGTTATAAGATACCCAAATAAAAGTCATCAAAATAAAGTTCCGTGAAGCTAATCTCTACAAACTAAAATAAAGTAGGTAGGTACTTCCCGCCGTCTGTACGCTTAGATATTTTGAATTATGCGACGGATTCTGATGTGGTTTCCATCACTAGATAGAGTGGTTCAAGATTAATGTTTATGTATAACTCCGAGAAAATAACCAATTGCTAATAAATCCATACCTGATAATCGTTAAAACGAATTTATTTCATCATATAAACGCTATTACCGCGATAACGATCTATTGTTCTTATTTTATATCCAAATAACAATGCGAAATATAAACCTAATTTGAGAGGCTAATTTGGTCCTGAGAAACCGCGACGAGACCGGACTGGCAAAAGGCTAGACGGTAAGATATCACCTAGCTCTACTTTGATTTATTTATACTTATCGGACTAATATCAATGTAAAGTTGTATGTCTGTGTGTATGTTTGTTTCTGGGCGGATTTGGATGAAATTTAGTAGGTAGGTACCTATAACAATAGCGCAGTAACAAATCATGATAATAATTGTGTAGAACAATGCAATAGAAAATAGAGTAGTTTAAGCGATTAATAATAGTAGGAATCCTGTAGCGTTGATGAAAAATGCATTACCAAAATATGTGTTATAATATTTTTTGACTTATTGTTTTATACTATGTAGTGAAAATAAAAATATGTGAGGTATAATGCTGTAAAAAAAGTTACAGTGTAGTTAAGTATTATTATTAGAACTTGGCTCTTTGAAAACTTAAGGTGACTCATTCAATACTTTTATTTCGGTATTTACAGTTAAAACTCGAAGAAAATTAATGATTTTTAGAAAATATTTCCCTTTCATACGACTCTTCCCTACATTTTTTACTTAAATATATCCTATAGAACTAAAAATATTAACCTATTAGGTACTTTTAAAGTTTCCACTTCTAATAGAGAGTACGTTATAGGTTCCTTTAACTCCAAATATTGCTAAGTAAAAATTAAAATGATTTTCTATGCTTCAACAGTTTTTTTTTATTCTAGCCATAAATATTTTTCCTTAACAATAACGAATGTACGACAGATTAAATAAACAATATTAGATACGCGTTAAACAAATTATGCATAAACTAAAGCCCTCAAAGGAATAATCGTCCCGCGTTAATCCAAACCATTACTGCCCCACATAAATACAAATAATAAAATCAAATTCATAACAAAATTAATGTCGCTATAACATTAAATATTAAAATATAACAGTCTGTGAACGCACTCTAACGACTTTTATCTCCTTCTCCGTCACACAGTCCCAAAATTCAAATGATAGATAGAGATAGCAAGAGATTTAGTAATTCGTTTCGAATCGTTGTTTCGTAAGTAATGAACGCAGTCACGCCCCGCAATCAGAAATCTCTGATATTATTGGTTGGTTGATGACTTTTTTTTTCTTATGGAGTAATTTAATTTTATTTCGGCATGATTTAAGTTTTTGAATAGATTTAAATGAATAAAACAACATTATTTTAACTTGTTGTTAATAGATTCGAGTGTGTAAAGGCGAAACGTGATGATTATAAATTGAAAATAGTTTCGTCCAGTCGCATAACTTATTTGTTTCAACCTAGGAATAATAAGTATAGCTACTCTTTTTCTTCTGAGGAATGAGATATTTCCCTGCAGTAAAAAGTATTCTATATGTTTATACGAATAACCAGCTATCATTTTGCTAAAATTTCATCTAAATCTGCCAAGTAGTCAAGACAGACAGCTAGCCGATTTCTCTTTTGCCATATTTATTAACTGTTTCTATAATATGTCAAAAAATATTTAATTTAGAGACTCAACTCTGGCTTTTTTATAATTCTGTAGGTAATAGGTACCTCTCCCTACCTATCTAATAACTTAACCTATAAATAAGCTGCTTCTGAAAGCTTTAGTCTGTCAACATCATCATCAGCCCATTGTAACGTCCCACTGCTGGGCACGGGCCTACCTCAGTACGAGGGGATTAGTCTGTAGGTATCTGTTTACATAAATAGCTTTAAAGTTTTTCTTTCTAACATACTATGGTATAATGGAATCTAAAATCTCTACTTTACATGCAGGTTATTACAGTATTATGAACTAAGTAGTATCATCATCATCATCATGATGATGATGATACTACTTATGAACTTATGAACTAAGTAGTATAAAGTTGAGGAATTTGTTTGTCTAGACTTGCTAATATCTTGATATGAACAATAGTGTTAGGTTGTGCTCTGAGTACTATAACGGGCACGATTTGAATAATCTAAGTATTTTTTATAAGTGGTAGTGCCATGCTTGTTACCTTCGGGTAGCAACCGAATGGGCCGGCACGCCCCGTATAGTTCATTAGTACCACTCTCTCACAGAAGACCGGCGTGAAGTGGCAGCTATGCTGTCGCGTTTCGTCCGGTGAGTGAGAGTCCGGGAGGCCCATCTCCTTCCCCCCTCCCTCTTCCCTTCATCCTCCGCCTTCGTTCCCCCCTCCCTCCCACTTCCCTCCCTCCTCCATCCCTCCCTTTCCTGAAAGGCCGGCAACGCATCTGCAAGCCTGGCTTGCAGATGTCCATGGGCGGAGGTGATCACTTCCCATCAGGTGAGCCTCCTGCCCGTTTGCCCCCTTTTTACCATAAAAAAAAAAAATTGAATTTTATTCGCAGTCGCCC
This sequence comes from Boloria selene, assembly GCA_905231865.2. NCBI lineage: Eukaryota > Metazoa > Arthropoda > Insecta > Lepidoptera > Nymphalidae > Boloria > Boloria selene. The sequence continues at coordinate 6,542,165 of HG993158.1, read as the reverse complement.
TATCATGCACCTACCTAACTTTGACAAAAGAACCTCAATAACTTTATAACATTATGAACTAGGGACTCGACCTAGCTTCGCTCGAGTTTCGCCTAGATTTAGCGCGAGCGAAGCGGTGGGTTTCGCTAGTTATACATATAAACCTTCTTCTTGAATCACTCTATATCTATTAAGAAACCGCATCAAATTCCGTTGAGATCTTATATCATACATTGGGACAGACAGACAGCTGAAAGCGACTTTGTTTTATACTATAAAGTAATATAGATAACTAGCTGCGCCCCGCGGTTTCACCCACGTAGTTGCCGTTCCCGTGGGATTACAGGGATAAAAAGTAGCCTATGTCCTTTCTTAAGGTCTTCTCTATCTGTGTACCAATTTCATCGAATTCGGTTCAGCGGTTTAGGCGTGAAAGCGTAACAGACAGACAGACAGACAGACAGAGTTACTTTCGCATTTATAATATTAGTTAGGATTAGGATTGGTCCATTATTGACCGATACTCGAACTCATGATCACCGACAGCAACCACTAAGGCGGATAGAATCTAACCAAAATACGTTTAATAATATCACTATCACTACATAGTATAAAACAAAGTCGCCTTTTCTGTCCCTATATCCCTATATCCCTATATCCCTATGTGCGCTTAAATCTTTAAAACTACGCAACGGATTTTGATGCGGTTTTTTTTAATAGATAGAGTGATTCAAGAGGAAGGTTTATATGCATAACTAGCGGATCCCGCGGCTTTGCCTGTGCTAAATCTAGGGAAGAGCCCGAGCGAAGCGAGGGCGAGTCGCTAGTTTATTAATAAAAAGAAAAATAAAATAAATATTATATTCCATAAGGGGTCGTCCATAAATCACGTGATGTTTTTAAGCAACTTTTTAGACCCCCCCTCCCCCATGGTGATACGTGGTGAGGTTTAAGATTACCCCCCCCCCCCCCACTCAAAATCACGTGTATTTTTTTACAAAGTACCTTAAAAAATCTGAATAGGTATTATTTTTAAATAAAGGTTAACAGGTATAATCTAATATAATTTTGGTAAATTAAGCACCGTGATAAAAATGTAAAAATTCTAATTAATAAGAATAAATGACAAAATAATAATCGTGAAATTTTACTTTTGTACCTGAAGCAAATACTGGCTCTCTCACACATGCTCGCTATACTACTGCGGAGAAGGTAAGTCATAGAATAAAGCACTGTCCTTCTACTCGACATACGACATACTCTACTAAGACGTCATGGCTGTCGATAACCTTATTATTTCACACTTCTGTGTGGATTTCTGCAGCCTTTTTTAAAAGTAAATTTTTTCAAGATCTGTTGTCCTTCCTTGTCCATCAAGTTGGGTTCCATAAGAGTCATGCGGAAGTATGAGTCTAGCCTATGTGACTGGGAGTGACGCATAATATACTTACTGGCTACTGCTCTTTTATCCGTAGTTTTTTTGTGCACTAGCACCTACAGAATCCTTACGACTCGACTAAAATCCTGCCAGAATTTTCTTTTTTCTCATTAACAAAATCAATGGGATTAGGTGGTTTATGTATGGTCTTTGACTGTATGCATACCCTCTAGTTTCGGCCGACGGTCAATTAACTTTGAGCATTGGGTACATCACCCGGTGCTAAAATTAAGTCAAAATAGTATTCACTTTTCTTAAACTTTCAGTGCTGATATTCACATATGTAAATATAGTAAAAGGTTTTGAGAATATCATTAAAAATGTATAATTCGTCCGTCAGTAACTTATAACTACTACTATAACAATGTAACGTTTCTTATAGTTTATGTATGTCTTAATTTTTATACATGATATTATTGGAAGTATGTCAATACTTTTTATAAGTAATCCAAAGCAATTAAGACCAATCGGTTCATTATTACACTTCCATTCTTACTAATAGCGACGCTTCGTGTGTCTGGGCGAATGTTTGGCCCATCCTATTGGTCTCATCATCTGTTATGAAGAATTTATGATACACGATTTTTTAAAGCATAGCGTAGCTTTTAATAGTGCCATTTCTTGCAATAGTAGTTCCCGTACAGGTATTTTCAGAGAAGTTTTGGAGGTGACTAGGCTTATTATTATAAAAGTTCGGCGATTGTCGCGGCGCGCGGGATAATCCCAACGGTGAGTAAAAAAAATCACGTGATAACTCACTACACCCCCCCTCCCTCTTGGTGATATTTCGTGATTTTTTCCGAACCCCCTCCCCCCCCATTCAAACATCACGTGATTTATGGACGACCCCTAAGAAGGGTGGTATTTTAGGATTTTAGCAAATTGTTTATTGTTCGTCCCCTCATGGCGAAATGTCAAAATGACATGGCACTTAAAATCGGGAGAGCGGTTTTGATAACTGTGACTAATCCTTTAAAGTTACACCCTCGAAGCTGTTGTTATAATTTGCAATTTAATAAAAAAAATAAAGAAAAACAAAAATGTTAAAAACTATCGAATTTCAGTTTAAATAAATAAGTTTTGAGTTTAATAATGTAAATGACGAAATTAGGCGGGTAATTTAATATTTTCTAATTAGCTTTAGGTTATTGTATGTATCTAAGTACGTTATATTTTTACACGCTTTTTATTAGCTTCACCTGTATGTTTGTATGTTTGTTTGTAACCGACTTCTTTGGGCGCGATTTTGACCCACTTTAAACGGCCAGATTTCGTTCAAACTTTGTAGATTTATTGAGGACCGATGACAATACACTAATTTGATAAAATTATTCCATTTTTCAATTTGCAAAATATGATTTTTGCTAGAAAAAGTAGAAAATAAATAATAGTTTAAAAAAACTAAAAAACACGCTTTTTATAGAAAACCGAACTAAAAAATAGAAAATAAAATTTTATTTTAAAAAAAGCGTTGGGTGCTTTTTAAGATATTATCGAAATGATAATGACACCATGCACCCCACGCTTTTTTTAAAATAAAATTTTATTTTCTATTTTTTAGTTCGGTTTTCTATAAAAAGCGTGTTTTTTAGTTTTTTTAAACTATTATTTTCTTGTAAAGAAACAATTTTAATGATGTATATTTTTCAGTAACATAAATTAAACCTATAAATATCTATTATCTAATTAAAGTAGGTTTAAAAAAATAGTAGGATGCACCCTTTGATTATACTTATAATCAAAGGACCCACCTTTTCTGAATACAGAAAAATTTTTTGATATAGTAAGTAGGTACTTACATTTATTTTAAAAAATTAAAAAAACTATTAGATATAATTAATGGGCTTTTATAATTTTCTTAAACATCGTTCTTTTCTAAAACATCGTTATTTTCTAAAAAATAAAATTAAGTCACTTTGTACCTATAACATCAGTTATCTGCGAGTGGAAGTCCTGTCGAATTCGGTTCAGTCGTTTCATATATTAGCTGGAACTAACAGACAGACAAAAATGTTAATAATTGCTTTTTTGATGTAAGTAGGTACCTTATATAATTTCATTTTTAAGTATTTACTCGTAGTGTAAAGCTGTTAATTTGAAATTAAAAATAGACACTTCAATTTTATTTATATTTTTGCCATAAGACAAAACAGCAAATTTTTTAATTGTTTTTTTTTTATTTTAAAGCTTCGAATAAAACATCCAAGCTCTACAAATCGGTAACTTTGAGTGATGTGTTAAGTGTATAGTGACGCGCCGTCCGATTCGATACGTAGGGGTGCATTTAAATTCTCGCTTTATGTTATAGTGATGTGATTTTGATGTTGCTTATGCAAATTCATAATGGAGAAGTCAATAGGGAGGAAATTTGAGACGATATTAATATAAGAGTTGGAATAATAGCTTTTTGTGTAAGAAATGTATAAAACAATTCAATTCAAGATCTGAGTTCATTTAAAATAATAATTAATCAAGGATTCAATATTAATATAAGAGTTGGAATAATAGCTTATTGAATAAGAAAAGCTTAAAATAATTCAATTCAATATGATGTGCAAGTCATTTAAAACAACAATCACAATCATAGGGAAAACATGACTATGGATAGAAAAATGTTTGCACGATAAGGTGTGTAGCTAATATGTTGGGAGCTTAAAACACAGCATAATCTAGTTTTATGGTAAAGTACGAGGCCAGGCAGGCGCGGTCGCAGCCTGAAATTTTGGAGGGGGTCACTCAATACACTAATAAAGAATAGGTATCTGGAATAAAATATACATTATTGCACAAGACACAATTCTTTTTTAACCGACTTCAAAAAAGAAGGAGGTTATATGTTCCATTGTATATATTTTTTTTATGTATGTTCACCGATTTCTCCGCCGTCTGTGGGCCGATTTCAAAAAATTTTCTTTTGTTCGGTAGGGTATAGCTCCGAGGGGGTTCTCAGGTTCTGATGATGGGATCCCAGGGAAATCGAGGGCAACTCTCAAATTTTATAGGCACCTATTAAGTTTTTGATATATTTTCTAAAGATGTTCAAGCATTTGTGTCTGAAAATCATTATTTCATGTGGATGAGCTGATGATGGAAAATACAATTTCTCAACGGTTCTTTTTATGGTTGTTCATTAATTTCTGCGTCAAATGTTGGCCGATTACAATTTTTTTTGTTCGGTAGGGTATACGGTATACTTCCAAGATATTCACATTATCACCAAGTCAGGATCTGATGTTGGGATCCTAGGGAAATCCAGGGCAACTCTCAAATTTTATAGGCATTTATTACGTTTTTCATATATTTTCTAAAGCTGTTGAAGAATTTGTGATGATGTAAGGTATATCTCCTCAACGGTTAGGAAGTTGAAAGAAAATTCTTTTAATATTATACGTATTTATGAACCGATAGTCGTATTCCTTCAAGATATTAGGTTGATCTGATAAAAGACGGTAAATCTTATTAACGTCTAGGAGTTACGTGGAAAAATAGACGTGGAAAAATCTCGATTGACTATTGTCGTACACTCCAAAACTTCGCTGACTTATTGGAGCAGTAGTTTAGTTAGCCTACCAATATTATATTTAAACAAAATATCTAATTTCCACAAAAAAATTAAAAATAAATTATTTTTTAACAAAAATGAAAACCGACTTCAAAACGTTACAAATCGAAACTAAAAACAGAAAAAAATAATTTAATTACTTAGTTATTGTTGGAGTCGGTGCCAGTCAAATCAAAATAATCTTAATACAATTTAATTAATGTATCAATTTGTAAATGTAATCAAAATATCTGTTCGAAAGTTCATTGCAAAAGCAGGATAAAACTGTACTTCTTGGCTGGCACCGACTCCAACAATAACTAAGTAATTAAATTATTTTTTCTGTTTTTAGTTTTGATTTGTAACGTTTTAAAGTCGGTTTTATACATTACTTATAAAACAAATGGAAGTCGTCTTTTTGTTTTTGCGAATCAGGTCATAATATTTGAGACGTCTATTCTAGTACTATTTCCGGGTGAATGTTTAGAAGAGCTAAACCTGTTAATCGCTCTTCTAACATGTTTCATCATGTTCATAAAAACACCACTAGATGTCAGCAAACTATAAATTTATCGCTGTTAGGGGATAGCTAGAAATTTCCTTTTATTATTTGGCAAATTTTTGAGATTTTTCAATTTGACCTTAGATTTTGGGGGGGGTCATGTCCCCTGTGACCCCCCCCTTCGGACCGCGCCTGGGCCAGGCTTGTGTTACGGATAAAAGAGTTGATACGTTACGATTATATACATTTTAAAACTTACATAGTATAAATATAAACAGCCATGACTGCAGTGCCAACATTCCTGCTCATCTCATAAATGAATGTCTCTAGCGAACTCGAACCCGCAATCACTGGCTCAGAAAGTAGGGATACTATGTACTGAACCATAGTCCATACGTGTCTTTAAAATAGTGCATTTCCTGTCTCGCTTTCATTGCAAAGAAAATGAAGCTGGAATTCCAAGAAAAATATTCTGGAATCTTTAGTTATGAAATAAAAACAATATAAGTACATAGAATCTTAGATACAAACTTGTAATTTTGGTGAAATGCTATCTGAACCTCAAAGTTCAAAGTTTTAACTCTACACAAAAAAAAACTCTATTGAATTTAAAGGATCCTCAGTTTCTTTGAAAATATAATGGTGCAGCATAGGTACTTTATGGTGCTTTACATGTTTTTTTTTAATTCGAACGTAAAAACATAGCAATTCTGAATTCTGATTGTCTTCTGAATAATTTAATTCGTTATTTTTTATATTTATGAATCCCAAGGTAAGCGAGTCTGACTTATTTCTACTTGCCATTTTTTTTCAATGAATTCATTAGTTCCAGACTTATCAACAAATTAATAAACTGTTATTCTTATAATTATTTATTTTAAATACTTTTTTGTTTAATCAGGATAGAAACACAGACTCAATTAGTTTGCTCTAATGAGGCAACACCACGTGTCTTAAGTCACCTGACTAATTGAACTAGTAATTATAAACTAATTACTTAGCGTCTCTCAACATGTACGTAATACAATATGAAGGCGATGAAAACCAAGTTATTTTTAGATATTTCATTATTACTTTTAACGTTTGCGTAAAAAAGATATTAAGCGCCTATATTTTATATATTTTTTTGTATTAATGGAGTTAAAAAATTACAGGTGATCATGTCCTTCTAATGTAGGTTGATAGGCATATCGATTAATTATTTATGCGTAACAGTTAATTTTCTAAATATAGTGAAAGTAAAAAGTAGGTGTCTAATATTAAAATTAAAAAAAAATGAAATTGTAATTTATCCTTTTTGCAACTGGTATAAATTATAATAATAGGCTATTATTAATAGCGGCCGAAGCCAATGCGGGGGTTGAAATATCAAGCGAGTTCAAATCTCTTTCACAGCTCTGATTTTTCTAATAAAGAAATAAAATAAAATAAATCTTTGGAAAACCTAACAAATTTTCGAAAGACATGTGAAGTCCGCCAACACGCACTAGGCCAGCGCGGTGGACTATGGCCTGATCCCCCTCGTACTGAGGAAGGCCCGTGCCCAGCAGTGGGACGTTAAAAAGGACTGAAGACAAGTTTTATGGTCTATCGACTTTAAAATGGAAACTATAGATAATCGTATCAATTCGGCTATATACTCGTATTTATTTTATTACACAACCTCATTTTATTTACAATGACAATCGTTTTACGTTATAATTTTTTTTAATTATTGAGTTTTAATTTATATGTCATTGAATTCGAAGAAATTATATAACCGTATCCTATAAATAAACTAATGTATCTGTGGCTAAATTACGCACAATATATAATCTGTGTCAAGATAATTTGGCGCGCTGTCACGACGGAAGGGGCGTGGCGGGTTCCGATTTAGACGCGGATCCATTACGGCCAGTGCGGTTGGACTACCCTCGGATAACATTAGTGGTGACGGTGAAATTAAATTATTTATGCTTACATAAAAGTGTTATCTTGAGGCTTAGTTAGAGATATTATTAATTGAAAATGGAGAAGAGACACTTTAAAATACTTATTGTAAATTTCAATATTGACGACACGTTTGGTTCTGCTTATAGTGACTCCTAAGTGTACAGCGGTCGCGGGTTCGAATCCCGCTGTGGGTAATGTGTCATGAATAGGAACATTTTATACTCCAGTCATAGGTGTGCTTATATTTTGTAATATGTATGTAATAAAAAGGTTATTATTATTACTCTTGCAGGACGAGAATCCGTGACCGATGGAATAGTTGGTCACTAAAGAGCACAACTGAGCTAAACCAGTTTCTCTTTAGTGTTCTCTTTAAATATAATAAAGAATTGTTTAAATGCACATTATAGGTAGGTACCTATAACGAATTGATGTAATTTCTTCTTTTTAAAATTGGTTAAAAAACGTTTTCATACTACCGATTAATTCACTAAACTGTTCTATAAAACCCGGATTTAAATGCCTTTGCCGAGAAAGCTCCCAATAATGTGGTTAGTTTAGAGGGGTTATTAATAATGGCGTAATTTATTGCGCGAAACGAGCGCGCGTGTGATCTCGGAATAATGACTTTTTGGTTTATGTACTAGCATACTGACTTGGCTTCTCTCGTTTTAGGGTTCTGTAGCGAAAACTAAAATTAAAATATAAATATGTTGGGACGTTATTACACACAGCGCCATCTAGTTCCGTGGTAAGCTACGAAGGAAGTTTGTGTTACGGATATCGGATAGTTATTATACTACATATATATAAGTATAAATATATACATATTATAAATTTATTATATATTCGAGTTTAAGAAATGAAGCCCCCAGCGGGACTCGAACCCGCGACCGCTGGCGCAACAAAGTAGGGTCGATACAGACTGCGCCAAACGTGACGTCACAAAACTCACCGACGGAATTCTTTTAATTTGTTGTTTGTCCGTAGATCACAGCATTTTCACTTGTTTGTATGAAAATGCTGTAGATCGCAGCATTTTCATTATATAGCTTTATTACTGATATTCTATTGGGTCTCATGTGAACCGCTTTACCGTTCTATAGTCTACTAGCCTGCCTAAATCCTGTCTCTCGTCGCTGTGGCACACGAAAATCATTAAATTTAATCGATATTTAGTAAAAACTATTTTACCTTTTAGGTTTGAATAAACTTAATTAAAACTTTTAACAATTTTAAAAATAGAAAACACATAAACGTATGATCTATAAGTTCTTGTACTGCCTCTATGGTAGATTGCTAGCATGAATGGCTGCACATCCGTAGCACAGTTCGTAGTTGGGTTTGATTCTCGTGCCTCAAAGAACGTAAATTCTTCATTTCTGCGTCTTAGCTCACACTGGTCAGTGGTCAGTGGTCGGGTCGATTGTTATTCCATCGTAGTATGAGAGTAACAGGAATAGAGAGTGCATTTGTATTTGCCCGTACACTTGTACACTTTAATATCTCCTACGCAGATGCCTAGTCTCAATGGAATTGGCCGCTGCGACGTTGGCTAGCTACAATTGAAATGTTATAACTTCCTTCAGTACTTTAAATCCTATAAGGCTGTATCTTATTTATATTATACTTCTATGCAATAAAGCGCTACCCGAGCGACGCCGCAGGTTTTCTAGTATATAAGAAAAACTATACTAATATTATAAAGCTGAAGAGCTTGTTTGTTTGTTTACTTAGTTGAACGCGCTAATCTCAGGAACTACTGGTCCGAATTAAAAAAATATTTTTTTGTTGAATAGTCCGTTTATCAAGGAAGGCTATAGCCTATATCGTGTCGCTGTCGTAGCGTGATGTAATATAGCCTATACTATACGGCTATATATCATCACGCTACGACCAATAGCTGCCCCGGATCTATGGGGGGGCAAACCGGGGCACTTGCCCCGGGCGGCAGTTTCATAGGGGCGCCAAATCCTTGAGACGAGAATTCAAAATATCGAACAAATAAGGCCTCTTTTCCTAGAGTCTCATAGGTTTTCATTAAGTAATCTTAATATAATATGTTTGAAAAACCAACTTTTCTATTTCCATAAGCCAAGTTAATTTTTGAACACATACTAAGTGATTTATGAACGCATCTTAACAGATCAAGTACCTAATTTTTTTTTTGATCGCGTGCGTAGTGTTCGTGACCTTTCTGCCAGGGGAGTCCCCGTCACATCTATACGAGCCTAGCCAAACAAATCGCCGCAGTCTCTAGACATCAATATCCCCGCCAGGCTCGTGCATCATCTCATTCAACTAGCATTCTCAATCCTATTAACTCTTAAATTAAAGAATCAATCATGGCTTAACACAAAAAGAGTAACGTTTTTAAATGGCTGTACTCCCCCTCACTAGAAGTGCACCTCACAAATATCAGAGGATTGCACACAAATCAGTCCACTTCCACCTCGAGACTGCGCAGCCAATCATGCTAAACAGAGAGCCTTTAACTTAGCCGCCAAGTCCTACAAAAGAAGGCTCGTCTTGACCGAGTTACACATATTGGCGCAAAGCTCTGTCAGCCCTCACTCCCACTGCTGATAAAACCTGACGGAACCCTGGCTCATACGACAATGGAGAAGGCAAATTTGCTTGCCTCTCTTTTTGCCCAAAATTCATGTCTAGACTCTGGCAATGCTACTCCAACACATTTACCGCACTGCAGGATTTCGATGCCTGAAATTCCCATCACTAATAAGGATGTGAATAAAGTTTGTGGTCCTAATGGTATACCAGCGATAGTTCTTTATACATGCTCTCCCTAGTTGTCTCCGATACTGACGTGTCTGTACCGCTTTTCTCTAAAGACTGGAATAGTGCCTAAATCCTGGAAGCTTGCCAATGTGCAACCTATGCCCAAGAAAGGTATTCGTGCTGACCCTGCCAATAATCGTCCAATTTTAATCACCTCAAAGGCCTTTGACAGGGTTTGGCACGCTAGCCTTATAAGCAAGCTTTCAACCTATGGCAAATCTCCCGGTCCTAGATCGGCTGGATTAAGGACTTCCTTAGCGACCGCTCACTCAGAGTTGTGCTTGAAGGATATTCATCTCAACCCTTAAAGACCAGCTCTGGCGTTCGTCAGGGTTCCGTTCTCTCTGCAATCTTGTTCCTGTTGCATATTAACGATCTGCTGATACCCGGTATCAATGGGTACACAGACGACAACACTGTTGAAGAGAGTCACCTGCTGAGTGCTCGGGCCAGTAGAGATCAAAACGGTTGAATCAAAAAAGGACACTACTAGGGGCATGCCAATCTTGTGAGTTTCAATTCCACCAAAACACAGGCGTGCCTGTTCACCACAAAAAGAAGTCCTTTTATCTTGATTCCTACTTTCCGAAATGTGCCTCTGGAATACACTGACCGTCTGCAGTTGTGTGGAATGGACATTAACCCCAAAATGAACTACGGGCGGTTCATGGAGTCTTAAAGACTAATGTAGCAGCAAGGAAAGTTGGCATCTTCGCTAAGGTCCGACAGTATTTCACGCTGGGACAGCTTCTTAATCTATATAAAGCTCAAGTCCGTTAGGCGTGGAATACTGTAGTCGCATATGGGCCGGTGCTGCGAAATGCCATCTGTCAGCCTTGGACTCGATTAAGAGGCGTGCGTTGAGGCTTATAGGTGTTACCCTACCCTGGTAAAAGCCAACTTACAAAGCCGCGATCACTAACATAGGGTTGCCAGCCTTTGTGTATTCTATAGGTTGCATTTTGGAGAGCGTGCGCAGGAAATACTGAATTACACGAATTAATTGCACCGTCCCCTTTCCATCATCAACGACTCAACGAACGGCTGGTCTCCATCCATATGTCGTGGACATTCCACCCGTTAGGTCGAAGCGTTTCGCTTCGTCATTTATTATACGTGTGGCTAAGGACTAGAACAACCTGCCTGCGTTTGTTTTTCCGTCCGATTACAATATGGGTGTCTTCCAGACAAGAGTGAAAAGGTGGCGTTTTGATTAATTATTCTTCTAGATTCCTTGATGTCTTCCAAAGATCCTTAGTTAATAATAAGCGTCGACTTAGGGACTCGAACTTGAGACTGACTGGGAATCACCAGCACATGTTAATGAATCCAGAAAAACCATCGAAACGCGAGCGACGCTATATTTTATATAATATTTCTCACTTCAAAAACGATAGTTTTTCTTCCTATTTGACTTGTATGCTGAAACTCCATAGCTCCAGCCATGGAGTAAATGGAGTGCGCATGCGGGGACAACCGCGCTTACTAATAGCACACTAAAATATAGTTTACTCGACGAAATTGTTGACAGTCGTTGCTATTTTATGTCAGTCTATGTCATAGTCACGCGCTCCCGTTTTAAAAGTGTGAAAAACTAAGAACAATGCCTAGTTTTTCAATTAAATGATGTGGAAAGTATACTGCTACTTCAAGTAACAAAAAAGACAGGATCACATTTCATAGGTAAGTGGTTTTCTACTCCATTTTATTCAATTCATAAAAAATTAAAATTAATTTTTAATGTCAGAATAGTATATCGCGTCAACGTTGATGTCTTGTCTATTTTTCTCGTTAGTGCTGTCGCAGCATCGCAACGATTGATATCGATATAATTCAAGATTAGATGAATTTTTATTTTATTGTAGGTATTATTATTGATTTATTTTGAAACAAGTGGGACCTAGGATAATTAAAAAAATTTATTTTGTATGATTTAAAATTTGCAGATTTCCCAACAATGATAGCGAGAAGAAAGAAAAGAAATAGCGTCGTATGCTCCAGACATTTCACACCGGATTGCTTTCAATCTTAAAAAATAATACACGTCGATTATATAGGTCATCAGTACCTATATTATATTTACCTTCTCTGGTACCTATCTTTTAGTGTATTGAAGTTTTACATAGCCTGGTCATGCACATATTATTAAAATATTTTTTACAGACCCTTCCAGATGATTTAAAAACACTCAAGATCAATCGCCTCCATTAAGAGATATTAAGAAAGAATCTTCTAAAACCACGGTAATATTAATAAATAAAAATGATGATGCTTGTTATACCTATAAATAATAACTACCTTAATTTTTACACAATCACCGTATTATTGTCTAAATTACATTTAAAATGTCCACGAAATAGTAATCCCAGACAAAAATCTACTTTTTATGTCCCTGTCACCAGAACTAAATTTGCAAAAAATTCATTCATCAACAGAAGTTGTGATCAATATAATAAACTTTTTATTAGTAATGACATATTTCATCTCTGTCTTAATAAATTTAAAATTAATGTTATGCACAATTTGATTAATGTAAGCTGTTATTGATTTTATTATTTTATATTATTAATCTAAAATATTTTATTTAATGAATTATATTTTAATGATTTTATTTATTTGAAATTATTGTTTGTTATTGCATTTCTCTCTCTCTCTTGAATTTGTTAGTATATTTTTTTAATTGTCATTTGTAATATTTTGCATCTATATCTATTTCTTTGTAATAAGTGTTATGTTAACAATGGAAACTTTTATTGGTTATGTTTCTATTAATTGTTTGTTATTTATAAATTTTATTGTAACACCGTTTGTTTCCTAAATAAATAAATAAATAAATAAATAATTCCGTGTGCATTTATTGTACCTACTTGTGGCTTCTCTTAAATATAAGATAATATTATAGGAGCCATAATAGAAATAATATTATAATAATAATAGTAATAAATAAAAATAATAGAAACCCTAAAGATTATATAAGAAAAATATATTCAAAACTTATCCATTTTAAGAATCAGTAAATATCTAATATATATAAATCACGTGTCACGTTGTTTGTTCACGATGGACTCCTAAACTACTTAATCGATTTTAACCAAATTTGCACACCGTATACAGTTTGATCCGACTTGAAAGATAGGATAGCTTACATCTTAATTTATAGTCGCAATATTATTTTATTTTAAATTAAATGTTTATTATACGACTTTAGTGTACTTATCGGCTAGTTCTATAAAATCCTAATAGATAGTGGTTTGGCATCTAAGTTGCACAGATATCCCGTAGATGGCGCCGTATTTCTATTTCTAGATTATAGATAGCGCGTGGCCAAAATGTAGTAAGGAGTAGTATTTTTATTTTATTAAAATATATATAAAAACCGTTTAATTTATTTTAACTTACGCTGTTTGCTAGTAAATAATATATATTCATAAAGGTCTTTAAAATAAATTACTTGTTTTATTAAAAAATCTAAATCTCTGTATCGCAAACCAATCCCACACAATTATCGATATCGATATTATTAAGTAATTCTTTTGGAATCCCTAGAGAATCAGTCATCACTTGGTTGTCACTTCGTTACCCAATCACAGCTAGCGAAGCTTACCTCTCCCCCCGCCGTAAATTAGTCAATTTGAGCTAATACAAAAATATGCCGATTCACACTCCATTGGTTTTATCCTCCTAGGCTCCAGCCCACGTCGACTCAGGGACTTGCAAATCAACTAGGGATAACCAGCATATGTCAAGGAATACAGAGAAATCATGAAAACGTCAGCGACGCCATATTTCATATAATCATTCTCGATTTAAAAACGATAGTTTTTCTTCGTATTTGACTTCGATCCAGGTACTAAATAGCTCTAGCCTGCGTCGACTCAGGGACTTGAAATTAACTAGGGATCACCAGCACATGTCAGGAACCCAGAAAAGTCATCAATTAACCACTGATGCCATATTTTATATAATATTACTCACAAAAATGAAAGTCAGTAGTTATTTGATACAAAAAATATATTTTTACAAATGGTCACAAAAATTTTACTTATTGTTGAAACTGAAGAGAGGGGGCGCCATTATCAAGGTTTTGCCCCGGTTCGAAAAAGTCGTAGATCCGGGGCTGACCAATAGGAGCGGAGCATCAACGAAAAATGTTACAAAAACGGGAGGAAAATATTTCTTTTGATTTTCACCCTTTAGAACGCGAGCGGAACCGCGGGTAAGGCTAGTATAATATAATAAAGTTTCTCCGCCATATAACCTTAGTAGTTAAAAAGCAACCAATTCGAACGAAATTATTCCCACTAAATAACAGGTATTGGTAACTAGCAATTTGTAAAATACACAGTGTACGTACAAATTAAGTGTCCATTAGGACTTCCCGGACATTATCGAATAAATATTGATTCGTAATTACTTTACGGCTTCAATTTTAGAATGAATGTTTCATTTTAAAGGACAGCTTATTTCGAACTAACTATTGTTCTTGACTTCTCTCAAAACCTTGATTTACTGATCTAAGCAGTTCTCTGTTTTAAATACATAAATAAAATTATAGTATTTAAAGTTATAACTTTACCAGTTATGGACAAATTTATAATGTCAAATATTCGCGTAAACCTAAGAAAGTATTTACTAATTATAGACACTACGTTTCGAAATGATAGAAAAGCAAATAAACAAACAAACAAACAAAATAACAAACAAGGTAATACACTTTCACATTTATGATAACTATATCTACTACCTATGGACCTATTTAACGTTAGTCTTTATAGGCTATTTTGAATGATTTTAAAAATACTGTTTGATCAAATGTATTGATTATCAAATTACCTATATTTGAACTGCGTATTCCCAATCTAACTCTAATGAAACGTTTCACTACCGTGCTTAATATGTAGTGTACGTAGGTACATAAAGTGAATAGACAGGCGAGTGTGAAAAATTAGTAACTTAAATAAATAACTTGTTATAAAGCCCTTTAGATTTAAATGGAATCAGTCTACTCATTTTAGCTAGTTTAACTCAATTATAAGACCCATAAGCTTAGTGGTGAGCGTGTACAGTTGCAACTATGAAGTCATGAGTTTGACTCCCAGACAAGTTTAGTTATTGGGATGCTTTAAGAAACAGCTAGAGTTGGTAAGTTCCCTTATCTCGGAGAGAGATCCAAGATATGGTATCATCGGCCATGTGTTTAATCTTCGTCGTCTTTGTCGTCAAAGTTCGAGTTTGGATATAAAAGCTTAAGTAAAAGTCTTAGTGAAATTGCCCGCCATGGCTTAATTAACGTTGTAAGCTAATAATACCACAAAAATGATTTTTATTGGTATATGAACTCATCTCCTTTAAAAAAATCTTATTCAATTGAGTCAAACATATAAGTCAATTAAAGCATAGTATATGTTCTCTCTCTTTATACTATGATTAAAGTGTTTGTCAATAACTTTTATTTAACGTAGGAGGTAGGTATTTATTTGTTTTTTACAAGCAGATATTTTACTATTTGCTTTTTGAAGTGAAACTTCTTTAGAATCGTTGTGATTTCAAACTCGATGAAACGAAAAAATAAGTCCATAGTACCAGGCGCTCAGAGACGGGGAAGAGTTAGCCTTATTTTAAATTCAAGTTTTACTTCTGACATGTGTACTTTGTACACACGCACTTTTTTTTTGTATAGGTATATTTTAATACAAATCTAAATCTTTTTAGCTCTACATTCAACTTAGACGTATAATTTGTTAATAGTAGATGCATGCTCAAGCATTACATAGAGGGTGCTTACCCCGGGTTGTAGCGAGACTATTAGGGTCGCTTAATGTGAGAGCGGGGTGTTTGGCATACTTGTAAATAAATTATTGTTTTATTAAATCAAATCTAATTTTGTGACATAAACAACGGTTTTTTTAATAAAGTTGTGTGATTCATGTTCTTAATATTCTATTAATAGTATATTGTATAATCTGTGGTTCACAGGTTCATACGTTCAGTTCAGGTTTTATTTGATCGTGGCTTTGCTTATTATAAATTAATATTAAACCAGTTATTAGTTTACGGATGTTATTAGAGAATAATCGATATTTTTATATTGTTCTGTAATTCTTAAAGGGAGAAACTTTTTTGATTAATACAATTTAAAGAAGTAAGAAAAATCTGTTAATATGTTAATAAAAAAAGAACATATTACGTACATTATTCTTTTTAAAATATACCACAAACAATGTTAGAATGTATATTTCGGTTGTACCTCTTAGTTATAGTTGCAAGAAAGAAACGAGGGTTGACAATAAACAAAAAATGATAAACTATTCTGTCTTAACCACTTGACGCCCGCAACATATGACATGCAACACCCGATAATCACCGAACCCACTCGGCAATTTTCGCAGATTCTACCATTACATAAAAAAACATTTACAATTTAAATTATATAGCACCGATTTAAAATGTGTTAGCTGTTTTGGATTCTTAAATAATTTGAGTATTTATGAGAATATATAAAATGTCCTTTAAACTATTGATAAATAAAATCAAGCTCGTTATATATCAGCGTTAACGGAAAATTTTCTAATTTTTGTATTACAATGAATTCTAATAATACCAGCGTTTATACTTACACCAAATTTGGAACACTACTTTATGAATAAACATGTAATCATACAAAACCATTTTTTGATTTATTTGTATTAGTTTTTAGTAACAGTCACATTCAAAACTTTATAAAACTCGCGGCTCGTTCGTTGTATTTACACAGGTTACCGCGCAATTTTCAAAGCATGCATCAGGGTTATGGCGAGTAGATTCTTAATAAAATTGACAATAAAATACATATTAATCCTTACTTTAAAAATATACACAAATAAATCTTTAAAATAAGTCACTAGAATTAGAAATTGGATGGTTTTCTTATAAAAGAGAAAAATTGAGGTTATTTGTAAAAACACTCTTATTTCAATATAATTCACATTTTTATGTTTATTATGTGGCTTAAATTTGAAATCTACAAGCTAAACTTTGTCACTGATATGAAACCTTTACACTTTTCATTCAAGAAACTAAATATTTTAACATGTAAAGTTTTCTAAATTATTGTACTGATAATAATAATTTTTAATATTTTGAAGCGTAATAATGCTGTACCCCTCAAATTCAACACTAAAAATTATCGATAATTTTTGTGAACGGTGAAACAAATATAAACACAAATTATATTTATGTAACAATTATAATTTGATATAAAAAATAAAATAGATGTAATAGAATATTTTATTTTTATGGATAAACGAGATTTAAAATATAAATGTAAATAGAATTCCAATTCTTATAAAATATAACAAAAACAATATTTCAAAAATGCAATAATAATAATTCTGGGTCTCATGTTAAATATTTCGTAATATTCATAATGTAATTTATGGTATATATTATTGTATTTTATTTTAATATGTAAGTAAAAGTAATTATTATAATTTTTATGACAAAAGTAACACTTTTGTCATGAAATTGTGCATATAAGTTTTTTTATTGCAAACGCTCAAAAACTACTTACCTAACTTGCCAAATAATTGCTAAATAACTTGCTTGTTATAATTCTTGCTAAAACTAAACTATTGGAGGCAAATTTTAAATAAAAAGTTTAGTTAAAATTATAATTTATATAATATAATAAATATTTATACCGACTATATTATAATAATTTTATTTTGCAATTCAATAATGTAGCTCTTAGGCTACGTCCGCACAGACAGGCGGCTTGCTTAGCGCCTAGAGCCTAACGAGTCACCTAGCTAGTAGCTTACTAAAACGAACGTTCTAAAATGTTCGCGACCGGCCGCACTGCGCGCTTAGCGCCGAGCTAGTTGCTA
Source organism: Boloria selene (assembly GCA_905231865.2). Classification (NCBI taxonomy): domain Eukaryota; kingdom Metazoa; phylum Arthropoda; class Insecta; order Lepidoptera; family Nymphalidae; genus Boloria; species Boloria selene. The sequence continues at coordinate 6,524,109 of HG993158.1, read as the reverse complement.
AGCGTGTTTCTAAGTAAACAAACATGTTGGTTTTTTGACACTAGGCGCGAGGCATTTTATTCAAGAAATAATTTTGAAAGCTATTTTTGAAAGTGACATCTTGTCAACGTGCTGACAAGCAACCACGCAAACCTCCTGCAGTGCGGCCACTATGTCCCACCATGTTGCCAGAGCGCAATCCACTAGGCTCTAGGCGCTAAGCAAGCCGCCTGTCTGTGCGGACGTAGCCTTATAGTTTTTGATGACTAAAATTGATGACAAAAAAAATAGTAACTTCGTAATTTGACTAAGAAAAAATTAAAAAAATTCTGATCTCATTTTTTAATAAAGTATTTATCCTATAGGTAGTCAAAGACTAATTTACTTTTAAATTTATTTATTTCATATTCAGTATTCGAAGTAGTAATAAATTTACAATAAAAGAATTTATATACAATATAATATTATAAGAGAGTAATATATATAGGTTCCGAAACTGCAGAACTAATTCATAAAATATTTATTTTATTTAATTTACAAAAAAATATATTATAATCGGATTTTGATGAAATTATTTACTAAAATATGTATCAGAAAAAGTATATTTGTTGGTATCATGATATTAATCCTCTTCTTTATTTTATTTTGGTTTGTTGGGGAAGTATAAGTCGTGGTTTATCTATAAAAAACTAGGGAAATACTAAACGGTTAGTTAGGGGTTAATACCTGAATAATAAAAGTATAAAACTGTTTATTTTGTATGGAAATCATCAAAACGTATCTACGTACGAGAGTTTGTGAAAATTCATCTAGGTATATATACGTGTACAATACAATATAACCATTTCAAGCAACTATATTACTATATACTCCCGAGATCGTCAGGGAAAATTTATTTTATTTTAGAACGTCTTTTTATTGCTATTATAATAATATAATATGTTATGCTTATATTTATATGTAATTTATAATACATAAGAGTATTTAAAATTTATGTAACATGTTGTTCTAGAACAAACATAACACATACTTACTTTTTCTATAAACATTCGTATTAAAATGTCGATATCATCGATAGCATAATATATCGACTTGTCAATGCCTAGCCAAATTTGACAACTGTCTAATATGTCACATTTGACAGCGTATAGGCTGATATTATAATTATTTGTAAATAAACACATTTTATATTATAAAACTATTGAAATATGCTACAAAAAACCGAAAATATGAAATTATATTTGTTTTTCTACAATGATATGACTATGTCAGACATCAAAACATTCAGTAATCGTCCAAATTCTTGTAAATTAATGGCGACTTTATTTACAAATTTCAATACAGCAAAATTTATTTAATCAAAAAACCAACATTATAACGTTAACATACATTTATTAGTACATCAATAGTAGCAACGAATATTAACAATTATTATTCATGCGTTTACGGTACAAATTCACTTGTTTTCAATTTTTAAATTACACTAAACCAATAGCGAGTCGCGCGCTCTTTACTTGAAATTTTATCAACTTTTGACGTAATAGTTTTTAATCTTGTCGGTATTCGATTAACATTTTGTTTTGATATATGGGTTAAAAAACTTTTAAAGTTTCTGTTTATTACTCGTTTAGAAAAAAATAAAGCGATTTCGTTGTATAATAAGTAATAAAAGCGTAGAGGGTGTAGCGGTACACATAGGTACCAGCGGGGATCTACGGTAACGCCGGAAGTGGTACACATTGGTACCAGCGGGGATCAAGTGGTTAACAGGAATCAAAATTAAAATACCATTACGATCTATTTAAAACCGATGCATGAGCCAAATAACAATTAACGAAGTCACCAATGCCTGACGTTTAGCTGTCACATTGACATATTGAAATGGGCGGGTTTTTGACGTTGTTTTGCGCGGGAACGAGTTTTAATACTTTTATGTTTTTTAAAAGAGTTTTTATTGCCTGTTAACAATGATATATGGAAGGATTGATATTTTAATCGGTTTATTAAAAGAAAGTCTGATTGCCCAAGAGTTGTTTTAAGAATGCCATAACTATTACCAGGCTTAAGTAGCTCGTTCTCTCTTTTCAGCTTTGGTTATCCACCATATGCCACTAGAAATTCTATCAGTGTGGCCTTTCGATATCCCTGGCAGCCCCGGATCTACGACTTTTTCGAACCGGGGCAAAACCTTGATAATGGCGCCCCCTCTCTTCAGTTTCAACAATAAGTAAAATTTTTGTGACCATTTGTAAAAATATATTTTTTGTATCAAATAACTACTGACTTTCATTTTTGTGAGTAATATTATATAAAATATGGCATCAGTGGTTAATTGATGACTTTTCTGGGTTCCTGACATGTGCTGGTGATCCCTAGTTAATTTCAAGTCCCTGAGTCGACGCAGGCTAGAGCTATTTAGTACCTGGATCGAAGTCAAATACGAAGAAAAACTATCGTTTTTAAATCGAGAATGATTATATGAAATATGGCGTCGCTGACGTTTTCATGATTTCTCTGTATTCCTTGACATATGCTGGTTATCCCTAGTTGATTTGCAAGTCCCTGAGTCGACGTGGGCTGGAGCCTAGGAGGATAAAACCAATGGAGTGTGAATCGGCATATTTTTGTATTAGCTCAAATTGACTAATTTACGGCGGGGGGAGAGGTAAGCTTCGCTAGCTGTGATTGGGTAACGAAGTGACAACCAAGTGATGACTGATTCTCTAGGGATTCCAAAAGAATTACTTAATAATATCGATATCGATAATTGTGTGGGATTGGTTTGCGATACAGAGATTTAGATTTTTTAATAAAACAAGTAATTTATTTTAAAGACCTTTATGAATATATATTATTTACTAGCAAACAGCGTAAGTTAAAATAAATTAAACGGTTTTTATATATATTTTAATAAAATAAAAATACTACTCCTTACTACATTTTGGCCACGCGCTATCTATAATCTAGAAATAGAAATACGGCGCCATCTACGGGATATCTGTGCAACTTAGATGCCAAACCACTATCTATTAGGATTTTATAGAACTAGCCGATAAGTACACTAAAGTCGTATAATAAACATTTAATTTAAAATAAAATAATATTGCGACTATAAATTAAGATGTAAGCTATCCTATCTTTCAAGTCGGATCAAACTGTATACGGTGTGCAAATTTGGTTAAAATCGATTAAGTAGTTTAGGAGTCCATCGTGAACAAACAACGTGACACGTGATTTATATATATTAGATATTTACTGATTCTTAAAATGGATAAGTTTTGAATATATTTTTCTTATATAATCTTTAGGGTTTCTATTATTTTTATTTATTACTATTATTATTATAATATTATTTCTATTATGGCTCCTATAATATTATCTTATATTTAAGAGAAGCCACAAGTAGGTACAATAAATGCACACGGAATTATTTATTTATTTATTTATTTATTTAGGAAACAAACGGTGTTACAATAAAATTTATAAATAACAAACAATTAATAGAAACATAACCAATAAAAGTTTCCATTGTTAACATAACACTTATTACAAAGAAATAGATATAGATGCAAAATATTACAAATGACAATTAAAAAAATATACTAACAAATTCAAGAGAGAGAGAGAAATGCAATAACAAACAATAATTTCAAATAAATAAAATCATTAAAATATAATTCATTAAATAAAATATTTTAGATTAATAATATAAAATAATAAAATCAATAACAGCTTACATTAATCAAATTGTGCATAACATTAATTTTAAATTTATTAAGACAGAGATGAAATATGTCATTACTAATAAAAAGTTTATTATATTGATCACAACTTCTGTTGATGAATGAATTTTTTGCAAATTTAGTTCTGGTGACAGGGACATAAAAAGTAGATTTTTGTCTGGGATTACTATTTCGTGGACATTTTAAATGTAATTTAGACAATAATACGGTGATTGTGTAAAAATTAAGGTAGTTATTATTTATAGGTATAACAAGCATCATCATTTTTATTTATTAATATTACCGTGGTTTTAGAAGATTCTTTCTTAATATCTCTTAATGGAGGCGATTGATCTTGAGTGTTTTTAAATCATCTGGAAGGGTCTGTAAAAAATATTTTAATAATATGTGCATGACCAGGCTATGTAAAACTTCAATACACTAAAAGATAGGTACCAGAGAAGGTAAATATAATATAGGTACTGATGACCTATATAATCGACGTGTATTATTTTTTAAGATTGAAAGCAATCCGGTGTGAAATGTCTGGAGCATACGACGCTATTTCTTTTCTTTCTTCTCGCTATCATTGTTGGGAAATCTGCAAATTTTAAATCATACAAAATAAATTTTTTTAATTATCCTAGGTCCCACTTGTTTCAAAATAAATCAATAATAATACCTACAATAAAATAAAAATTCATCTAATCTTGAATTATATCGATATCAATCGTTGCGATGCTGCGACAGCACTAACGAGAAAAATAGACAAGACATCAACGTTGACGCGATATACTATTCTGACATTAAAAATTAATTTTAATTTTTTATGAATTGAATAAAATGGAGTAGAAAACCACTTACCTATGAAATGTGATCCTGTCTTTTTTGTTACTTGAAGTAGCAGTATACTTTCCACATCATTTAATTGAAAAACTAGGCATTGTTCTTAGTTTTTCACACTTTTAAAACGGGAGCGCGTGACTATGACATAGACTGACATAAAATAGCAACGACTGTCAACAATTTCGTCGAGTAAACTATATTTTAGTGTGCTATTAGTAAGCGCGGTTGTCCCCGCATGCGCACTCCATTTACTCCATGGCTGGAGCTATGGAGTTTCAGCATACAAGTCAAATAGGAAGAAAAACTATCGTTTTTGAAGTGAGAAATATTATATAAAATATAGCGTCGCTCGCGTTTCGATGGTTTTTCTGGATTCATTAACATGTGCTGGTGATTCCCAGTCAGTCTCAAGTTCGAGTCCCTAAGTCGACGCTTATTATTAACTAAGGATCTTTGGAAGACATCAAGGAATCTAGAAGAATAATTAATCAAAACGCCACCTTTTCACTCTTGTCTGGAAGACACCCATATTGTAATCGGACGGAAAAACAAACGCAGGCAGGTTGTTCTAGTCCTTAGCCACACGTATAATAAATGACGAAGCGAAACGCTTCGACCTAACGGGTGGAATGTCCACGACATATGGATGGAGACCAGCCGTTCGTTGAGTCGTTGATGATGGAAAGGGGACGGTGCAATTAATTCGTGTAATTCAGTATTTCCTGCGCACGCTCTCCAAAATGCAACCTATAGAATACACAAAGGCTGGCAACCCTATGTTAGTGATCGCGGCTTTGTAAGTTGGCTTTTACCAGGGTAGGGTAACACCTATAAGCCTCAACGCACGCCTCTTAATCGAGTCCAAGGCTGACAGATGGCATTTCGCAGCACCGGCCCATATGCGACTACAGTATTCCACGCCTAACGGACTTGAGCTTTATATAGATTAAGAAGCTGTCCCAGCGTGAAATACTGTCGGACCTTAGCGAAGATGCCAACTTTCCTTGCTGCTACATTAGTCTTTAAGACTCCATGAACCGCCCGTAGTTCATTTTGGGGTTAATGTCCATTCCACACAACTGCAGACGGTCAGTGTATTCCAGAGGCACATTTCGGAAAGTAGGAATCAAGATAAAAGGACTTCTTTTTGTGGTGAACAGGCACGCCTGTGTTTTGGTGGAATTGAAACTCACAAGATTGGCATGCCCCTAGTAGTGTCCTTTTTTGATTCAACCGTTTTGATCTCTACTGGCCCGAGCACTCAGCAGGTGACTCTCTTCAACAGTGTTGTCGTCTGTGTACCCATTGATACCGGGTATCAGCAGATCGTTAATATGCAACAGGAACAAGATTGCAGAGAGAACGGAACCCTGACGAACGCCAGAGCTGGTCTTTAAGGGTTGAGATGAATATCCTTCAAGCACAACTCTGAGTGAGCGGTCGCTAAGGAAGTCCTTAATCCAGCCGATCTAGGACCGGGAGATTTGCCATAGGTTGAAAGCTTGCTTATAAGGCTAGCGTGCCAAACCCTGTCAAAGGCCTTTGAGGTGATTAAAATTGGACGATTATTGGCAGGGTCAGCACGAATACCTTTCTTGGGCATAGGTTGCACATTGGCAAGCTTCCAGGATTTAGGCACTATTCCAGTCTTTAGAGAAAAGCGGTACAGACACGTCAGTATCGGAGACAACTAGGGAGAGCATGTATAAAGAACTATCGCTGGTATACCATTAGGACCACAAACTTTATTCACATCCTTATTAGTGATGGGAATTTCAGGCATCGAAATCCTGCAGTGCGGTAAATGTGTTGGAGTAGCATTGCCAGAGTCTAGACATGAATTTTGGGCAAAAAGAGAGGCAAGCAAATTTGCCTTCTCCATTGTCGTATGAGCCAGGGTTCCGTCAGGTTTTATCAGCAGTGGGAGTGAGGGCTGACAGAGCTTTGCGCCAATATGTGTAACTCGGTCAAGACGAGCCTTCTTTTGTAGGACTTGGCGGCTAAGTTAAAGGCTCTCTGTTTAGCATGATTGGCTGCGCAGTCTCGAGGTGGAAGTGGACTGATTTGTGTGCAATCCTCTGATATTTGTGAGGTGCACTTCTAGTGAGGGGGAGTACAGCCATTTAAAAACGTTACTCTTTTTGTGTTAAGCCATGATTGATTCTTTAATTTAAGAGTTAATAGGATTGAGAATGCTAGTTGAATGAGATGATGCACGAGCCTGGCGGGGATATTGATGTCTAGAGACTGCGGGGATTTGTTTGGCTAGGCTCGTATAGATGTGACGGGGACTCCCCTGGCAGAAAGGTCACGAACACTACGCACGCGATCAAAAAAAAAATTAGGTACTTGATCTGTTAAGATGCGTTCATAAATCACTTAGTATGTGTTCAAAAATTAACTTGGCTTATGGAAATAGAAAAGTTGGTTTTTCAAACATATTATATTAAGATTACTTAATGAAAACCTATGAGACTCTAGGAAAAGAGGCCTTATTTGTTCGATATTTTGAATTCTCGTCTCAAGGATTTGGCGCCCCTATGAAACTGCCGCCCGGGGCAAGTGCCCCGGTTTGCCCCCCCATAGATCCGGGGCAGATCCCTGGCACCCTGGTATAATTTAACTTCCATGAATCATCTAGCGTCAACATGCACATAATATAAAACAAAGTCACGACGACTCCGAGCGAAGGGAGAGTACGTTATTATAAGTAATATCTTGATACCGGATACGGAACTCTCTTTGTAAGATTAGGTCACACTAGTTACGTTTGGAGGAAGCCATCGGATGCAGAGAAATTCAAATTAACTTAAAATTAATTTGTTACCTAAAATTATAACTAAGTTACACGGCTACTTGACTACTTGTCGATCTTACTCGTAGAACAAGTGAGTGTTGAATTGTATAAGTAATTTTTATACTGCAATTGCTTTAAAAAGTTAAAATATTGGCATAGATAGTATTTATGTATTTGCTGCGCTTAGCATCGTCTTGTCGTCGCCGTGCGAGGTTTGTAAGAGATTCAGCATCGCCTACATCGGTTTGATTTTCGTAACTACTTGAACGATCTAATATTTAGTACTAGCGATTCACCCTCGTTCGTTTCTTAATAAAGATTTCTCAAAGATGTGAAGTTATATTTTCCCGCAGTACATAATCTATCTATCATATAAAAATTTTAGGGTAATCGTGATCCGGTCTTAGACAGACAGACAAATATTTTAAACCTATTGATTTTGTATTGACTATTTCAATCATTTTTCCAAAAATATAATTTAATGTACATACTTGACTCTGTTATAATTTTATTATACGTATAGATTTATCAAAGAAATGTTCAATATTCGTCTTTGTAGTGAACTATACATAAATCGGACTACTATTATGAAAAAGGCTTTATCTGTGTATCCGTATATACCTAGAATATATTCTATAATTGTTAGTTCCTTTTTTACATTGAAATGACATAAAGAACTTAAACGAAATAATTCGCTTAGCACCATATACTTAAGCTCCTAAGTAGTAAAACCACAAGTAAAGCCAAGGTAAAACGCTAGTATTATATACATTTAAAGCTTACCCCAAGTCAATAAGAATAAGAAGTAAATATAACGAATGTAAGTTGCAGTCGAAAATGTCAGAGTCAACGGAGCGTTGCGAAGGGATGCTGCGATCGATACTCTCAATAGTCGCTTATGTGCGGTAAGTGGTTTTCCTGCGGTCGGAAGTATTTTGTCATGTCCTTAATATGTTATAATTAATTATGTTGAAAAGAAGATTTATATGACACTTTGAGCAAAATATTATTGGTTTTTTTTTGCTTTGGCAAATTATAAATATTAGTCTTATATCTATATCCGGTCGAGATACTTTCTTTTAGAAAAATTTCTCCTCTCTTTCGAACTTTTAATTCTAGATTCTTGATTTCAAAAATCTGAAGTAGTTTTGAAATAGGTACTTGCAAAAAATTAAACATCCTTTTTTGTTTTGGTTGATTGTTTATATAACTTTCGCATTTCTTGCAAGCAGAACTGTTTTATTAATTGTATACGTGTAATACTTCCAAATCCGGACTCCTTGTTACTTTTTTCCGAAATTCCTAAAAATGCTGACCAAAAAGGAACTTGTTGCCTTCGAGCACAGATCACATGATACTAGTCCTTCGAGCACAGATCACCTTCGAGTATCTAAGGAAATCCTGCAGTATAATGCCTGTATTAGTTAGTACAGCTGCAGAGCTCAGTGGTTTACTCTTTTTAAATTAAAATATCGGTATAATGGATAATTTAGCGTATATAATTACATATCTATTTATACATATACATCAATAATTTAAGAAATTTATATAACTTTGATTTTATTTAAATAAGTACCTTTGTATATATTATATATAACCCCTCCAATTTTATAATTGTACATATTACCTTTTTATTTTGAAAAGAAGAATTATATGTTTGTGAAATTCTTTTTGCCAATAAATTCTTTCAACAGATATTATTCTATTGGCGGTATTTAATTCAAACAGCTCAGATATAAATGAAGACTGCCTGACAATTAACACCAATTCTAACTCGCATACAAAACGAATAACAAAAGTAAAAACAAACAGTCGGCCATATTTAGCTGAGGCGCGAACTCACATTTCGCGCCTCATTACAATTTGACGCAGTATTCGATTTTCAAAGAGATGCTAAAATGTTGCCAGAGCAATAAAATAAGATCACTCGAGCGTGGTGTTGTCAGCCTTTGGTAACAAATTGGTTAATTGCTTTAGTTTATTTATAGAGAGGATGTGAAGATACTTGTTAGTGACTTAGCGACGCCCACGACTTTTCTCATTTATTTTTATATTTAGTATCAATAGTGTGTTATTTTAATTTGCCTCTATCTTTATTTACTCTCACTTTTGTTTAACAAACATGTACTATTTGATGAATAGCCACTATACTTGTTTGTGTACCTTTGTTTTATATGAATGTATGACCAATAGAGAGCTCACTTTATATTTCTGTAGATATATATTAACTCATTAAACACTATCGTGTTCATTTGACTTAAAATAAAGGTGAGCTTAAAGATATTTTATCCAATAATAATTTGTATTTTAAACTTTTAGAAACCCAAAACGGTAATACTCCATTTCATATTTCAATATTATGCTATACGTTTATAATAAAAAATATATACTTTTATTATTATCATGTTTATCTATATAATAATATTATTATAACTGCATTCTTAATAACCAATTCATTCATTACCATAATATTCTTTAGATTGACTATTACAACGCTACCTAGCGTCGAATAGATAAACCCTTCATATAATAAAAAAAAAAGACATTAAATAATATAGATTTGGTCTCTGTATCGTAAATAATTACTATTTTAATTAGATTTTCCAAAAAATATTCAATGTTTTAATTAAATTTGACATTTTATCATACATAGGTAGGTATAGATTACCCATTTTATTGATTCTTTCTTAGTTTAGTAAAATAAAAGCATAAAGTAAATTAATTTATAGCTTGGAAGAGACGTATTAAATATAAGATAATAACTGATAAGGTGATTTATTTTAATCTAAAAAAAAATGTCATTTTCTCTGCTATAACATATCAGTAATAACGTGTATTATGTAAATGAAAAATGAAAAGAAAAAATTTTCTATTCCAAATTGTTTTATATAAAAATTTATTGATTTACCTTATCTTACCAATAAAATAAAATATTCAAGAAAAAGGATATTTCAATTTGTTTTTGGAGTGCCATCTAGTGTTCAGTAGATTTATTCTAAATTATCACAATCATAGACAAAGAAAAAGTATACCTTGAAATTTTTATAATAACATTTCTAAATTATGAAACATAATTGTTTATAAACATTTAGATTTGGCATAATAATTTATAAAAAATATTTTCAGAATTGATAATGATCCTTGTCGCGGAAAAATAAAAACAAACACGTCACTCGTCAGTAATGTCATAATCCGTTCTGTCATATCATCGTTAGTAATATTTTTGTAGCGGTGAATGATTATTAGAAAAGAGTAGAAAAACAGAAAATACTGTGGTAAAGTTTATAATTCTTCTGGAAAACTGGGATAGAAATATCCAAGATGCTTTGGTACGAAGGTACTATAGCCGAAGCGGTCAATCTATCAAAAGTGCGAAACGCAATATTTGTAGTTTTCATTGAAGGTAAAATATTACTAATCAATTATTAAATCTTAATATTTGTAGCATATTTTAGAGTTTAAGTAATCGCTTACTTCAAATATCTCTATATTATTAACATTGCGTAATAATTTCATATAATAATCGCCCTAAAATTTTCTTTGCATGCTGTCAATAGATTTTATTGATTGATTCGAAACAAGCATAAAACTGAGGGGAGAACTTATAATTTAAAATAGCTGAATTTATGGGTTGGCTTTAGTTAACGGCCGCACGATTTTGGTGTTTTGCGGTGGTGGGGGCGAAAGGGAGGGGGATGCCCTACCCTATGGTACCACTCCCGAGGTGCGGAAACCAGTAGTTTTTTTTTATGATTTTTTTAATTTCATGTTTTTGTATGCGCATAACGGAACGTTTTTCCAAGTAAAAATGGTTTGGTAAGTAAAATGGAACGTAACTAAGAGTGTAAAACCATTGTAAGTTTGAAAATAAATAACACACAAAATAAATTTCAAATCAATACAAATAAAATTCAAATGACAATTAAAAATATTAAAGTCGCTTATGTAAACTTGGTAAGTTGTCTTTGAAACGTCAAAGTGAAACGAAACGTAGATCGCCATTTTGTTTGATCACAATGACATTTGAATATGTGTATGACCCATATAAAAAAAAAAATAATTTTTACATACCACTTTGTTTTAATTTAATTCCCAAACTTACTTTTAAACACTAGGTTAGCTAGTCGAGTACCATAAGCATTACTAGGCCAGATTGGTTAGGTTAGGTTAGAACATGATTACAAACATAAGCGACTTTAAGCTAAACACTAGGTTGGCTAGTCGAGTACCATAAGCATTACTAGGCCAGATTGGTTAGGTTAGGTTAGAACATGATTACAAACATAAGCGACTTTAAGCTAAACACTAGGTTGGCTAGTCGAGTACCATTTAAGCATTACTACGCCAGATTGGTTAGGTTAGGTTAGAACATGACCACAAACATAGGCGACTTTAATATTTTTAATTGTCATTTCAATTTTATTTGTATTGATTTGAAATTTATTTTGTGTGTTATTTATTTTCAAACTTACAATGGTTTTACACTCTTAGTTACGTTCCATTTTACTTACCAAACCATTTTTACTTGGAAAAACGTTCCGTTATGCGCATACGAAAACATAAAATTAAAAAATTCATAAAAAAAAAACTACTGGTTTCCGCACCCTGGGAGTGGTACCATAGGGTAGGGCATAACACCCCCCCATCCCCCCCACCCCCGCAAAACACCAAAATCGTGCGGCCGTTAACTAAAGCATTCCCGAATTTATTAACTTTTTAGAAGTAATATCTGGATGATTAACAGATATAATGTTAATGTTTGCATATAATTAACTTAATAATTGGTTTCATTTTTTATGTAATGTCCTTGAATAGTGCTACAATGGTAAATTATAAAAACAATCATAATTTTGTTATTTGTAACCTTTACAAATATATTATTACAATAAGTTATGATGACTGATTGACTGAAATAGTCAATTGATATCCACAACTTATCTAAAACCTATAGAGTAACTAACTCACATTTGATTGTTTTCAAAAAGTGAAAAGATATAAAGTAAAAATATACATAATGCTAAATGTATTCATACTATAAGAGTTAAAAGATAAAATAGTTTGATATGTTTTGAAAAAAAACTTATTAAGCAAGTTGTAGACATGAAATTTGCAATTTTATATATAAAATTCTCATGTCACAATTTTCGTTCCCATACTCCTCCGAAACGGCTTGACCGATTCTCATGAGATTTTGTGAGCATATTGAGTAGGTCTGAGAATCGGCCAACATATATTTTTCATCCCCCTAAATGTTAAGGGTAGTCACCCCAAAAAAATTTTTTTTATTTTTTAGACAATATTTTTTCCTACAGATCAACCCAATGAGGTTGATTAGCAATTAAAAAAATGAACGCGGGCGAAGCCGCGGGTAAAGCTAGTTATAAATAAAATTTGTTGTACAATAAAATATAAAAAATTACACTCTAACAATATTTTTATGTAATAAATAGAACTCAGTGTCACCTCCGGTTCTGCTAGTTAAAATTAATAAAAAATATTCTAAATAGAAATTAGCCTACGTTACTCCTTATGACATTAGCTATCTGTGAGTGAAAGTCGTGTCAAAAACGGTCTAGCTGTTTCAGATATTAGCCAGAATAAATAGACAGACTAAAATTATAAAATTGATTTTTAGATTAGTACTGTATATACTTTTATTTGAATTTAGTGAAAAGTTGTTTTTGAATTTAAAACAGACACTCAAATTTTATTTAAATTTTATTGCGTTTTCAGGTGACAATGACTTATCTAAGGAACTAGCAGCTACAATTGACAACAGTCTTATAAAGCAACGTCTTTCTGATCCCGCAAACTTCTTAGTAGTGAAGCTTAAGAGTGGTTCTGAGTATTATACTTACTTTGCTCAGATCTGTATCCTTTTTACTACAGTAGAATTTAGAATTCTTATACTTTTTACACAACTGCTAAAAAAAAAGAGTTATGTTATGTTTTCAGGGTTCTGTATAATATGTATGTTTGTTTGTTTGTTTGTAAGTTTGCCAGTCTCATCAAAACATTTTATTATTATGATATAGCCAAAATTCACCTTAATCATACCCCAGACCAATTTGTGCCTGTGCCGTCTCTTTTCTTCATAGGTCGCAACGGTGCTCCACTAGAAGTGGTATGTGCGGGAGTGGACACTCGCAACCTAGCTACTAGGATTGATAGGATTCTACAGGAGCATAAAAGTTACTTTTTAGGTTAGTATTTGAAATTGTAGTTTAATTACAAAAGGTACAGCATTATTTTATGTTGATTTAATGACTGGGTGTTTTTTTTATTTTTATGGAATGGGATCTAATATTATAAATGAAACTATCTTTTCGCATTTTGTCGCAGATTTGTTTTGATTGGAGAGTCTCTCCCGTGAGCGTGATTACTGTAAAACATTCGAAACGTCGGGAACCAAAAATAAATCCCCGACAAAATTCGAAACGCTAGTTTCATTTACAAATGGACTTAAAATCCGACAATCAATCTGAAAACTTAGGTTCTCTCAGACATGTAGTCTTCCTCACGATGTGTTCCTTCACCCTAAGTGGTAATATACAAAATTTATATATTTTACTGCTGAACCCAACTTTATCTCTAACAGACGAAGATAGAGGCCCTGAACCCTCAACATCCTCTCAAGAACTGAGGGAGGAGACGAATAATTTAATACAATCAGAGGCTGGAGCCCAGTCAATATCAGCGACTCCGACAGGGGTGACTCAACTAGGACTAGAGCCTGAACCGCCCAAGAGCAATGAGACCAATGATGACGGTATGATTTTTTCATTATTCATAACTTGCTATTTACTTTTATATTTAATTGCCTACCTCCTTTGCAAGCGACAAAGCAAAAAATTTTTAAAAGTGGTAGTGCCATGCTTGTTACCTTCGGGTAGCAACCGAATGGGCCGGCACGCCCCGTAAAGTTCATTAGTACCACTCTCTCACAGAAGACCGGCGTGAAGTGGCAGCTATGCTGTCGCGTTTCGTCCGGTGAGTGAGAGTCCGGGAGGCCCACTCTCCTTCCCCCCTCCCTCTTCCCTTCATCCTCCGCCTTCGTTCCCCCCTCCCTCCCACTTCCCCCCCTCCTCCATCCCTCCCTTTCCTGAAAGGCCGGCAACGTATCTGCAAGCAGGCTTGCAGATGTCCATGGGCGGAGGTGATCACTTCTCATCAGGTGAGCCTCCTGCCCGTTTGCCCCCTTTTTACCATAAAAAAAAAGCGATAGCGGGTTCGGGTTCAGTTGAGGCTTGCTTTTGTATCTAAGAGTATCCAATATGTCCCAGACAACCGGCTATTGTCATTTCATTTTGATTTTTCATGATGAAGACAGTTAGACAGATGTTCAATTCTAAAAACTTTATATTCGGCCTTTGTATAATAACAATTTTAATATTAATCTCCAAACAATATTGGACAGATTTGACTTACAATTATTATATTGTATGAATATATATGTATGGTTTTAAAGTTATAAATGTATAGTGTATCAACTATCTGGTATCCGTAACACAAGCCTTGTAGCTTACCATGGATGGACCATTTACCATATTAGATGCCGCTATATGTAATTATGTTGCAGTATATTATTATTTATTGGGCAATTTTTTTTGGAGTGAAACTTCTTTAGAATCATTGTGATTTCAAACTCGATGAAACGAAAAAACAAGTCCATAGTACCAGGCGCTCAGAGACGGGGAAGAGTTAGCCTTAGTTAGATCTCGCCCACCGCGAGTCAGTGACATTTCTAACTCTGTCTAACTCGTGGGTGTGACCGTCGCGCCAACTCCCTTTCTTAACGAGCTTAGACGGGGTTATTTAGTATAAATATAAACGAGATTTAAAAATTAGTTTGCCAAAGAAGTTTTACTTCTGACATGTGTACTTTGTACACACGCACTTTTTTTTTGACATTGATTTGACGGTGGGGTATAAGGTTATATTCCCAGCGGAGTGAACCAACTTGGTTTTTTTAGTTTATTTGTGATATTAAATTTACATAGTGCTGTTTAATTTTTGTTTATTTAATTAATAATACTTTTTTATATCTTCACACCCAAAACAGAGAACGATATCTACGGCGGGACCCTCCCAAGTGAGCAGTCCAATACACAGTCGCAGCGAAGCCATCTCTCGCAGGAATATAACCGGCCGCATATGCCCCTTTACCAAGAGACACCAACTAACCAGGAGTCGTCAAATTTCCAGCCGCAGCCAACTCACCAGACAAGGCCTATTTACCAAGCGGACCAAAATTACGAGGCCCGCCTCAATTACCAGCCGGGAGCCGTTTATCAGTCCGGGCCCAGTTACCAGTCCGGGCCCAGTTACCAGGTAGCGCCAAATTACCAGACAGGGTTCATTTTCATTCCACGGCCAGTTGACCAACTAGGAACTTACGCTCAGATTTCAGAACAAGTTCCCAGACAGGTAGATGGGTTTATTTACTGGGGAAATCACAACCTGGAACGGCCCTATGATCACGTGGGGCCTTTTTTAGAGTCCAGAGTCCAGTCCAATTTATATGCGTGGCCCAATTTGCAGACGGGATCTAATCAACAAGGGGGGCCCAATTTATACTCGTTGTCTAATTTACGGACGGGGACTAATTCACATGTGGGAACCAATTACCAGGCTGGGGCCGCCTATAGTGTAGGTGCCAACTTACAGTCGAGACCCAGTTTACAGGTGGGGCCCAATTTCCATACAGGGAGCAATTTACTGGCGGGGCCCACTTACCAGGTGGGGCGTAATCGCCAAGCGGGGCTCAATTTACAGTCGAGGCCCAATTTACAAGTGGGGTCCAATTTACAAGTGGGGTCCAATTTACAGGTGGAGCCGGCTAACCATACAGAGTCTATTTATCAGACGTGGCCCAATTTGCAGGCAATGCCCAATTCACAAGTGGGGTCCAATTTACAGGTGGAGCCGGCTAACCATACAGAGTCTACTTATCAGACGTGGCCCAATTTGCAGGCAATGCCCAATTCACAAGTGGGGTCCAATTTACAGGTGGAGCCGGCTAACCATACAGAGTCTACTTATCAGACGTGGCCCAATTTGCAGGCAAGGCCCAATTCACAAGTGGGGTCCAATTTACAGGTGGAGCCGGCTAACCATACAGAGTCTACTTATCAGACGTGGCCTAATTTGCAGGCAAGGCCCAATTCACAAGTGGGGTCTAATTTACAGGTGGAGCCCAATAACCATTCAGAGTCTTTTTATCAGACGTGGCCCAATTTGCAGGCAAGGCCCAATTTACAAACGGGGCACAATGTACAGGCGGGGCTCAATGATCACGTGTGGAGTAACAACCAGGCGTGGGGTAATAACCAGGTGTGGAGTAATAACCAGGTGGGGAGTAATAACCAAGTGGGGAGTAATAACCAAGTGGGGAGTAATAACCAGGTGGGGAGTAACCAGGTGGAACCCATATGTCAGACAGAGGCCAGAGACCAAGCTGAGCCTATAAACCAGACGAAACCCAGTGACCAAGCGGTGACCAAGGAACAAACGGGCTCCAAGGAACAGACGGTGACTATAAATCCGTCAGGGTCGGAAGACCAGGTTGGGCCCAAAGAACAGGTGGAAATCGAGGACCAGGTGGGTCTCAATGAACATGTGGAACCCCAGAACCAGGCAGCGTCCGTTGACCAAGAGGGGCCCGAGGAACAGGGGGAACCACAGTATCAGGTGGGGCCTAAGGAACAGGTAGAACCCCAGGTCCACACGGCGTCCTTTGATCAAGAGGGGCCCAAGGACCAGGCGGGGACAAGCCGGGCCCCCTCAAGCAACAAAGTAAGGGCCTGTATTCGTATGAACTTATAGTATTGCTTTTACACGGCTTCTTTTTTTTCCCATTTTGAATTAATGCTTGACTACGTTCCACCTGATGGTAAGTGGTAACGCAGTCATATGTCGCACTAATTCAGTAGCCACCTATTCACTTTTGCCTTGAAGACACCCATATTGTAATCGGACGGAAACTGACGCAGGCAGGTTTTTCCAATCCTTAGCCGCACGTAAATCACGAAGCGAAAAGCTTCGTCCAAACGGATGGAATGTCCACGACATAAGGTTGGAGGCCAGCCGTTCGTCGAGTCGTCCGATGATGGAAAAAATGGGCAGTGGCGTAACTATACTATCTGAGGGCCATGGCAAATTCTCCAGATGAGGCCCAGTTGCATCCCAGAAAAAAAAATTTTTAAGTAGGTACTTCGGTAAAAAAAAATCTGTGTATAAAAACGGGGATGGGGCCACCTTGAGACGGGGGCCCGTGGCATTTTGCCACCCCTGCCGCCCTATAGTTACGCCACTGGGGATGGGGGAATTAAGTCGTGTAATTCCTGCACTACCTATAGAATGTACAAAGGCTGGCAACCCTACGTCGGTGATCGAGGCTTTGTAATGGCTTTTACCAGGGTAGGGTCACCAATAAGCCTCTCAATTATATCCCACTAGCCTTTCCCGCGGCTTCGCTCGCGTTCTAAAGGCTGGAAAGCAAATACCTCGCAGAACTACCGGCGCCCCTCCCACTCACGTCTTGCACTCATTGATCATTTTTTTGTTGCGGATTTATGTTAAAACTATGTTATCTCGTAAGATATTCATTGAAATCAAATGATGCAAAGAGCAATTTTGTTTAAAATTATATTATTGTGATGAATAACTTATTTATTTTATTAAGAATTTATATATATTTTTATAAAAATACCTTCGCAAATAAGTCATCATCTTAAAACAGATTTATTACCATAAAAAGTTATAGCGAGTCAACCTTAAAAAGTTAGACATATGCTATTGCAGAGTTTTTTTAGAACTGTTAAAGGTACATGAGTTTTGTATAACTTTAACCGTTTATACAACGTACGCGAGGGAAGCCCTCAAAAGAAATATTTTTCTCCCGTTTTTGCAACATTTTTCATTGATGCTCCGCTCCTATTTGGTCGTAGCGTGATATAATATAGCCTATAGCCTTCCTCGATAAACGGACTATCCGACACAAAAAGAATTTTTCAATTCGGACCAGGTCAACAACCAAAAAAACAAACTTTTCAGCTTTTTTATTAGTAATTAGTAAGTAGTAATTAGTAAGTAGAAATTAGTAAGTAGTAATTAGTAGTAATTAGTGTTAGTATTAGTATATTACTATAGATTACATGTTACGTTAAAGATTATTTTGACGACACAAGCAAGTAGTGACCCTACTTGCTGTGCCAGCGGTCGCGGGTTCGAGTCCCGCTGGGGGCATTCATTTGTTGAGCACTAATGTTTGTACTCCAGTCATGGGTGTTTATACTTATATCATGTATTTACTTTAAGTTATATATGTAGTATATCAACTATCTGGTATCTGTAACACAAGCCTCGTAGCTTAACACAGAACTAGATAGCGCTGTGTGGAATAATGTCCCAACATATTTACTCGCTGATTTAGGTTATTTTTGCAAATATAATCAGTACATACATATAAATAAAATTGAAGTGTCTGTTTGTAATTAAAAATTAAAAGCTTTTTTCCTAAATGCATTTCAAAGTATATACGGTACTTACACCAAAAAGTCAACTTTTTAAATTTTTGTCTGTCGGTTTGTTCCGGCTAATCTCTGAAACGGTTGATGAACCGATTTTGAAGGGACTTTCACTCGCAGATAGCTGAACTTACTAAGTTTTCTCTCGTGATGTTTTCCTTCACCGTAAGACAAGTGGTAATCATGTTCGAAATGATTCGCACATGAAAATATCAGAGGTGCGAGACCCAGATTTGAACCCGCATCCCTAGTTTATTCAAGCGAGCGCGTTACCACTGTGGTACTATTGCCATACAATTAGTGCTGATATTAGAATAGTGAAAGGCATGTTATTTGTATGAATTTTACAGGACTCAGTGCCAGCAGAAAGCGAGACCGGCATTGAAGAGAAGATGGAGAAAGACAAAGAGCCGATAGAGATGAAAAAGTGTGACAAGGAAGCGAAAGAAGCGAAGGAAAAAGAAGTCAGTACTTTATCTGATAGAATATTTTTTTTATTATACATGAAACGATCTTTTCGGATTTTGTCGGGGATTTTTTTTTTTTGGTTTACCATAGACTATATTGCGACATATTGTATTTTCTTTGTGTTACTTGTAATTGCTCACTAAATGAAAAACTATTAACGAAAATATTACTCTGGATGGAGTGAAAAAAATATTAGAAAATATAAAAACTACTAGATTCTTTTCTTTTTAACAACTATTGTTTTGTCTATGGTCTTCATTTTCTTTTTTTATTATTTACATTAATTGTAGATTGATGATCTTCAACTTACGTGTGGCCAATCAAATTGTATAGTGTGGTAGCTCTATAAGATTTGACATGTTATTTCTATGGATGTTACAGGAACAAGTGCCAACAGAGAGTGAGACCAGCATTGAAGAGAAGATGGAGAAAGCCAAAGAGCTGATAGAGATAAGAAGACGTGAGAAGGAAGCGAAGGAAAAAGAAGTTAGTGCTTTATCTGAT
Organism: Boloria selene; assembly: GCA_905231865.2. Taxonomy (NCBI): domain Eukaryota; kingdom Metazoa; phylum Arthropoda; class Insecta; order Lepidoptera; family Nymphalidae; genus Boloria; species Boloria selene. The sequence continues at coordinate 6,504,265 of HG993158.1, read as the reverse complement.
AGAATATTTTTTTTATTTAGGGTTCCTTAGGATATCTAACTAAACACTCGGTTTGTCAGTCCGATTGTCTTGACTATTAGTTCTTAGGGGCATTTTAATATGTATTATGTAATAGTTCTGACTGGAATGACTTAAATAAGTTTTTTTTATAAAATTAAAAAGAATCTGCAGATTTTTTTTTGTTGTAATAAAAAAATAGAAAAATAATGTCATTGGGAAAAAAGCAAAAAACAATGGTAGGTTATTTCCTCTTATTAGAGGAACTGTTGGTTTTTTCGTGTAGGAAAAATGTGGTTAAAAGAAAATAAGAAAGATAAAAAATGTGTGTTAATTTTGACTTAGTTTGTAATGATCCTATTTTATTTACTGTGTTAGCGGTTGAGGGTCCCGCTGGAGGCATTCACTTATGATGAGTGCGCATGTTTGCACTCTATTCATGTGTCTCCACTCATATAATATAAAAATATTTATAATATGTATGTATTTAAAGTTATATATGTGTAGTGAATCAACTATCTGGTATCCGTAACACAAGCCTCGTAGCTTACAACGGAACTAGATGGCGCTGTGTGTAAATGTCCAAACATTAATATTAAAGGAGCAGAAGCAGAAAGAGAAGGAGCGCCGCGCGGTGGGACAAGGCGTGGCAGAGCTGAAGAAGTGGCAGGCAGACCAGGAGCTCAAGCAGATACAGGTAAATACATACATACATACATACATACTAGGGTGGCGCAAAAAAAAAACGACTATTTTTTTTTGAGTCTCGTAGAAAAAATGTTAGTTTTTGATGTTTAAATGATGATGATGGATGATGATGGCCCTCTCCAAAGGACAGCTCAAAAAAAAATTAAGAGGTCGCTCGAAAACTTCTAAAGTAATGCATTAATATATTAAAAAACTTATGAGCGACCTTTCAAAATTTAAATTTTAAACTGAAACTTTCAGAACCTTATTTTTTTTGGTCTATAAAATTATACCGTAACAAAAAAAGTAAAAAAAATAAAATCGAAACTTGACGACTTTTGAGATTAAAAAAAAAAAATTCGAAGCGACCTCTTAAAAATTTTTTTTGAGCTGTCCTTTTGAAAGGGTTCCTTAAACAACAAAAACTAAAAAAAAATTCACACGAGACACAAAAAAAAATAGTCTGTTTTTTGCGCCACCCTAATACATACATACATACACATACATACATACATACATACATACATACATACATACATACATACATATATACATACATACATACATACATACATACATACATACATACATACATACATACATACATACATACATACATATATACATACATACATACATACATACATACATACATACATACATACATACATACATACATACATAATACATATATATACATACATAGATATATATATACATAAAATAATAACACTATAACGATACACATAGTAGGATAGCGATTTACCATCACTCTGCTAAGACTGGTCCCTAGATATGTTTGTGAATTACTCAGAAATGTATAATATTTCCAGAGGAAAATAATATCATGTAAATAGACCTCTATTATAACCAGCTATAATCATACCAAATTTCATCAATCCAGAAGCGAACCCTCTATAGCGGTAATAATAACTATTTCAATCATATTCTCCAAAAAAAAAAAAAAATTATTCGACTCAAAATTAGTTAGAGTTCTATTATATGTAATAGATCCAACCAAAAAACATATTATGAATTTTTAAATATTTTAGTTAATTTTGATACCAAATTTGAATATCTCCGATTCTATTAATAAAATAATATTCTCACAGGAGGAGAGGAAACGTGAGAAGATGGAGAACAACCTCGTTCGGCAGAGAATCTTAGAGCAGATAGCTCAGGATAGGGCGGAGAGGAAGGCGCGTGAACAGCCCCATGTGCCACCAACAGCCCCAGCTGGTGGGTCCAAAGAGGTTTATTTTTAGGGTTCCGGGTTCTAATTTGTTAGGTAGAACCCTTATGTTGAAGGTTTCGGGTTTAAATCCTAGAATCCTTTTATTTTTTAAACCTTCTATTGCCAAATTAAAAAAAATGTGAAGGAACGTTTGTGTACTAAAGGCTAATTATTCGATTAACGATTTTTTAGAAACTACGACTTGGGAATTATGTGATCGCCGCCAGACTATTTCAACATATTATACAATTATTGTTAATTCGCAATTTAATTTGAAAAACAGAGAGAGAAAAAAATAGTTCCGCTGAGTTTCTTTCACCAGTTCTTCTCAGGTCAGAGGTTTCTTCTTTCGGAACTGGTAGACTCATGACGTTCAGTAAGAAATTGTAACAATTTTTATGCTTAATAAAATATTTTGATTTGATTTGAATTTGTTTGGTGATTTAAAGTTTCATACAAATGTTATTATTCTAAGATAGTATTGTACAGTTCGCGTCATGTAAAAAGAACGCTGGAAGAAAGTGGTGGGGGGTGTGTTTGCGCATCGGTACATTCGAATACGAAATTCCTAAGCCTATTCTTTTATTTTTGAACTAGCCTTTCGCTCACGACGTATATTGATTACTTATTGGTACGTAAATTAAAAAATATATCAGATAGAATGTCATAAAATAGAATTCTATTAATTAATAAAATATGTTTGATTCAGTGTAGAATGCTTAATCTACTTACAAAAAATTAAATGTATTATGTATTATGTATTAATATGTAGTAATATTTTTTTTAATTATTAACTGCATTATTATCAGACTCTCTCTTTATAAAACAATATAATACGTCAAAAATATTTTTTCACAATTTTTTATATAAAATCATTTCGTAATTAATAACTTTTGTGTGCGCGATGGTATTTTGAACTGACAAACCAATAGCGAGCCGGAAAGCATGCGGCGCGTGCCTCGCCGTCCCGCGCCCCGCGTCTTACCACCAAATTGTCCGATAAATCGCCTCTGCGCAACTTGACAGCCAGCGTTCTTTTTACATGACGCGAATTATAATTTATTTTATATATTTAGGATCTGGTTAATTTTCATATGTAAGTCTTGTATGTCTGTCTATCTGTAGGCCAGTTAAGTGATGGATCATTTTAAATGCGTATGATAGTTCAAATAAGTTTTATTAAGAGAAACTTTCTCTAGAAATAAGAAAATTCTGCTGAACCTTTTTTTTTGTATTGTAAAAATAATTAAATTACTTCCTCCTTTTCTTCTGTTTTATCTCCTATGATAATAATAATTACCTTATGAGTAACGTTTACTTTTTTTAGGGTTCCGTACCTCAAGAGGAAAATAAAACGGAATCCTTATACGATCGCTTTGTGACGTTATCGAGTTGAAAATAAAAACCATATTAACGCCATATATTCAGATCTGCAATCCAAGTCGAGAAAAAAATATATCTGAAAACTGTATATCTTTCAATTTGTACGGAACCCTCGTTGGGCGTCTACGACTCGCACTTGTCCGGTTTTTGTCAACAAAAATAACCTTTTTCCTCAGCTTCGGCCACTCCCTCCGCTCCCCCCGCGGCGGTGGGAGACGCCGGAAGTGGAGTGCGGATACAGTTCAAACTTCCGGATGGTGAAACACACACTGCTCACTTCACGGCGGATGCACCGATCTCTGACGTGCAACGATATGTAGCGGAAAATCTGAACGTGAGTGTACACCTTTATATTATTAATTTATTTATTTTCTACTTCATGTACAGATAGACACTTAAATATCATTAAACTAAAATAAATAATGCCCTAAAATAGATGAATGCCCTCTGAAAAGCAATGAATGTTTTAGTACATAACTTTTAGTTTTTAACTCGCGTTAAATCTCGGGACGAACCCAAGCGAAGCGAAGCGAAGCGAGTCGCTAGTCTAAATATATAAATGAAATAAAACTACCCTCCCCAGCTCCGAGCGGGTACATTCTCGCTATGGACGGCATTCCCCCGCCGCGAGCTTCAGTCGGGAACAGAATCCCTACTAGCCCTCCGCCTGGCGCCGTCCGCCGCGCTACTAGTGTTGCCCCGCAGTACTCCCCCGCCGCCTGCGAGGGTTGCCCCCCTCGCGTCTATAACAGGTGAGATAGGCCCCCTTACATGCCCCCTCAGGCCACCTACACACAACACACACACACACACACACACACACACACACACACACACACACACAAACAAACAAACACACGAAGACACAGTAACATTAAATATGCATTAAGTGTTTTTAAAAACAATGACTATAAGTGTAACATATTGTTGTGTACACAATATTGATGTTAGACCATAAGACATATGTTACTAAAAATTTTCTTAAAAATTTTTTTTTCTTCTCTGTCTGCCTGTTTGTATGTCCGCACTTCACGCTAAAAGTACTGGACTGATTTTAATTTAATTTTAGTGGTCACTATCCATTTTTATCTCGTTTAAATAAGAGTAATCTTGGTCGGTTACAATATAACCTATAAATATGTGTCACCTAAATATTACGGAGTCGTCAGTTCATCCCCTAAATTATAAGGCCCCCTTAATGCTTTAGGTTACTTAACCGTTTGTGAAATCAAAACTTGCGTTAGGTGCCCCTTATATTTGTTAAGGAGACACTTAAATTTTAGGGGCGACTGGTGAAAACGGGCATTAGTTAACGGATTAAGAATTTTCTTAGTTCAGGAAATTTCTCATTCCCAAGGAAAAAACAGAAGAATATTAGATACATATCTACTCACTCAGAGGTAAAATTTGCCTGACCCGGGACTCGAACCCAGGTTTAACCATACATTCTAGCCACTGAACCATAAATATATATATTTTTTACACACACACTAAATAATTATAAAAAAATAATCTTATATCAAACTTTAATTCCACAGCGTTAATCATCCAAATATTCACATCGTTCGTCCTGGACCCCTCCTACCAAATCTACTCATGGTTGCGTAACCGCATCTTCTCAACCCCAACAACACCCCCCACCACCACAACACCCCCCACCCCCACAGCACCCCCCAACCCCCGGAACCCCCAGCAACCCCCAAACCAGGGGGTGCGAAGACGCGGCAATATACACCGACTTCCCGGTGATAATCCTGAAGATGATGAAAATAATACGTGGAACGGGAATTCTACACAACAGATGTAAAGGTATGTATAAGTATATATAAATAAAATTGAAGTGTCTGTTTTTAATTTCAAAATAACAGCTTTTCAGTTTTCACTAAATGCATATCACTACATAGTATAAAACAAAGTCGCTTTCTCTGTCCCTATATCCCTATGTATGCTTAAATCTTTAAAACTACGCAACGGATTTTGATGCGGTTTTTTTAATAGATAGAGTGATTCAAGAGGAAGGTTTATATGCATAACTAGCGGATCCCGCGACTTTGCTTGTGCTAAATCTAGGGAAGAGTCCGAGCGAAGCGAGGGTGAGTCGCTAGTGAAAGTATATACGGTGCTTACATCAAAAAAATCTTTTTTTTTTCTGTCTGTTTGTTCCGACTAATCTTTGAAAAGATTGGCCGGTTTTGACAGGACTTTCACTCGTAGATAACTAATGTTATAAGGAGTAACTTAGGCTACTTTTATTTTATTACAAAACTAGCTTTTTCCGCGGCTCTGTTCGCGTTCTAAAGGCTGAAAATCAAAAGAAATATTTTTTTCCGTTTTTGCAACATTTTTCATTGATGCTCCGCTCCTATTGATCGTAGCGTGATGTAATATAGCCTTCCTCGTTAAACGGACGGACTATCGAAAACAAAAAAAATTTTCAATTCGGACCAGTAGTTCCCGAGATTAGCGCGTTCAACCAAACAAACAAACAAACTCTTCAGCTTTATAATATTAGTATAGATTATAAATTTACGCCCAGCAAAGCGGGCCGGGTTTGCTAGTTTTTAAATGAATTAGGGCAGGTTTGGCTCAATTTGTAATGACCTTTATTTTTTCTTGTAACTGAATGGATAAATGCATCGTTAAATTCGTGTTGATATCGTGATATGAGTCATGTGCCCATAAATAATTCAAAATGGCGGATAAGGGCTTTGAAATTTTTTTTTCGTTCGAATCATTTGAAGTCTTATCAGAAAACAGACGTCATTTACGATTAGGAATTGTTAAATAATATCTAATGCATGTATGTACGTACATAAGTTTTTAAAAAGCTATTTATTTATAAATGAAACTATCTTTTCGGATTTTTTCGCGGATTTATTATGATTTCCGACATTTCGAATGCTTTACAGAAATCATGGTCACGGAAGAGACTGGGAACCAAAAAACAAAATAAATTCCCGACAAAATCTGAAAAGATAGTTTCATTTATAATGTCAAATATTCGCGTAAACTTAGGAAAGAATTAAGCTATTTCTTTTTTATTCAAGTTTTTTTAAAATTAAATATAATATTTACTATTACAGATAATATCAGCATCGTCATCGGTTGAAGGAGTAACAGTTATTATCATATAGATTAAGTAATTCAAATTAAATCTTTTAATATCAAATATTTGATGTAAACAGGACATAAGTGTTGCCAACACAAAAAAATAAATATTAAAACTAATAATAAATTGTTATTTTTTATCTATATACATTTTTTATTAACTGTTGTTCCTATTAAATAATATTTATTTATGTTTTTCATATAGCTATTTCTTTAATTATTTTTGATGTTGGCAACACATTATGTCTATGTTCTTATAACTACTAAAGGATCAAGATTTAGATGTACTTGCCTTTTCTATGAACATTGTTAGTCATTTTTTTTTAAATTATATAAATAGATAACACAAATTTCTTGGTTTTTAATCAGAGTCCGAATAAAAAAAAAATGCCTACAATATTTCTATTAAAGTAAATATATGACTAGTATTTATATATTATGTGTAATGTTTTATCATGTTTTTAATTTTATTTTTGGAACACTGGTATTTTTTTTAATTTTGAATTGGGTACTAAAAATTTTTCGAAATAAAGTTGTTATGGCATTTATTTTTTTTTATGATTCCAGTTTTCTAGAATAATTATAAACTGTAGTTGTCATGTTATGACTTATGGAATAAAGTTATACGATATTAATGTTTTTGTTTTATTATATAACTAGTGACTCGCCCTCGCTTCGCTTGAGTTCGTCCCTTAATCTAGCGCGAGCGAAGGCGCGGGTTTTGCTAGTAATAAATATAGCGTATGTTACTCAGTGATAATGTAAGCTACATTATTTTATAGCCAAAGCAAAATAATCTTAATACAATTTAATTAATGTATCAATCTGTAAATATAATCAAAATATCCGTTCGAAAGTTCATTGCAAAGGCAGGATAAAACTGTCCTTCTTGGCTGGCACCGACTCCAACAATAACTAAGTAATTAAAATTATTTTTTTTCTTTTTAGTTTCGCTTTGTTACGTTTTGAAGTCGGTTTTCATTTTTGTTAAAAATAATTATTACCCGAAAGAAAGATCATACTTTCTTAGATTTACGCGAATATTTGAAATTATAAATGAAACTGTCTTTAAGGATTTTGCCGCGGATTTATTTTGATTTTCGGTTCGCGAAGTTGCGAATGCTTTACAGCAATCATGGTCACGGGAGAGACTCCCGCTACTTACTATAAATAAATAAATATTATTTTTAATGAAATCTATGAGAAAACTAAAATAAGGCTTAAATATTCTATTTATCGAGAAAATACAAATATTTTTTTTGTATTGACGAATTTTAGAACTATCTTTTTGGATTTTGTTAGATTAAAACCAAAATAAATCCGCGACAAAATCAGAAAATATAGTATCATTTATAATGTCAAATATTCTCAACCAGGGAGAGTTATGACACGTCTTTGCCCTCCTAGAGTATTATTGCTCTGTGTCTTTGCCTCGGTACGGGGGTGACATACCGTCAACTTACCAACTCCGGGTTATTACTGATGGATTACTAAACAGAAAGGGGCTTCTAAACAGGCTAAATATTTTTCTGCAATATGTGGCTGCAATACAGTGGCCAGCAACACTATGCAATATTGCAGTACTGTCTTGGCCATATCGGCAATCATGTTTGGTATGGCCTCGTATGGCCGATATTTCGATTCATTTAGTGATTCATTTTCTGCAATATTGCCCCACCAGGCCTATTGTTACGGTCGTTCTCTATTGTTATGGCATAGTGTGTCCTTTTCTACGTGACTGAAGTTTGCTGTGAGTGACGCCGTGATTAATTGCTATATTCTGTGCTATTGTTGTTTTGACAGTTGCTACGTTACCTTGACAATAATATAATTGCAACATATTGCTCGGCCATTGTTGCAATATTTTTGTGATTGCTCTGCAATTGATGCTAAATATTCCAGCCACACATTGCAAAAAAATATTTCCCGTTTAGGAGCACTCGAAAGACACTAAATACCCTTGCCCCGAACCTAGACTAGAACCCAGGAACTTCGAATATGCGGCATAATGCCACTGCACCATAAAGACAGTCTTCTAATAATTATTATAATAAAGAGTGTATAATTAGTGAAAACTGACATTTATCATAGTTATATTTACTTCACGCCTGCGATTTTAAAAACAAACAGTCGTTATTAAGCCACTTTCACATAATTGAAAATAATTGAACTACTTTGTAAGTACTTCTATATAATTACAAGAAACACGTTCCGCCATTGTCTGGCTATTTTTATAATTTTATGTTCATTAAAATTATTTTTTGTGTTATTTTATTATTTTTAAACTTCTACCGATTCACGCTTACACCAGGATTCCTCCACGAGTGTCGGTGTGTCCCTATCCTCTGCGGCCGTTTGTGTTTGTGATGTCTTTTGTTGTGCTTTTTGTGATGTCTTCTCATGACTCCTATGTATGGCTGTGCAACCCCAGTGGGTTGCATCGGGTACTTCTCTGATTAGCAGAGGGGGTCCCACTTTAGGCGATGATGGAGGGGGGGGGGCTTGGTTTTCTTTCTCCTCTGATTAGCAGAGGGGACTTGAAGCCTCAGGCGGAGTTATGCGCCCGTAGTGCATGCGAAAGCCATCCTGCGGCGTCCCACTTTATCTTAAGTATATGATAGACCCGGTTAACTTTCATTTTACTAAATAACATCAAAATCTGTCCAATGGTTTTCTCGTGATGCATTCGCAGACAAACAAACTAGAAAAAATAAAGATTGGTTTAGCGTTAGCGAAGTCAAAAAAAAATCTACCTACCTTTTTTGAAGTCGGTTAAAAGTAGCCTAAGTTACGCCTTATTAGTTAACATTAGCTATCTGCGAGTGAAAGTCCCGTCAAAATCCCAGAACAAACAGACAGACAGACAGAAATTTTAAAAATTGTTTTTTTTGTTGCTAGTATCGTATATAATAATTTCAATTTGAAATAATAAAACAGACACTTTAATTTTATTTATATGTACAAATATAAATACTTTACATTAGATATAATGACGCATTATAATTCTTATCAAAAAACCGTCCGTAACCCTTTTTTTTCGTAGTCGGTGTAATAAATATTATACTTGCATTAAGAATAGCGTGAAGTTATTCACTTTTTTCACGTAATTTCCGTTTCATCAAGTGTCATAATAGAAACTATTAAAAACGAACTTCCTGTATGTTCACTTTCACTAAACATTGTAAACGATCTTTAACACGCAAACGGCAAACTTGTAATTAGCCGTAGATATTTAATGGCTGTAGATCTGGTGGACCTGGGTTCGAATCTCGGGTCGGGTTAAGGATAATTATTGGGATTTTTGTTCAAGAAAGTAACAAGCCGAAATAGAAAAGTAGGTATGTAGTATAATAATTGTTCTGTGCCTAGGCAGAGAACAATTGTCGTCCCAACTATTAATAAAACTAAATATGAATATATTGAGACATTAACACACCAGCGCCATCTAGTTCCGTAGTAAACTACGAAGGAAGCTTGTGTTACGGATACAGATACCAAATAGTTGATATACTACATATATAAGATTAAATACATACATATTATAAATATATACACCCATGACTGGAGTACAAATACCCGAGTTTAATAAGTGAATGTCCCCAGCGGAACATGATTCCGCGACCGCTTGCGCAAGAAAGTAGGGTCAATACAAAATATAACCTCCTCCTTTTTTAGCCTAAGTTACGCCTTATAGCATTAGCTAACTGTAGGGGAAGAAGGGGGAATAACGCTCACTGGGTAATGGCGCTCACCTCTGTAACTCTGTAAACATGATACGTAGCAACACACCACATCGCGTGAATTGTGAGGGGAGGGGGTCTCTTGCAGATAGCGATACAAACATACAGTCAGCTCGCGTCATGTGACCGTGAAGTGCTTTTCTTTGTTTCCGCCCGAACTGATCTAACTTTTGGTTAGGAGTTTCTTGACGGTAAGTCCTAAATTTTAATGCTTATTTAACTATTATTTTTTCTTCTGACATTAAAACTTTTCTATTTTGTAATAATGCAATCAATTTTCAACAATTGTGTATGATTTTTTTTTAATTTCAATTCAATGACAAAACGAGCGTTTGGGGTAATGACGCTCATCTGAGCGCAATTACCCCTTAGTGACTTATTTTTTTTGTTGTAGATGTGCCAAGAAATCGTCAAAGGACCACCGCTAAAGCGGCTTGGACCGACGAAATTCATTCCTTCTAACCTTCAATCTGCTAAAACTCCTCAAAACCAAGGCCCAAATGTCCAGAATTTCGAATATGCGCAGTCTGATGGTACGGCCATAATTTCAGGACATACATCTCCTTTGGCAAGTCCATCAAATGAGGATCAATCCTCTGCATCTGTTTTGGCACGTGCTTGTAACCAAAAGCTAGTTCTATAACGAAGAACTCCGGTTTCCTTTGCTGCTATAGCGACGGCACCAACAATTGAACAATTTTATAAACCATGTCAAAGAAAGCTAATATTAACTGCGACTCCTATGAAAATTATTTTAGAGGATAGTAAAAAGAAAAAGTCGCGAAACTCAATAAGACCGGAAAAGATGATAAATTAAGACCAAAAAAAATTCAACAAGAACAAACATATGCAACAAATATCTTACAAAAGAAAGTTCTTCAGAGAGTGAAGATGAAGAGCATCTTTGCGACGATGACAGTGATGACGATATAAATGTGGATGACCAAAGTTATAACAAATGTACTATTTGCAAAGAATTTGGAAAACATAACGAGTTATGGTATCGGTGCACCATCTGCGGAGTATGGGCTCATGCTATATGTTCAGGATGGGATTTGCCAGATGAATACATCTGTCATTTATATGACCAAAAATAAAATATTACTATTTCTAAGTTGTTTTACCTCCTTATAATAATAATAATTTTATATTATATTATAATAATTGAAGTTGATTTGACATCTAAGACTTCACTACATTTGTTATATTGAGAAACGCTTATCTTACGTACAATGGCGATAATTAATGCTAACTTGTTATTGTAGACTTTACTTTCATTGTATTAGGTTCATCTCATTAATATTTCTTTAATTAAAATGTATTTTACTTGTTATATTCCAAAAAACATGTTTGAGCGTCATTACCCCATACACTGAGCGGCATTACCCATAGTCAGGGGCAATGCCGCTCAAACATGTTTTTTTTATATTTTTTTATTACTACTAGTAGGTCAAAGATAAATGCTTTTGTTGTTAAAATCTTAATTACTCGATAGTTAAAGACTTTGTTATTTACCTTAATTTTGATATATAATAAATAATTTAGAAAATACAGCATGTTTTCCTTAAGTGAACGCCATTCCCCCTCCTTCCCCTAAGTGAAATTCCCGTCAAAATCGGTCCAGCCGTTTTAGAGATTACCTGGAACAAACAGACAGACGGACAAAAATTTAAAAAAATGTTTTTTGTTGTTAGTACCGTATATACTGTTTAAGTATGAAGAAGACTTAAATTATACTTTCTTAGGTTTACGCAAATATTTGACAATATAAATGAAACTATCTTTTCGGATTTTGTCGCGGATTTATAATGATTTTTGGTTCCCGTAAAATCATAATAAATCCGCGACAAAATCCGAAAAGATAGTTTCATGTATAAGACTAACATGCACAAAAACACTCTTCACCTTCACTGCAAGGTAAGCCAGTGGCATCTTGTCTCGTAGTATTAAATATTTACTTCTTAACCCATTGGCATTAACCTTATAACTTCATTGTTGATACTTATCATCATCAGCTCTTTTTAACGTCCCACAGTTGTGCACGGGCCTCCGTCAGTATGAGGGGATCAGGCCATAGTCCGCGCTGGCCTAGTGCGAGTTGGCGAACTTCACATGCCTTTCGAAAACTTGTTAGGTTTTCTTAGACATGCAGGTTTCCTCACGATGTTTTCCTTCACCGTAAGACAAGTGGTAATCATAATATAAATGATTCGCACATGAAAATATGACAGAAGGTGCGAGACCCGGATTTGAACCCGCATCACTCGGTTATATAAACGACGTGTTACCGCTGGGCTACCACCCAGTTTATAACTATACTCTTTGGCTACCACTGTCTGATATAGTTAGACTTACCGCTGATAGAGTTGACTCTCATAGTACTTAATACGAATCTAACGACAATTCTCCGTTCAGGCCGCAGAGTGAGCCAAACAATTGTAAACACGTACTCTTGAAAAACATAACCCTCTCTGATGTAGTCGGGTAAAAAGAACTTGATATTTTATTTGTTCGGTCAATCGAATCAAAAATAAAATTTCAAAGACTTGCACATTCTGTTATTCGATATAATTAGAAATATTGACATACTTATAAGTTATAATTTATATTTGATATTATGGATAGGTACCTACTAGTTGTGGCTCACGTGTGCGATACACTATATTTCTTGGACGACATGCAGTAAAGAAATATTACTTTGGTTTTTGACGGACAGATTTCGGTCACAGTGGCTAATTTCATTGAAACTTGGAAAGTACTTATTATTATTATTATTTTCAGCTGATTGCCGTCCACTTTTTTTTATGGTAAAAAGGGGGCAAACGGGCAGGAGGCTTACCAGATGGAAAGTGATCACCTCCGCCCATGGACATCTACAAGCCAGGCTTGCGGATGCGTTGCCGGCCTTTTAGGAAAGGGAGGGAGGGAGGAGGGAGGGAAGACGGAGGAGTGAGGGAAGAGGAAGGGAGGAGGAATGGGAAGTGGGCCTCCCGGACTCTCACTTACCGGACGAAACGCGAACTTGGGTAGTCCGCATCCAGACCCGCCGCGTGCTAAGGTGCACCGCACAAGGGCGGCATTTTGAGGGGGCGGCAAAAACATATCGAAACGAAAATGAAACATTTTCATATTGTGCATGTTTAATATATTTTTATATAACTAAAATTAAAGGACAGATTCGATGAGTTAAAAACGTTTACTGACATATTCGGCTTTTTAAACCATAACCTATTTAATTAATTTAATTTTTGAATTTAGAAGTCAATATAGTTCAGTATTAAACCAATAACAGTTAGACATGTCTTACACGTTTAGAAGTTTATTTATTACATAGAAATAAACATACATAATAGCACAGATCACATAAAAAAGATAATAGTAGGGTAAACATACCGGTTATCGACCGTTTAAGCGACTTGACTTCGGAGTTGATTTTTGTCATATTGTTGTACTCCAAGATTTTTCAAAAAAATATCATTTCATCCTACAATAGTCTAGTTTCATTAAACCTAGCGCCTATAGATGTATCAGTGATACATAATTTAATAAAAATATATATTCGTAAAAATAGCAAATATACCGGTTATCGGCCTTTTCACTCAGTTATCGTCCACTAGTGCACTGGTTATCGGCCACCTATTTTACGGTAGAAAAACGACTCTTGTGTAATAGCCTGTAAGGTTTATAATAGTATGATAATAATACAATTAATAAATTCACAAAAGCTGTATATTTTTACTTTCTTTTACGACTTAAAAATAAAATTAAGTAACAGTATTAAGGTCAAGATCACAAGAACCACATTTAACATGGGCTGGAGTTTCTTCTACTTTTTTTTTAATTCTCTTCTTTGATGGTTGCTGGTGGTGAAATAGTTGTTCTTTTCTCTTTAGCTCTTTCGAGCTTTCTTTTCTTAATTAAGTTTTCTTTGTCCTCTTTTGCTATATCTCTTTTTTCATAGTATTGTTGCCAACCTAAGACTTGTGATAATTGAATGCCACTAAATGGTGATATTGAGATGTCGATAAGAGATATATAAGAAAAACTATGGAATCTTAATAGAGCTGTGCGAAATGTGAAATTTTCGCCCTAGCGTTTTCGTACGCTTGTTAGAAGGACTTTGAAATTCAAAGGAAAGTTTAGAGGCTCTTAATTTTTTTTTCTTTACTGATAGGTGCCATCTGATAAAAAAACAAGCACAATTCTAACACCAAGCACAGCAACCAAAATGTATCCATTATCATTAAAACATATAAGCTTATTTACAAGCTTGAATAAGTTCGCCTTTACAAAATAAAAACAGATATATCCCAAGGGAACTATATAGTTTTCCGGGATAAAAATTAGCATGTGCTATTCCAGAGTATAATCTATCTCTGTACCAAATTTTGTGCTTGAGTAACAAACATTCGAACATACATCTTAACTTTCACTTTTATAATATTAGTAAATTTATAAGGGAGTTTTCAAACGGCCGGGGACAGGTTTTGTTTTTACTGGTCATCGGCCGTTAAATATTCGCTATTTTGGAAGGCCATATCTTTGAAAATATAAGGTATACAGGCGGTCGTAATCTAGTTGTAAATTCACAAAACTCTAGCTGTTCACAAATATAGTGCAATGTATGTTGGTGAATTTAAGGTTTCCGCAATAAAGGCAAAGAAAAACGACGCGAATAAACCGGTTTTGCGACCACCCGGTCGGAAAGTAGATTTTGTAATTAATCGTTAACGTATTGTCCGACCACCAAAAATATCATAAATTATAAAAAGTTTGATGAGTTTAGGCACTTGAATATTGAAATTAAACATGCCTAATACACACAAACCAAATCAATGACCAATAAAGTAAGAGTAACACTTAAAAACTTACCTTTGAAAATCAATCCACCTACTATTTTTTTCGCTAAATTTTACACGCGTTCATACACCAAATTTTGAAAGAGCGACTGAGTGCTCAATTTGAAAACTTCGAGGTCATGCCGTTAAAATATAAACTGTGAAGTTCGCCCGGATCGAATGACGCGAAATTAGAAAAGATCGGTCTATAACACTGTCTATTATTTAAAATAACATGCGAAGTGGTCGAAAAGGGGTAGTGGTCGGTAAACCGGTATGTTTACCCTATTATTTTTCGGAAGATTCAAGACAAAATTTTACTTAAAGCTTATGCGTTATAGTATATTGTGAGGTCAAAAAAAAAAAAACTTTACTGTTATCACTACATAGTATAAAACAAAGTCGCTTCCCGCTGTCTGTCCTATGTATGCTTAGATCTTTAAAACTACTGTGAGGTTTTTTTAATAGATTCAAAAGGAATGTCTATATATATTATAATGAATTATGTAAGTAACATTATACAAATCTTAAGTGATTTACAATGTTACATTTAATTAAAAAAAATATGTACATTTTAATAATAATAAATAAATAAATAAATAAATAAATGTATAACTAGCGGAACCCACGGCTCCGCTCGCGTCGTTAGTATTATATAACATTACATATAACATAATAACTTATATAATATATAACATAATTTTTAAAGAAACAATAAGACATAATTAAATATCGTGTACGAAGTCGTGGGAAAACAGAAGTTCACAATAATTTTGTACACCAAAACGATGCAACGATCTTAAATTCTAAGGAGTACCTAAGTATCTCTCGTAAGTACGAGTATGAAGTATTTATAAGCTAACTAATAACGGTGTATTGACCTCGGCGATTACAGTTCAATCTATTTATATAGAAACTAGTTATATAAAACGGCTGCGTCTGCATATTTAACTTATTTTTGTATAATTTTAAATAAATATGTATCAATATTTTACAGACAATTTTAGCAGTTAGATTTATTTTTTACTAGCGACTCGCCCTCGCTTCGCTCGAGCTCTTCCTTAGATTTAGCACAGGCAAAGCCGCGGGACCCGCTAGTTATGCATATAAACCTTCCTCTTGAATCACTCTATCTATTAAAAAAAACCGCATCAAAATCAGTTGCGTAGATTTAAAGATTTAAGCATACATAGGGATATAGGGACAGAGAAAACTACTTTGTTTTATACTATGTAGTGATAGTAACTTTGTATTTTCTCCGTAAATTAAAAAAAAAATAATAATATAATAATGACTTTCATTCACTATAGATAACCTAATCAGATATTCTTGAAGTCGATGCCAATCGTTAATACTTCGAAATATAAATATCTAATAGGTACCTCAAAGTATGAAGTATGAACTTTAGTTTTAGCTAAAATTATATGCATTTGTATTGTTAATTCAATTTAGTTAATAAATATTAATATGTAAAATATTCAAAGTAACGAAAACGTTAGGTAAAGGTGAAGGTGGACATGGACTTCAAAATCTAAATCTTCTAAAAAGTATTTCTTTTAATTATTCACCCAAATGAATTATTAAAACCACAAACAAACACAAAAAATTCAAACAACTACTTGACTTTTTAAAGGTTGCGAGTCATTCTCAAATCGATTACCATTTACCACTTGCCATAAGGTGAAGGAAAACATCGTGAGGAAATTTGCATGTCTAAGAGAACCTGGCAAGTTTTCGAAGGACAATTAATAACATATAAAAGGCCACTAAATCGCTCTTAGCCAGCGTGGAGGATTTTGGCCTGATCCGCCTCGTATTGGGAGTAGGGTTGCCAGATAGAAACTTTTCAAATCCGGGACAATTCAAGGACGACGGTGTCGATATCATAGTAAAAATATCTTGGTTTTTTATTTTCAAAGGTTTTAGCCGTGTGACGTGTTATTCGTTGTTAGTTTATTTTGTTACAAAACTAGTAGGTTTTCGGAATCCGGGACAATATGGTCTAATTTCTGGACACGGGACAAGACGCAAAATTCCGGGACAATCCCGGATTTCCCGGCCATCTGGCAAGCCTAGTTGGGAGGTCCACTCTGCAGTGGGACGTTAAATAAGGTCTGCTATATTCAGAGATCATTTTGAATTTTGTGAATTCTTTTTTTTACTTTTCATGTACAACCGTTATAGTCTCATTCATGATCACCACACAAGTGAATGCTCTCAGCGGGACTCGAACCCGCTACCGCTAGCACGAGACAAAAGAGGTCGACTTGAAAAACTTTGAAAAGTACCGTTTGTGAGCTAAGTCAGTAAACTATACAAAGAAAATATATAACAAAAGATTCATCTTTTGCATACCAAATAACATTAATTATGTTAATTTCGAGTTTTAAAATAGAAGTTTTCAACTCTCCCAAATTCTAAAAAGTCAATTGTAATTTGGAACCATTGATTAGGATGAGTAAAGCGGGACATGAATAGATAAGAAGGAGAAAGTGTAAGTACTCTAGTTATCTCTCAACTAACATCCTTGTTTCGACTACTAGCAAAACCTGCGGTTTTACCTACCTGTTGATTTAATACTTTCTTAGGTTTACGCGAATATTTGACATTATAAATGAATCTAGAGGCGACGAGAGAGAGTCACTCCCGTGACCGTCGGGAAGCAAAAATCCAAATAAATCCACGACAAAATCCGAAAAGATAGTTTCATTTATAATATATACTAATATTATAAAGAGGAAAGGTTTGTATGTAAGTATGTTTGTAACGAATTGGCTCAAAAAGTACTGGACCGATTTTAAAAATTCTTTCACCATTTGAATGCTACATTATAACTGATTATTATAGGCTATTTTAATTGCAAGAAAAATATAAGGATCCCTACTAAAACTACAATAAAAGGAGACCTAAGAAAGTATTATGTGAACCAGTACGGACTGGAAATCGCAAATAACACCTGTTGATTTGTTATTTATTTACAGTTGCAATATGGAATAAGTGGGCTCGAGTCCCAGCTGGTGCTAAGCAGCTCGTAAAGCCTGTCTTATGACTTATCTCAAATAACGATTCTCAATCTTTCGTCCAACTAGAGTATCAGGCATATTATAAGTCACGTCTTCTACGTACATGATACTTGTCAATCTCGGAAAACTACTGAACTAATTAATAAGTGGTTAATAGTTTACCATTGCAACCAAGAAATAGTGGGTTCGAGTTCCAGCTAGTTCTAAGCAGCAAGTAAAGCCTGTTTTATGACTTATCTCATGTAGCAATTCGCAATCTTTCGTCCAACTAGTGTATCAGTGGCTAATCTCATACAACAGTTGTCAATATTTCGTCCAACTAGAGTATAAGGCATATTTTAAGGCACTTTTTCTATGTACATTGTTCTTGTCAATCTTGGAAAACTACTGAACTAATCAAGATGTGGTTCCTTGTTTACCTGTTCTTCATATCCCCTGGAAGAATGACGATTGAAGTCAATACTGCCTCTCTTTGTATTCAAGTTTATTTAATATGTACAAGCATTTTGTGCGGTTCCCCCCGCTTTCGAAAGACCGGAAATCATATTTACATGTACTAAAACCTTTTCCTGTCACTCTGATATTCTGATGGGCGATTACTTGTCACGACCAATGAAAGTTAAGGCGCAGGACCGATGCTTAACGTGCTCTCCGAGGCACGGGGGTGAAGCACCACCAACTTTGCAACTCCAGGCTGTTACTGAGGCTTACTAAACAGAAAGACTCAATTACTAAACTTAGCGCAACCTAGGACTCGAACCCAGGACCTCCGTACATGCTTCGCCTTCACTTTTTTACATAATATACATATTAAATACCATTGTTGTTGTATATTTATGATACGTAATTACCCTTTAATATATTTGCTTAGAATAATTAAATATAGTCATAGTAATAAATAAATACAATACATATAAATAAAATTGAAGCGTCTGTTTTTAATTTCAAATCAACAACTTTTCACTAAATGCATATGAAAGTAAATATACGGTACTTATATCAAAAAATTAATTTTTAAATTTTTGTCTGTCTGTGTGTTTGTTTCGGCTAATTTCTGAAATGGCTGGATTGATTTTGACGGGACTTTCACGCGCAGATAGCTAATGTTATAAGGAGTAACTTAGGCTAGTACTTTCATTTAAGAAATTTTATTTATTTTTAACCGACTTCAAAAAAGGAGGAGGTTATATGTTCCGTTGTATGTATTTTTTTTTTTTTTTATGTATGTTCACCGATTACTCCGCCGTCTGTGGGCCGATTTCAAAAATTTTTCTTTTGATTGGTAGGGTATAGTTCCGAGGTGGTCCCATTGTCACCAAGTCAGGATCTGATGATGGGATCCCAGGGAAATCGAACGCAACTCTCAAAATTTACAGGCACCTATTATGTTTTTGATATATTTTCTAAACCCGATAAAGCTTTTACGTATGAAAATCATCATCTCATGTGGATGAGCTGATGATGGAAGGTAAAATTCCTCAACAGTTGTTTTTATGTGTTTTCACCGATTTCTCCGTGAATTGTGGGCCGATTTTAAAAATTTCTTTTTTGTTCGGTAGGGTATACATTCAAGATGTTCTCATTGTCACCAAGTCAGCATCTGATGATGGGATCCTAGAGAAATCGAGGGCAACTCTTAAATTTTATCGGCACTGATTACCTTTTTCATATATTTTCTAAAGCTGTTCAAGAATTTGTGATGATGTAAGGTATATATCCTCAAAGGTTAGGAGTTGAAAGAAAATTCTTTTAATATTATACGTACTTATGAACTGATAGTCGTATTCCTTCAGGATATTAGGTGGATTGATAATAGAAGGTAAATCTTATTAACGTCTAGTTACGTGGAAAAATAGACGTGGACAAATCTTGATTGACTATTGTCGTTCATTTCAAAACTTCGCTGACTTATTGGAGCAGTAGTTTAGTTAACCTTCCAATATTTTATTTAAACAATAATTTCCACAAAAAAAATTAAAATAAATTATTTTTTAACAAAAATGAAAACCGACTTCAAAACGCTACAAATCGAAACTAAAAAGAAAAAAAAATAATTTTAATTACTTAGTTATTGTTGGAGTCGGTGCCAGCCAAAGCAAAATAATCTTAATACAATTTAATGAATGTATCAATTTGTAAATATAATCAAAATATCCGTTCGAAAGTTCATTGCAAAGGCAGGATAAAACTGTCCTTCTTGGCTGGCACCGACTCCAACAATAACTAAGTAATTAAAATTATTTTTTTTTCTTTTTAGTTTCGATTTGTAGCGTTTTGAAGTCGGTTTTCATTTTTGTTATAACTAACGGAACCCGCGGCTTCACAAGCGCTAGACTATAGGAATATAATAAAGAGCAGACTAGTTTTTTATGTAATCGTAAACAAAAAGTTAAGACTCCCTTATATTTTAATTTAACTACTAACGCGGAAGTCACATAAATTATAAACATTAGTCTGTCAGGAAATATTAAATGCTTTTTAGTGTTTTATCGTAAATGTTTCTTTTATTGTATATTTTTACTATGCATACGTATTCATTAATAAAAACTTTTAATATCTCATATACTGCCTAGACGTCATCTTAAATATTTTTAGGGTTCGGTAGTCAACAAGGAAAACTTAGGGTTTCGTCATGTCAGTCCGTTTGTTCAAAGCTTATCTCATTTTAGAGTCGATGGATTCTATATACTTTAAAGCTGTAATTAGCATGAGCATACATATATATCACTGACAAAGTCGTCAAACGGAAGCTTGAAAAATAAACATGGTATGGGGCGATGACAATTGTTGTTTTAAAGTGCTAATATTGAGTTTTTTTATAGACTAAAAAATGTTGAAATATCATCTTCGTGGCAAAGTTATTTAAAGAATGACACACATTTATATATTTAAGCCTAATTTTTTTAATGAAATTACTATGTTAATAAGCTTAAATATATACATATTATAAATATAAACACCTACCATGTCCCCAGCGGGACTCTAACCTGCGACCGCTGGCGCAGAAAGTAGAGTCACTACAAACTGCGCCAAAAGTATCGTCAAAATACACTAGCGTAGCCCGCGGCTTCGCGCGAGGGCAAGACGCTCCAGTCTCATTATAATTTAATAATATAATGCCTAAAAATTTTATTAATAATATTTTATGAACATTTTATATATCTTCATGAATTAAATATGTTTTTTTATTTGATAACACTAAGCATCTTTCACTTTTGAGCTCCATATTACCTTAGTGAAAGAAGAAAGGGGTCGCACCGGCGCCATGTCAGTTACAAACTCGCTGCGCGCGCGCAATGACGTTCTCAACTTTCTATACCGTTAGTTTAACTAAATAACATATAAAAACTTTTTTTAAAAGCCATGATGGATTTAAAAGAAATTATTAAATGGTTTATACCTTGTTTTCATTTGTTGTTGTATAAATTAAACAAAATGGACGTGCTATTGACAGTTTGTTTGATTTTGCTTTTTTCGTGTCCCAGTTCGGCACAAGTCATAAAGGCACAAGTAAAGCAACGTGATGACGGAGGCTTTAGTAATTATACCAAAAATTTAGTTAATAATAGTTTTAATGGAAACCAAAGTGCTAGATCAATTGCTGAGGTCGGAAGAAAAATTTTAGAAGGCAAATCTACAGGTAAGTACTAATTTCCGAAAATAAACTTTTTGTTGTTAATTTTGATATTTAAGGCAATAAAAAAGTTATCGAGCTGAGAGATAACTCAAACAAGCAAACAAATTTAGACTAGGCTGTATGGACTATAGTCCTTTGCCTTTCCCTATTGGGGATAAATTTTAAAAACAACAATCAAACAAGCAAAACTATCTAAATACATAGTTTGCTCTAAATCGTTAGAGCCGTTTCCGAATTCTACCTGCGCAAGCATACCTGCATAAGGTAGTCATCCCCGGGATACCATAACGAGACTGCCATTAGATTTACGCGAATATTTGACATTTTAAATAACATTCTTTTTAAATTTTTTTGGACTTCTCTGTTCTCAACGTTTCGAATTGGCAATCATGGGCTCGGAAGAGATGTCTGAATACTAGCTATACACCCACGACCCGCTAACCGCTCATAGCTTTCTCGTAACGCGACTATAGACAGACAGGCAAATATTCTTCAAACTACATACTGACTAAGCGTCTGCATCAATAATAACTATAACAATATGATTTAAAAAAAAATTGAATATACACTTCATTGATCATTCGATTTAGTTAAAATTTTGTTAAGTATATAGAAATATACTCGTTTTTGAAATTACAAATAATTTTGATTTTTAGTTAAACAGGTACACGTAGGTTTAATTTTTCATTTAACTCTTACTCTTCTTAACTCCTGTGTTTCTCTCTTAATTCTACTCTTCTTGACACTGTGTGTACTCAATCGTAAAATGTCTTTCTTTTAAAAAAAAGAAACCCATGACGTGACAAAGAAAATATTAACCTACAAAACTCTCATAACAAGCGATGTAACCTGAATTCATTCAAGTGAATGTCAATTTAATCGATTTATGATACGTATAATTTAAAATTTTATCTCATAAAGAAAACAGATAAATAAAAAATCTATACTATTTTTGACTATGACATTTATTTTGGCGGGCCTTTTTTGTATAAATTATAATTGTTTAGTCTACCCTATGTCAGTGTTTCCCATTTGCCGGGTCGCGACTGTACCGGACCATCAAAATAAAAATAATAGTTTGAAAAAACTAAAAAACACGCTTTTTATAGAAAACCGAACTAAAAAATAGAAAATAACATTTTATTTTAAAAAAAGCGTGGGGTGCATGGTGTCATTATCATTTCGATAATATCTTAAAAAGCTTTTAGTTCGGTTTTCTATAAAAAGCGTGTTTTTTAGTTTTTTTAAACTATTATTTATTTTCTACTTTTTCTAGCAAAAATCATATTTTGCAAATTGAAAAATGGAATAATTTTATCAAATTAGTGTATTGTCATCGGTCCTCAATAAATCTACAAAGTTTGAACGAAATCTGGCCGTTAAAAGTGGATCAAAATCGCGCCCAAAGAAGTCGGTTACAAACAAACATACAAACATACCTTGTTTTATAAAACATAACCTAGTATTTATCGACGCATTGCAGTGTATTTAAATGAACCATTTTTAATATTAATAAATGTGTATTATTTTACCTAATGGAACCAGCTAGGGTTTAAAATATTAAGTAAGTCACGAAAGGACAGTGTAAATACCGGGCCATGGAGAACAATGTTTGGGAAACACTGTCCTAAATAGATAATTAAGTACCTATAAATACTAAATACATGATATAAGAGTGTACTAAAATGAATTTAAAGAAGGTCAATAAGCTTGGTTTGTTTGCAAATAAACAGATACTTATGTGAATGTCAAATTACATCAATGTTTACATTTAATGCTAATTATACTGACACAGTATAATTACACATCAGTATCAATTAGTGTAATGTAAAGAAAAATTATAAAATAACCTCCTCCTTTTTGAAGTCGGTTAAAAAATATATAAGGGCCAGGCAACCCTTAAGGGTTCACATTGTTCCTTCAATTCTGAATGTAGATATAAAAACTTTATCATGGGAACCCTAAAAGGCAGACAACGAAAATATTATATAATTATTAGTTTTATTTCTAAGTTTCCACTACACATAATGCTGCATTTCAATTTTTTAAGTTAAAATTATTTTTATGAATAAAAACTGCAGTAATTTAACAATTCATTTATTAAGTTAAATTTTATTTGTATTGTATTGTGCATTTTAAAAACCCACTGCTGCACACGGACCTCCTTTCAATGTCAGACGTGTAACTCCTGGGAATTAAACCTGCTTCGCTTGTTTTCCCAACTCCCAAGAAAGTTAGAAAATATTTGGCTATAATAATAATAATACTACTGTCTCTTTTGCTATTTAATTGAAAATAATCAAAAAACCATTTCGGGAAATACAATTAAAATGTATGAAAAAAAAACTTTAAAATAGATTTTAGTAAAATTATGTTGATAGAAAAAACCCAACACTTTCTTAAATATAGTAATATCAGTAATGTGAAAGTAATATTTTCCTTATTCTTAACAGCTTACATAAGTTAAAATGAAACCATCAAAAGCCTCGTTTTGGAGAAAACAAGGTCGAGTTCAATGTTTGCAGGTGGCATGTATTGATTACAGATGACTTCATCACGAACGAAGAAAACAGCAAGAAATAAATAAATAAATAAATATGTAGAGGCATTATTACACACAGCGCCATCTAGTTCCGTAGTAAGCTACGAGGCTTGTGTTACGGATACCAGATAGTTGATATACTACATATTTTAAGTTTAAATACATACATATTATAAATATAAACACCCATGACTAAAGTACAAACATCCGAGTTTAACAAATGAATGCCCCTAGAAGGATTAGAACCCGCGACCGCTGGCCGAAGAAAGTAGTGACACTACAAACTTCGCCAAACGTGTCGTCGAAATATCAATGGATAACGTTACATGTATTGATTTGTTATTGACAAGTTGTGTTAAATTTACAAAATCACTACATAGTATAAAACAAAGTCGCTTTCTCTGTCCCTATATCCCTATGTATGCTTAAATCTTTAAAACTACGCAACGGATTTTGATGCGGTTTTTTTTTATAGATAGAGTGATTCAAGAGGAAGGTTTGTATGCATAACTAGCGGATCCCGCGGCTTTGCCTGTGCTAAATCTAGGGAAGAGCCCGAGCGAGGCGAGGGCGAGTCGCTAGTAGTATATAATATCCCAAAAGGCATAGAGTTTTTAAATTATTCTAAGTAAAAACAAAGAATTAGTCTTTAAATAAAATTCGCAATTTTGTTAATTACTGGCGACTGTTCTCGTTTCGTTCGGGCTCGTCCCTACTCGTATATACATTTTGACTGTTAATATAGAAGGTAAAAAAATATATAATATAATATAAAAATGGAAATTTTCAAAAGAAAGGTTTCTCGGAAATTAGATATTTTCCTAAAGAAAATAATATCTTATATGTTTATCCGGATAATCAGTGCGGTCACTGATAGACATCATCATCATCATCATCAACATCAGCCCTTTTGAACGTCCCACTGCTGGGAGTGGGCCTCCCTCAGTATGAGGGGGATCAGGCCATAGTCCACCGCGCTGGCCTAGTGCGTGTTGGCGAACTTCACATGTCGCACGAAAACTTGTTAGGTTTTCTCAGACATGCAGGTTTCCTCACGATGTTTTCCTTCACCGTAAGACAAGTGGTAATCATGATAGAAATGATTCGCACATGAAAATATCAGAGGTGCGAGACCTGGATTTGAACCCGCATCACTCGGTTATCCAGCGAGCTACAGCTACAGCGAGCGTGTTACCGCTAGGCTACCACTGTTTTTTAGTATATTCATAGATTTCCTAAAATATACGGAACAGTCATCACGCAAACTTCGACTCGCACACGAATTTTGTTTTATTTATTAGAAAGTTAGCAAATGAGCATGCCTTTGCTTGACTTTCACATATAGAGTAATCTTTTATTAACATTGCAATTAACTATTTTTTATGTATGATTAAAAAGCGCGCTAGCGATGTGTTATTATTTTAAAAAGATCAATAAGTAGGTATAATTTATATTTAAAATTTATTACTTGCTTGGCTGTTATTACTTATAGCATATTTTCATTATGATATCTATGTTAATATTATAAAGCTGAAGAGTATGTTTGTTTGGTTGGTTGGTCGAACGCGCTAATCTCAGGAACTACTGGTTCGATTTGAATTTTGAAAAGTTCTTTTTGTGTTGGTTGGTCCTTTTATCAAGGAAAGCTATAGGCATTATTACATCACGCTATGACCAATAGGAGCGGAGCATCAATGAAAAATGTTGCAAAAACGGAAAGGACGGGCGTTAGTTCTGCAAGTTACCATACCGCGCGACTCAGAAAAAATTTAGTTTCCGGTCTTTAAAACGCGTGCGAAGCTGTGAGAAATGCTAGTATCCTATATATAATAATATAATATAATAATAATGATAATATATAATATGTTGGGACATTTACACACAGCACTATCTAGTTCCACGGTAAGGTTAAGGCCTTGTGTTATTGATACTAGATTGTTGATATACTACACATATATAAGTTTAAATACATACATATTATAAATATAAACACCCATGACTGGAGTACAAACATTCGTGCTCAACAAATGTATGCCCCCAGCGGGACTCGAACCCGCGACCGCTGGCGCAGCAAGTAGGGTCACTACAAACTGCGCCACGCGTGTCGTCGTCATAATAAATATTATAATTTCAAAAGCGCTTATGTAACACTCGTTAAAATTACTTCTTTCACTGATTTCCAGGTCGAACCTTCGGCCGTCCCTTCAAGAAGATGATTCAAGCCTTAATACCGTTGGCGTTCCAGATTGGCGCTGCCAGTACTTGGGCGGTGGTGGCCGCCATTGTAGGAGTCAAGACCTTAGCTGTTACTTTGGTTATATTGAAGCTGCTGTTGTTAGCTGGGGCTGTTAAGGTAAGCAATATTTTATTTATTACTAGTAGCCCGCTCCGTCTTCGCACGGGTATTAAATATATAGCCTACTATTATTATACTTTTAGGAACCAGAAGTGAAATTTAGAAAAAATAAAAAGACTTTCCAAACGGACAAGGTTTCCCCTTACACTAGTTTACAGTACGTGAAATTCGTCTCGAATGAAGCGCGCATAGGCTTATATAAGCTCGCCGTTACCACCACTACGTGATATCCCTTCCACGATGACGTTTTCTTACTATTCTTCCAACACGGCCTCTCCTGACTGGAGGACGTCCTCGTGCTCCTGGCTACCCACCGAGCAGGAGGGTACGAGCTCTGTAGTAGGCTCGCGAGACACATCGTTGCTCCTGGCGACTTGCTCAGGCGTAGACTCCTCATTGTCATCATCGTCTGCACTTAAGAACATAAACATATTATCGCGATCGCGACATTGGTAATTATCATTGATCACAATTACAAATATCATAGAGGAAGCACGACGTTAGCTATCTATGAGCGTAAGAAACATAGGCACAATGTTAGCTTATTTCTTACAACGTTAGCTTACCATGAGGTACGCACGAATGGCAGAGGCGCAACGTTAGCGTGCCGCTTTCAAATCGACCACATAGCATAGGCACGACGTTAGCATACTATGAGCGTAAGAAACATAGGCACGACGTTAGCTTATTTCTTACATCAGCTCACCTACATGGCATAGGCACAACGTTAGCTTACCATGAGGTACACACGATTGGCAGAGGCGCAACGTTAGCGTTCCACTTTCAAATAGACCACATAGCATAGGCACGACGTTAGCATACTATGCGGTCTTCATCACTGTGGAACAATAACACATCGTTAGCTTGTCTACACAAGTACCACATAAACTCACCCTCGAAAAAGGCAGCACACGTATCTCCACTCCCCTTGCCTTGGCACCATAAACTCTGCCGCGGCCTGAGTCGCCTTTCCGTACGAGCAGGACGCCTCGGCGAAGACGGCACTACAGACTCTCGACCCTCCACCATCGACCTCTGATGCTCAGCTACTGTCGCGGTCGCAGGTCGCAACCGTAGTGGCGTCTGCGCAGGCGCACTGGTACCCGGCTCGCGTGGTCGTGGCGGTGAGGAGCGGCGTTGTCCTTCCAATGCGATTTAGAATTTGTTTCATTTGTTCAAAGTAAAAGAATATCACGAAAAATAAGAATATACTAAGCACACTAAATACAAATGCTTAATGCGGGTAGACAGGTTTGTATAGCTTAGTCGCTGTTTAGCAATTGAAAAAAATATATTAAGCACAAAAAGAAATTCTTTATGCGGGTAGGCAGGTTTGTATAGCTAAATTGCTATTTAGTAATTTAAATAGACCACAAGGGATTATAAATTAAATTCACGAATCTATTTAAGATTATGTACAACTATATTCAAAAAAATTCGGCCAAGTGCGAGTCAGACTCGCGCACCGAGGGTTCCGTACAAACCTGTACGGAACGGTGTATGAGTAAAGGGGTAATAAGTTTAAAATTATTAAAAATATTTTTAATATATGATGTAACTAAAAATTTATGCTTTTCGCAATTTTTCCTTTATCTGTGTTATAAGACGTTGCTTCGTACCAAATTTCAAGATTCTGAGTTCACGGGAAGTACCCTGTAGGTTTTGATTCCCTTGCGAGTGTCGAAAATTTGCGGCATAAACGGGAGTATCTTTTGATCGCGTTGACTTAGAAGTTTGATTTTTTCACAGCTCCAAGAGACCATAGACTTGAGTATTTGATATGAATTTCAGCTTGATACCTCCACGCGTTCCTGAGAAAAAAGGTCTTGACAGACAGACAGACAGACAGACAGACAGACGGACAACAAAGTGATCCTATAAGGGTTCCGTTTTTACCTTTTGAGGTACGGAACCCTAATCACTGTAGGTAGTAATCAAAAATTGGAACGTACTCACCAGGGTTTTAGTTTCATATACTTTACCATACAATCACGAAGACTGCACACTACTTTCGTAACAGCAAGTAATATGAAATAATTTCACTATTCAAGTGCAATAATAGAAACCTTTAAGTAATTTGAATAGTCAAACTGCCGAATCTCAGGAATGCAAAGCGACTTAGGTCACGTGAAATTTTTATGTCCCACTTCTGATTTTAGGAACCAGAAGTGAAATTTAGAAAAAATAAAAAGACTTTCCAAACGGACAAGGTTTCCCCTTACACTAGTTTACAGTACGTGAAATTCGTCTCGAATGAAGCGCGCATAGGCTTATATAAGCTCGCCGTTACCACCACTACGTGATATCCCTTCCACGATGACGTTTTCTTACTATTCTTCCAACAATACATATAAACCTTCCTCTTCAATCACTCTATCTATTAAAAAAACCGCATCAAAATCCGTTGCGTAGTTTTAAAGTTTTAAGCATACATAGGGATATAGGGACAGAGATAGCGACTTTGTTTTATACTATGTAGTGAAGATTCACCAGTGGTAATTACAATGATACAGTAATAATTATGATATGTTACAAAGTTCTTATTGTTAAATGCATTACCTTTTAAGGTGAATACCGCATTCAAAAATATGTGTGAAATAATAATAAAAACAACAATTCTATGATCTAAAGAAATTAAACAAATAAACAAAATCTACCAAACAAGTCAAGTCAACACTCAACAAAACAAGAATAATAATTATTTATTTATTTATAATATATTTTTTAACATTTTTGCGAAATTTTGGCAACGAGTCTCTGAATAGGTTCAAGCATTTATAATCGTTTATAATTTATAATTTTACATAAACGCGATACAGGTGAATTGTTCCCCAAAATAGTTCTGCGAAACGGCTTTTCAAATAAGGTCACGGGTTTACGTGGGAATATTAGGTATATCTATACATATAATAAAACTGTAGAAAAGTCGTTTTTGTACATCAAAAAAAAAAATACAAAAAAAATAGCCAGGGTGTTAAAGGAGAACCAATAGAACCCATTTCCAGCATTTTTAGAATTTTTGTCTGTTTGTCTGTTTATTTATCCGGGCATCACGTAAAATGTACGAAAGCAATGTAGATAACTTTTATACACAACGATTGAACGTAACTTGAAGTAACATTTAGTTTTTGTTTCATTGCAATCGGTTCAGTCTATCAAAAGATATTAGAGTTTAAAGTGAAGAAGTAGAGAAATTCCAGAAGTAAAATTAGGGTTATGTGCATTTGGTCTCACAACTACACGTAACTTTTATACACAACAATATGTGCGTAAATTGAAGTAACATTAAGGTTTTTGTTTCATCGTAATCAGTTCACCACTTATAAAATATGTAAATTAATAAAAAAAAATAGTGTTTCCGAAGTAAAATATTAAAACGTTCGAACTCAGATGGGACTATAACTAGAGATCAACTGCGTGCAGTATTGTTCGATAGATGGTGTTGTGCGTGTAACGTCATTTTCTGAATCGCGGTGTCAAGATTTTCTTTGAAAGAATGACCTTCGCCCATGCCTGCCGGCCATATTTGAGTCTTAGCTAATGTTGTTTATAAAGAAGCACTAGCATAAATAAAAAAAATGATTTGTATCGGTATCCTCCAACAGCGCTTCGCACTAAAAATTACTAAGTAATTAAGTTCCGACATCCACGCGAACGAAGTTGCGGGCACAGCTAGTTATTAATAATAATGTCCTTCAGACCGAATTCAGACCATGACGACCAATTTTTGAGATGCGCAGGAGTGCACAAATGTATATGCAGATAATTTTTTTTATAATATGTACAGTACTATTCCTTTTACTCTCGAAGTTCGATGAAATGATACATTGAATAATACGAGGAAACATCGCTAACATTGCTCCAAGCGGTTACTGAGAGTATTTTAAACTCAAAAACCGACGCGATAATCGAACTGAATATGCTAGCCACTAAACCATCGAAGCAGCGCTTAAGTCATTTCAGTGGACAAATCATTTAACTCGCTAATCGCTAATGAACTCAGTAACTTTGATTGATTTTAAAAGTACTTATTAGGTAAAATTGAGATTTTTCCTTAGATAAGATTTCTTTTCGAAACTAAAATATTATATAACTAACGCTTTTGTCGCGTTCTTCCTGCGTAGTTTGTTAATGCATACTATAATATGTGTGAAAATTATAGCCTATGTGTAACTCTGATGTATATTACTATAAGATTTAATCAAAATTGGTTCAGGTTTTTTTGTGTCAAAAAGTCACAAACATTCTCAAAAAATCCTATTAATTTTTTTTTTAAATTTTAAGTCACACAATGCCCTAAATTAGATTTTCGTTCCGAATATTGATTTCAATATATAAATATTACAAATTACGTCCGTATAGTGAAAGTAAACTTTCTTTTGAGAGATAAAGAAAATACGAGGTTTTATTGTGATTTAGAAAGAGACAGCGTTTGCGGAATCTTGAAATTTGCGTTTGTGGGTCAAGGTCTACTGAATATATATAATCACACTACTATTAAGTATAAACTACGAAAGTTTGTATGTGTGGATGTTTGTATATTTATAATATGTATGTATTTAAATTTATATATGTTGTATATAACTTTTAAGTCCGCCAACACGCACTAGGCCAGCGCGGTGGACTATGGCCTGATCCCCTCGTACTGAGGGCCATGCCCAGCAGTGGAACGTTAAAAAGGGCTGAAGTATATGAAGTATATCAACTATCTGGTATGCGTAACACAAGCTTCCTTCTTATCTTACCACAGAGCTAGATGGCGCTGTGTGTAATAATGTCCCAATATTGTTAGTCCTTCAGGCTGTTGCTGCTTCTTGGGTAGATTTGGAACACAAACTATGAATTGGTATTACACAATGGATACTGTTAAATAAATAATATAAAATATGTTGGTTCATAAACAGCACCATCTAGTTACATGGTAAGCTATGAGGCTTGTGTTACACCTACACATATAATATAACTTAAATTATATACGTGTTATAAATATAAACACCCACGACTTGAGTAGAAACGTTCGTGATTATCAAAAAAATGAATGACGATTAAAAAATTGAATACACAGAATGTATTCAATTTTTTAAAAAAATAAATAATAATATTAATTAAAAATTAAATATAGATATTAGAATTCGTAAATCGCATATCGATGATGCAGAGAGTGAGAGACTAAAATATTTAAAGCTTTTAAATATTTGGACTTGAGTGTTGACACACTTTAAAACTAGAATTTAAGTGCCTAATACATTATACATAGATCAACGTAAAATGGTAATGTAGTCAGATTTCGCTTATTTTTATTGGATGGTGATTGGTGGATACAAAGTTGGTTCTATTTATATTTTAAAATCCACCCCTAGTGTAGAAAACAGTTTTTTAACCCACAATATTTCAAAAGTACTTCTTACTTCATCTGCTCTGAATATTGAAAAAGAATAACTTCTAAAAATATACAAAATCTACTTAAAACAATGTAAAAAATAAGTAATTTATAATTAAACTAGAGGACCCGACAGACGTTGTCCTGTACACATTATAAGTATAAACTTTCGGTGAAATGTTTTAGTACGCATGCGCAAAACAACGTTGCCTAGAAACGACTTATTTATCACTACATAGTATAAAACAAAGTCGCCTTTTCTGTCCCTATATCCCTATGTGCGCTTAAATCTTTAAAACTACGCAACGGATTTTGATGCGGTTTTTTTTAATAGATAGAGTGATTCAAGAGGAAGGTTTATATGCATAACTAGCAGATCCCGCGGCTTTACCTGTGCTAAATCTAGGGAAGAGCCCGAGCGAAGCGAGGGCGAGTCGCTAGTAATTGAATATGTCATTTATTGTCTAAATAACTAATTATTTTAAAAAATACATTTTGTAGTGGACCGAATGGTGAATCTAAACCATTCTCAAATGCACATGAACACACACAAAACATTTCATCAAAATCGGTCCAGCCATTAAGGAGGAGTTCAATTACATACACTCGCTGCTGCTGTACTTAAAAGACAATTTCTTTTTCATTTTAGTTTGGATCCCTATTTGCATCTAAAGGTCACTCCCACGAGCATCAAACTTGGACTCCTCATCAGAAAGAGATTCACCTCCATATACACAATGGCGGTCACCATGGGGAGGAACATAGTGTTCCGATAAGTAAGGGTTTCATAATAAATTTACGCATTACACATTTATTATTAATATCATAAATTGTTAATTTCATATTAAATATTTTATACGAATATTTTTTTTTGTTAATGAAAGGTCTCCATTGACCATATGAATCATCAGGGATCGTTTGTCTGTCTGTTTTTTCGGTTAATCTTTAAAAGGCTAAACAGATTTTGATGGGGCTTTCACTGGCTAAATATCCGCAGATATAAAGAGTAGTTTAGCCTTGTACCTACTGTTAATTTAAAAAATTCAATCGCCTCCGAAAATGTATCCAAGATAAGCAAGGTTAATCGTAATTAATAGCTTTATATAAAAAAAAAACTTAATATTTAGATTTATTGTATATCAATTACAGTATATTAGGTACCAAAGAAATAAATTAATATTTTTTTTATTTTCAGCCTCTTGGAGTAGAGAAGGGGTACAAAACCCACAAGAATCGAAGCTTGTAAACGTAGTGCTGGACCCATATGCTGTCGGCCCTCAGACTATAAGCACTCCGTACGGCCATTATATGAAAATAGAAACGCCACGTCCTATAACACAATGAAATATAGTATTAATACTAAGTAATGTTGGATGAACTGTTCCTATAGAAGAAAAATCGGCTAAGTGCGAGTCGGACTCACGCACGAAGGGTTCCGTACTATTAAGTATGAAAACGGCAAAATAATAATGTTTTTTGTATGGGAAACCCCTTAATTTTTTTTATTTTAATTTAATTATTTTTTTTTAAAGTGAATATATAATACTAAATATTCTGTGAATATTTCAAGCCTACCTGTCTACCTGTTCCCGTTATCAATATCGAGCAAAAAATCACGCTTGCGGTATGGGAGCCCCCTTAAATATTTATTTTATTGTATTTTTTAGTATTTGTTGTTATAAAGTCAACAGAAATACATCATCTGTAAAAATTTCAACTGTCTAACTATCACAGTTTATGAGATAGCACCTGGTGACAGACGGACAGACAGACGGATAGCTTAATAATAGGGTTTTAACCTTTGGGTACGGAACCCTAAAAATAGATTTTAAAACTTATACACATGTATATGTGTAGTGTATCAACTACCTGGTATCCGTAACTCAAGCCTTGTAGCTTACCATGGAGCTAGATGAAGCTGGGTGTTAATGTCGTAACTAAATTTATTAATTATTTTAACTAAACACAAAAAAAACTAAATATACATATATTCACTACTTACTCCGATAAGATCATTAAAGCCTTGTATCTAATAATGTATATTTTATAATTGTTAATGAAACCGAGTGAAGCCGGTTCGAATCCTAGGTTTGGTACCTTTGATATTTTCATGTGCGAATCAAATTTATGTTATAAATAACATATTATATTTCAAAATTCATATGATTACCACTTGTCTTACGGTGAAGGAAAACATCGTGAGGAAACCTGCATGTCTGAGAGAACCTAGCAAGTTTTCGAAAGACATGTGCAGTGTGTACCTACTGCGCCCGCACTTCTTCAGCGTTGTGAACCTTCGTTTTAGAGACTTGTGGGACGTTAAAATAAATACCATGCATGTTGTCGGAGACTAAAGCTCTTGATTTAAATCATATAGACTAAGTATAATCAAATGTGATTTTAATTTGAAAATAATTTCGAACTTTTACATAAAAACATAGAGTAAAGGAATTATTTTCATTTTTTACTTAATATTTATGCATTCTTATTCCCAACATTGAGTAAAGAATTTTAAAAAAATAATATTTATGCATTCATATTCCCAATATTTGAAATAATTTTAATTCCATTTATTTCTAAATTCAAACATAAGGGATACAAACTTGATAATTTTAAGTGGGCTTTACTATTTGATTAAAAAATATATTTAATGTACACATTCGACTTAGTTAGAATTATATTATATGTATAGATATTATTAATTTATTCAAAAGTATTAATAATATAATTATTTATAAAGTTACCTTAGGTCTATAAATAATTTTTTATGTCGATTAGACTAAATTATCTTTAACGATAATCATTTTAAGTATTTAACTTGATATTATTATAAGAATAAATATTATAAGAACTGAACGATGTTTTTATTCTAGCGACTCGCCCTCGTTTTGCTCGGGTTCGTCCCTAGATTCAGCGTGAGCGAAGTCGCAGGTTTCGCTTGTTAAAATAATTAAAATAAGTAGCCTAATTTCTCTTTATAAAATTAGCTATCTGTGAGTGAAAGTCCCGTCAAAATCGGTCCAGCCGTTTTAGATATAAGTTGGAACAAACAGTTAACAGACAGGCAGGCAGGCAGACCGAAAAAATGAACCAGTTTATTATACTTGAAAAGCAAAATTTATGTTGATACATGTTTTTTATAATTGTTTTATTAATTATTTTCGTATTTTATTTTTCTGTTAACAAGACGGAAATACAAAAAACTACTTTAAGTTTTTAACCAACTTCCAGAATCCAATTGTGCTAAATGTTGGCATACAAATACGGTTATCGTGACTGCGGAAGTTACAAAAAGGCTAATATCATTTCGATAGTGACCCTTTGATATGAAAATTAAAAGAAAGAGATTGAAGTCCGAAACAATAAGCAAAGTGTCGTCATTGTAAATTCAATATGGCGGACTGCTAAAGAGCTACAGAGATCCATTTAAAGACGAGAAATCGCGGTCTAGAAAGAAGGTCTAGGTCTAGAGAGTAGTGGGGGTAGTTTCCATTTACGGCCGTGGCGTGACGTATTCTGTCTCTTCTTTAAACCACGTAATGCAAGCGTGCCTACTAAATCCTCATCACACTCAGAATAATAATACTATTCATAGATTATACATTTATTCTTTCAAGTCTGATCACATTACTCGAATTTATTTCGTATTTCATAAATACCATCTGTGCGCACTGCGCAGCTGCAGTCGATAGCAACGCCATACAGCGGCGTTGACGCGAAGCTTGGAAACTTGTCACACAAATCTTACTTCTGAAATTGAGCTTGTTGCTATAACTGTTTTACTCGATTGTGGTCTATACTCTAAGTCTATGGCCATATATTTTTTGTTTAATTTTTTTCCTTTTTTATTCCTTTTATCGCCATGGTTTTCTTTTATTCGCCATTTTATCCTTTTTATTTTTCATATTATTTTTTTTATAAGGATTTATTATAATTATTATATTTTTTTATTTAAAGTTGTTCCTTTTTAACCGACTTCAAAAAAGGAGGAGGTTATATGTTCCGTTGTATGTATTTTTTTTTATGTATGTTCACCGATTACTCCGCCGTCTGTGGGCCGATTTCAAAAATTTTTCTGTTGATTGGTAGGGTATAGTTCCGAGGTGGTCCCATTGTCACCAAGTCAGGATCTGATGATGGGATCCCAGGGATATCGAAGGTAACTCTCAAAATTTACAGGCACCTATTATGTTTTTGATATATTTTCTAAGCCCGATAAAGCTTTTACGTATGAAAATCATCATCTCATGTGGATGAGCTGATGATGGAAGGTAAAATTCCTCAACAGTTGTTTTTTATGTGTTTTCACCGATTTCTCCGTGAATTGTGGGCCGATTTTAAAAATTTCTTTTTTGTTCGGTAGGGTATACATTCAAGATGTTCTCATTGTCACCAAGTCAGCATCTGATGATGGGATCCTAGAGAAATCGAGGGCAACCCTTAAATTTTATCAGCACTGATTATCTTTCTCATATATTTTCTAAAGCTGTTCAAGAATTTGTGATGATGTAAGGTATAACTCCTTAACGGTTAGGAGTTGAAAGAAAATTCTTTTAATATTATACGTACTTATGAACTGATAGTCGTATTCCTTCAGGATATTAGGTGGATTGATAATAGAAGGTAAATCTTATTAACGTCTACGAGTTACGTGGAAAAATAGACGTGGACAAATCTCGATTGACTATTGTCGTTCATTTCAAAACTTCGCCGACTTATTGGAGCAGTAGTTTAGTTAGCCTTCCAATATTTTATTTAAACATAATAATTTCCACAAAAAAAATTAAAATAAATTATTTTTTAACAAAAATGAAAACCGACTTCAAAACGCTACAAATCGAAACTAAAAAGAAAAAAAAATAATTTTAATTACTTAGTTATTGTTGGAGTCGGTGCCAGCCAAAGCAAAATAATCTTAATACAATTTAATTATTTAAATTATTATTAACCATCCTTATTATCACTATTAATAGTTTTGTTTTAGTTTATAATTGTAGCAACTGCTAGAAAATTAGTAATTAACATTCAATTAGTTTGTTTGCTTAAAAACTGAAAAATGTAACGTTTTAAAAAATAAATCAATAAAATAAACAAATAAAAAATTGAGTTTTTCCATATGGCAACTCCAATTTAGTGTTTTTTCATAAAGCAAGTCGAATCATTTATCATTCTCTAATCGCTATCACTGATGACTCCTAAGTCCTTATTCTCTAATCTCTTTGTTTCCATCTTCCAATATGAAGCGGGAGCTGCCTCTGTAAATTTGTTAACTGTTAATTTGTGAAATACAATATACATATAGATATAATAAATATTTCTCCACCTCAAAGGTTAACGTTGACACTTGACGGCTTGACGGTTAAAATTTAAATGTCATTAGTCATTAGTCATTACTCATTTGACAAATGTCAAAGAGTCGAGAGAAATCAGAAATCTATGGCCGATCCGATGGCGTCGTGACTCGTGGTGGTAAACACTAAACACTAAATTCGTTTTTATAGTGAATAGTTGTATAGTAAAAATTGTAATTTATATTTTAGAATAGTATAATTATAATAGAATATTTAATAGTTAATACTGTGTTTTATTGTAACAAGAGAAGTTTTGGTTACACTATTCAAAATTAAATGTATAACTGGTTTGTATTTAAATACATTATTAGTTTGTACATTATTAGTCATGACACATTATAAATGATGCTTTTTTAGATTTTGTTGTGGATTAAAATAATTAAATTATTAATGTAGTGAATATAACTTTGAATTATCAAATGATAAAAATACATGATACCTACATAGTAGTTTCTTACAATTGATTTATTCCATTGATCCAAACTTAAAACTTACTTAACTTCAACAGTACATTAAGAAATATAGTTGTCAAAAATTTAACAAATATCTATAAGAAAAAAGCATTTTTGATATTAGATTTTAAATGATTCCATTTCTTGTTAAAATATGTAGTATTTTGTTACCTTTAATGATTCATGATTTTTATTGAACACTCTTCTTTAATTTCATTAGGAATGAGTTACATCCTGAATGTTCCCTGGGCAGTAGTTAAATATGTATATTTCAATGGAATAAAGTTGTGATGTAACAGATATTCGCATTTGCATTCGCGAATATCTGCATATTTTTCAATATTCGCATTCGCAAAAATTATTCGTTTTTGGTCCCCTATGTACTTTTTTATGTAAATATGTTAAATATAATAAAATTAAGCTTTAATAGTAGTATTAGTTCATTAACATGTTTTTGTTTGTTTTTTTTGTGTATAAATTAACTAACCCTTGTGCCGTTTATATGTTTTTAGGTGGAGGTATAATTGTGGAAATAAAATCCTACTATTTAATACTGTGAACCCAGTCTTTTTGTGGAATTAATTAAAATATAAACGGCCAATCTCAAACGTGACTCTTCCAATCGACTTGACATTGGCGAAATAATTTGTGCTCAATTAGCACGCATTGAAGCCAAAAAACCAAAGAATTGAATTGAATTGCTAATATTTAGCGAATGTTTTTAATAATCAAAAAGGAAATTATTATATGCATGCATATGAAATAATAATACAATAGATAACACTTAGATATTTTTATTAAACTATACTTCTACATTCTAAATTAAAGTCTCATTTATGAAAAAAGAACTTCAGAGATCTGATCAAATCTAACATTAATCAGCCTTGTTACAATTATGTAAGGTTTGCATTTATTTAGTAGTATATTATTACTTTACTACCATTTTTAAATAAAGTTTACAGTTTCTATTTACTAAAAAACTAAACAATTACTTGAAACAAAATTATTAAACTTTGAATATCTAATGTATTAAGTATTTATAACCTTTGGCTTTAAATGTGTATTTTTTCATTCCACTTTATATATCTGAGGAATGAAATATATTTATAATGAATGAAATATAAACTTAAAAAACAAAACAACAAATACTTAACTATTTGTAAATAAACCTTTTTTCATAAACAATATTATAATTATTTTTATTTTAAACTAAAGTAAACTTCTAATAACTGTTATGTTAACATTTGGTTTCAATTGCAAGTTATTTAACTATGTATAAAAATAATGATATATAAGTAAGTAAGAAGGTACACATAATATATTTTTCTAATAACATGTTGACTATTTAATTATTATAATTATTTAATTATTGAATTGAAGCAATGGAAATTGGAATGTTAAATTTTAAAAATAAAAGTTTGGAGGCTTTTTCTCCGTGCAGCCTGTTTCGGTGAGGTGTAAAGAGTAAAGAGTTTTCAGTGGAGCTGGACTACTTTACGTAGTCCAGCTCCACTGAAAACTCTCACTGGGGACACTTGTGGGCGGAGTTACCAAATATTCTCTGGCTACTGGAGAAAGAATGCCATATTTGTTGCTATTTACTTTCCACCAAAGAAGTGGGTCTTCTTCATTTTCAATATGTTTATCTAAAACATACTCATTAATATATTTTTTATTAATACTTCTAATGGATTTGGAATATCATTATCTAGTTCTTCCTCGCTTTCATTTGAGTCCATCATCATTTTCATAGTTTCTTTTAATATCACAGATTTTTCTGAAAGACTGGTACTGGAGCCCAAGTTTTCATTATCCTGATTTCTTATCTTAGGACGCTTTGGCTTTGAACATGACGGCAAACTTAAGTCCTCATCTCCAAGTGAATCTAAAATATTTTTCATGACTTGATCTTTTGTTGAAGGATTTTTGAAGAATTTCGTTTTGTATCTAGGATAAGCAAACGTTGCTGTAGCAAATATGTCGTTTTCTAAGTGAGAAAATCTGTGTCTCATTTCTTGTTTTAAAACAAGTATAGTGTTACTAATGCACTCGTCAGATGCATTATATTCATCAATCACCTTTTCCAGAGTGGCCAATAACGGAATCACAGATGATATGGAAACATTGGCTGCACTTAGTTCTCTAGTTATTTCTTCAAAAGGTTGAAGCAATGTAATCAATTTTTCCACAAGTATCCATTCTTCTGAAGTTAGTTGTGAAATTTTGTTGCTGGTGGAAGCATAAAGGCACAGCGAATCTTTGTTTTTCAAAATGCGTTCGAGCATGTAATAGGTGCTATTCCACCTCGTAACACACTCTTGGATTATATTGAGCTTTGGTTGATTAAGCTTTTCTTGTAGATTAACAAGTTCATCTTGAGCTACATTAGAGTGGTGAAAATGTGTTGCTATCTTTTTACATTTGTTAATGGCTGCAATGATAGATTCTCTTCCTTCTTTAACAACAAGTTGGATTTGGTGCGATAAACAATCAATGTTTTTAATACTTAATAAAAAAATACCTTTTTTCATGTTAGTGCCACCATCTCTAACAATACATAATAAGTTTTCTTTGGGAATTCCCCATGATGACAACGTAGTTTCTAACTTTGCCGCTATATTTTCTCCTGTATGTCGCCCATCATTGAATACATCTGCTTTCAATACAATCATTTTTCGTTCAAAATTATTGGTAATTCCGTGACAAGTGAAACTTATCAGCGACACTCCAGAGCAAGAGTCAGACCAGATATCAGTTGTTAATGCTAATTTTTCTAATGATTTCATTAATTCCAGAATTTTATCTTGTACCTTGCCGTATAATTTCTCACAAATGAAGGAAGTAAAATATTGCCGACTTTTTAAATTATATGAAGGGCATACTTGGTTAATCAATCTCACAAATCCAAGACATTCCACAAAACTAAATGGTAAGTCCTCCAGTGCGATCATTTCGCCAATCAAATTATCCAGAACCAAAGACTTGGTGTTGTTGTTATCCCACTTTTTATTTTTTTCAAGGCAATCACTGTAAGACATTTGTTTAAGGTCAGTTTTGGTACATTGTCGCGAAGAGGACGCCAAAGAATTAATTTTAGCAGCATCTTGCTTTTCATGTTCTCTTTTTTTCAATTCTTCATATTCATTTTTGTGTTTAGCTTCCAGGTGATTTCTCATAGCACTGGTGGTCCTGCCTTTGCGCGAGTACTTTTTATCACACAACTTGCAATTAACATTTCAGCATCACATATTGTAAAATAAGTCCAAACTTCGCTGATGTGTGCTTTACTCATGTTTTTATGCCACTTTCTGTGACTAAATTCATTCAATTAACCAATATCGGCTCAGCTATGTTCAATTTAAACATGGCCGAGCCGAAACGTCAAACCTGTCAAACATTTTACGCGGCCTTTTTATGAAATTTTAAAATATTCTCATTCGCATTCGCATTCGCGAATGTGAAAAATCCAACATTCGTTACATCACTAGTATAAAGCAATCCTGCTGTAACCAAGAAAATAGAAAATTTTTACCAGAGTCATAAAATATTTATGATTTAAAAAATTATAAATATCTTAAACTATTTCATTATTACTCCTACAAATAGGGTCACTGCGTCGGTTAGCGACCAGTTAGCTGGGCTGCCCACTTCAGATGTGTAAAAGAAAATGTTATCTACACGCAACATAGTATTTGTTTGCGTCAGTTGGTCTCAAGTTTAGTTTAGTTTAGATACAAAACATAAAATGTAACACTTTTATCCATAAATTATTATTCTATAATGCTGAAAAAGTGAAAATATAGCCAAAACGCCTGTTAACAACCACTTTCATCAGTTTATGACCACTCATGAGCTGGTATGCTTATAAAACAATCATAGTTGATTTAAATTAACCATATTAAAAGAAATAATAAATTGTTAACAAAAATAATATATTATTATGGTAATCATTGGGTGTAAGGTTTTGTCTCGTTTTTTTATGAGAATGATCATATTAATTTCTCATTAGGTAAATAGTTAAAAATAATCAACAGCAGTGATAAATTTATACTCTTTATTTGGAGTACCAAGTGAGATGATGAAGATAGATATAGGAAAACGCCACTTTAATCATTTACATGCTTTAATAACTTCTTCACAACAATTGACCAACACCATAGAGACACACAGATAATACAGAGTAGTTTTATGCCACAGATACAAAGTAATAGCAAACTTAATATTTAACACTCCCCTTCAATGACCAATTTTATTCATATTCATTAATTTGTAATTAAATTAGTCATTGCTACACAAACCTCTTACATGACATTTAAATTATTAGTAAAATAGGCATGTTTCACTTTACATAAAGGCTTTGTTAACACATCAGATATATTTTTATCAGTTGGCATATAATTAACATCAATATTATAATTTTTCACAGATTCTTTAATAAAATGAAATTTTATATCAATATGTTTAGTTCTTTTACTATTCTCATTACAATTTATCATCTTGATTGCACTCTGATTATCAATAAGCAAATAAGTTTTTATTTCCATAATATAAAAATTAGTTAAAATACCTTTTAAATATATAAGTTCAGCTGTAGTCATGGATGCAGCAACGTACTCTGCTTCAGCT
The DNA here is from genome assembly GCA_905231865.2 of Boloria selene. Lineage (NCBI taxonomy): Eukaryota > Metazoa > Arthropoda > Insecta > Lepidoptera > Nymphalidae > Boloria > Boloria selene. The sequence continues at coordinate 6,461,911 of HG993158.1, read as the reverse complement.
GATGAGAGAGAAACAGTAGGTTGTTTCTTTGAAAACTATGAGATTAAATTATTACAATAAAATATAGCGCATCCACTTACACTTTTTCGGTCTTCTTTGTTGCTTGCCCAATCTGCATCACAATATGCTTTAAGTTCTTTAGTTTCATCACATTTAGTATATGTTAGAGCTTTATGTTTTGTTTCTTTTAAGTATCTGAGTATACGTTTACCAGCTTTCCAATGATGTATAGTTGGCTTATCCAAATCCAATCCAAGTACGAAGTTGCAAAAGTTATATCTGGTCTTGACACTGTTGATAGATATGTTAGACTACCTATTAGCTCTCTATAGGGTACATTTGTAATTACATCTTCTTTTTCAGTTGTAGATATCATATCTTTCTCCATTGGTGTTTGAGCTCCTTTACAATCTTTCATACCGAAGTTATTTAATATTTTCATTATTAATATTTCCTGTTTAATCTTAAGTGTATTTCCTTCTCTATGTATTTCCATTCCTAAATATTCTTTCACTTCTCCTAAATATTTTGTATTAAATTCCTTTTTCAATTTCTCTATTATATTTTCTCCAGAACCTAATATCAATATGTCATCCACAAAAATGAGTATCCAAGCGTTTTCATTATAATACAGACAAAAATCATATTTAGATTGTTTAAAATCATTATCTAGAAAGAATTTATGTATCTTTTCATTTCAGCAACGTGGTGATTCTTTAAGACCGTATAATGCTTTTCTCAATCTTAAAACTTTTCCTTTTTCAGCTTTAATTCCTTCAGGATATTTTATATATATTTCATTATCAAGTTCTCCATTTAAGAATGCAGTAGGTACATCTAATTGTTTTAATGGTTTATTTTCTTGTACTGATAAACTTAATAAAAGCCTAACGGTTGCTAGTCTAGCAACTGGCGCATAAACATTATAAACATTTTTTTCTTGAAATCCTTTAGCTACTATTCTAGCTTTCTTTGTTCCATCTGTTTTACTTCTAAAAACCCATTTTGTGTCTATTGTCTTATGGCCTTTTGGTAGATCAGCTGTTTCCCATGTATTTAACTTTTCATGTGCCTTAATTTCATTCCGCAACGCCGTACAAAAATCATGCGACAAGGGGAAATAATCGAGGATTGCAACCCCCTCTCTTTCCGTGGTCCAGGGGGTGATTTGAAAAAGTACGGCTTCGGTTCCAAAACATTATCTAGCACTCAAAAGTACTATTAAAAATAATGCCGTCAAAAAATGATTGTTCATTTGAATGCATACCAATAATTATCTAGATTTCATCGTATCCTTGATTTTTAAAGGCTAAAGTCATTTGATCCTGTACGGGAACTTTTTTTTAACATGATATTGTAAAATACAATTGTTATATAGTATTGCCGTTCAAAAGAAACTGTTCGAAAAAAAATTATAGAGAAATACAAAAACTGAAATTTTGCAAATTATTGCAAAAGTTTAAATATCATAGATTAATGAAATATAGCAGTTTTCTACATTTTATCCCTTGTTTTAAATAGTATTAACATAAATAAATTAGGAAAAAATGATGCCGTACATTTTAATGCAGACCATATCTTTTAGGCTGATGAAAATGACGCTACCATTTTAAGGGTACTTTATGGCCATCTGATACAGTACGGCGTTAACATATTTTTGAAGAGAACAATTGATAATATCATAAAATCACTATGACGTCTAACTGAACTGAAACGGTGTGTATATTATATCCAAGAATTGAAACTGTCTATCCCAGTATCAACAGTTTTATATACTTTTTGGTTTAATATATACTTCAAACATTATTGATACATAATAATTGATTTGTTTCATTGTAATGATGTGAATAAATGAAACAATCATTTTTTAGAAAAATTCGATATAAAATATAAAAAATATGGTATTTCTTTAAATTATTCAGTATCGGAATCAGCTGAGTTGTTATCGGAATCAACGTCTTCATCGACGTCCGAATTTTCTTCTCGTTCAATTTAATTTTACAGCTCCCACATAAGATTTACTTTCAAAACAATTACTGATCTACCTAGGGATTGAAATGAGCTACACGAATATGAGAAGTCTAAATACAACTATGTGTTAAAATAATTACCATTGAACAGTTGAAGTTACCTCAACCGAAAATGTGCGAGTACTTTTTTTTTATTTTCTTATAGACACACTTACAATATACATATACAACATTAATACACTAAATTATATTGAAAAAACAAAAACTCGTTCACTGATATGTATATCTATAATAAGTGCACACAACATTTACAAACAAATACATGTAAAACATTTAAGAGGAAAAAGAATATTTTTTTTAACATAAATAAGGGCTCACCAAAAAATGATCAGTGAGGCTTTTTTTAAAAACTGATTGGGAGTTGTGGAATATGTCGATGTCAGGTAGAGTTCGAGATATTTCATTATATTTCGCGCATATGCGAGCTATGGGAGTTTGCTTACCAAGATGCGTTCGAGCGAATGGTATATAAAATGTTTTTCGAGAGGAGGAACGAGGATGTCTACTTGGTACTGATAGAAGGATCCGTTCTAGAAGATTGCTGCATTTGCAATATTGTATTTTGGAATAATTATCAGTGACAACATGTCTATATTTTGGTATAAATCGATAGTATACAAACCCATATTTAACATAGTTTCTAACTAGGAACCTTGAATCACGAAAACAGTATGAAAATTAGTACAAATAAACTATCTAAATGCCGTATAAAAAATATCGTGATGAATTTCACCTTACATTTCGTTATATGGATTTTTTCTTTTTGATTTTTTCTTTTTCAGTTTTTTTCCCCTTTGGACCAACGAAAATGTACGGTATATGAAAAAATATTATCTATGCATAAAATACTTTCAAAATAAATTAATTTTATGTTGTGTCAAATCACCCCCTGGACCACGGAAAGAGAGGGGGTTGCAACCCTCGATTTTTTCCCCTTGTCGCATGATTTTTGTACGGCGTTGCGGAATAATGGATTAGAAGCAGTATTGAAATAGTATGAAACTGATGCCGTACAAAATCAAATGACCAAATTTACCCTGGAAATTGTCGGAAAATAAAAAAGATTTCAGACTTTGTGGCGCACCATTTTTTTACGGCACTACGCGTTTTCTTATTATTTTTCATGGATCTATCGATGGTAAGAATGCCGTACAAAAATATATGACCAAAATGTACTTACTCTACCTGTACTTTTGAATTCTCACCTGCACTCAGTTGGACAGCTTACAAGTGACGGCATAGTGCTGAATCTTATTATTTTATGCTCTTATATCGTTCTAGATAGGTCATCTGGTGGTTCAAATGACCTTCCTTTTTCCTTTCCTTCTTCCTCTTTTTCTTCTTGTCTATTATATTCATTTATTCCATGCTCATCATGTAAGTACAAATATTTATTTTCTTCTGTTTCTTTTTGTGTTGATTTGTATACTATATCCATCTCATTAAATTTAACATCACGTGATACTATTATTTCATTCGTTTTAGAATCCCATAAACGGTATCCATTTTGAGCATAACCTACCATACGTGTCTCTCTAGATCTTTCATCAAATTTACCTCGTCTAGGAAATATAACTGCCCAACTTTTAGATCCAAAACATTTTAATTTACTTAAGTCGGTTTTACCTCTGAAAATTTCTTTTTCTTTCTTTGTATTGCACATACAAAACACCCAAAACAAATATTTATTCCGTGAGGGAATCGAACCCGCGACACGTCACCCAGCAGCCAATTGCTCAGCCACTACGACAACCGTATCATTTGAACAATAGGCTATGATAAAAGCCTAATTGTTTTTATTATTGACGTAGCCAAAATGCCTCCATACTTGACTAAAAATAGATGACACAATTTAGGATAACCAGATAATAACCAGGTAAAAAAATAAATTTAAGAAAAACAAGATTGGAGACATCTATCCCAGTGCCTCCCTCAGAATGGATTCCTATGTCCCAGCAATGGGCTGACAATGATCTATGTCACATTAAAACAAATTTGTTCAAACATACTATGCCATACTTACTTGCTAAAAATCTCATAGCAGCTGACACTCGTTGGCTTAAAACTTGTGCTGCATATTTCACTTTCATTTTTGACATCTTGCTTTCATAGATATGGGATTCTGTTAATTTGTTAACCAGTCTTAACTCGTAGTCGCCAACATCTTCATTAAGCAACATCTTTAAATGTTTCCATCTAGCTGTTTTTTCTGTACCATTCTGTAGAAACTTAGCATCTTTTTTCAAGAGATTATTACGTACTCCTTTTAAAAGGTGTGGAGTATCAAAGAGAGGAAATATTTTGATATTATCGATTTCAAATGAACATGATCGGTATTCCATCCCTTTTCTTAAATAGTCACGCTTTGTCCTCTCTTAGTGTTTTGATGACACTGACATTTGACTGTGACTGGTCACATATTGTGCTAATAACTTTTAAACCAGTCTTGTGTATTTCGCTAATTATTAATTTGATTATGTATTTTAAATCTTCTTTTTTTGTGCAACTTTGACAGAATGTATAACATATGGGTTGCTTAAATTTTCCTTTTATACTTTTCAGCATAAAAACCAAGGCATGGTCGGCAATTACGTTGCTATTTTAAAAGCCATAGTCCTCAAAACCAATTATTTGGCCTTTACTAAAATGAAGACCCGGTTCCAAGGCCACTTCGTCAAAAAGAAGTGTGCAAAGCCTTTTTTCAATGGGTAATCGTTTCACTGTCCTTGTCAAATGTTTAAACACCAGTTCATTTATTCCAGGCTTTAACGGGATTAGGCTCAATTGTTTTTGTAGACACCTTTTGGAAGGCAAAACAAACATTTTCTTCAAAATATTGTAAGCCTTGGCACTCTGATTGAATATTGACAAAGCCAAAACTTTTTCTTCCATTGTGTATCTCCTGCCTCTTGGTTTAAACTTCATCTTCGTTTGAAGTTTGCTAAAAACTTGTATAGGCTCAGGCATGGTTTCAATATATTTCAAAAATTGTTTAGAATGTGACAAATTTTTTGCAAATTTAATTTTCTTCTTTTGGCTTATAAATTTTTGACTGAGCTTTTTGAGTTTATGCTCTAGTTTATAAACTTTTCTTTGGGTTTGTATAGAAGCCTTGTAAGTAGCTGAAATAACAAAACATAGGTACATGAGACACTTGTTTTTCATTTAAATATTTTGTGAACAATTAGCAATTAACAATGTAACAAACAAAAAGTGTTGTTATTAGTTCAGTATAATATTGTGTACTAGCTGCGCCCCGCGGTTTTACCCACGTAGACTGACACTGTGTTAATCCAGGGTAGAAGCTATCTACATATCAAATTTCATCCAAATCGGTCCAGCCGTTTGGGCGTGAAGGAGTAACAAACATAAACACACACACACCAACAAACTTTTGAATTTATAGTATTAGTAAGATTGAAAAATAACATTATAATATGGGTATACTCTTTGTATATCCCTTTGAAGAATGGTTATGGTTAAGACGGGCTGTTGTCCGCAACTCGACGACTAGCGCCTATTTTGCGTAGGTATCCCTTTGAAGAATACAAGCATGTTGTTATTAATTCAATGTAACACAATAATGAAAAATCTTACTCGTGGACTGAGCTATGTCTTTGGATGTGAATAGAACAGCATTTTTTTCTGTTACATTGATGGAAATATCTGCAGGCTTATCTTGTAGTGAATATGGAACCTGTCCTTGCACCAAATTTCCCAACACTTCACTCTGTACAAGTGACTGAGTGATTTCAAGTGAATCTAAAACAAAATAAAATTATGTATTTACTGAATATATCATAAATCTGCGCAAATTTTTTTTGTCAGGAATAAAAGACAACCACTACTACGAAAAAGCGACTAAAAAGTGAAAATAAAAATGGTATAACTCTAACCTGATACACTTGCCGAGTTCTCAAGATCATGTGAAGAAGACTGACTTAAAATCGATTGATCCTTAGGTGATGGTCGGTTAGGTGCCTGGCTAGAAGCTGAAAGTATAAAATAAAATTATCATCAATTTTAATGATTGCAATTCATCTCAGGACAAAGGTAATGTGGGGGGGATTACTGATTATATTACAAAGTTAGTGATTTGCTAGCTAGATTAATAAATAAATAATAACAATAAATATTTGGGACATTTTAAACAGCATCAATCTAGTCCCAAATTAAGCAGAGCTTGTACTATAGGCACTAAACAAGGGATATAATACTTATAAGAAACACCCAGACTAACACAAACACTTACATTCATCACATAAATATTTGTGTCCTGTGGGAATCGAACCCATAAACTCGTGATCTGCAGTCCGACACTAACTACTACTACTACTACTACAGACATTCTCTACAAGTATTAATTACCACTTACCCAGATTCAAACTTGGAACTGCATTTCGTGTAAGTTTTTTACTAGGTGTGCGAGAGCACAACTCGAAATGTTCATCACATAATCTTAAATTATTATAGACATATTGCCCATCCCTTTTCTGCATTTCGGAGTCTAAAACTCTTGTCCACAAAATAAATCTCTATTCGTTTTGACGGGGATTAGGAAAACGATGCAAAACACCTGAAATAAATGAGTTAGTTAGGTTACAATATTTGTTTATTTGTAGTAACTAAGAGCCCAACAATGTGTCGTCTTAGGCTCGCATCGATTCATCAGACACAATAATTATAAACCTACTAGCTGACCCGCTCCAGGTTCCCACGGGTAAAGTTCCGTTGGTGAAACCCGTATGAAAATCCGTTCAGTAGTTTTGGAGTTTACCGCGTTCATAACTTCATTCAAATGCGGCAGGGGGACTTTGTTTTGTAATAAGTAGTAAAATTGTAGCCGACCTTTAAGGGCCGGATGACAGTCGGTAGGATATGTTTTAGGTAGCCATCTAGAAAATGCGGGTGTGAGTTGTATACTATTATTACTTACCATCTGTTTTACATCCAAAATAACACTTCCAATATTTATTCGACGACATGTTTAGTTCATAAAACACAGTTTTGTTCCACTAGAGAAAAGCCAAGTCAAACGTGCGAGAAAGATCAAGGTCCGGTAATGGGAAGCCAGGGTCAAACAAAAAAGATATCAAACAAGTCCAGTTTTAAACCAAAGTCACCACATAAAACAATTGAAATCACAGAAAGTACCAAAGAGAACGTAACTGAAAGTACTAATAAAATTTTCAAAAGTTGCTAACTGCTACCTACCATACATAGATAATACACTATAAATGCTACCATGGATAAAATACTTTATAGGTTATGCTACTGCTAAAAAATAATTAAGCTACCATTTTCGAGTGTTATGAATTTAAATAAAGCATTTTTTAAGGTGCAGAAAAAAAATTATGAGCTAAATAAATCGTAACTTAATCATTATGCGTTAATTTATTTCATTAATTGTGGTTGTAGCGTCATCTATTGATACAATTGAATAAAAAGTGGTAGTAGTGTTTCTGCTGCCTAATAGATGGCGCTAGCAGCAACCTGAAAGCAAGCTTCTAAGGAGTTTCATACCCCTGGGTTTATCTAATAAAAAAAATATAATGATCCAACAAAGATGGTACATTTTAAATGGTACCATCTCTGACAGAAATCGCAACCCACATTTTTGTCTTTATCCTCTTCAGCGTCGCTAATCAAAATATCTTCACACTCGAAGCACAGTTCTTTTAAAACATTTTTATTACTTTTTTGTTTTTAGATGATCAGGTCACATCTTTCTTTAATTTCTTCTGCTTTGCTGCTTTGGTTCTATCTTGTTTTCTTTTTAATGTTTGCTGCCTATACATTTTCTTTTTCTTCGTTAAATTTTCTCCATGCCCCAGATAATATGGCAGCAGTGTTTTTAAATGTTTAGATTTAGCGCGTTGTGGAGGGTCAGGTATAAACAAATGCTTGCTAAAAGCCCCAGTTTCTGACATTGCTATATTTTTGGGAGATGGTGTGATGGATCTTCCCTGGTACTTATTATATCTTCATCAGGACATGTTAAAATCTCCTCAAATGTTTTTGACTAACTGGCTGTGTTTGTCAAACAAATTAATGTTTGAAATATGTTCCTGCTCATTTATGACGCTTGGTACTTTGGAATGGGCTTTTGAACAGTGTGTAGAGAGACTAAATGAACTTCGGCTCTGACAATATTTGTATGAGATTCTACTGTGTTATTTTCAAAATCATATCGCACCTTTAGGAACAAAGGGTCACTTTTGCATGTTTTCCAACTTTACAGGAAGAGCATTTTAATTTTTTTTTGACGAATTCAATAACTTTATACTGTTTTAGAGTATTATAGCCATTCTTATAGTCTTAAATCGATAGTTTCATCACGAATCTTGAATCTTGAATATTAAAAAATAAATACAAGAAGGGGTTTTTGAGAAACCAGCTATAAACTGAGGGAAGGCTACCAAAGTGACTTTTTGTTACAAATCGGTAAATGCTATAAAGCAGAAGTGACCCTTTTTTAGGATAATGAAATCATGAAAGTACGTATTTTTATGGTTAAGGATTCATTTAGTATATTTTAAGTAAATTTGTATATAACCAATACAAACTTAAAGAAGCAGAAAGCAAAAAAAGAAGTATCGATAAAATAGTAGACATCGACACAGTTTATACTGATGCAGCTAATTACGAACTAAGACTAACTGTCTTTAATATTTCAATAAAAACCTTAAATCTTAATACTAAATTTATTAATCAAATGGAGGCTTATTAAATGAAATAGGTGATATTATCAATTTGTTTTATTTGAATCATCAGTCTTAATACTGTAAAAAAGTTTGCCATTAGGCACCATCTAATAAAATGAGTAGTCTAGTAAAACAGTCCCTTATAAGATACATACTTAAGTTGACATAACAATATTATCTTAATATTAAACAGTCTCACAAATAACACTAGTACTAAAACATCTTTATATACCTACGTTATAATATAAAATTTCTGATAGGTACTTTAAATCACATTCTTCACAGTATTGTACTTATTAGTATTGGACTTTACTATCTAATTAGGAACAACAACTTTGGTAACAAAATTATAAATAAAATGTTGTGTTTATTCATGTAACAATCTATGACCTTAAATACGTCTTCACCAGTTGTATGGGTTTCCAAGGGTGTACAGAGCAGTAAATTTTCTTCAATAGACGTACCGAAGATATATCTGACGAATACAAGTAATATAGATAAGCCAGCTACATCTTACTTTCATCAAGTTGCATTGCAAACATATCGGAAGCATTCAATCGCTATATAAGTTCAATGTTCAATATGGTCGGATATTTTGTAAATTCTATCGGAAACAGTGTTGTTTGAGCATTGCACTGCTGCAACCTTCTTAGCGGCGTCTTCTCCAAGTATGCAGCTGACTGTTTCTAACATGCATGCAGTAGCCTGCACTCTTACCAGCAAGCCGCAAAATAATTTTTATTTTTATTTGAATTCTAATTCTAATATAAAAGTTATGTAATTTCTTGTAATTGTGTACGTACTAATTAGTGTAATTGGGAACTCCCATACTAATTGCGTAATAATTAAGTAAATTAATTAATTAATATAAAATTTGACTTAACCCGGCGATACTCGCTAGGTGTTTACATGCACGAATACTCGCTACCGGGTAAAAAATACCACATAATTTAAATGACATTATCTTGGAAAATAAGTTTGCATTACAGACTTTAATGGTGTATTTAGTTTATCAATACTAATGTCTTAAAAATAAAAGAAAATTTAAAGTTTGAATTATTATTTGTTTCAAATTATAGCTTATACTAAAAAAATACAATCGATACCTCAGTTCCAAAGTGTAACAATTCAGAAACAGGTATTCATGAGATAATTAGAAAATTATATGACTAGTGATAAATAAATAAAATAAAAATAAAAAAATAAAAAAGCCTTTTATTTCTTGCAAAAGTAACAAAATGTGTATATATAATATAATATAGTAAGTAGTTAAAGAAATGCTTAAATATCTATTCTTATATCTATTATTTATCTAATCTATTTTTTTTTTATTTTATTTTATTTTTTTTTAATTTTTTTTTAATATTAATTTTCTGCAAGAACCCTTCCGCAGGTGAAGGCCTCCTCCAAGGAGTACCATCTTTCTCTATCTTGGGCCGATTGCATCCAGCTTGGGCCAGCTATTTTTCTTATAACGTCCGCCCATCTCATAAGCGGTCTTCCCCTATAGCGCTTCCCACTTGGCCCTCTCCACCGTGTCACCCTTATGGTCCATCGTTCGTCTGACAGTCTCGCCACATGCCCTGCCCATTTCCATTTCAGTTTTTGGGCATATTTTAAAGCATCGGTAGCTTTAGATATGCTTCTTATTTTTGAGTGTTTTATTTTTTGAATTTTCTTAATATTTAGCATGCTACGTTCTAGGCCTCGTTGACATGCGGTGATTTTTCTTTTTATTTTTTCTGTGTATTTCCATGTCTGACAAGCATAAGTTAGACACGGTAAAAGGCAGCTCGACATGGCTTTATTTTTAATTTTTACTGGTATATTGCTTTTAAAAATTTCCTTCAGACTCCAGTACTTGTTCCAAGTAAGTTGAATACGCCTCTCGATTTCTGCGTAGTTGCTCTCCTTGTCGAAGCCGATTTGTTTGCCTAAGTATATATATCTGTTCGTATATTTTAGTATTTCTTCGTCAACAGATATTGTGTTTTTCTTGCTATTTGTCATTACCATTGTTTTAGTAAGGTTCATCTCTAGTCCGACCTCTTTACTAACTACATTTAGTGATCGAATCATGTCTTGTAGTTGAGAGCTTGATTCCGATAATAGCACTAAGTCGTCAGCAAATCGGAGGTGGCTCAGGTATTTTCCGTTTATATTTAGGCCGCTAGTTTTCCAGTCCAGTTTTCTTATTATCGACTCTAGGATGGCAATGAACAATTTTGGAGAGGTCTGGTCGCCTTGCCTCACTCCTCTTTCGATGGAAAAGCTTATTCCGACTCTTTCCAATTTAACTCTGCTCTTGTTGTTTTTATAGATACTTTTAATTACCTCTATATACTCCTTCTCTACCCCTTGTTCAGTTAGCGCTTTCCAGATACTTGCATGTGATACGGTGTCGAAGGCTTTTTTGTAGTCAATAAAAGCGACATATAGAGCTCTCTGTCTTTCTTGATATTTTTCAAACAGTAATTCTAGAGTGTGGATATGATCTATAGTCGAGAAACTTTTCCTAAACCCCGCTTGTTCTATGGGTTGTTTCGCTTCCAATGTAATACTTATTCTTTGATTTATGAGAGAGGAAAATAATTTATAAATACAGGGCAATAAACTTATTGGCCTATAATTGGCAACATCGCTTGGGTCACCTTTTTTATAGATAAGTATTATATCTGATTCTGACCATTGCGTCGGTGTTTCATAGTTTTCCAAAATGCGGTTGAAGAGGTAGGTTAATGGTAGAGCCAGTAGTGAATGGACCGATTTTACTGCTTCGTTGGTAATGTTGTCTGAACCAGGACTTTTATTTGTTTTTAATCTATTTATTGCTTGGATAATTTCTGTTTCGACGAATGGTGTAGGTCTCGAGGCGCTTACTTCTGTTTGATAGGTGTTTTTGTGGGCTTCATTTTCATGCTTTTTGGCGCTGTAAAGTGATGCGTAGAATTCCGTTGCAATTTCTATAACATCTTTACGACTATTCAGGGTTTTTCCTTCTCTATTTAATCCATCTATCCATGTTTTGTTGGTTCTTAGCTCCTTGAAAGCCTTTTTTGAACTGCCTGACTTAACTAGATGTTTCTCTACGGTGTCCGATCTGTACTTTCCATAGTCGCTATTTATACGCTTACTTATAAGTTTGTATAACGCTGAGAGTTCATTTTTCATTGACCTAGATTTGTTTTTGGTATTTTGCAGTACATGTCTTCTCTCTATAAGTGCTAGCGTACTATCCGATAAAATTTTGTGTCTTTTATGAGTATGTTTATTAGGTATTCGAGCGTCTTGGAGGCATTGTGTGATAGCTTTTAGAATTTTATCGTAATAGGTTTGGACTGAAATATTTTCTTGAGGTTCTAATAGGTTTGGTAGGTGAGCTGTGATGCACTCTTTGTATCTACTTATTTCTTCTTCACTCTTTAATGTACAGTTTTGTTTATTTCTAAATCGAGTTCGGTTCTTTTTTGTACTAGACACTGATATTGTTGCTCTAACCGGTCTGTGGTCTGAAGAGAAATTTAGGTTCAATACATCAATTTTTTGTACCATACTCGGTCTATTTGATAATATATAATCGATTTCGTTTTTATGTTCTCCATTAGGTGAACGCCACGTCCATCTACGGCTTTGTTTTCTTTTGTAATACGTATTTAAAATTGCTATTTTATTTTCGATTGCGAAGTCGATAAGTCTTTGCCCTCTTGGATTTCTTTCGCCATATCCATTCGATTTCATTATCAAATATTCTTCCGCTCTAGGTTTGCCTATTTTTGCATTAAAGTCGCCATGACTAGTGATACTTTTTCTAAATGTATTTTTTAAAAGTTATATCATTAAGCTAAAATGTATTACTATTTTTTAAAGGTCTTAGGTAAACACATTATTCAGTGCTGAAAACAAAGAAAATTATTTAGATTTTCACCAAGTTTTCAGAGTTTTTCTTTAATTGTTACTGTTTGGAACAAAAAACATTGGGTGTAACAATCAAACTGCATTCAGTTATCGACTTGTTACTCTTTGGAAATGGTGCGTAATCGTTTTGTGAACAATTTCTTATACTTATCTCAAACTTACTAAATTTCGGATTTGTTACACTTTGGAACTGAGGTATCGCAATATTTAACAAAAATTCTTCATAGTCTTAGAAAAATCAACAAAAAAAGTTTTTTCTTAGGTATCACGTAAAATTGAGATCAAAAATTATAAATCGACCTACTTATTATCTTATACTCTACCAAAACCAACCAACCAAAAAATAAAATACTGTTAATATTAAATGAACATCGAGAAAATAATCGTCAAACATTATGTTTTAAAAAAACTTGTACCTAATCTAACTATTTTGCTTTGACATAACAATCGTCACAAATTGGGTTCGTATGCTCACGGCATATTCTTTTGGAACACAATTTACAAGATGTTTTAGTTTTTCGGCCCTTCTTCCATTCACATACTGCACACCGGGAAGCAGATGTGGACGGTCGCTAAGCTGAGGGTGTGCTTGTGAGCGTGGCTTCGTCTTTCGAGTCAGCATTGAGCATACAATCAATTTTTCTTTTGATAATTTTTGGCAAATTAGCTACTGTTGACCTCTTTTTTATCTGTGGCATCACAAGGGCCAAAGCCAGTTCTTTCAAAGCGATCCTTCTCTGAGCCATCACAACTCCACTATTTACTTTATTTGCCTTCACTATCACGTACGCATTGATGCCGCCGACGTTCATAATACCATAAATCAAAACCAATGGCCATCTTTTGGTAGCTCGTGCTATTGAGTAGGTAGCACACATCTCATCCATAACATCGACGCCACATTTTGTTCTATTATAGTCCATTATAATCTTGGGCTTTTTTTCTTCTTCAGAATCTTTTTTGCCATCATGGTGCATAGTTGACGCCAAGAGCACGACTTTATTTTTCTTTGGAACATAAGACACAACAGTACAATCATCTTGAAATCCAAAAAGGGAACTGTGAACTTCCCGGTCTTTGGTAGAGGTAAATATAGGTGGAATTTCAGCTTTATTATTTCTCAAAGTCAAAATGCTGTCAAACCATAATCATTGAGCAAATCACGTAATAGCGGAAAACTAGTGAACCAATTGTCCATCACTATGTTACGATGACTATTCTTTATAGGTCCTACTATACGTTTGACGACTTCACTTGGTGAATTACTGTGATCATAAGGCCCATCATTTTTGCCAAAAGTTTTTTTACTTTTGTCATTTTGAAGGTTTTGCTATTTCTTGCAACATATCCTTTAGCCTGCGCCAATACCAACTCAATGGGATTGAGCTCACAGTGGTATGGGGGCAGACGTAAAACAATTATCCTATGCTGCCCTGCCATCTCGTCCACGACTATTTTTCTTTGGAACATAAGACACAACAGTACAATCATCTTGAAATCCAAAAAGGGAACTGTTCACTTCCCGGTCTTTGGTAGAGGTAAATATAGGTGGAATTTCAGCTTTATTCTTTCTCAAAGTCAAAATGCTGTCAAACCATAATCATTGAGCAAATCACGTAATAGCGGAAAACTAGTGAACCAATTGTCCATCACTACGTTACGATGACTATTCTTTATAGGTTCTACTATACGTTTGACGACTTCACTTGGTGAATTACTGTGATCATAAGGCCCATCATTTTTGCCAAAAGTTTTTTTACTTTTGTCATTTTGAAGGTTTTGCTATTTCTTGCAACATATCCTTTAGCCTGCGCCAATACCAACTCAATGGGATTGAGCTCACAGTGGTATGGGGGCAGACGTAAAACAATTATCCTATGCTGCCCTGCCATCTCGTCCACAACATACTTATCGCAATGTTCTAGTTTGTGCTGCTGTACAATGTCTAAAGGGTGGCAATAGAACATGAGTATTTAAAAAAATAGATTAAAAAATAAATACAAACGATATAGTTAAAATAAAACTGAGGAATTGTAAAGTGATAACTGAAGTTTATTTTTAAAAATAACATCATCTAAATGATGACCCTCTCTACGACGGCGCTCCTTTAATCGCAAACGGAAATTATTGAAAACTTTCTTCAGTAATGCTTGTGTAATTGCTGCCATTTAACCACGGATATTCTCCTTGAGCTGATTAATGTTTTTCGGATTATTGCTGTAGACTTTGTGTTTAAGGTATCCCCACAAAAAAAGTCGTCAAGTCTGCACTACGTGGGGGCCATGGGATATCACCTCTTTTCGAAATCAGCCTACCAGGGAACATCTGTTTCACAACCGCCATGGAGTCATTTGATGTGTGACTGGTAGCTCCATCTTGTTGAAACCAAGTCCTGGAATTCACTATTGTTGAATTTTCAAATTTTGGAGCCAAAAAATCTTCCATTGTCGCGACATAGCGTCCGGTATTAACAGTGACGTTTTGTCTCCGCGCATTTTCGAAGAAAAAAGAACCAATTATCCCTCTGCCAGAGATTGCTGCCCATGCTGTCACTTTAGGACTATGCAGTGGTTTCTGGAGTTTGAGCTTAGGATTCTCACTGTTCCAGTAATGACAATTCTGACGGTTAACGAACCCATTAATATGAAAATGAGCCTCATCAGAGAAAAGGATATTGTCAAAATTTGAAAATTTATTGAACATTTCATTAGCAAATGTGAGCCTGGCGCTGAAGTCAGAGTCTTTCAATTCTTGTGTTAGTTGCAGCTTGTATGGATGCAGTTTAAGATCCAAGTTTAAAATTCGTTGTAAACTTCTTCGCGATAAGTTTAAGACTGACGATCTCTTGCGAGTAGTCATTTGTGGATCTCCTTTTACCGACTCCATAACTCTCTCAATATTGTCTTCGGTCCTAGATGTTCTGGGACGACCTTTTGCTTGTGGTTTAACCCTTTATAAGGCATAAGCTTCTAAAGGTGATACAATAAAACTATTTATATTTCTAGATTAGATTTTTTATTTATTTTTAAAAAATAAAAAAAAAATTAAAAAATTAAAAAAAACACGGTGGGAAAAATATTCCCTCTACCTGCTAGGGCCTGTGAAATGACGTGAAGCATGGTGTAATGCAAAGAGAAATTCCACATTTCTCGCAAATTATTTTCGATCTTTTATCTTTTTGTTTAGTGCTGCACATCCTGCAGCGTTTATATGAGGGCGATTCCACGGGCATGTGAACTCCAACATTGCTATATCGATGAGCAACAACGTGTAAAGCCTTTTGACGGTTCTCGGACATGACGGCTTTATTTCTGCAAATATAATTCTGACCAATTGACCGCCTCTTTCTGCTCGTAAACCCGCCAATCAATCCCCTTGCCACTGATACACGGAATTCTAGATTCGACAGTTTGGTTACGTTTGGATTCTGGCAATATAATAAAATAAATAAATAAAAAGTTTTTTATTTCCTGCTTACAATATTTTCTTATAGTTAATACAAGACGTACACTATATTTATATATACGGTTATATACTATATTTATAATTGCAGGAACCCCTCAGGTGAAGGCCTCTTCCAAAGCTTGCCAATTCTTTCGATCCTGCGCTATAAGATGCCATTTACTTCCGGCTATTTTTTTTATGTCGTCATCCCAGCGAGTATAGGGCCTACCTCTGTAGCGTTTACCTGTAGGGCCCTTCCATGTTGTAATAGTTTTTGTCCATCTCTGGTCTTTTAAGCGTATCACATGGCCAGCCCATTTCCATTTAAGTCTTTGAGCGTGATTTAACGCATCTATTGTCTTTATCCTAGATCCTATCTTAGTATGCCTTATTTTTTGTATTTTCCTCACATTCATTATACTACGCTCAATGCCCCTTTGACAGGTGATGATCCTATTTCGAGTTTTATTTGTTAATTTCCACGTTTGGCATGCATATGTCAAGCATGGAATGAGGCATGAGTCCATAACCTTCTTTTTTAACGGTAGAGGCATGTTACTTTTGAATACATCTTTATAACTCCAGTATTTTTTCCACGTCTGTTTGATTCTTCTTTCCACCTCTAGTTTGTTGCTATTTCTGTTAAATCCGACTTGTTTGCCTAGATAGATGTATTGATCTATGTACTCTTAATGGTTTCCCTTCTATTGTAATAGTAGATTTTGTGTGGTTAGTCATAATTTTTGTCTTAGTTAGGTTTATTTCTAGACCTACTTCTCTGCTAGCGCTGTGTAGAGTTTCAATCATATATTGTAGTTGGGTGGTAGTTTCTGAGAATAATACTAGGTCGTCAGCAAATCTAAGGTGACTTAAATATTTGCCATTTATAAATAGGCCTTGGTTTTTCCATTTAAGTTTCCAGTAGGCCAGTAGTCTTTAATTTCACTCTACTCGTGCTGTTACTATAAATATTTTTTAAAATGTTGATGTATTTTTTCTCTACATTTTGAGCTTCTGAAGTCACCCATATGATTTCGTGCAGGACAGTATCGAAGGCTTTTTGGTAATCAATGAATGCGATGTGTAGTGGTCGTTGATATTCTTGATATTTCTCAATTATCAGCTCTAAAGTGTGTATGTGATCTATTGTAGAGTATCCCTTTCTGAAGCCGGCTTGTTCAATGGGTTGATTTTTTTCTAATGATTCATTTATTCTTTGGTTTATTAACATAGAAAAGAGTTTGTATAAGGTTGGCAATAAGCTGATAGGTCTATAGTTGCCTATGTCTTTAGGATCTCCTTTTTTGTAGAGTAGAATAATATAACAAATAATATTATAAACTGGCAATATAACAAATAGTAATTTGTAATACTTGCATCAAGCAGAAAGTAGAATATGCGGAGCCACCATTTTTTACTTCTTCTGCCAACTGAATAGGTGCTTTTCATCTGATCAAAACGATCGACGCCTCCCATCCTTTTCGTGTATTCTTTTATAGCTGCAGGGCACTTAATCACGTTTTTTGCGCCGTCTTTCTGAGTCCGCAAAACACTGGTTTTACCTTTTTTTGGATGAAACGCATTAGTCATAACAAGAACCTCTTTGGTGTCTTGCCAGACGACGAAAGCCACGTTGCCCTTTACTCTCCATTTAAACTCTCCTTTTTCCAGTCTCAGTTTACGTTTACCCTTTATAAGTGTGGGCAGATCTTTCCTATGTCTTCGCACAGTTCCAGTTGCGTAGATACCATTTTCGTACAGATATTGCAGCAACTTATAGTCACAGAAGAAATTGTCAAATGTAACAATAATGTGATATTCTTCAAGTGCTTTATCTATTAACTTTTCCGTCAGCATTTTTACAACGTTATATCCTAGGCCTTCCTCTGTTCCGGTCCCTGTTTTACCAGTGTAAATTTGGAACTCGTACAGGTATCCGGTATTGCTGTCACAACGGCACCATACCTTGTAGCCTCTTTTTATCGGTTTTAATGGCATGTATTGCCTCATCGATGACCGGCCTTTGAAAATAATCATTGATTCGTCAATACTTTGGGACGAGGATTCTCTAGCATTTTCCAAACAAGCACGACTAATAAAATCTAACAATGAGCGTAACTTATAAAGTTTGTCGTAGTTATCGCTTGTCTTCTCTGGCTGTTGTGTGTTATATTTAGATGCAAACACTGCAGTATTTTTTTAAATCTTTTCACAGGCATCGTTTCTGCAATTTCATCTACGCGGAAACCAGGATCAGATGACCAATAAAGGTCAATGGAAGGAAGTTTATTATATCCCATGATTATAATAATACCTATAAAGGCTTTTAGTTCTTTTTTATTTAAGTACGACCATCCTTCAGATTTGTTCTGCTCGGCGAATAAATTCGTTTGATACACTATGGACTCACAGACCTCATCAGTAAAGAATTTTTCAAACAAAGTTACAGGTCTTGTTCGGCTGGAAAACATTGATTGAGGGGCCATTGGAATTTCATCATTAATGCTAGGCGTTGGCCGATATGTGGTCCACTTACTTTTTTTCCAGGTTTCTTCATCGCCGTCCGAATCTTTCGTTTCCGAATCATCATAGAGATTAACTGGTGATTTTGTCCTTAGCTCTGAGATTTCTTGCGTTCCGTGAGATGTATTGGGTAAATCTTCAGTTCTTGTTGCCCGTCTAGGACGATCATGTTGTGATGATCCGGATACTGAACTAGGTAGGATCTGAACAGGCGAGGAACTGCCTGACTGAACTTCTTGAAGTATCGGGCTACTAGGTAGATCGGGTGTCGGTGGCCCGTCATTCGGTTCATCAAAATTATCAAGAATTTTTTGAAGTTTCGTGGTGCTGTATTGAGCTTCATCTTCGTCCGATAAATTGCGATCATCGGGAAGGCCAAAAATTTCTTCCAATTCACTAATGATTTCTAAATCGTTGAGCACTCTTCTACTCCCACTCATTTTCAAGACTGTAACACACTAAGAAAAAAAAACATGCATAAAATGCTCAAGCACTGCACAGGCAGAAGGAATATTTCTTCCACTTATGTATTTTCAAGACTATAACACAATAAGAAAAAAACATGCACAAAATGCTCAAGCACTGCACAGGCAGAGGGAATATTTTTACCACCACAAAAAAAGCATGTAGAACAAAAAATCCTAATTTTAAATTTTAAATTTGACTGAATACTAGTAAAATAAACTGTAGACAACAAGAATAATAACAACTTACTCTTTGATCGTTCCGAAAATTAAAGATATATAAAGATTTATCAACTGGTGCCGAAATTCACTTATTTTCACACTTACTACCGCCACAGACTAAATTTTTTTTATGAGGACCGCATTCAACTCCTTAGTAAAAAAAGTTGAACGGTTTCTAGAGAAAGTTGCCATAGAAAAAAAAGTCGATAGCACAATTCGTTTTGGAGAAACTACCAAATATATTTGGTGGGAAATATATTCCCTCTACCTTAAACGTTGAACCGGTCTCTTCAAAACGCTTTACCAATATTTTAATTAAATTAGTACTCAGAGCTTCATTAATTTGTCGTAATCCATATTCAGCACAATATAGCAGCCTAGCAAGAATGTATGAACGAGAGTTCTCGTAAAATGCGCGCACGCAAAATGCGCAACGCTTCCGGTCGAAGTGACTCATGGTGACTAAAACTCCATGAGTCCGCCTACCCAACGATGCAGGCTCCCCCCCCCCCCGCCCGCGTGCTGCCTACCCCGCAAAAAAAGATGATGCAATATGCACGTTCTATTGCGCCACCCAATATAAGAGTAGCTTTAACCATTGTTGCTTCGAATCAAATATTTTTGCTCGTTAGCCATTCTTGTATTCTAGGTTTAGTCCAAGACATTTTAGGCAGCGATTCTAGTTTCCTGGAGTGGTAGGTATTCATCACTACTACGGAATTTGATTTTAGTTTTGGCAAGACCCCCCTTAACCATTTCTCAAAGGAATCGGCATTCATCTCTTGATGATAATCTTCTTTATTTTTTTTGGCTTCAAATATGCTGCTCTCTTATAAAGAAGCTGTCTTCTACGAATCCTTCTTTCCCGCCTATATGGCCGATAATTAATCGTTTGCTCCTAATCCTTAAGGCTGTTTTAAGACAGTGGTCAAGCCATCTAGGAAGGCCTGGCGGGACTATAACACTGTCTGGCCATTCCATGCCTTCTTCGGTTCATGATCTTCAAGATAGTGAAAAATATCAATTAATTATTGAAAGTACAATTTAATGTAAAGGAAGTAATCTCAGTAATAAATATACCTTCCTTCCCTTCGACACTCTTTAATTTTTCGAAAGTATCGCTGACGCTATAAAATATCGTCCTGTCTGTCAATTAAAATGCTTTGTCTTGATTTTGTGACATATTTTTTTTTATAAATATTTTGGGACATTTTTTACAACAGCACCATCTAGTTCCGTGGTAAGCTACGAGGCTTGTGTTACAGATACCAGATAGTTGATATACTACACATATAAATTTTTAAATACATACATAATA
Organism: Boloria selene; assembly: GCA_905231865.2. NCBI lineage: Eukaryota > Metazoa > Arthropoda > Insecta > Lepidoptera > Nymphalidae > Boloria > Boloria selene. Next base: position 6,441,291 of record HG993158.1, on the reverse strand, counting down.
TTAATATTAACACCCATGACTGGAGAAAAAACATTTGTGCTCAACAAATGAATGCCCCCAGCGGGACTTGAATCCGCGACCGCTGGCGCAGAAGGCAGGGTCACTACCAAATGAGCCAAACGTGTCGTCATATTTGAAATTTAAATGTTTCATAACATTTCTTAATGTACTCCAAGAAAAATTGGGTCTTCATTGACAACCTTAAGAATCTGTAAAGTAATAAAAAAAAGTTTTTGAGTAAGGAAGTCTACGCAATCTAATACTTTGGTTTTACAAAGAATATTATGGTGGACACAGAATATAATGCAGTAGAAGGAATAAAGTTTAAGTTACCTTTATAATGGTGGGGGGCTCATTTGCATAAGAAAAGATGTACTTTTCGCCTTATAGCGGCAAAAGTAAAATCGTCTAATTTATCTTTGAAACTTGTTTCGATCCATGTTTCTCTGAAGACTTAAATTGTTCATTTTCTTTGTATTCTTTTAACACACTGTAAACTGAGGTCACACCAATTCCCAAAATGTCAGCTGTTTTCGAAACACATTCTTTTTTTTCGGGAGCCTCAATAGGTAATAGTGAAGCAGCTTTCTCCTCAAATACGTGTTTGTAGACGTTTTGTATCATAAGTTTTTCAATTAACTAACTAACTTAAAGCAATCTGTGGTGCCTTCTTTTTTCGAGACAAGGTTTGGCTTGACGTGCTTGTTGAGGATCCATATCGTTTGTACGAAACAATATAGCAATATAACAAACACAACAATTACCACAAACATAACGTAACGAAAAACTTAACGAAACAATAACCTAATAGAGTATGTTTTAAATTTTTACTTGCAAAGGTAAAAATAAAAAAATATGTGGTATTATAATATTTAAACATGAATAAATCTTATAACAATAAAATTCAAATACATATATACATAATCCTTCAACTAACTTAACTTAGTAGAAGACTTTACAAAATTAGAAATGCTTTACCATCGTTTCACTAGTTTTACGCATGCTAATAATGGTAATTATGATATTATGTGACCAAAGAACATTTACAGTAAATAATATTTAAATACAGAAACAAACATATTATCTATGTACATAACAATCATTACTTATTTTATATTTTTGTCAATTTAGAAGGCCTGGTAGTCTCTATTACCGTACTTATTTGAATCTATAAATTAAATATTTTGTATAAGAATTAATTTAACAATACAGAGGTCGAATTTCTTACAATATGCTTGTCCGCCTGTGACCAAATCACTCAAAAACCACTGTACAGATTTAGATGAAAATTTGGGATGATGACAGTTGGTTAACAAAGTAAACATGTAAATTAACATATAAACGACATTATGACGGATTCGAGCGAAGCGTGGTCGAGTCATTAGTATATTTATAACATATACATAAAGGACATAAAAAATATATTTAGCTTTCATTTGCATAATGACAAGTTTGACTCAGTTTGTAGTGACGCTACTGGCTATACCAGCGGTCGCGGGTTCGAGTTCCGCTGATGGAATTCATTCATGAGCACAAGTTAGTATGGCTTCATATTAAAAACATTAATTTTACTATTATTACATTTGCTTTTCTTTAGATTGATCTGGTTTGTTGATGTTGGTTGGATCTTTCTTAACTAACAGAGCACCCAAAAATATTTTCTGACACACTGGAACTTTGGCACCTTTATTTCCTAAAATGTAGTATTTTATAGCCGTTTGTTCGTTAGCTTTCATTTTGGATATGTTTTGCTTCTTGTACTGAGAAAAAATTTAAAATAAAACTGTCTTGGGTAATTTTGGTGGAACATTTGTAGAAATTTTCGTAAAATTTTCATTATTTTTGGTATGAAATAGTAATTCAAAATTTTCAAACAAAAACTTTTCTTAAAAAAAGGCAAATCTTTTACAAATTAACGATTATAACATCAACAAATAGAATGAGTAGCCAAATCAATAAGTCTAAAAAACTAAAAAACCCCACTGCGTTTGAAAAAGCTTTTGCAGTCGGGTAAAAATATAGCACTATCAAACGTTTTTAGATTAAGTTACAATTCTAAAACTTTAATCTTGCAAGGAAACACATAATCTTTGTTACTCAATTGTTTTGGTTTCGGGAGATACTCTATTATATCTTGATTGTCTATATATACTCTATAGAGTCATTCTCAACAATGCGGAAAACACTTTTTGTTTTACCTTTTGATTTCAAACCTAAGGGCGCCTTCAAATTAGCCGCAAAGTGCCGCGCGGTGGCAGCGCGTCTGCAGCGCTGCAGCCGCGCTGCTGTCGCTAGGTTTGTGAATCGTACTAATCGTAGTGTAGTACATAGTTTTACGATGGACTCTGACGAAGAAACACTGCTCGTGTTACTATTACGAAAAAGGATTTTGGGCAAATAACAAAAAAAGAAACCTAAGAAAACGTTGCCGTTATTTTGTATAACTCAACAAACTGAATTTTATAAAGTAAAAGGCTACAGTGACAAACAATTTCAAAATTACTTAAGATTGTCAAGAAAACAATTCTATGAATTACTTCCCCGTCTAGAACATTATATTGGAAAACAAAATACAACCTTCAAAAATACTATTTGTGCTGAAGAGAGACTATTTATAACACTCAGGTAAGTAAAAATTGCCATCAAATTCATAATATAATCGTTTTATTTTTGAAGTAAATCACATTACACAGTTTTCATATTATTGCTTTTAATTTTCATTACTCTCCGAAAACAAATTCTCATAAATAGACGACATATCAGTCAATTGTGATTATTGTGCTGACGAATAGGCTGGGCTTTGGCTTGATTGATTCGTGGAAGTAAAATAACTATGTTGTTGTTGGTACGAATAATCGAAATTAACATTGATAAATCGTCGTATCAAACCGATCATTTCATACTTTGCGTCAGTCTTGCGGTGTTCAGGTATTTTCTTAAAATCACTTAACAGTGATAATAAAAAACACCGATCACCATCATTTTCAATAGATTCGTCCTTTCTTTGCATTCTTTCCAAGAGAACTTTTAAAATTTTATTAGTTTCATCTTCTTCCGGCTCCGAAACTTTCCTCTTTTTTGATGTCGTGGGCTGTGTATAAATATCAATGGGCCTGGATTCTGATAAACACGATAAAAATTGAAGTCTGTCAAAATGTTGATATTTTCGATGTGATGATGCAGCTGACCCACTCTTTGATGCTCTTTGTTTATTAATTTCGCGACTATAAGAATCCCTCAGGTTTTTCCATTTGCGCTGCAGTAGTATAGCTGAAAATAATTAATCAATATTTTAATTTACAGGTTCTTGGCAGAAGGTTGCAGTCTTACAAATTTATATCACACGTATAATCGTGGGCTTTCAACGATTTGTGCTATCGTGAAAAAAGTTTGTCGAGCAATTTATGAAATCCTTCATACTATTTATATACCCGAGCTTCAAGAAGAAGATTTTTACACCAAGGCCAATTTCCCTAATTGCTTGGGTGCTATTGATGGGAAACATATAAGAATAATCAAACCAGAGCACACTGGTTCTTTATATTACAATTATAAAAATTACTTTTCTATAGTTCTTTTGGCGATATGTGACTCAAACTATTGTTTCACATTCATAGATGTGGGATCATATGGAAAGGCTTCTGATTCGCAAATTTTCAAAAACAGTGACTTTTACAGAAGTCTACAAGAGCAAAGACTTAATATTCCCAACCCCTTGCCAATTACAAGCAATGGACCACCAGTGCCTTTTGTTTTCATTGGTGACGAAGCATTCGGGATTAGTAATTTTATACAACGACCTTACGCGGGAAAATACTTAAATGAGAAGAAACGTATTTTCAATTATCGTTTATCGAGGGCAAGAAGATACATTGAGTGTTCGTTTGGCATCATGGCGAATAAGTGGAGAATTTTGCATCGTCTGATAAATGTACAAATACCCTTTGCTGAAGATATCGTTCGTGCTTGTTGTGTGTTACATAATTTACTTAGGAAGACAGATTCAAAGTCATCCAACTCCAAACCGACAGCGATGAGATACGATCTACAAAACATGCAACAAAATCACAATAATCACTCACATAGAAGTGCTACTACTGTACGTGATACATTAGCTGCTTATTTTGTTAGCCCAGAAGGAGAATTGTCATGGCAAGTAATGAAAATATAAAATAATTGTGTTAAAAATATACTTACATGCTTCATTTTTTTCACTTGCGGTTTTGTTTGTGAAATTCTCAATAAATTTATTGCATATTTCTTCCCATGCCTTTTTCTTTTCAATTTTATTGCTGTACTTGTCGGACCTCGAATCCCATATCGCTGGACGACTCTCAACCTCATCGATAAATTCTTCAACCTGATTTTCGTTCATGTTCAAAAAAATACGTGCGCGCAGTCACTAGTCGATCGATGACTGATGCGTGGCCGCAGCGCGGGTGTAGCGCTGCAACCGCGCGTTGTTTATTTACATAGATTTACAAAGTAGCGCGGCGGCAGCGCTGCAAACGCGCTGCCACCGCGCGGACCTTTGCGGCTAATTTGAAGGCGCCTTAACACCACGATCTTTTTTTCAGCCACGTCATCAATCAGGCAAACATATTTATATGTCCTTTTCCCTTTAATCGAATTGAATTTAGCCACAATGAAATTTCCTTTTTTAGGGTAACGAATTTGTGCTTGCATCTTTTGGTCCTTAGATGTACTTGCGACAGCTTCTTCCTTTTCACGAGGCTTGAGCAGTGCGGTTGCTTCAGAAACAGGTTTTCGATTACCATAAGTATCTTTTGTCGATTGTTTTTTTTATTTCGTCATCTTCAACACATTCTTCCATAGTTGTAACACTTTCGGGAAGCATATTATCTTTATCCTCTTGATAGTCTCTCAAAATATTATCGAAAAAGATTTCTGCGTTTTCATCTTCTTCGGATCCACTAACTGACTTGTAAGATCCTGAGCTGTTACTGTCGCTTGAATATTCTTTTATTTTCTTATGTCTTTGTTGAGCTTTTCTTTTCTGGATTTGTTTTTTTTTGTTTTGTTGAGTTATTTTGTTTTTTAATGGTAGACTCAACTTGTAGTTTTAAACGCTTCTGTTTATTTTTTTCTAGATCTGCTTTTGCAATGACTTTCCTTTTACCTTTTTTTACAATTTTGTTTTCTTTTTCTTCTTTTTCCTTTTTAAGTCTGTCAAGCACACATTTGTATGTCATCACTTCAGATTTGCTGTTTTTAACACGCTTTTAAGTCTTTGCAAAATCTTCTTTCTTAACAGATAGTTTATCATCATTCTCTTCTCTTTGTTGTCTTGTGGTTCTGCCGTTTTATTTTCCTTCATTTTGACATTTCTGTTTTACTTGTTGTTGATTCTTCTATTGTCACTTCATTCCTGGTTTCTGTGCAATGCATGCCTGTATTTAGGCCTTGAGTTTCTTCAATATTTATAGTATTTATTTTCTTCAATACCATTGTAATTAGGCGGGGTACTATACAAATGGTTGTACCATTTACTGAAGAGCAGATGTTTCTTGAGATAATGTCAGGTTTTTTTGTTTTTGTGAAACTTCCCATCTCTCCCATTGTAAAGTGTCAAATAATTGTTTTGGTATAGCATTTCGATCAACTGGATATGCTCCAGTTTTTATAAACCCATTCTGGATAATAACAGGATTAAGTTCGTTCCAAATTTTTGTCAGTATGCTTGCAAATTCTGGTTTGAGTAATTTCGACCTAATGTTAAGTCGCTGCCATTTTATGATCTCATTTTCCCACTTATCTTTCAATGGCTTCATGGTGCTACAGTCTAGAGGTTGCAACATATGAGATGAGTGAGCCGGAAGCTTGACTATTGTAATTCCTTCAGATGCAGCATACTCAATCACGCTTAAGTCGACATGTGTCGAGTGGCCATCAAATATAAGAAGTAAAGGCCTTTCGTCTTTGGTTGCAGGTACAAACACTTCTTTCATATATTTTTCGATAATAGTGGTCTTCATCCATCCTTTTTCACTGACAGCATAAGCTGTTTTAACGTTTTCATTTGCATAGAACCACTGCGTACAAAGATGCTTACCCTGAAATATTATTAGTGGTGGTAGTTTATCTCCACAAGCGTTTGTTGCCAAGAGAACTGTAGTGTTACTGCGTCCTGGTCCACTTGTTGTTTGCGTTGACTGAAACCCTTTTTTGCCTATAACTTTTCCTTTCACTGGATCGTCGCACATTGAAGTTTCATCAAGATTATAAATCCGATGCGGTTTGTCTTTGAGATCTAGCTCTTGTACTACTCGTTCCAGAATTTCAAAGTATTCGTAGACAATAAAAAGGTCGCATGCTTTACGCCGCGATATCTCAACAGATTGCGGTTTTTTTATAGATAGAATGTTTCGTCTTTGGAACGCATGGAACCAGTCCTTTCCAGGTATATCATCCTTGAATGGCGTTTGTACGCCATTTCTACGTATATATTCAGATATTAAGTTAGAGGCTTCTTTTCTTGATATGGGAAATCCGTGTCTTTCCATTACATGAAGACTTTCTGCAACGCGTTTTTCAAATTCGGGCGTAAATACCGTGAGTCTGCCAGGAGTGTTTCGAAGACAGGTGAGTCTGGTTTTCAATGTAGATCTTGGAATTTGATTATATGCAGTCGCTGCGTAAGTTGTCATTTTGTTATTTCGAACATCATCTAATGCTTTCTTAATTTGGAGTTCTGAATATGTCTTTTCTTTTTTCCGTTTATAATGTCGGACCATCTACAAAAATAAATGTTAAGTAATAAAGTTCTAGTATTGATAACATAATAATGACCAAAAAATCCAGTACTCTAATAATGAAAGCGCGAAGTAAATATCCAAGGATCCCATGTAACGCACACTAAGGTCATTAAAATCGGTTCAGACGTTTAGGATTCGAGTATCGGTAGTACATTAATACAAAAATATATATCGAATCGCGACATCCTTAACTTTTTGCAATCTCATAATAATATCGTGGGGCAATTACGCCGCCTCAGTTTCGGCGTATTTGCCCCTCTCTCAAAATATTGAGGGGTTATTATGACGCGGCCAACATCTCAGAAAATACAGAACGTACAGTAAAACTGAATAGAAAAAAACAAATTCTGTTGTTTTAAATTATCACTCACCTTTGACACAGTTTTAAAAACGCACTTTTTTTAGTAAAAAACTATAAAATGGTAAGCACGTGTTTTCTCACTTGCAAAGTAAAAATGGAGTCCTGAAAAATAAAATGGCTGTCGGTACAACAGCATAAGAGCTAGCGCTGCCATCTATATTTTATTAAACGAACTAGCAATTTCTCTATAAACTTATAGATGTCGCTAGTAATATTACTTTAATATACAAGAGTTATAGCCAAACGGTGTATTAGCCCCTCTGGCGGATTAGCCCCGCTCTACCTTACTGCATTTAGTTTATTGGCTACTGAAACCCAAGCTTGCCCGGTAGCCTGATGGGCTTTAATTTACAATTTATACAAGGAATTTTTGAACACCGAGCTGAGACAATTTCCTAAGTCTTATACATAGATATTCAGGATTCGCCTTCATTTCGCAATCTCTTAACTCGGTTTTGTTTCCATTTTAAAAAAAATTATAAATCCGCCTTCGACCGTTTTTGATGTTCCGATTAGAAGAGTCAGAATCAGAACTTGAGTAATTCGAACTTCAAGGTAAAAAGTAATTCATAGTTCTGGGACCAGAAGCGTTAGCAAATTTGTCTTCAAACTTATAAGTTGGACCCCCTTATAAGTTAGGAGAAATCGTGCCGCGTTTGGTAAGTGTGGTTAGAAGATAAATGTGGTAGTAAGAAAATAATAGTTACGCGTACCGGCTAGAGAGTAGGGTTCGAAATAAGGCACGTTAGGCACCTTGATTTTAAGCCTTTATTTCCTCGGCTGGCTCAAGCTGCGACACGTACCTTTTAAAAGTAAGAACGACACTGGCCTGTCTGATCATCGGCGATGGTGTCTTCGGTTTTCGTGTTCGGTGACCTGCAGAGATCTCCACCGGTAACGATTTGCCGGAATCAGACAGCCAGCTATTAGGTTCTTATGTGATGAAGAAGATGAAGAGTGAATTGAAAAATAAAATTGAATTGAAGATCCTAGAACGTAGAAAGTTCCGTGTCAGAGGGAAACACAATTACAGGACCAGTGTCTCGTAAGGAAAATAGAAAATACAATTTAATCTTTAGTTAAGCTTAAGAACACCAGCAAAATATCATGGAAAACTTACCCAGCGGGATTCAGTCCGAGTTAGAAATTTAGAAACGAGGTTTAGGCCTCGAAGGCCGGCGGCAACGAACGAAAATGCCAAAACGGAAAGCAGAGAGAAAGACTCCTCCGTTCAAGAACATTCTTATATTTACCGTCTATGGTTCATACAGCCTAGTCTGTATTTTTATAATTAGTTAAGATATTTTATTTATTTTTAGTTTTAAGAGCAGATTAGATTATAAAATTGAGTATTGGTAATTACTACAATTAAATTCATTTTATTTAACAAATAATATTAAATTATTAAAACAATTATGGAATTTAGAAAAGCGACATCTATTAAGTCAGTTTAGAATTAATTAAATCAAATCAATAAGTTATGAAGTGTCAGCAAAGTAAAGTATAGATGGCGTTACAAGTCGTGATATAGATATTAATTAAGAAAGAAAACTACAAAAATTTAATTAATACAGTAACATACTAGCACAACGTTACAATTGTAAGTACTATTCATCATAGCAATGACTCTTTGTTTTCTTACGTTACTCACACACGGTGTCTGAAAGCTAAATAGTTTAAAAATAATGTTTTTTAACTTTTATTGGAACTACTCATATATAAATAAACGAAGTATTTATATTATTATTATATCAGATGTGCTGTGTTCTACTCCGTTTCCTGCAAATTAGGTGTATGCGTAACTTTAATAGCTAGATCATTTAGTGGTATGTCGATTTCCTTAGCCTGTGTTTCAGTTGTCGCTCAAGAGAATGAGTTGTCCAAATTCATAGACGATGAAGATGAAAGATGAATAATTATCGTCTGAAGTTCGAGCTACATTTGCCGAATTTTCTGATTCTTCTTGCCAGATAATATGGTCTTTATTAGATGCTTCTATATCGTAGTGCATCAATATAAAATTATTATGACATAGTGCATGTTTTACAGGTGCAAGTGAATTATCTCATCCTGGTAAATTCAACGTAGTATACACTTGTACTCGTTTTCTCCCCTCTGCTAAGAGTATGTCTATTATGTTTGATTCTTCTTCTGTAGGTAGAGGGTTTATTTATTTATTTATTTATATAAGGACACACAATTGTTAATGCACTTAAAATACGTAAGATAAATAGATAAATTGTAATACAATATTGTTACCAAATATTTTTTTGAAAAGAGCAACTGTTGAGTTTCTCGCCGGTTCTTCTCAGCAGAACAGCTTTCCGAGCCGGTGGTAGTTTACTCACAGACTTACAGACTGACTTTTAATTTTGATAATGTAAAAATGACGATTCAAAAGAGCTTGTAAAAGTCTATTTGAATAAAGAATATTTTGATTTGATTTGATTTGAATAAAAAACAAAAATACAGCAATACAAAAAAAAAACATAAAATGCTTAACATTTAAAGGTGTCACCACATGCACCAAAGTAAAAAAAGTAAATTAAAAACTAGTAATTTTAACAGTAAAAACGAAAAAAAAAGGATAAGGCCCGCCGCTGATTGCAATTTTTTGTCACCGTGACTTATTGTTACTGTCACCTGCTGTCACCCACGATGCGCTCACTGAATCTGTTCTTGGGTAACAAATCGCGTTCATTTTTGTAATGGACTTCAACGAGGTTGCCGTGATTTGTGCTCTTGAAATACGTAAAAGAAAAATGAAACGGAAAAAACGCTACTGGGTGCATCCTATATACACGGAAAGATTATTTAAAGGAAAATTCTACACTATATATTCTGAATTACGTCAGTATCCACCAAAGTTTTTTAATTATCTTCGTATGTCTATAAACTCTTTCGATGAGTTACTGGCTTTGGTAGGTCCTGTGATTACATTTCAAGATACAACATTTCGCAAAGCTATTCCAGCAGAAGAAAGGTTAACGGTAACTTTGAGGTAAGTAACAAAAACTACATCAATTACTTATAAACAAAAAATCTTCATTAATCAGAGGCATAAAAATTTGCAATATCACAATCATCTACAGAGTAATTTGACACATATGATTGCACAGTTTCATTCGACCGCGGGGGAGACTTATCATAAAAAGATTGAGTTGAGTTGAGCTTATTGGGCTTAGGAACTCTATCATTTTCATGATGTCTTTTCGGTTTTTTATATAACCTATGACACTCAGCAATAATGTGGCTTTCTATTGAATTTTTAAAATCGGTTCAGTAGATCCCGAGATTACCCCTTACAATTTAACACATATACAAACTTTACTTCTTTATAATATTAAGTATATAAGTATAGATATGTATTTATCAATCAACTGAATGATGTCCGAATCATCAAAAACCGTAAAGCCATTTAGGCATTACGAACATATAATACATGCATACTCCGACTCGTACTACATATAGGCCAAACAACCCTCCCTCCATTGAGGTTCACCTTACCTCATAAAGATTCATCTTATACCTATATATAAAAAATTCTTGTCACGATATATATTCGCGATAATCTCTGAAACTACTGAACCAATTTTTATAAAACTTTGTGAGCTTCTGTAATTTGATCCAACTTGGGAGATAGGGTAGTTTTTATATCAATTATAGATCTCAATATTTGTTATCGCCACTTAATTTTTTTCTGTTATTGCACTTTAGTGTGTATTTATCGGTTAGTTCTATAAAATCCTAATAGATGGCGATTTGGCATCTAAGTTGCACATATCCGGTAGATCAGCGCCGTATTTCTATTTATAGATTATGCTTATGGCGCGTTAGCTAAAATGTTGTAGGGAGTAGTATTATTATATTATGAAAATATATATAAAAACCGTTCAATTTATTTTAACTTACGCCCAGCGAAGCGGGCTGGGTTTGCTAGTATACATATACAGAGTCGAATGACCGAAATTGTAGTCTATCTGGGAATGCATAACGAGAAAACCACTGGATAGATTTTGAAATTTTGTATGAAGATAGTTGGTCATCTGCTCAATATAATAATATATTATTTGCGGGCAAATTTAATTTACTTTGTAAAGATGTTTCCGCCATTTTTAGTTTTTAAAATTTAAATTTCCATAGTAGTATTTGTTTTAATATAGATAGAAGCCACAAAGATATACAAAATATAACTTAATAACCTTATTTAAATAAAACAGTTTTTTTAGTGACGGCAAGTTAATTTTATTATTTATATTATATATTTATACATAACACTAACAATTTGCTGTTACCTAATTATTATTATCACGAACTGACAAACGGACAGACACACTTTTATATTTTATTTATTAAACTATGTAGAATTATCTTTTTTTACAAATAATGGCATTTTGATTTAAACAGTCAAGTTTAATTGGAACTTTGCCGAATTATTAATATCGAGAAACTATGGTATACATTTTATCTATCAATTTCAGGACACTAAATGCAATAAAGTCCCATCACATTGCTGAGTTTATAGGAACATAACAGTTAATGTTATTGAATCTACTTTTAAATAATGTCGTAATTTATATATTATATACATCTTAATAGTAAATTCATGTTTGATCTCTTAAAATATAATAATTCTATGATACTTTTACCTAAGAATAATATTATGATAAAGTTAAGTCTACAGCTCATAAAAAATATAAAATATCTATTAGTAAAGTCAAAGTAAAAGAAAAATTAAGAACCAAATTTTAAAAATTTTGTGCCTCCACCTCCTAATATCTGAAACGGCTGGACCTTTTTTGACGGGAATTTCACTAGCAGTTAACTGCTATATAAGGATTACTTGAGCCACTTTCATTTCAAAAAGGGTTCTAACAAAAAAATAACATAGGTACTTAGGTAACTCACTGGTTTGGAATGAAATTGGTACACAATTATTTTAGTCAACTTCTTATCAAGCAGTTGCATCAGAATCTGTTTAGCATTTCTACACTACTGAGTATTCACTATTGAGGTAGTAGGAGTGAAGAGAGAAGTGCCTGATACTTTTATATAAACTATGATAAAGAGATTGTGAAACTCGAAGTAAAGTTAACATTATAGGATTATTATTTTTAGAGGTAAGTACTATGGAACTAACCCATTCAGTAGGTTCTTCAACTTTAGTTATAATCTCATTTTTTTCCATCAAATCTAACTCTTCTTTTAGATCATTTAGCAAGGCAAATGGCACTCTACGGCAAGCATCTACTGAGGGACTAGCATCAGGTTTAAGAGTCAAATGACATTCAAAATCTTTTATACAGCCTACACCTATAAATAAATCTGAATTTTCTGCAATAATATTTTTGCCAGGTAAATTAAATTGAACACTATGAACTCTCTTAATTAAGTTTAAATCATTACAAGTCTGACGGCCTAATGTGTTTTGACAAGGAAGGTCTACAATATGGAAAATCATGTTGTGTGTCTTGTGATTATATGTAATGTTAAGGTTACATTGACCTACACTAGGTAAAACTTCTCCACTAAATGTAGATAATTTGTGCTCACTTTTCTTCAACAGTGTTAATGGCAATTTGAGAGTTTTGTAGGCATTAAAAGAAAGTATATTGGTGTCTGCACCTGTGTCTAAGAGAAACTTGACTTGTAAATTATTTATGTTTAGTTGAGTCTCAAATGGGTTGACTGTGTTGACTGTGTTGACATTGTTACTTAAAAATAATGAACCTAGAAAATAAGTACAATCAGGCATAGACTCAGAGTTATTTTGAGCTGTTGTTGTTTTAACTGACACTACATTGACATTATTTTTATGGCGAGAATGACACACTATAGCGAAATGATTTCTTTTACCACATGACTTGCAGGTGACACCTACCGCTGGACAACGAACTCGGTGAACTTGACCACATTTGTTGCAGATGTCCCGGGGGCGGCTTGATGATCTTGAATGGTTGCTTGTTCCTAATCTACGACGTGATTGAGATCTTGACTGGCGGTTCTGTCCTGACGAGTGTATTCTTGCTACCATCTCATTATTGATACCCTGTGTGATTGTCTTTGTGTCTATCTTGGTATTCCTCATTGTCTTCGCTAGCTGCACAGCATCTTCAAATGTCTTAGGCTTTTCCATCAGTATCCGTTCCTTGATGAAAGTACATTCTGAATTTAAGTTCCAGGAAAATATATCACGGGTTATTTCGTCGGCAAGTGAATCAAAGGCACATTGTAGGCTTATGTTTTTTAATGCAGTGGCATATGTTTCTATGTCTTTATCAATACCCTGCTTGCGGTTAAATAGTTTGTGTCGCTCGATCGTAGGGTTAACTTTCGGCGTAAAATATGCTTCAAAGCGCTGGACAAGAGTTTTCAGAGGTGTAGATTCCAGTTTTAAGTCGAATGAGTTCAAAATAGGCAACGCATCAGAGCCCATAATGTTAAGCAAAATGGCTACTTTACGTCTGTCTTCTTCATCATCTAAGTTATGTGCAGTAAGGTAAATTCTGAACGAAATGAGGAAATCTTTCCATGCCTTGGCCAGGTCAGGTGCATGAAAATCCATCGTGAAATGATGTGATGGCACCGTTTTTGAGACTGTAAGTGGATGCTTTTGCATTTTGAGTACCTTGTGCTAGACGAAACGTGGTTGACTCAGGTCGCTCTCGCAGACTTGTTGGCGGCGACGATTTTACTTGGATGAGGATCCGTCCGTTTCTGACACCATGTCTTGTGGGAAGTGTAATGAAAAGCGTTTCTTTACTTGACTAATGCGTCAGTTTATTTTAATATATATATATATATATATATATATATATATATATATATATATATATATATATATATATATATATATATATAGCGTAGATGATGATTGGTAATGACAATTGACAAGTGACAGATATAATACAGTGTGCTCAAGCGTCGCGACTACAGATTAGTATAAAATAGATACGTTCAAGATTACATAACACTTACCATATGTATTTTTTTCGGCATCTGGCAGGTCCTAAAAACCTTCTTTTAAATTCTTACATATGTCATGCCAAGCTTTTAGTGATTTACGTTTATCCTTATAGGATTCGCTTGTTTTGTCCCAAAAAAGAATTTTAATGTTTTGGCCTAGGTAATAGAGTTTAAATTTTCTATGAACGAAATCTAGTAACTAGTCTAACGCGGCCGCCGCGTGATAGTTTTTCGTCGTCTAACTGCAGCCTAAAGCCGTGCCGCAGCGTACGGCGCTTACGATGATCATGTTGTTACAATATTTAATATTTTAATAATTTAATATTAAAGCAATACTTAGCATTTAATATAAGATTAGTTAATACATAAATTATGAATATTAATTATAATAACCAACATCAAGAGGCAGGCGCACACCAGGCAAACCCTTCACCGCTACCGTACCAATTATTGCCATCACCCTTTCTTCTGTATTAGTAAGAGGAACGAGTTTGTAAGACCCTCCACCAGTTGCTTAAGCATTCCTTATAGAGTGCAGCTTTGGATTTCGTTTTCGTCTTGAACTTTATCCAATACTGGATTGCAAAAAACAAACATTTTAATGCATGACAAAAATATAAACATCTTAAAAAGGTGGGGTTAAAAAATCACCAACCCTTATAAGTGTAAGGATTTGTGTATTTTCTAATAACATGTGCAGTGTTGTTTTTCTGATTCTGAGTCTATTGGATCGTTTGTTTTCGAACTTTTGTTTGAATGAATGCCAATTAATAATGCCGCGGCGATGAAATGTTGTCGTTATATTTTGTAATTGGCGATGAAATTGAAGTAGTGCTTGAACTGTCAGAATATTTTCAAGTAATAGGTGAACATGAAGTTGGAGACGGCGGAGGCATTATTTCAGAACAATATAGGTTTTCTGCAAAGTTACTGTTTGCGGTCGAAACAGCAACATCCTTTATGTTTTTGGAAGGAAAAGTATCGTTTAATTTGTTTACTATATTTGACAAATCATTCCTATGGTATGAGTTGTGTTTTGAGTTTCACAAAATTTATTAAATATATACTTTGTCATTGAATACGTTTTTGAATGTAAATGGCTCAAGCTTATTACTCGATATCTTCTCATCAGGAGACTTATCGTTTGATGACAATATGTTGATCATAGTTTTGGTCCTATGAGAAACCGTAGGATATCTGCAACAAAGACGATTGTCATACGTTAAATTAGAGATCTTGCGATGGGTTTGAAGGATGGTTTGCGTGAGCTACCTATAAATTTTAGAGTGACAAAAAATCTTTTCTTGTCTTGAAAAAAAAATTAGATAGGAGCTTATTGCTGTTAAATTGGTACCATGACGCTTTCCTCTTCTCAAATATGATGATTCGCTGTTAAGGCAGTCAAATAATTTGTCCATATTGATAATTACATTGGCTGTAGTCGTAGTGCTGCAGTAAGGATTCCTGTAAGAGAAAATACATCAGGATGGAATTCGGTCATCCTGCACCTTTGTCTGCCCTCAGACATTTAGATCGTTAAAACATTCTTACCATAGTAAAGTATAAAAATACATTATTACAAAAGTATAAATAAAGAAAACATTAAAATAACAAACAATTTCTACAACATAAAATATTTTATCTAAAAAGTCGCAGTTCCTCTTAGAGATCTTCTTGCGACCAGCAATGTCTGTAGAGGAGACCTCGCGAAAATCTCCGCATTAGCCCCCCCCACGTCGTCGATCCATTTTTGATTGAGTAAGTCTCACCCTCACTACTGAAACATGGAACTGATTCCGCAGTCATGTGCAGCATGTGTGGCGAATGAGAATTTGCTCTTTAACGTCTTTCCTGTCTTTCTCGTCTTTTATGTCTTTAACGTCTTCCGTCTTTATCTTACAATCATTTTGTCAAGAATTGTTGATTATGGCGTCGCGTATGTCACTTAAATTTTTTCAATAAATATACCTGATATGTGGATCCAGGTGACTTTTATTCAGATCCCGGACGAGCCCCCAATTTGTAGGATCTTAAAGGTGGTAAATAAAAGCACACTGTTAGAACTCACTGACTATTTATACTTAAAATATAAGATATTACAATTACGCGGTACGTCGTGTCGCCATAATGACAGCACGTCCTCATTTCTTCCTTTTATACTATTCACGCATTCTATTCTTAAAATCCTTCCATTCATCGCCTTTTCTTCTTACATGCAAACTTTTTTACTAATAAAAGAAGGTTTTAAAGTATTTATATAGAAGCATTAGTTCTTCTATAGTATAAAAATATAAGTTTAGTAAAAACAAACAATTGTATTTTTTATAAAAGATCAACATTTATTAAAAGAGAATTAAAATACAACGAACTTCGCCAGACAACTAATTAGAAACATACGAAATAAATACTTAAAACTTTAACAAAATATAATACTTTGAATAAAACATAAAATATAGACTATGAATAACATATTCATGGCTAGTATTAATACTTTAGTACTTGGTAGGATAACCTCTATTGTCGATTACAGCTTTACAACGACGCGGCATGGATTCTATCAATTTCTGACACGTTTCCATTGCAATACCCTCCCAAACTTCAACAAATGCGTCGTAAAGTTGGTTTATGTTAGTGATATACTTATTTGATAGTGTTTTCTTCACGGTGTTCCACAAATTCTCAATCGGACTTAAGTCCGGACTGTACGAAGGCCACTTTAACGTTGTCACCGATTGCTCTTTAAGAAACACTTTCACGCTGTTTGCTGTATGTTTGGGGTCATTATCGTGTTGGAAAATCCAAGGTACTGGTAAATTTCCGCCGGCATAAGGAATCTTTGTTTCTTCTAAGATGTCTTTGTATTGATATTGATCCATTTGCCCGTGAATCTTTCTCACCGGACCAACCCCGTATCCAGAGAAACATCCCCACACTTTAACATTTCCTCCGCTATGCTTTACTGTCTTTTTTGTGTACTTGTTATTCAAAGCCTCGTTAATTGGACGTCGAACATTACGGACGTTTTCCATCAGAATTCACCAAATTTATTTTAGTTTCGTCCGAAAATAAGACGTTTTTCCATTGTTGAACAGTCCAACTGCTATACTTTCTAGCGAAGGCTAGGCGATTTTCTCTGTGTTGTCTAGTTAGAAGTGGTACTTTCCTAGCAAGTCTTCCGAACAGTTTGCCTTCAACTAACCGTCTACGAACAATAGTCCGGTCTATTTACACATTCAAGTTTACATAAATTCCCATAAAGCTGAATATTGGCATAGTTGTTCAAAACATCATTATAAAGAAAATCTCAAAAGTCCTCATCGTTCCGAGGTGTGCTAAAAATTTGGCACGGGGTCAAAGGTCAAAAAAATGAGTTTTTTGCGCTTTTTAGCGAAACGGTGAGTTTTTTCGCAAAATTACCCCAGTACAAAATTGTAGATCACAAAATTCTCTACAAAAAATATATCAATAATTTTTTTCCTAAAAGCCACCATTTTGGAGATATAACGTTCCGAAAAGTTGGATCAGTCGTAATCCCTCTATTTTGCACACGTTTCCACGCCACCTATGAGGTAGTGTACAAAGCGCGTTTTTTTTAACGTGGTTTCCCCAGTAGGCCTATTCCACGGGTCTGCTGAGATTTTATATGTTTTAAAACTATTGCAAAATAATATTATATATTATAGTGGGCAAAAACAACGGCGGTGTAATTAAATAAAATACTTAAAATAAAAAGTTAGTCGTCTGATTCATAACTGTCCAAGATTTCTGTTTCTTCTTCTTCTTGATCTTCTTCTCCTTCTTCTTCCTGTTCATCCTCTTGTTCTTCTTCTTCTTCTTGTTCTATTTCACACGTAAACTGCCCCAATAGCGATTCCTGATCGGTATCAAACGAATCTTCAAGAGTTGGTGACTCAACATTCGAGCATGATCGGCCTTGACAGTGTGTGCATGCCAGGGAACAAAACAGTCCAACTTTTCTGCAACCACATTTTGCACTACACCCTTTCTTGCAGTTGCAAAATATTGTGTTGAGAAGTTTCTCAGGTGCTGGTGGAAGTAAAGTTTGAACTGGCTCTAGTGTATTGTCGATCAACTTCCAACCCCAGTCTTTAGGGTCCAGCTGATTACCAAGCCACACTTGAACTTGGTAATATACCCGAAACAGATGTTGATGAGCAGCTACTGAGGTTGGAGGAAGAGAAGCTAAGTTGACTTGTTTTTTATTACGCGTATTTTTCACGAAAGATGTGTATCGCAACTTATCTAAGCAAGTGGTTTTTTTGGGGGCTCCGTACATAGCAAGAAGAAATTGAACTCCGTTGGTGATAACATGTTGTTGAGTTGAATTACTATTTTTAAAAACTTCAGCACATTGTAGTAAATCTTTTTTTTCAAACATTTTGAAAACTGTTGTTTTTCCTCTCCTGTAAAAAGCAGATGTCGTATCGCAGCCAGTTATTGCGTGTAGAAACAATACATGATTTTGACATTTAGGAAAATTGGATAAACTGTTTGATGAATATATTTCCGATTGATTTTGGGCTTTTCCGGGTTTAAAAAAATAAATAATTTTTTCAGTTGGAGTTCGAGCAGTAAGCAAGACGAGTAAATCAACATCCTCACCAACAACAACAGTTGTATTTGTCACACTGAATTTCTTTATCGCTGTTTCAATAATCAATACATCAGCATCATCATTAGCTTGTTCAACGGATATATTCTCAGCAGTAAATTTTGCTTTCAACATCGAAATAAACCTAGATTTATTGTGATTATTTGCAAAGAATTTCTGTTGACTGGTAGGAACTGTCATTGATTCATCGAATATAATATCAGAAGAAGTTGATGAAGCAGCATTTCGACGGCGTTGCTCTGCTGCTTTAATATTTCTCGTATAATCATCATATCCGTCAAATACGACAGTAACTCTGGAACCAAAATGTCGACGTACATATTGAACGTATTTATCTAAGATAACGTTAAATGTTTCCTCGCTATCCCACACCACTCGATGTAATAAGAATCCTCCGTCAATTATGTACGTTGAATTAGTGTTATTAATATCAACATTTATAGTCTGAAAACAATCGTAAATAGCCGACTTCTGGGTCTTGCGCATTCCAATGTCATCAAATAATGTTAACGGATAAGGAGCTAATTCATACTCGAAATATTTCTCAATTTCATCTTGAAAAGCCGCAGTAACACTCATACGTTGGAATAATAACACTGGGTCAACAGGTACTTTTTCTTCGTGAACTTTTACGGTGCTACTCATAGCTAAAAGAGGAACAACTTTGTCAGCGCGTTTAAGTTTAATATCTTTAAATGTCAGTCCAGTTATTTTAGCAATAGAGATAAGCCCAAGTTCACGTGCTTTATAGCAATTAATTGTATTATCACCAACGACACCACTTGCAATCGAGATGACTTTGTTAACCTCTGGGAAAGGATCATGAATCGAGAACCACTCAAGAAGCATTCGTATGTCTTTAGCGTCTTTTTTTACACGTGAATCACTGGCATCAACATGCTGTTCAGTCGTATCCATCCTAACATTAGCAAGATCTTCTAATTTCTCACAAACTGTGTTCATTGCATGCATGCTGTAAACCCATTTACTGATTACACTTTGTTTTGTACTTCTTCCTCGAGCAATACCTCCATCTGTCTTCATGGCTTTCATCATAGACTGTTCGATAACCATGTCTGTAGAAGTTCCACAACTCAATTTATCTGAGCGTCTCACGGTGAAAAATCCTTCGGTAAATTTTTCGTAAACTTCAGGATCCATCGAGTCCTGTAATTGCATCATGTCTTGTAAATACAAGTGTGCAGATTTAGCATATGGAAAATGTCCTGACGAGTGGAAATAAGGTAACATTTCTTTTACACAACTTAAATGAGCTTTCCAGTCCCCCATACGCTCAGCTCTCAAAAATTCTTTTGCAAGTGAAACCATATTAAAATATTGTATCCAAAGTTGCGCTGTTGGTCCTCGTTCCTCAAAATCTTTCAATTTCATATTAAATTTATGAAGTAAAGCACCTGATACTTCATTATCATTTTCAATATCTGAATATGAAAGAGTGCTATCTAATATATGGTCCATATTTATGATTAAATCTGCTCCCATGATATCATTAATATCTATTGTTTTTAATATTGTAATTGCTAAAGCCAGCTGGAGTAGTGTATGTGCTCGAACAGCTCTTGCGTAAGCATGACCATTGAGCATTTTTTCTAATGACTTTGGTGCATAGATTTCTGAGAGTACTTCTTTTATCCCGCTACCTTGCATAATATAACCAATTGCTCCGAGATAAGACATGAGTAGATGAAATCCTCCAAGTCTGACAATAATCTTCGATACTTCAGAGCCGTCAGGTGCGGCTGATACAATTTCTCGAGCTTTCGCATACAAGGGTTGGTCGAAAGTCACGATGCATACAGTGTGGCCGTAACGTTTCGCGTTCTCTAATGCACAAAGTAAAGTCGTATAGACAGTATTATAGTTACTAGCTGGTTGATGGATGAATGGTAAAAATGTAATCTCAGATTTTGAATAATTTGTATGGTAATTTGTTAAGCGCTCAATAAAACCGTTCCAACCAGGTAATGATGTATTTTTCCACTTTCCATAAAACCATACTACATCAGAATTTTTATGAAAAGATACTGTTTCAGTTCCATATCCAAAATCTTGGACATATATTTTACTGTAACCAACTACATCACTATTCTGATAGATCTGTATTGGCACATGAGCTTTTGCTTTGAAGTGTTTTGCTGAAAGAACTTCTTTTATTCGTTGCATAGGTTCTTCTAGTAAAACAGAGTGCTTTGGAGTTACAATTTGAATTATACCCATTATGTGGAGTGAATTGTTACCATCTAGCGTATTAACATTTATATCAGCATTATCTGCAACGTATTGAATAAGTGTGCCACTTTCAGGTGGTAGGACATGAGGAAGAGGATGAAAAACTGCTGCTGACTCGTACATCAATGTATCATTATAAGAAGCACACAAACCAAAAGACGACAAAATTTGTATAAGACGCTTAGACCCGAACCTCCGATGAAAAAAAACTGAAAGACCTAACTGTAATTTGGACTTGAACGATCTTGGTCGAATAGCAGTCATGATACTATGACAAATATTGGTGCATACTAGTTTTAAATGATCGAAATTTGATCGTTTATTTTTTAAGATCATTTGCTCCAAAAAAAATGTCAGTGACTGTGGGATGTCATTATTTAAATCTTCAAACATTCGACCTGGTGGAGGGTAGTAGGAATTATCAAATACCGAGGATTGAATATCTTCTCGAATAATAGATGCTGCTGCTTCTAGAGTTTTTAATCGTTCTTCTTGTTTATTAATTTTTTTATTTTCGGACCAAGATTGATTTAAAATTTCATGGTGACTGTTTATCAAACATACAAATGTTAACGCTCCCGGTTTTTCAGTGATAATAATTTTATCGCCATATTTCAGTTTAAGTCGCAGCTTAATAGTCCTGTTATCTAAAGTTAAAATTTTGCTAACATCTTTTAACTCAGCCAAAGTAAACTGACAGTCATTGCTACTCTCAATGTATGTAAATATTTCCTGCATTGCCAGATCTGTTGCTTCATCTTTAGGACGACCAACTTTACCGCCAGTAGTCGGTTTCAAAAAAGAAGTATAACATTCTTGGTGATACTTTGCTTCAGCAGCAACTAAATCATAGTCAAAGTCGATTCGAGCAACAACAGCTTTCGATATAGCATCGGAACGAGTTCGTGCTACTTCCAAAATTGAATGTTTGAATTGGAGTGTACTTACTTGACAAATTTTACTGCGACGATCTAAGGATTTTTTTCTCTGCAACTCTTCATTCAATTTATTGCCACAAAATAAACATAGTTTTTTAAAACAAAAAGCTGAATCACTTGAACGGGATCTAGTACGAGGAGGACTACTTACTGTAGATCCTGTGGATGTGTTAGCTTCTTGTTCTTCGCGTTTTCTTTTGATGGCAGCAGCAATAGAACACTTCCGCGTATAAATTTTACGACAGTTGCTATGTATTGTCACAGATTTTTGTTTTTTAAGAAATTCCGAGTATCCATCATCTCTTTCAGCACTTGCATTAATCAGTGTCTTCATACCACGATCAACAGTTACAGTTTCACTTTCAGTTAAAAGATGAGTACAAATAAAACAATATTCTGACATTTTTCTTATAAAAATCTAAAACGCACAAAATAGGTTAAAAGATAGGTTAAGATAAGCACATGTTTTCCCTACGCAGTGGCGCTCAAGACTAACGGTATGTATTTCATATATTGGGCATGCCAACATAAAGCAGGTATACGACCCTAGCCACGCGGACAATAGAATAAAAGACAGATGTTATCCCAAGGTTATACTGACGTACAAATTTAGGAACGGGGTTTCATTATACCTGAGATTCTCGTAGTTTAACTTATATTTTACATAAGCAAGTTACAATAAATAATAGCGAACTTATTTTAGTTCTATTACACCTTTAGTGACTTTCATATGTGGCGTACGTGTGCAAAATAGAGGGATTACGACTGATCCAACTTTTCGGAACGTTATATCTCCAAAATGGTGGCTTTTAGGAAAAAAATTATTAATATATTTTTTGTAGAGAATTTCGTGATCTACAATTTTGTACTGGGGTAATTTTGCGAAAAAACTCACCGTTTCGCTAAAAATCGCAAAAAACTCATTTTTTTGACCTTTGACCCCGTGCCAAATTTTTAGCACACCTCGGAACGATGAGGACTTTTGAGATTTTCTTTATAATGATGTTTTGAACAACTATGCCAATATTCAGCTTTATGGGAATTTATGTAACCTTCCTCCTGATTTTAGGCTTAAATAGACCGGACTACAAGTCTTGAGGACACGTTGCGAGGGTCGTCATGGGAAAAGATTTCTTTTCTAATAATATTTGAACTTTTAAAGGGGTCCATCATAGCTAAACGAATCATAGTCCTGTCTTCTCGAACAGTGGTCTTCCTTTGCCGCGATTTTCTAGGTACGTTATCAAATGTTCAAAACTGTTTATAATGTGCAATGGCATTAAATACCATCTTTACAGAACACTCTAAGTGAACGGCTATTTTTCTGTAAGACCATTTTCGTTTGAAATGAAAATTCACTATAATTTTTCTTGTAGCTGAATCACAGCTCTTATTTTTACCCATTTTTTAAAAATCAACGTCAAGATGTAACCTAAGGAAATGTATAATAAAAGGCGGGAAACTGCCTTAAGTGATGGGTATAATAAAGATGAATTCTAATTTCAAAAACCAAATATAGAAGAAAAGTCAAACTTTGTTTCTAATTATTTGTCCAATTGCCAGTACAAAAGTAACTAAACTTTTTTTTTAAACGTACATTTGTTATTTTTTTTTATTACTTGACTAAATTTTAATAATAATTTTTAAATCAGAGTTATTTAATCTAATATATATAATTTAATCTAATATATATAATAGTTATATAATCTAAAGTAATTTAATCAATTAACAAAATCAAAATTATTTGCAATAGCAACATAAACAGCAATTTACACCCGTAAGTGACCCCGTGTTTCTTCAGTTATATTGTATAGTTATAGTTATATATAACTGGAAACCACTCTCGTCTCCATTAAACACACGTTTTGGATCGTCCAATACCTCCAGCAGATCCTTTTTAGTGAAATATTGATGAATCTCAGCAAATCATTTGCGAATATCTGTTTTAGAAACACATGCACTTAAAATGTTACGCCTTCGCTTGTCCTTTTGCCAATACCGGGATGTCGTTTTAAGAATCCTCTTACCCGCCCTTCTCCTGGAAATTATTCTTAAATGGATTTGGTCTTGGATGATCCAAAAACCTTAGAATTGCTTACTATGGATATTTTCATTCAATTCTAATTCAGTGCGTCGACTTATGGGGCACTGCAGCTAATTGTGAGAGACCATTTAAATTACAAAAACGAGCTCTCAGAATAATATCCGGCAAGCCTTATGATTTTCCGGCTCAGGCGTTGTTTAAGGAAAACAAAATCCTCACTCTACCATACATATGTTACAGCCAAAACTCATAGCCGGTCAAAACCACTTTTGACTGCAAAAATCAGTCAATAATGGTTTTGACCGATGTCTTTAGTCAAAAACAGTTTTGACTGACTTTGGCAGTCAAAAGTGATTTTAACCAAGGACATTGGTCAAAACCACTTATGACTGGAAAAATATTGGGTAATAGTTATTTTGACTAAGATGTATCAGTCAAAAGTGGTTTTAACCAAGAATGTAGGTCAAAACTACTTGTAACTGATAATAGTAAATAAAAAAACTATAGATAATATAATCGAAATCCTTTATTATTAAAAAAATGTAATGAACATTTTAAGTAATTATTAAGAATATTATCTTCAAATAAAACAAATTGGACAACGTTTTATTTGTCTACTACAATATGATTGGAGACTTAAATAACAAAAATAAAAAACTTAAACTTATAACTGTTGTATTTGGATCCTATTTGTTTGCACATCCAGAGCTGTTATGAAACTTTGAATTGCACAGAAATCCTTTTTTCTTGCACAGACATCTGCTACTCTTACAACCCTTAGAACACACACATCGTGTAAAACCTTGCCCAGTTCCAGTAGAGCAAATCTAGATCAGTACACCACCCGCGGGCAAGGCCATGGCAGAAACACCCGAGGCGCGCACCTACTACTTGTCCCGAGTCGCAGACTCGCTAAAGCGCGAAAGTCACTCGGTGTCCTTGGTGTTAATATTTACAATACCCTTCCGAGTGACATCATTAACTCATCAAATGACAAAATCTTTACTCGAAAACTTAAAAATATGTTAATTAACCTTGCTTGCTATAGCATAGCTGAATTTATGTCGTAAATACTTTCATAATAAAAGCACACAATGTTTTAATATATTTTAGAGGTAAAATTGTAATGATTTTCGTATGCTTGGACATTTGTTACTGTAACAAATAAAATGTAAATAAACTTAAAATAAATTTAATTAAAGATTGAATTAAAATATGTATAATAATGTAAAAGACAAAATGTTGTGTTATATATATAATAAATATTAATTTATAAATACGTAAAATAATGTAAAAAATATGAATAAGTTGTATGACCTGTAAAATTCTTGTAATTTTATCAATAAAATATCTCAATCTCAATCTCAATCAATCTCAATCATCAAAAATGTTTGTACATTGGACTGAAGATCTTCTTTCTTAAGAGGAAATCCTTTTTTGGATAGCTCTATAATCCAAGTTTCGATGCCAGTTTTTTCTTGGTTGCTCAGGTAAGGTGATGGCCCGAAGGTAGACGACGAAGGTAGTTCAGGATGTTTTATTTTAAAATGAAGAGTTGATTGCGGAATTCCGTACTTCCGCGCAATTTCACGAATTTTGCCGCCATTTCGAACTTCATGCAAACCTTTATGTAAGCTCTCAGAAACAATAGACAGTCATTAGACAGAAGCGTCCAATGACTGAATAAAAACTTAAATGATAGTCATTGGACGGTGTCCAAGAACAACATCAAATTTATTTATTTATTATTGATTGATTAGAATTTGACACAGCGACCACAACATAAATTTATTTTAACTGCCAACTACGCCATCTATTGGTAATTTTAAATACCAAGATGGAATTCGGGTATTACACATAAACCTACTGTAATAGAAAAACGTGTGAAATTAAAATAAAACAATTATTGTTTAGTAACCTAGTGGTTTTATTTTGATTGATAAAACATTATTTATACATAATAAATTAAAAAAATTAAGTTCGAGCCCAAATCTGTATAAGTGTGTTTGGTCATTTAGCACTCATCTATCAAACCTTGAACAACGGTCATATTTTGGCCTATGGTTTTTGAAACAATTGGGTATTTTATAATACCTTATATATTTTTAATCGGGTTGATACGGTGGGAGTCTTAAGATTTCGAAACCTTTTCTTCTTATAAAATCATATATTAAATAAATAAACCTATTATTTCACTGCCAATTTTAAAATAACATGATTCACATTCTTATTTATTTACATAAAATATTATTAATTAAACAACAGATAAAAGCGCAATCAACATGCATTGTATTAAGTTATTATATAAAAATTGTGATTAATTATAGATTATTATTATTTTATTACCAATAAATTAATATTATATTAAAGTTTTAAAATTAGCGCGAACCCCTCTAATTGAGGGTGAAGGCCTCCTCCAGAAGAAAGATGAACAGTTTTGTCTGTCTGTGGCTTTTTTCCTCTATTGTTTACCAGCTGTCCCTTCGATGACATCTGCCCATCTACTCCTAGGTCTTCTCTTCTCTAGTTCCCGAGGGACCTGGCCATGACGTTAGCCGAGTAGTCCATCTATTGTCGTTCATTCTTGCTACATGTCCCGCCCATCACCATTTTTATAGTATCATGGAATAGTTTAGTGCGTCTATTTATTCATGTTTTCTCTCTTATAGTAACGTTGCGATTTTTTCAAATTTTTACGGATTTTCAACATGCTTCTTTCCATGCTCCGTTGGCATGAATGTATTTTATTACATTTCGCGTGAATTTCCAAGTTTGGCATGCATATGTGAGTGATGGCAAGAGACGGAGCAAGAGATCAAATCATATAGTTCAACTTTTTTTAAACTATCAAATAAAATTCCAATAACTTTCTCTGTCAGCCACTTATGCCATTCCCCTTTGCTGGAATTAGAGGTCGGTATTTTGCTACTTCGAATATTGTGTTAAGAAGCGTTATCCATAACAATAACCGATTTTTCAGGTAAGTTTGGTAATATTATTTTGATAAAGCCATTTTGCATATTTATCATAATAAATATTGATTGACTGACTGTATATGTGTGGCGGGGGCAGGGAGCTCTTGTGTTTGGGAGAAGTGGGTTTGAGGATGAAGGCCCAGGGAATTGAACTCCTCATGGAGATAGAACTTCTTCTTCAAGCCATTCCACATCCATTGTAGGTTCAGTAGATATAATATGAGGATAAGAAGCTGAGGAATGTAGCGTAGGTAACGCTGTATAGTGGGGCTGGCTGGTACAGTCTCTGAGGTAACTGGAGGCTGAGGAGTCCCTTGTGCTGCAGGTATCTGTAATATATTTGAAAGTTTATTTGATCCATACTTAATATTTTAATAATTAAACATTAAAGCAAAGCTTAGCACTTAATATAAGATTAGTTAATATCTGGTTGGGGAAAAAGTTTCTTCGCACGTTTTAAGAAAATTCAAATCATTTTTTAATATAGTTTATTTACATTTAACTAAAGTATGTAGGTACCATTTTGTTCGATAACTTTTTGCCATTTTGTAGGTAGGGACATAATCTTAAAACTTAAAATAATGCATAATTTGTTAGTAAGTAGGTAATTAGAAACTTACGCGACGCCACTGGTCAGGCGTTTTTGGGAAATCTTCCTCTACTGCATTTAGTTTATTGGCTAGTGAAACCGAAGCTTGCCGGGTAGCCTGATGGGCTACTAGCCGTCCGTCCGTCTGTTAAGCGACAAATCAAATCAAATCAAATCAAAATATTCTTTATTCAAATAGACTTTTACAAGCTCTTTTGAATCGTCATTTTTACATTAATAAAATTAAATGTCAGTCTGTAAGTCTGTGAGTAAGCTACCACCGGCTCGGAAAGCTGTTCTGCTGAGAAGAACCGGCGAGAAACTCAACAGTTGCTCTTTTCAAATATTTGGTAACAATATTGTATTACAATTTATCTATTTATCCTACGTGAGACACAACCAGTCACTCCCACACATTTACATCTACTAGGTATTCCGTGATGGTGTAATAAGCCTTATTCAGTAGCGTATTTTTAATTTTAGATTTAAATTGCTTCAAAGGCAAGCTCAGTATTGACTGTGGAATTTTATTATACATGCGTACACCTTGCCCCATAAATGACCTATTTACTTTTTGTAGGCGAAAACTGGGTGTTACAAGTTTATTCTTATTTCTTGTATTTATACCGTGTTTGTCGCAGTGCCTTGAGTAGCTATTAACGTTTTGACGAACAAACATGATGTTACAATATATATATTGCGCAGCAACCGTAAGTATACCTATTTCTTTAAAAAGTTCGCGGAGAGTATCCCGAGCGCTCATGTTATAAATAGCCCGAATGGCCCTTTTTTGAATTATAAATATTTATTTAATATCCGCTGCATTACCCCACAACAAAATACCGTACGATAAAATGCTATGGAAATAGCTAAAGTAAACAAGTCTGGCAGTATCAACGTCCGTTAGCTGCCTGACTTTTCTAACAGCGAAAACAGCTGAGCTCAGTTTACTCGCAAGAGACGAGAGATGGGGACCCCATTGCAGACCCGAATCTAAAGTCAATCCCAAGAAGACCGTGGAATCTACCGTATTTAACATGTCGTTATTAAGATACAAATTGAAATTCTGCCTTTTTACATTAGGTAATAAAAACTGCATATATTTTGTCTTCTTGGCATTTAAAGCCAGATTATTGATGTTAAACCAGTGAAGTATATGCGATAATGCACTATTTACTTCGTCGTAATTATTTAACTTTCTATCAACTTTAAAAATTAAGGAGGTATCATCCGCAAAGAGTACAGTATCACACAATTTATCGGCATAAAACGGAAGATCATTAATATAAACTAAAAACAAAAACGGACCCAGGATAGATCCCTGCGGAACACCCATTCTAAGACGAGAACCAGAAGAATTGACGTTATTTACCGCGACCTTCTGAACCCTATCAGTAAGATAAGAAGCAAGTAGATCGAGAGCAATACCACGAACACCGTAATGTGCAAATTTAAGTAAAAGAGTTTCATGTTCCACACAATCAAAAGCTTTAGATAAATCACAGAAAACTCCAATTGCGTTCTGTGATTTTTCCCAAGCGTCATAAATATGTCTAAGAAGCGCAATCCCCGCATCAGCTGTAGACTTGCCTTTAGTGAAACCATACTGTTTACTATGTAAAATATTATTTGTGTTAAAATGAATTATAAGTTGACTTAAAATAAGTTTTTCAAAGATTTTACTCATACATGGCAATATAGAAATAGGTCTATAGTTGCCAGGATCATTTTTTTCCCCATTTTTGAAAAGAGGTATTATTTTACTAATTTTAATTAGATCAGGGAATATTCCGGTATCTATGCATTTATTGAAAATAAGAGACAATTGTGGTGCAATGTTTGTTATTATTGTATTAAGTAATTTAACAGACATGCCCCATATATCACCAGTTTTTTTAAGATTGATAGTTTTAAATATTTTAATTATTTCATCCGCATCTACATAAGAAAATTTAAATTGGTGATCACAGTGAGGAGTATGACTTTTCAAAGAAATTAATGCATCTGTAGGAGAAGATTTTAAAGAAGATGTGACCTTTTCAGGGATTTTCGTAAAATAACTTTCAAATGAACTTGCAACATCTTCATTGGAACTCACTGTAGCATTATTAATTAACAGTTGGACAGGTTCACTAGCGGGCTTTGATCTTCCAGTCGTACGAGTAATCACGTCCCAAGTGGCTTTAATTTTATTATCAGAATTTAAAATTTTATTTCTTATGTATATAGACTTAGCCTGCTGACAAACATTTTTAAAAATTTTAGAGTAAGCTCTTACCCGACTATGGAAACTTGGGTCATGATTCCACTGCTTCATACTATATAATTCATACAATTTATCTCTACTTCGGTATATACCGACTGTCGCCCAGTCGCTAAATTTCATTTTAGGGTTCTTAATTACAGTGCGCTCTTTAAATACGTCATTGAATGACTCTAAAAGTATATAAAATATTTTATTATAATAAGAATTAGGACTATCAACTGCCATGTCCATTTGTAGTAATTGCTGCGTAACTTTATCTTTAAAAAATTAATTTTATAATGATTCATCGGTCTATATTTTATTTTTTGTTGAGTATTAATAGCATTGCTTGATATTGAAATTTTTTGACCCAAGTGGTCTGAGCTTAAATTTCCTATTATTAATTTATCGAGAACTTCTCCATGATAGAACACATTATCAATACACGTGGAGGAAGAATTTGTTACTCGAGTTGGTTCGCAGAAAACGTTACTTAAGTCGTACGATCTGAATAGACTTAAAAGGCGATTACTGTGCTGCGTTACTTGTAGTATATCGACATTAAAATCCCCGCATACAATTATGGATTTACTATTAGTACATACATTTCTAAGAATATCGTCCATCTTATTTTCGAATATATCAAAGTCACCCGAAGGGGGCCGGTACACGCATAATATAATATACTGTTGAGTCTCAACGCAGGACAGTTCTATAGAACGCTCGACAGAGAGTGCCACTATGTCCTGTCGGCCCTTGCAAACTATATCATTTCTAACTAATACAAGAGAGCCACCGCGAGTAGCGTTCACTCTAACAAACGAACTTGACAATGTAAAATTTTCAATATTTAAAATATTACAATCTTTTTTGAGCCATGGTTCAGTTAGGCATATTACATGAATATTATCTTTCACTAGGTAAAGTTCTAGTTCTAGTTCTTTGCCACCTAAGCCCTGTATATTTTGATGAACAATATTTAATCTATTAGACTTAGGCATTGTCTTGATATTTAGTTTAAACTAGAACTAGCAATTTCTACACAAACATTATTTTTATGTAGTAAATTATTATTAATAATAACAATGTTCTGAGTTGTACAATGTACAACTGGGTTTTGTATATTATAAGCTACTAAAGTAGCAAGTTTTTTCCTATAATACAAAGGCAGATACAAAGTATCCCTTGTCACCTTAAGACTAGAATAATTAATAAATTTATTAATGTCAAAATAAAAGAATGCGTCACTATGACGGTGAGTTGTATTATAAAAAGCCATATTAAGGCTATATATGTACTTATTTTGTTCATCAGTAAGGGAAGAGGAATAAGGAAACGAGCAAATAATTAATTTGCACTTAGTCCTATTGTGTAAATTAAGTAAATTTTCTATACTATTTATAACATCCTGTTTCCTTACAGATGAACTATCCCCTTGGAGAAGTACTATAGTACTATCTACACACAATTCCATTGAGGATATTTTTCTAATATTATACTGGAAACTGGCACCAGGTGAACATATATTTTGTACATTATTAATGTGTTTTCCAAGCAAAGCGCCAAAGCCTTGGCCTATTTTATCAGACACAACAATTACATTACCATGGACCGCGGTACTGGAGGAAATATCTATGCTATAATTACTGTTACATTTTACACTATTCATTTGCTTTTGCTCATTGTGTATAACCGAGACATCTTTACCTACAGAATTACTTTGAATATTTTTATCTTCTGATTTTGGTGTGTTACAGTCACACATATGTTTATTAGTAAATGATTCAAATCTTTCATAATTATAATTACAAAGCTCAACTAAATTAGTTGCAGCAAGAATGTGCTCCTGTATCTGTTTTTGTGAGCACTCATACTTTGTGGTAATTGAATTTAATTCACAAGTTAAATTGTCAATTTCTACCTGTAGTTGTAGTGTGTCTCGCTCATACAAAGACCTACTTTCACTGAATTTTATTCTGTACTGTTTTATTTTATTTATTAACTTTAAGCGTTCACTCCTCAATTCACAAATATGTTTAGAAGAATATTTATTATTAATTAATTTCTTTGATTTTTTAATAAATTTATTCAATCTAATATACTTTTTTAATTTATTATGGGTTGAGAAGTGAATAGAGTCTTTATTACAAGAGTCATCATCTTTGGTTAAGTCTATTATGATTTGTGGTTTACATTCCACCAGCTCTGTATATAAAGATTGAGTTTTCATCGACTGATGTGACAATTTAAACTCCTCGAGCTGGAGTATAATACTTTTAGATTCCTCTAAACTTATTTCAAGTTGGGTGATTCGACTTAAAGCTTTCTCATGTTCATCACTGCACTGGCTGAATGTGTTCACAATTTCACTCAAACGGTCTCGCTGTGATACAACTTCTAAATAATTGTCATGTAACTGAGCAAGTTCATTTTTTAAATCTGAATTTTTTTTAATTATTTGCTGAATTTCCTCCTCACTGTCCTCACGTTCTTGCAGAAGCTGTTTGAAAAGGTCCTGAGAAGATTTTAATTCTTTTAAAGTAGTGTTCAATTTGAATTCCAGATCTTTGACCGCAGCCTTGCGGGTGATTATTGATTTTTCCATTGCTAATTTTCTGAAATTAAGTATGGGAAGTGAGATACTGAGGATATAAGAAAGACAAGAGAATTATGGATGAATGTTGAAAAGTGCAAATATACATATAAATAATATTAATAGTTAGGGAAGTAAGACAACAAAGGGAAAGTTCTAAGAGAATTAAGCAATGATTCTTTATGTATAACATTAATTTACAAACCATAAGCTTACAATTTAAACAGAAAGGCACAAGACTGTTTTATCAATGCTTGTAATTATGTATGTATTATGTGCTTTAGCAGTATTCTAAGGAAGTTAAAAGTTAAACTAATATTTAAACTTATAAGCTACTAATTCCTAATTATTAAAAGATACTTAATACTATTAGATGTTATATATAATATATATAGTAAATTGTGTGACCTAAGACTATGTCGTGTTTCGACTCTACAAACTCTAGGAATATGTCCATTTGTCTCGGGAATATTTCCTCGCAAGCATTTAAAAAATAATAAAATTGAATTAAGTATTTTTTTTACCTTGTTTACTCAAAAAACAATCAAACTCAAGCACATAATTAAAATACAAGAAAAATCAAAACTAAATAAAAAATTAAATATTGTATTTTATAGTTAGTATACAAATTGTATTTATTATTTATTTTATTATTTACTAAAACCGCACAGCGAATAAACAGATCACTATATTAAGCTATACTTGAGAGAAAAAACTAATTTTCTTAAACTAACACGTATACACATATAATTATTAAGTAAAATTGTAAATGTCTGCTTGGGAAAGTTTTAAATAAAAAATTAAATTGGAACCGGGGTTCGCTAAACACTTAACTGTCAAGTTTTTGAGTCGCACAAAATCAGTATAGGTCTTTTGAATCTCCGAAGCCAGGAATATGTAACAACCTTTCGCAAATAGTTAAAGAAGATTTCTGTTTCTGTCCAACCACGTTTACTTGCAGCACAGGCAATTTGAAAATGGTATAATGGCTTTTTCCTCTGTAAGCCATTGTTGGTACCTTTATATAATTAAAGGATCTATTTTTCTACCTGCTGCATTAACAATTGTTAAAATTGTAATGTCATCTTTACCTGTACCTGCTGTAGTCCGGGTGCATGTCAGAGCAACACGACCAACGACTTTTGTTTTTGTTGGATCGAGTGCTATTGCTATTCGGTATGGATCGTCTAAATTGTTGTAGAAAAAAATAAAATATACACAGCCAACCGAGCAATTCCATTAGTGGTGAGTCTACAATAAAAATATACTCAAGATATGTGTATGAAATCTATGATGTACTTCCATATTTTATAACAGTCTATACCAGGTGTGGTCAACTTGATTAGAACTAAGATCTACTATTTATTGACGAACCCCTATGAGATCTACCAGTAACATACTTTTTTAAATGGTAAATAAAACAGTATAGTTCAGTATATAATTATTTTTATTGTGATATAAAGAAAAATAAAAAAATATATAATTATTCTTAGTAGTACTTATTCATATTAGTGTGAGCATTGCGTCTGAACATCTTCTGCTAAATTAGCGAAGTCACGTTTATAATTAAAAATTGCCAACTAAAAGAATCCAATGTATCTGTCAAGCGAGAACGGTGTTTACTTTTTATTTGTTTCAAATAAGAAAATGCTGATTCACACAAATATGTTGAACCAAAACACGAATGCAGTTGCTCAATAATTTTTTTCTAATTTGGTTATTTCTCATTGGAAACTAAAATCCATAAATCTAGAACAGACTTTGCTTTAAGAAATATATCGCAGAGCCGAGTAATAATTTCATTTTGTACAATCATGTGGTCCATTTGAAATATACCTGCAAAAGTTTAGCCACTTCATAGATGTATGATTGTTTGATTATTGCAATATTTTTCAGTATTGCTAATGCAACAATATATAATTTAGTATTTTCTAATTTGGTCGTGAATCCCCTCGCAATAAACAATGAAACCTTTGCTTCCATACACAGAAGCATCGCTCTGCTATGTGTGTACACGGTTGTACATTTCTTTTTTTTGTGTACTAGGATGCAGAATAGTGTGAATAAATAAGGAGTATAAGCATATCCAGAATCTCGTAATAGTCTGTCTTTAAATTCTGATTGCTCAAATCGTTGTTTCAAACGACATTCATTGAATATTCTTGAATTATGTGTGCTGCCTTGCCAATGTGCCACTATGTCCATGATTTCTAGATTTGCATTTGTCACAACTTGAAAAAATGTTCACAGCTTCATGAATATGAAGGCACAGATTTAAGTGATTTTATTCGATCTGACAAAGATAACTTGCATGTTCTATAGAGAACTAGATGGATGCCTAGTACAATATGAGACTTACTTGTACATTTATTAAACTGTATCCTTTCCTATTTATGTAGTATTGTCCAACATTTTCATTAACTTTCGGTATTCGAATATGGGTGCAATCAATAGTTCCTACCACTTGTCTAAATCCATACAAGGAATAAAAACGTGCAATCACATTATTCTGCTCCGTATCAGTTCGTGGCATTTTAATCCAATGAGCTCTTTGTGCTACTAGTGCTAAAGCAAGTTGTTTGCATATAAGTGATATTGTCGACTGACTCGTTCCACTTAGATCTCCTGCATCATCTTGAATCTTTAGAAATAAATATATTGGATTAGATTGTTTAGGTACTCTCCACGGGCCCATGTTCTTATCGCAGTTAAAACTTTAATTTTT
The DNA here is from genome assembly GCA_905231865.2 of Boloria selene. NCBI lineage: Eukaryota > Metazoa > Arthropoda > Insecta > Lepidoptera > Nymphalidae > Boloria > Boloria selene. The sequence continues at coordinate 6,406,196 of HG993158.1, read as the reverse complement.
TTAATGTGGTAGGTATAAAACCACCTCTTGCATCATCAGCTAAATAATTTTTCACCACGTCAATAATGAAAACAGCAGTAGATCGAGAAAATCGCCTCGCCTTCTGTCGCCTGTGCACCAAAGATCTGCCCTTTTCTTCCGAATACTCTCCCTCAATCTTTTCATAATCTCCAAGTAGGACCAACCAGAAGTTGACAGTTTGACCCAGGGGAACGAACTCCGCGTGCACAACACCACTGCAATCGAAGAAACATTGCTTCCGCAACGTCAACTCGAGTAAGGTGGCCTTCTTACGTAGGCCACAGGCGTTCTAATATAGAATTCTAAGGCATTTTGAAGAAGTATGGCCATCCTGTTTAAGACCACCATTGTGGGGTCTCCTCCCGTCTGCGGAGTGACTAGGACAATCTCTATTGCGACTTGAAAAGTAGGATTTATTGGCACTGTCATAGGAAGCGCGCGCTTTGTTGCGGGATCGTCGGTGTAGGTACACGTACGTGCGGGATCGACGCGACTCTCTTGTTCCGCAGGTCCCTCTTATACTGCGGACAAAAAGAGTGGTTAGCCGGATGCAGTCCGTCACAATTGGCCGAGGTGGCGGGTTCTTCTAGAATGCCTGGAATCAAACTCGAACTCAAAAGAACTTCTTGAAGATTCTTCTCTTTATTATAATTTGGCCTATATTAAAAGCAATTATTGCTTTTTTTCTCACAAGACACAAGCACTAGAAAATTCTTCAACATCGCTAAATGAAAACCTGAAGATTATTGAAGAAATAGGAAAAAATGTTTCTGAAGCGGAAGGCCCTATGGCTGAAATAGCTAAACAAAAACTAAAGTATATTTTAGACAAAAATCAAGGATTTGATAGTCTAAAAACAATTAATAAACTTCTGTGCGAAAGTTTTGAGGGTACTGCAGACGTGCCACTGTTACTTAAGTAATTTTTCACAATAAATAATGTTTAATATGAAAGATATTCTTATTTTATACTCCATATTTTTTCCATATTTTACATTTTTTTTTGAATTTTATTTGGAATTTTTTAATACATATTTATCCGACAGTCAAGAGCACTAGACGTATTATTAGTACTTTTCCGTCTGTAGTTAGCGATTGGCTTGGGAAATCTTCGATGTATTTTTCCAATTTGAAACGTAAAGGCTGTTTATCCTTGGGCATTTTGAAATTAAACAAAAAGGTACTTAGACAGTAGTAGTAGGTAACTTGAGTACGTAAAAATAAAAAGATGCGCAAACAACACGGCATGAACGTTGCTCGTCGTTAGTGATCGCCGGCTTACTGCCAGGTGTCAGTGTTGCGCCTGTCCGCCCGCGCGCCGCGCGCGCCTGCTAACCGCTACTCACTTGTACCGCGGCGCGGGGGCAGATAATGTGAAATAAATGAAGTTAAAGAATTAAAAATCAAATTACGTCGAATAATACGCGAGAGAAATTCAACACGCGCGGCCTTGTGGTTGCGAGAATGCAAACACGTAAAATTATATCAATTTTTGTAAATTAACTGATGTTCTATGATATAAAAATCGACAATATGGATGATTGTAACATTTTTTTGTAAAATATGGACTTAACCATAAAGTATGGAAAAATATGGAAAATAAAAATTAGTTTTTCACAATCTATATAATATGATAATCGATATAGAGAACACATTCGAAATCGAAAATCATGTAAATTAAAAATATGTATTTACATATTAATCCGGGCCCTAGTAATCAGTATCTCTATCTGACGTATTCTGGGCTAAAGCCCAGCTCTGTCAGAGCAACCTGGATTTCTGCAGGGTCAGTGGTGGAAGGCAGCCCCCTAATGGCCACCTTGCGGCCTCTTTCGGCCGGCAGCGAGTAGGAAAACCAAGAGATTTTCTCAGTTTTCTCAGCTTCGCATAAGTGTGATTGTATAATCTTGTATTCTTCGTCGGATTCTGGCGTAAAACGCACAACCTTGCCGAAGAGGCGGGCGTTGGGTGCTCTTCCAAGTTTGTTCCTTAGTCCAGAAGTGGCTGGCCCATTTAGGCAAAGACTCTACTAGATTCTACCAAGGGAGGGTAACGCGGGGCACGAGCGGTTGGTGGCTGGGAGGGTGTCGTTGGTACGATGGTTGCAATTAAGTTCGAAGACCGTTGCCAGCCTCTGTGTACTCTATAGGTTATATTTTGGAGAGGAAATTTATTACAGGAATTACATGATTTAATTCCCCCCAGCCCCTTTCCATCATCGGATCACGCGACGAACGGCTGGTCTCACTTCTTATGATGTGGACATTCCACCCGTCTGAACGAAGCGTTTCGCTTCGTCATTTATTACACGTGCGGCTAAGGATTGAAACAACCTGCCTGCGTTCATGTTTCCGTCCGATTACAATATGGGTGTCTTCAGAGCAAGAGTGAATAGGTGGCTACTGAATTAGTGCGACTTACCATCTCCGTACGGTGTAATCAAGCACTAATTCAGAACAATATAAAAAAAATTGTGGCTGAGGGTGCCTGTGCCTGTTCTCAGGGCGTCTGAATAGGTAAAAGTGAGGCGGCTAAGGTCGGCGTAGTAGTGGCGCGGCGCGGCTGCTGTACTGATACCGTCGTTACAGAGAAAGGTAGGTCCGCACGATTACCTTTCGGTGACTGGAGATGTTCACATGATGTTTTTATTTTTTTTATTTTTATTTAAGAGTTTAAAAAAAAGTCACGTTTCCAAAATATTTATTATTTTTGATTTACAAAAAAATGCCTACAAAAATATGAAAAAAAAAGTGAATTGCCTTAGCTTTTTTTATTACAGACCAGTAATAATCACTTAACATGGCTTGGTCCCAGTACCCTTGATAATTTTGTTCAAAAAATTTCAAATCCTGATGGAAACACTCCATGTTCTTCTCTGAGGTTTTCAGAGAAAAAAATCAAGGTCCGAATGAAGGAAACGAATTTTCAGAGACATGCTGACACCCATTCGTTGAAAATGAAGTAATAAATCAGCAATTATTAACTGTCTGTAATTTTCATTTTTTTTGTTGCCCAAAAACTCTTATAACAAGTCGTAGCTAGTTTCAAATACCTCATCTTTTGTTTAAAAAGTTTAAAATTGCATTTTTCATATTACTTGCGTTGTCAGTTACTATTGTTACAACTTTACTAAAAATTCTCCATTCCTAAGCACATTAAAATGTGCATTAAATTTATTACTATCGGAACTCCACATGTTTGTCGTGATTGCTATATCCTTAACAGAATCCAAGATATTACTTACATAATAAAGAACGATGAGTTTGGTAAAATTCTGGCAAATATTTTTCTATTTGGAAGAACATAATCACTATTTAGAGTGTTGACAAATTGATGAACCCCTTATTGTCTACAATTTGTAAGGGTTGTAAATCAGTGCAAATCATCTGGACCAAGGAAGAATCAATGTGTTTTTGATTTTTTCGAGAAATATATAGATGACGAAAGCTTTAATTGTTTAAATGTCTTTTTCCTAGTTGCTTTTCTAAGGTGAAAACTTCAAGATTTGAGTTATCATTGGCTAAAAATGACTCACCAGTATTCATATTTAACCGAACTCTAGAGTTTTTCTTGTCATTGTAAATTTTTACGTTATATTGAAGTGGATGTTTACCTCGTATGTGTATCAATAGGTTTGTGGTATTTCCAAAGTCCTTGTATTGTTTCTCACATAATTTACATATTACTTTTTTCAGCTTTATTTTTAACAAAATAGGTCCAGACCAGCAACTTTTTAACCGTTGCTATATTATCTTCACTTATTTTTGCAATAAACGCTTGAAAGAAAGTAAAAACAAAAATAATATCTTAATATTTTATACGCACCGAATAATCACTCAACACAACGCAACGCACTAAGACTCTCGTACACTGTACAGGTATAAACTTGATTGTCTTGGCGAGTAATGGGCGTGTATGACTCGAGTCGGAGTGAACTCGATCCAATATTTTTTTCACTCGAGCTCGATTTTATCTGTTTAGACAGCCTTATTTAGTGAGGAGAAAATAAGGCGTCGAGAAATATCGTTGTATAAAGAAGAAGAAGTGTCTACTTCAACTTTTTTTCTTATCCATTCTGAATAAGTGCGTGACTACGTTCCACCTGATGGTAAGTGGTAATGTAACTTCCATAGCAAGCGTGGAGAAGCTTACTCCAAAATCTCGTTCGTCATCAAGGACACCGGCAGCATTGAAAAAATCGTTGAAATGCATATTTTGTAAGAAGGTACCAGAAACAAAGATAATCATATTTATGTTCCAAAATTTCAACAGCCGAAAATTTTTTTAGTACTGCACATAGAAAAGGAGACCATGTTTTCACTGAACTCAGTACTTGTCAACGACCTGAAGATTTATCTGCTATCGAAGTCAAGTATCACAAACATTGTTTCCTTGATTATTTAAAATTACCGAAAAGTTCTCAGATGCCAGCCGGTCGACCAGCAGGGCTATTGGCTATCTTGATAGCCACCACTGACCATCAAGGCTTAGTTATCAACCCGACTTTGATGTCAACTAAGATTATCATAACATTGGTATTATCGAGTGGATTTGAGCTTACGGTGCTCTACGGTGCCTTTCAGCACGCCACTTGAGCGACCTTAGTTTTTGTCGATATTATGCGACTAAATCAAATAGGACCTTATAAGCATGGTTTGTGGCTTATTTTACGAAATTTTATTTTATGCGTCTTATACACTTGACAATTCGGTGTTTAGCGAATAGCGAACCCCGGCGCCAAATTAATTTATTTAAAACAAAACTCTGTCCCAAGCAGACGTTTACATTTTTACTTAGTAAATTATATCGTATACGTGTAAATTCAAGAAAATTTGTGTTTTATTCTCTCAAAGTAAGTATAGCTTAATGATCTATTTTTTCGTTGTTATTATAATAAATACAATTTGTACTATCTATTAAAATAATTCAATTTTTATTTAGTTTAACTTTTTCTTGTATTTTAAGTATGCGCTTGAGTTTAATTGCAGTTACTTTTTGAGCAAGCAAATAAACAATGTTTTCCTAATTCAATTTTATCAATTTTTAGATGCCTGCGAGAAGAAAAATATCCCCGAGGCAGATGGATATACTTCTAGAGTTTGCAGAGTCGAATCGCGACATAGCCTTAGGTCGCTTAACAGGCGGACCACTAGCGCATCAGGCTCCTCGGCAAGCTTGGGTTTCAGTAGCCAACAAACTAAACGCAGTAGCGGAAGGTTCCACAAAAACGCCTGACCAGTGGCGTCGCGTAAGTTTTCAATTATTAATTTATACTAAGAAATACTGATCCATAATTTTTTGTCCAAAAATATAATCCCTTGCAAATTAGGTGTTTATTCTTTCAAATATTTTACTGGCATTCATTAAAAAAAAGCTTTACATATAATAAAGATCCCATGAACTCAGAATCAGAAAAAACGAAGCATTTTAACGACACTTCAAATGTTATTACAAAATAACAAATCCTTACACACTTACAAGGGTTGGTTGTTTTTTTCATCCCATCTGGGTCAAGGTACTTATGCACCTTTTAAGAGGTTTCTTTTTTTGTCATGCATTAAAATTATTCTTATATTTTACAATCCAGTATTGGATAGAGTTTAAGGCGAAAACGAAATCTAAAGCTGCAGACTCTAGAAGGAATGCCTCAGCAACCGGTGGAGGGTCTAGCAAAATGGTGCCTCTTACTCATGCAGAAGAAAGAGTGCTGGCAATAATTGGTACTGTAGCGGTGGAGGGTTTGCCGGGTGTGCGCCTGCCTCTTGATGTTGGTTATTAAAGTAACAATTAATATTAATAATTTATGTATTAACTAATCTTATATTAAGTGCTAACCATTGCTTTAATGTTAAATTATTAAAATATTAAGTATGTATCAAATAAAATTTTAAATATTTTACAGATACCTACAGCAGAAGGGACTCCAGTTACCTCAAAGACTGTACCAGCCAGCCCCAGTACAGCGTTACCTACCCCACATTCCTCAGCTTCTTATCCTGATAATATATCTCCAGAACCTCCAATGGATGTGGAATGGCTTGAAGAAGAAGTTCCATCTCCATTAGGGGTTCAATTCCCTGAGCCTTCATCCTCAAACCCACTTCTCCCAGACACAGAGCCCCCTGCCCTTGCCACACATATACAATCAGTAAATCAACCTGAAGTTGCATCACTAAGAGAAGAAAGTATGTATGAATAAATCAATAGCATAAACATTGGCTTTCACTACCTTCTGCCTGTATTACATTTTATATGAAATGTCCCAACATATTTATTTATTTATTATAATTATTACAATTATTTCAGGGCCTCCTGTGAATTTGACTCCGCCTACCCAAAGTTCGACGTCACGTAGGCGAAGTGAGTACTCGTTTTTAGAAGTTATTTTCCACTTATTCAAGTCTCGTTAATGTGAAATGATACTTTTCAGTGCGTCTAGATGAGCGAGTGCCACGCTGGGCCTATGACATGGAGGAGAGGCGAATTGCTGTTGAGCAATGTATGGTATCCGTATTGGAGGCCTTGGTGGACGTGATGAGGGAAATAAGAGATAAAATTTAAAGCCATATCTCAGGTATAAACATATATTTTTTTAAATAGTTATTAATAATAATATTATACATCAAATTACAATGCTACATGCTAATACTAACAATAATAATACACTTACTGCTATGTTCTGAGTCTTATTCAACTTTTATATAAAAAAAATATATCTTTTACAGGGTCATCAAGACAGCAGACTACAGACTAGATATAAAAACTTATATAAGACTTAATGATTTTTTAACATAATTAAACTAGTACATATCTTGTCTAATGTAAATATTAAATAATTTATAAAAAAAAGTATTTTTATTTGAAATAAAATATATGATCACAAAATATTTCTAGCATTCCAAATCCTTTTAATTAATATAACCCTACTTTCGTCTGGAGGAGCATCAATCCTTGTCTGCATGGAAACTTGGTGCTGTTGGTCATTGTCGAGATCACCATTCTATGGGTCAAGTAATGGAATATTTTGTGCATTTGCTATATTGTGCAGGACAACACATGCATTCACTATCTTGCCAGTGGTGGCTGGGTCATAGTGAAGTACCCTGTGTGCTAGCAAACACCGCCAACGTGATTTCAGTATTCCAATACACCTCTCTACAGTATTTCTGATTCGACAATGAAGATCTGTATAATACTCCTCTGGTGATCCCGGAGTTGCACCTATGATAGGAGTCATCATCCAGGGGCGTTGAGCATAGTACTGTCAGAGAAATTATTGTTTATTTATTTATTTACAGGACACACAATTGTTAATACATTTAAAATAAAAACCAAAAATATAGCAATACAAAAAAACATTAAAATGCTTAACATTCTAAGGTGTCACCACATGCACCAAAGTAAAAAAAAACAATTAAAAACTAGTAAATTTAACAGTAAAAACGAAAAAAAAGGATACTTAGTGAAAACAAAAACTAAAACAGAAACAAAACAAAATTCAAACCTAATCTTAACTAAATACCTTCAATTTTTAATTCTAAATTTCTTAAAGCTTTTAATACACTCCTCTTAAATTCTAATAGGTTGTTACAAAAAACATCAACTTCCTCTCAAATAATATTAAATAGTCTTGATAACCGTGATATGGGTGAGTGCTGTTTTAAGTTAGTTCTGGCAAATGGTACATGCAATAACCCAGTTCCAACTGACTTCTGCATATTATGTACTTGAGTAGGAACATGCAAGTTGATAGATTTTAGGAGTTGCATTTTATAGATTTGTGCATAATATACTTTTTCTATCAAAATGATTGTCTGTATTTAAACTGTACCCTATTATACAAGTTTCATATGCATACCTAACAGCCAACAGCGTTCTCCATTTCTTTCTAAAACTGCTAAAAATGTTTTTATTGCACACTGATTCCAAGCATATGAATCATGAGATGCACCACCAAATGATGCATCAACATGAAGGATGGTTAGTTTAGCATCACAAATCTGAAATCAAAACAAAGTTTGTTCTATCAAATTGTGCAGGTACAAACTCACTGCTGGAACAATATTTTATTTTTAATAAATTAAAATTTAAGTATTGCTATACTCTACCATAATACTTATAATACACTTACTAGTAAAACATTCAAAGAATGGTAATTCTTTCTATTAAAATAAGTTTCCTCATGCTCCCTAGGACGTATCAAGGCCACATGAGTACCATCAATGCAACCTACAACACCCGGAAATCCAAATTTCTCCATAAAACTGAAAAAAGCAATTCATAAGTTATAAACTTATTGGGTAGGTATGAACCTACATACTATGTACATAATGATTGTTACTCTATTTAAATTTAAACTTACTCTTTCATAATTATTTCCCTTTCATGCTGTGTCATAGGAAACTTTATGTACTTCCTAAGAATTTCGCAGGTATTGAGTGCACCAGTTACCTCATGTAAACATTTACTGAATGTCGGTTGTGACATGTTCAGTAAAAATGATGCACCCACATTTCTTTGATACGATCCATCTACAAAGACAAAAAAGTCATCATCAATCAGTTTTTATAGTAACAGTTTAAATGAAAATATTTTACAAGTGGACATCAAAATGTTGAAAAGCAAAAGACAGGTCAAAGGAAACTTACTTTGAGTTCATTACGAACACCTGTATTACGTATAACTGTTGGTAGATGAGGAGTAAGTTCCACCAAAACCTGTTGGAATCCTAGTTTTGTCAAACGAAAATGTCCAATGAAGTCTGTCTCTGGCAACTGCAATGGATCACTAGCGTCGCGCAGACGGCGCCTTTCAATTCGTAGAATATTACGTCTACGTTGTTCTTCCGCATATCCCATTAAGAAAGCACGCGCCATAATTATGACAAATTTATTTAAAACAAAGAAAAACACAAAGTGTATGTATTATATAGGTACTATAATTGCAGTGATTATCACCTCGAATCCGTAAAACACTGCTCTTGAGCAGTGTCTTTCAAAAAACTTTGGATAGTGTCTAATGACTATCAATACGATGTCAACTACGCATACAGAATCGCAACTTAAACTTATCGATACATAAACACTTGTTAAAATATGCTACGGTGACTATGAACAAGGCTCGGTGCTTATGACGTCATCCCAGTTGATCACTGACGTTAGGCAATACGAAACTATCTGTTTGACAGTTTATCGTTAAGCATTATGTGTAGTGATCTTCACTATGAACTGTCAGTTGAGATACGCAATAGCCCTGCAGATCCCTAAAAAAATACTTAATGATGCATTTGACAAACTAATAGATGAAATTAAAGATCAGTTACCAACACATTCTTTTGAAGTACGCTTCGTAGCTCAGCGACTCGCTCTACTTACAAACATTGAGGGTGCAGTAATCGAAAATCGTGTAGTGAAATCACTACTTATTGATAAATTTGATGAAAATATATTATTTTCTTACTCTACTGATCGATCAAAATCATCATTAGCGTTTATTGGAAATATACCAATGACGGAAAAAATAGAACGTGTTCGGAACATCAATTCAAAAAAAAAACATCATCTAAATTGGAAAAGCATTGCGTCAAGAATTATTAAGAACAAAAATAATACCCAGTGGCTAATTTACGTTATGACAATTTGGTTCAAATATTATTAGAAAATGGAAGATTCTTACAGTTACTGAGAAACAGACACCAAAACTGAGAAACAGAAACCAATAGGAGCGGAGTATCAATGAAAAATGTTGCAAAACGGGAAGGGCGGGCGTTAGTTCTGCGAGGTATCATACAACTGAGAAAGATTGGTTCCCAGTCTTTAGAGCGCGTGCGAAGCCGCGGGAAATTCTAGTACTAATTATAATAGTTCCAAATTACCACTTGTCAATAATTAAGATCATTCAATATACACTCAATTTCAATAATGTTCAATGGGATCGCGGGAAAGGGGTCCCCGTCTATAGTTATTATCGACATGATATGCCGTATCTTCATGGTAGTCTGAGAAGCAATTATACGTTCATTAGTGTCACGGCACGAAACATCGCGTGCAAACATCGGCTCATGCTTGTTGCCAAATTATTACATGTTGCTTCTAAGTCCATATGAAATCAGAATCCGTACGTGAACAGACTTATCCAATAAAAAGGGCCGATTTTGATTACACTTACCTAATAGTTTTATATGAATTTGTTATTTAGAGGCAATAATTGAAAACTAAAATATAGCTTTAGCTGAATCAATTCATTACTTAACTAGATCTTAACAGCTGATAAGTATATTAAATAACTTTGGGCATTGCATCAGCTATAAAAATTACAAGAGCTTGATTTAGAATTAACAATTTCAATTGCGTGTGAAGATACAGAAAAAAATTCTTATTCCTAAGAATATAGTGAAAAATTCATAGTTATTTCTTCATGCCATTGACAACAACGACTTCAATGAAGAAACATTAAGCGGCACAGACTTTACCCATGTAACAGCAATGGTAATTTATCTAACTTAATTATTTTCCTGATCTCGTTAAATTGAAACCTACAACTGAATGGTAGGTATAAGTGTTATTTGAAGGTCTTAACTTTTTAAGAAATTCATCACTTCAAAGCAAGTTTCAAACTTCCACTTACAATTACTCACAATTTGATCCTTTGCTCTGGGTTTCTTACGATGTTTGGGCCAATATATAGAAGGAAGTGGACTAGACAGCATTCTTGTAGAAGCCAATGTTTATGGTGAAAATACTTTGGCATCAATCCTTAAGGGTACTCAGTATAGAAAAAGCATAAGAGGTTGGTTTTTCATACATAACTTTGTTTTTTGACTTATAAAAAAAATAATACTTTCTATTTCTTTTTCATAGAGGAGACCACGAAAAAATTAATCGATGGTATCGTAATGTATGCGGATATGCTCAAAAAAGCTGATTTTCCTTTATTAATTAAATTTATTTTAAAAAGTAGTCTATCCGAAAAAGCTAAGATGCGTATGTTGCCAGAGTATACTTCTGTTCAAGATATAGTAAAGGATACCAAAATTTACCTTTTGACGAAAAAATCATTTACAGCTATTCAGGCACGTCTCCAACTGACTACTCAGGGTTGGAGGTCAGTTGAGAAATACGGCAGTGAAATTGAAAAGCTTTTCACAGAATTAACAATATCTCAAGCTGGAAAGATGGAAATACTTCTAACTATGGCATTCTTAAACCATTAAATGAAAAGTTAGCTATTAAAAAAAATTCGGATGGTTTAAGAAACACTAAATTAAGTACAATTATATCAGCCAGGAACTACTCTTCCATTAAAGTCGCAATTCAAGCAGCCCAGGATAAGAAGATTTTCTTGCCATCGACTGCAACGAGCGCTGATGTCATGCAGATAAGGAGATCTTCGTTTCATGGTAAAAGAGGATTTCGAGGTACGTACCATAATTTTATTAATAGGTATCCCATCTAGAGACGACTCAATCCCATCAACACCACATTACAACCTAAGTCTGCAAACACTATTAGGGAGATAGTTATTAAACATAGCGAAAGCTAAAAAACAAGAACTTAAGAAGGAAATAGAAAAAATATTGCTTGAAAGGGAACTGTTTGCTGTTTCATACGAAGAATGGACCTCAAATAGAAATAATATATATTTGAGCTTAAATCTTCATTCTGCGGCATTGAGTGGACCCTTCAAATTTAAAAATCTAGGCCTCGTGGCATGGATCTTTACCAGCAGAAAAAACTCGAAATGTATGGAATATCTTTGGAAAAAGACATCGTTAGACACACCACTGATGGTAAAAGTCGGAAAGCAGCTTACAGCTTTATATCAACTCTGTATAGCCCACGATATCCAATTGGCTCTGCAAGATGTGTTTTATAAAACAAAGTACAGAGGAACCAGCCGAAACAGAGGAAATTTTTGACGTCGAAAACATTGGACATCAGCTCGTTAGTGACGATGAAGACATACCGTTATCTGACTTTGCCAGATTGCAGCAACGAGAAGACTACGAGAACTTAGATAATAATGACAATATTTTCGGAAGTGAAGCTGTGAAGATGATAAAGGTGGCGTTGAATTTATTACTGAAACGAGAGATCCTGAAACAGAAAGAAACTTGCCATCAAATTTCAGATACTACGATTTGCTATTAAAAGTGAGAAAAGTGGTCAAGATATTCAAAAACTCACCTACTAATACAAAAATACGTTGTTTCTGAGTATGGTAAAGAATATCCTTTGGTGTTAGACTCAAAGACGAGGTGGAGCAGTATGTCTGAGATGTTAGCTCGATTTATAAAACTGAAAACCTGTTTAACCAAAGCACTGCTAGATCTCAAGTTGGATATTAATTTTAGTCAAGATGAATGTAACCATAATAAAAACAATCGTAGAAAGCTTATGTCGCCGAGACGCTTCATTGTTAACTGCAGATATTGCAATAAAGTACGCCTTAAAAAACTACTTGCAATAAATACTTCCTTGAGCAGAAAAAGTCCCGTGCATAGAAAAACAGATATTCCAAACGGATAATGATCGAAGCAGCTACGCTTCGATCATTATCCGTTTGGAAATGAAGATTTGGAAGTGTTCCCTCGGTCAACGTCGGATGAAATGTGCGCAGAAATTGTCAAACTGTTGCAGAAATCTTCCAGAGTAAATGAGCAAATTCAGGAACAAAACAAACAACAAGATAATAGCGAGGCGGAAAACATTTCAGTTGCATCTACATCAAAAAAAGAGGAGCTTGATAGTGAAATACAAAAGGCCGTCAGAAATCAAAACCGTAGCAGACAGAGACACGAACAAGACTTATTCACAACGATCGTAATAGAACTGACCTTATTCGAAAATGGCGGTAATCGAGGGGAAAACCATACTTTAGCCTATAAATATTTAACAGCTTTTCCACCGGTGTAGAGCCTTAGAGAATTTCCTCATCTGCAGGTGTTATCTGCAATCGAGGTGAAAGGAACGGTCGCTTAAAGAAGTGCGTAAACTTCTTTAAGCGACCGCTCCTTAGATGCTATAAGTTTCCTACGGTCGTATTACCAAGAAAAAAAATGAGGCTACGAAAATGATTTGATTTATGTTTTGATAAGCAGAAATATTTTTATTAGATTTAAGCAATTCATAAATTGTCGTGAATTTGAAAAACCGTTGATATTAAGTGAAACACTTAATGACCCAGTCATGTTTTTATTTTATATTAACGCATCGTAGAGTATTTCCAAAGGAGCACGACCAGACTAAACAAACTAAAATCTGTTCAAAAACAAATGAATACGGCAGAGTTATTAGAACAAGATGTGAGCACGCGCCGGAACTCCACTTATGATATGTTGGACCGCGCAGTAAAAATAAAAGAGGCCCTAATAGCTACATTGGTGTTAGTTAGAGCTGACTTAGCTCTATCTCCCGAAGAATAGACGCTAATTGAAACAGGATTACCAATTTTAAAAATATTTTATGAAGTCACAGTGGAGGTATCAACTGAAAAATCTGTAAGCATTTCCAAAGTCATTGTTTATTGCCGGTTGCTTAAGAAGCAAATAACGCATCGCATATCACAAGCTGAAGCTGCACAAGAGAACAGCAAGATATACACGATGCTGGATAAATTAAATGATCAATTAAACAAGCGAAGTAACTCAGTCGAAAGCAATATGCTCAATGCTGAAAGCACTATCCTGGACCCTAGGTTCAAGGGTAAAGGATTTAGTAACGAGAGTAAATTTAAGAGAACTTTGGCGTCCCTGAAGTTTAAAGTTGGAGGTATGCGCATTCACGCACCTAAGCCTACGCCAATTAGGACTAAACCTATACCCATGCCATCAACTATTAAGGGAACTTCAATTTTGAGCGATTTAGATGAAGAAGTTGCGAACCTTGTTCCGGAGAATAGCACTGCAGCCGGTATAGTTGAGCTAGATAAATATATCGAGGCGCCTATTTTACACAGGTTGGAGGATCCTCTACTTTGGTGGCACACCCGAAAGTCGGTTTACCCCCTGTTATATCAATATATTTTAAAACGATTGAATATTGTCGCAACTTCTGTGCCATGTGCTTTTGAAAATATGCGCTATATTCTCAAAATCAGGACTTACTTTGACCAACCGAAGAAGACGGCTAAAGGCGGCAAAATGGTATTATTTATTGGCAGTAATCTTAAATAGCTGCCCTTGTAAATAACATAAAAAAATATGCCAAAGGAATACTATAAAAATTGTAAATATGTATAAAATGATGTATATACAATAATGTATATAGAATCAGTTGATTTATAAATACGCCAACCAAGTGAAAAGAGTAAGATATACTTAGTTGTAAGTTTTCAGTTTTTTACGAAATTTAAGTAAAGTACCTACGCTTTAGTATAGTTCTTGGTTGACAGTCCTAAGCCTGTATGTAAAGTATGAAGGTAAATCAATTGACGACTTTGTTTCTATCTCACAGTGTTAAATAAAAAGGAAACTAAAAAAAAATTAAACCGACTTCAAAAAAGTGTACTAAAAAGTAAAAAATAACTGAACGGGGGTTTTCAATTTTCATTTACTATATGTATATATAATTCTCGCCAAACTTTTTGGCCGCCCCGTTCAGTTACTTTTTACTTTTTAGTACACATTTTCGAAGTTGTATTAATTTTTTTAAATTGTAACACTGCGCATACGGTACACGACACACCAAGCAACCTGCGTCGGCATGGAGTAAAACCGACACAACCGCACACGCTACCACTATATAAGCCGCGAACGTCCCTTGACCAAACAATCTGTTGCTCGCAGCCGCTGCGTTCGGATCTCGGAACAGTGGCTCGATAGCAGGCGCTCTCGCCCCTCGCGCACCTACCGCCTGACGCGTCCGGTCGGCCGTTTCGTCCCGAAGCGCCGTCTCGGTCAGTCTCCCATATATTTCCCGCCGCGACTTAGTGCATTGAAACTTTTTTTGTTTGTAACTTTTGCTTAAAATATATAAAGTTCAACCCTGTCTACGTCGTTTGCTTGCTCCCGAGCCGCCATAAGCTATAGAACCTGTTACAAACTGGCGCTCAACGTGAAGGCTCGGAAGAAGGCTAGCCCAAAGATATCAGGAAGGCGGAAGATTAAAACCGAACTTGACAACATGAACTTATCGGAGGAGCAGTTTGAGAGGCTAATGCTGAGGATTGGGTCGCAACAACGTGAATCTTTCGCGACATGCAGATTTAGCTTTGATGGAGCAAAGGACACAGAAACAGTGGAAGCTTTCCTCACTGCAGTAACAGTATTCAAGTCAGTGGAGAAAATTAGTGATGAAGAGGCTATACTGAGTATGCTGTTGGTACTTAAGGGTGAAGCAGCTGTTTAGTGGAACGGTATCAAAAATCAAGTAACGTCCTGGGTAGATTTCCAAGCTAGGATACGCCATGCTTTCGCTCCAAAGAAACGAGCCTTCCTCGTCTACCAAAAAAATCATTGGAATTAAACAGGAGGAGAATGAGTTGACTGATATCTTCGTCGCCAAGAAGAGAGCTCTTTTTGCGCTGTTACCGGATCTGACTCATTTAGAAGCACAACAGTTGGATATGGTATACGGTCAGCTGAGAGTGAAATTACGTGGCAAAATTCCGAGGAACTCCATTAGTTCTTTTGACGACCTTCTCAAAGCAGCAAGGGCAGTGGAGCGGCTTTTAATTGAGAAACAGCCAAAAACACGCAGTCCGAAGCAGCAAAAGAGCCACCAAAGAATAACCCAAATCCTGCATCCAAAAAGGTCAGATGCGGATATTGTAGA
Organism: Boloria selene; assembly: GCA_905231865.2. Classification (NCBI taxonomy): domain Eukaryota; kingdom Metazoa; phylum Arthropoda; class Insecta; order Lepidoptera; family Nymphalidae; genus Boloria; species Boloria selene. Next base: position 6,390,403 of record HG993158.1, on the reverse strand, counting down.
TTCGCTGGCCATACACAGACGTTTGTCGGAAAAAGGAAAGAGAGCAGGGAAAATCTAAATTGAAGGCCGAAAATGCAAGCCGACCAACGCCAGTGCAGGTTCAAACAGAAAGCGCTACAGCTCAAGCACCGGCGCCATCGCAACCCAAATTCGCTTGCTATGGATGCGGTACGCCTGGTGTTGTCAGGTCTAAGTGCCCTACATGTGCAAAAATTCTGATCCCAAACAAACAAGAGGCAAGTTTCTGTGCAGTCAATGTTGGGACTGACTCTCGCCGACGACCCGTGATTGGGATAAGCATAGGAAAGATAGCGGGTACGGCTTATGTAGACTCCTGCGTGAAAACCAGCGTCGCATCGTACGAATTGTACAAGTGTTTAAGAAAACAAGGATATCACTTCCAAAAGAAACAGATTATGGTCACTCTGACGGACGGTGGGAAGACTCAGCGTGAAGTGCTGATCGTAAGGTATATATATTATAGTATACCTATTGGTGTCTGCAACCGTGTGGTACCCACTACTTTTATAATTTTCCCAGAGGCAAGAGAGACTCGAGTTGGGTTCATACAGGATGCTGGAATCGAATTGAACATACCACAAATGTATTGGTTCTTCTTCGACAATCCAGACCTCACTTATGACTTGTTGCTGGAAGATACTGACGAAGCCTCCGTTGCTCATATAGAGACCACACCTCTGTCCAGTCCCGCAAGGCAGGAGTTGTTCAAAGATACACCGTTTATTTCGCCATTGCCCGTGACTCCACCGAACGAAATCAAAAAAACAGTTAAACCTATCAACGCATCACCTAACATGCCTGTATCAAGCGCCTGCGCCGCAGTTGATTCTCATAAATCAAACTCTCGTTCTCTTGATCCCGAACCAGATTTACCTGAAACGAGTGCATGTTCGAGATCTTACAAGATGATTCCAATTGCACCATCCACTCCACCACCGTACAAACGGAGTAAACCACATTTCGATGGATATTCGCGTAGTTTCATCGAATTCATATATAGAGATGCGAAAATAAACACCCACCTGGCAGACGCGAACTTGTCTCCATACTCCCGGAGCCTATTTCCTAGTGACGATGGTGGCGACGATATAGAAATTGGTTCTATATCATTAGAGGACATAACGATGGGGATACATGACGCAACTCAACAAGCTGAGTTGATGAACATCTTGATAAGAAATGAAGCCGTTTTCAAAGAGAGTGATGCGCCCACCACCTTGGCGGAACACTGCATACGGGAAATCATAATCCGATCTCTGGGCCTCCATATCGATTGTCACCGCCTCGGCTGGCGTTACTGAAACAGGAAGTTGCAAATATGCTTGCAAAGAACATTATCGAGCCGTGTTCTTCTGCATGGACGGCGCCAGTGGTTATGGTGCCAAAGAAGGATGGGTCAATGCGAGTCTGCGTTGATTATCGCAGGCTTAACAGCATTACCAAGCCCGATATTTATCCTATTCCACGAATAGATGACTTGCTTCATGCAGCGAAACCGACACAGTTTATGTCCACTTTAGATTTACGCGCAGGATACTGGCAGGTGAAAGTAAAAGAATCTTATCAAGACAAAACGTCCTTCATAACGCCCTTTGGAGTATACAGATTCAAGCGAATGGCTTTTGGTCTTCGAAACGCACCCACCACATTCCAAAGAGTTCGAATAAGCCTAGATGACGTCAAAATGCTGGCTTACCTAGATGACATTTTATTATTTTCATCTAGCTTTACAAACCACCTGCAAGACTTAGACAAACTACTACGAAAGCTTAAGGGAGACAATCTTCATGTAAACCTCAAGAAATGCAGATTTTGTTGCTCGACTATCAAATATTTGGGACACCTTATCACCCCAGATGGACTGAAAGTTGATCCAGAGAAAGTAGCTGCTATACAAAATTTTCCTGTACCTACCAACGTCAAGCATGTACTTACATTTCTCCAAACCTGCTCTTGGTACAGAAGATTCATTCCTAACTTTGCACAAGTTAGTGAACCCTTAACTCGGCTTACCAAAAAGAAAGCTGTATGCGCTTGGACCTCTGAGCAGGAAAGTGCTTTCACAAAATTGAAGACTCACCTCACAACAGCGCCTTTACTCCGCCAAGCTGACAGTACAAAACCATATATAGTGAAGACAGATGCCAGCAATTACGCTCTTGGGGCTGTTTTGGTCCAGGGGAGGGAGAAGATAAACATCCAGTCGAGTTTGCCAGCCGAATGTTAAGTCCTGCTGAAAGAAATTATTCGACTACAGAAAGGGAAGCTCTAGCTGTCGTATGGGCCCTCTCAAAGTTTCGCGGTTACATAGAAGGGCTTCCTGTTACGGTCATAACAGATCACCAGGATTTAAAGTGGTTAATGTCATTGCGATCACCAACAGGAAGACTCGCAAGATGGGCCCTACAAATTCAAGCCTATGACATCACAATCAAATACACTCCTGGACGTACGAATGTAGTGGCAGATACACTGTCCAGACCCATTTGTGATGAGTTTTTTGGCATATGTAGCGTTGAAGTAGAAATGCCTAAACGATCTCCTTCTGAAATAAGGAAAGAGCAGCTAAAGGACGATTACGTGCATCGTATTGTTAACGCTTTAGAAGACACTGAGCGAAACTTTTACAGTTACTTTTGTTTTATTTCGTAATTTTTCCGTGGTATTATAAAAGAACCGGGTAGAACTAGGTTACTCGGTTCTGAGCTCGATTTGGAATCGGGTTTTAGAAAATTGGAACCGGACTCGGTTCTGCATGCCCTACCCCGTAGGCATGGGGATTTCTGAGTGATGCTTTGCTTCAGAGAAAACATATAAGCTTTTTCTGGATCAAAGCACACGCCGGAACGGAGGGAAATGAACGAGCTCAGCGCTGACCACCTACGAAAGAGGCCGCCTTAAAATCAATTTGATTATGAAAACTGCCCCGTTTCATTCGTCAAGCGAAACATCCGTATCATCCGACGAATGGAACGACCGGTATCAAAACAGTGAAATAGCAGCCATAACCAAAAAAATCTTTCCTGACTCAGTGGCAGCGTACCAGATTACAGGCAAAATAGCCACAATTTTGCCTGTAATCCGGGCACACAGGAGGGACAGGTTCGTCACCCAGGTGCTGACGGGGCATGGTGGATTCTCCGATTACTTGTACCGTTTTAAGGAGAGTCCCTCATGTGTCTGCGACCCGGGGAATCTGTCCTCCAAATCCTCCTGGAGTTTTCTGTCCATTTTAACGAAAGACAACTTAGTACATAAACTAGACCAAAAAATTGTAATAAATAGTTTAAACAACTAAAGAGGTGGTTGAGTATGTACGCCAATTATACATATTAGCAGAAACTTGCGAGTTTGGAATAATGAAGGAAAACTTTATTCGAGATCGCATAGTGGTAGGGCTAAGAGAAGCCATGACCAGTAAAAGGATGCAATTGAAGCCAGAGTTGACATTAGTGGATGCCATAAGGATGGCCAAACAAGCTGAAGAGCAAGAACGGGCTAAGATTATGATGCGACGAAAAGAAAGTGAGATTAAAGAAAGAGAAGCTCATGTAATAAAAAAAGTTCAGCAGAATAAAAGGCAGGATCGAGATATGAATAAGGTACAACAAAATAAGAAGTGCTGGAGGTGTGGAAGAATGAGGGTTCACAAAAAAGATAATCGTCCGGCAAAGGCAGCAAGCTGCTTCAAAGAAAACGAGACTTTCAATTTGTTGCAGAGATTGGAGGCAAATTAATAGATTGGATGTCAGGGAGGATTTTGAGGTAAATATGGATGATTTATTAAAAAAAATAGCAAAAATCCTCTCTGATCATATCCGATAGACACTGTGTATAGAGGAGGTAGGACAAGAGAGCTCACCTGAACGCAGTTACTTGTGCACTGTAATAAATCTCGTACAGCTGGCTGCTCTCTCAAGTACGACCAACCTACATGAAAGAGTAGAAACCTGACATCTGTCAATGACTGTAGTCTTTTTATAACTACAATCGAGATACATGGTAGATCTTTAGGTACTTACCACTGGGAAAATCGAAGGTACTGCATCCGATTTCAGAACGTTTCTCCCCATACTGTGTTTAAAGTCTTCTTCATTCAGAAATGAATACTACATACACATGAATATCCTTTTAAATCATGTTTCATCGGAATGATGTCAAGCCATTTCTTTTTCGAAAGATCATCTTTTGGGAAACTATAACATTAACGAAAAAAATACAAGAGCCAACATGTGACAAACAAATCTTATGGTAACTCTACACCGTATTTAAGAAATACCTATCAAAATATGCTCACCGGTGGAAAGATTTACCACATCCGAGGTAGGATTCACTCTCGCAACCGAGAACGCAACAGTTCTTAACCATTTGGAATAAAAAGTCACAAATTTTCAGAGAATATCATACAAAATACGTAAACGTAAACAGAAGACATCCGCCATTGGACTGAAGAAAGTTACCACAGTGTTACCATATCTACATTTCGAAAACTACCAACTAACTACTAATAATTACAGACATCCAGAAATTCTAAGCAAATGTGTTCTAAGCAAATCTTATGGCCGAACCCAATATTCAATCTAAAGATAGAGATAGGTAGTTATCATCGACTGCCAGTAACTATCTATCCTTTGTATAGTTGTCCCAATAATTCGGATAGGGGACTACTATCTCCAGTTAGCTATAGATAGACCGGCTACCTGAGTCCTCCAGTTACATTACAGTATACGCAGCGTCACAGACGGCCGCAGTTATGTTACATAGATGTTTTGTAGTATTTAAATTTGTCATACATGTTTTATTCATATTAAAGTAATCTTATTTTTAGTAAAATATGGACAAATTCATTTTTTCTTAGATTTTTTAATTTAGAATAAACGATATTACTTTAATATGGAATGTACGGTAAATCTAGTAACGGAACGTTTTTACACGGCATTGACATGACGCTACGAACCTTTGTTGAATCGTAGTTTGTATAAATTGTAATTTGTGAAAGTGAATTGTGACACAAGCGTAAACAAAAGAACTTATTGTTTGCAATTTTTTTTTTGTATTACTTATAAGATGAGTAAAGTAAGTATTATTTTATAAGGAACTTATTATTTATATTATTATTTTTATCCATATTTGCGCGGGAATCTTAACATTTTATGTTGCACATATTTCAGCCCAAAGGAATGCCATTGACCAAAGAGGAGATAATGTTCTTGGTGCAATTAGTGGAGCATAATCCCGTTATATTTAGTAAAGCCACTAATGCCAGCAGCAACCAGCTTAAAGATGTGACTTGGTCCAAAATCACAGAGCATTTCAATTCCTCAATAGTCAGTAGCCAACGGACCCCTGAGCAGCTAAGGCTTAAGTGGGAAAACTTAAAAAAAAGCTGCTCGAAAAAGAAGTACAAAGATTAGGATGAATAACCTGAAGGAATGTATTAGAAAGTTATAAAAATATAAATACTAATCCTATTTGAGTTTTGATACACACAATAAGGCGCTAAAATCGCATCAATGAGGCTATTATACATATAATTAAAAAGGTTTTGTATTTCGTACTTCATATTGTTTTGGTGTACATAATAAATATAATATATCATTGATGTAGACACCTAATATGAAGCTACGTTTTATGTGAATGGCAAATGTAAAATTAATGCAATTTGTCTTCCTAAAATAAAGTATGTTTTAATTAGAAATAACTATATTTGTGAATACAGTAACATTACTAATTACACCCTTCAACTTTCAGACTGGAGGTGGAAAACCAGAATACAATCCACCAGATGAAGCGCTGGATAAAGTAACAACCATTTTAGGTTCGACCTGTGAAGGTTACAGTGTTCAGTTTGGTGGTGATGCTGTGGTCGAGGAGGTGGAGGAAATGGTGCAGGAGGCAGTGGTTGTAGACGTACCGTTTGATAATGAGAACACTCCACAAATTATTGTTTCGCCTGCTTTGTCCCCGCACACCCCTCAGTCCAAAAAGTTTCTATTCTCATCCACATTAAGTAAAGGTGCATATGGTTTCACTGCTTGTTATTGGGTACTATATATCTGAGTTATCTGACTATACCTTATTTGTTTATTTATTTCATTTATGTTATTTGGTGAGCTGTACACCAGACTGGGAATTTATCTTTGTTAGGGAAAATTAAGCTAACATGTCTTATTTTATTTGAAATATTTTAATTTCAAAGCAATTTAACTTGAACTAGTTTGTTTTTGGCTAAATTCATAGTGGCGGTGATAAATAATACAACGTATGACTTTTCACAAGAGACTGACATTTATTAAATATGTTTTTAAAGTAGACAACTTCACAACAGTTAGTTCATAACTTTTATACTAGATGGCTCTAGTATACACTTTCTTTATAAATTTTGTTATAATATTAACACCTCCGCTTAACAAAATTAATAAATAATCTAAACCCAAATAAAATGATATTACAAAAACTGTGAAACAGGTAGAATGCCAAGCTTTTCAGTAAAATATTTATGTTTAACAGATCCTAAGCTTTTGGTCAGAACATCTGCTGGCATTTCAGCCGTTCCCATATACTCAATTTTAATACAATTATTTGCTACAGCTTCCCTTATGAAGTGATATCTAATATCTATGTGTTTTGATTTCCGATGATATATTGGATTCAGAACTAATTTTTGAGCACTTTGACAATCATTATACAAAACAATAGGTTCTGAAATACCTAAAATTTCAGACAATAAGTTTTTTAAATGAATACCTTCTTTACTAGCTTCTGACATTGAAATATACTCAGCTTCTGTTGAAGACAGTGCTACACTTCTTTGTTTCCTACACTCAAAAGAGACAACTGTATTTGACATTTTAAAACAAAACCCAGAAAAAGATTTTCTATCATTAGTATCCGAACCCCAATCTGCATCTACATAACCCTTAATATAACATTCATCTTTAGAAAATACAAGACCATAGTTTTAGTACCTTTTAAATATTTTAAAATCCTTTTTAAATGTTTCCAATGAGTTTCATTATATGAATTATTAAACTGACTTAGATGATTAACACTATATGCAATGTCTGGTCTAGTTAACACAGCAAGATACATTAAACTGCCTATCAGTTGCCTTTATGGATAATCATTATCACAACAATTATTTTGAGATTTTTCTAACTTTAAATTAATCTCCATGGGAGTTTCTGCTGTTTTACAATACAACATATTATATTTTTTTAATAAATTTTCTACATATTGTTCTTGATCAACAGTTATTACATTATTATTTAAATTAACTCGTAAACCTAAACATTGTTTTATCTGGCCCATATCTTTTATTTCAAATTTACTACCTACCTTATTTATCAAATCTGTAGTTGCCATTTCACTGTTTGTAAATACAAAAAAATCGTCTACAAATAATGCTAATTTTAACATTTTCATTAAATTTTGTAAATAAACAAGGTTCATATTTAGATTTTTGATAGCCTAAACTTATTAAATAATCATTTATTCTTTGATACCAAGCACGAGATGATTGCTTAAGGCCATATATAGCACGTTTTAATTTTAACACTTTGTTACTCTCACTACTAGCCTCATAAGTTACAGGTTTTTGCATATAAACAGTTTCCTTTAAGTAACCATTCAAAAAAGCTGTGGTAACATCGAGATGGCGTATATCTAAACTAAGTTTTGCTGCTATAGAAAATAATAACCTCAAGGTGGTGGAATATCTAAGCACTGGGGAAAAAGTCTCATGATAGTCAACACCTGCTTTTTGTGAAAAACCTTTAGCCACTAACCTTGCCCGGTATCTCACATTTCCTGCACTATCATATTTCTTTTTAAATACCCACTTGCACTGTACTATTGTTGCACCCTGTGGTTGGTCGACAAGTTCCCATGCATCATTTTTTTATATGATGTCAATTCCTCTTTCATACTTGCTTTCCAAAATTGACTTTCAGGTCTATTTAAAGCTTCTTGGAGTGTTATATCTTTTTCATCATGATCTATAGGCTCAGATATACACAGATGGTTATATCCAAAACGGTCTGGAACTTTCCTTATTCTCTTGGGAGTTGATTCCTCATAGTTTATATTTACTGGTGTAATATCTGGATCTGGTTCTACATCAAAATAACTATCATCTGAGGTCCCCACGGAAGTATCCTCTGGAATATATGTGCAGTCGCTATCTTCACATTTTATTTCAAAAATTGTGTCATCTGGACATATATATTCTTTTTTTTCAATGGTCTGTTCCTCCGCTGAAGCCTTGCTCTCTCAACTCTCTGGACAACTCAACTGGAATATCTAGTGTATTTTCATTTGATGTTTCCATTATGATAACATCTCTGCTAGTCATAATCGAGTTATTTTCTGGGTCATAAACCCTATATCAATTTATATTTTCAGCATAGCCAACTAAAATTAGCTCTTTAGCTTTCTTATCCCATTTTAAACGCTTTTCTTTTGGAATAAATGCCATCACTTTACTTCCAAAAATTCTAACATGGCTTAAGTCGGGCTTATTCCCTGTCCAGACCTCATACGGAGTCACATTTTTTAATCCACTAACAACTGATCTATTTCATAAGTAGACAGAGGTATTTATGGCTTCTGCCCAAAATTTTTTATGTAAACCTGCATCAAAAATCAGACATCTTGCCTTTTCTACTAATGATCTGTTCACTCAAGCCATTTTGTTGAGGAGTATAAACATTAGTTTTTTGATGCTTGATACCTGAATCTCTCAAATATTCTTCAAATTCTTTGCTACAGAACTCTAGGCCATTATCAGTCCTCAAGATTTTAATTTTATTATCTTTTTTAATTTTCAACTAAATTTTTAAATTGCTTAAAGTATTTAAAGGTTTCACTTTTTGCTTTGAGGAAATAAACAAATACCATGCGGCTATGGTCATCAACAAAAATCACAAAATACCTTGCTCCTCCAATAGACATTGACTCCATTGGTCCACAAACGTCTGCATGTATTACCTCTAGTGGTACATTGCTCCTTGTACCCACATGACCAAAAGGCAAGCGTGTCTGTTTACCTTTACAGCATGTAGTGCATGTATTTTTGTTTATTAATGGTCTGTCTGTATATTGTATTCCCGTGACCGCTCCATCTTTCATCTTGTCTAAGCTGACACTATTTATGTGTCCCATGCGCCTATGCCAGGTTTCACTTGATGCTAGCGCTGTTGCTGCCAAAAACTGTTCTGTTTTCATAGTGTATAATCTGTACACACCTTCCACTAATTCTGCCATTCCAACAAGTTTTTTCTGTCGATTGTAAATATAGCAAGAGTTTTCTTTAAAAAACACACTGTTGCCGTTCACAATCAACTGACTCACGGAAAGCAAGTTGGTTGTCAAATTTGGTATGCACAATACATTTGAGACTGTGATGTCATACTCTACACCACTCACAACTGTAACGATGTTTACATCACCAGAACACAGCACTGGAACACGTGTTTGATTCGCAACGATTACTTCTTTTGTTTCATGTTCATATGATGGATTTAGAATGATGATTTTCTTTGCAGTCATTTGTTGACTCGCCCCGCTGTCTATGTACCAATCATTACTATTTAATTTACCATTTAAAAATATGGCACTAATTAGATTGTTTCCTTTTATGCATCTCGGAGTTTGGGGCGTTGTCTGGACATTGATTTTTATAATGGTCGACCCGCTTACATTTATAGCATTTTATGACTTTAGAAGCCTTTGTCGAGTCACTGACAGATTGTCTATGGCTATTTTTGTTATTGTCATATTTCAATCGTGGCGTTCCTTTCGCAACAAAAGCATTCTCGGAACCGGAAATCATTTCAACTTCACTACACATGTCCATCAACTTTATTTTAATGACGTCAGCACTGATTTCAATGCCGGAATGTTCGATTGCCATTAACATAGCTATATTTTTCAGGCAATCCCGCTAACATTAATGCACCGATCCACTCATCTGTAATCTTGAATCCTGTACCTTGCAGTCGCTCTCCCGTTTCTATAATTTGAGTTACATACTGAGTCATGGAGTCACAATTCTCAAGTCGAATGTTTATGAGCTTGCGTAACAAACCAATTTTCCTTGTATAGCCGGTGTCATCAGACATATTCTTCATCTTGCTCTATAATTCATACGTAGTGGTTGCGTATTTAATGTGCACATAAAGCGATGGGTCGATTGTAAGCACTAATTTAGCCTTTGCTTTAGCATCTTCTGTTAATTGAACCATTGTAGCCGAAGCCGGTAAGCTTCCCGTAATGGCGGATGCCATGCCTTCTAACACAAGGAGATTTTGCACTGCAAAACACCACTCCTCATAGTTTTCGCGACCTTTCAACTTAGGTATGTTAGCGATATAGTTCGTCGACGACATTTTTAACGCGAAACAACACAGTAATACTCGTTTTAAACTTTAAATTTACTCTAGAGTCTGGGCCCATAACCTGATAAATAATACACCGTATGACTTTTCACAAGAGACTGACATTTATTAAATATGTTTTTAAAGTAGATAACTTCACAACAGTTATTTCATAACTTTTATACTAGATGGCTCTAGTATACACTTTCTTTATAAATTTTGTTATAAAATTAACAGGCGGTGATAGTAAATTATAGTAAAAAATGTTTGTTTAATTCATTTGTCTATAATAAATGACTTGTTCAAACATTAATATGTTTCTATTTCTATGTAATTTTATTGTAATTTATGAATATTTTATAACTGTTATGTCTGTAGAGAGCGTAGGAATATTTCTTTTAGTATATAACCAGAAAATCCTTTACCTCAGTGATGTACTTGTATACTAATATAATTGCTTAATATGATTTTTAGGAAAGCTAAAACGCCAAACACTGACTGAGGACATCAAGAAGTCAGTGAAAGATAGAAAGCGAGCTATTACTGAATATTACGATGCGAAAAGAAAGCATGAAGAATAAATGTTTGTTTTAAAAAAAAGGAGATTAGAATTAGAAATTCTTGAGAAGGAACGGAAACTGGAGGAAAAAAATTAAAGTATAATAAATTGTCTTGAAACATTTGTTTTATTTACCTAAAATAATTATTAATTAATGATTGACGTTCTTGAATCTGATTTAAAGAATGAGACTCCGGAACATTTGCAGAATTAATTGTTATATAATTTGGTATATCTATTTCTGGTTCAACTTCCTGAAAATTTCTTTGTCTGCAAATGTTATGCAACACAGAAGTAGCAACAACTACAGCCTGTGTTGTTTTCATAGATAGCCTTATTTTTAATGACAAAACTGGGAATCTTCTTTTCCAAACTCCAAACATATGTAAATTATAACCAATAGTCAACTAATTTTGTTCTTAATATTTAATAAATCCAATGTTGATTTGTTTCATTAGTTACCTTTCTATAGTATTTTAGTTTGAATGTGTGCTCGGTTGTAGTTTGTCATTATTAGATTGTATATTCAGTAATGGTGTTAAAAGGTAGGATTTGCATGGATATGCACTATCGCCGAGTAACCATCGATTGCCATAAACTCCACTTTCACACTGAGCTAAAAATAAAATTTAATTGAAAACTTGTATGTGATATGAATTATATGAATTAACTCTATTTGAATTAGTAGAAATAAGTAACATATAATATTATATAATAGCTACCTCGTAGCTCTGACTTGTTAAATATTGTAGCATCATGGGTTGACCCTGGACATCTAGCCACTACATTCATGAACTTTAAATTAGCATCGCAGACACCTTGAACATTTAGAGAAAAAACAGATTTTCTATTTCTAAACTCTTCGCCAATATTTAAATCTGTTGACAAAATATTTTAATTAATATCTAGGAATTTTTATTTTGATCTAAGAAATTATTAACAAAAACCACACACTTGTTCTATATACTTACTTGGTGATTGCATTCATCAAATCAAATCAAATCAAAATATTCTTTATTCAAATAGACTTTTACAAGCTCTTTTGAATCGTCATTTTTACATTATCAAAATTAAAAGTCAGTCTGTAAGTCTGTGAGTAAACTACCACCGGCTCGGAAAGCTGTTCTGCTGAGAAGAACCGGCGAGAAACTCAACAGTTGCTTTTTTCAAAAAAATATTTGGTAACAATATTGTATTACAATTTATCTATTTATCCTACGTGAGACACAACCAGTCACTAATCCCACACATTTACATCCACCAGGTATTCCGCTATAGTGTAATAAGCTTTATTCAACAAAGTACTTTTAATTTTTGATTTAAATTGCCTCAAAGGCAAGTTCAATATGGACTGTGGAATTTTATTATACATGCGTACACCTTGCCCCATAAACGATCTGTTTACCTTTTGTAGGCGAAAACTGGGTGTTACAAGTTTATCCTTATTTCTTGTATTTATACTGTGTTTGTCGCTGTGCTTTGAATAGCAATTAATATTTTGCCGAACAAACATAATGTTACAATATATATATTGCGAAGCAACCGTAAGAATTCCTATTTCTTTAAAAAGTCCGCGGAGAGTATCTCGAGCGCTTACGTTATAAATAGCCCGAATGGCCCTTTTTTGTAGAATAAATATCGATTTAATGTCCGCTGCATTACCCCACAACAAAATACCATAAGATAAAATGCTATGGAAATAACTGAAGTAAACAGTTTTTTTGTGGGTAGGAGTGAAACGCAACACACGTCAATTCACAATCAGCTGATTAATTTTAATATTAAAATTAAGAAATAAGCTATTTATCTACAGTATTTTAACATAATATGTTTATGTGAGTACTTACTTACCCACCAGCAAGTATACTCCTCGTACTATTTCACTTAAATCTACTTTTATATACGGAAGAATATGGAGTCTATCAAGGAGTCTTTGTCTTCACTTACTGAAATATTTAACGCCCGGATGAATGAATTTCAACAAGATTTGAACAAGACATCATCATCTGTATCATCTAGCGCTCTGCCTACTGAATTTAATAACTTTACAAGTTTCATCGTTTCCGTGTTGAACACTTTGCAACGGCAGGTTGAGTGTCTAGCATTAGAAGTCGACCGGCATGAAATGAGGAGAAGGCGTAAGATGATCCTCTTCCACGGTGTCCCGGAGGATAAAAATGAAGATAGTTCTACTAAAATCACAACTTTGATCGCTGATCATCTCGATCTGCAGAACTTTTCTACGGAAAGCATTAAGGACACATATCGCTTAGGCCGCCCCGCTGAGAAACCTAGGCCCATCGTAGTGAAGTTTAGAGATGTGAGTGTGCGTAATAAAGTGTGGTTTGCTAAAACAAAACTCAAAGGCACTGGTTTAACTCAATCTGAGTTCCTCACGAAGAGTAGGCATGAGGCGTTTTTGGAGGCGAGGCAACGTTTTGGTGTCGGCAAGTGTTGGACTCGGGATGGGTGCATCCACATTATTGCCCCGGATGGATCTCGTCATCGTGCGGAGTGCAAAATGGATTTAAGCGTAATTCCAAGCGGTCCAGGTAAATCACCACAGAGCCCGTCAGTTCCCAAAACGACGGCCAAAGTGATGGCTCCTCGCGTTAAGCGAATTGTTAAAAAGTAGATTATTGTTGTTTTGTCCTAGTTTCGTGTTTAACTTTTATATTTAGGTATTAGGCACAATTATTGTTAATATGTTATTGTTTACTTTATTTAACCATAGATGATGTATTTCACAGATTAAGTATTAGTTACTACGTAATGTATTTAACCTATAGACAAGTGTGGCAGATTATAACTAGTACAATATTTTTCATTTTGTTGTCTATGGATTTTTAAGTCCAGCCCACACGATGTAAATTTTCCAACAATATTTTTAATTTATTAATTTATGTATTTATGATTATTATTATTAATTTTAATTATCTGTTTTTGTTCTCTTTTTGTTATTTTTTAGTTTAAAGCCTAATACCTAGTTTGTTATTTGTATATGTATTTCTTCTGTATTTTGTATAGATTGTCATCTTCATCTTTCTTGCAACTGGCGGGTGAGTAGTAATTACAGACGTTCTACTTGTTTATTATTTTTATTATTATTATTATTTATTTATTTATTTTTATATTGTTACTACATACATATAATGTCTATGTATGGCATTAGCCTAAACGAATCCTTCTTATCCTGTACTAGTTCTGAAGGTGATAGCAGCAACGATAGTTTTCACAGTATCCTTTCACTTGGCGACACACTCGACTTACACTTCTCAGATGTTCTGAAAAATTTCAATCTAGTTCACATTAATGCTCAGAGTATTCCAGCGCACTATCCTGACATGTTATCTTCATTTACTAATAAGAATATACACGCTATATTAGTGTCCGAGTCATGGCTTAAACCATGTCTTCCTTCAACATCTTATTCGCTACCAGGGTTTCATTTGATTAGAAACGATCGTACTGGACGAACAGGAGGTGGAGTAGCAATTTACCTACGTTCCCACATTCCTTTTTTGATTGCTAGTATGTCTCAACAACAGGGGAACATAGACTCCGAACATCTTTTTATTGAGGTCAAATTTTCTCACTCCAAAATACTCCTAGGCGTCTATTATAATCCGAGTCTTACAATCGATTATTTCTCATCATTTGAAACCTTGTTAGAGCAATTTAAACCTTTGTATGATCATACTTTGTTGATGGGTGATTTTAACACGTGTCTTCAAAAGAATGATCACAGAGCTAATCGTCTTCGTTCCCTTATAAATGCAGCGGACTTAAATATTCTCCCCCTAAATCCCACTCATAGATTTCCGCATTGCACACCTTCTCTTCTGGACCTAATCTTTGTATCTTCCACTGACCTTGTTGCAAAACATGGCCAGTGCTCTGCTCCATTTTCTTACCATGATCTTATTTATTTATCTTATAAATTAAAGCCACCGAAAGCAAAATCAAGAATCCTTCTGCAGCGCAGTTTTGGTGGTATCGATCTAGAGAAATTGCAGGCGGATGCTGAAAGCATCGACTGGTCTGCTGTTTCTAATGCAAACACAGTTGATGAGCAAATATCAATATTTAACTCGTTGTTAATACAACTATATGACAAACACGCTCCGGTTCGCCCTGTTCGCATGAAGCATCTTCCGGCTCCTTGGCTTACCGCAGAAATCAAGAAACTCCAAAAGAAAAAGTTTGCAGCGAAGTCCAACTACAAATCTAATCCCAGCGATATCAATAAAATAAAGTATGTGAAAGCTCGCAATCGTTGCAATACGGTGTGTAGGGATAGTCAACGACGCCATATCTATAAGTCTGTCATCGAAGAAGATGATCCAGATAAAATCTGGAAGTTTCTCAAGTCTCTTGGAGTAGGTAAATCCAAGCATAATATAAATCCTCACAATATAGACTTAAATCTGATAAATCAGCATTTCTCTTCTTCGGCTACTATAAATAGTACAAATAAGTTAAACACACTCAACCATCTTTTCACCTTACCTACTCCTAATTCTCCTCGCTTTTCATTTAGTCAATTTTCCGAAAGTGATGTCAAGAGAAATATAATAGCTATTAAATCTGATGCAGTAGGAGCAGACTGTATAAGTCGTAAAATGATTATTCCTATTATTCGTCATATCGTTCCTACTATTACTTATATTTTAAATTCCTCAATTACTCTTAACAAGTTTCCTTCTTCTTGGAAAGATGGGCAAATCTTTCCTCTTCCAAAAATATCTACCCCCTCTTCTTTTTCTGATTATCGTCCAATATCTATTCTCCCATTCCTGTCTAAATTACTCGAGCGACTGGTACATAGCCAATTGAGTACTTTTCTTTACAAGCACAATCTTTTAAACTCTTTTCAATCCGGTTTCCGTCCTAAACATAGCACTACTACAGCCTTAGTCAAAATCACGGACGACATCAGAGAAGGTATGGATAACCAAAGACTTACTGTGTTGGTATTACTAGATTTCAGTAATGCTTTTAATACGGTGGACTTTGACATCCTGTTAGCTATTATATCATCTCTTAACATATCTCCTGAGGTTGTTGACTGGTTTCGTTCATACTTGTGCGGTCGCCGGCAACGCATTCGGATTGAAGACTCTTATTCCGATTGGTGCACAGTTAATGCCGGTGTCCCACAAGGTGGCGTGTTGTCTCCTCTTCTATTTTCAATTTTTATTAATTCTATTTGTCCTCAAATATCTTCTCGCTACCACCTTTATGCAGACGATTTGCAAATTTATGCCGAGACATCTGTCGCGGATCTACCTCAAACAATTAAAAATATAAATAAGGACCTATCCTCTATAGCCGCTTGGGGAAAATCGTACGGCCTTAACTTAAATGCAGCGAAATCGCAGGCAATTATTGTTGGCAGTCAAAGGATTCTGTCAAAAACTAGATCTCTGCAAATACCTGCAATAGCAATAGATGGTGTTCAGATTCCTTATAATGAAAAAGTGAAAAATCTTGGTGTAATAATTGATCAACACTTATCATGGGGTCCGCAAGTAAACGAACTGAGCCGAAAGATGTTTGGAGCTATTGCCTCTCTTCGCAGATTGCGAAATTTTCTTCCGATTCCTACCAGAACTGCGTTAGCAAATTCGCTCCTTTTACCAATTCTTGATTATGCTGACATTTGTTATCTTGACATCAAGGAGGAGCATCTGAACAAACTTGAGCGACTCCAAAATCTTTGTATACGGTTTATTTTTGGCCTTAGAAAATATGACCATGTTTCTCAATTTCGTAAAAAGCTCAAGTGGCTCCCAATCCGCTTCCGCAGGAATACTCATATTCTTCACCTTCTCTACTGCGTGCTGTTTAATCCTTCAACTCCTTCCTATCTAAAAGAGCGTTTTGAGTTTCTGAGTGATTCCCATCCTTGTTCACTTCGCTCTGCTCAGAATCTCACTCTTAAGATTCCTGCCCACTCTTCCTGTTTCTTCACAAAGTCTTTTACTGTAGAAGCTGCTCGTTTGTGGAATTCAATTCCTCTAAGCATAAGAAATGCTAAAACTTTGGATAATTTCAAAACTTTATTAAAAGATTATTATCTATCTCTGTAAGCCTTTTTCCTTAGCCCTTTACCTTCTTTTTAGTCCTTTTTTCCTACTATATTAATTATTTTTATTACTTTTTGTAGTCTATTATAATAAGTATAGTGTATATTACGTACAACTAATAATATACTGTGTGGTAGACATTAATATGTCCTTTTGTATTTATGTATGTGTGTATGTATGTATGTATGTATGTATGTATGTATGTATGTATGTATGTATGCATGTATGTATCTATGTATGTATGTATGTATGTATGTATGTATGTATGTATGTATGTATGTATGCATGTATGTATCTATGTATGTATGTATGTATGTTTGTGTGTATGTATTTATTTATACAGGTATCTATGCATCTATAAGTATATATGTATCGTGTCATAGAATGTACACCGCCTACCCTTATCATGTGAACTTACTCCTCTACCTCAAGGTTGCCTGGAAGAGATCGCTTCTAGCGATAAGGCCACCTGTTGTGCATCTCTTCTTTGTTTTTGTATGTATGTATTTCAATGTTTTCTCTTGTGGTGTACAATAAAGTATATTATTATTATTATTATTATTATTAAACAAGTCTGGCAGTATCAATGTCCGTTAGCTGCTTGACTTTTCTAACAGCGAAAACAGCTGAGCTCAGTCTACTCCCAAGAGACGAGAGATGGGGACCCCATTGCAGACCCGAATCTAATGTCAATCCCAAGAAGACCGTGGAATCTACCGTATTTAATGTGTCGTTATTGAGATGCAAATTCAAATTCTGTCTTTTTACATTAGGTAATAAAAACTGCATATATTTTGTCTTCTTGGCATTTAAAGCCAGATTATTAATGTTAAACCAGTGAAGCATATGCGATAATGCACTGTTTACTTCGTCGTAATTATTTGACTTTCTATCAACTTTAAAAATTAAGGAGGTATCATCCGCAAAGAGTAAAATATCACACAATTTATCGACATAAAACGGGAAATCATTAATATGAACTAAAAACAAAAATGGATCTAGGATAGATCCTTGCGGAACACCCATTCTAAGAGGAGAACCAGAAGAGTTGACGTAGTTTACTGCGACCTTCTGAACTCTATCAGTAAGATAAGAAGCAAGTAGATCGAGAACAATACCACGAACACCGTAATGAGCAAATTTAAGCAAAAGAGTTTCATGTTTCACACAATCAAAAGCTTTAGACAAATCACAGAAAACTCCAATTGCATTCTGTGATTTTTACCAAGCGTCATAAATATGTCTAAGAAGCGCAATCCCCGCATCGGCTGTAGATCTGCCTTTAGTAAAACCATACTGTTCATTATGGAAAATATTATTTGCGTTAAAATGAGTCAGAAGTTGACTTAAAATAAGTTTCTCAAAGATTTTACTCATACATGGCAATATAGAAATAGGTCTATAATTGCCAGGGTCATTTTTTTCACCATCTTTAAATTATTGTATTATTTTACTAATTTTCATAAGATCAGGGAATATTCCAGTATCTATGCATTTATTGAATATAAGAGACAATTGTGGTGCAATGTTCGTTATTATTGTATTAAGTAATTTAACAGACATGCCCCATAAATCGCCAGTTTTTTTAACATTAATAGTTTTAAATATTTTAATTATTTCATTCGCATCTACATATGAAAATTTAAATTGGTGATCACAGTGAGGAGTATGACTTTTCAAAGAAATTATTGCATCTGAAGTAGAGGATTTTAAAGAAGATGTGACCTTTTCAGGGATTTTAGAAAAATAACTTTTAAATGAATTTGCAACATCTTCATTGGAACTCACTGTAGCATTATTAATTAACAATTGGATAGGTTCATTAGCGGGCTTAGATCTGCCAGTCGTACGAGTAATCACGTCCCAAGTGGCTTTAATTTTATTGTCAGAATTTAAAATTTTATTTCTAATATATATAGACTTAGCCTGCTGACGAACTTTTTTAAAAATTTTTGAATAAGCTCTTACCCGAGTATAGAACGTTGGGTCATGATTCCACTGCTTCATACTATATGGTTCATACAAACTGTCTACGGTATATGCCGACTGTCGCCCAGTCGCTAAATTTCATTTTAGGGTTCTTAATTACAGTGCGCTCTTTGAATACGTCATTGAACGAGTCTAAGAGTATATTAAATACTGTATTATAATATGAGTTGGGACTATCTACTGCCATGTCCACTTGAAGTAATTGTTGCATAACCTTCTCTTTAAAAATTTTAATTTTATAATGAGTGACCGGTCTACATTTTATATTTTGCTTAGAGTTAACAATATTACTAGTTATTGAAATTTTTTGACCCAAGTGGTCTGAACTTAAATTTCCTATTATTAATTTATCGAGAACTTCGCCATGACAGAACACATTATCAATACACGTGGAGGAAGAATTTGTCACTCGAGTTGGTTCGCAGAAGACATTACTTAAGTCGTATGATCTGAATAGACTTAAAAGGCGATTACTGTGCTGCGTTTCTTGAAGTATATCGACATTAAAATCCCCGCATACAATTATTGATTTACTACTTGTACATACATTTCTAAGGATATCGTCCATCTTATTTTCGAATATATCGAAGTCAATTAGAATATGTGTGCCGTCAATCGCACCTAATACACGAAGAAATCTGACTATTTTGTAGATATCTTCCTGTGTGTTGTTATGGATGTATATGTACTTTGGGTATAGTCTGGCAATAGCTTGTGATACATCTTTTACTATACGTCCTGCAGAAGATTTTGAAACTCCTATGTAGGTAGCTACCGCAACCAACATACTCGTAGTGCCTAATGCGTAGAACCTCAATGTCAACAAAAGCTGATATAAAGGTGGAACTCCATGGTTCCTAAAAAAAACATAAACATAAAGTTTATTTACAATAAAATATATGATATCAATTTCTTAAAAATTTAGAATAGAATAAAGTGAACTTACTGTTTTGAGGTTACTCTTAAAAATGGATATATTTCGGTGAGTAAATCGTTTACTGCACTCTTGCTTAATCTAAACCTATAGACAAAATCAAATCGTCATATTTATTAAAATAGTTAATACGCTCTTCATACACACGCGTTGTACCGGGCACATTGTCCTCGTCAGATTCCCAGTCACTTATTCCAGTCACTCCAAATTGTTGTAAAAGACCAATATCACTTGAACTGCTACTTGAACTTGACTCTGCCATTGTTTTTCACTCGAAATTAATTTTATTGTTCACAAAGAAAGTACTTTCACAATTAATAAATCTTAGTTATCCCCAGAAAACTAAAGATAAGATATTGTTGTTACTAAAGTTAGCCAACGTTACTGACAAATAGAACTCTATTATTATTGGGCGCTTAAACTGTCATTTTCATACGAACTGTTATCTCACTTGGCTGGCACCGACTCCAACAATAACTAAGTAATTAAAATTATTATTTTTTCTTTTTAGTTTCGATTTGTAACGTTTTGAAGTCGGTTTTCATTTTTGTTAAAAAATAATTTATTTTTAATTTTTTTGTGGAAATTAGATATAATATTGGAAAGCTAACTAAACTACTGCTCCAATAAGTCAGCGAAGTCTTGAAATGTACGACAATAGTCAATCGAGATTTGTCCACGTCTATTTTTCCACGTAACTCGTAGACGTTAATAAGATTTACCTTCTTTTATCAATTCACCTAATATCCTGAAGGAATACGACTATCAGTTCATAAGTATGTATAATATTAAAAGAATTTTCTTTCAACTCCTAACCGTTGAGGAGATATACCTTACATCATCACAAATTCTTGAACAGCTTAAGAAAATATATGAAAACGGTAATCAGTGCCGATAAAATTTAAGGGTTGCCCTCGATTTCTCTAGGATCGTATCATCAGATGCTGACTTGGTGACAATAAGAACATCTTGAGTGTATACCCTACCGAACAAAAAAGAAATTTTTTAAATCGGCCCACAATTCACGGAGAAATCGGTGAAAAAACATAAAAAACAAATGTTGAGGAATTTTACCTTCCATCATCAGTTCATCCACATGAGATGATGATTTTCATACGTAAAAGCTTTATCGGTTTTAGAAAATATATCAAAAACATAACGTAAGGTGCCTGTAAATTTTGAGAGTTGCCTTCGATTTCCTTGGGATCCCATCATCAGATCCTGACTTGGTGACAATGGGACCTCCTAGGAACTATACCCTACCAAACAAAAAAAAATTTGAAATCCGCCCACAGACGGCGGAGAAATCGGTGAACATGCATAAAAAAATATATACAACGGAACATATCGCTCCTCCCAACGAATATTATCGTAATAACCTATTACGATACTTTGTGTTTTATTGCATATTCGTCATGAAGACATTCTAGTACCGTAAAACGGGGTGAATAGCAATGATTTTCAACTTCGTCTTAAGAATTTGTTGTCTGTTACTTTTTTTTTTAAATCTCAGGTTATTTTATATCATGTCCGGTTCCATAAAGAAAGTGCTGAAACAATATTTTTTTAACTATAAGCAAAGGTTTTCCAGATTTTTAATAAAATATGTACCGTTTCTATTCACCCGACGATTGGGGTCAATAGAAATGCTTAAAGGGGCGAATGGAAAAACTGGTAGGGCTACCAAAAATGACTTATCCAACATTGCAAAAATGTAAGGTTGTATATTTAAAAATTGTTTTGGTTTGTAAATGTTAATTGAAAATCAAAATTTGTAATTTAAGCTATTTATGCGTATGAACATAAATAGTAAAGTATGTTTATATTTTAACCGATTTAATTTTTATGGAATGTTATCTCTTTTCGATAAATCAAACAAGATACTACTTTTTCGTATTTTTATTTAAATTAAATAAAATAACAAAATAAAAAACAACCTTCTGAATTAAAAATTTAGTTTTTCTGAATTTTAAGTTTATACATATATGACGAAAAATAAACAACTATAAATCTTTTGAACTTAACTTAATCATCATAACAAATATCACAGGTAATCAACTTCAGCCTACGTTATGGCTTTGTAGAATCAGTACTACTGGCGTAAAAATAATCAAAATTCTTTAAAAAAAACCCAAATTCTAAATCTTCTGAACTTATCGATATTATAATAACAAAGTTGTAACAAGGTAGGTAACTTCAGCCTACGCTATAGCTTTGTAGAACCAGTGTGCTTAGCGTGAGTTTTCTCAACCAATAAGAGCGCCAAACACGTTACTATCGCGTCAAAGAAAAAAAAACCCGCACTAAGTACACTATACTACTTACTATGTACAAGTAATCAAAATTCTTAACTTATCAATTATTATAACAAAGTTTTCACATGTCATCATCCTCTTCTAAAACTTTTAATATTTTGTCACTATTATTGTAGTATATTTATCACTATTATTATTTTTCTTTGGCAATTTAATGAGATCTTTTACCGCTACAGTCTTGTACTTTTTTATAATAGGTGATCTGTATTTTTTGTTATACTGATCGTCATTCACTAGCTCATTCGATATTATTTTTACTTTATTCTCCATAATAGTATTATCATCAGCAGGTTTTTCAGTATTGATCGTGAGCTCTTCACATATGCTGTCAAAAAAGAGAATGGGATGACTGTTTATGTTATCATTAGGTATTTCGCATTTTAATTCTTGTAAGATATTACTGTAGTTTTCCGTTTCCGTAATACTATTATAATTTTGTTGTTCCATATTATTATGATAATTTTCGTAAGCCGTGACGTTATCGTAATTTACCTGACCAATATTATTATCATAATTGTCGTAATTCGTGTTCACTGTTGTCAGATTGGGGGTTTTTTTCGCAATTTTGGGGAAAAAAATAACTCTTGGGGAAAAACTGGGGAAACAGAATCTTTGGGGAAAATTTTGGGGAAAATAAAAAAAATACAAGAATCCAGAGCCATATAAAAAATCTCTCCGTCTGTGGTTTTCGGACTGTCTGTGTATGGTCTGCCGTCTGTCTAGTCTGTGGTTTTGCGATGTTGTGTTGTGTTTATGGGTGGTGTATGAGTCTGTGGTTAGTGGTATGGGTGTTGCGTTGCGTGCGACTTGGGGTGTTTTTTTTCAGAGTTTCTTGAAATAAAATATTTCTTGTTGTTTTATCGATTGATAAGTGTTATGAAAATTGGCTCGACGATATAGACCGGCATGGGAAGCCGAACCTCAGTTTGCAGGTGAGTTTTTACTATGGAAAGATCTAATACCTAGTTCTAACCTAAACATTTAAATGTAAATAAAAAATATGAACATTTTGTCATTATTGGATCTAAGTTCAAGTAATCAGAAGGCTAGACGCCAAAACAGTGAAGTACTTACTCAAACTAATTTTGTTTTTAGAATATCCGACTGGCGTAAATTCCTGCCTTTTAAACAGTGGTAATGTTACTAGCAACACTTCTACCTCCACTTTTTACGGGAAATGGTGATGGGCATGGGTATAAGTTCGGGACACGTAAGATGACTCAAAATGGTCATGTTATTCATGAGTAATAATAAGAATAAATTATTAATAATCCTAAAGAAGACTATTCCGGCTTTATTATGTAAAGATAGAGCCAGAACAGCCGTCTTTAGGATTATTATTGTTTTTATTATCCATGAATGTAAATGACCGTTTTGGGTCAACTTACGTGTCCCGAACTATTAATGTGTTAGTGTTACTAAAATATTTAACAAACTATTTTTTTTTTTTGAAAATTTTACGAGTAAGAGTGTGTCTGCATGTGACTTTAATTTTAACTAAACTAACTGATTGAGTCTTAGTGTTACCATAATATTTAACATGCTTTGGAGGGTAATTAAATTTTGAAAATTTTAAAAAGCTTTTGTGAAGAAGACTAATTTTTAAGAATGGGTTGGTGTGCGTGTGTGTTTTGTATCTAACTGCTACTGTTTAAATTAAAAGTATTTTTTCTAATACATATCTAAATTTTGTTCTAGGTTGGCTTACAAATGTAGAGGGGGATGCAACGAAAGCATTCTGTAAACTGTGTAAATGTGTACTACAAGCACACAAAAAGGATTTATCTAAACATGCTATGTGTAAAAAACATGAAGATGCTTATAAATTTTCGCAGCTTGCAAATAGTAGCAATAAAATTAACACCTTTTTTAATAGAAACATAAGTAACGAAAGAAAAGTGGCAGAACTATATTTTTAAAGTGGTAGTGCCATGCTTGTTACCTTCGGGTAGCAACCAAATGGGCCGGCACGCCCCGTATAGTTCATTAGTACCACTCTCTCACAGAAGACCGGCGTGAAGTGGCAGCTATGCTGTCGCGTTTCGTCCGGTGAGTGAGAGTCCGGGTGGCCCACTCTCCTTCCCCCTCCCTCTTCCCTTCATCCTCCGCCTTCGTTCCCCCCCTTCCTCCCACTTCCCTCCCTCCTCCATCCCTCCCTTTCCTGAAAGGCCGGCAACGCATCTGCAAGCCTGACTTGCAGATGTCCATGGGCGGAGGTGATCACTTCCCATCAGGTGAGCCTCCTGCCCGTTTGCCCCCTTTTTACCATAAAAAAAAAACTAATAATCGCAGCTTTTGTTGCACAACATTGCTCTATTTTAGCAACAGATCATCTCGGCATGCTTATTTCTGCTTTGGATAAATCATCTTCTGTGCTAAGTAACTTGAAACTCCATCGCACTAAATGTGCCGGTCTCATAAAAAATGTAATTTCACCATGTGTTCTTGAGGAATAATAACAATTAACAGATATTGGCGACAACAATTTTTCCGCAATAATTGATGAGAGCACATCTATTGACACGAAAAAGACCCTGTGTATAATGATACGTTACTTTAGTAAAAAAACATCCAAAGTTGAAACAGTGTTCTACAGGTTATTAGAGATTGAAGCCGGTGATGCTGAGACATTAGTGAAAAATTTTAAAGACCAGCTTTCGCAAGATGGTTTAGATGTAAAAAAAATAATAGGCATTGGCATAGATGGTGCAAACGTGATGGTCGGTGAGCATCATTCGTTTTCTTCAAAGCTGAAAGAAACTGTACCGCATCTAATTGTAGTTAAATGTGTTTCGCACTCGTTGCATCTTGCTGCTGAAAATACTTGCAAAGTGCTTCCAACACAATTAGAATTTATAGTAAAAGAATGTCACAATTGGTTTTCTAATTCAACAAAAAGACAAATTGAATACGGACTGATATATGAAACATTGTGTGGAAAAAAATGTGGATGTAAGTTTGTTTGTACTTAATGAGGAAATAGTTATCCCAATCTAGGTTCTTAATTTGCTTACTTTCCTTCTCTCCCTCTGGGACTTTGCAAAAATTTATTCAATACCTAGTTTGTACTGACTGATATTCTATTTAATGTTTTTTTTTCAGAGAATCAACCGTCCAGTTCAAGTGCACTGACTGAAAATATTGTTGTTATTACTGAATTTGTTGATAATGAAACAGACAAAAACCTTTATAATTTACGTGGTATGTAGGTACTTAAGCAATAAACAACAACAAATCATATACAATAAGCATTTTTGAATTAATAATTGTTCATATTACAGTGGACCCCCGATAATCCGGCCCCTGTCTAATCCGGCGCCCCCTGTAATCCGACATGACTTAGAATTACATGTATGTTTGACAATCTTTGCTAATACATATAGATCACGCAGGTTTGAACAGGTCACAACTCGTACGCGCCACCGCTATTGTGCTCGACGCGTATGCATTGTTTTACTTAGTTTGAATTTGACTACTAGTGATAGCGGTACGGCCTAGCGTGCGTTCATTGTTTACTATTTATTCATTGTGTATTAGGTATAGAACCTAGTAATGTCGTCACAAACCCAGAAGCGAAAGCACAAAACGTTGACAATTAAAGAAAAATGTGATATTTTAGATCGCTTAAATCGCAATGAAACTTTCAGTAGTTTAGCAAGTGAATACGGCGTAGGCCGATCTACAATTTATGAAATTAAAAAAAACCACGAGAAGATTAAGAAGTTCGTGTCAACTACTGACTGTGGGCCAGGCAAGAGACAGACACTCAAGAAAGCTGAACATCCAGAAGTGGAAGAAGTTTGTACATGTGGTTTCTTCAGGAAAGAAACAGGCATGCACCAATTTCGGGACCCATGTTGGCGATGAAAGCTAAGTTTTTTTACAAGGAAATAACAAAAAAAGATGATTTTGTGGCCAGCAAAGTATGGCTAGAACGTTTTAAAAGTCGTCATGGCATACGTTTAATGACTATTACAGGAGAGAAACTTTCTAACGATGCCACCTGCATAGAGCCCTTTAAATTAAGATTTTTGCAAAAGGTGAACGATTTAAATCTTGACTCGTCACAGGTGTACAATGCAGACGAATCAGGGCTTTTTTGGCGTGTGATGCCTAACAAAACTTTCGTTTCTTGTAACGAAAAAGACGTACCTGGACGAAAAGTGAGTAAAGAGCGTGTAACCATACTACCATGTGCTAATGCTGCAGGTACACACGCGCTTAAGATGGTGGTCATTGGGAAATCTAATAAACCAAGGGCTGAGGGCATTCAAAAACATTGATTTACCTGTACACTATTACGGACAAAAAAGTGCATGGATGACAAAAGACCTTTTCAAAAAGTGGTTTGATGAATGCTTCGTACCTGAAGTTAGAAAATGGTTAAAAGATCATAATTTTCCTCAAAAAGCGTTGTTGCTTCTTGATAACGCTCCCGGTCATCCGTCTGAAGAAGACTGACAACTGAGGATAAATGCATCACTGCGATGTTTCTTCCGCCAAATTGCACTGCACTGATTCAACCAATGGACCAGAACATCATTCAGTTTGTTAAGCAAGACTATAAAAAAAACCTACTTTTGAGAGCCGTATCAAAAGACCAACCAATAGAAAAAACTTTAAAAGAATTTAATATGAAAGACTTGGTTTTTGCTCTTAGTCAGTCGTGGAGTGCGTTACCGTCATCAACTATTAAATCGTCTTGGAAAAAGTTATGGCCAGATATAATCACCACTCCTAGCAACGATCCACAAATCAGTGTAACTTCAGAAGTTATAGAACAAGTCGCTACTGAAACACAGATAAGTCCGGAAAATTTGGAATTCTGGTGCCGTGGAATGGATAAAGAAGAAAATGTTTGTCTTGAAATGTCTGACGAAGATATTATAAAAGAGGTTTCTAATAATACAACAAACGATCAGGAAGATAACGACGACGTGATTGCAACTGCTCCACAAGTCACAGATCAAGACGCAGTTAACGCTTTTGAGCTAGGTTTACAATGGGCTGAAGAGAATGGTACATCCTACAACGAACTTTTACTTTGGAGAAGACTGAGGGACAAAGCTCTGATCTCGCGTTATAACAACCTTAAACAAAAAAGAATTGATGAATATTTCAAAGCTTCATAATTTGATATAGTATTCACTACATGATTTTGATTAATAATTCTTGAATATTTTGGTAGATATGTATGTGCATTTATGCTTAATTTTATAATAAAACGTAAGCTCTCAATTGTTATTTAATTTACTAAATTCGACTTACATAAATTAAGTCTGATTTGTACTTCAAAGTACATACATATGTACGTATAATATATAGATTCTTGTCATTAGATATGTAATTTGTCGGATTACAAGGTACTCTTTAAAGTCTGTATTAAAATAAAACGTAATGTTAACAGTGATTAAATTCGTGTTTTATTGATTACATGAGAAGAACCCTACATTTTATGGCGACGAGTAAATACGGCGGCGTGTGAAAGTAAATAACACAATATCTCGATTAAATTCGGCGTCAAATATGGAGTACGCTTTGAGGGCTGCGGGTCCTGTTTTCAGCCCATTTTGAGAGCCATATACAGGAGAGAGGTGGAAAATATGGATTAGAAATTTTGAATATTATATAGATGGCCAAATTGGACTAAATGACAAACAAAAAGTCAATAGGTTACTTCATCAAGCGGGGCCAGAGGTCCAAGATATTTACGAAAGTATAAAGGAGGAAGACGTTGAAGGATCCAATGAGTATGAAAAATGTAAACAGAGATTAAAAAACTATTTCCAACCTGAGCTTAACGCGGCGTATGAACGTCAAAAGTTCAGAAATATTTCTATGGAAAATGAGTCAATTGACATGTTTGATTTGAAGTTAAGGAAGCAAGTAGCATATTTGCTAAATGACAAACAAAAAGTCAATAGGTTACTTCATCAAGCGGGGCCAGAGGTCCAAGATATTTACGAAAGTATAAAGGAGGAAGACGTTGAAGGATCCAATGAGTATGAAAAATGTTAACAGAGATTAAAAAACTATTTCCAACCTGAGCTTAACGCGGCGTATGAACGTCAAAAGTTCAGAAATATTTCTATGAAAAATGAGTCAATTGACATGTTTTTTTTGAAGTTAAGGAAGCAAGTAGCATATTGGAAGTTCTTAAATACAGACGAGGCAATCAGGGATCAGTTAATTGAAAAATGTACATACCAAGACCTGAAAAGAAAATTCTTAAAAAAAGGAAATGATCTAACACTGACTTCAGCGCTAGAGATAGCTAGGTTATATGAAATGGAAGATAGTATGTTCAAATTGGCTATAAAAGGAGAAAGAAGAAGAAACAGCAAGCAGTGTAAATAAAGTGACACAAGAATTCAAATGTTTTAGATGTGGACTGAAAGGTCATCTCGCAAAAGATAGTAAGTGCCCTGCTGCGTCAGAAAAGTGTGTTAAATGTGGTTTAACAGTGCTGCGAAGTGCTGTAAAACAAAATATTCTAGAAAAGACAATGTGACAGGAAAGAAGAAGGCAGAGAAAAGGAAGAATGATAAGAAAAAGAAAAGGTATATAAAATGATCGTCATGCTCTATGATCGTCATGCTCCAATGCGTCCTGTTCGGATAAAGCATCTTCCTGCTCCCTGGTTGACCAATGAAATTAGAATGCTTCAACATAAGAAAAACTTAGCTAAAATTAAATTTAGTGCCAACGCGAACGACGAAAATCTTCGTAGATATAAAAAAGCTCGTAATCTATGCAATAGAGTGTGTAGAGATAATCAGCGACGCCATATCCATAAATCCGTGGCTGAGGAAAATGACTCATCCAAAGTCTGGAAATTTCTTGAATCCATAGGAGTAGGCAAAGCTCGCCATTTCGCAAATCCTCAAAATATTAATCTTAATGAGCTTAATAAGCATTTCTCTTCTTCTGTTGCCATCAATGATGCTACCAAATTAAGGACTATTACTCAAATTTCAGCTTCATCCTCTCCTAATAATGATCAGTGTTTTTTCTTTAGTCAATTTACAGATAGTGATGTTAAGAAGAGTATCCTTGCGATTAATTCTGATGCAGTCGGTGCTGATTGCATTAGTCGTAAAATGATTATTCCCATCCTTGACATCATATCTCCTGTATTAACTTACATATTTAATTACTCTATTAATAACAGTGCTTTTCCTTCGTCTTGGAAAGACGCGCATATTATCCCTCTGCCGAAAAAAAATAATCCTACTAGAAACAATGACTATCGTCCCATTTCAATCCTTCCGTTATTATCCAAAGTCCTTGAGCGTCTAATACAACATCAACTGACTCAATTCCTTTGTAAATATAACCTCCATAATCCTCTTCAATCCGGCTTTCGACCAGGTCATAGTACGACTACTGCACTAGCCATCGACTACTAAGCCCGATAGACGCCTAATGTATGTACTTCTGCGTCCAAACTTGTCAGTCAAAACTCTGAGGTAAGCGATACGGGGGAGGCGGGTTGAAATGCACGCTGATTGGTTAATTCAAGGTCGCGACACTTGCTTATAGACAAATAGTGATGGGTAATAAATTTGGGTAGTAAATTTTTTGTACCAAGTCTACTTAATTAGTACCAGAATTATATTCTACTATAAATTAGTACAAGAGAAAAAAATTACAAAATAAGTTTTATATCTTATCGTAGGTAAGAATATTTTTATTAAAACAAGCTTTCTTTACTACAAGGAATAAATAATAGAATACTTATCTTTATTTACATGTTTACACATGTTTAAAGTTTTCGGAACGTGTCGTCAAATTTCAAAATGTCCGAACTGAAATATATATACATATATGTCGTCTGTAAAACATTTAAGAAAAAATGCATAATATTTACTTGTACCAATTTTATAGTTTAACTGGTACAGCAAACTGGTACAGCACTAGTTACTCGTGCCGGTAATTAAAGAAAAGTATAGCAACAATGATCTGTATCGAAAAGAAAGGGATGCATTTTCCGAGAATGTCCGAAGATGTCAAATACATCATCGCGAGTTGCGTTGCGACCAATATAGCATGAGCTCTGATTTAATCATATTTAATGATTTTGGAAATTAAAATTCACTTAACTATGAAAAGAGATGCCATTTTTTTTAAATTACATGTTTGGCTACTATTTCCACACCATTTTATTGTACAGGGAGCCATGTTGCGCGACTGTTGTATTTTATTTTGTCGGAATTTCACGAGTCGCAAGCAATATGTTCTCGGGTCACGGATGTGGTCGCTACTAAAGTAAGTCGCGCGATCGTTTTCTTAAGTCGGACGTATTTGTCTAACGTGTTGACTGAAAGTGTTCGCCTTGCGTGAGGTGTCTATTGGGCTTAGTAGTCGATGGCACTAGCTAAGATTACTGATGATATTCGCATGGGCATGGATAGTCAGCAAGTCACCGTACTTGCATTGCTAGACTTTAGCAATGCGTTTGGTACTATAGATTATGATATCTTGCTGGCGTCTTTAGGTTCTTTTAACATATCTCCTAATGTAATTGACTGGTTTCGTAATTACCTGTGTGAACGTCGTCAACGTATACGAATCCACGATTCGTACTCAGATTGGCTTCCAGTCAAAGCTGGCGTTCCACAGGGTGGCGTGCTGTCTCCTCTCTTATTTTCACTTTTCATTAGTAGTATTTGTCAACATATCTCCTCTCTCTACCACTTCTATGCTGATGATTTACAAATTTATAGCCAAGCACGTATTGCAGACCTACGTAGAGCTATTGATGATATAAATAACGATTTATTAAATATAACCACTTGGAGTTAGGCATTTGGGCTGCAATTCAATCCTTCAAAGACTCAAGTCATTATTATTGGCAGCCCCAAGCTTATATCCAAAATCAATTTTAACTCCCTGCCTAGTATCGTTTTAAACGGTGTAAGTATACCATTTAGTAAATCTGTTAAAAATCTTGGAATCATTATGGACCAAAACATGTCGTGGGTATCACAAGTAAGTGAAGTGAGCAGGAAGATGTTTGCTTCGGTTGCTTCTCTTAGGCGATTGCGTAACTTTCTCCCTATTTCCACCAAAATTTCGTTAGCACAATCGCTCCTCTTACCAATTCTTGATTATGCTGATATTTGTTACCTCGATATTACCGAGGAGCAATTAAATAAACTTGAGCGTCTCCAAAATCTTTGTATTCGGTTCATATTTGGTTTACGTAAATATGACCATGTTTCAGAATTTCGAAAACAGCTCAAGTGGCTCCCTATCCGCCTTCGCAGAAATACTCATATCCTTCATCTTCTTTACTGTATTCTGTTTGATCCATGCACTCCTCCTTATCTCAAGGAACGTTTCTCGTTCCTTGGGGCCACCCATTCCCGTGTTCTTCGCTCTGACCATAACCTAACCCTAAATATTCCTTCCCACTCCTCTGCCTATTACAGTAACTCCTTCACCATTACAGCTCCTCGTCTCTGGAACTCTCTTCCTCAATCTGTCAAGCATGCGAAATCGCTAAGCATTTTCAAAAAACGTTTAAAGGATCACTTTTTCTCACTTTGAATACTGCATAAACTCTTATTGAAATGTTATTTCCTGTTTTAACTCTATTATTAATAAATCTTGTCTTCTTATATTTTATATATTATTTATTAATATTTATATGTATATATGTATGTGTGTATGTATATATATATATATATATATATATATATATATATATATTTATATAGTATGTACATTATATGTATATTATTTACGTAGTAGTATTTTATTTATTGATTGGTTGATCATATATATTTCTATTTATTTATATTTGTATGATAAGTATATTTTATAAACTTATATTCCATTTTTCTCTTTATTTATATTTCGCGCCCCCTCTTTCTTATATTATTTTCCTACACCTAAAGGTTGCCTGGAAGAAATCGCTCTTTTAGCGATAAGGCCGCCTATTGTACTTTTTCCTACTATTTCTGTGTTTCTGTTTATTTTCTTCTGTTTTCGGGTGTACAATAAAGAGTTATTACTTACTTACTTACTTACATATGTTATTTCAAATGAGTCTGACTCTGAGTCGTCTGAAGCAAGTGACAATAGTGAAAGTGAGGACGAACATGTACAAGTGAACTCGGTATTTAGCATAAGTGCTATGGACAATAAGTGTATGATACAAGTTGCTGAAAAGTTCCCTTGTCAATTTATTATAGATTCTGGGGCTTCCATTAACATGATAAAAATTAATTTAACAATTGTTTATTCGCGACCGTTTGTTTGCGTTTTTCACCGTAGTACTGGTTATGCGAATGAACGCATCACAAGAAATCTGATGCCAATCGAATTAAACTAATTGCGGTTTAGTAATGTGGGTAGGTGGCAAAAACAATATTAGCCATCAGAGTTCGTGTGGCATGAGAAGTGTTGACCAGTGATGTTAAAGAATTGCTTGACTATGACATTATAGAACCTGTGACTAGACCTACCCCATGTGTGTCTCCATCCCACATTGTTAAAAAGAAAGAGAAAAATTAATACCGTCTAGTGGTGGACATGAGAAAGGTAAATGAAGCTGTACTGAGAGAACGCGTTCCACTGCCTACATTTGAAGAGCTTTTGGCAGACTCAAATGGATGCAAATTCTTTTCTACACTAGACCTGAAGTCCGGATACCATCAACTAGAACTAGATGAGTCGAGAGCTATCACTGTTTTTAGCACAAGTCTTCGTCTGTTCAGATACAAAAGGTTATTTTTTAGAATAAGATGTGCATCAGAAATCTTTCAGCGTGTGATTGCTCATCTACTTCAGGGCATAGACGGTGTTGCAAATAGCCAAGACGACATTCGTTTCGGAGGCCGTACACAAGAAGAACATGACTACAGACTCAGGCAAGTACTCAAGACACTGCAAGACAATGAATTGACACTGAATGAAAAGAATTGCACTTTTGGTGCTTCAGAGATAACATTCCTTGGACACCATATCTCAGCGGCAGGCATAAGGCCTACAAGGTCAAATCAGCAAGTTGTACAAGAATTTAGGGCTCCACAGAATGTAGCTGAAGTTAAAAGTTTTCTTTGACTGGTAAATTTTTCTGCTCGGTTCATACCACAGTTTAGTACCATCACTGCACCCTTAAGACAACTTACTAAAAAGGATTCATTATTTGTATGGACTAAAGAGCATGAGAATGCTTTTCAAAAATTAAAGGATTTAATAACATCTGCTCCAGCATTAGGATTTTATAACAAAAATGCAGAAACCACTCTTGTGACAGATGCAAGCCCAGTTGCCGCAATAGCCGCAGTTTTAATTCAAAAACATACTATTGAAGGACAAGAACAGACTGAACAACGCTATTCTCAGACTGAAAAGGAAGCCTTGGCCATAGTTTGGCCATAGCTTGTGAGACTTTATATATGTACTTAATTGGAAAGCAATTTAATATCTTGTCAGACCACAAGCCATTAGAAATTATATATTCAGCCAATTCTTAACCAAGTGCTCGTAACAGCGATGGGTTTTAAGACTGTGAAGATCAGCTGCTTATGGCTTTCATCGAGCAGAACTCTTGGGCTGTTACTATAGACGAGGTATAGGAAGCTATATGAATTAATAAAGACAGAGATTTGCGTTATTAACAATATAATATTAAGAGGAACAAGAATAATTATGCCAAGTTCTCTGAAAGAATTTTAAGCCTTGCTCATGAGGGACATCTGTCGGTCAATGCAATGAAGGCAAAATTTAGATCGAAGGTTTGGTGGAAGGGTATGGATAAGGATGTGGAATATTGGATTGACACATGTGAAGGTTGCAGATTAGTTAGACAAGACATTCATCCCGAACCTATAACACCAACTGAACTGCCTAGTAGAGTGTGGGAACTTGTTGCTTTAGATTACCTGGGACCACTACCATCTGGTCATTACTTACTTATTATTATAGATTATTACAGTATAGATACTATAAGGTTGAAATACTAAAAAACCAAACTGCAGAAACTACAATTAAGGTCTTAGAGAAACTCATCTGCAGAGAAGGTATAATGGATGAAGTTGTCTGTGACAATGGCCCAGCCTTAGAGATGAACGTTTTAAAGAATTATTAGCATCAAATGGAATAAGACTTAGACACACCACTCCTTTATGGCCTCAGGCTAATGGAGAAGTTGAGAGACAGAATAGAAGTGTTCTAAGAAGACTCAGGATTGCTCAGGCTTTAAAACTAGACTGGAAGAAAGAATTACAAATATATCTTTCCGCTTACCGCACCACTCCTCATTCAACCACTGGAGTTCCACCAGGTGAAGTTTTCAGAGGGCGAAAAATAAAAACCAAAATTCCGGAAATAGTATCTGAATCGCATCTGCTATGTGATGAACAAATGAGAGACGTTGACAGGTACAAGAAGCATACAATAAACAATATGCAGACAAGAAAAGGCATGCTAAGGAATTGGAGTTACAACCTGGTGATCAAGTTTTAATGCGGCAAAGAAAGGATAATAAATTGAGTACACCATATTCACCAAATGTGCATACTGTACTATGGAAATCGGGTAGTTCAGTTGCTGTTCAATCTCCTGAAGGAAAAATAGTCAAAAGAAATTCCTCATACTTCAAGCCCATAAAGAATAGAGATACAAATAGATGTACAAAACAAGATGAAAGTGAGAAGTTCTTAGAAAAAGAGAATGGGAATGAGACACTGGAAATGACTTCTAATAAAGATAATCATGACTCGACTAGTGACACAGGTAGGCCACAGAGGGAAAGACGCTTACCACCAAAATACAATGACTTTCTTTTGAGTCTTATTATTGACTCTATGAATTGATTTTTTTTCATGTATTAATGTTGTCTTCTAACAGTAGGTCTAGATGCATTAATTACAGTATTATGTTTAATTATACCTAGGAGGATAAATAAAACTCAGTTGCCTTTCTTATTAATTTTATGTTCTTACAGTAGGTCTAGATTCATTAATTACAGTATTATGTTTAATTATACCTAGGAGGATAAATAAAAGTCAGTTAATATGTTTCTTATTAATTTTATGTTCCAACAGTAGGTCTAGATACATTAATTACAGTATTGTGTTTAATTAAACCTAGGATAAATAAAACTCAGTTATGTTTCTTATTAATTTTATGTTCTAACCGTAGGTCAAGATGCATTAATTACAATATTTTGTATTTAGGGATACTAAGGTTATATTAAATTTGTTTCATTCCAATCTACTTCAAATTTTGCATAAAGCTACTTTAACAGAATTGATGGAAAACGTGTTTCGTATTTTATTGAAACCCATTGCCTTACGGGGTTAAAAAGGGGTAAACAGTAATTTGGGGGTAACTTACATCAAAGATGAAATCAATACTTCTTAGTGCTTTTGATTTAAATAACAGTTTATTTTTGCACATGTTTGAAAAACGTAATACTTTTCTCAACAAAGTCAATAAAAAGTTTTTAATAGTAGGCATAGGTCTATCTACTGCTACAACTACGCCAAGAAAACCGAATAACTGATATTAAGATTAAGTCCTCATAACAAAAGGGATGAAATGGTAAATGGAGAATCAATTTTTGGTATATTATAAGTAAAAACATATTTTTTGTACTTTTAGTTAGCGAAGCCGCGAGTTCCGCTAGTTTTTTATAAACTACTTACCTATATTATTAAGTACAATGATACTTGAATAACTTAATAACAGTTCATTTTGAATCAAAAAGGCGAAAATTATATCGATCTGGTCAGGAATTCGGATTGATGGAAATTCTGTCCAAACCAAGTCCAAACCGGAAAGCTAATTTTTGTTCAGAAAGCACCACTTCAAGCCTAGGAGGCGACTTTAAGTGTATTAACCAGTTGATTGATTCAAAAATTAATTCTCCAGCTTCGATATCGAATTTATCTATTTTATTAGGCAATGCAGATTTTGTAGCTTCTCCTACGGATATTTATAAAGTTGATCATACTAGTACACCTGCACAAATTAAAAACCCACTTATTAAATCTCAAACATATTACTCAAATCATTCTCATACTAATCAAACCGAAGACAATATGAATGATAAAACATTCATAGGAGACAGTAAAACTGATAGTGATGTACAAAATGATACATTGAAAGGGATGGCCGTATTAACTGAAATAGAGCAAATATTTGAAGAAAATGAGTTAGCAATTGTACCATATTATAACGAAGAAAATAAAGAAAACAATGACAACACACATTCTTTCACGATATTAAATCCAGTACCTCCATTTGTAATTGAAACCAGCACGAACGATACAACAGACAAACAGAATAATGTTACAAATACCGTTCAATTTCTCGAATATCCTTTGATAATAATTACACAAGACACGGTTGCTGATACCACAACTGAAAAAGTTTTAACTTCTTATAATAAAGAAATAACTAGGAAACGATGTCGTCATGAACAAGATTGGTCTGACAGCCGAAACAAAAGATTAAAAAAAAGCGGTGAATCTTATGAAGGTGCACGTTCAAAAAAACGATATGCTGCTAAAACCATTAGTCCTTCATGCTCATGCAAAAAGAGTTGTGGAATAACATTTTCTATGGAGCAACGGCAGGAGATATTTGATACTTTTTATAAACTGAAAGATCATGAACTCCAATGGCAATATATTGTGAGGCACGTTCAAGCACAACCTGTAAAACGTATCTCTGAAGAGAGAAAAAATAACAGGATACAAACCATTAAATATTATTTAAAGCAGGACAAGATTTCTATTCAAGTTTGCAAAGTATTCTTTTTGAATACTCTGCGAATTTCAGAGCAGGTAGTTTTTACAGTTCTAGAGAAAATTAAGCAGGACGAAAGCTTAATAGACAACAGAGGAACTCCTTACAACAGGCCTCATAGGATGGCCGCTGGTACAAAAAAAAGTATAATGACACACATTAAACTATTTCCGTGTGTTGAATCTCATTATACACGCAAAAGATCCAAGCGCCAATATTTATTATGGGCCCAGACACCAGGCACCAGACAGCAGATACATAATCCTGTATGTGAAATATAAAAGTTGCGGCTCATTAATTATTATTCGGCGAGAAAGAAAAGTGAGGTTAGCGTGGGGTGCGTAGATAACCACGTGCCAGCGTCGAGAAGAAGGAAAACTTGTTCAGGGCTGTGAACGAGGTTGGAAGATGGAGAGCAACAACAATAACGTCAATGTAATCAAGCTGGAGGGTTCCAGAAATTGGAATATCTGGTAATTTCAAACAACAGTGCTATTGAGAGGACACGGTTGGCTAGACATCGTGGAGGGAAAATGCCTAAAACCCAAAGCTGCTGCTGATATCTCTGCTTGGGAAGCTATAGATGCCAAGGTACAGACATTACTAGTCACACGGATGACGGAAGGAGTCATGTTACACATCATCACGTGCACGACTGCGGCGGCAATGTGAAGAAAACTTCAAAGCATTTATGAGCAGAAGACAGAAACTAGTGTACATATAATTCAGCAGAGGTTTTTCCAGTACAAATACGAGAAAGGCATAGATATGTCAGTATTTTTATCAAAGATTCAAGAAATGCAGAACCAACTTAAACAGATGGGCGAAGATATATCCGACAAGTTCGTTATCACAAAAGTACTTATGTCGTTACCTGAAAAATATAAACATTTTGTGTCGGCGTGGGAATCGGCACCTGACGATAAACAAACCATTGATAACTTGGTTGCGAGGCTGTTAATTGAAGAAGAGAGGTTGAACGAAAGGAGCGAGGAGTCCCAGCAATCATCGCTATCATCGGCGTTCATAGTGAAAAACAAAAGAACCGTTTCCTATGTTTACTGTCGTTCCGCACCTACATAGTTTATATACCTACCTACACCATTGTGAACTTGAATAAACATTGTTTACTTTGACGCTACGTTTTAATCATACCCGCTACAGTTGTTTATTTAAATAACTGAATTTCCAACATTTCATCAGACTTTACTTTACTGACAAATCGGTCAGTATGGGAAAGTCTGAAACTGAAGTAGGTACCATGTCATCGATTTTAGTAAGAAAAACTGCATGCACACATTTAAAAAATGCTTTACATGATTATTACATCGTATAGGTATACGATGTTATTCATGTAAAGCATACAACATCAGCGCTATTTGAACTTTTAACGTTCGTTTGACTTCTTTTTCTTTCTTTTGCCGATCATCATACATAATCCACGAACCGAACGAATTTTTCCTTTTGCAAATGGCAACATAATGTCCAATTGGTTTCCAATTTTCTCCATTTGTAGCGTCATTTTCTGTATCATCGTTTCGCCGTTTTGTTTCCTTCCTCATTTTTTTTACTTATTCTAGTTTTTGAAAATATCGGGGGATAATAATGAACTATTCCAACTAGTTTCATTATTTGTGAATCCGTAGGTCGCGTAAACCTATCAGGAATACGTTCAAGTTGTTTCCTTACAGCTGCTCCATTTTTATGGTATGGCTCAAAGAAGACCAAATCTCCTGAAAATATAATGTAACATCACGTAAGAAAAAAAAAATCATTTTATTGCTTGCACTTGCTCTATTTAATCTTGCTCTATTTAATCTTTTTCTTCCGCGACGATAATCAATATGACATTTTTGAAGTGTAAGTAAGACAGTAAATTATAAAAATAAAAAATATCTGACTGCATAAAAGCTAGGTAACTAAAAAGATGAAAACAAGTTGACAAAGGAATGTATTATGCAGTCGGATACACGTTTCAGCCTTGTCGCGAGATGTACATGTGATTTTTTTATTTACAGCTTTTAAGTTTTTCAAAAATCGATATAGATCCTAAACGGTTAGTCGAACCGAAAAATGTTGAGAAAAAATTAAAAATGATTTTTAAATACCTATTCAACGATACCCCACTTGACATAGTTTGTTGACTTTAATTTTTTTCATTTATTATAATATGGCGTCCAGTAGTCGCCATATTGAATTTTAACTAACATCATGTCTGTATAATCTATGGTCATGTCTTTAGTGACGATTGCTAGACTAAGAGGAATCGATTGACGTGTAAATCATAAAAATCGACCCAGGCGTTTTTTCTGTATAGTGCTTCAAAGGAACTGTATACAAACATACATATATATAGATTATAGACGGGCAGTCGGGTAAAAACACGCGAGTGTTGAATGATTAGCTATTTGTAAATTCAAAAACAAATATTATAAATTACCTATTTTTATATTTTCTTTTATGGTATATTGAGTGCATCCGATTCCGTTACATCGATACTTTCTGGAAGTATATCCAGGACATGATCAAAGTAATCCAAGACATGATCAAAGTTCCCGAATGTATCTTCTCTGATCGGTATCACAGCCCGCGTTATAACTCGGGTTAAGCATCCTTTGGAGCAGATTAAAGATTCCTCGTAGCTTGGATTATATTTGAAGAGCTTACTAGCAAAACTAGAAACTTGAGCCTCACATGAGATCATGACATTACTGTGAGTTTGGGAAGTAATGTCAAAATGTTCTAACATTAATTTGGCTCTTATCCGATATGTTCTGCTGCTCAAGCCTTTTAAGGAGGAAAGTACCAGCTTAAACAACTCGTTCTCTTCATCTTTTACCATCTAGTGATCATAATGTTATAAATTAATTCACAGTTTCTAATATTATGATAGTAATTCAATAAGCTAATTTAATATAGAATTTGAAAAATAAAACAATAATTAATCAGTTACCTTCTTGTTTACAAGGGAAAAGTCACATGCTGCTAACAATAACATTTGAAATATACTGTCAAACTGGCAGGTATATTGCAAACTTATAGAGAGATTTCCAATTTTATTAGCTGTTAAATCTTTTGAATCTCCACACCTGAGAATCGGTAAGCCATGAACTCTTTCGTATGCAAGCATTTCGACTTAATTTTTTGATGTATTTTTAATGTATAAGGAACGTGATTTTTTTAGGTACAGCTTCCCCTTGACCTCGCCAATTTTCAAAAGTTCTTTTTCCTAACATTTGTTTTGTGATATTATTATCGATTTTACTGCACTGTTCACATACTCGAAAGTCAGAGTAACTTTCATCGCTGTCATCTACAGAGATGATTCTTCTGTAGTAATACTTTCCTTGCAGCGAACACATTCTTGATGATGTGGACCAGCCATATTATTATCATTCCCTTCATTGTTAAAAACCTTTTTTTCGGGGGCATAATCATCACTATTTGAATCATTTAAAACATTTTGATAATTGTTGATCGAAGTCTTGTCAACATCTTTGACAATATCATCAGTGCTCTTGTTCATCATTGTTTTAGCAGCATCCACAACATTTACTTGCGTTTGTCCCTTGGGTGATGATTGAGTTACAAACTGATGGACTGAGGTTTTACTATATGCTAGAGAAAGCATTTTCTTACTAAATCCTTTCTCTTGGCCATCCACAGGAAGTGAGCATTGTGGTAGAGTGTAATTTCCTGATGAATCGCCATTTTTACGTGCAAGACAAATAACATTCTTTTCAGTTACATCACAAGCATTTTTTTTTGTTGAATTCTCATTGATGTTTGCAACTACCACATTTGTTCTCCCTGATATATATTTCAAGTGCGTTTCTATCGCAGCATCAACTCTTACGCTAGGTTCAGATGACAAGCGCTCAACGCGCGTTTTGATAACGCGCGTTTACAACTACATACATTTTATTCAGGCCGTACACATGCTAACGCGCGTTTTAGTAACGCGCGCGTTCAACGCTGCGCCAGCGCTCGACTGTTGTCAGCGCGCGTCAACGCGCGTTAACGCGCGCTTTGAGATCATTGGTTTTCTATGTTTCCGTTCAGTTGAGCGCGCGCTTTCGACGCGGATAGACGTATTTTAGGGTTCGTCAAGTTCGTCCGGAAATCGTCCGAAATGGAAACCGAAGCTTTTAATACGGAATTAGTAATTGATGAAATAGAGAAACGTCCTGCGATATGGGACATGACAAGTAGCGATTATTCAGATAAGAATTTGAGAAGACGGGCTTGGGAAGAACTCGTCCTTATATTTTGTGAAAGACATGACAATGAAGAAAAGAAGAAAATATTATGTGAGTATATATATTTATTTACATTTACAATCGGTTTGTGTTACAAGTTAAATATAACGATCCTGCCAATCTACTTTTCCTTCATTGATGAAATAGTTTGTTAAATGTACTCGAACATTATCCGCCTGTCGCACAGCACGTCCGGTATAATGTG
This sequence comes from Boloria selene, assembly GCA_905231865.2. NCBI lineage: Eukaryota > Metazoa > Arthropoda > Insecta > Lepidoptera > Nymphalidae > Boloria > Boloria selene. The sequence goes on along the minus strand of HG993158.1, from coordinate 6,348,890 downwards.
AGTCTAGATTTTCCAGGGGTGGCGTATAAAGTGTGTCTTCAAAATTGTAGCCATCCCTGATTCTGACATAATTATTTAGTGTACATATCGCTTTTACGATCTTTTCTGCAAAACCGATGTTAACATCTAACGGCCTGTGTAAAATGCGCCATTTATTGCACATTATGCCAAAAGTACATTCAACATACCGGCGTGCTAATGTCAAACGGTAATTAAATATTTTTTTAGCATAAGTTAGTGACCTTCCCCCATATGGACGCATTAAATTGTCCATCATGCCAAAAGCTTCATCAGCCACTATTACATATGGCAACGTTGTCGGTCTATTTTGTATTAACAATGCCTTTGGCTCAGGTAGATCTAATGACCTTTCTGTCAGCTTTATGTACAATGAAGAATTCTTGAATATACCTGAGTCACTGTTTTTACCGTAGGCACCTATGTCAACCCACACAAAACAATAGTTTGCATCCGCTAGCGCCAATAAAACTAGCGAAAAATATTTTTTATAGTTATAATACATAGAACCCGTGTGTTCAGGCTGGATTAACCGTATATGTTTCCCGTCCAAGGCTCCCAAACAATTGGGAAACTTTGAGTTCTTTTCAAATATCGTGGATATTTCACACCACTTTTCTTTCGTTGGTTCACTCATAACAACGGGCCTTAATTTTTTCCAAAAGTTTCACATACATGTGGTATTATAGTAGCTACAGTAGATTTGCCAATTCTATAGTCGTAGCTTAATGTCCCAAATGAACATCCAATGGCCAAATATCTGGAAAAAAACATAAACTATTACTAAATACTGTTTTTTTTTTCAGCGTCATCCCTGCAAAAAAAGTGGAAGAGTTTACGGGATAATTATATGAGAGAGGTGAAGAAAATGAAGACTGTCAAATCTGGATCAGGAGCTTCCAAAACTTCGACATATATTCATTATAATAGACTACGATTTCTACAGGCATCAATTGCCAACAAAGATACAGAAAGTAGTTTCGATGCAGATAATGCATCAACTTCGTCAGAGGTTGCTGAAGTAGAAATAAGTTCTGGCTTTAAGATTCATAAATCTACTTCAAGAAAAAAACAAAAATTAAATCCTGCTGATGAAAGATTTGCAAACATATTAGAGCAGAGTTTAGCACAGAAAAATGTGTCGCATCCAAAAGAAGATGACGATGAAGACAAGCTGTTTTGTTTCTCACTCGTTCAAGAGATTAAAAAAATTCCGGAATATAGGCGACTTCAAACTAAAATTGCCATTTATAATTTAATTTATAAAACCAAAATGAATTTCAAGGACCACAACAACAGACATATAAAAATCAAAATTACCCGGTACCACAACGAAGAAATTATTTATTATTTATTTATATATATTTATTATTTATCACAAGAGCAGCGTCATCAGTCATCAGCTTCTGTTGAAGGCTTTCGTTATCATGATTATAGATCACAACAGTCTAGTGTGTCAAATAATTTTGCACATTATGGTTATACTTCAACAATGGGGTCTCCATCGCCAGTAACTCCTACTCCATCGCCAGCACCAACTAATGTCAGCAATGAATCAGAGTTAGAGTTATTCTGCGAGTAACAAAATGTTATTTTTTCTTTAAAAAAATTGTTCCTAAACAAGTTGATTTGATTTATTTGATTTATAGATTATGTTGATTATTAAAAAACTTACCTCAATGTAATTATGAGTTTTTCTTCCGGTGAAATGCTATATCGCACAGCGTTTTTATCTGCTACGAGTTCATCGTTTATGAGAGTCAGTAAGACATCAAATGACTTTATGGACATTCTTAAATAGTTAAAGAATTTGAGCTCAAATTGCCTTAACTTAGGATATAAAATAATGTACTGACTTTCAGTCAGCCTGGTTGACAAAATTGGGTGATCCCAATATCTCCGTCTTCTGTTGTGTCGTTTCTGCCGTCTGTATAAAATCACCGATAAAACTGTTTCTACGTCCATCTTCGACAAACTCAAACTGGCCGCGACAACGCGCGTTTAACGCCTGACAAGCGCGCACCATGTGAACACTATACAAAAATTCAACGCGCGTTCAACGCGCGCTGAGCGCTTGTCATCTGAACCTACCCTTAAGCCTTTATCCTTTTTAAAAATACCTCGTTTTAGACGAGCAAATTCGCTCTCAACGGGAGCGCTGAATGATGGTATTCTTCCTGATGACTTGAATTTAGTATGACAAATACTCGACCATAAAGGTATCCTCTTTATGTCTCGCATTAGTTTTTTCACTAGGGGCTTATGATGAAGGGCATTTTCTTCTTTACCTTTATCATTTAAATTACAAATAACTTTTTCATATATATTTTTTCCGAGCTCTGACTACACTGTGTCATTGTCATCGTCATCTGTATCGTTGACCTGTTGATATTTATTATTATTTTCGGCATTATCGTAAGTTTCACTTTCACCTCGAAAAATTAATGAGAAATTGAGTTAATGAAAATTTAATTGATTCGATAAAACTGATTACTCAAAATATAGACAAAAATCATAGACTTTTTTACACCTTTAATAAATTTTTACATACCAAAAGTGTCAATGTCCTTCCTCAGGCTCTAGAGTCTAGACTATCTGTGTACAAAATTTCATTTAAATCGGTTCAGTAGTTTTGGCGTGAAAGCGTTACTTTTTGTTGATAGATTTACTTTCACATTTATAATATTAGTAAGGATTTGTATGGTTGAAAAAATCGTATTTGTTTCGAGATAATATTTAGTATTAATACCTATTTTGTTTAAGCAATATTATACTTTTATATGTTACAATTTAATTAAGTGCTAATTTGATCAAAGATAGTTTTCTTAAAATATAAGTTTTAAGAAAACTTAAGAGTCAAAAACAAATTGAATTTTAATTATTTAAAAAAAATAATCTAAAGCAAATCAAAGTATATTTTGATTATATCTCTCAAATAAAAATAAACTAAATGATTATTAATTATTTAGTTTATTTTTATTTGAGAGATAGTAAACCTCTTTTTACTTTTAAAAATATAAAGAATGTTACAAGATGTCATAAAAAAGAGATTGTGACTGACGATGAAAATATAAAGACGTGTTATTTAAGATTAATAAAGATTTACAATTATAATCCCGCTTGAATCAATTTAACGATCCCACAACTTTTTTGGGGGCTCGTCCGGGATCGTAAATAATATTGGTTTGAAACGGATTCATAATTTTGAAGACGCAATATGATGACGCCATTGCTGTAACGACGAAGATGCTATTAATTTGAACTATAATCGTATCGACGAAGACTATGGAAGATGTGGAAGATGAAGTAATATGACGTTAAATATTTTATTTTATTACTAAAGATTTTTGAAGATTATTAAAGATTGTTATAAATTATAATTTACCTAAAGATGTTTGTACAACGTTTTTAAAAGAAGTTAAGACTTGGAGACTTACATTTTAACACGAGAAACATATTCAAGATGCCACCAAAAAAAGATTCGCTACGTGAAAATGACGGTCAAAGATTTGACGTAAATATTTCTTTTGGAGATATTGAGAAGTCAATGAATATTTTTACCGGAGATGACACCTACCCAATCAGCTCATTTCTCGATGAATTTGAAGATACCGCGAGTATTATGAATTGGAGTGGTATTGAGAAGTTGGTTTATGCTAAAAGACTTTTAAGCGGTACTGCCAAACTATTTTTGCGATCTTTAGGAAGAGTAAAAGACTATGCCACGTTAAAGGAAGGATTGAAAGAAGAATTTGGCCCTAAGCTCAACAGCGCTGTAATTCATAAGGCGTTAGCATCACGTAAAATGAAGAGAGATGAGACTTATCAACAATATTTTCTGACAATGAAAGAATTAGCATTACATGGTAATATCGAAGACGCCGCTCTCATTGAATATGTTATCGATGGTATCTGTGACACTGGAGCAAACAAAATTATGTTATACGGAGCTGTCGATATCAAAGATTTTCGTAAGAAATTGGACCTTTACAGTGATTTTCAAACAAAAATGACAGTTAGACCTTTTCAATCTAATCACACGACAGCTAATCAGTCAACAAGAAGAGTAAACAGCATAAAAAGATGCTATAACTGTGGCGGAACTGATCATCAATCATTGGATTGCGCAAAAAGTATGAAATGCTTTCAATGCAACAATTTTGGTCACAAATCCAAGGAATGCACTGGTGTAACTCCGAAGAGGATATTTAATATACAGATGAAGCACGAGGACAAAGTTTCTTTTAAAAAGCTAACTATTGGTGAATTGGACATGACGGAAGTGGTAGACACAGGAGGCGATATCAATTTAATTAAAGATATAGAATTTCAGAAAATTAATGGAAACAATATAATGTCAGTCGGCGAGAAAGATGTCCACGATGAGTGTGATGAAGATGAAAAAAAATTCGCAAAGAAGGTTTTAAAAATAAATGATTATGATATTGTAAAAGAACAAGTAAGAGTACCGATTGATAAAGAGACACCCAGTAAGTCTGATTTTCCTGAAGATAATAAAAAAGATGGATCCCCAAGATTACATACATTCTACAGACGACTAAATAAGGAGCTCATCATTAAAGAACGATGTTTTTTGATAAAAGAAGTTATAGCACGACTCAAGAAACTACAAGATAAAGACTATCATAAGACTAAGACACACAAAAAACAAAGACTGAAGAAAAATGTTAAAAATGACGAACTTAAGCAGATAACAGAATCAATGACTAGAAATTTAGATGTTAAAACAAGACATGAACTCAGAAATAAAGTAAAAGAATCAATACAGACGATAAAGAATAAAAATGTAAGGAATTATAAGAAAAGAAGAAAGAAGACGCGAACTTGGATTCGATATGATAGAGTTCATCTGAGGCAGATGAATGAACAGGATGGCCGTGTGGGAATATGATTATTAATTATTTAGTTTATTTTTATTTGAGAGATAGTAAACACCTTTTTACTTTTAAAAATATAAAGAATGTTACAAGATTTCATAAAAAAGAGATTGTGACTGACGATGAAAATATAAAGACGTGTTATTTAAGATTAATAAAGATTTACAATTATAATCCCGCTTGAATCAATTTAACGATCCCACATATATATATATATACATTTCAAGTTTTAACTCCAAATATACTGTCCTAATAAACCAATATTTAAATCGAAAATGAATAATAAATCTTACTAAAATAAATTCGGAACTTCGTGTGTAAGTAATATTTTAATAAATTACATAGAGTTGTTCTTCATAAGTATGTAACAGTGGATAGTACAAAGTATTCGAATTCTTCCATTGATCAAAAAAAAACAATTTAAGGAATTCTTACCAGTTATTGATTTTCTTAAAAAGTCTTTTGCAATTTGGCAAGGTGAGTCACATCCTGATGGTAATTTTCCAGCTCGCTCACTAAGCGCAACAGTCAGAATCATTTCTAAATATTGTTTAATTTCGTTTTCTTCTGTCATACATAAGAGTCTTCCTAAGCAAGCTAGGTAGAAAATTTTAACAAGTTTTGCAGATGTACTCAAGAGTTGTGCATATAGATGCATAAAATGTGCAACATCAGTTCTAATGTAGCAACTAGGGATAATTTTTTGACGACAAGCATTTAATTCCTGTAAATGATGTAATAGTTGCTATTAATTGCGCTTCATTGTTATTTATTTATTTATTATTCGGAAGACAAACAGTATTTAATTACGTATAAAACGAGAAAAAAAATTATTAACATATACCAATTAAGTCTTCACAATTTACAATTTCTAAAGGTAGATGTTTTCCATCACAACTTCTCGTGGTTGAGGGAATCCATAACTTAGCCATCGATTCCAAAAGTTAGTAATATCAGTAGCTTTCTGAGAGTCCGAGAACATTTAACCTACTGTAAACTGTTGTCCATTGTAATTTATAGCTATTATATATAATAATAATGGAGACGTTTTGACTTGACTTCTTTTTGTAAACTTCGGACTTATTCCACCTGTAGCATCAATGAACACGCAGCTGTACTCTTCAGAAACGTATTTAATAAAAACATCGCGCTGGTGACGAGTCCAGCACAAAACTGTAAATGGACTTACTGATACTAAATGAATTTCTTCCGGATATATACGGTCTTTCATAATTGTAAGAGCAGTAATTAGATCGGAATCATAAAATTCCGAACGATTCAACTCTGCTTTCGCTGTTCGAAGGACAGAAGCTTTTGGCATGTGTGGAGGTTGGGGATCATTTTGATTCATGCCTTTTTCTTGCGCAAACTCTGCTTGATATTCATCAGTAGTTATTTTTTTTAATTTTTCAGCTGCGATTTGCCTATGTGTTTTACGTAAATATGTTTTACTACACTGCCCAGTACCTCGTGTTGCAACACAAGTAAAATTTGCTTCATCATTTGAAACTCGAAATTTACAATGTAATTTGCTTCCACAAATACAACAACCTATCAAAGAAAAAAAGGAGTATAATTGTGATGTACCTAGGTATAGATATCAATTTTAAAGACATAATGATTATAACTAGTGGTCGAAATTCGACTGTTAGAAACAGTCTTTGTAAACGCAATAAAATTATAACTAGTTTCGTAAACACTTATCATGAATTGTCAATGTAAATGTCACTTGGTTTATCATATACTTATCTGTGCCTCTTTCACTTGTTGTACTTCGCACTAAGCTGACCGTCTCTGATTAAAATCCGAATAAATCCTAGTAAATAGTTTAATATTTATTTCCTTTTATGCCCTTAATCCTTCAGCTTATGGGTCCAGGCACGGTCCTGGTTATTATTTTTATATATATTTCGCGTTTTATGCAAACAGATAAAAAAGTTAACCTCAGGTCGACATCCCACCACGTTGCGCGACAACATGGCTGCAGGTATCAATACATCTTCTCTTGTCATGGACAAACTAAATGGCATCGAAAATTATAACTCATGGAAGTTCATGATGAAAATGGTGCTGATTCATGAGGATCTTTGGGATTTTGTTGAGCACGAGTCGACGAAGGCGGAACACACGAAAAAGGTACAAAAGGCGCTCGCCCGCATTGCATTATCTGTACAGCCTGCTGCATTTGCACACGTTAGGTCTGCTAAAACTGCGCTCGAGGCCTGGACTAATCTTCAGAAGGCATATGAGGATAGAGGTTTGTGTCGGAGACTTTCACTACTGCGAGCTTTGTTTAATACAAAATTAGAAAATCAAAGCATGGAGAGCTACACCAACAAAATAGTTGATATTTCACAACAACTGAGTGATATTGAATCACCACTCGATGATGATTTCATCGCAGTCATCATGTTAAGCGGACTAACTGAGGATTACGATCCCCCTAATCATGGCGATTGAAACTTCCAACATTAAGTTGTCCAGCGAGGTAGTACAAAGCAAGTTGTTATGAGATGTAACAAGACTGGTCACTTCATTAAGGACTGTCTAAAGACATACCAAGGTTAGGAACATTACAAAGACGGACCAGTCCAAGACCCTGGTTACAGTCTTATCAGCGAATATTGAAGCACATTCATGGTATATTGACAGCGGTGCTACGAGTCATATGTGTTTTGATAGGTATGTAATGTGTGAGTTTGTGAGTACTAAAAGTTTAGAAGTGAAAGTAGCTAACGGGGACAAGTTGTACACCGAAGGTATAGGAACTGTAAGAATAAAATTAGCAAATGGTATAATTAAGACAATCAGTAATGTTTATTATGTACCTAGGTTAAGTGGAAATTTGATATCTGTAAGTTCTATGGTTAAGAAGGGTTTCAAAGTTGTATTCAGCTCCAGTGGGTGTCATGTTTATGACAAAAAGGTACATGTAATTAGTGCTACTCTAGATAATGGCATGTATAAATTAAATGTTGTCGAAACACTATCGGCCACTTCTAGCACTGTTACAGTTACTCCTCAGGAAGCTAGGGATAATCTGGTGGTGAATGCAGCACTTGAGTGTGGTAAAAGGGAGTCCGAGTCAGAGTTAATTCCGGCTGAATTATCAGAAAAGGTATGGCATCACGGCTCGGCCACCTCAACAGAAGAAGTATGAAACTCCTTCGTCAAGGTATGGTTTCTGGTATTTCTTATAATGATTCTAGGTTTGAACCTGCGTTGCATGTATTCAGGGTAAACAAAGTAGGTTACCATTTCCTAAAAAATCATATAATAGAGCAACTGAACTATTTTTATTTTATTTTATTAGACCACCAACAAAGTACTTACAAAACACATGAAAAAAAAATTGTACATGGAAAATAAAACATAAAAAGTAGTACCTTAATTATAGGTGATAACGACATGAGAAAACAAATTAATATTTAACATTAAATATACCTAATAGGTAAAATAACAATATTTCAACATAATACATTTAAAACCAAATATTTTACTAATATTATAACATATAACATAGGACTGTATCTCTATAGATATTTACTTATAGTTATTCGCTATAGAGACAACGATCTTTTTTTTAAAACTAAATAAATTATCATTAAATATATCTATGTCCTTATTCCTGCTAATTAAACTGTATGATCTCATAATTCTATTGAGAGGGGAGTTGTATCCTAAATTAGAGTTGGCAGCATTGGTTATGAAGAAGGCTCGTTTATCTAAGCGTAAACTCTTAGAAGGCGCAGACATTAGAACTTTGGCAAGTAGTTGTGGGCAGTCCAGTGTACCATTAACCAATTTGTATAGGAACAGAGCATCAAGCTTACGTCTCCGGTTAGTCAATGTGTCCATTCCGAAATGTGATAAACGGTCTTCATAATGTGGTAATTTTTTTACTAGGCCAAATTTAAATGATAGATGCCACAAGAAACGTTTTTGAACGCTTTCCAATCTTTTTATGTAGACATCGTAGTAAGGGTTCCACACAACACTGCAATGCTCTAGAACACTGCGCACAAGAGCATTATATAGGCAAATTATGGTTTGTGGATTCCGGAAGTCATTGCAGTTTCTTAAAATGAAGCCCAAATTCTTAAAAGCTTTTCGGCAGATTTCATCGATATGAATATGGAAACGTAATTTTGTATCAAGGAAAACACCGAGGTCACGAACTACGTCTGAAAACTCTAGTGAAATATTGCTTATTTTATAACTATTGCAGGATTTTCTTTTAAGTCTATTGAAACTCACTACATGGCACTTTTTTACATTTAAGTTCATTGCATTGTTATTGCACCAAGTATTTAGTCTATCCAAGTCAGCTTGAAGCAAATCTACATCTTTTAGAGAGTTGATACTTCGGAAAAATTTAAGATCATCTGCGAATAAGTAGTACTCAGAATGTCGGAAGCAATCCCCTATATCATTAATAAAGACCGTAGAACTTGTACACACAGATCTTTGTGGTCCAATGCCCTGTAATTCTCTTAGTGGCTTAAAATATTTCTTACTCTTCATAGATGACTATTCTAGAAAAACTTTTGTCTATTTCTTAAAGAATAAAAGTGAAGTGTTTGAGAAATTTAAATTTTTTAAAGTCTTGGTTGAGAACCAGACAGGTAAGAGAATGGAGGAGGAGTGACAATGGTAGAGAATATATTAATTCTAATTTACAGATGTTTTTAAAAAACAATGGTATACAACACCAAACAACAGTACCTCACTCCCCGCAGCAGAACGGTGTTGCAGAACGAGCCAACCGAACTATCAAGGAAGCAGCAAGGTGTATGCTGCAGGATGCAAGCCTGGCTCAAAAGTTCTGGGCGGAAGCTGTTAATACAGCTGTTTATATAAGAAACCGTTGTCCCACAAAAGCAGTTATGGGATGTACTCCGGAAGAAAAATGGAGCAATAGAAAGGTATCTATAAAACATTTCCGTATATTTGGCTGTGTTGCATATGCATTGAATCCAAATCGAAAAAAATTAGATTCTAAATGCAAAAGATATATATATATATATATATATATATATATATATATATATATATTTGTTGGTTATTGTGAAGAAACAAAAGGATATAGGTTGATTGATCCTGAGTTTCCAACAAATTGCATCAAGGCCAGGAATGTAACTTTCTTGGAAAATAAATTACTAAGTAAAGTGTCAAATGATGAAAAGCCATATGTTCAAACTAAGCTGTGAGCACTCGACGACAAAGCACGCATCAACGTCTCGTAACGCCTAGTTCAGGGGTTCTCAACCTTCGGGCATATTAAGATACCGACACAATGAAGTGTAATCTCTGTGATGTCAATTTTAATGATGGTGTTCAGTGTGCTTTCTGTAAAAAACAACTCGACTTCCGCTGTGCAAGCATATCTGAAGCCGGTTGGAGGAAATTGGGTGCTGACAGAAGAGCAGCATGGAAGTGTCCAACGTTCGACACGTTTGCATTGCATCACCTTCGCCTTCAACTACGGAGCAAGCTTCACTTCAAGATGTACTTGATGAAATTAGAGATATTAAACGACATTTATCCACTTTACCATCACTTAAGGAGGGTATTCACAGCATTAAAGAGGAACTTAAAGAGTTACGGCATTGTTGTGAATATAATGCTAGCCTTGTAGAGGAATTCTCACATAAAATCAAAGATTTTGAGTCGAGGATCATAGGATTGGAAGGCCTTGAAACCACCATTCATTCTCTTCAGCGTGACATGGAGGGGATTAAGGCAGAGTTAATGGTCAGCGACCAGAGATCTAGACTTAACAATGTGGAAATAAGAGGCGTCCCCCTAAGCAAAAAGGAAAACTTATTTACTATCGTGGAAACATTTAGTAGAAAAGTGAACTTCTCATTTCCAATGACTCAGATCAATTATATATCACGAATACCCATTTATAACTCAAAAGATAAAACGATTATTGTCAGTTTTCTTAACCGCTATATAAAGGAAGATTTTGTTGCTGCTGCTCGAGCCTGCAAAACCCTGTCTACTCTCGACCTGGGATTTCAAGGAACATCTACTCGAGTATATGTTAATGATCACCTCAGCGCACATTGTAAAACACTGCTTAACAAGACTAAGTTGCTAGCAAAACAAAATAGTTACAAATATGTAGGGGTTAAGCATGGAAAGATTCATATTCGTAAGAATGATACTATATTTAAACAAATTAACATAGACAAGTTCTTATGCCAAAATGTGTCATTACTTATATTTTCTGTGGTATTGCTAATATTCGTTAAAATAATTTTTCATTTAAATACGAGTATAATTGATAAAATCTTTACGCCCACGCTTTGATCATCGCTGCGTCATTCTTTTGTGTACGCGCTGTTCTGATTGATCGCGCAACTGTGAGTATGCTATCTGTCTCATTCGCGCTAATGCACATCCCGCAATGTATAGTTTGTCCAATTTGTTAATGGTTTTTGACAGCTCACCGACTGACAAGCTATAGTGATGACAAAAGGACGTAATAATCGATTTCTCTTATTTTTTTAAGTATAAAATAATATTTATTTTTATATTTATTAATATGAAAATAAATATTATTATCGTAAAAATCAAGTGTGGTGAAGAGAACTAAGAGAATCATAATGTGATTCGGGCCGTGACATTGCATATTTTGATAATTTATGCACACAACTCAGACCAAACAGACTTTTTATTTGTTCTGAGGCACACAAGAGTTAATAATTAATATAACTGAAGACTCCTCATCGGACAAATCTAATATAAATGATGATTTTGACGAATCATGTTAATAAAAGGAATTAAACTATTTTAGTTGTTTTATTTGTATGCCTTATACTAAGAAGAAAGTAAAACTTTACTACTAACTTTAATATTTTAATTTATTGGTTTAAATCTTAAAATTTTTTTGTGTTCCTTATTAAATAACATATTACATATTAGCATTGATTTCTATCGATTATTTATAATCTGTGGCACAATCGTAGTAATCGTTATGTGTGGCACAGCAATAAGGGGGAGGTGCCCGTTCATGAAGTACAATATTAATGGGTATGACATTTTAACTTTAATGGCTAACCATGATTAAATATGAAACTTCGTGGGCGTGAGCTGTCAAAAAACCATTAACAAAATGGACAAAGTATAACCATTTTTTTCGCATGACTTGTAAGTATAACTACTTGTTTGATTACCCTCGGTTGCTGTCATATTTTACGCACTGTTTTATTACGTATCTGTACAATAAGTTTTTAGCGACACGGATCACAATTAGTTACGTTTATTTATTTGAACTTCATTTTAAAATTTATTTATGCGGAATGCCTTTAAATTGTGTGTCGATTATTAATTCGTTGGCTATAGCTATTCAGATGTACTTGATTATTAGTGAATAATGGCTCGATTAAATAATAAGTTTAATATTTATTATCAAAATGTAAGAGGACTTCGCACGAAAACAGACACTTTCTATCGTCAAATCTGTCTTAGTAGTCCGGAAATTATTTTGTTAACCGAGACATGGTTGATGGATGGCATATTGGACTCTGAATTATTTAACGATCAGTACATTATATTCCGCCGTGATCGTGATTATAACACTACTGGACAGACTCGCGGAGGGGGTGTTCTTATAGCGACGCGGAAAGATATCTCGACTACTTCGCAACCTAATTTTCAGTCATCGGCGGAAGATCCGTGGGTTACGTTATCACTCCGGGAACAAACCAGTAGGAAGGCCGTCAAGCTTCATCTCTGTGTCTTATACCTATGTCAACAACATCACGGCTATTCTTTCACATCTCAACTGTCAAACTTTATAACCAAACTTAACAATATAGTGCTTGACTGCTATATAGATAGGTTTTTGATAACCTCGGACGTTTCACGAAGAATGGGAAACAAAATACCTTTTCACCGAAAGCAAAGCACGCAAACCTGTGTGTCTTATTTTTTCAACAACAGTAGCTGTTGCTAAAAAATATAATTTAGAGCGACATTTCAAGCAAAACCATACGAAATTCGACTGGGTTCAGCTTTAAGGACTGATTTTATAAATAAAAAGAAGAAAGAACTATTTTCCCAGCAAAATATTTTTGTAAAACGACACGAAGAACTGGAAGCCATGGTCAAAACATCATATGAAATATCTTTACTATTGGCTAAAAAGAAAAAGCCGTTTTCTGATGGGGATATTATCAAACAGAGTTCGTCAATTTTTGCGCAGAACTGCAATGATTAAAACGTTAAAGCCATGGCAGATAGTATTTCACTGTCACGCAACACAGTAATGAGGCGAGTAAATTACAGAGTCAAATTACAGAGTTTGTTGCTAAATGTAGATATTATTCACTTGCATTGGACGAAACCTGCGATTTAACCGGTATGACGCAATTAGCTGTTTTTGTACGTTGTATTGATGACAATTTCAATATATTTCAAGATATATTGGACCTCTGTCAACTGGAAACTACAACCACAGGAAAAGATATATTCATGAAATTGAAAGACTGCGTTGAGGGTAAGGGTCTAAACTGGGATAAATGTAATTCAGTTTGCACTGATGGAGCACCTGCGATGATGGGGAAAACCAATGGCGCTGTAGCTTTGCTGCAAAAGCACATTGGTCGACAATTGTTTTCTTATCATTGTATTATACATCAAAAAGCTTTGTGCGCTACAGACATGACGTTCGAGGATGTTATTGACCCAATAGTACACTGCATTAATGTTATACGTGCCAGAGCACTTAACCGCCGAGAATTCAGAACGTTTTTTGAAGAAGAAATAAAAGAATACGGCGAATTGCATCTTTATTGCGCTGTTCTCTGGTTATCCAAAGGCGAAATGTTGAAACATTTTTATGATATGAGGTAGATTCTACGGGGTTAATTTTGTAAGGGAAGAAAACTTGTATTACTATAATTCCTCCAAGTACCAGCGCGTATCAATTCTCCACTGTCATTATAGGTGTCAAATGTACCTGGAGGTGCGTATAAGTGGCGAGATGTTCGGCTTTTCCGTAAAAAGTTATGTAATAGAATACAAGTTATAGTAATAATTGAACATTTAACAGGGTGGAAAGGCATAGCTGTTTTAAAAACTCTAAATTTGTTAGAAAGAATTCCAAATGTGTTTTCAACAACTACACGTGACTGAGAGAGTTTTTGATTAAAAACCCTTTCTGGAGAATTTAACTCGTGACGGCCAGGAAAAGGTTTCATAAGATTTTTAGTTAAACTAAATGCTCCATCGCACAAAAATACATAGGGTAAATCAATCTCACATCCTGGTAGTGAACTAGGAGGCGCCAAATTGATGCTATTTTCCGAAATTTTTTGTGATATACTACTTTGATTACAAACGCCACCGTCACTTATACGCCCTTGAGCGCCTATTTCAGCAAACATGAAACAGTAATCATAATCTAGTATAGCTAAGAGGACAATGCTAAAAGAATGTTTATAATTGTAATATTCAGTTCCGCTATGAGAAGGTGACAGTATTTTTTTTTTTTTTTTTTTTTATTTTATTCTGAATTAGTGCTTGACTGCGTTCCACCTGATGGTAAGTGGTAACGCAGCCGGAGATGGTAAGTCGCACTAATTCAGTAGCCACCTATTCACTCTTGCCTTGAAGACACCCATATTGTAATCGGACGGAAATACTGACGTGGGCAGGTTGTTCCAATCCTTAGCCGCACGTATAATAAATGACGAAGCGAAACGCTTCGTCCGGACGGATGGAATGTCCACGACATAAGGATGGAAACCAGCTGTTCGTCGCGTCGTCCGATGATGGAAAGGGGATGGGGGAATTAAATCATGTAATTCCTGCGCACACTCTCCAAAATGTAACCTATAGAATACACAGAGGCTGGCAACTTTACGTCGGTGATCGAGGCTTTGTAGGTTGGCATTTACCAGCGTAGGGTCACCAATAATCCTCTGCGCACGCCTCTCAATCGAGTCCAAAGCAGACAGATGGCATTTCGCAGCACCAGCCCATATGTGACTACAGTATTCCACACACGACCGGACTTGAGCTTTATATAAATCAAGAAGCTGTCCCGGTGTGAAATACTGTCGGACCTTTGCGAGGATGCCAACTTTCCTCGCTGCTACATTAGCCTTAGACTCGATGAACCGCCCGTAGCTCATGTTGGAACTAATGTCCATCCCCAACAACATCACATGTTTGCCATCCATAGCACCAAGGCAATGAGGGAACTTGAATCGTTCAGCTTTGGAAAGCCATTCTGTTGTGGGGATCTGTAAAAAAAACAAGACCGAGCATAAGACATTAAATTAGTTTTTTGTCTTACAGCTATTTTTTTAATTTATATTATAAACGTGAAAGTTAATATCGTCAAGTATGTATTAGTAAATAACAAAATATTTTAATTTTTCAGGCTTCAACCTCGTTAGACGACGAAGATTCAATTATGTCACAAACTGAAAATATCGAAAATGGTGACCCAAATGCTACAGTGAATTCTGAAATAAACATTCCTGTCGTACGTCGTTCTAGAAATCCACCTGAATTACAAGAGGCTAGTAACGAAATGAAAAGAGCCTTTTCATCTTTGAACAGCGTACTCAGCAGTAAGCGGCAAAAGATTGATAGCGAAGACGATTGCGATCTATACGGAAAACTGCTCGCTAAAAGGTTAAGACAATTTACAGATTTGGAAAAACAAGAGTTGATCTACGAAATAGACGGCTTATTGTTGAAAAAACGTCAATTGTCATCTAGACAAAATACCGGTCGTTATGTGGTCCAATCTCCATCCCAAATAATAATTTCTACCAATCGTCCTGTGAGTGGCCGCACCTGCACCTCTACGCCTTTGTTCTCTGAAGAACAAAAAATTTCCTGTCGTCCCACATCCTCTTTGATCACTTATTCCACATCGTCTTACCATCCTCCATTCATTATTTCTCCTCCTTATTTCTCCCCCAGTCCTAATGCTACCCCAGATGAAGAATTTCCTGTCATCAGTATACCAGAGCAGCCTAATCTTCACCTACAATCTCACCCACAATCACAAATTTTGCAACAAGCTATAAACAACGCTAATATACATAGTCAAAATATGTAATTTTTAAAAAGAAATTAAAGATATTATATTAAAATATAAGGCAAAGAATATACTACTCTCTACCGAGAGAAGAACGACGTCTTCATAGTAAAAAAATGCAACCATAGATTTATTCACTTACATACACTAGCGCCACTGTGAATTAGCACCAGATGAAAAATACGAGCGGGAATATTCAAATTTGCCTTGACTTGAATTATTTTAGATTGGATTGCTAAGTAAATATTCTCTAAACTGCGTATATAGAGAATATTTACTTAACAAACCAAGTAAATGGTAACCGAAATGTATTAGATAAATGCCAATGAAACAGCCAGAGTATATTTTAACAATTATTTATTTCTTAATATTTGAATTTTTCTTTCTAAAGATTTCTTTTTTTCTTCCTCCTCCATTTGTCGGTTTATTATAATTGTATATCTCTTTATTACAATACAGAATGTGCTTATTTTAATGTGGTTTTTGTTTTCATCTGCATGAATCCCACATTTATTTAAGCAACTGTAATCTAAGCATTCTAAAAGTGTCATTATGTTTTTTTTAATACCATTTACACAAGCATTTTCTTGAAGATAATTATTAGTAATTGTCGCAATACTTTCGACACATATTACAATATCCTTATTTAAATAGTTTAAGGTATTTTGAGAAGCATTATACTCTCTAAAACTTGTGAACAGGTGTATGGCTTCAGGGTCATCTGTTAAAAATACCTTCCGGCAATTTTCGCAGTCCCTGTTTCTTAGTTTTTTAAAAATAAAGCCACACACATATGCACAAGCTTGTGCTTCTGGCGTCATCTGTTCCACTGCTTCAACTGCATCAGTTAAAATTACTTCCAGGTCTAGATATGTAGAATTTTCTGCAGACAAATTTTCAATAGCTGCATGTTGCTGTTGTTGAAAATCTGCCGTTAAAAATGTTGAAAGATTATTTCCTAAAATGGCAGTATCATCTTCACAATTTTTTTTTCCCCTGCATGCCGTAAATTGGTTATAATAGCCGTTTTAACCCCTGCCACAAATTGTTCTATTGTGGGATTATAATTGCACCCACAGTTATATCTAATGCAGCCAAAACAGTTTTCCAACGGATCTTGATTCTTGATCTTCGCGTGGAAAGGCTCTTAATGTTTTTGGCCTGTATATTGTTCCACAACCTTTCTATGGCATTTAAGGTGTGTATCCATCCTTGTTGAGAAGGAGGAATTGTTTTGCTTCCCAGGTATTTCACAGTAGAAATATACCTTCTCATTTCATTGAAAAGGGCTATATGTGGGCTCCGTGAAGTCAAGTTTGTGGAATGCCTTTTTCCTCTAAGCAGGTCAGGACTATCTGCATTGACAGCATCAAACAACTCGTCAAATTTTGAAACAAAACTTGCAGTTGCATGTGCTTCATTTGGAAGTTCATCTGCAAAGAAATTGCTTCTTGAGAAACATACAAATCACTATGTACACATATATATTAGTTATTAATATAAAATATTCATAATACGGGAGTATTATACTACTATACTTTTCAATATTTATTTCATTAAAAACTTCACTTGGATTAAATGTACATTTAAAAAGAAATACCCAAAATGGTTCAGCCATTCTCAATTGATACTTACTTACCAAGAACTAAATTTTTATTTTTATAATATAGATTGAATTGGTTAACTCACTTTTTGCTATTTTTGCTAATAAACCAGCTGCAACGGAGTGGCTAAACACTTGTGCTGCAAGCTTCACTCTCATCTGTTGCTTGACGTTGGGATGAATGTGTTGGTCTGTTAGTGCAGGCGCATAAACAAAGTTTGGGTTGTTTTTATCCAGATTATAAAATTCTTCAATGTGACTCCATTTCACTATGCCTAAAACAAACAAAAACACATTCAAATTACACATGATCAACGTATAATAAAGATCGATTCAGTGTAGATAAATACACAATTTCTATAAGTAATCACTTTTTTTAGGAAGCTCATTCACCTGTTCAATGTTTTCATCTCCAATCACGATATTGCTTAAAAAATACTAATAATATAAATAAATAATAAATAAAAATAATAATATATTTTGGTAATTTTATATGTTAGTCATAAAATATGCCCATAAAATAAAATAAGTTTTTATTACCTTTAATAATCTGATCACTGCACTGAAAATCAGTTGTGCACTCAACATCATGTTTCATTAAGAGATTTCTAGTACATTTCAGCAAATGTGGAGGATCTAAAATTGCCACAATTTCCCGTCCAGCAAGTGAAAAATATGGTTCTCTAGTTGTAACTCCCAGAGTTCTGAGCACTTTTATATTGACTGTTGAAAGGTCACACACAGTAGCAACAACATAATTCCCCGAATTGAAGCATTCTATAAGTATCTGAAATTAATTGTAAGATACATTAGCATAATTAATACACTCTTTCATCAAGGCAAATTTTATGGAGACAATATTTACCTCTTTTAAAATCACAGTCATTCTATCAGCTGTTAAAGCATGTGAAAAATAGAAAGCGATAGGCTGCTTCCATTTTTTTCGCAATCCAGTAAGCATAAATACTAGTGCCTTAGTCGCAATTTGGTTATTTCTGCCATGATTACCATGATCTTGGAAGCCCTGTATCTGGTCTAATTTACAATTATAATGCAAATGTTTCCTTATAGACATTTCATCAAATAACAATACAGAAAGATTATCTTCATCCATTTGCTTCTGTGCCATTTTCTTTAAAGATTCAAACAAATGTTTGCTTATACCTGGTTTCAGGGGCACACAATTAAGTAGTTTATTAAGACAACTTTGGCCTGGCAATGCAAACAGTCGCCTTAGTAGCCTGTAACAGGCTGGTGACTTTTTATAAATCACTAAGGACATTAGTTTTTGCTCTAATGTGTACCTTCTTCCTTTCGGTTTTCTAGGGCAATTTCTCATTTGACTTTGCAGTAATGCAACAAAAGCATTTGAAATTTTTAAATTGCAAAGCTTCTTTATATTCTCATCCTCTGAAATTTGTTTGATTATATTCATCTTCTTTTTTTTCAATTGTTTTCTAAGTCTCATTATTTCCCTTAATCTTCTTTGGCACACATGGTATAATTTAACTTCTCTCGTAGTCATTTGACTAATTTTTGTAACATTAAGTGTTTGTAAAATGCCACGATTTTTATTAGGTGTGACCTGAGATGGCAAAGCATGATCTTCAGTGGCACTTCTTGATGTAGATACCAGTCTTGGTGCATCCTGAAATTGTAAATACATTTGTAATCATAGCTGTCAATTCGGCACAAATTAAAATTCTTTAAAGCACCTCATTATTTATTTATGCACTAGCTTTACCAAAAATGTTTTCTTATTTTACTAAAAATATACTCCTACATTTTGGGGGTAGGCTTTGCACAGCAGTGAGCATTAGCTGTTATGACAGATGTGATACTCTATAAAGTTCTTGCTTAGGTGTTACAGGCTGCCTGCTTGACACTAACCCCCTATAATAAGCTTTTAGTGGTTGTTTACCCTCCACCATTTGGGTGCCCTGTGGTGCTCAAAGATATAGTAGTTTGGTTTTTGTTGTACGATTCACTTTGAGTTCCTTTAGTGAATCATACACAACTTAAACCAAATTACTATAACAAAAAATTATACTTACTTGTTCCTTGTTGGAAGTACTTGGAACTTCTACAAAACTTTGGTGCCTTGATGTAGAAGGTTCCATTGTATTTTCAATTTGTTTTAATGGTGTTCTTGTCATTGATTGTCCTGCTGTAATACTTTGTTTTATACCCTGAAATTAACAACAAATATTTATATAGTTTTAGTTAATCTACATAAATATTTTGGAATTTAGTTACAATAAGATTATGACTATAGCACTTTGAAACTGGGTTGTGTCTGGGTGCACAAATGATTCACACTTTAGTACATTATTTATAGTTTATTAAATACACACACACGGAGCACTTTAAAACAAACAATCGCCCACCCAATTACTCTTAAATGTAAAGATTACAATATTTTAATCAGCACGACAGAACCAAATTTAATCACTCTCCACCATTACGATATCTACTCTTACTTACACTTGATACTTAGATTACTCAGGTTTGATACTTCTATATTTTTATTTCTTAGGTTAGGTCAAGTTTAGATAATTCATAAAAAAAAGCAGTATTGTACCTGATCAAACTGAATTTCTCTAGTCCTTAATAGTTCTTCTACTTCAGAAGATTCAGGAACGGCAAATTTGTTCAGTTTTTGCCTTTCACTGTCATAGAATTGAGAGGAGTGAAAGTGTCTTCCACATAATACCTTGTTTTGAATATGTAGTGACTTTAAAGAATCTAAAGAAGACCAGTCCTTATTTGGCCAACAATACTTGGCCCAAGCACGAGCCCTGAAAAAGAAAACAAAGAAAAATCAGACAAAGAAAAACAATGTATAGGTAGATAAACATATCATAACAAAGAAATATATCAGCTAAGACATGACATGCTCTCAATTTAGCAGCTATCAATAGAGTAAAAGATAGACAAACAACTTCAACTAGAAACTATTCGTTTGTCGATAGTCATCATTGTTCCACAGATCGTGTCCTTGTTTTTAACAATAATGTAGACCTCTAATTCGACCCCAAGTAGTACTCAAGAGAAAGCCTCCTAAATGTGTTTTGGTCGATCACACATTCCTAACATTGATGTACATTATAACCTCCTACACGCTACGTACTAGAACCCTTAGAATTCCGCTAATTAACGAAATAAAATTCATTCTGCTGAATACTCACTTTGTAAAATTTTCATAATAATTTATAATTCCTGGTTTTGGGAACCTGTGGTAGGTCACCGACATATCTTCAGCGCGTGTTTTACCACACTTGGCACATTTTCTGTGATTGTTTCTGTTGTTTAATTTGTCCATATTGTCAGATTAGGTTGCACAAAACACAGAAATACAATAAAAATAAACACCACTAACCTAAAAACACTGAACTAACCTAAAAACGTCTTATCGTGAACTTTAAAATAAAAACGTCCTGCCGTGAAATATGAACTAAAAATGTCCTTTCATTAAACACAAAAACGCTCAAATTATGTGGTTGATTATATTGGCCAATACGAATAAATGTGGAAATAATAAACTGTATCAACTCAACACAAATATAATCGCATCTGTAATGGCCGCCAGGGCCGCGGGGCGGGGGGCGGGGGCACCGACGATGAATGTTGCCAGTCGATGTAATACTGTATTTTTCGAATACTGAATTTTTTGGTAGGGTATCAAATAGCACACCCACACATAGGTATTTCATGCATGTGTGCAAGAGCAAAAAACTAGTTATAGAGACAATAGACCTTGATATAAGGTGTATTATTTGCAACTGTCAAATCACAACAATACATTTTAGCCTATGTGTCATTTTGATGACTGGTAAGTTTCATCAAAATCTATCCAATTGTTTTTGCGTGATTGAGTAACACACACATACATACATTCTTACAAACTTTCAAGTTTATAGTATTAAAATAGTAAATTATTACCTTAACAAAATCTTTCAAAGCTTCATTGAGGGCTAGACATACTTTAAGAACAATTCTTGAAATAAGGCCTATGTGTCATTTTGATGACTGTTAAGTTTCATCAAAATCTATCCAATTGTTTTTGCGTGATTGAGTAACACACACTTACATACATTCTTACAAACTTTCAAGTTTATAGTATTAAAATAGTAAGTTATTATCTTAACAAAATCTTTCAAAGCTTCATTGAGGGCTAGACATACTTTAAGAACAATTCTTGAAATAAGTTGGCTTAAAACTTTGAATAGGTAGTGTAAACTACGAAAGCTATCGCCAGTAGCTAGGTATCTTAGTGTCAATGCGAGACGAATTTTTACAGGTATTGCTTCCCATCAATCTGTATCCTGTTTTGCAACTATAGGTGATACTTTTTGTTTCAAAAACTCAAAAAAGAAATCTGACGGCTGACGGAATATTCAACGGTCCAAACCATCAGTCCGGGCTTAAACGTAATAATAAAAACTGTTACTCGTACAATCTGCCTGATGATGTAATTAGCATGGTTGGAACAATGCAAAGTTATGATCAGCCATCGACTTCTGCAGCTGCTACAATGGCAACAGAGCATGATAGCACTAAAAGTGACGATGATGTTATAGATTTTTAAATATGTATAATGTAATATATATAAATATGTATAACTGATATATTTTATTACTTATTAAACAATATTATGTAGTGTTGCTATTATTATAATCTGTATATTGTTATATAAAGAGTTTAAAAATGTAAATTGTTTAAGTAATATTAAAACTTTTATATGTTATAATTTATTTAAGTATTAATTCAATCAAGATAAAGTATAAGTTGTAATAAATAAAAGCATAAATTTATATTAATTAATATACCTTAGACTTTCCCGTGACCATGGTTGCTGTAAAGCATTCGAAACGTCGGGAACCAAAAACCAAAATAAATCCGCGACAAAATCCGAAAAGGTTGTTTCATTTATTATGTAGAATATTCACGTAAACCTAAGAAAGTATTAATATTTATAAATTCTAATTATTGACGGATAAAAAAATAATTTTAACGGAATTTTGACGGAAATACACACCAAGCGTGGCGGGCAGCCACAGACCACTGTCAGCATAGAGTATATTGCTAGTTGCTACATATTATTATAAACTGTTGAAGTGGAAGGACAAACGAGATATTTTGATGCTTTCCACCAAACATTGAAAGGGATCATCAACAATCCGTACCAAGGGTAAGATTATCAATAAAAAACCGAGGATGATTTTATGATGACATGAGCGACCAAATGACGGCATATTCTTCGCCATTACGCAAAACCATAAAGTGGTAT
The DNA here is from genome assembly GCA_905231865.2 of Boloria selene. NCBI lineage: Eukaryota > Metazoa > Arthropoda > Insecta > Lepidoptera > Nymphalidae > Boloria > Boloria selene. The sequence continues at coordinate 6,326,013 of HG993158.1, read as the reverse complement.
AGGAAACTAGCATTTGAACTCATTCTGAACACCGCGATGGTAAATGCATGGGTAATGTACACAGAAAACACTAAAAACACACTTAGCATTGTTGAACCAATCCAGGGAGCGTTCACAACGAAGAAGCAACAACGGAAAGACCAAAAAGAAAGAAGCACACATTGTCGAAAAAAGAAGGGCCAGTAAGGAAGACAAGACGTTATTGTGTGGAATGTTACAAAGACGCTGCTAATAAGTGTTACAATATTAGTCCTTAAGGCCTTTGAGCATGTGTGGCCACTGAAAAAAAAAGACGCCAATTTTGCCCATTGGTATTTGTCTTAGAGTATTTCGTTTATTGATTTAGTGTACATTTTTTTGAAGATTTTTGTGTTAAGCTTTCCTTATTATATTCTTGATCACAATAAAATGTCTTTTTTTAATTCCTTACACTTTCTAATTTGCATCGTTCGAGTGGACTTAAAATTTTCCCATACTAAATTCCTATATTTATCTGACCACCATTAGTATTTTCTTTTTCAAAAATCTACATTATTATTCGCCTACACTATAAGAGGTATCTACCCTCAAAAAATGGTGTCTCTACCTCCAGCCATTTGGACTCTACGCGTATGCCAGCAGTCAATGAAGGAAAAAGTCATGAATATTCTTCTATGTTCAGAAAAATCTTACAATTTCATAGAGGGTCAAAAACCAAGCTGTATCCGTTATATTACAGCGCCACACAGTGGGCTGAAAATCGATCTTCTTAGAAGTAGGAATTTTAATTCTTGAGGGCTGGTTTTTTTTATGGATATGGGTAGTGTTTATCTTTACTATACTAAAATATTATTAAAGTCATTTTGGCATAAAAACAAGCCCGTTATAATTTTTTTCAAAATAATTGTATGGAGCTCTTATGAAAAATCCGTTTATTTTTTGATCTGCAAAGAAAACCGTAATATCCTCTCAGGTGTTTTAGCAGTGATTATTTGTGATTTATTCACATACTTGGTATAACGGTTACAGGTGCTCAAAGAGATTTCCACGTGTCACTCATCACGATATCTCTGGAACCATAAGACCTAAAGACTTGAAATTTGGTAGGAATATTCTTTTCACCGAGTAGAGGTCAGCTAAGAACGGATTTTACGAAACTCCACTCCTAAGGGGGTAAAACGGGGGTTGGAAGTTTGTATGAAAGTCCTATGTTTTTGAAGTAACAGACTTGAAATGTGATAGGAATATTCTTTTCACCGAGTAGAGGTCAGCTAAGAACGGATTTTACGAAACTCCACCCCTAAGGGGGTAAAACGGGGGTTGGAAGTTTGTATGAAAGTCCTATGTTTTTGAAGTAAGAGACTTGAAATTAAAAATGTATGCTCTATAGATGGTGTGGAGGTGTATTAATATTATATTTTTAGAAATCAACCCCCTTTTGGGGTTAAAACAGGGTATGGTAGTTTGTATGAAAATCCAATGTTATTGAAGTTAAAGTATTATGACAGCAGGATTTAAAGTAGTATTTAAGTATAAGAATTATTGAAAACCACCACAAAAACTGAGAAAAGCTATAGGCTAGATAGCATCCCGGCATAATCTGATGATGACAATGATTGATGGAAAAGTATGTACATATCTTTCTAATGCTAGATCAAATTCGACATGTTACCTTTGTCTTGCTAAACCTACAGAAATGAACCGTTTGGATACGGTATCAACAAAGACTGTGTCTTCCGACTTATATGAATATGGATGGTCATCACTACACGCCCGTATCAATTCAATGTCTTTTACATATTTTTTACCGACTCGATTTCAAACAGTGGGCTGCGAGAGGAAATGAACATAAGGAAAAGTTCACGAGCTCAATATTTTGATTGACATTGTTAAGCCGGGCTCAGGAACAACCAATGACGGAAATACTGCAAGACGGTTTTTTGAGTTTCCCGACAAAACTGCAGCCATAACTGGTTTAGATGAAGAACTTGTACGGAGATTTGCTGTAATATTGCAAACTATAAAGCTTCTGGAGAACAAATTGATGTCCCTAAATTTAAAGAACAAAACAGCAGAGAAATACGTGGATCTGTATGACTGGTACTGTATGTCGTCAACTGTCCATAAGTTGCTCATACATGGGGAAGACATAATTGCAAAAAACGACATTGTGCCAATCGGGAGTCTCTCAGAAGAAGCTTCAGTGTCCCGCAACAAAGATTTCAGAAGGTTCCGAGAACATCATTCCCGGAAAAAGAGCAGAAAAGCTTCTAATGAAGACATCCTAAATATGTTTTTGCTTTCTTATGATCCCTTCATTGGTGCACACAGACCCAAGTTTGATGCTAAGAAAAGGCAGGCATTTTTTAATGAAACTTTAGACCTACTTCAATTATCGGAAACTCGATTTAAGTTTTTGGATGTGTCTGATATAGAGTCTGATTCTGAATACGAGTCTGACAATGATAATGATGCCGAACTGATGTGATGTTTGAGATAATTAGAGATTAAGAGATAAATTAATAACAGCAAGAGTGGAACGTACCGAGGCTTTATTTTAAGAGAAAGCGATATGTCAAGTGACAGTTGACATAGATAATGCATAGTTTTATAAATACAAAATAATCTACAGATAATAAAGTAGGGTTCAATAATTAACTAATACATACAATACTCCCACCTAATTTGAACCCCTTTACAACAAAAAAATAATTTTCAAAATGATTTACATTTTCATGACTCAAAGCAATTTAACAAGCTCTCACTTAAACAAAAATATTTAAAAATAATGTTTTACAAGTACAATAGTTACTATTTTAATTTTAGAACACCAATTCTTTTTCTAAAATACTGAAACTTATCTTTAGGAAGAGCTTTAGTGAATACATCAGCAAATTGTTCATTTGTACATACATAATTCAAATCAATTTGTTTCTCTGCATATTTATCTTTTACAAAATTATATTGCACTTCTATGTGTTTACAACGCTTATGATAATCAACATTTTTAATTAAATAAATTGCACTTTGATTGTCTATATTCAAACATATTGAGTCCTGATTATATTCACCAATATCCACTAAGAGTCCTTTCTTTTAACCACATAGCCTCTTTTGCTGCAGAACATGCGGCCATAAATTCCGCTTCAGTGGTGGACAAAGCAACACTTTGTTGTCGCTGAGTTGCCCATGTTATAGCAGCTCCATTTTTGATAAACACATATCCAGTTAAAGACTTTCTTGTGGAGGTGTCTTTAGCATAATCAGCATCACAATAACCTTCTACTGTGTTCAATTGTGATTTTGAATACCATAAACCATAATCTTTAGTTTCTTTTAAATACTTCAGTATTTTCTTGATAACATTCCAATGAGTGTGATCGTAACAATCAAGGTATCTACTCACCAGACTGACTCCATACATTATATCGGGCCTGCTTACCACTGCCAGATGCATCAGTGAGCCTACTGCCTCTCTGTATGGAATCTTCTTATCAGGAGTCTCTGCATTTTTCTCCAGTGTAGTGTGAGGATTAACTGGAATATTATTACAGTTAGCATTTTGCATATTAAATTTGGATAGAAGTTTCTCAGTGTATTTTGTTTGATGAATGAAAATACTTTCTTCATATCTTTCAATTTGTAGTCCTACAAAATTCTTTGAATCACACTTTTTAATTTCAAAATTGTTCTTTAAATCACACATAAGTTTATTAAGTGTATAATTTGATTTTGAAATAAGAAGTCCATCATCTACATATAGGAGTAAATATACCTTATTGTCATTTACTTTTCCAACATAGACACACCTGTCTTTATAACAGCTTTTAAAACCAAATTTCTTAAGCAAAGTGTCAAATTTTTGATTCCAGCACCTTGGGGCTTGCTTAAGACCATAAAGTGAACGATTAAGTTTACATACCATATTATAAGGAGCATCCAATCATCAGGTGTTATCATGTAAATATCTTCTTTAATATCTCCATACAAAAATGCAGTTTTGACATCAAATTGCACGATATGCAAGTTGTGTTGAGCTGCTTCTGAAAGTAGAATACGTACTGAATCATATCTTACAGTTGGAGCATATATCTCCTTGTAGTCAACACCTTCCCTTTGACTACATCCTTTAGCACACAATCTTGACTTGTAGAGGGGACCAGAGGGCTCGTCTTTTATTCTGAAGACCCATTTACAGCCTATTATCCGCACTCCTTCAGGCTTTTCAATCAATTGCCATGTTTTATTCTTTGCATGTGTCTTTAGCTCCTCTTCAGTGGACTCTTTCCATTTTGCAGCATTTGGGTTATCAGAAGATAATGCTTCACTGTATGTAAGTGGGACATTCTGTTCACTTACAATTTCATTTGTAAGTAATCGCTTCTTCTTCTTTATTAGCTTGCATTCTGTATAATCTTGCTTTAGTTCTTGTTGTGACATTTGTTAACTCAGATGGATCTATAGTTTCTTCAGGTACATACAGAGATTCATCATCAGAGTAAAAATCTTCATTTGATCCGTCTTCATTTGTCTCAGACAGTTTCAGTATGATTTTCTTGGTTTCAGAGTCATCACTGTTGTCATATGAATCCAAGACAGTCTCTGAAAGTGGTACAAGTGAGTTTTCAAAAAAGACCACATCTCGGCTTATTACAACTTTTCTAGTTTTAGGATCAAAAAGTCTGCATCCTTTGGTCTGTTCACTATAACCTATAAATAACATTTTGTTTGCCTTTGAGTCCCACTTCTTTGTTTTCTCTTTTGGAACATGCACCATTGCTTCACAACCAAAAATTTTCATATGAGTAATGTCTGGCTTTTTACCACTCCATTTCTCTTCTGGTGTCATAAATGCTAGAGCTTTTGTTGGGCATCGGTTAGTAATATAAGCAGCAGTCGATACAGCTTCTGCCCAATAATATTTCTGTAGTTTAGCATTTATAAGCATACATCTAGCTCTTTCGAGCAAAGTCCGGTTCATTCTCTCCGCTAGACCGTTTTGTTGTGGAGTGTAGGGAGTAGTGGTTTGATGTGAAATTCCAGACTTCTTGAGAAAACTGCAAAAATCATTGCTCAAATATTCTCTACCATTATCTGTTCGTAGAGTTTTTATTTTTAAATTCATTTGGTTTTCCACTAAAGCTTTAAATTCTTTAAATTTTTCAAATACATCACATTTTTTATTTAATATATATACAAATACTTTTCTGGTGAAATCATCAATGAAGGTGGCAAAGTAGCGAGCTCCTCCAAGAGATTATACTTCCATTGGGCCACAAATGTCAAAGTGAATGACCTCAAGCTTCACTTGTGCTTTAGATCCTTTAGAAGGAAATGGTTTTCTTGATTGTTTCCCTTCTTGGCATGGAATACATAGAATTCTTGTCTTTATTTTCTAACTTAATGCCTGCAGATTCTGTTAATTTATCTAAATCTTCAACGTTTAAATGGGCCATTCTTTGATGCCATAGATAACAATCATTATCTTTTGATGCGGATATGTATGCTATTCCAGCACTGTTAGTATTTAGCCGGTACATATTATTCATCATCTTTGCCGAAGCCACTTGTTCCTTATTTCTATTTAATATCTTGCAAACTTTCTCATCAAACTGTATATGACATCCATTTTTAATCATCTGAGTAACCGAGAGAAGATTGGTGGCTAGACCAGGAACATAAAGTACATTCTGCACTTGGATTGTATTTATCTTCCCATTACTGTCAGCAACATTTAAATTTATTTTTCCACAAGCTTCTACTAAAAGTTTTTCACCATTTGCCACTTTTATAGTGCTAATTGGAGGTGGGATTTTATCATAGAGCCAGTCACTGTGCATAGTCATGTGCATTGATGCTCCAGAATCTATATAGCAGCCTTTTTCATTGCTTGTAGTTGCAGAAAATACACCGACATAGTTTGTATTTTGTTGTGACTTTTGTTTCTTATTTTTACAATATTTGCTTATGTGTCCATATTTATTACATATAAAACATCTAGGGCCTTTGCTATTACTCTGAGATGTCTTCTCCGAAGCTTGTTTGGCATACTGCAACCAATTGCCTTTGTTTTTAACATATAAAGCATTTGTTTCAGAACTTCTCACATCTTGAAGCAGTTTAGTTTTTACAGAATCAGCAATTATTGCCACACCGGAGCTTTCAAGAGCCATTATCATAGGTTGATAGACCTCAGGTAAACCAGCCAGTAATAAAGTTCCCAACCATTCATCATTTACATTGAAACCTATATTTCTTAATTTGTGAGCAGTAGATATTAATATGCTAACATAATCTTCAATGCCTTGACATGTTTCTAGCGTCGTTGTTATCATATCTCTTAATAAGCCAACCAAATAAAACAATTTTTGACTTAGCTTTCGTATCTTGCTTAACATCGACCTTTTCTTCTGTGACACAATGCCATAACTCCTCGTGCTCAAGATATGTTTGAACGGCAAATCTCCACGTTGGATAGTTTTCTCTTCCGGTCAGCTTTTCAATCAGTGCCATATTACTTGTTGAAGACATTTTGCTGATGAAGAAATTGTGTCACGAAACACCTCGTGTTGACTAAGGTTATTTACGAAATTACTGTTTTCTGAATTTACTTTGTATTTTGATTAATACTTGCACTTATCTCAATAATTCGATAGAAATCAGGTGATCTGGGCCCATAACCTGATGTGATGTTTGAGATAATTAGAGATTAAGAGATAAATTAATAACAGCAAGAGTGGAACGTACCGAGGCTTTATTTTAAGAGAAAGCGATATGTCAAGTGACAGTTGACATAGATAATGCATAGTTTTATAAATACAAAATAATCTACAGATAATAAAGTAGGGTTCAATAATTAACTAATACATACAACACGAACAGTAAAGTATTATTAAGTTATAGCCTGGCAAAAAAGAGTAGAAATTATTTATTGTAGCTGTATAATACTTTTTCTCATATATCTTCAATGTACAGACAGCGATCCGTTACATTTTTATTATTAGTATAGATTTATTTCGAGGAATATACCCTTTTTGAAACATATAAAAATTATTTTGTTATATAAATGTTTACTAAATTATTTGGCGATATAATAAAATATATAAATGTTTACTAAATTATTTGTTTAAAGTGTCATGTTGTTTTAAAATAATAACAATATTATACTTAAAGTCTAATATCTGTATAGTACCTTTGTAATTAAAATAAATCTAATAAATAAAAATAAATATTTTTAAATTTTCAATATTTTAATAAAAATTGCGCAGCTGTAACCGTTATACCAAGTATGTGAATAAATCACAAATAATCACTGCTAAAAACACCTGAGAGGATATTACGGTTTTCCTTGCAGATCAAAAAATAAACGGATTTTTCATACGAGCTCCATACAATTATTTTGAAAAAAAAATATAACGGGCTTGTTTTTATGCCAAAATGACTTTAATAAGATATTTCAGTATAGTAAAGATAAACACTACCCATATCCATCAAAAAAACCAGCCCTCAAGAATTAAAATTCCTATTTCTATGAAGATCGATTTTTCGACCCACTGTGCGCCGCTCCGGTCACTTCCCATTGATAAATGTAAGCTAGAAATGTCCTACGGCCCAAAAAAAAATTTTAAAAACAGGTCTGCCTTGAGGTCACGGGTGACCTACTAGGCGCCTTAATCTAGGTCAGGCGTAGGCCACCGGTGACCTACATGGCGGCTAACGTGTTAAGCAGCCTAAATATGTTTAGCTTTTAAGTGATACAGTTGATTTTGATAAATATCAAGTCCATATCTTATATCGTATCTTAGTTTCGAGCATGTTTCAAAAATTTTCTAATGTTGATTTTATTTGTGAGTTACCAAAGAGATTAAATAAAGACAGAACTACAATTTTATGGTTTTATTGACTTGTCTATGACTCCATTACATCTAACATTTGTTATAAAATGAAACTAATGTTACTCTGAAACTAAAAAATGTATAAAAGTTTTGATTCCTATAACAAATTTCATCTGTGTCAAAGTCACCCATATGGGGGTGCTAACTTTGACACACGACAAAATTGCCAGTTTTATATTAATAATATAATTTTAAAATTTTAAAATCTTAAATGTTTAGAATTGAAATGTATAATTTTATAGTCTATCATTTTGAATATTTGTAAAAAATTGTGGGTAGGCACTGTCTGTAACAAGTATATAACCCCCTGAGACGTCTAATATCTTAGTCTCTCCAGTGACCATGATTGCTGTAAAGCATTCGAAACGTCGGGAACCAAAAATCATAATAAATCCGCGACAAAATCCGAAAAGATAGTTTAATTTATAATGTCAAATATTCGCGTAAAACTTAGAAAGTATTAATACTTTCTTTTACAATTGATTAAGAATAGATTATTAAATCATAGAAAATAAAATAAACATTTTCCACCTGTTATGTCCATTAAAGTCCTTGATAGTTGTAGGGGTACAGACTTCTTTCACTCCAGTTATACTCTGCAATCTACCTACGCTGTAGCTTTTGAGTTCTATAAGCATAAAGGCTATTTTTCTCCTTCCGAACTGTTATCTTGATGTTAAAAATATTAACTTATTATTACTAATTAGATGAGGATTCACACAGTTTTATTATTTGATACATTAATTAGGTTCACATCACTTTATACATTTACTATTTAGATCTTTTATAGATTTTTTTTTAGTAACAACCGACCAACGGCTGTAACGACATTACGAATAATCCGTGTTGACATCTTAAGAAACCCCAAATAATTATTTTATATCGGAATATCAGAACAGGCAACTTTTACAATTAAATAATTATCTTATACATAAATCCTATTTTCATATTATTATAATTTACATTATTTTTATGGTGTTACACTTACTTCCTAGTAAAACATATTTAATATCATAGAATATTTATTACTGTAACACTGCACATACGGTACACGACACACACCAAGCAACCTGCGTCGGCATGGAGTAAAACCCACACAACCGCACACGCTACCACTATATAAGCCGCGAACGCCTAAAGGGTCCTAGTAGGATCCCCCAGGGACGCGCCCATATTAGTGGGCGGCGAAAGAACCTACGGCCAGAGGGCAATGCCCTGATGCCGTTTCCCCACTCTCCTTGCGGGGAATGTGAGAAGATCGACGGCGCCAAACAGTCTGTTGCTCGCAGCCGCTGCGTTCGGATCTCGGAACAGTGGCTCGATAGCAGGCGCCCTCTCCCCTCGCGCACCTACCACCTGACGCGTCCGGTCGGCCGTTTCGTCCCGAAGCGCCGTCTCGGTCAGTCTCCCATATATTTCCCCCCGCGACTTAGTGCATTGTAACTTTTGCTTAATATATATAAAGTTCAACCCTGTCTACGTCGTTTGCTTTCTCACCCGAGCCGCCATAAGCTATAGAACCTGTTACATTACTTATTAATTTAAATAAAATGGGAATTTATATCATATGATCTTCCCACGGTACCGCCTCTGTAGTTTCAAAAAGCTGCGCATAGGCGTCTCTTATATTATTATTGCTTCTGCCCGTCGAGAAGCATGCACTGCAGCTTGTAGGTGATAAGCCTTCCAAAACTCTCTGCAGTTTTGCCCTCCATGATCCTGGTAACATAACACGTTTATGAATATCTTCAAAGTCGACGCATCTTTGCGTGATGTACATATCCGATGTTTTCCGTAGCCAATTGTGTAAAGAGCAGGCAGCTAATGTAATTCTATCAATATTTTTTGGGGCCATATCTATGGCATTCATAAGAACTCTAAATCTTGTTACTAAAATACCAAACGCATTTTCAACGATTCGTCTGGCTCTCGATAAACGGTAGTTAAATATTTAAATAAGCGGCGTCTGCCACAATAACCGATTGGTCCGGTAAATTGAGAGTATTATTTTCCAAAGCTTGTGCTAAATTCGATCGTTGATAAACACCCCCATCAGAAGCTCCGCCATTAGTGCCAACATTTACGTATGAAAAACAATAGTCATCATCAACTAACGTCAGAAGTATAATATTATGGGCGCCCTTGTAGTTATAGTAGTCAAAAGTACACAGTTACACACCTCGGGTAAAAATAGAGCTATAGTAGATCTTGCAACTCTGTAAAGTGCTTCTAATGTGTATAACGAATCTCCGGTTGCTAGATACCTCAATGTCACTTCCAATTTGACTTTTGGTGAAATAGCATTTCGCATGTGTGTATCTTGTTTCTTTATAGCGTTTTCAATTTTACATAGTAACTCGTCAAACTGATGCGGTAACAGGCGCAAATGATTTTTGTAACTACCAATATCCTCTTCTCTCATTTCTAATAGCAATCGATTACTTGCTCCGAGATTTTCCGTCCTTCTTAGCCAATTCCTAACCCAAATCCTCCTCCTTTTCTTTTTGTTTTTCGATAAAAGTTTTTGCACGCATTGCATTGCAACCAAAACGATTATTTTATTTTATTCTGTGCAAAAGGCCTCTTTGTTTTTTTTTTTTTTAACATATATCTAATGTTTGGAGGAATACTTTCTCGCATTTTAGTATCTTTATGTCTTATTTTATTTTCAATAGTACTCAACAACTTATCAAATGTGGAGATTTTCATACGAAAATAGTCCACAAACTTTTCTTCAAATTGTCGCATTATATGATAAAGGTTATTGAACCTACCAAACTCATGTTTTCCTTGAATAATTGGATGAACCCAGTGAAGTCTCTTGTATTTTTTTCCTTTTTCGTTCTTTTATATATATAATATGCAATAATCTTTTTTTTGCTTGGTAGTTAACATGACTTCACCCAGCGCCCAGTCTCACAAACCAATTTACATGTGCACCCTACCAAACCCTACGCACGACTTTACGAAAATATTCTTATCGTGTACACGTATCAATTTTTCTTATCTGAAGGAGATAAGAAAAATTTCGCGGCTACATCCGAAAAGATTCTTGTCTAGACACGGTGAGTTTTCTTAGCGTCTACAAGAGCCCTAAAGACTTTGGGCTAAAACATATTATGAAATTGTTAAATTCTGCATTAACAAATTAATATTAACTTTTGTCATAATTAATAAAAACTATACCGCGATTGCTCTCCTGACGGGCCATGAGTAGGGGCTTCCGGTCACTGAACTAAATAATAAATAAAAACACGTACATTCAGGTCAAACACATAACCCTCCTTGTTTGTCTTTTCCACAGTCGGCTAATTAATGGAAGTCAAAAGACACAAAAATAGTATTATCAATTTGTAAAGTATATACTCCGCAGGATAGGTAATTTTGCGTGCACAATGTGGTTGATTCGGAGCTGACCTGTTCACAAGCAAGCTAAAATAAACAAACACCAATGTTGTTACCCAGAGCTACATAGTTACGTACAGCTAGTACATATATGAATTCGCTGAGGTTGCAGCTACTCAGCAATTGAGAAATAACCAAATCTAGGGTAAAGCTGATGCAATATTGCGTCAGCAGAAGATGCCTTAATAACTACATCCATACATTGATCATTATTAGATTTAGCTTCAATCGTGAAGATAGTTTTAAGTAATTATAATTTTATTGTAAAGTTATAATTTTATTAAATTAATTATAAGTAAAGTTCTTTTTTTTCGAACCTCTCGCTGCTGGTTACTTAATTACATGCATCACTACCAAAACATAAAAGCAATAAATATGCAAAATTATTTTCATAGGCCAAAATCTTAATATTCAAATTACAACATTTATTTGGCACAAAAACAACAACTTAACAAACATAAACAAAAGATAAAAATAAAATACTATATGTTAAGAAATGCATTTATATAATACTAGATCTCAAAATTGGCATAAAAAATATAATAAAAGAATATAAATGTTAATTGTAATGTAAAGTATCTTCTTGGGATTTCCATTCTTGCCAATATTTTTGAGAATAAAAAGCTTTTTTTTTCATTGGTCGTCCAGGTAATTTGAAATAAATAATCCACAAAAACCCTAAGGAAACTTTAGATCTTGACTTGAATAATTACAATAAGCAGTAATTATTCAACTTTCGCCAACGAAAACTAACTAACAATAGTATGCACTCACTCACTCTCATACAAACTTTAGATACATGTTAGGTTTTATTTATTAGTCGGGAAATCCCCATGCATAGCCAAACAAAGACGTCTACAGGCGCGTTCCCATTTTCGATCTATGATCCAAAATAGGTAATTTTAACTTGGCGGTGTATATTTTACCTTAACCCGGACCAAAACACAGCATTTCGAAATATGACTAAAGAGCATCAAATAATTTTTCAGGGATTTTTTTTCAGAATATCAATGTCTAATTCCAAAAATTTATAAAATGTAGTAAGAAAATCACTAAGGTGGCAACACTATTTGTAAATAATGGGTCTTCTCATTTTTGATCTAATTTCATTTCAAATAATAACATAGGGATGTTGAAAAAATGAAATGTTGTCAATTGGGGGGTGAAACATACAATTGTCTGAAAAATTTGTTGGGACCGCAACTCCCGACACAAGAAAGTACTCAGATTAAACAGATTGCTGAAAAGTCAGTATGAAACTAGACATTTGGTAATTGCAGAAAGATATAAGTTTTGGTCAGCTGTACAAGAAAGTGGAGAGGATTTAAAGACTTTCCACGAGATTGAGAAACCTTGCTAAAACTACGATTGTACTCGAAAAACGTTTTTACCAGACGCTTTGCGTGAAAACTTCATTTGTGGTGTTAAGTCAAATGTAATAAAACGTAAACTCCTGACACTTGATCCATTGCCTACATTTGATGAAGTTATAAAAGCAACCATTGCTATAGAAACGAGTCAACGTGTTCAATCAATAAGTTGAAATTTTATCAACTGAAGTTCAACAAGTCAAATTAAAAATAAGTCAAGGTTTAGCCAGAAGTTAAAGTTAAACGTTAGAGTTAAAGTTTAACCAGTAGTCGTCAAGATAATAATAGTATATGGGTGAGGAGAGATGTATGTGCAGATGATAGGGCAGCAAATGATCACACCACATTCAATGTTCACTATATACAGTTATTTATATATACAGTATATTTAGCGAAACGAGTTACAGTCAGGAGGCACGGAAGAAATTCACAGAAGACACAGGTAGGCACTAGCAGTTAGGTATAGGTACACATAATAAGGGCGCTTTTAGTGTCACGCGGATTTGCTCACGCACGCGGGATTGGACCGCATGCGTAGCATCCGCAAAGAACAATTTCATATAGGTATCTATTGTAAAGCGTGATAAACGCACGCGGGACGCGGGGCGCTGTGCGGGGCGTCACCCCGGTGCGGGGTATCCGCATGCGTAAGCGCTGCCTACAACTTCAGTGCCCATTTTAGAGTCGAGCGGGGCGCACGCGCCGTATTGTACTACCGAAATGAAAATCGATACAGAACGAGTAATCATTGAAGTTCATCTGCGGCCCGTTTTGTGGGATAAACGCAATGAATTATACAAAAACAGGGACGCGAGGGAGGCTGCATGGAGAGATATTTTGAAGGAATTGGCACCTAACTACGAAAATTTGAGCGAAGAGGAAAGAAAAGAGGCGGGTATGTGTTTGGTTCATTATTTTATTTATACAAGCATCATTACTTTATTAATATAAGCATAATTATTTAATTCACAAATAACATCAAAAACCTTCTAAAACCTTTTGAGTTTAGTTAATTAATTATATATCGGTGTTGCCAGGAGACTTTTCCTTCATTGATAAAGTAATCTGCAAATATATCTCTGATATTACTTGCCGACGTATTACTACTTTCAGTCTGCTGCCTGGGTAGTGGTCCCGTAAAACCATTTGTGACAAATGTATGGCTGACCTTGTAGCCATCCCGTTTCCTTATGAAATTGTGAAGTACACATGCCGTCTTGACTATTAATTGTGCTAGATCTAACTTGACATTCATGGATCTGTGAAATATTCTAAATTTATTTGACATAATTCCAAAAGTGCATTCTATGTACCTTCTAGCTCTGGACAGACGGTAATTAAATATTTTCTTTTTGTAAGGTAAATTATCACGAGCATAAGGCCGCATCACATGTGATGATAAACCAAATGCCTCGTCTCCCACTATCACGAACGGCAACTTTGCTCTTACACTAGATGGATAAGCTACTTCGGGGCAAATAATAGGCAACTCTTGCGGGTCAGGGATACCCAACGTGTTACTTTCCAGTTTCGTATACAATTGACTCCTTCTAAAGATGGTTGAATCGGCGTTGCTTCCACTGGTACCGACATTAATATATGTAAAATTATAATCAGCATCACACATTGCGAGGAGCACTACAGAATAATATTTCTTATAATTAAAATATAGTGATCCACTGTGCGGCGGCCGAATCACTCTTATATGTTTTCCATCAATTGCACCCAAGCAATTAGGAAAATTTGTATATGTGAGAAATCCCTCTGCGATTTCTTTCCATTTGATCCCATTAAGCTGTGGAATACATTCAGACTTTAGTTCAATCCATATTATGTAACAAACTTGTCTTACTATTTCGCTAATTGTTGCAATTCCAATCACATAGGAATAGTGTAGATCAGTGAATGTATTACCAGTTGCCAAATATCTGAAAACAAAAACAATATATTAATAATATGATAACATAATATATTAATAATGCTGACATCAGACATAAGACAGCATGCACCGCTCGAATTTTACTTCAGAAGAAAAATAAATACCCTTAAGGTGAAAGGGCACGGAAGTAGCTAGCGCTAGAAGTTTTTAATTCGTTTTAACTACAGTACTATAGCTACGTTAGATTTCTATGATTTGCCGAAAATTTTATCATAGGGGGGTATTTATGCAGTTATGATTTCATATGAAAAGTTCGAAGTATAGTTATGTATCTCATATCTGCTAAAAGTGGCCACTTTTAGCAGATTTGAGACACATAACTATGCTGTAAATATTTTATAAGAAATCTTCTCTGTATAAATTAACCCCTATGGTAAAATTTCCGGCAAATGAAAGGAATCTAATAAATATATATAATATAATATAATGAAATATCGTTTATTTCAGGCAATATTTACATTACAAGATGTCCTCCTTCATGAAGGTTGACAGATGCAAATAAAGCAAATTTTTGTTAAAACAAATTAAAAACTTACAGCGCTAGTGACTTCCGGAAGTTTTCACCTTAATTTTGATGATGGCAAATTTTACTGTAACAAATAAACAAATTGCCCGATTCAATCCGGTGTTTTTCCAAAAATCCTTAAATGAAGTTCTAATTATTTTTGTAAAAAATGAATTATTTCGTCGATGTCTGCGCCGCGCCGCCCCGGCCGCGCCGTCTGCGTCTAGTATAAGATTCACTTTGCGCTATCGTTCGCGGCGAAATTGACCGGCCTGCGCCGGCCCGCCGTTTGCGTTGCGCCTAAGGGTACTTTTCCTTCAACTGCGGCCTTATTTTTCCACTCTGTATAGGTATATATATATTGCTTGATTTATCTAATGCTTCATGAGACAGTGTAAAGTTGACAACATGTGTGAATTAAGGAGGGCCTTTAATCGAATGCAGTTAAATTTCCAACTAATATCAGATTTGTACACACGGCCACAGATCAAGCTTCCCAAAACCAGTATAAACAGGACTCATGCGTTGTTTATTATCGTAGACGACTCGGCGCCCGGCGAGGCCCTAGCAAGTTCCGTTTATTGGTACTGGTTTTGGGTAACTTGATCTGAAACTGTGTGTACTTTTGCCACTTACTTATTATATTTTGTCATTTCAGACAAGAAAATACAACAACGCTGGCGAACAGCAAGGGACACTTACCAGAAAGACAAGATATCTGAAAAAAATCAGCCATCCGGCTCTGGGAGTAAGAAGAAGAAGAAGAAATATTCTTACTATGACATTTTGACTTTCTTAGACAGTACAACGGAAACTGCTGGAGAAGAGTCACTCTGTGAAGAAATGTCTGAACAAAGTAATTTAGAAACACCTAATGAGTCCACGCAACCAGATACTTCACGTCAAGAAAGTTCTCACCCAACATCAAAACAAAAACAAGTAAAATCTAAAAAGCAAGCACCATCTGAATTTGAGGCACAGTTATTAGAATGCTTAAAGTCTAATCAACTGGAGCTAGAAAGTGAGGATTTGGCTTTCTTTCAGTCTCTGCAGCCTTCATTAAAAAGATTCACTAGATATCAAAAACTAATGTTCAGAACAAAAGTGTTAAATATAGTTATGGAAATGGAAAGTCAAACACAACCTGCATACTACAGTCCCATACCTACAACAAGTTCTAGTGCTTTTACTGAGCTTGACAGTTTGTCACCGATAAATCAAGATTACCAAACCAATAGTATAATCCAGGATACTTCGAGTCTTAACGACAATGCTATTAGTTCTGCTGCAGTGAATGACAATGAAACTCTTATTTCGACTGAAAGCGGCCTGTTTAATATCACGTCTTATGACGTAATTTATACCCCAGCAACAACATCATCTACAGGCGAAAGTAATGTCAACGCTCAGGATACAAATTTACAAAGAAATGAATGATGTAAAATTTGATTTTTTAATTTATGAATAAAACTCTTTTTATTAAAATGAGTACGATTAACTTTTTTTCTCCAGTTTCTCTCTAATTGTTTGTTTAGTCATATGAGTGCGGTTGTACACACGGCACAGATCAAGTTACTCAAATCCAGTATAAGCGGGACTCCGACGGGTTACCTAAGTATGATAATACGCAAGGCGCGAGTTCCATTTATGCTGGTTTTGGGTAACTTGATCTGTGGCCATGTGTACTTTATCAGATAAAAAAAAGGATTGTGTATGTAGGTTGAACGTACCAATCCCAAACCAATTAAGGACTTTTTTTGACTTTAAATTACTGTCATGTGCAAACCTATAACTTTTATCTATATTATAATAAGTAGCGTGTGATGAAAGGTAGGAATGATTCCACTTTAATGGCGACATTTTATGAGTGAAATAATCTTATTTAATGAAATTTCAACATGAAATTGAATGAAATTATGAACAATGAAATTTCAGA
Source organism: Boloria selene (assembly GCA_905231865.2). Taxonomy (NCBI): domain Eukaryota; kingdom Metazoa; phylum Arthropoda; class Insecta; order Lepidoptera; family Nymphalidae; genus Boloria; species Boloria selene. The sequence continues at coordinate 6,308,984 of HG993158.1, read as the reverse complement.
GTACATGACAAAATTTTTTTTTTGCACATGTAAATTTACACATGACAGTAATTTGAAGTCAAAAAACGTTTATCCTACCTGTTCAAATCCCTTTCCACTAAATCATAGCAGGAAATTAAATATTTAAAATTTAAAACTTACCTTAATGTAATAGCGAGCCTCTCAATCGGTTGTATTGTAATCCTTCGTAAACTGCTTTTTTGTAGCTTATTCTCAATTTTACACAACAGTTCATCAAAAGAACGAATGGACATTCGAAAGTAATTTTTAAATTTACGTTCATTATTTTGTAGTTTTCCAAAGCGTGTAACAAACGCCCCAGCAAGAAGCCTATTTTCAAGAAAGGGATCAACATGTACTCTTGTCTTCTTGTTTCGTCGTTTGTAAAGTATGTAAGCGACACATATTCTTCTGACATTGATCATTTTTGAACACGTCTATACCGTTACGCAGCCCGTAGAAAACTGAAACTCATGCTGCGTATGATCCGCAGCGTGAAATTTTACGCATGCGGTCCAATCCCGCGTGCGTGAGCAAATCCGCGTGACACTAAAAGCGCCCTAAGAGCGAAGTATGAAAGATGAAGTACTAAAGTAAAAGCAAAATGATTACGATAGCGTGGAGCTGATTCTGTATCAGCTATCGACATGATATCGACATGAGTTCAAAACTAGTAGCTGTTGCGTACTGCCGCGGGAGGTGGTCGGCCGGCCAGCGCAAGCACATGATGGCGTCGCCTATTATTCTCGAACCGGTTGAGGATTATTATAACACTAGCGACTCGCCCTCGCTTCGCTTGGGCTTTTTCCTAGATTTAGCACAGGCAAAGCCGCGGGATCTGCTAGTTATGCATATAAACCTTCCTCTTGAATCACTCTATCTATTAAAAAAAAACCACATCAAAATCCGTTGCGTAGTTTTAAAGATTTAAGCGTACAAAGGGATAAAGGGACAGAGAAAGCGACTTTGTTTTATACTATGTAGTGATTTACAGAGTGCGCAACGATGCGGCCACGACCGCCTTCCGATATGCAGCTTTATTATATTAAGTATGACAATTTAAAGTGTTTTAAATATTTTAGATTTAGTTTTATAACATGATAACTAGGAAAGTCAAACAAGATCATCACAAATGAATGTAATGCCTCCTGCAAGCGCTGACTCCGAGTACATTTCAACAATAGAAAATTTCCAACAATAGATTGGAAATGATATGCGTGTGGACAGATGGGTAATAAGTGTTGTGTAAAAACCGAGTTCATAACTTGTCAGATAAAGAGATTCAGCAACATGAAGATAATGATGATTCATTGTAACTAGGTTGGTTATATCTGAACACCATGAAGGTGGAGAAAATGACAGTCTTATAGTGAAAGTGAATATTATAATGGAAGTTGATTCAAGTAAGTCACTTATGCATATTGATGATTATTATGAGTTATTTTCAAATATGTATTGGTATTTTACGTGTGAATTTTAAATTAAAAGTAGTCACTGATCAAAATGTAACAATAGTAAGAAAAATTATAGGATCGTAATAGTGTCACATTCAGTGTAAGTACTGAATTTTATCTAATATTGTTTGTTCAAGTCTAATAATTTCCCACTATTTGCGTTTCCACATGATTGTCAGATTCTGCATGTATTAACAGGAAATTATAGAAGTAAAGACAATGGATCAGAAAGAAAAAGTTTAAGTAATAGAAGGCGACACTGATTATGCAGGCATATTAAAAGAGGATAATGTGAGTTGAAAATATTTATAAGTTGTAATATTTTACTATTGTATTATGCATGTTTTCAATTGTTACTTATTGTTTAAAATTTTTCTTACAGGAAAACCAATGTATTCCTGTTGTTAATATATGATTTATTCTGATATGATTCTTGAAAATAGTGATGATACAAGTACAGCAAAGGGTTTATTGAAAGAAAAGAATGTAAGTTGACACTAAGTTTATTAGACATGAATCATCATACCATACCTTTTAGCCTACATTAAACTTTCATGCAGCGCCAATGCTTAAATAATAATAGCAACCCGAAGAAGTCTAATTTTTGTTTATTTCTTTATAATTAAAATATGTGACAGTGATTAATTATGGTATTTTTTTGAGCAGGACAATGATAATGATTCCTGGAAATCACGGACTCCAAAGGATCCAAAAACACCAGTATCAAGTAAACTGAAAGTAACCAGACAAAATGAAGAAGACTGCTTAAAAAGAAGAAGACCTAAAATTGATTGCTTGAGTGATAAATTGGTAAAGGAAAAAATTAAATTAGTAAAAATATTACAAGAAAATGCTGAGAAGGAGTCCCAAAATTAGATTAGCCATTTTGAAACAACAATTAAAGCTAGAAGAAATAAAGTCCAAAAAACTTATGGATAGTTATTGTTTTAGGTGCTATACCTAAACGTATATTGTATTGGTAATCAAAATGTTTAGTGATAAGGAAAAAAATGTTTATTTATTGTTACTGCATTCGCATATGCGAATGATTCGCATTATTTCAAGCACTCGCATTCGCATCAAACAATGCGAATGTTTAGCGAAAGCGAGTGTATACAGGTCGAGACAAGTAGAAGTAGGCAGAGCTTAGCGAATAGTGCGGTCATCATCGCGTGTTTGTTTTGTTACTTTGAGTTAGTTTCTTGTTGTCCCTTGTCAATCAGTCATTAAGCAGGTATTGTGATTAAGTGAATTAACACAGTTTCGAGTTGTGGGTTACTTAAGCTACGATAAGTTATTGTAAATAGTTATTTAGATTCTAAATAAATATAACATATGTTAGCTTAGTTATTTTTTTAAGTGTAGTGATTAATTTATGTTAACCCTTTTTTCGAATTTGTTCATTCTGACGGACAAGTACTTAAAAAAATTCTACTGTCTTTTCTGTTTCTATTATAAACACCACAATTCTACCAAACTGTTGGTAGATTTACCACGCTGTAGTATAAAACTAAAATTTGTGTGTGGCAACCCCATATTAGACAGTTGTCAACAAAATGTCGGCGAAACCGCACACTTCGAAAACGTTCCAGGTAATTTACTTAAAAAATATTATTTTTGTGTATGATGCGTAGTTTATCTGTGTGTTTTTTATAGATTAACTTTTTAACTTTCTAAAAACATTAACCTAATACATTTTGCCCTTTTCATTGTATATAAATAACGGTTTTTTACTTGTCCGCTACACTGGACCTTGTCGATATACCTATAATTAATGTATTAACTAAACTAACTTAAAAAACCCCCCATGCAGTACTCCAAAAATGGAAGGCCCCGAGTTCCTGGCGGCGCCACTGTTCCCGGCCACGGTGACGGTCGGGGTAACAGCGGTGCCAGGGGTGCGAAGAATCTCCAGGAGCGGACCGAGTCACCAAAACTACTGACCCTGGCGACGTTTAATGGACGCAGTCTCCGGCTGGACGAACATCTGTCCGAACTGGAGGTAGAACTGAGCAAGATACGGTGGCACATCTTGGGTTTATGCGAAGTCCGAAGAGAGGGGGAGGACTGCACAACCTTGAGCTCTGGCCATATGTTCTACTTTCGGGAAGGAGACCGCAAATCCCAAGGTGGCGTAGGTTTCCTGGTCAATAAAGCACTCTGTAACAACGTTGTTGAAGTCTCCAGTGTATCGACAAGGGTAGCGTACCTCGTACTTAAACTCACCGAAAAGTACCAAATTAAGGTGATTCAGGTATATGCGCCCACGTCGGCACAACCGGATGACGAAGTTGAAGCCCTATATGAAGATATAGGGCGAGCCTTAAACACCACCACCAAGGCCCACTACAACGTTGTTATGGGGGACTTTAATGCAAAAGTCGGAAATCAGATGAGCGGCGAATCGATCGTGGGACCATACGGCCTAGGCAACCGTAATCCGAGGGGACACATGCTGGTCCAATTCCTTGAATCCCAGGGGCTATACTTGATGAATAGTTTCTTCAAGAAGCAGCCCCAGCGGAGGTGGACCTGGGAAAGTCCCAACGGTATGGTAAAAAACGAGATAGACTTCATCATGACGGACAAAAAGCGCATATTCAGGGATGTCTCGGTGATCAACAGGTTTAAAACCGGTAGTGATCACAGACTGGTCCGAGGCACCCTGAATATAAATTTGAAGCTGGAAAGACTACGTCTGATGAAGTCTACGCTCCGACCCGAACGGTTGCAAGTGGCAGCGGGTTCCAAAAAGTTCCAACTGGAACTTCAAAATCGATTCGCCGCCCTGGACACGGCTTGCGACATTGACCAGGACCTCGATAATGTGGCTGAAATTATCTGCAGCGAGGGCAAGAAGTTCTGCAGGAAGCGGACGGCCGCCAAAAAATCAAAACTCTCGGACGAGACTCTCGAGCTGATGAGGATTCGACGAGAAACTCCACTGGCTGATCCTTCGGAGGAAAGGGCGCGAAATAAGGAAATCAGAAAAGCAATACGGCGTGACCTACGGCGCTCGAATACGATCCTCATCGAGGAAGCGATTGAGCGGAACCGAGGGGCACGCGTATTCGCCCAAAACCTCGGACACAGCCACCTCACGAAGTTGAGGAATGCTAGTGGAGGCATGGTCACCTCAAAGCCAGAGATTTTCTCCGAGATTGAAGATTTCTATAGCAGACTGTACCGTTCGCACCGAAACAGAACAGATGCCGACCCTGCAGATCCAAGAGCCACATTAACACGCCACTTCACGGAAGACCTGCCTGACATCTCCTTGGATGAAATAGAGATGGCCCTGAAGCAACTTAAAAACGGAAAAGCTCCAGGAAAAGATGGTATTACCTCGGAGCTCCTAAAGGCTGGCGGTAAGCCAATCTTGAAGGAACTCCAGTGACTATTTAACACCTCCCTCTTCTCTGGAAGAACTCCCGAAAGCTGGAGCAGGAGCGTGGTCGTACTGTTCTTCAAGAAAGGGGACAAAACCCTTTTGAAGAATTACAGACCGATATCGCTCCTGAGCCACGTGTATAAGTTGTTCTCTAGGGTCATCTCCAACAGGATCTCTCCAAGGCTAGATGCCTTTCAACCTCCAGAACAGGCCGGGTTTCGCCGCGGATTTAGCACTCTGGACCACATACATACGCTGAGGCAAGTTGTACAAAAAACCGAAGAGTACAACCGACCTCTCTGCCTCGCGTTTGTGGACTACGAGAAAGCTGTTGACTCGGTTGAAACCTGGGCTGTTCTTGAATCCTTACAGCGATGCCAAATTGATTGGCGGTACATCAGCTTGATGAGATGCCTTTATGAGACCGCGACGATGACCGTCCAGCTCCAAGACCACCAGACGAGACCTATCCAGTTGCAAAGAGGTGTTTTTTTTTTTTATTTAAATTTAATTCTTGTCACTATTTATTTTGTGACATTTTAACCGTGTTAATTTTTGTCAAGAAGGAGGTGCTGTGAGGGAGTCCGCCCCGTAGAGCATCTCGTTTTGATCTAAGGTTATATCTATATTTAATTGGTAACCTAACCCAACCTAATTTGTTGGTTTATTTCTATACTTATAACTATTTTTAATAGGAGAATACAAGGGTAAAAAGTGAACTCGCATGTTTACTTTTCTGGGTTTTTTTTTTTAATATAAACAGCAGGATTACGCTAAACTTACTTTACATTGCAAGCTTATGTAATATATAGAAAAAGAATTTATCTTGCATGCACAGTAGAGCAAGACAATAAAATATAATACATAATTAATTAATTGGTATATACAAAATTAAATAATTAGATTAAATAATAAAAACATTGAAATTGATTATTCGTTAAAATTTAAAACATAATAAATTAATCTTAAAGCTATTCTTTATTCTTTATTCTTTATTGCACATAGAAATATAAACAGTAATGCAATTACAAATTTAGTTTGCAACGGTGGACTTATCTCTGTAAGAGATTTCTTCCAGCCAACCTGTGTTAGTGAGAAATAGTGTTATGAAGCAGGCTAAAATAGTGCAGTTTGAGTGCTACGATTATATAATATTATGGTATACAAGTAATTAAATAAAAAAAAAAACACTACTTAAATATTATACAATACTATATACTACATAACATAATATACATACTAACATACATACATACATACATACATACAAACATTTATACATATACATACTAGGGTGGTCCTTATTTTTCAACTTTCGAATTATCCTCCGGGCACTTTCTTATTTGATTATATACCTCTAAATACGAAATAAATGTTTTTTTGTTTTTGATTTTGTTAAGATTTAGAGGTCGCTACCAGCTGTCAATTTTTTACAAAAAGTGTTCAAATACAGCTTAAATGGTGATTCCATTAATTTAAAATTTAGGTACATAACATGTTACGTGCGAGTGAAACTAGCATAGACTATACCTTCTAATCCCCCTCCCCCCTCTCCGTTCCTCGACCCCCTCATTTGTACTACGATCGCCCCGCACTTCAGTTCTGTTAAGCAACAAGAGCGCACGTGTTGTTTTTGTAAAAGTTACAGTGAAGTGTTTCAATTTGCAATGGCGTCTACTAGTAGCGGATTCAGTATAACTACTAGAAATCAAAGTGAGATTTGGCTTATCGGTCAATTATTATCTGAATTAAGCCAATCAACCTTACCATCCATTGGCGAAGTGTTGCGATATTTTTTCTACTACAAAAATGAAGAAAAGAAAAGTATTCGTGAATCTGCGACTTTGACGGCTTGTGGGGTTATTAATTTGTGGGAAAAAGCTGGCATACCTATTCAATTAAAAAAACATGTCATCAGCAAAATTGAAAAGCTGTTCAAAGAATGGCAGAATCTAAAAAAAAATAAAGAAAACAAGAAAAAACGTTCAGAAGCATTGAAAACAAAAGAACAAAACTGGCAACAAAAGTTAGAAGATTTATTTGACATCGCTCATCGTGATGCTTTAAATATTATGACTTTAGAAGAAGATAAACAGTTTTTGTTAGCAGTGCGGCAAAATCGACGCCAATTTTTGATTGGTTCAGTCGACAGAAAAAGTTTAAACAAATGTAAGAAAATAAAAGAGAAAAAAGAACGGCTTGATAAATTGCGCGAGCGTGAAAACAAAGATATCTCGTCTATAACAGAAAAATGCTCATTGTCTTCATTATCATTTATTTCGTCATCGTCTGCCACAATAAGTGGGGAAGAAACTCCATCTGACTCCGAATTTATATCAAAATTGACGAAGATGCAACCACCTCAAAAACGAGCTCGAAAAGATATTATTAACAGTCAATTAGCTTCCAGTCTTGATGTTTCTAAATTGAGTGACAGAAAAGCAACTATGGTCGTGACATCTACTTTGAAAAGCGCAGGCTGTGATCCATCAGAATTTAATGTCAATAGATCTTCTATTCGTCGGCAGCGTGTCAAAAATCGCAAAGCTGTTGCAGAGTCGCTCAAAAGCGAGTTTAAACCTAGTTCGTCTTTAACAATTCATTGGGACGGTAAACTTATAGAAGATATTACTGGACACAAAACTGTAGATCGGCTGCCAATTTTGGTATCAGGACATGGAGTCGATCAATTACTCGCCGTCCCAAAATTAGAACGTGGAACAAGCGAAGCTTGTGCGTCGGCTGTCTACGACGCTATAAATTCATGGAATTTGAGCGATAAAGTAAAATGTTTGTGTTTTGACACTACTGCTGTAAATACCGGCTTAAGAAGTGGAGTATGCGTTCTCTTGGAGCGCAAAATGGATAAAAATATGCTTTGGTTTGCTTGTCGTCACCACATAATGGAAATTATGTTGTCAGGTGTAGTGGATCAATCGCTTGCCCCATCTAGTGGTCCTGATATACAATTATTCAAAAGATTTAAGAACAGTTGGGACTCTATTGACCAAAGCGACTTCAAAACAATAACAGATGACGCTGAGGCAAATATTCTTGCAGAAGTGGCCGCAGACAGGATTTCTTTTGCCAAAAAGCAACTTCAAGTACATCAACCTCGAGATGACTACAAAGAAATGTTAAATCTTACAATCATATTCTTAGGAGGTGTTCCTGAAAAAGGCGTTTCATTTCGGAGACCTGCTGGTCTACATCGAGCTAGATGGATGGCAAGAGCCTTGTACTGTTTAAAAATTTATTTATTTAAGCATCAGTTAAAGCTAACGAAAAAGGACGAAAAGGCTGTGAGAGAAATATGTATTTTCACGGTGATGATTTATATCAAATATTGGTTTCAAGCCTCTACCAGTCAGTCAGCACCAAGAAACGACTTACAATTATTAAAAGACCTTAAAGCTTTTGAAAGTGTTAACAAAAATCTAGCTACTATTGCGCTGAAAAAGATTTTAAATCACTTGTGGTATTTGTCGGAAGAGCTGGTTTCGCTTGCATTTTTCGATGACGAACTTTCAGTCCAAGAGAAGAAAAAAATGGTAGAAGCACTCAAAATTGAAGGCACACATGATTGCTTAAAACGAATAAACCTTGACATGGCGACCATCCACGAAAAAAATATAGAAAACTTTGTGAGCAGTAATTCTTTAAAATTCTTCCAGGTCCTAGGTATCTCATCAGATTTTTTTTATAAAGACGTTGAAACCTGGAACGAAGACCCTGAATATATAGCTGCCAAAAATATTGTTCATTCATTGCGTGTAGTGAATGATATAGCTGAGCGTGGTGTTGCTTTAATGGAAGAATACAATAAATTAATTACCACAAATGAAGAACAAAAGCAATATTTGCTTTTGTTGGTAAAAGAGTATAGAAAAAAGTATCCCAATACTAACAAGTCAACCCTTGCATCTTAAAAGTAAATCATTCAGATTATTTTATTTCATAGCATCAACAAAAATTGTGTAATATTTTTAAGACCTGGTTAAAAAAAATAAAGGATTCTGAGAAAAACAAATTTTGGCTTTTTATTTAAAATTTAAACCTTGGTAGCGACCTCTAAATGTTATTAAAAAAATTCAAAAAAATTACTGTAATATTTTCTTAAGGTATATAACCAAATTACGTGGTGCCCCCCGAAATTAAAGAAAAAAAATATTTTCCTTAAGAATAAGGACCACCCTAATACATACCCATATAATAGAATACATAATAATAGTAATTGAGATTGGTTAAGATAGGGTCAGAAAGTGGTGTCTTAATTTCTTCTTAAATGTATTAATAGATGGAGAAAGTTGTATGTCCTTAGGAAGATTGTTCCAGAGCTTTGTGCCATAGACTGTAAAAGAGTGCAGAAGGAACTTTGTGTTGCACTTAGGAATGTCCAGCATTGTAGATATGCCAGGGCGCCTGGAACGAGAGGGGGTAGGGAGAGTTTGGATACGAGAACGGAGGTATGATGGTGAATTAGGATCATTGAGAATGTTGTAAAGGAACGAGAGGATGTGCATATCACGGCGAAGGCGGATTGGGAGCCATTTAAGTTGAGCACGAAAGTTAGATATATGGTCATGCTTTCGCAAGCCAAAAATAAAACGAATGGCGAGATTTTGAAGACGCTCAAGTTTGTTGAGTAGCTCCTCAGTCACATCCAAATAGCACACATCAGCGTAGTCAAGTATGGGGAGAAGCAGCGATTGCGCAAGCATAATCTTGGTTGAAAAAGGGAGGAAAAATTGGAGACGCTTGAGAGAGTGCAAAGTGTAATGCATACGTTTGCTGACCTCATTGACATGGGCAGCCCATGTCATGTTGCAATCCATTATAAGGCCTAAGTTTTTCACCCTATCACAATAAGGGATTGCAACGCCAGAAAACTGGATCTGAGGTATTGAGTTCCAGTCGATTTTGCACCTCAGTCTACTACTGCCAAAGATAATACATTGTGATTTGCAGGGATTCACAACAAGACCGAAAGACTCAGCCCACGACTGGACATCAACCAGATCCGAGTTTAATGCCCCAATAGCCTCATGCAACTCGGCCAGCTCGAAATGACGATATATCTGTAAGTCATCTGCATACAGATGGAAGGGAGAAGAAATGACTTTTGATATGTTATTGATAAAGATAGAAAATAGTAAAGGGGAAAGTACGCCACCTTGAGGTACACCAGCAGTTAGATCTAACCAATCCGATGACGCATCGTTGGTTTTCACGCACTGCTGACGACCGAAGAGGTAAGAGTGAAACCAGTCTATGACAGTAGGAGAAATGTTAACCGCACGGAGAGCACCAACCAGGATATCAAGGTCAACAGAGTTGAAAGCACTGCTAAAATCAAGCAGGACCATCGCGGTGAGCTGGGTTTTATCCATCGCACCGCGAATATCCTCAGTGATATTCAGCAGTGCACCAACCGTGCTGTGGGAGGAGCGGAAACCGGACTGATATCGGCATAAAAGTTTATTTTGAGTCAGATAGGAGTAAAGTTGGTTATGGACTAAAGATTCTATGACTTTGGATAGGATAGGAAGGATCGATATGGGACGGAATTGTGTGAGACAGGTAGGATTAGAGGTTTTTGGCAGTGGGATGACAAATGCTTTTTTCCACGATGACGGGAAGACATTGCGTGTGAGTGAGAAGTTTATGATGTGAGTGATCACAGGGGCAATATCCTCCAGTATGGGGAGTATCATGTGAAGGCTGAGGTTGTCACTACCAATGGACTTAGTGGAAATGGCACAGACACACTTCTTTATAGCTTCTACTGAGACTGGTTCAAAGACGAACGGAGGTAGGTCAGGGGGGGCAAGATTTGATAAGAAAGAGAGAGTAGATTTTTTTATGTGAGGGTCTAAAGTTATGGGTGGAGTGGTAAACTGCAGATTTAAGGCATTGAGATCCACAGGACTTTGCGAGGTTTCTGTGGCTTTACCCACGCCCAGTGACCTAAGGAATCTCCAAACTTGCGTTTGACAAAGATCCTGAATTGTGGAGTGAATATAGCGACGTTTAGCATCCCTACACATTCTGTTGCAGATGTTACGTAATTTTTTGTATGCATTATTAAAATAAATGGTGTAAAAATTTCAATAAATAATGTAAACTCTGCGTCAGAATGGTCTTCCAATTACACGTTATTACACATTAAATAATATGTATTCGTCTATTATTATTATAATTATATATTCCACAGCAAATATTACCAGCAATACTTTCAACAGCAATGATATTATTCAATCTATACTGTCCGAAGTAATGAATCGAAATGTGTCACTTACCGATTAAACAGAGCTTATAAAACCTTTTCTCACCCATTTTACAGCGCCCTCAGGTAGTCAATACTACTCCCAATAAAGTAAATTGATAATAGAATAAAAATAGTCAATACCAGTCCATATTCATTATCCATTAAATACATAGAAGTTAACAGTCGGCCTTCCTGCCATCTCACGTCCCCGTGAGATCGTTTTTACATAAAATCAGGTCTTCCTTCTTATTTTTAGTTTCATTTTAACAGCATGGCATGGCAACAGAATTCTTCTTAGTGTACTTCATTGCTGGAGGTAGTGTTTATCATGAAATGATTTCACCGATGTATACAGCTTTAGCTTCCTACATTCCACTCAGTCCACAACTTGTCTAAGGGCAGTCTGAATATTAAATCCCGTTTTATTTTGAATGTGATCGGATCAACTGTTAGGTGATCGGCCGTGTGATCTTTTTGCCTTCAATCTTGCCTACTACAACCAGTTTGTTGTCCACTTTATACGCAATATTCTTCTATAACACCTCATTGAAAGTCTCGATCTTTCTTTTTCGGTCAGCTGCACGCATTGATCATGATTCGGAACTGTACAGATATATTGAGAATACCACCCTGCTCGCACAAGTCTGGTCTTCGTGGTATTCACATACTTCTTATTTACTCATAGCTGCTTTGGCAACAGTATTAACAACAGATTTGTTTCATTTCCATTATTTCCACGGCATATAATCAACAGCATAGAAAAGCATAAGTAATAGAGACTTGTCTCATTAAATATTCTTGAACGACGTAGAACTATCTCTATTAAATCCACAGCATAAATTTAAGTGCATAGAATAGCATAAGTAACAGACTTGTTTCGTCTCTACTACATCCACAGCATAAAATCAATGTCATAACATAAGTAACAGAGACTTGGTGCATCTCTATTACACCCACAGCATAAAATCAATGGCATAAAATAGTATAAGTAACAGAGTACATCCACAGCATAAAATAGCATAAGTAACAGAGGCTTGTTTCACCTCCATTACATCCACAGCATAAACTAGCATAAGTAACAGAGACTTGTTTCACCTCTATTACATCCACAGCATAAACTAGCATAAGTAACAGACACTTGTTTTATCTCTATTACATCCACAGCATAACCTAGCATAAGTAACAGAGGCTTGTTTCATCTCTATTACATCCACAGCATAAACTAGCATAAGTAACAGAGACTTGTTTCATCTCTATTACATCCACAGCATAAAATTGCATAACAGAGATTTGTATCATCTATTATATCTACCCGCTACCGCATAAAATAAATGGCATAAATAACATAAATAACAGAAACTTCATAAAATCGATGGCATAAAATAGCATAATTAACAGAGACTTGTTACATCTCTATGACATCTACTGCATAAAATCAATGCCATGAAATAGCATAAGTAACAGAGACTTGTATCATCTCCATTACATCTACTGCATAAAATCAACGGCATAAAATAGCCTAAGTAATAGAGACTTGTATCATCTCTATTACATCTACTGCATAGAACAACAACTGCATAAGTAATAATTAGAAACTAAAGCATTAACTCAGATAGCCCAGCATACATACATACATTCTCTCGAGACCAACTCGACGTTGGTTAAGAATTGCATAAACAGTCTGAACATCCTGGGTACATCCAACAAAGTTACCCTCAGAAGGGTTCCATGTCACTTAAGTATAGATGGAAACGAAAAGGCAGGTGACTTGGCAATAATAAGCTCCGATATTCATCAATGCAGCAGTCAGCCATTTTGTGGTATGGTTACAACACACATTTATTTCTCAAAACTTACTGCAACCTCAAAGCACTTCTTGCAAAACTTACTGTAACCTCAAAGCTCACTACTCGTGTGGTATGGTAACAACACACATTTATTTCTCAAAACTTACTGCAACCTCAAAGCACTTCAAGAGTGGCAATCCACCTCTGGACACTTCTTCTAAAGCGCTAATTAAGGGATATTGCAAAAACTTAACAAGAGAGTTACTCCAACTCAATAAGTATAAAAACAACGCAGTAACCAGAATACTCATTGGCCAATGCATTATGCAAACTCAATAAACATATGTTCACTCTCGGCCTCAGTTAGTTCGCAATGTGCAGACTATGTCATAAGACAGAGGAATCTGCTATGCACATCTTCTGATCGCCTGCACCACTCATGTACCGCAGAAGTATCTATCTAGGGCAGCATATTATGCAACCTGATTGGAAGTTCCTGGAGTCGAAAGGACTCTGTAGGTAACTCTAAGTTCACTCTAAAAGAGTGACAATGGATCAACACTAGTCGACATAGCTAGGGCCGACCTCAGCACCACATCCAACAAATACAATAATAACAACAGCATAAGTAACAGAAACTTATTCCTTATTTATTACTTCCAAAGCATTAATAATCAGTAAAATATCAACAGTTTCAGCAAAATAGCAATATTTTCTGCAGAGTCTACATAAAAATCTGCAAATTATGTGCATATAACAAAACTAATATTCTCAGTTATAATTAACTAATCATTTCCAATAAATGATCGCAAAATAATTCATTTCATTATTCACGGTTATTAAAACCAACGTACAAAATGCATCATGTTTCGATTACATTTTTAAGAATGTAATCTCTGCTATAATGATAAAAACTTTGCAACAAATCATAGAAATAATATATATAATTCACGAAATTCCAAAGAAAACTTTTTAACATGTGCCCGAGCTAATTAATAAATTAGCTAATAATAAAATTAACCAAATAACTTCTTTTTTTTTTAAATATATGTGATCACTTTATCAATTTCTTCGTGACACTTGGTTCGGTACTAGCATATCACTGGATACTATAGTGTTTGGTACTATATATATATAAATCAACAACCTGTCAGCACATATGAAACTATTCAAGCCTTCCAATCTTGTCACTACAAACATTAGGACCCGTGTTGATGGAATAAGCTTTAAGACTGTAAAATACTTAAAAACAACATGATTATTTTTCAATTGTTTAAAGTTAGCCAAAGCGTGTCATATCTACACAGCAGGTTCAAGTCAAACACTGGAAATTATCGCCACTTTTCATGCCCTGCTCCTTAAACTATCAAAAGTCTAGAGAAAATTATTACACTATCCACTTTATACATATCTAGAATGTATTAACTTTGTATCTAATGACCAGTTTGGTTCTCGTGACAAATACTCTTGCAGCTCTTACTGACCTAGTTACAACATAAGAAATAATATAGACAAAAAGCAATTAGGTTTACGTGTCTTTATTGGCTTGATTTAATATTGTAAGCCATACGTTACTTTTCAGCAGTTTCAGCAAAATAGTTTCAGCAAAATCCTCATATAAATATAAATGCTACATAATATAAAAATCAAACTGCTGCTTATGCCATTACAGTACAGAGTAGTCATGAAATGTTAACATCAGCATATTACAAGGATCAATCCTAGTCCTGAACTTAAACGGTGATATCGCTTTGCATGATACCACTTTATTTAACATTGCCATTGAAATTAAAACCATAATTGTGATTACTTAAGCACGACAAGGTTTTAATTGCCTTAATCAATGGTCTTGAGAAAGTGTACTCACTATTAATAGTAACTAAAACCAACCATTTGTTTAACGCAAAACAAAAATATCACCTACAATCAGCATATATGCACCATTGACGAGAGTACATTCAAAGGAGTACCGAGGCTTATATAATATAGACCATCGTCTTCCACGGGGCATACATATAGATAAACTGTTCTAAAATTTCAACTTAGTAACAAAACTCATCATGTTCGCTGCTTCCCGAAATCTATCGGATCTCTCAAATACAATTCGGTGGTGAAACCTTACTTTAAAAAAAACGTTAAAATAGAAACTGCTTTTTCAATATTTAACTACCATACTCCATCTGAGAAAGTGAGGTACCTGATAAAGCGTATGCTCAACTGAAGCTCTGGTGCTATAATGCCATTAAAATTATATTTACTTCAAGATATTTTCTACGTGAATAAAAGACAACGCTATGAATCGGCGAACGGCGCGTAAGTGACCAATCCCTAGACCACAGTGTCTTTGTGAAAGACATGCGTTTTCGAGACGCGTTATTAATTTGCAGTCCACTTCTATTTCATTTCAAACGTTATATTTAAAGATTTGTATCAAGCTGTATTCTTTGCATTACCATAATATTAACAAGGTAAATATAATAACACTACATTAATAATACTTTCTTACGTTTATGCTTTTCTCCCGTAACCACAATTGCTGTAAAGCATTTAAGTCGTCGGGACTCATAAATCAAAATAAATCCGCGATGAAATCCGAAAAGATAGTTTCACTAAATTATCTTTTACAAATACTTACTAAGACCTCTACAACACGTGTTACTAAACTAATTAATAGTAGGTATTTATTTAATTAGGCTTAGAAATCATGGTGAAAACAGCATAGTACTATACGAAGGAGCACAAATTTTCTTGTACCCTTTGAATTCAATCTTTCACTTTGTATAAAAACTGCAGTACTAACTAATAATTATAAAGTATGCCTTAATACATCACTTACAAATTATCTTATAGCAATAATTGCTACATATTATTTTGTCAACCGATAAGACGACATGGAATGATGCATGGAGCTTTTCATTACTTTATTTTAAATGTATGCATTCGTTTAGAATAATTTATTTATTTATCTTATTATGAACACCAACAAGAAACACAGAAATATCGTAAATGCAATCTCTTATTACAAGTGTTCCACACAATACGGCAAAATTAAACATAAGTTAACTGAAACACACGTTACGTTACTTAACTTTCCGCCAAAATATGCTAAAACTAGAAATTCTTAAACCACAATAATAACGGCATTCCTTTTCTTTCCAACGCCATATATTTTTATTTAATAACTACCTATTTCATTTTTCAAGTAGCATTTGTCTAAATCACTCATTTAAATAATGAGATTTTTTTGTCGACATCATTATTACTAATACTTATTCAAGGAAATTAAAGCAATATTATTTTTACACAATTTTCTATTTTTACCAATTTCACTATTTTTTACTTAAAAATATTTTTTTTTCTACCCACAGTAACTCTTAATCTTAAATAATGTGTTATTACTTCTTATTTTTAACGCTAAGCATAGACGTATCATTAATTGTGAATCGTCAAAGCATAGCCCTGACCAAATACGTCTAAGCAATAATTTTCAATGAAATAATAACGCTAAGTACGCTTATTTTGCACGGCAAGAGAGTAGCCCTCGCCACGTGCACCACAAGATACACTTTTAACGTTATTAACCAAATTATATCGCTCTATAATTACTTAGTAATTCATCTGTGTCACATTACGAAAGAGTAGCCTTAAACCAAATGTTCTACTAGATACGAATACTAAAAGTTTCACTAACAAACACTTATAATGCGGTATAATAAAATAGATTACATTTTGCTCTAAATAATAGGTTAAAAATACAGAATAGCCCAAATATTTCACAGCATACGAGCTTTTGAAGTCAAAGTTACATAAAACATTATATCAATATAAACATCTTTAAGAAAAAAAAAGTTACATACCCACTTCTGAAGCTGTAAACTCTGCGTCAGAATGGTCTTCCAATTACACGTTATTACACATTAAATAATATGTATTCGTCTATTCTTATTATAATTATATATTCCACAGCAAATATTACCAGCAATACTTTCAACAGCAATGATATTATTCAATCTATACTGTCCGAAGTAATGAATCGAAATGTGTCACTTACCGATTAAACAGAGCTTATAAAACCTTTTCCCACCCATTTTACAGCGCCCTCAGGTAGTCAATACTACTCCCAATAAAGTAAATTGATAATAGAATAAAAATAGTCAATACCAGTCCATATTCATTATCCATTAAATACATAGAAGTTAACAATAATTAATAATTGTGCAAAAGCTAAGTTTCAGTTAATTGTTAAAATTAATATTTAATAAAATAATTAATAATGTTGCAACAGCCATATAAAATGAAACAGTGATTCGTGGACTTTAGACTAGAATAAGAACTACGTCAGGACTGCCATCGCCATATCTTACTATGCTAGTGTTAGTACAATAAATAAAACTTAAATCTATAGATACTTAAATTAAATTGTATAATGCAAAAGCAATAATTACAATAAATTAAGTCAATAATTAAAATTTTAAAATACAATAATAATCCTTAAAACTAGAATAAATAATTAGATTATGTGATGCAAAAGCAATAATTACAATAAATAAAATTTAAAAATACAATAAAGATTGGATTAATCGTCGCCCGGTGCTTTCTTTGGGTGGATTTTGTTTATGGTGACTAGGAGTTCCTGCTGGGTAAAAGGGTTGTAGTTGGAATTACCTTCTATCAGATGTTCGTTCTTGACGCCGTGTATGTAATTGTCTATACTGGCTCGTACAATCTGGTGTTGTTCTTTGTCCGTGGAGGGATCATCTTCCGGATAAAAGCGCTCGGCTAGGATATCAGCTGATTTCTGGGGATCCAGTTGAATCCCGTCATCGTCGGTGAGTAAGCAGTCCGCTCTCCGTGTATGTGCGTTAAGCACCTTGTAGGCATTTTCCCAGAAGGTTATTTTCTCCTGGTCAGTGCAGAATGCTTTCCAGCTGGACGTTTTGGTGTCTTCGATTAGGGTTTTATAATTTTCTAGGGCCTTAAGATAGTCGGCCACTAGGTAGGGTCTTCTCCTTGGATTGGCTTTCTTAATTTTGTTTCGCAGTCTGGTTGTTTCTTGCTTTACGTCAGTTAATTGTTTTGTCCACCATTTAAGTTAATTGGTCTTGAATGGTTTAATAGGCGGCATAGTTTGAATACACGCGTTGTGTAGTGCCAGATGTATTGATTCTACCACGTGCTCTAGTTGACTGGGATTATTTATGTTGGCGATTTTTTCAGTGTTAACTTCGTGTTCTTCCAATTGTCTGGCGTAGCTCTTTCCAATCGGCTTTATTTGTGTTGAATTTCCTAGTTGTGTTTCTGGGTGCAGTTGTTTCCTCTGGGGATAGTGTGACAGAGAAGGTTATGGCCCTATGATCAGAAGTTGTAATCAGATTAGGGTTAACCCTCCAGTCAGAAATGCGAGAAAAAAGGTGGGAAGAGCAAGCTGTTACGTCAACGATGCTTTCGTAACTTTTGCCATTCCTGAAGGCGCTGAATGTAGGAGTAGAAGAATCGTTAATGACTGAAAATTGTAGTTGGGCGAGAAGTTCCACCCAAGCTTCACCCCTGCTGTCTTCGTCGGTGCACCCCCACCAGTAGCTTTTAGCGTTGATATCGCCAGCCATTATAAGGTAGGGGGTGTTGATGTTCGCGATGATTCTTGTGACATGTTGCAGATATTCATCCAGCGGTTCTGTACCCTCAAAATATACACTAAGAAGACCTATCTTTATATTACAATATTCTATAACTGCGCAAGCTATATTAGTTGTTGTGTACTTTGGGAGTTCGCTTATAACTATGTTAGTGTTAAATATGACGATGGCGGCCTTGACTGGTTTGGTGGTGGGCTCAGCCTGTACTACGCGATTTAACCCCATAGAAGTTTTCCCCCTGTTTCCTACATAAGGCTCTTGAATGAGAGCAAAGTCTATGTTTTTAGAGAGGGCTACCTGGAGGCATTCAGCAGAAGCTGCCTGACCTCTGCCCAAGTTAATCTGAATTGATCTTAAGGTTTTTGCTGGGTTTAGGTTATTCCCTGGAGTGCCCTTAGCAATAGCTTACGAGGGATCTTGCCAGTCTGTCATATTTTTGCCATTCAGGGCAGGACGCGCTATATGCTGGGTGCTCTCTGTCTGTTTTGCAGTTTATGCAGCAGGGCCCGGTCTTCCTGGGGCATTGTCTGGTATCGTGCTCATCAGCACAGTATCCACAGGCCTGTTTAATTGTGCAGTTTCTGGCTTCGTGCCCAAAGCCCAAGCAATTGAAACATTGCTTGATGGGCGACTGATCTAGTACCTTCACCGGTTTATATCCGATGTTTAACTGTTGGTCTTTTATTATGTGCCATATATTGGGACCCACCTCTAAAATTACATTTTGGAGCAGGTTATTTCTGTGCTTAGTCCGTTTTATTACTTTTATTGGGTCCTTATCATGGTTACCCAGTAATTTTTTGTTTTGATTTCTGATGGCACTTAGGATTTTGGCATCACCTAGATCTTTTGTAACTCCTATCAATCTTACCAGCGGCAATCTTGGTGCTGGTTCAGTGATCGAGAGTTTGCTGTTACTTTCTTTGATTGCCGCGGCCATCACTTTTCTATCATTGTTAGTTTCCACTGATAATACCACCTTCGAGTTTTTTCCTTTCCTGATTGCGTTTACAGTGATACCTAGTTCCGCTACGTCGACTTCTTTTTTTATAGCGGAGATGATGTCATCGCTACTGTCCCTTGGGTCTATTGATTCTATAATCATAGCTCGTCTGGGAGTTTTGCTGACCTCAGCGTAGGACTCATATCGCGGCGCAGGAGGGCCGGGATGCTTCAGGAGCACTGCCGGGGGGCCGCTGGATTCCTCGTGCTTAGTAATGGTCGCGTTTTTTTTTATTTCTGATCTTAGGGTCTCGACAGCGGTCCTTACTGGGCTCACCGACCCTGCCATCATCTCAACTGCATCGCTCAGTTGAGTTCGCATTTGCTGACCCTGTACAGACATCTCTCTGACTATGTCGTTTAGTAATTTCTGGTTCATTTGTTCTATGTTAGTTTTCAGAGTTTTGGTGCATTCTGTGGGGCCAGCGGTTTCCTTACCAAGTCTGTCGCGCTCCCTGAGTTCCTTGAGCTCGTTGTTGATCTTGTGTAGCTCTGTTTTAAGGGGCTCCACCCAGTCCGGTGGCAGAGCCGCCGGAGGGGAGCCCCCTCGACCAGCCCAGCCTCGGCCGGCCGCTTCCAGGGATTGCACTCTGTCAGCAATCCTTGTGCAGCCGTGTGTGCCGTAGTTCTCTGAGCTGGTCGGTGAGATCCCCCAGGCGGCCAGCCACCCCACTGAGTGCCGCCTCGGTATTTGCTACTGAGCTGTCGGCCGTGGGAGAAATTGGCGTCGGCTGTTGGGATTGGTTCAGAGCCTTGAAGGAAATGGACTTGAGTTCAGTTTTTATTACCTCTATTGTTTTGATCGGTTCGTCCATTTCAAATGAAAGCCAGGTCTTAGTTGCTTCAGCGATCCTGTGTGTGGTTTGGAGGAGCTCCTGGATTTCCACCAGCTTCATGCTGTACGCGGCGAAAAGCTCAGTGAGCTGTTTATTGTGGACTCTTTCCACGCGAACCAGCTCTCTGGCAGACCTGACTTTCTCTTGCTCCAGCATGACTTTGTGTCGAGAGCGGGAGTCAGACTGAGCTAATACGGTCTCATACAGTGCTTGTAAGCACTCGATAGCCTCTGCCTTGGACTCCCGCTTCATATTACCAGCCTTCTCTAGGGCCTCCTTGCCGGCTAGGAGGAGCTCATTGGCCCTTTGGGTGGCTAGGTCCATAGCAATGCCAGTGCGTCTTGTAAAGGATGGTATCAATGAGGAGCGTCTACTGCTGACGCTGCTTTCGGCGTCAGACCACTCGTCGTCTGTCCTTGCTAAGGGCCCAGCCACCCCGAGCCCCATGAGCTCCTCCCCCGTGTATTGGGTGGAGGTTTCAGAGGGCGCGGTTATGACGATGGCCGTATTGTATTCGCTAGCAGCGGCAGGTTGCGTGTGTGTCTGGTTGCCTTCGTCCTCAATGTTCGTCTCATGTAGCTGTTTTCCAGTGGTTATGGACTGTGATCTTAATATCGCCTTTTTTGCGTAATTGTTTGGGAGCTCCACGGGAGCTTCCCACAGAGCTAGGTTGCGATTTTTGCGACATTTCAATTTTTTTTTTTTTGCAGATGTCTAATTTTTTTTGTTTGCAGGAGCTTCA
The DNA here is from genome assembly GCA_905231865.2 of Boloria selene. Taxonomy (NCBI): domain Eukaryota; kingdom Metazoa; phylum Arthropoda; class Insecta; order Lepidoptera; family Nymphalidae; genus Boloria; species Boloria selene. The sequence goes on along the minus strand of HG993158.1, from coordinate 6,287,868 downwards.
GCACCGTGGGAGCAGTTGGGTCTCGTCTAGCCCTCTCGAATAAGCCCAAGGTTGGGTAGTTTATCTCAATTTAATGGGGAGAATGGGGTGGGGGGTGCACCTGCCAAATTTGGGATTTTGGGGGGGAAAGTGGGGAGGGGGTGGGGAAGTGGTATGGACTAAGATGAAATCACAAGAAACAAAAATGCAATAAAAATTTATTTTTTTTTGAAAATCTGGTGAGTGGGTTCGATTCCCGTCCAGACCTGCGCCAAAATCTAATATAAAAAATAATAATTTTATAACTACAAAAAGTATCTTAAGTTAAAGAATCTTCCCAAATCCTATTTTCCCAAAAAATTTATAAGTTAAAAAATCAATGTCTATAGAGTTCAAAATTCTTAATCACTTTTATATTACAAATTATAGATTCAACTAAACTTCCAGAATGTTCGAGATTCTTCGCGAACCTTCTCGATTCAAATGTACCAAAACATAAAATAATATTATATTAAGACTAAATTTCTGCTCGAACTTGGCAGTTTTGCATGCAACAGGCTCCGCCCACTTTTAGCTAGTAATGAACCGGTATGTGCATTTTTGTTCCTTGAATTAGTAAGAAAATCTAAATCTAAATTGGGACAATTTTTACTAGGCCAAAATTTTTATTATACTTAATTTAAGAGTTTTTTATTATATACACTATTTTATTTCGCGATTTTCGGGAAAATTTGGAAGTTTTTATTATTTTCAAAATTAAATTACAATGAATATATGAGCTTTTTATCTGAATAAAATTTGGGAATTAATTTATATGTTTATAGTCTAAAGGTTCCAATTACTAGTTTACTTAATTTTGATATTTTTTTAAATATATGTAAATGTTTGTACGTCTTTGTAAATTTTCAACGTAAAAATTTTGTCGCATACTCAATTCTGAATTCAACGTATAACAAGTAAAATATTTATTCGTTAACTTTTAAACTACACTTTTTATGACATTTACCTTAGCTTATAAATTGTCCTATATCTCAGGATTCCCTGAACGGATTTTGACGAAATTTTTTTTAAAAAATTTTTAAAGAGTAACACTATCCTTTAGTATTATTTCCGGGGGGGGTCACTGTAGATTTTTTGAAAAAAGACTCCAAAGTTAGGTGTTAAAATTGTGAATTTTACAGATTGGATAACTACCGTTCCTGTGGGTGTATCGAGACGGGGAAAGACTTTCCTGATTCTCTGAAGAGAGGGCTTCCCTTTGGTGAAAGTTCTGGCGTTCCCACTTGCTCGACTGCGAAGATGGGTATTGCGTCAGCTTTGTTTTTTTGACTTTTTGGCCCACTAAATCAAGCCAGAAAAATCTGGTTTTCACGTCACTTGTAGAGGACGTTGAGCACTTTAAGACGCACTAATAAAAAACGTCGTAGATCGTTTAACGGCAGCGTACAGTGAAAACTGAATTTAGGGTGTGACACTTCTGGTTTTTCGTTGAAAATCAGTTCTAAACGTTCGAATTTCGAAATTTTAACACTGTCACGATGTTTACCGTCACTTTTTACATGAAAATAGTCACTTTCTATAGTTTTTAGAACACTTTTTACCACTTTTTTCCTTTTTTATTTGATTTATTCGTATCTCCGCAGCCGTTAGAGCTAGCGGAGCGCGGTTTTCGCTGTTGGGACGCGTGCGCGCGCCTCTGCAGCTAGGGGCGGACTGGCAAAGAGGTGTTAGACAGAGGGATGTTATATCCCCGAAACTGTTTACCAATGCACTGGAAGACGTCTTCAAAACGCTGGACTAGACTGGGCGGGGAATCAATATAAACGGCGAGCACATCTCACATCTAAGGTTTGCTGATGATATTGTTGTCATCACGGCAGAATCGCTGGAGGATTTGGAGGGAATGCTGTCTGATCTGAGCGCTGCTTCTAGGAGTATCGGTCTTGGGATGAATTTGGATAAAACCAAAATCATTTTCAATGAACATGCCCTTCCCAGACCGGTGATGCTCGAAGGCTCCCCATTAGAGGTTGTTTCTGAGTACACTTACCTGGGCCAAATAATTCAACTTGGCAGAAACAATTTCGAAAAGGAGTCAAATAGAAGAATTCAGCTAGGATGGGCAGCATTCGGAAAGCTGAGGCAGGTCCTCACGTCGCCTATCCCGCAATCATTAAAGACCAAGGTCTTTAATCAGTGCGTGCTCCCCGCTATGACCTACGGTGCTGAAACGTGGACACTCACGGCAGGGCTTGCCCACAAGTTCAAGGTCGCTCAGCGTGCTATGGATGGAGGATGATCGGAGTCTCTCTGATGGACCACCTCAGAAATGAGCATATCCGTCAGAGAACCAAAGTGACCGACATTATGCGTCGGATTAGCACGTTGAAGTGGACTTGGGCAGGCCACATCTGCAGAAGGACTGATGGACGTTGGAGCCAGAAAGTCCTTGAGTGAAGACCTCGTACTGGCAAACGTAGCGTGGGACGCCCACCCGCGAGATGGGAAGACGACCTGCGCAGCCATGCCGGCATCGGATGGATGCGAACGGCAGCTGACAGGAAGAAGTGGCGCGCCTTGGGGGAGGCCTATGTCCAGCAGTGGACTGCAAAAGGCTGTTGATGATGATGATGATGAATGTATTATTCACGTTATCCATCACAGCAGACTTTGTCGAATAGATACTGAAACTAATTTTTGACTTTTATGTGGTGGCTGAAAAGTAATATATTTAGATTTTACGTACTATCATACTTGCATGTGACAAACTTATGCCTTTCAACTTAAACTACCGTAAATATCTAAAATAACTATGTAAACTACACTATATTACAAATCTCAAACTTACAATGCTAACTATAAGCTTTGTCATAACTCTTACCCTATGCTTAGTTTTTCTTTTTTTTTTTGCTTTAGTCGTGCCTGCATGAACGCACAAAAAAGATATTGGCTCTTATTCCTAAAGAACGTGCACCATCTGAAGCAGACGATAGTTCTGCCCCTGAAAATGAGCTTGAAACATGCTTTCATCCGCCTTCTAACTTTAGTTCGCCTGCACCGTCTATTCCATCATCGCTAAAACGCATAAATATCTCAGATAGCCCTGATGAAGATCCTTCAGAAATAAATGTTCAACCTAACGACGATCTTGACCCTGTTGACGAACCTACCTTTGACTCCAATTTTACAAACAGTTTTTTCCAAATCATTCGCAGGAACCTAATTACTCTAACTTACCGTCTATATCCTCTTTACCTTCATTGCCCACACCTAAAAACAGAAAAAGAAGACTTAGGGGACCTTCTATAGTAACTAAAAAGAGACCGAAGCAAATTCAAAAGTTTTCCCTCACGTACAAATGGAAACGGAGTACTTTTTTGTATAAAGCTCAAATACAAGATACCCTAGCAGCTGAAAACCTTCCCGAAGCTCGTTCACCTTCAGAATACTTATCAATGTTTTTCACCGAAAGTATTATAGCGAATATTGTGAACGAAACAAATGCATATTCTGTGCAAAAAAAAAGGCCGCTCCATAAATTTGACTCAAGACGAATTCCGCGACTTCCTTGCAATACATATTCTGATGGGTGTAGTATCGTTGCCGTCATACTTAGATTACCGGAGTAACTAATTTAGGTACGATAAAATTGCTAGTATTATGCCTCTAAAAAGGTACGAAACAATCCGGCAAAACTTACATTTTGCTGACAATAACTTTGAGAACTCCGACCGGTATTACAAAATTCGCCCGTTACTTGAAGGTATAAGAAAAAATTATTTGGCTCAGGAAAACGTAGTAGGCGAACGCACTTTCAGCATAGACGAAATGATAAAGGACATAAAGCAGGCAAAAGGCGCCAATACATGAAAGACAAGCCAACAAAATGGGGTTTCAAAATATATGTTCGAGCTGGAACCGCGGGCATGATATACGACTTTCTACCGTACGGGGGCGATGATACGTTTAGGTATCACACGTTCACTGATGAAGAGAAAACGCTAGGATTTGGAGCCAAAGTTGTATTTGCACTTTGTCAGACCATCGCGAAAAAACCTGTAACCGTTTGCTTTGATAATTTCTTTGCGTCTCTTGAACTTGTTTACATTTTGCGTGAACATTACGGTATTTTTGCTTTAGGTACTATTAGAAGCAATCGCCTCAGAGATGCTGAAGACAGATTATTGAGCGAAAAGGATCTAAAAAAGAAAAATAGAGGGGCTTACAGTCAAACCGTGTGCAACAAAAATAAGTTGTCGGTTTTGAGATGGTATGACAACAAAGCTGCTACTCTAATTCATTCAGTCATTTTACCTATTATTAGTAGTTGTACAATTAATAATTTTTATATACCATCTCGCAGTGAGTCGGTGCATTTTATTCGAACTGAATTTAAAACTGACTGTGTTATTTGTTCAGAGGAATTACAGGACGGCCTTTTTCTTGCCAGTTCAATTGCTAGTCCGATAAACGGCATGGTTCCAATGAGAATTTTAACTTAGTGATTATAGTATCTGTTCTTTTGATAAGTCACAGAATAGTTCAGATAGAGTAAAAAGTTTATTTTCTTTATTAAAATTAAATGATCTTAATAGTGAAGAGTCAGAAAGTATAAAAAAGATTTGTGCTAAATATGCCGATATTTTTTACCTACCAGGAGATAAATTAACTGTTACAGATATTTATACACATCATATTTCTTTAAAACCGAATGTTGTTCCAGTTTTTGCAAAACCGTATAGATTACCTAAAATTCATAAAGAAGAAATTAAGAAAAAACTTAGTGAAATGTTAGAGGAAGGTATTATTGAACCTAGTAGAAGCAACTGGTCAAGTCCTGTATTGTTAGTGCCTAAAAAATGTGATTCAACTGGTCAGAAAAAATGGCGTTTAGTTATCGATTATCGGAAGTTAAATAATTGCATAGAAGATGATAAATATCCGCTTCCTGACATAACAGAAATATTAGAGTCATTATCTGGTAGTATCTATTTTTCACATTTAGACTTACATCAGGGTTACTATAATGTTGAATTAGATAAATCGAGTAGAAAATATACAGCTTTTTGTTCGGGTCAATACCAAATGTGTCGGATGCCTATGGGTTTAAAAACCAGCCCTAGTTCATTTTCCAGGCTAATGAATTTAGCAATGTCAGGTTTGAATAATGAAAAATGTTTTATTTACATGGATGATTTGATAGTTTTTGGTCGTAATTTAGAATGTCATAATAGAAATTTACAGGATATATTCGAAAGATTACAGAAAGTAAAGTTAAAATTAAACCCTTCTAAGTGTACTTTTCTAAAGAAGCAAATTTTGTATTTAGGTCACTTGATATCAAATAAAGGTATATTACCAGACCCAGAGAAAGTTAATACAATTAAAAATTACCCGTGTCCACAGAATATAGACGAAGTAAAGAGATTTGTTGCATTCGCAACTATTACAGAAAGTTTATACCTAAGTTTTCCGAAATTGCACAACCTTTAATTAATAATCTTTGTAAGAAAAATGTTAATTTTATTTGGGATAAAAAATGTCAAGATGCATTTGAGACACTAAAACAACGTATTATTTCACCTCCTATTTTAGATTACCCAGATTTTTCACAACAAAATTATTTTATATTACAAACTGATGCTTCTAATAAAGCAATAGGAGCAATCTTGTCAAATAAAAATGAACGTCCTGTAGCTTTTACGAGTAGGACTTTAAATAAAGCCGAATCTAATTACCCGGTTATAGAGAAGGAACTTTTAGCTATAGTTTGGGCTGTCAAACATTTTCGTCCTTACTTATATGGTAAATATTTCAAAATAAGAACAGACCATAAACCATTGATTTATTTATTTGGAATGAAAGATCCATCGAGTAGGTTAATGAAATTTCGATTAACATTGGAAGAGTATAATTTTGAAGTAGAGTATGTTAAAGGTGCGGATAATGCAGCTGCAGATGCGTTGTCTAGAATCTGTTTAACATCTAAAGAATTGAAGGATATGTGTAACGATATTAATGTAATAACACGAGCTCAATCAAGGAAAATTAACATTCCAGATTCTTCCTCGTTGGATGTGGTACGCACTGACCTGAGGCCTGATCAACCAAAAGTCGTGAGTACTCATATTAAACCAGTAGAATCAGTAGAAATGTGTATGATAAATGCCAATGATTTAAGAAAATTGAGAAAGTTAGGACATATTTGTCATGAAAATAAAACGTTTTGTTATGATTCAAAGAAAAATATAATTTATATAAAATATCTTAGCTCAGACTCACAATTGACGCGACGCGAATTTGTGAATGAACTAGATAAATATTGTGAAACTATTAAAGTAAACGAAGTATGCATAATAAAGAAAGACGGTAACAAAGAATTTATTGAGAAATTAATTAAAGAAATAAAGAGTATGAAAAATAGGAAAGGCCCACGCGTTTGTATAATAAATAATGTTAAAACAATTTATAACAAGGATGATAGGAAAGTAATTTTGAACGATTTCCATCTCCTGCCTAGCAGTGGCCATGCTGGTATGAGAAGGATGATCAATAATATTAAAAGATATTATTATTGGCCAAGTTTAGATAATGATGTTATAAACTATGTTAAACGTTGTGACAAATGTCAACGACAAAAACATTCCTTACCAGTAAAGGAACCCATGACAATAACATCAACTGCTAATACAGCATTTGAGAAGGTATATCTAGATTTAGTAGGTCCATTTGAGGTAGATAATAATAATTCATCATCATCATCATCAGCCCTTATTAACGTCCCACTGCTGGGCACGGGCCTCCCTCAGTACGAAGGGGATCAGGCCATAGTCCACCGCGCTGGCCCAGTGCGAGTTGGCGGACTTCACATGCCTTTCGAAAACTTGTTAGGTTTTCTCAGACATGCAGGTTTCCTCACGATGTTTTCCTTCACCGTAAGACAAGTGGTAATCATGATATAAATGATTCGCACATGAAAATATCAGCGGTGCGAGACCCGGATTTGAACCCGCATCACTCGGTTATCCAAGTGGTAGAAGATAATAATAATTACTCATACATTTTAACCATTCAATGTGAACTAACTAAATATGTTGAAGCATATCCCTTGATTTCTAAAAAAGCGGAGGAAGTAGCGAAAAGTTTTGTTAACAATTTTATCCTTAGGTATGGAGTACCAAAAGAAATTGTTACAGACAGAGGGAAGGAGTTTATCGCAGCTACGTTCAAAGAGGTATGTAGTTTATTACAAATAAAGCATTTAAATTCTACAGCTTATCATCATCAATCATTAGGTGCATTGGAAGTATCTCATAAAAATTTAAATTCATTTCTTAGAATCCAAACTGATAATCACCCTGAGACATGGAGTAGTTGGCTTCCATTCTGGTCATTTGCTTTTAATACAACAGTTCACACTGAAACTAAGTTTACCCCTTATTAATTAGTATTTGGAAAAAAATGTTCACTAGCTAGTAATTTAACTGCAGATCTAGAGCCATTATATAACTTTGATGACTACCCTTGTGAACTTAAATATCGTATACAGATAACACAAAAGGTTGCTAGAAATAATTTGTTAAAATGTAAACAAAATAGAAAATTAAGTTACGACAAATATACTAATCCAATCACTTACCAGCCTGATGATATGGTATTGGTTAAAAATGAAACAGGTAACAAGTTGTGTTCATTATTCTCAGGACCATTTAAAGTAATTAGGGATAACCCACCTAATGTAGAAATATTAAGAAATGGAAAAACAGAAATAGTACATAAAAATCGCACAAAGTTATATATGCATAAATTTTTTTTTGTAAGTATATTTTTGAAGTAAGATAATTTACTTATTATAAAGTAATTAAAATATTCTTTCTTTCTTTTATATCAATATATAATCAATACATATTTTAACTTTTAAGAAATGGAAAGGAATTTAAGTATTTAAATCTATGTTAGGTTAGGTTAGGTTAGGTTAGGTTAGGGTACTCTAAGGTTTCGTAACAGCAAAACAGAAAAATAGTATGTTTATTTGTTAAAAAAAAAGAAGGATTTATTATTTAACCAACGTTTACGATAACGTTAAATATGTTGTTTATCATTCAAAACTTATGATGGAATTGTTTAAAATATTGATTCAAATAGCATATAAATATTTTTAACGTTACTATTGTTATCATTCTACAATACCTATATAATATGTGAATGTCAAGAAATTATTATTAACTAATATAGATATTTTATTGTTTTGTGTTAAAAAAAAATGTAACTAGTTGTAATCATTTTTTTTTTCTTTTGGATGGATGGTGTAGTAGAGTAAGCGTTAAGTATTAAGAAGTATGATATATAATAAAGAAACATGGTAATAAAAGGCAGTCTTGCTTCAATCGTTGTTTAATTAACACCTTCGATAAGCCACACACTACAACTGACGCTAAACCGATTACCAAAATAAAAAGATATTGCAAGGATACGAAGAAAAAAATCAACGTTGATTATCCTAATATTGTAAAAGAGTATAATAAGAACATGGGTGGAGTCGATTTGGCTGATATGTTGGTCGCATTGTACAGAACTCCATTCAGGAGCAAGCGCTGGTATATGGCTTTGTTTGCTCAAGTTATTGATATTTTCGTAAACAATGCATGGATCTTGTATCGCAAATATAAAAGTACTGACACTAAATGCATGCGATTGAAAGTTTTCAAATACGAAATACAACGTGAGTTACTTAGCGCAAACAGAAGTGTTGACTATCAAAAAACAGAAGTAAGTACTATCAAACATCCATGCAAACCTAGACCACCTAACAGTACGCGTTATGATGGAGTTTCGCATTTTCCTTCTGTAAAGGTTGAAGGTCGTTGCATGAACTGTAATAAAAAAACTACTGTGTTTTGCCTGAAATGCGACACTCGCCTATGTTTTGTTGCAGGAAAGAATCCTCGAAACTGTTTTTTGAGTTTTCATGTTAAATAATCTAAAAACAGTTTCAAACTTATCCCAATGCACGAGGAATGCTTGCATGATCCATATTTTTGTTTTTGTTTTTATATTAATACAAATAAATGGCTTTTTAAACTATTTTAATTATTTTCTTTATATTTTACTGCTACTGCTACTTATTCGCTGTAGTCCTCTAGGGCGGACAAGTCATTTTATTACTATTTTACCACAGATTCAACAGTGTCCGGTGTAGTGGACACCGATTTTTTTAAGAACGGTGGGGGGTAGATTTTTATTTTTATTTTTTAGGGACTCTGAAAGGTCATGGAAATAAGGTAATTTAATAAAATTTACAACATTTTACTACCGACTTCTCCATCGAAAAAAAGGGTTAAACTCTTTTTTATAAGTATTGCTATTGATTTAAAAAAAGAAATATAATTGACATTTGAGTTGCTGTTTTGACATTAATTAATATAAAAACCGTGATACCATCATGGTAGGGGCACTTCCCGTTTGGATTTTCAGGAATACAATTTGACTATTAGACTGAATAGTTATGTAATGCGTATATGTAACTATACTGACGGACTTATAAACTGCATCAAGGTTCAGGATTACTTTCGAATTAATATTTCTGATAAGTATGCAAACTTTTTAGATTAAACTAAATGCTAATGTTGGGACTATCCTTTAACCTTAAAAAATATAAATTTTTAAAACAAGGACTATAGTAAAAAATAGAATTATAGCTGGGAATAGAAAATTTATGCTTAGTCTCTCCAATTCGTGCGTCAGTAGCGTAAAGTTTGAAATTAATTTTAAAAAAAAAATTTTAATTTTAAAAAAGTTAGAACAGCGAACGACAAGAATGGAACAATATTCCGCAAAACAGTTTTATAACTCTAATAATATCTATGCGGTACGGATTAGAATCTGTAATTAGGGCACGAGGAGGTCTTATTAACCCATATACACACGTACATGTTCTCTTGCGAAGCCTATAAAACAAAAACTATACGTTTAATTTCTGTTTAAGCGCCATCTATATAATGTTGATAGAACTTCCTAGTAAAATTTAACAGTTGCTGCGTTCGTTAGTCGCTGATTTTTTTCAAATTTGACATTCAATATCACAGTTTGTTTTGTTGTTGAAATTAGTGCACCGAGTCTCACGAAAATGTAAGTATTTATTTATGTATTTTGTTTTGAACGATTATTGCGAATGAAATATTGAATTGAATATACTTTCAAGGTAATCAACTAAAAAGTTTTGTGAAAATATAAATATGTGCTCTGTTATTTGTTAGAAAATGTTTGTTGGTCGATAACGACCGGCTGGGCATATATGATGACTGTACTGTATAGTAAACCTATGATTGTTTGTTGACTAGGTCTCGCCGCGTGCTTTCATCAAACGAAATAGCCGACTACTTAGAAGAGTTGGACGATAATGCTGACTTCCAAAATATCGATGTCTTCCTGGATCCACCTCAGGATGGCGGAATATCTGACGGTGACTCCGGGGATGAAGACTGTGAAAATATTAACCGGCTGAACAGGCACCAATAACTTGCTCCAGCTGAGTTGGTTTTCAACAACGCCGTCGATGATCCTGTAGAAGAGATTCTAGTTGACCAGCATCAGGTAATATCAACTGACTCCACTGCTGCACCTAGTTCGTTGACGTCTACATCAAACAGTAATAGAGGGGCTATTCCCAGACCACGTCGCTGGGTCAAACAACATTTGCGGCCAACTGAGAATGAGTGGTCATCGCCTCCACCAAGGCCAGATTTGCCAGTGTCGAAAGATAGCGACCCAGTGGATTTTTTTCAATTATTTTTCAATGAAGAAGTAATTATTCACATGGTAAGACATTCAGTCATGTACGCTATCAGTCGTGATCCAAACTCTAATTTCAGTCTATCTGCAGATGAAATGTATTGTTTTATCGGGATCCTGATTTTGAGCGGTTACGCCTTTCTACCTAGACGTAGAATGTACTGGGAAACAAACGAAGATACTCATAACCTCTTGATAGTCAAATCTATGAGAAGGAACAGGTTTGAAGAAATATTTCGTTATTTACATGTTGCAGATAATGGCAACCTACAACCTGGGGATAAAATGGCAAAGGTACGACCTTTGTTCGATCTTCTCAATGCGAAATTTTTAGTTTACGCACCCATAGAAAAATGTTTCAGTATTGATGAGTCCATGATTATGTATTTTGGTAGACATGGATGTAAGCAGCATATTCATGGCAAACCCATCAGATTTGGATTCAAGGCATGGGTAGCAGCCACTGGTTTGGGTTATTGCCTTCGAGCTGACTTGTATCAAGGACGATCTGAAGTTAGAGACGTTGGGCTGGACGAGAATGTTGTTACAAGTTTGACAAAATCCGTAAAAGAAGTCTTCCCTGAATATACCTTTTCTGTTTTTAGTGATAATTTTTTTACATCACCTTCTCTACTGAGCAAGTTGCAGGACATGAATGTGAAAGTTACAGGCACAGCAAGGCAGAACAGAGTAGACAAATGCCCCTTGAAAGATGACAAGTCTTTCAAAAAAGAACCAAGGGGATCTTATGACTACCGACTGGACAAAAATGATAACATCTGTGCCGTTCGTTGGAATGATCCGATTCAAAAAGCTCGTCGGTACTCAGTAACTCAAAAACAGAGAATTGAAATTGATCAGCCCAACGTAGTCTACCAGTACAATAAATATATGGGTGGCGTAGACCGATTAGACGCCAACGTAGGGGTTTATCGAATTGCCATTCGAGGAAAAAAATGGTACTCATGTATTTTGACATGGTTGATTGATGTCACCATCAATAACTCTGCCTTACTAGCGAGATCACTTGGAGCATCTGTAGACACTTTGGAGTTTCGAAGGTCAATTGCTAGAAATTTACTTCTAAAATATGGATCTCCTCGAACTCAGCCTGGACCTTCAACATGCCCATTGCCTTCTAATGTACCACTCAGTGTAAGGCGACATGGTGCTGAGCATTTGATCCTCACCGGTCAGATTCGGAGAAATTGTGCAGTATGCAAAAACAAAACTGTGAAGAAATGCAGCAAGTGCGGTGTGAATCTCCATGACAAGTGCTTTGCAGGATTTCATGCCTAAATTGTACTAACTATGTTATTATTTAAGTTCCTTAATAAACCAAATATGATTATAACATACTGTTTGCTATAATTTGTTCAATTTTATAAACTGATTCTATAATAAACACGACTTTTATTTGAAAACACTGCATACTATAAAAACCTATATTCTAGTCTCATATATGCCCAGGCGGTTGTTTTCGACCGACTAAAAAAAACATAGTTACAAACACTGAAATCAAAAACTCATCTTGGTTCGTGATTATAGACCTATATAGAGTAAATATGCCAAATTTCATAAAAATCTAAGACCTAAATAGTTCTGGGCATATATGGGTTAAACATGATTAAAAGAAAAAAAAACTGTACTTTAACTTTATTTTTATTGTAAAAACCAATTTTTCAAAAAACGTATTTTTTCAAAAAATTTTCATTTTTGTTCAACGAAATTGAATGGTCCTTTCCAGTATACAAACGTACACTTAAGGATATGAAACTAAGCTGTTATGAAGTTAACGAACCAAACTATAGGTTTCAGTTTAAATTTGTATAAAAAGTTTGAATACTTGGTTAAAATGTTTGTTTAAAAGGCGTCTTGAACGTTGATGCAGTTTATATGTCCGTCAGTGCACATGTTTGTAATTCGAACACCAATAAATAATTATTAGTACCAGATGTTTTATTTGAAGGAAGTATTTCCCAAACTAAAAGTAGAGTCTGTCTAAAAAGAGTAGAAATTAATGTTTGCGGAACTAACGATATTCTGTGGCTGGCAAGACTACATTAAAAGTCAATCTTGTCAATTCTTGTCACTTGCTTGTCATTGTAACGTAAGCATTGTTTGCTTTCATTTGAAATCTTGCTTATATTTTATTTTTTATCCAAAAACTTAATATAAACATTTGAAAAATGAATAAAACAATTCGCAGCAGCACTCGTGAAGTGATATACAAAGTGTTTATGCGATGTTTAGACGAATTCAAAGCCGGTAGATTGCTTACGCAGATGGAACGTGTTTATAAACGAACAGCGGATGTGACGGGTAAATTATGAATTAATATAGTACTTTTATTTCACTTTACACTCTTTTAAATACTTGTCTTATTAAGAGTGGTCTTATCATGAATTATTTACTTTTTATATCTACAGTTGAGGTTATGAAAATGAAACATATTTATAGTGTTTTTTGTGACTAGTTTTGATACTTTACAATAAAATTATTATTTTCAGGTAAATCCTAGAGTACAGTGCGACGAATAGTTTCGGAAGGATCCTAAACTAAAGGAATATTTAATACTCCTGCTAGACATAGAAAGGGACGACCAAGTAAATAATTAGACGATTTTGACCAGTGTGCAATCCGACAAAAAGTGCATTATTTCTATAGTATTAAAAGAAGTCCCTACACTTAATAAGATACTAGCCATGGTAAGAGAACCTTGGTTTCAATGGAAGTCGAGCCCATTTACACAAAATTTTAAAATCTATTGGTTTTAAATACAAAAAATGTAAATCAAACAGAAAAGCTTTAATTGAAAATACTAATATTTGTATTAAAAGGGAAAAATATTTAAAAGTTATTATGGACAACCGTAACTTACCCGAAGACTTGGAAAAAGAAATTATATATGTAGATGAAAGATATATTGACTCATCATACAAATTAAAAAAATGTTGGCAATCTATTGAAACCGAAGGAGTTATTCAAGATATTTCAAAAGGGAAAAGATGGATTCTCATCAATGCAGGAAGTGAAAAGGGGTTTGTACCGAACTCTTTTCTAATTTTTAGTGGAAATAACAAACAGGAAGACTATCATTCAGAAATAGAACAAACTTTAGTAAGTGGGTAACCAAAAAGCTCATCCCAAATCTTGAATATCCTTCTATTATTATAATGGACAATGCCCCATATCACTCGATTGTGAAAAATAAGGCTCCCACAACATCCAGCACGATTGCCGAAATTAAATTATGGCTCGAAGAGAATAATATTCATTTTAATCCGACCCTACGAAAACCCATACTTTATGATTTGGTGAAAAAAAAAAACCAGAACGAGTTTATGAAATTGACGAGTTACTGAGCGAGCATGGACATACAGTAGTAAGTCTGCCACCCTATCACTGCGACCTGAATCCTATTGAACTTATATGGTCTTTGGCAAAAAGAAAAGTGGCAGCACAAAATGTTGGATCCAGAGATATAAAACAATTAACTGAAGAGGCCTTTGCACAGATTGGAAATCATGTTGTGACCATGTCAAAAAAATTGAAATGGAGTACATTGAAAGAGGCCCAACGCTGCATCAAAATATAGAAAAAATAATTATAAGAGTTGGTGAGGATACCAGCAGCAGTAGCAGTGAGTCTGAACCAGAATCAGAAGGTTCTTGTCTGCCTAGTACTTCTCGCCAAGATTCTCCTGGGGCAATAGATGACAACATGTCTGGTGTTGAATATTTAGATTTTGATATATTGGACGACTAATTTTATGAATAAATATTTTATTAATAACACTTAACTCTTGTTTTATTATTTTACTATTTATGCCTTCTAGTAGTTCGCCACGTAGTTCTTCTTTCCGTGTGAATACAGAGAGAAGATTAACGTAGCTTATAAATTATTCCAGGTAATAATCTATTCCTGTGCCACGTTTCATCCAAATCGTTCAGTAGTTTTTGCGTGAATGAGTAATAAACATACATACGTCTATTCATCCTCACAATCATTCGCATTTAAAATAATATGTATAAGGTCCGATTTCACCAATGGTGTCGTTATCCAAGAATAACTATGCCAGGTATAAAATTATTCGCTGTATTTGAGTCGACTAGTATCAAAGACGGCAATGTGTCTTTAAGACAAATGTTGGTAAATTCAAAAAAACGGATTGTTTGTTTTGTATCTCATTTGTAGTTACAAAACTCATTTAAATAAGATCTTAGGTAAATAGCAGGATGAATTAATGCTATATTACCCTAATAATCATTCAATATCAGTTTTAAATACTATTTCAATTTTGAAGATTTCCGGCTTTGATGCTATTTTTTTAAGAATGCCGTATTTGAAATTGAGTAAGGCACAGATAACCGTTTTTGATACTATAGATGTTATTCCAGAATTAGGGTTGTCATATAAGCATGGAACGACTCTTTATTTTTTGGCATAGTATATTGTAATTAAAAAATAATGCATTTGGCAGTTACAAAAAATCTTTATAATTAACTTACGAACTAAAAAATTAAGTAACTCTAAAAAGTTTTTTGAGTTATTTTAAACTAAATTTAAAATTATATGCGCATGTCATGTCATGAGCCATTGTTAAAGTAGCACATTTTAGTGCTTTCGAATTATGACTGCACACTCTATCGAGTAATGATTTCGCCGAGTTTCTAAAACAAAAAAAAAAAATAATACTACAATATTATACCCTTTTACATGACAAGAATTGACAACCCTACGGGTAAACTTACTTCAATTCCTTATCCCGGTTTCTTGTCCAATTTTCTGGATTCCTCTTGCGTTTCCGTGTAAAACTATTTATTACTAAAGGGTGGCTTTCCATAATACTACTTCCACTGCTTTATATTAGTTTAAGTCACAAAAACACGTAAAAAACATTAAAATTCACAGAACGAAATGTTCCTGCGGCCGTAACGAAACGCAAATGAACTCTCGCTTCTGATTGGTTGACAGCGTAAGATTGCCGGGTTTGATTTCAAAATTTTACAGATTGCCGGCTTTGATGCTGATGTCAGTTTTTGACCTGTTTTTACTATGGTTTGTTGCCTGTTCTAAACTGTATACTCCAAGGGAAACGTTTTTAATCAAATCAATCTAAGTCGCCATATCCTTAACTACTTTTTGTCAAAATGCTCAGATTGCCGCCTTTGATACTAGTCGACTCATTTACTCTTAGAATAACTCGTAGTACGTTTCACCGCTTTGTAAAGACAAAAAGTTAATCCTAGTAGAACTATTCTTAGATTAATGTTGTTTTTACCTGTGGCACATTAAATGATAATTGAATGTAAATGCAGTCAAATTAAATAGACTTGTCAATATCTCAGTACAGTATAGCATAACAGGACATTTTTAATATAGTCGCCACTTTGAACTTGTGTCAATGTGTCAGTGCTATTTTTGAAAACAACTGTATCTGTAAAGTCGTTAGTCGCGCTGCGTGCTCAAAACATAATTAATTTCGTTTAGTTTGCTTTGTGTTTTTTTAAAAATTATAATAGATTAAATAATAATTATTTTAATTAATTAATTAATAATAATTAATTTAATTTAATAATAAATTGTATGCTGCTGTTATAGATAAACGAAATCTAATCATGAAATCCTTTTCATCGTAGTTGTAAAAATGCTCATTTCTTTCTTTAAAACACCTTGGACGTTTCAAAATAAAATAGTTATCTTCACTATCGCTTTCACTGTCCGATAACATTCTTCTCAAACGCTGCATTTTAATAATATTTTTTCCTAATTACAATGCAATGTGCAAAAATATGAATCACCAGTTTACTGACATAAAATTTGACATCATTTTGATTTTATCTGAGGAATAAGCCGGTTATTCCTTTAAAATTGGCGGTATAAGAGTTTCTCGTATAACTTTGTTATACTCAGGATAAGTAGTTGGTGAAATGAAGGCATGGTTATCTTAGAGTAAATAACAGCTTTATACTAGGAATAAAATTTATTCTACTTTGGTGAAATCGGACCTTAGTAGGATATCACAAGTTATAAAGTAAAGTGGTTATATGAAATACAAAGTTAGATTACAATCATTACAAAATATTAATGCCAATAATACAATAAATAATTATCAAGTATCAAAACCAGTTATTATATATTATTGGAGATACCAGTTAAACGACAGTGGCGCCCTCATTTTTTGTCTATTTTTTTTAAACGGATTGTAACCTAACTTCTAAATTTTAAAACTTTATTTTTGTATTATGGCGCCGGGGAAGAAAAGTAAAATATGGCGATATTTCACACCTATGGATCGAGATCATGCGAAGTGTAATATTTGTGAAAAAGTATATTCACGCGCACCTATAAGTAAATTATTAATAAATAAATAAGTATTCACGCGTTGGGCGTACTACTTCGGGACTGCGAACTCATTTGAAAACCGTTCATGGCGAGAAGTTCGAATTTTTAATACGTGCTGAAACAGAGGTCCAGGCTTCTAAAATTATCATTCCTCCGGAAACCCCACTAAAAGAGGTAAAAAAGCAATTATCTATTGAAAAATCTATAATGAAAAAGAGAGCAGTGGGACGCTAAATATCCATTGTCGCAATAAATTGTTTGCCGAATAACTGAAATGATAGCTTTAGACAACTTGCCCTGTAACTTCGTTGAGAACGTAGGTTTCCGAAGATTAATGTAGTTGGTGGCGCCACAATATACTTTAAAAGGACGAAATTTTTTTACCGAGCATAGCCAAGAATTGTATGTAAAAGTGGCAAACAAAGTTAAATTACTTTTAGGTGATTTATAATTCATGTCATTCACAAGCGATATTTGGTCCGAGCCAGCTCCCAACGTATCACTCCTCAGTTTAACTTGCCACGGTATAACAGTTAACTATGATCGTTTAAGCATTGTTTGAAAATGTGAGGAATTTGATGAACGACACACGGGTGATGTAATTGCAAGTAAATTTGAATCGATGCTTAATGAATGGAACATCACTAAGGGTCAAGTACATTGCATGGTAAGAGATGAAGGCTCAAATATGAAGCGTGCTATGTCTTTGGCCGGTTTCAAAGATACTGATTGCAAAGTGCACTGTTCATAAGTTACAGACAAACATAAAAATGCATTAAATTCACAAGAGTTTTTGGTATCCCTGATTCAGAAATGTAATAAGATTGCTGGCAATTTTAATCATTTGACTATTGCTGAAGACCAATTATCAAAAGTTCAGTTGCGGCTGAACCCAGATCAAGTGCCATTAACTGTTATAAGAGATTGTTCGACAAGATGGAATAGCACCTTCTTTATGTTTGAAGGGTACTTAAAACTAAAGGATTCTTTGCCTGTATATGGCATTAGCAACAATATTTCCAACTTATCATCCGATGAATATAAAGCTATAGAATATTGTGTATCAAAACTTAAACCATTTGAAGAAGCTACCCGTAACTTAAGCAGTACGCATAATATGATTTCTTTTGTCATTTATATGTTAAAAAAAGGTATTGAAGAGTTTGAAGACGTAAATCTACCAATTGTAGGTGCCGCTGTTGATAATATTATGAAAAACTTTATTAAAGTGTTAAAAATTGAAATAAACAAGAAGTTTAGCAATCAGGAAAATTACCCTTTGTTTACAATTGCGACATTATTGGACCCGCGATACATGAAAAAAATCTGTATTGATATTGTGAAGGATAATGTTAATATCGAGATCATAAAACTTGCCCTTGATTTATTAAATCACGATCGTATAAGTTCAACTTGTGCTAAAAGGCCGAAAAACACGACATTCATGAATGATAATGAGCCTTCTACAAGTGTTGATTACCCTACTAAAAGCCTCATAACAAATGTGGCGAGAATTCTGGATTCCTCGAGTGATGGCGAAGGCTCTGATGTTGAATGTGTACCAGTACCATGGCACGATGCTGTGTGAAATAAAATCGCAATTAAAAGCATATTTAAAATAAAAACTATTAGTCATTCTAGTGGTGGGTCACGCTCATAATAAAGGCGACAGCATGCACGCTTTAATAGAAAGACAGACGAAAGATTAGCAGCTTTTACATTTGCCAAATCCGATGAAAAGCCATACAAAGTTACTGAAGTATCTCAGGATTTAATAAAAGACTTTAAATCAAAGCTAAAACTTATAAACAACTGGTCAACTATCAACGATGGATTTAAAAATGCCTTGAAATAAAGTAATGGAAGTAGTAGTTAAAGCGGAATATCCATTAGGCTGTTTTATAAAACGAGTTACCAAGATGATGCTTACAAGTGGATAGATTGTGTAAAGACCCTAAAGCTACAAGAAATCGACGAGAGTTAAATATTGATATAGATAATATTTCTTTAGCTTATCAGACACCCATTCCTATTGATCAAAATAAGCACAAAGACTTGATGGATCTTTGTAAGACACGAGTAATTCCTAAGGAGTATCATTTATTTTTTAATAATTTGATTTCAACGAACTCTAATGAAGCTAACGACAGCGATTCTGACTGATCTCTAATTTGTTAAACCTTATATTTTTTAAGCATTAGAAATGCCTAGACTGTTATGTTATTAATTTCTATAATTTTTATTATTGTTTAACGTAAGTTACCATTTTTAGTTCTTATTAATTTTATTGACCTACTAGAGAAGTACCTGTTTTAGTTTTTTTTATTTTGATTGATTGTTTATTGTTTTATTATGAAACTTTGATGATGAAACATTGATAATTTGTTAAATGTTGGTTTGTTGTTACTTGTAGCTTTTTGTAAGGCTACTATAATAAAAAGAAATTCGTACTTAATTATAGCGAAAAATAAGAATTTCTTTTATTTTTTAATAAATAAATTGATTTTATCTAATTCTAATGGAGCTAACGACAGCTATTCTGACTGATTTCTAATTTGTTAAACATTATAACTAGTTTTTGATCATTAGAAATGCCTAGACTGTTATGTTATTAATTTCTATAATTTTTATAATTTTTTAACGTAAGTTATCATTTTTAGTTCTTATTATTTTTATTGACCTACTTGTTACGTAACCCTAATGCCTGGAGACCACCTCGCGCGGCCACCAACGTCGCATCCCGCACCTGCACACAGTCGTTCATATTTCGACATAACTTTTGTGAAGTGACAGTCTTGTAATATCTGAGTTCCCTTTTAAAAACCTGGTAAAGACTTTTTTGATCATTGCATTCGTGCACACTTCGTCGGTGTAATCACCTTAGGATAATTAGTTTGTAAAATTAGTTTTATTAAAGTATTTTATAAGTAGAGTTACATTTCATTTTCATCCTCTGACTGTGACTTCTATAATTTACTAAAGAAGTACCTACCTGTTTTAGTTTTTATTTACCTGTTTTAGTTTTTATTTTGATTGATTGTTTGTTGTTTTTTATGAAACTTTAATGATGGAACAATAATTTTTTTAATAGTCATTTGTTTAACTTGTAGCTTTTAGTAAAGCTATTATGTTAAAAACATATTCCTACTTAATAATGGCGAAAAATACATTGTGATTCTTCAGAATTCATTTTATTTTCCCTCAGTTTCTGTCTCTTCCAGCGACGGTAAGCTAACCAATACGAGACCGCTTCGATCAACTACATGTTTCGTACTGAATTCCTCCCCAAATGCTCGCGCGTTGGTACGCACCTTGTGGACACAACGGTCGCGTGTAATACGCGCGAGAGAATCGCGGCGAAGTCCATAAGTCCATTTGCTGCTAGTTATTATTGATATTAATTTAGTGCAATTCACTAATGTAATACATATAATATAATAATATACTATTCTATAATAATATACTATTCTATAATAATATACTATTCTTTTTTTTATATTTGTCTCCAGGTTACATTGAAGTAAAGTATCAACTTATGTTTACAGAGATATATCTTCAGTACCAGTGCCATGTAACGGTGAAGTGATAGAAGATTCACTAATATACGTGAAGGATATAGATGGTCTCGTTTATCCTTCTGAGGACGTTATTGGGATAGCTATTCAATCTAAACGGCTTTTCCGAAAAACTATGAAATTCAAAAATATAAATGAAAATAAAAAATGTTTCGAAAATTAGTAAACCAATGCCTTGTGACCTGTAAAAACTTCTTCAACATACTTTACATTCATATGTATGATTCGCCAGCGTTGACTAATCACAAATATTTATTAATAAAACTAATTATCGAAACATATTTTAATATAAGATTTAAATACCTATGAAGCTAAATTGCAAAATACATCAAAAGAAAGCTTAAGGCATGTTTATAATAAATTAACTAAAAAATAAAAAACAAACATGTTTAATTTGTGTTTTATTTATTTCTTCAATATTAAATTAGTCGTAACTATGCTAATTTTTTAGACCTCTCAATGTGTCGATAAAATCGTGTTTAGTGAATGTCCCAACACTGTCTCTCACGCACACATACACATTACACGCACACTGGTGTGTTTTGATTTTGGCCTCGCCTTAATTACACCATAGCCGATCTATATATATTAAATCTATGATTTTTTTAATAAAGACATGTTTATTTCCTACAATCTCCAGAGGGGCAGCAATTTTTTATAGAGCCACAGATAATAAACTCCAACTCTCAAGAATTTGATTACCTTCTTGGAGGAGCACGTGCGTTGTGTGGAGAACGAGCGGTCCAGCCCACTCTCTTCACAAGTAAGTCGGCACGCCCCACAGAATAGCCATTACCGCCGGCGGCCGCCTCCAACTCCTCAACGAGTTTCACCTCGTCAGCCCGCTCATCATCAATTTCTACCCATTGACCCGGCTAGAAGTCGGCACGACTATAGCACCCCGCAGATGGCTCCACTCAGGCCGGTGTAATCGGCTCAACCAGCAGCTCCTGTCGCTCCCATTGCGGATAATATGCCCTGCCCAAACAGCAGACATAGAGGGCACAAGCTCATCGCCTACCCGCGGTACAACGATCAACCGATCGAAGGACGATGGGACTTTATTAACGCTCGCAACCGCTGTCGACGCTGCTTAGGCCCTCATTATGAGAATGAGTACAAGTCCACTTCTTTCAACACTTCCAACTTCCAACACTTTTCGGCGCACGCCGCACAAGGGAACCCCAGACCGCATAAAAAACAACCCAATCATTCGCGCTCGCCTAGTAGGTCTCGTGTAGGTGGTTAACAATGACTATCTACAACAAACGAACAACAAAAAACTAATCAGCACACTCTACTCAGCAACTCAGCTCACACAAACAAGCTCACTCTGCGATATCAACTCCAAACATGAATAATTATTTTTGCAATTACGCTCAACTTGAAGAGCACGTTACCAATATACCAATTTTATTACACACCGCCTTGCTAAAAATAGCAGACGTACATGGCCAGTTTCACACAGCTCGAGCTTTGTTAGATTGTGGTAGCATGATAACACTTATAACTCAGCGCATGGCTCGAATTTTGAATTTAGCGCTAAATCAAACATCACTAAAGATCGCAGAAGTGGGCAACCACCACACACAGGGCTCAAGTCATCAATCACAATAGAATGTAGACCTACACACCATGACACACCTACGATTACGGCTACAGCGCCTATTTTAAAAAATGTTACAGGTTATTTACCATTACGAAAAATTCCGCGCATAGGAGACGCAGAGCCTACGATTCCTTTGGCAGATCAAGATTACCATACACCAGCTCCGATCGACCTTTTATTGGGTTCTGACGTTCTCGGCCAAGTCCTGAACGGGACTATGGTATCTTTAGACCGGGGGAAGCCTATAGCCTTCGGCACGATTTTTGATTATGCATTGATAGGACCTATTGAGGATTTATATGCAACGTCTGCGAACCAGTCCATCTTGGCTCACGTTATCAGCTCACAACCAGAATCCCACGTATCTACACGTGAAATTTGCAAGCGCCTTGAGAGGTTCTGGGAGTCAGAAGAACCCCAACCTCATTTAGCAACCAGTCCTTTGCAGGAGCAATGCGAAGAAATTTACCGCACCACAACAACACTTTTTCGGCGTAGGACGTGACGAACCCACCGCCCGCTGGTGGGATAACCTAGTGACAGAGATTATTCCACCAGTGCAATCAGTCAAACAAAACCAGTTGTAGTGCCATGCTTGTTACCTTCGGGTAGCAGCTGAATGGGCCGGCACGTCCCGTAAAGTACCACTGTCTCACAGAAGACCGGCGTAAAGTGGCAGCTTTGCTGTCGCGTTTCGTCCGGTGAGTGAGAGTTACGGAGACACATTTCCCATCCCTCCCCATGATAGTGCGAAATTTGGTTAATCTACCCCAGGAGGGTACCACCGGCGCACATCGCAGTGGAGAATCCCTCTCTGGACATCCATGCTCAGGTCGTACAAAACCTAAGCGTGGATGCCCAGGCTGCCCTCCGAATTCTGCGCGCTCTCGTCTTCTGTTCGGGGCAAACGGAGCAGGCAGCATAAGGCTACCCCTTTCACGCTCGCTGTGGACTTCTGTAACATAAGGGGGCTGAATTCCAACCTCAACGCCGTCCACTTCCACCTTGAGACGACGAAGCCGGCCTTGCTATTCCTTACTGAGACGCAGATATCTTCTCCGGCTGACACCTCTTTTCTCTCTTACCCGGGGTATAAACTGGAGCATTCCTTTGTACCACGGGCTGGGGTGTGCGTGTACGTCAGAGAGGATATCTGCTCCCGCCGCCTCGACAGCCTTGAAGGGCGGGACCTATCCATCCTCTGGCTACGTGTAGACTGCGATGATCATCCGCGAATCTACGCGTGCCTGTATAGGTCTCATAGCGGTAATGCCGAAACTGACCGACTCGTTGAGCACATCCAAATAGCTACAGATTCCGTGCTGCAACAGATCCCATCCGCAGAGATCGTGATTCTCGGCGACTTTAACGCCCATCACGCCGAATGGCTTAGATCACGCACCACCGATTATGCGGGGAGATCTGTTTACGATTTCGCATTAGCATATGATCTGACACAACTTGTTACGTCGCCAACGCGAATCCCTGATGTGGAGGATGATACACCTTCACTGTTGGACCTTCTGTTGACCTCTCACCCGGACGGCTACCTGGTCTCCGTCGACCCTCCTCTTGGTTCGTCGGACCACTGCCTTGTCCGGAGTACAGAACAGAAGAATGAACATCATGGTATCGACTGTAAGCTACATGAAAAAAAAATGGATTGACTCATACTCAATTTCAACAGTTTCTATCAGATACGGAAACAATTCATCGAGATATTGTTTATTATTAGTAGATGAAGTAAAATGTTTAAGTAGCTATTTTTATGTAGCTATAGAGGTGCAGCACTGAAAGGATTTTTGATCTCAGAAAAGACATCAAAATTTTTATCACAAAAACATATTGATGAAAAAAGTTAGATCATTTTCCGAGTTGTAAAAAGGCTGTCTCCTCGACAGCCTGGAATTAATTTTCATTGGAAAAGATCACTTTTCAAATGAAAAAAATAACGATATTTTATTATATTACAACTCCGAACTTAATTAAGTTACAGATTTATTGATTTTGAAAAAGTTTCAAACAAACTGAAGAGTTTTGCAAGCCCTTTTTCGTGTGATATTGAGGAAATACCGAGTATTTTACAAATGAACGTGATTGTTATTGATCTCCAATCTAATGATGCTCTTAAAAGCTCTTTCTATGAAATAAATGATCTTATTAAATTTTATGGCAGCTTGCTATCTGATTTTGACGAATTGAAAGATTTGCTCAGCAGCTCATTGCAATTTTTGGTAGCACTTATTTTTCTGCATTATACACAATTATGTGAAATATAGTGGAGACGTTGGTTCTTTCGAAGATTTTGCAATTTTAATTACTAAAAGTATAAAAAACATAAATTTCGAGATAGTTACAGAGAGTGATATCGTACAAAAAGAATTTCCACCATGTTGGATGGGATTTAGTGTATTTAGGCACGACGCAAGTTCATCAAGTGTGGACTACTGATCAAAGTAAAATTATAGCTTTTCAACGACTTAGTTGTATCGAATATCAAGATGGTAGCATTCCTTGTATAC
The DNA here is from genome assembly GCA_905231865.2 of Boloria selene. Lineage (NCBI taxonomy): Eukaryota > Metazoa > Arthropoda > Insecta > Lepidoptera > Nymphalidae > Boloria > Boloria selene. Next base: position 6,263,044 of record HG993158.1, on the reverse strand, counting down.
ATAGCAAACATTAAGGCTTTCTTTATTTTGATGATAAAGGTGAAGTACTTATGGGCGCTAGGCTAACCTGCCATCTAGTTTTTATATTGGTAACAAATTTTAATAACATAATTATATTTGCAAAGCGACATCTAGTTAAAAGTTGAATAAGTAAGACAAAACTTGCATTTGTTTAAATAAAAATTAAATGTAGAATACTTAATTGTAATTTATATTCAATTATTTTTAATTACTATTTTAGGGACTTATGCCAAATAATAATTTATTTTTTAATATTATGTAACATTGATTTAAAGGAAGTAAGAATGTAAATGTTATGAATTTATTAGAACATTTTGTTTATACTAAATAATTATTCTATATTGTTTTTCTATTTTTAAAACTGGTTATAAATATAAATTTAAACATAGACTGCATTTCACAAAAGAGTTCCCTTCTGTTTTAAATGTTGTTAACACTGGTTGTCTTATTGTGACAAAACTGTCAGTGTTCAGAGCTCTCGAGGTTTTAATTTGTTTTAGTGTGATTTACTTTTCAATCATGTGTAAGAAATTAAGAAGTGGTGAAAGAGAATTGGTTCTCGTTAAAAAGTTTTGTGAACGTGAAAAAGCTAATAAAGCTCATCTTATTCCATTGCAAAATGCAAAATGTTCGCAGTCGGGTAGCAGCAATGACAGGTAAGTAAAATGGTGTTGCCATAAGCAGATGTTAGTCCCGAAAATATGTAATTATATTATATGTAAAAATAATTATTTAATAAGTAATACTTAGTTTACTATTAAGTATTATTTTAATAATTTCCTTACATTGGAAATGATGCATTAGGTCTGAACGTTATTTTATTTTATTTTTAGGTATATATATATATATATATACTAGGTATCTATTAGGTATTTTATTTTATTTTTAGGTATATCACACGAAAGAGAGTTAAATTGGATGACTTTGATCTATGTGTTATACGTCATAAAGATCATGAATTTTATGCTGTTAGAAAAGAAGTTTCGATCCTGACAAAGATATTGAATGATTTGAAGGTCGATATCAATTTCAATGGAAGCCGCACAAGTCTGTGGAGAATCATGCAATCAATTGGTTTTCAAAAATGCACAACCAAGAGAAAAATTTTAATGGAGAGGCCAGACATAATAGCTTGGCGAGCTAAATATCTTACACAGATGCGAGTGAATCGTAGTGCTGCTGCTCCTCGACCTGTCATTTAACCTGGACGAAACTTACATCCATGCTTCGTACTTTTATATCCAACTTTCCCACATCTTTCTTAAGAGAACCTTTTGTTATTTTCCATTTTCTTTATAAAAATAATAAGCAATTTTAAATATTCACACGGGAAGGCTCTACTTAAGGAATTTAGCTGATATTGCAAATACCTTCCTTAATAATTTTAATATAATTTTAAATTCGTTTGTAACACTTTGAGGTGTTCCATGAGGTCCTAAATCCTACTTATTTCTTATTGACTTTATTATAAAAACATGACCCTTAACTTGGTGTCATTTCTCTTAATTTATATTCATACTCATACTTCAACTTGGCGTCTCCATAAAACGGGAAGTCCTTAATATATATAATCATCTTATCCGCTTTTATCTATTAATAAAATATATTCCGTCCCGGTAAGGAGGGAATGGATAACTTCAATTGAACTCACGTGTCTACACCGTGGGTTTCCTACTGGGTGGGTCCCTTTAAGGGAAGGATAAAGAAATCTCTAAATTTTTAGGTACAGCTATTAAATCTTAGATTTTCTAGGATGGGGTCAAACCCTAATATTTTTAGAAATGATTATAACATAATTAGACACTTTAATGAAGATTATAAACCTTAAATTCTTTATGATTCTTTAAAATTTATATAAAGCATACCTACTGTGCCACGTTGTCATATTGTACTACTGTATGGGAAGAGTGAAGGTTGGTGGAGTACTTGGCTGGTACAGTCCTATATTTATTATGATGCTGACCAACATCTGGACTTTCATCGGTTATCACCATACCGTGTGGGTGATACACAGTGCGTTTACGGTATTGTGAACTTTTTATTATATAATTCATCATCTTAAGACTTTAATTCACTCAGTAGATTTGAATTACAAGTGTTAAACTAGATTATATTCTTTACATTGTAACTCTCTTAATCTATGTATTTATACCTTATAATATAAAGTATCTATCTATTTATACCTTATAATATAAACTTTATTAATATCTGGAAACTTAAATACATTGTAAGAATTTAGGACCATTAGGCATGGTCATATTTATAATCTATCTGGCATCTACTTATTTATCTTACTGTATATTCAGAATAAACTTTGCTACATGTCTTGTATATTATAATATACGGTTATTAAAATTTGTTTGCATGTGTTTCTTGCATGTCATTCTAAATACATCATTCGTTTGACGGAGTAATATCTTGGCGCCCTATTTAAATAAATCTTTACATTTATTCCGCTCCAGGTTAGCAAGATCTCACGTCCCTGTGTTAATATTAATTCTAATCATGTTTTTAATATATTGTAACACTTTGAGGTGTTCCATGAGGTCCTAAATCTTACTAATTTATTATTAACTTTATTATGAAAAATGACCTTTAACTTGGTGTCATTTCTCTTAATTTATATTAAAATTCATACTTCAACTAATATATGTTTCATATACACTTCACTACATAATCATTGTTTCTTTCTATTTGTATAACAATGCAGTGATTTAACTATAGTATTTTCTCTAATAATATAATTTGATATAGTAATAAACTTTAAACTTCATAATAATACGTTCTGTCGCACGCGCAGATTATATTGGAGCTGTCAAACTTAAACTTAATTGTCATTGGTTTTCAACACTTTTAATCTACTGTATTTATATTACGAATACATTAAATTAATTTAACTTAATGCTATTATGTGTTTCACAACCATAATTAGTTTTGTTACTATTTAAAGAAAAATATATTTTTAATATTATTTATTCTTTATTGCAAACCAGTTGAGGAATTTTATGTGAAATGAAACAGGTCGATCTATGGTATTCGGGTACTTTTGTCTTTGAATTTATATTTGGATAACTTAAATTCTCCTTTAAAAATAAAGTCTTATATTAATAATTAATTCATATTTAAATATGGAGTTTCTTCCTAAAGGTGATAAACCTTTCCTTTTTTATTTGAATTGTTGTACAATTTATGGGTTGATATGAGGTCTATGTTTCCGAACGATTCATCTTCCTACTTCCTGTGACGTTTCTATCGATTTGTGAAAATCATCTTCTTACATAGATCATTGGATTACCATCTTTCAAAACGAGAGGAGTTAAAATTAATTTAAAGGTGTCCAATCAATTTTTGTTCGGGTGAGTTGAATCTTAATAATCTTCCGTTTGTGCTAAACGTTATTTGTAGTTTGATTGGTTTCTATTCTTTTGTTTTTAGGCTAAATCCCATATTTATTCCAATCAATATGGCGTCTTCATAAAGAAGGATGTCTTAATATTATATATATTCATCTTATCCGGTAAGATTTACATTTGTTATTCGATATCAATTACTCAATGGATCGTAACATTTCTTAATATTAGTTATTTCTCATTCCTCAGCTTTTATCTATTAAAAATATATATTCCGTTCTGGTAAGGAGGGAATGGTTAACCTCAATTGAACCCACGTGTCTACACCGTGGTAAGTTACTTTTATTTTCTCACCGGAGAGTATTTAATTTATTTTAATTTATTCTTAAATTCCAAATATCTCTAATACTGTGAATTCTTTTCACAGGGTTTTTTAGTTTTGGAGGGAAACATATTATAAACCTTTAATTTTTTAACCTTCTTGAATTCATAGAAGTCGGTTCTTATCTTTTAGAGCACTTATAAACCTCTAAAGTTTTCTTAGGACTGGATATAAAGATTTAGTGATATATATATAGTACTTTAAGGATATGAGAATAAATCCTAATACTTCTGTTATAAATGTTAATACCTTAAATATAATATAACTCTGTGAATTAGATTAATAATAATAAGCTAAATTGTTTTCTTTACATTGTAAATTTCTTGTTTCAAACTTAACTTAATTTGTTTAAAATTTAAATTATAAGACTTTAGGACCATCAAGGATTGGTCACACTTGTAACTTATTTGGTTTTTACTTAATCAGTTTTTGTATAATACAACTACATGGTTAATACAAAATAATATATATGATAATTAAAATTGCTTATATGTGTTTTTATTCTAAATACATCATTCGTTTGACGGAGTAATATCTTGGCGCCCTATTTAAATAAATTTTTAGATATTTATTCCGCTCCAGGTTAGCAAGATCTCACGTCCCTGTGTTTAATATTAATCTATACTTATAATAAATTCTAAATAAATTTTCACTATTATAGCCTCATACTCAGCCGGTTTATTTTAAAATATATATACATACACTTCCATTTATAATTAATTTTACCACCACCATAAAAATATTACAGTGGCGCCCAACGTGGGGCCTGGAGAATGATGTATTTGGAATTCTAAAATAATTTACTTAGTATAATAATTTGTTTTATATTACTACTACTCCTCACTACTTGTATTAATTTTTAAGCGGATAAGATTGAATTTAATACTTATTTTATTTAACGTAATAGACACTTAATACACTATATGTAGTGTATTATGTATGCACTTAACTTGTTAAACGGTTTAAAATTTAACTCTTATATAATCTAGTGTTCACAAACAGATATACCTTATAAAGTATATTTTGTTATCTACAATTTGGTGTAACTTTACTTTTGTTAAACTTTCTTTTAACGGTCAAATAATTTTGAGCTATATTCTCAAAAATACTTAACAAACTTTATTATTATATTTCTTTAACTTAATTTGAATATTCAAACTTGCTGTAACTACAATTGGTATATATTTTATACTTAGGGAATTTGGAATTTAAGTAGTTAAAAAAAAAAATTTTTTCATTATCTGCTACAACTTTAATATTTCATCTTGCACTCTCGTTTTTATTACTTACCATGGACTTCATCAAAGCGGGTTGTAAAATCGCTCACCTGCATAAGGACGAGCTTATACATGAACTGTCTATTCGTAAATTACCGGTGGATTCTCAGTCTCGACGCGATATTTTACAACTAGCACTTAAACGAACTGCCGAACTTGCTCGTAGGGGTAGCCTTAAATTCACTTCATTAATGGATATAGATCCGGGAACCGAACTGGACATATGCCAGCGTAAGGCTGAGGAAATAGAAAGCGAGGTTAACACAGACCTTACCCCGGCTGCTAGTGCTCGCCTCATCTCGCGTTGTAGGTATCTACTCTGTCGTCTGTCTCGTATAGGTACGACAAATGAAGAGGTCCAGTCGCTGAAGTCTATGATCGAGTCTATTTTGGAACATTTAGTAGATGGACAAAATTCTGATAATTCATCTTCGGGGTCGAGTGGTGAGGATGAGTCTGATAGACATCCACAGGTTGTTAGGGAAATTGTTTATAAATCTGAAAAATCATTTAATATAAATTCACTAAATTTAAAATATAGTGGTGACTCTTGTGCACGTATTTTTCTTACACGTTTAGAAGAGCTTCGCGTTGCGAGGAAGATCTCGGAGGATAGGGTATTCCGCGGGTTTCCCGAAATCTTAGAAGGTCCTGCGTTGTCTTGGTTCCGGTCCAACCGCGCCGATTTCTCTTCATATCGAGACGTAGTATCAGCTTTAAAGGAAGATTTTGATATTCCCGATTTGGATTACAAGCTGCTTCAGGAAATTCGTGCCAGAACTCAAGCCAAAGACGAAACCATTGTATTCTTTGTTTCCACAGTACTAGGCATGATACAGCGTTTAAATAGGGAATTACCTGAATCGGAGAAATTAGATATCCTGATTCGTAATATTCGCCCAGAGTACAGCAGGGAACTGGCTCTGCAAGATATAACATCTATAAGTCAGCTTAAGGCTTTATGCAAGCGTATTGAATTAGCCAAGGTGAAGGCAGATCAGTTTCGGGAACCGACATCTTCTAAAACTCTTTATTATAACAATCGACCTCCACCGAAACCTTTTCGTTCTGATCGTACCCCTAAACCCTTTGTTTCATCAGTGACACAATCTTCTGCTAGGCAGCCATGTTTTCGTTGCGGTTTGACAAATCATACGGCTTATCATTGTAGGAAATCTAAGGAAATAGTCTGTTTTAAATGCGGAGAAAAAGGTGTTCGAACACCTGAATGTCCAAATTGCACCAAAACATCAAAAAACTAATTAAGTGTGGCTTTTCTAATAATTACTCTAATTTACCTATTACTCCCTTGCATAAAGAAAAGTCACTGTGTTTTGAACCTCCAAAGGGAGATAACCGGATATACATACCTCTTGATATTTTAGATTTGAAAATTAAAGGATTACTCGATTGTGGAGCGAGCTGCTCAATTTTAGGCCAAAATAGTCACTTAATTTTTGCTAAAGCCGGCTTACCTATTCTCTCTCATTCTATACCTCTAAAACTTCGAGTCGCTAATGATCAGGTTCTAACCTGCACCGAATATATGTCATTACCAATTAATTATAAAAATAATATACAAATTATTGATTTCAACATTCAACCTGAAATAAATTCTCCTATAATATTGGGTTTAAATTTTTGGAAAGATTTAAACTTGCACCAGATGTCATTTCATATTTACCTGTTTCAGAAAATATATCCTCGTTGTCTACAGTCCCTACTGAGTCTGGCCTGAATGATTTTGAATCTCTGTCTGACGAACAAAGATCTCAGTTGGAGTCTATTAAACTTCTTTTCGATCAAATCGATACCGATAAGGTAGGTCTTGGCAAAACACACCTTATAGAACATGTAATAGACACTGGAGATAGTCCTCCATTGAAACAGAAGTATTATCGTCTCAGCCCATATAAGCAAAATGCTTTGGAAAAGGAACTTGACCATATGTTGGAATTAGGTATCGTAGAACCGTCTCATTCCGCTTGGAATTCAAATGTGGTGATGGTGGAAAAACCTAATGGCTCTCTTAGGGTTTGTTTGGACAGCCGTAAAGTAAATTCTGTTTCTAAGGCTGATGCTTATCCTTTACCTTATGTAAATTACATCTTAGACAACTTACGAGACGCAAAATTTCTTACATCTTTAGACTTGAGCGCTGCTTACCATCAGATTCCTTTGGAAGAAGAGAAAACTGCTTTTACAGTACCTGGTAGAGGTTTATTTCATTATAATCGAATGTGTTTTGGTCTTGTAGGAGCTTCTGCTACTATGCAGAGACTGATGGATAACTTATTCACAGCAGATTTTGATAATAAAGTATTTTGTTACATTGATGATATAATAATATGCACTTCGGATTTTGATGAACACGTACGTTTGTTAAAAGCAGTATTTGGAAAACTTAAAGCAGCCAACTTAACTATTAATATGAAGAAGTCTTTATTTTGCAGAAGCGAACTAAAATACCTGGGTTACGTGATAGATCGTTACGGGCTTAGGACCGATCCGTCTAAGGTAGATATTATTTTAAATTTTCCTGTTCCTAAGGACGCTAAGGACGTCAAACGCTTTCTCGGAATGGCTGGGTGGTACAGGCGTTTTGTTAAAAATTTCTCTTGCATAGCCCGACCTTTATCTAAACTAACCAGTAAGATGGTTAGCTTCGCTTGGACGGACGATGCTAATAAATCTTTTAACTTACTCAAATCTGCTCTAGTATCAGCTCCGATTTTGAAATGCCCCGATTACAATAAACCTTTTTATATTCATACTGACGCTTCATCCTTCGCTATTGGTGGAATGTTAAGCCAGAGAATAGATGACTGTGATCATCCTATTGCTTACTGTAGTCGTACACTTTCTTCTGCCGAATCTCATTACTCAGCGACTGAAAGAGAACTGCTGGCGGTTATTTATGCTTTAGAACAATACCGTGCTTATGTTGAAGGGAGAAAATGCTTTATTATTACCGACCACGCTTCACTCAAATGGTTCTCAAATCTGAAAAATCCTACGGGTCGTTTAAATAGATGGGCGTGTCGACTTAGCCAATTTGATTTTGAGTTGATACATAGAAAGGGTAAAGAACATGTGATTCCCGATTGTCTGTCTCGTATTCGAGTTGATGCGGTTGATACTGAAACTTTACAGGATCCTTGGTATATTGATTTCTATAAAAAGGTTTTGGATAAACCTTCTCTTTTTCCAAATTTTAAAATAGAAAATGGTAGACTTTTCCGTCTTTCTAAGAACAAATATCGCCTGACAGCTCAATTCGACTGGAAGTTGGTTGTTCCTTGGGAGGATAGAAAGGATATCTTAAAGAAGTACCATGACAATCCTACTGCTGGACATTTCGGCGTAGCTAAAACCCATCTTAAAATTGCTAACTTCTTTTACTGGCCCACTCTGTTCCAGGATGTAAAAGAGTATGTTGATTCGTGCGAGATTTGTAAAACTTATAAACCTACCAACCTTGCTCGCCCTGGTTTTATGGGGAAGCCTCGTCAGATTTCTGTTCCGACTGAAGCAATTTCTATTGATATTTTGGGTCCTTTTCCGCCCTCTTATTTAAGAAATCAATATATATTTGTTTGTTGTGACTACTTCAGCAAATTTGTTACTCTGTTTCCTCTAAAACAGGTTACTTCTAAGGCCATAGTCAAGTGTCTAGAGAAAGGCATATTTCTGACTCATGGTACTCCTAAATATATCTTTGAAGATAATGGCCCTCAATTCACTTCTAAGGATTTTCGAGATCTTATAGATAAATACAATATACCTCATCTATTTTATAATCCCAGGTACCATCCACAGACGAACCAAGTGGAACGCGTGAATAGGGAACTAGTGAGGACAATTGCTTCATACGTTCGTTCAGACCATCGAAACTGGGACAAAAATATCTCGGAAATACAATGTGCATTGAACACTGCTGTCCATGAAGGTACTAAGTTCACTCCATACTTCCTTCATCATGGTCGCGAGATGATCATTGACGGTTCTGTCTACAATGATGATGTTCCTGTTGACAAAGACGCTCTTTCAGTAGATCCTAGTTCTGGTTTTTCTAATAAACTCAAAGAGTTAAAAATTATATTTCAAAAAGTGCGTCAATCTTTGTTGACTTCTCATGCACGTAATGCTAAATATTATAACCTGAGGAAGCGTCCAGCTAAACTAGAGGAGGGTCAGATTGTTTATAAAAAGTGTTTTCCTTTGTCAAACGCTTCTCAGCATTTTTCAGCTAAGTTAGCTCCTAGGTATGAAAAATGTTATATCTCTAAAAAACTTGGACCGTTAGTTTACTCTCTTAAATCCCTAGATGGAAAGCCTCTAGGTGACTTTCATATAAAGGATCTGGTTCGTCCTGGTGAAACAACCGTCTATAGAGGTTGGTTTCCTCGGATTAATCGATGACAACTGATACACAAGTATACCTTTGTTTTTTTTTTCTATGGGTTGTACTCCAATAGCATTTAATTCGACTTTGATGCTGTTTGTCGCACAAAGCTTCGATTCTTGTTTTCTAATGAGCGGATCCTCATTAACATTTTAATAGGATTTTTCCTAACTTACTAATACCTCTTAGAGGGTATTCTTGTCTTAAAGGTGAAACAACCTACTGCGGTGGTTAGTTTCCTCAGATTGGTCTAATGCAAGTCATCATACTTGTATACTCTTTTACTATGGGTTGTATCCCCATAGCCTTTAGTTCTACTTAATACTCTATTGGTTAAAGTCCAATAGCCTTTTATATCCACTTTGTTGCTGTTCCCGCACAAAGCTTTGGATCTCTTTGTGACTAATGAGTGAACTCCTCATTAGCACCTTCTACTTTGTTGCTGTTCTTTGCACAAAGCTCTTAATAGAGTTGTTTTTTACTTTGGGTGAAAACAATCTCTACTTGAATTACTGAATGAGTCGATCAAAGTGACTTCATTGCAGTCTTTAGTTAGGCCTCTAGTTTTAAAATAGATTAAGCTGTATAAAGATTTAGTTTTATCTTTAGTTAGGTCTGTAGGTTAAAGATAGTTTAAGCTGTATAAAGATGTAGTTTTATTTGTGTTAGGTATATATTAAGTTAGTTATTACTTAGACTTATTATATTTAGTACTGCTGTTAGATTTAAGAGAAATCTTAATATTTCCCTTAGCTTTAAGCATTTTTTGTTTGTATGTATAAGTCAGGTTTAGGATTTTCTTTTCCTATGATTTTCTTTGTCTATGATTTTCTTTTCCTAAAGCACTCTATTCTTTAGGATATTCTTTTCCTAAGATTTTCTTTTTCTCTTATGTTCTTTCCATATGATATTCTTTTCTTATGATATTCTCTTCTTGACATTCTTTTCCGTTGATATTCTTTCCCTATGATCTTCTTTTCCCCATGGTATTCCTTTCTCTATGTTATTCTTTTCCCCAGTTGGTTGTATTGTACTCAACTGATGCTTATTTTTTTTATGATATGAAGTCTAGTACTTTATGTTTTTGTTTTTTTTTGTGGAACCAAGTTTTGGAACCATAAAAAAAAATATTTAAAAATTAAAATTTTTAAATATTTTTTTTTACCCAACCAAAGATGCACTGTAACACTTTGAGGTGTTCCATGAGGTCCTAAATCTTACTAATTTATTATTAACTTTATTATGAAAAATGACCTTTAACTTGGTGTCATTTCTCTTAATTTATATTAAAATTCATACTTCAACTAATATATGTTTCATATACACTTCACTACATAATCATTGTTTCTTTCTATTTGTATAACAATGCAGTGATTTAACTATAGTATTTTCTCTAATAATATAATTTGATATAGTAATAAACTTTAAACTTCATAATAATACGTTCTGTCGCACGCGCAGATTATATTGGAGCTGTCAAACTTAAACTTAATTGTCATTGGTTTTCAACACTTTTAATCTACTGTATTTATATTACGAATACATTAAATTAATTTAACTTAATGCTATTATGTGTTTCACAACCATAATTAGTTTTGTTACTATTTAAAGAAAAATATATTTTTAATATTATTTATTCTTTATTGCAAACCAGTTGAGGAATTTTATGTGAAATGAAACAGGTCGATCTATGGTATTCGGGTACTTTTGTCTTTGAATTTATATTTGGATAACTTAAATTCTCCTTTAAAAATAAAGTCTTATATTAATAATTAATTCATATTTAAATATGGAGTTTCTTCCTAAAGGTGATAAACCTTTCCTTTTTTATTTGAATTGTTGTACAATTTATGGGTTGATATGAGGTCTATGTTTCCGAACGATTCATCTTCCTACTTCCTGTGACGTTTCTATCGATTTGTGAAAATCATCTTCTTACATAGATCATTGGATTACCATCTTTCAAAACGAGAGGAGTTAAAATTAATTTAAAGGTGTCCAATCAATTTTTGTTCGGGTGAGTTGAATCTTAATAATCTTCCGTTTGTGCTAAACGTTATTTGTAGTTTGATTGGTTTCTATTCTTTTGTTTTTAGGCTAAATCCCATATTTATTCCAATCAATATGGCGTCTTCATAAAGAAGGATGTCTTAATATTATATATATTCATCTTATCCGGTAAGATTTACATTTGTTATTCGATATCAATTACTCAATGGATCGTAACATTTCTTAATATTAGTTATTTCTCATTCCTCAGCTTTTATCTATTAAAAATATATATTCCGTTCTGGTAAGGAGGGAATGGTTAACCTCAATTGAACCCACGTGTCTACACCGTGGTAAGTTACTTTTATTTTCTCACCGGAGAGTATTTAATTTATTTTAATTTATTCTTAAATTCCAAATATCTCTAATACTGTGAATTCTTTTCACAGGGTTTTTTAGTTTTGGAGGGAAACATATTATAAACCTTTAATTTTTTAACCTTCTTGAATTCATAGAAGTCGGTTCTTATCTTTTAGAGCACTTATAAACCTCTAAAGTTTTCTTAGGACTGGATATAAAGATTTAGTGATATATATATAGTACTTTAAGGATATGAGAATAAATCCTAATACTTCTGTTATAAATGTTAATACCTTAAATATAATATAACTCTGTGAATTAGATTAATAATAATAAGCTAAATTGTTTTCTTTACATTGTAAATTTCTTGTTTCAAACTTAACTTAATTTGTTTAAAATTTAAATTATAAGACTTTAGGACCATCAAGGATTGGTCACACTTGTAACTTATTTGGTTTTTACTTAATCAGTTTTTGTATAATACAACTACATGGTTAATACAAAATAATATATATGATAATTAAAATTGCTTATATGTGTTTTAATTCTAAATACATCATTCGTTTGACGGAGTAATATCTTGGCGCCCTATTTAAATAAATTTTTAGATATTTATTCCGCTCCAGGTTAGCAAGATCTCACGTCCCTGTGTTTAATATTAATCTATACTTATAATAAATTCTAAATAAATTTTCACTATTATAGCCTCATACTCAGCCGGTTTATTTTAAAATATATATACATACACTTCCATTTATAATTAATTTTACCACCACCATAAAAATATTACAATATATCCTCATACTTAGCCGGTCAATGTTAAAATAATACCTATATATATATATATATATATATATATATATATATATACCACCTATTACAAATATTACATATACAATTTAAAAAGACACAAGGGGTGCGCCGTCTGACAGTACGGTGTGACCTATCCGATGCAAAGGGAGCTCGCTGGATAATAGTGCATGCTAGAGGAGAAAATGGTTTCGTGCCCAACGCTTGGTTGATTTTTAAGTCACAAACAAAATCCGGTGATTACCACAATGATATGAAACAAACAAATTTCATGAAGTGGTTGAAAGAAAAACTTGTACCTAATCTCCCTCCGCAAAGTTTAGTAGTAATGGATAACGCGCCGTATCATAGCGTCAAAACTAACAGGTCGCCAACAATGGCAAATAGTAAAGCGGAAATGCAACAGTGGATTACCAATATGGGACTTGCATATTTGCCAAACATGCTCAAAAGTGAACTTTATGAAATTATTAAAGATCACAAAGAAGAACCTATTTATGAAGTGGATTCCTATTTAACATTATATGGCCACAAATCGTTAAGGTTCCCGCCTTACCACTGCGATCTTAACCCGATCGAAATGATTTGGAGTGTCATGAAGAAACGGGTGGCCGAAAAAAATGTGGGGCAAGAATCAAAAAATATTGTTCACCTGACGGAAGAAGCTTTTGATGGCATTACACCTGACATATGGAAGAAAGAATGTGATCACGTCAGAGCTATTGAAGAAAAATATTATGTCAATGATTTAGATTTGGATAAAGAATTGGATAATTTCATTATTGAAGTAAGAGACAATGAAACGTCTTCAGACAGTGTAGTGTAAGTAAAAGGGGGTTTCCTGTCATATGTAATATCAAATATGGTATATTGTAATAAAACTACAGTGTGTGGATTTTTATTTTTTTTATTTTCCGGTACCTTTGAATGGTGAACTGTACTGGTGCTCATATTTGGCCAATATGAATCCTGGACCTGATGACAGATATGGGTATTGGGTATGCGCCGACAGCAGCGGTGGGATCAGACGCCGGTAATCCCGTACCTTCACGTCAAGCGTAGCCGACTTTCTTAATAGATCGCCTGGTCGCGGCCAGTGCTGTTACTGCCGCTCTTTTATCTGAATCGTTGCTATCGCGACAACGACACGATTTCTATCTGCCGACTTATGACCCTGATGAACGATCTCATGATATAAGGGATTGGTGTTCTCACGTGGATGAAATTATATCGAAATTCAATATACCTTCACATGAGGCTCAAAAGAAAGCTATTTTACAACTACAAGACAGAGCGAAAACGTGGGCCGACACGTGGTCGCTAAGTTAACGTTGTGTTGTCAAGTGAAAAGTGAGTGTGAGTGAGTGAGTGAGACGTTATGCAGATGACGTTCAGAAGTGGATGGCCTGATAACGTTAAACGTTGCTGTAGCGACAGCAACGTGACAGCAGTAACAATGCGACAGCAATCACTACGCGATCGGTCGCAAAATTAAAATTCGTATTACGCAAGCTGATCGCACGTCTATTGCTCGCGTCGCAGAATAAGCTTTTTCCATCGATACTAGCACCACTCACGATAGGATATCAAGAAATAAAAACAAATTATATACTAAAGGTTATTAAACGTTTTGGCTGCGCAGCGTGCATTGAAAGCGACTGTTGAATTTTAATTTTGGACAGTAAGTTAAAAATCAATTATACCTAGTTCAGTACAAGCAATTCGTACATTAGTTACATTGTCAAAAGCTACGGTCTGGGAGCGAGATGAAAAGAAGCAATTGATAGCGAATTGGACCAATCTCGCTACCAGGCTAAATGCCCACGACAATGTTTCGACAAAGGGTGGTCTGCGGTGGAAGCGTGTATGAATACTTTTTTATTGGTTGGCTGCAGATGCTTATCATGCTTAATTTTTTAATCTGTAGTACTGAGCAGACTTGAAATTTAAGACTAAAAATAAAGTTTCTGCAAGAAGGCGAGAAGCTTCTAGCACTGGTGGTGGGCCAGCTACCTTAAGCGATTTAACAGGAATTGAAAAAAAAAATATCAATAATCGGCGGGTTGCAGTATCTGGTGACATACAGTACGGGGTGCCTTTTTTGGTAAGCTTTTAAGTATTACTTATTTGTGTTCTTGTGCTATCAAGAAATAACTCTGCATTTCTTTTTTCTGTCACTCATAAAACAGGTTCATGATTTCATGGCTAATTTTAACCACATGAATCTTTAAGTTACTAAACAAATCAATCAAGTCATGATGAGAACCTAGGGTTTTATTACAATAAAATATTAGCTATTCGTGTATGCTATAATTATAATATTGCTAATGCAGTGTTTAAAATCCTTCGTAACATTCACAGGTTTCTTCAACACAGTCTTCAATCATCAATACTCAAAGTACTTGTAATCTGAGTACAAGCATTTTGAATACAAAGGAGATTGAAGACTATATAATCGATTACCACGATGAAGTGATAGTGACTTATTCTTTTTTAGATCAGTGAAGAAACCATTGAACCACCAAATTCACTTGAATTACCTGGTAAGTTATTTAGAAGAGGATCTGTGATGTGATGTAAGAGTCAGGCAATGGAATATCATAAGCTGTTAGGAAAATGTTATTTTGTTTTATAATTAATAACTTATCTTAGACTTATTTATTCATAATATGAATTATTTATTTACTTAAAATATTTCAAGACTTTAAGTAATGGTTTGGTGTAAATGTCAATTAAAAGGATGTCATACAAACATATTAACACGTTGAGCGTCACGCCGGTCACCATGTGGGCCATACTATTAAGTCGGTTGGAGCCGTCGGAAATTTACAAAAGTCGTTTTATTAATTTACAATTTTATTTTTGAAGGAACCTCTCAAACTTTCTCTCAAATGGCAACTCAGAATTACGGACCATCATAAATCATCGCTGTCATGTGATTGTTTTGACATTTGGGTTGACAGCTAGCCGGATGGAAACAGGTGTTTTTCTATAATGTATCTTTATCCAGCTGAATCATTAAAAAAGGCTTTCAAAATGGTAAGTTTTGCAATATCAAAAAATGAAAAAAAAGTGACTTATAAAAAAACGTAACTGTTTCTGTGAATTTTACACCAAATCGTCTCATCATCATCATATTCATCCTGCTTTCGTCCACCACTGGACATAAGCCTCTCCTATGGCACTGTTATATATGATGAATGCAAGATAAACTGCATCAGACGCTATATAATCAGCACAATTACATTAATTAATTTACCTTTTATTTTTTAGAGTTAGTTTGATTCCAACATCCGCGCTTGGCACTTGCCCTAACAAAGTCGAGTATATTTTAATTTTTCTATATTTTAAATAAATGCCTTTAGTAGTTCAAAGTAATTTTATTTTCTTTTTTTTTAAATCCATTTGTGAAAAGTGTTATAACAGCACGTTACTAAGCACGATCTTTAGCTCTACGCATGCAACTGTTTATACTTATTATTTATAAAAAATTAGCTCTAGACAAGAGCTAATTTTTTTAGAGTTTTTAGCCGATGCAAACAATGCTTGACATTCTAGTTCTAAATTAATAAGTGACAAAGTAGAAGAAGAATGTGCATTTGAAGTTGTTCTTGTCGTTGTGCTTTACTTGCATAGCAAAGTATCATATTTAAGCACTTACCAGTCTTCATGTTGAGGAAATCTCACCATAAACATCCTTTTTTCATGATTTGGACAACTTTATCCATATTAAGCACACACAGTAATTTGTATAAAATGCTCAATGCCCCTGTATGATGACTCAAATACAGGCAGCTCCGGGATCACTAGCAGAATATTACACCCATATTCTTATAGTCGTTTCCTCGAACATTCCTCCACTCAAACTCAATCGAGGAGGCCTCGAAGGTCCCTCAGCGGCAACCTCGAAATCGGTATTCTTAGACGTTCCTTGAACTTGTTTTACCTATCCCTCGAGATGAGATATTTATCGTATTTTGCGATATTTATGGACCTTTGCTAGCGGGTCGGTTCGAATACAAATACATATTCGTAATGCAGGACGTTTATAGCAATCTAATCGGGCTATACCCACTACGTGCGGCAAGTGGAAAGCTACGTTAACATGTGTGAAAAAGTTCTATAATCAAGTTGAAATTAGGACATTATGTTCAGATAGAGGCGCGAATTTCACCTCGAAGATTTTCGAGTTAGGCGTTTGTCAGTTAGGTGCCGAACTAACGCACACATCTGTCAGAAACCCACGACCAAACTCGACAGAGAGAGTTAATAAAGAATTAGGGAGGTTGTTTAGAACATATTGCGGGAAGGCTCATCAATCTTGGGTAGTTATAACATAGTGTCGCGGAATATAGTCTTACTCGTCATAATACCACGCTTGTACCATGCCTTACAACAGCGATTGTCAATTTCTAACTTTTGACAATTAGATAACAAGAACAGTTTATTGCAAATTTTAATGTGTCAGAGAGAGACAACGCATTTTCAGGAAAGATTTGGAAGTTACTAGAAACATTTTGAATTTTCGATACTAGAATGTTCTAAATTTACGCATATAAAAAGGCCGGCAGTGTGTCGAGAGTTCAGTTGACGTTCGGAGTCGAGTGAAGATTGCGAAGAGATACGAAATAGTGGAAAAGTGAAGAAGAGTATTTGAATTATTAAAAGTGGTGTATTATAGTGCTCAGAGACTTAATTTAACTAGTGCTGTGTACAAACTGCGCGTGTAAATAAAACATCTTTAGTGCGAGAACGATTTTAATTTCCGATCCCGAACCCGTAGTACGTAACAATAGTATAGAGGATTGTTACAATCAAGTAGTGCACACTACAACAGGCTATATACACCAAACGAGATGGTGTGGGGAAAACGGACTCTATTATCGACTGATTTTGACAAGGGCGTAGTGAAGGAAAACGATTTACGGCGGGAAATGCTAGAACAAATTAGGCAGCAGGTGCAGCGAAACATAGTTAAAGCGACAGAAAGTAGAGATTCCTACTATAATAAAACGCATAAACTAAAGCATTTCGAAATAGGAGACTTAGTGAAAAGAAGGTATTTGCGAAGTCAGATGCCGACAAAAATTAACAAAGAAATTACCCTACATAATAGGAGGAGTCCCATATAATAACGTATACACCTTGATTGACGTTCGTACCAATTAGATAAAAGGGAATTACAATGCTATCCATCTGTTTCGTTATTATAAAAGCGCGTAAATAATAGGTTTCTACTAGGGACTAGTGAGCGAATACAGGAGGGAAATAGATTTTCAAACGACTAGTGCAAATGCTGAGACATTAGGAAAACTAGGTGTATTAAAAAATCTATTTGGGAGAGTGTGAGCACGGGTGTAAAACTCAGTACTAAAAGTTTCAACCGTATGTCTATGGTTAGCGAATGGTTTGTCTATGTGCAATATTAGAGTTTGACAACTATTTTCCCCCTCTTACTCCGCAAATCATTCACTATTCAGTCATTGTCACAGGTGTCACTGAATTCCGACTTCCGAAATCATTCTGTTTTAGTTTTGATCGAGTATATTCTGCGTTTATTCATTTCCGTAACATTTGAGAGAATGCTACAACAGTAATATTGCTTTGCAGTATGGCATTTTATAAGTGCTGTGTTCAAGGATGTGACAGTAAACGTGATTACGTTAAATTGTTCCTTGTTGAAAGACTGAGATAGGACTCCATAACTGGTTAAAGTGCGTGTCTGATGGTGCTTAAAAAAGTTTAAGTGATCTTAGGAAACTATACGTTTGCGTGAAACATTTTGAGAAACGATTCGTTACTAGTAAATCTCGTCTCCGCCGGGGAGCATATCCAACCTTGTTCACGGCTGAAGAGATTAGTATTGGAATTCCCGATACACCTGTACGCGACGGTAAGTGTTTGTTTGTATAAGCTAAAGTCATAAACGAGGTCATAAATTATTCTTTACTTTTGTGCAAAATAAATATATGCTTACTCATAGTTAAAATGTTTTTTTTTCTTAAAGTTTACAGTAATTTATTATTACAAGTATTTATTTTAGTGCCTATATATATATGTACATATATTGTACTATGCAGGTGCCTCTTATTCCATGCATTGCTGAAATTAACTTGATTATCTAAAATAACCTGTCTAAGTCATCCATATGTAAATGATTTACTTAATTTGTGTACCTATTAGTTTCAGGAAACTACAACCCTAATCTTGATTATAATTATTGCAAGAGTAAACACTGTGATCATACTTACTGTAAGGTACGTGAGTCAGTTGAGCATTCTCTTGGAGAAAATGTGACATCAATAGGTTCTGGTAAGAATAAATATACACTTAGACTACTTTAATCTTTTTCATGCAATAACTGTATTATATTTTATTCTGTCAATTAAAAAAATAACCAAGAGCTTTTGACTAGAATTAATTAAAACATATAGAATAATTTAAGTTTTATTAAATATTTAATCTTTTTTTAGAGGAAGACATCACCTTGACATCTTGTCCTTCACACTTAGTTGGTGACTCTGCTCAATTGGTTGTGGCTTCTTCAGTCTCAGGTAAGAATAGTATCTTTAGTTAGTTATAATTTAAAACTTAATTGACTTACACTTAGTTAAAAATAACTCTTCTTTATAAGTCTTGGTTTGGTTACCCAACCAAACACCCAACCTTTAAATAGTACCCCAAGTTTGAGTAATACCCTATATCAAATAAAAAAAAATTGTCGAAATCGGATGACATTAAAAAGTTATGTATGATGAAACATAAAAATAGAAACAGAAACAGTGAAATTTTTGACACTGGTGTTCATCCATCTTGTAGTTTTGAAGAAATCAATCCAGTAATAAAATGTAAGTTTTTTTAACATAGTGAGTTATCCTTCTCATAAGGATCTATTGTTGAAAAATTAAGAATGCACATGCAGCACAATGATTTAAAACATCATAACAAATGAAGGATAGATGATTACCATGACACTATCCGTGCTGTGTTAATAACTATACATATTTTTCGGTAGAAAAATTAAATCAGGAAAATTAAACTAAAAATGACTAGAGGAAAAAGGTTCTACTGTATAACTAAATTTAATTTAATTTTGTCTTAAACCTTGATTCCAGATATTGCCACACCAAAGAAAAACAAGTGTCGTAAACGTTTTTTGCATAAAACTTTTTTGCTGACATGAAACTGCAAAAAACTGTATGTAGAATATAAGAATACAAAAAGGAAGCTCAATTTTTGTAGACATGCTAAAAAGTCTACTAAATTACGCTCAATAGAATTGTCATTTGAAAAAATGGCAGAAAGTTTAACAGCTGCTGCAAAGACACTTATGAGCATGCACGTGTCACAAAGTTAAAAAAAAAAACAAGGACGTAGGTTTAGCAATGAAGAAAAATTGTATTGTTTATGCATTTTAAAGCAATGCCCTAAGTGTTACAGGTACTTGCAAAAGATATTCACATTGCCTAGCAAGGTAAAATTTAATAAATTTATATGCAACTTACAAATTGAAGCTGGTATTAACACACATATCTTTGAAGAAATCAGTAGAGAGGTATGTAAAATACTTCTTATACAATATTGTGTCAGACTAAAGGAATAATATATAAATATTCATATGATTATAATATATCGTATATAATGGTATGCAATAAAGAATACATAACATGGAATGAAAATGAAAAATATTGCTCTATTTTGTTTGATGAGGTCGCCCTTGAGCCTGGCATAAGTTATGATCAAAATAGAAACATTATTGAAGGATTTGTGGAATGCAATAAAAGGACAAATGACTTTGCTGATCATGCATTAGTTTTTATGTTGAGGGGGGCTGTTCATAAATGGGATCAACCTGTTGCCTTTTACTATTGTAAAGGGCAAACATCGACAATAGAGTTGAAGCATAATACCAGTAGCTATGATCTGTGATCAAGAATCGGCATTTAGATCAGCCCTTAAAACCTTTAGGCAAGAAAGTCGTCGTAAACAAATATTAGCTGGGGAAGTTATTGGTGAGTACTAATTATTGTATAATATTGTATGTTTTCATTACTTAGTTAGTCTAGCTAGTGGTCTGGAGGTCCGGGTTTGAGACCCTGTCATATCAGATATCCAGACTTTTAGAATTGGAGGAATAGAGAATGCACTTTTGTCTCTACAGTTAAAGATAGATCATATGCTATAATATATCCTACCTAGATGTTCAATTTTAGTGAGACACCGTGAACAAAATAGGTGTCCCACTAATTACTAAATTATTCAATTCAATTAATTATATAAACGACACAAGGGTTAATTAATTTATACAAAAAAAAACATGTTAGAATACTACTACAACTACTTCACAACTTACTACTATTAAAGCTTAATTTTATTATATTTAACATATTTACATAAAAATGTACAAAGTTTTATTTTGTTTCTTCATTTTAGATGACGTCATTATACTAGGGGGATATCACTTGAATGTGGTATTTGATCCACCTCATCTCTTCAAGGGTATACGAAATATTTTTTAAAAAATAATGTCAAATTTAATAATAAAATTTCAAGATGGAGTGACTATGTAGAAGTATATAAAACGGACTGCAAACATCAAGATCAAGATTACTCCACAAATTGAATGATGAACACAGTGCGGCCAACCCTACAGTTTTAACTGTAGATCTACAGTTTTTCGGAAATTCTCTCAGTTTTCAGTTTAGGCCACGAAATCTACAGTCTTTTATGTAAAATGCTAGCGTCATCTATTTTATTAGTCCGTACACTAAGTCAGCCTTAATAAAACTGACTACTATCGAACCGGAGGTAATGGTCAGGTGATTTAATAGATGGCGTTAGTGGT
Source organism: Boloria selene (assembly GCA_905231865.2). Classification (NCBI taxonomy): domain Eukaryota; kingdom Metazoa; phylum Arthropoda; class Insecta; order Lepidoptera; family Nymphalidae; genus Boloria; species Boloria selene. The sequence continues at coordinate 6,241,605 of HG993158.1, read as the reverse complement.
AGATCGTTTCGGTCGAAGCCTGTTTTATCGACATTCTATTGTTTATTTTTACTTAGCCGGGAACCCCGTAAATGCTTTGTCGTCCATGCATTCCGTCATTAGTCTGATAACTGATTAGATTCTTTTTTGTTGATTGACGTTGTTATAGCTGAGTAATAATTTACGAATATGCAAAGTTTATGCTATCACTACGATAGTGAGTCAGATGTAGCTAAATCCCCAAGAAAGAAAAAAGTGAGATATGAGCAAAAATTTATTGACTCTTTGCTCAATGACGAAAAGTTTAGTGGATGGCTTGGAAAAAGTAAGAAAGGTAACACATATTTTTACTGCTCGGCATGTGACTGTGATCGTAAATGACGACATAAAAATTCAACGAAGCACCAAGCAAATTGTAAAGAAAAATACAAAAGCAAACAAAGCTTACATCTTTGTTCGCATCAACATCAAAATCACAGGAACCACAGAAAATGGCAAAAGCCGGCGAAATTAAACTAGCATGTTTTATTGCGGAACATAACCTTGCATTTAATGTTGCCTCACATCTGACTAATTTAATAAAATCGGTGTGTCCAAATTCAAAAACTGCTGAATATATGTCTATGAGCCGCACAAAAGCAAGAGCTATTGTAGTAAATGTGACAGGAAAAACCGCTGAAGAAAATTTAATAAAAAATTTAAGCGAAAACGAGTTTTGATTGCTGGTAGATGAGAACACTGATAAATCAACAATCAAGCATTTAGCTTTAATAGCGAGGTTAGTCAACACAATTTATAAAGTAGAAGATAAATTTCTAACTTTGATACCGATCACCGACGGGTCCGCTAAAGGTTTATTTATATCAAAAAACTATCGAATATTTTAATGAGAAAGAAATTCCATACAAAAGGAATTTGTTAGGATTTGCGTCTGATGGCACCAATGTCATGTTCGGAGGGAATAACTCGATGATCACTCATTTGAAGAATGACATACCTAATCTTTTCACCATGAAATGTATATGCCATTCATTTGCGCTTTGTGCATCTCGCGCTTGTGAAAAATTACCGAGGGGTCTTGAAGATTTTTGCCGCGAAGTTTTCAATCACATCCAAAATTCACCTAAACGCATCGGTGATTATAAAACTTTTCAGGCGTTTACAAATGTAAAACCACATAAAATATTGCACCCCGCACAAACCAGATGGCTATCGTTGCACGATGTCGTGAATAGATTGTTGGAACAACTTCCAGCTATAAATTTATATTTTCAATCAGCAGTGTTTACAGATCGTCTTCTTTCTGCCCAAAGCATTTTAACAAAAGCCATGGAACCGACAACCGAATTATACTTGGAATTCTTACGATTTGCTTTACCAATATTCACAGACTTGAATAAAGAAATGCAGGCAGAAAAACCAAAGTTGTACTCATTATATGATCAGATCTACACCGCATATGCGACAATTTTAGAATGCTTTATACAACCGACTTATTTAGAATTAACAGAAGAAGAGATAAACAAAACCAAAGATATATTAAATGCCAAAGAACAAAAAATATTAAGTGTTGATGTAAATGACGTGCGTATCCATTTGCCGTTATTGGAAACATATGTTGGAGGAATGGTACCACATTTAATTCGATTGAAAAGCGACACTCAAGACTTGGACGACGATAAACTGTCAAATTTTTACAGGAAATGTAAAGAGTTTTACATTGAGGCAGTAGCCCAAATTAAACAAAGGTTTCCTTTCGATAATAAAGAACGTCAGGCACTAAAGTGTTTACAGATGTTGAACCCACAAGCGATTTTGGGTCATGATTTGAGCAAAAAACATATTAATTCAATTTCTAAGCTATTATATTATTTCCCAGGTATTTGTCCAGAAAATATAACAGAATTAGATAGAGAATAGAGAACTCTTCGCAATACCAATTTCAATTTTGATGAGACACATACACCTAGTGTAGAAGAATTTTGGTGGCATGTTTCCAAATTAAAAAAAGGCGACGGCTCTGAAATGTTTCCACTATTATCGACTTTAACCAGAAAGCTTCTATGTTTGCCGCACAGTACCGCTACGGTAGAACGCTTGTTTTCGAGCATTAATGTTATGAAAACGAAACTAAGAAATAAACTTTCTACGACCACAATAAAAGGTACTTTGCACACAAAGTCAGAAATTAAAAATTGTTTCGAGTTCAATGCGACAAGTGACCATTTCGAAAAATTCAATAAAAATATGTACGATTTCAACAAAAATAAAGATGAAACGGAAAATCAAGAAGAGATAGATAATTACATGATTTTTCTTGTTTTAATTCCCTCCCTATAATGTATTCTATTTATTACTATAATTAATTATATAAAATATAATCTATACATCTTTAAAATTCTAACTGAGTCAAATCTGTACAGAAAATATTTTTTGGAAAATCTAATTGAAATAGACAATTTTTTGATATAGAGGTCAAAAGTATTGTTTTTTGGATTTTTGTCTGTCTGTCTGTCTATCTGTGACCGCATCACGAGAAAACTACTGGACGGATTTTTTCTACAGTTTTATTTAAGCATATCTAAGGCTTACTCTATGCTGGGGTTGGCAACACTGGATGAACATATCATACCTGAAAAAATTAAAAAGATGAAGGTACCTCTACATGTTTTTACAGTTATAGAAACAGTAAAAGTAAAGTCTTATATTTTTGTATGTTTCAAATAAACTCAAAAAGTACTGGACCGAAAAAAGGGCCGTAAATAATATAATAATAATAATAATAATTGTTTTTATTTCGGAACTACATTGGAACCATATTTTGTTAGTAAACCTTACATACTATAACTTATACACTAGGGTTAGTAATAAATACAAACAGAACATAACAAAAACAAAACAAAAATAATTTAGTGCGTCATGTACTTACGAGGCATTTCATGCGGACAGTGATTCCGCCTGAGATGCCTCAGCACAGGCGCTCTCGGGTCCTCAGCCACAATTCTCAGGATGCTGTTTCTACTCCCCCGAATCCTTGACACAAGCGAAGCCACCTTTTTCCTGATGATGGTATGGAAACCATCTGTACGGGATTGGGTAAACATCCCAGAGGCACTACAGAAACGAGGGAGTTTCAACATCATCCTGAAAATATTATTGTATTGGACGCGCAGTGCATTTAGCGCCCCCCGTGAACAGCTGAACCACAAACTTCCCGTGTACAGGCCTTGACAGTACGCTTTAAACAAGGTTATTTTGACCTCATCGGTACAACGATAAAATCTACGTGCCAGCATGTTCCCGCGGACCGCCAACGCCCTGCGCTCCCTCTCCACGTCATCATCGTCTTTAAGGTCGTCGACAAGTATATGTCCCAGATATTTAAACTTGGTCACCTGTTTTATATTAGCGCCATTAAGAGTAATTGAAGGAATGGTGTCTGGGTACTTGCAGGCGGCCTTGAAGACCATGAACTCTGTTTTCTTTACATTATAGATAAGACCATGTGATGCAGCATATTTTTCACAGACCTTCAGCATCTCCCGGATTGACCTCGCAGTCGGGCCCAGCAGCACCATATCGTCCGCGTAGCTGATGTTGTTTACACAAACACCCCCCACCCGACAGCCGACACGCATGCCGCTGAGCTCGACTATGAGATCATTTACATACAAGTTAAACAGCTTTGGAGAGGACAACCCTCCCTGTCTCACTCCGCACTCCAACCTGTATGTATCCGAGAGGCAGTTTGACCACCTAACACAATTAGTCTGATTCGAGTACCAGTATTGAAATATTTTCAACAGTTCTACCGGCATTCCCCTGTCCTCCATCTTTCTCCAAAGTACTTCATACGAAACGAGATCGAAGGCTTTGGACAGATCCAAAAAACAGGCATATACCGGAGTCTTCCGTTCGGTGTAGTATTGAACAGTGTGCTTAAGGACCAGAATCGCGCTTTCAGTTGACAGTCCTGATTTAAACCCGAACTGTGCGTCATGTATATTTATGTACTTATCCAGACAAGACTCAAGCACACTATCCAACACTTTTGCTACAATAGTCGCAAGAGATATTGGGCGATAATTTCCCTTGTCCGAAATGTCTCCTGTCTTGTTCTTCACTATGGGCACCACTATCGTTTTCATCAAATCATCCGGTAAGTAAGAATGACTAATGCACATATTGAAGAACATGGACAGAAACCTCGGCACTTGTTCGCCAGCATATTTCAAGTGCTCGATACTGAGCCCATCGTGGCCCGGAGATTTACCTTTACGCATACTGTTTATCACCTTATCAATTTGACTCACTGTAAAATTAAGTAAAGTATATATATATATTATATTTGTTGTATGGAGGAAATTTTGTAGCTTGCGAGGGAAAAAAAATCGATTTTGAAAATACCGATAATCCTTAATAAAATCCCCATGCAGATTTGACGTTTGTGCGATTTTATCCGTTAGGTACTTCGAACTATTATGCACATCGGTGTCTCCTAGTTAACATTTAGTATGTAGCCGTATAGCCACAATCATCGAATGAGTAGTACAGTAGAGCTGACGTACACATAAGTGCCGACGCCGCCGCCGCGCCGCCTCTGTAGACTATTGTTAACTTCTATGTATTTAATGGATAATGAATATGGACTGGTATTGACTATATTTATTCTATTATCAATTTACTTTATTGGGAGTTGTATTGACTACCTGAGGGCGCTGTAAAATGGGTGGGATAAGGTTTTATAAGTTCTGTTTAATCAGTGAGTAACACATTTCGATTTATTACTTCGGACAGTATAGATTGTATAATATAATTGCTGTTGAAAGTATTGCTGGTAATATTTGCTGTGGGATATATAATTATAATAAGAATAGAAGAATACATATTATTTAATGTGTAATACGTGTAATTGGAAGACCATCCTGTCGCAGAGTTTACACTATAGTAAGTACCTGTTTGGAACTGTCTTTGGGCGCGCGCATTTGTCATCTTAGTTTATTTTATTCTTACTGTCGGCGACGAAACACTGAGTCAGGTCGATGTCCGAGTCGTCATGTCCGAGCGAACAAAGGACATGTCAAGACATGCAAGAAGTCGCAATCAATCGCTGTCGGCGACGAGTCAAGACATGTAAGGAGTGATTAGCCGTTGTCGGCGACGAAACACCGAGTCAAGTCGATGCATGTCCCGACGAGTCAAGACATGTAAGGAGTGATTAGCCACTTTCATAAGAATATAGTCATACGTTTATAAATTATAACGCAACTTTAAAATGTATATAAACGGACCATTTCGGGCTCACTCATCAGTCGCAACACAGCCGTCGAAGAGGCAAAAAGGAAGAAATATATTATACATATATTTTGATCAAAGTGAATGTCCAGGGCAGAGAAGCCATCGAAGCCTATTATTGCTTCTGCATGACGGGCATGAGAACTCTAGGTGCCTGTGCTCACACTGTTAGCATAATATGGTACTTAGGTGTTGGCAGACACCAAGATAACTTCGTAGGTCCGGCAAGTGCCTGGGATGATATAATCATTGAGAGTTACAACACAATTTAACCCATATATGCCCAGAGGCACGAAAACGACCCAATGGTACATGTTCTCTTGCGAAGCCTATAAAACAAAAACTATACGTTTAACTTCTGTTTTAGCGCCATCTATATAATGTTGATAGAACTTCCTAGTAAAATTTAACAGTGGCTGCGTTCGTTAGTCGCTGATTTTTTTCAAATTTGACATTCAATATCACAGTTTGTTTTGTTGTTGAAATTAGTGCACCGAGTCTCACGAAAATGTAAGTATTTATTTATGTATTTTGTTTTGAACGATTATTGCGAATGAAATATTGAATTGAATATACTTTCAAGGTAATTAACTAAAAAGTTTTGTGAAAATATAAATATGTGCTCTGTTATTTGTTAGAAAATGTTTGTTGGTCGATAACGACCGGCTGGGCATATATGATGACTGTACTGTATAGTAAACCTATGATTGTTTGTTGACTAGGTTGACTAAGACTGTGAAAATATTAACCGGCTGAACAGGCACCAATTACTTGCTCCAGCTGAGTTGGTTTTCAACAACGCCGTCGATGATCCTGTAGAAGAGATTCTAGTTGACCAGCATCAGGTAATATCAACTGACTCCACTGCTGCACCTAGTTCGTTGACGTCTACATCAAACAGTAATAGAGGGGCTATTCCCAGACCACGTCGCTGGGTCAAACAACATTTGCGGCCAACTGAGAATGAGTGGTCATCGCCTCCACCAAGGCCAGATTTGCCAGTGTCGAAAGATAGCGACCCAGTGGATTTTTTTCAATTATTTTTCAATGAAGAAGTAATTATTCACATGGTAAGACATTAAGTCATGTACGCTATCAGTCGTGATCCAAACTCTAATTTCAGTCTATCTGCAGATGAAATGTATTGTTTTATCGGGATCCTGATTTTGAGCGGTTACGCCCCTCTACCTAGACGTAGAATGTACTGGGAAACAAACGAAGATACTCATAACGTCTTGATAGTCAAATCTATGAGAAGGAACAGGTTTGAAGAAATATTTCGTTATTTACACGTTGCAGATAATGGCAACCTACAACCTGGGGATAAAATGGCAAAGGTACGACCATTGTTCGATCTTCTCAATGCGAAATTTTTAGTTTACGCACCCATAGAAAAATGTTTCAGTATTGATGAGTCCATGATTATGTATTTTGGTAGACATGGATGTAAGCAGCATATTCATGGCAAACCTATCAGATTTGGATTCAAGGCATGGGTGGCAGCCACTCGTTTGGGTTATTGCCTTCGAGCTGACTTGTATCAAGGACGATCTGAAGTTAGAGACGTTGGGCTGGGCGAGCATGTTGTTACAAGTTTGACAGAATCCGTAAAAGAAGTCTTCCCTGAATATACCTTTTCTGTTTTTTGTGATAATTTTTTTACATCACCTTCTCTACTGAGCAAGTTGCAGGACAATAATGTGAAAGTTACAGGCACAGACAGAACAGAGTAGACAAATGCCCCTTGAAAGATGTCAAGTCTTTCAAAAAAGAACCAAGGGGATCTTATGACTACCGACTGGACAAAAATGATGACATCTGTGCCGTTCGTTGGAATGATAACAACGTAGTCACGCTACTTTTAAACGAATTCGGAGTGAACCCGATTCAAAAAGCTCGTCGGTACTCAGTAACTCAAAAACAGAGAATTGAAATTGATCAGCCCAACGTAGTCTACCAGTACAATAAATATATGGGTTGCGTAGACCGATTAGACGCCAACGTAGGGGTTTATCGAATTGCCATTCGAGGAAAAAAATGGTACTCATGTATTTTGACATGGTTGATTGATGTCACCATCAATAACTCTGCCTTACTAGCGAGATCACTTGGAGCATCTGTAGACACTTTGGAGTTTCGAAGGTCAATTGCTAGAAATTTACTTCTAAAATATGGATCTCCTCGAACTCAGCCTGGACCTTCAACATGCCCATTGCCTTCTAATGTACCACTCAGTGTAAGGCGACATGGTGCTGAGCATTTGATCCTCACCGGTCAGATTCGGAGAAATTGTGCAGTATGCAAAAACAAAACTGTGAAGAAATGCAGCAAGTGCGGTGTGAATCTCCATGACAAGTGTTTTGCAGGATTTCATGCCTAAATTGTACTAACTATGTTATTATTTAAGTTCCTTAATAAACCAAATATGATTATAACATACTGTTTGCTATAATTTGTTCAATTTTATAAACTGATTCTATAATAAACACGACTTTTATTTGAAAACACTGCATACTATAAAAACCTATATTCTAGTCTCATATATCCCCAGGCGGTTGTTTTCGACCGACTAAAAAAAACATAGTTACAAACACTGAAATCAAAAAACTCATCTTGGTTCGTGATTATAGACCTATAAAGTAAATATGCCAAATTTCATAAAAATCTAAGACCTAAATAGTTCTGGGCATATATGGGTTAAGAATAATGTTGCTGTGTTTTGTAATAAAACTGCTTCTTAAAATTGATGTTTTTTTTTTCTATTTTTCTGTACAAAAAACGAATGGAAGGAAGGAGCTAGTCGGTCTCTCGTTAGACAGAAAAGCTGACTGGTTTTTTATTTGGTCTAAAGAACGGAAAAAGGTGCGATTGTTATAACAATTGGCAATTAAAATGTACTAGCGATACGCCCCGACTTCGCACGGGTGAAATGCCGATACTAAATATACTATAGAATGTCTTTATATACAACGTTCACAACTTTTTTTAGACAACACAAACATGTTTTCTTTAGAGCGTACTCTTGAATTAATTATGGTTTTAGTCTAATCCTATCCAACCTAATGTACTTACTATAAATGCAGTTTAAAAACCTTAATACCGATTAAAATACGCACATACAACTTCGAAAAAATTGTCGCACCGGCCCCCCGCCCGCCCGGACGGTACCGCCGCAATCGTTATGTCCCTGCATTTTAAATCTTTAATATCTTTCAAACTATTCATTTAAATTACATGCTGTAAAGGGCCATATTGATCTATATTAAATGCACAATGCATTTATGGTACTTAATTGGATAAGGATTAACGCTGTATTGCTTAAAATCGGTTCGTAAATAAGCCATTATTTCTCGTAAAAAGTAAAGGAAAAAAAATGGTTATTGTGGGCTATCCCTAAGAGATAGACATATACCATCGCGCCTTTTTAAGGTGTACAATACTGTAGTACATTATTTTGATCTATCTCGTAGGTTTCAGCCAGCGTTTGCAATGTAAGCGCAAAAAATGTGTTTAATTACGACATTACATTAGAAACCTCTAAAATTATCAGTGTTTCTCTACTATATTATGCATGTATTATGTATATAAACCTTCCTTGTAAATCACTCCATCTATTAAAAAACAGCATCAGAATCCGTTGCGTAGTTTTAAAGATCTAAGCATACATACAGACAGTGGGAAGCGACTTTGTTTTATAATATGTATTGATATGATAACTTCGGTCTCCCCTTTGTTCATTCACTCATTCTATTCTTTTATTTTTGAGTTAGTCAATTAAGCCTCTTCTTAATGACACCTAGTCTAAGATGCTACAAAGTGGGT